>CM017769.1:164100-1483953 GCA_008009225.1 Acer yangbiense
CCATCGTCCTCTTGGCATCAAACTTGCCAAGTTGATCATGGTTATTAAGTATATAGCACTTGCTTCCAAAGATGTGGAAGTAGCTAACATTGGGTTTCCTACCCTTCTATAACTCATAGGATGTTTGTTTAGTCCCGGGCCTAAGAAATACTCTATTTCCTATGTAACAAGCCATATTGGTGGCTTCGGCACAAAGGTTCCTAGGGACTTTGTGCTAAGCAACATGACTCAGGCCATCTCTTGGAGGACTCTATTCTTCCTCTCAACAACACCATTTTGTTAAGAAGTCTTAGGGGCCAAAAATTCATGGGAAATGCCTAAGTTATTGCAAAAAATTTCAAAGCTAGCATTTTCAAATTCTTTCCCATGATCACTTTTAATTTTCTTAATGCTTTTAATGTGAGAAGTTTTCTCATTTTGAATTTTGACATAAAACATTTTTAATTTCTCAAAGACTTCGGACTTTTCTCTAAGGAGTAAGTCTATGTGAACCTAGAGAAGTCATTAACAACCACAAGAATGTATCTTCTACCACCTAAGCTTTCAGTTTGGATAGGACCCATGAGGTCCATATGGAGAAGTTCCAAAGGCTCTTTGGTGGAAAGATATTTACCTTTCTTGTGCACACTCTTGGTTTGCTTTCCTTGTTGGTAAGGTCCACAAACTCCCTCAACTTTTTTCCCAAGCTTAGGAAGGCCTCTCACAACATCACCTATCAAGGACTTTCAGTCCCTATAGTTCATATGGCCAAATCTTTGATGCCACACTTCAACTTGCTTACTAGTAGACAAGTTACAAGAAATGAGATTGGACTCAAGAGAATAGCAATTGTCACTTGATCTCTTGCCTTTCAACCAAACTTGCCCATTTTCCTTAAGAATTGAGTAATCAATCTTGCCAAACATAACCAAAAGCCCTTCATCACTCAAATGTGATATACTAATAAGATTGGCTTACAAGCCATCTACATAAAGCGCATTGGGCAAGGAGGGTAAACCGGGAATGGATATATTACCTTTCCCTATGACCTTTTTCTTAGATCCATCACCAAAGGTGATAAATCCACCATCCTCCATCACAAGAGTTTTAAAGAAACTCTTATTTTCGGTCATGTGCCTAGAATACCCACTATCAAGGTACCAAATGTTAGAGACATTTACTTTCAAGGCAACTTGGGCCACATAGTAATAATAGTCATCATTTCTATTCAACCTATGTGAAACATAGTCATTCCTATGAGCTATTGGTCCATTAGCTCTAAGTTTCCTAGGTGCATGCATTGTGGCTCTTCTAAGCATATTTTTCTCAATCATGCTTTCTCTTCTACATAATTTAATATACTTAAAGTAATTAGGCCTAATGTGGCCTTCAATTCCACAAAAATGGCAAGTAAGAGTAAAATAGGAGTTCATATCATAGCCTTGTGCAAGCATTTGTGGCATCCTTCTATTTTGAGTTACTCTTGGATGTTGAGGCAACTCTCTCCTTTGTGGTTAGGCTAAGTTGGCATGTCTTCTAGGTTGAGCATGAAAGACCCCATGTTGAGCTTGTAGGATCCTTTGTTGTGGTGGTCTTGGTTGTGGGGGTCTTGGTTGAGGAGGTCTTAGTTGTGGAGCTCTAGCTTGTGGTGGTGGAGCTCTTATTGGAATCCTTGCTTGTGCTTGCTTGGAGGATTCACCAACTTCAACCCACATGTGTTTATATATGTGTGTGTGAAACAAATTATAGCACGGTGTGTATAAAACTATCTAGAGGGGGGGTGAATAGATTTTATGCTTTTTACCCAATTTTTCGTGTTAGTCAAAATTACGAAAATGCCCTCAAGATAATATAAACAAGCAAGTGTAATATGGTGCGGAAATTAAAACAACACTTGGTTTTTACGTGGAAACCCTCACGGGAAAAACCACGGGCTATGTAAGTAAGCCACACTCGAACCTCGAATCCACTAAATGTGCAAATGATTACAACCTAATCCCGGAAGTAATCACACACCTACCTAATCCCGGTATGAGTGAACCTAGTCCAATTTGCTTGCGTTCTAAGCAACCTAATCCCGGATGCTACACACAAAACTTACTTTCTCTATGAAGAGAATACAACCCTAAGTGAATATATGTAAATATCCAAAATGTAACATAGAGCAAGGGAAACCCTATATGCTTATCTAAGATGATTAATATGCAATTAAGAACAATCCTAGATATCAAAACTAAATGACATGTCAATTAGTTTAGCTAATCAATATTAAGCACAAAACCTAATATGCAAGCACAATATAAAATCTCAAACATACATCATACTCATCTCAATATTGTATCTAAAGCATACAAAATAACAAACAAGTAATTAATTGAGATTGCTAGATAAGAGAAACACAAAACATGTAAGATATTAGTGAAAAGCTTACCAAGCAAAGTATGATGAAGATTCCATGCTAGATGACATCTAGATGATCTAAGATGATGCTAGATGATGATTGATGATCATGAAAAAGTGTTTGAGAATCAAGAATGGAGTTCTTGGAATTTTTCTTCTCTTTGAAAAATATCCTAAGTATGAATTCTGAATATGAACTCTCTTGATTGACCTAAAGTCAAAGTGGCATATATATAGGGGGCCAAATCAAAGTGAGGTCGTTTAAGTAAGTTTCAAAGAAACGCGCCAATCGGCGGTTTCAATCGGCGGCCAGGCCACCGTTCATGACCGCCTAAATGAGCTCGTGAAGAACAGAGCAAAAACGGCGGTTCATTCGGCGGTTTCGTGACCGCCGATACCAACCGCCGAAACAGAACAGAGAGATCAAAATCAACCAGGTATGAACGGGGGTTTCGAACGGCGGTTTCATGCCCGCCGTTTCAACCGCCGAATTAGACTGAGAGATAAATCAATCAGGTTTCGAACGGCGGTCGTGACCGCCGATCTTAACCGCAGATATGCTTCAGACCAATCTGGACTGAAACGGCGGTTTCCGTCGGCGGCCAGGCCGCCGATCATAACCGCCGATCACCTAGATAGGTGAAAACCAAGGAGAAGCCAAGGGCATTCTCCATAGGCGGTCCTCGCGCTAAACCAAGCACATTCTCGTGCATGCGCGGACGTTTCCGAAAGTTATCGGGAAACGAATTATACAACAACATGACACAATTACACACAACAAAATATAATAAATAAGTGCAAGTGTGAAATGTGACAAATGAAGAGAATGCACACATATGCAATGAATGTTAAGTGTGTGTGTGCAACTAATCTCTTCAAAGAAAAGTAAGCACATAGAAATTTACCTTCGGTGCTTATCAACACGAGGTCTTCAAAGGGCATCGAACAATAAGACCGATACTTAGGCTACCCTTACAAAGAACCCCCACATATGGTTTGATCACGAAATAAGCCAATTAAAAACAACGGGAATCCTTACAATCTCCCCCTTTGGCTATTTCGTGACAAAACCATCACTCACATTGATTCCTCACAAAAAAAATAGAAACTACGGGACAACTATGATATACTACAACACAAAGAGATAAGAAAATAAAACTTCAAGTATTCAATCTGTTGTAGAATAATCAAGCCCTGAAAAGAGTTTCTAACATTTCCAATACAAGAAAAGTGTGAGATTAATCATGTGAGAACAATACCAAGCATTTGCATTTTTAGAATATAGGCACAACATTACCAAATGTATGCAATGTATGATAAATGCAATGCTCCCCCTCAACGGGTTACTCCCCCTCAATGTATGTTCTCCCCAAAGTGTACAATAGCTTCTATATTTTGCACCTCCCCTTACCATATCCTACTCCCCCTTTTTGTCATGATATAGGCAAAGGAGTAGTCCCCAACCGGGTCACTCATAGCAACGAGAGATAGAAGCATGCAAGATTTGCATATACATAAAAGTCACTTTATGCACTTCAATTAATTTGAGAGAAACAAGGAGATTTATTTTGAGAAAATGTGTGAATCCAACATGCTTTGCATACAAGACATATAGCATTCAAGTTCAAAATACAATGGTATTTGGCAAAGCAAATGACAAAGGTTTCTAATAAGAATTCAAACCAAATTTCACCAATGTCATGGGAAAAGCAAGGATATAGAGATTATTGATTTCAATTTAAGAGCAACTATATCCAACTTTATAAGCGAAACATGGCATGAGCAACTTTGCACCCTTTTTGATTTTTCCGGATAAGATATCCGTATGATAGTAGCCAAGTTCAACCAATAAAGAAAGAGAGACATTCGGAATAGAAATTCCTTTGAACGGATACAAGATCCTTTATTCATTTTGAGTCTCATAAGTTTTCACACAAGTTTTGCATTTTTAAGAATATGCAATCATCAATTCATGCTTTTCATATGAGCATGTTTTATGAATTTCATGCTTTTTCATTTGTCATTAGCATGTTATTAAAGAATCATCATGTCATGGAGATAATCATAGGTCATTCAAATCATACTTCCAATGTAAATCTCCTAGTCCAAAAATGCATGTTTGAATATAAATATGACATGGATTGTAGACAAGCAAGGTTCACACTTATAGAATTTGAAAACATATATACATATGTACAACCAAGCTTACTCAAGCAATCAAAAGAAGAGGCATAAGTTATTTCAAATTTTTTGCAAGATACAAGAATGCAAAATAGCTCTCTTTGCTTGAGTTCCCCATATGGGGTCAATCATAGAACATCACTCCACAAGACATACCCCAATAGATCTACTAAGAGTTTTAAATCGAGTAGCATCTAAGGGTTTAGTAAATAGGTCCGCAAGTTGATCATTAGTACCTACATGTTCAAGTACTATGCATTTATTTTCAACAAGCTCTCTAATGAAGTGATGGCGGATGTCAATATGCTTAGTCCTAGAATGTTGCACCGGATTCTTGGAAATATTAATAGCACTCATGTTATCACAAAAGAGAGTGAGAGTACCTTGGTTGAATCCGTAGTCTACTAGCATTTGCTTCATCCATAGGAGTTGTGTGCATCCACTCCCCGCGGCTATGTACTCGGCCTCGGCCGTGGACAAGGAAATCGAGTTTTGCTTCTTGGAAATCGAGTTTTGCTTCTTGCAAAACCAAGACACCAAGTTGTTGCCTAGAAAGAAGCAACCGCCCGATGTGCTCTTCCTATCATCACAATTTCCTGCCCAATCCGCATCACTAAAGCCTACAAGACTAGCATTAGTGTCAAAAGAGTACCAAATCCCATAGTTGGATGTCCCATTCACATAGCGAATGATTCTCTTAACGGAAGGGAGATGGGACTCCTTAGGATCCGCTTGGTACCTAGCACACACACCCACACTAAAGGAGATATCGGGCCTACTTGCGGTCAAATAAAGCAAGCTACCTATCATGCCACGATATAACGTTTGTTCCACACTTTTACCACTAGCATCTTTGCTTAGCTTCAAAGTGGTACTCATGGGTGTATCACAATGTTTGGCATTTTCTAAACCAAACTTCTTCACTAGGTTTTTGGCATAGTTGGCTTGGGTTATGAAAATCCCATTGTCTAGTTGCCTAATTTGCAAACCTAGGAAGTAACTAAGCTCACCAACAAGGCTCATCTCAAATTCATGAGACATGACATCAACAAATTGTTGGACCTTGGTGTTGTTGGTGGAGCCAAACACTATGTCATCAACATATATTTGAGCTATGAAAAGCTCATCATTATCTCTCTTGATGAATAGTGTCTTGTCAACACTACCTCTTGTGTAGTTATTGTCAACAAGAAATTGAGTGAGGCGCTCATACCAAGCCCTCGGTGCTTGTTTCAACCCATATAGTGCCTTCTTGAGGCGATAGACATGGTTGGGGTGGTGAGCATCCACAAACCCCTTGGGTTGTTCAACAAACACTTCCTCTTGCAAGAAGCCATTGAGGAAGGCACTCTTGACATCCATTTGGTGCAATTTGAACTTGTGCACACAAGAAATGGACAAGAGAAGCCTAATAGACTCTAGACGGGCAACGGGAGCAAATGTCTCCTCAAAGTCGATACCCTCAATTTGAGAGTACCCTTGTGCTACAAGTCTAGCCTTGTTCCGCACTATGTTGCCATCCTCATCGGATTTGTTCCTAAATATCCATTTAGTGCCTATGACATTAGTGGTCTTAGGCCTAAGAACTAGAGTCCAAACCTCATTCCTTTCGAATTGGTTTAGCTCTTCTTGCATGGCAAGAACCCAAAATTCATCATGTAAGGCTTCTTCAACCTTTTTGGGTTCAATTTGAGAGGTGTAGCAAGTATAGCTAATAAGATTAGCAAGTTGACGTCTAGTCCTAACACCCTCATTTACCTCTCCAATGATATCTACTTTATCATGGAGTTTCCTAACCCATGGAGCGGGTTCTTTAGAGTCCAAGAGAGGAACTCTAGTAATGGGTTGTGTGACTTCATTCGATGTCCCAACATTGGGAGTCACCACAACCGTCTCCAAAGGAGAGTCATCCTCTAGAACATCCTCCTCCTCATGGTCATTAGACTTGAGCCTAGTATCATCAATGACCACATTTGATGATTCCATGACGGTTCGAGTCTTCAAGTTGAAAACTCTATAGGCTTTACTATTCAAGGCGTAGCCAATAAAGATACCCTCATCACTCTTAGCATCAAACTTGCCAAGTTGATCACGGTCATTTAAAATGTAGCATTTGCTTCCAAATGTGTGGAAATAGCTAACATTTGGCTTCCTACCCTTCCATAGCTCATAGGAGGTGTTTCTAGAACCGGGCCTTAGGAACACACGATTTCCTATATAGCAAGCCGTATTGATGGCTTCGGCCCATAGGTTCCTAGGGACATTGTTGCTAAGCAACATCACTCGGGCCATCTCTTGGAGGACCTATTTTTCCTCTCAACAACTCCATTTTGTTGAGGTGTCCTAGGAGCCGAAAACTCATGGGAGATGCCTAAGCTATCACAAAAGCTTTCAAAAGAGGCATTCTCAAACTCTCTCCCATGGTCACTTCTAATCCGTTTAATGCTTCTAATGTTAGATTTCATTTCATTTTGTAATTTAGTACAAAGCATTTTAAACTTATCAAAAGTTTCGGATTTTTCTCTAAGAAAGTATGTCCATGTAAATCTAGAGAAATCATCAACACATACAAAAATGTATCTCTTTCCACCCAAACTTTCGGTTTGCATGGGACCCATGAGGTCCATGTGGAGAAGCTCAAGAGGCTCCTTGGTGGTGAGATACTTACCCTTTTTGTGCATGCTTTTAGTTTGCTTTCCTTGTTGGCAAGGTCCACAAACACCATTGGCTTTCTTCCCAAGCTTAGGGAGGCCACGCACACACTCGAACTTTCCAAGGGTCCGTAGATCCCTAAAGTTCATGTGGCCAAGTCTTTCATGCCACAACTCAATTTGCTCATCCATGGACACATTGTTTGAGACTATTCTAGCTTCAAGACAATAGCAATTGTCGCTAGATCTCATACCTTTCAATAAGGTTTGTCCATCGGGCTTTAGGATCGAGCAATCATCTTTACAAAACAAGACGGAATATCCTTCATCACTTAGATGTGAAATGCTTATTAAATTGGCTTTCAAGCCATCAACAAATAAAGCATCGGATAAGGAGGGTAATCGGGAACGGAAATGGTTCCTTTCCCTACTACTTTCTTTTTGGATCCATCACCAAAAGTGACATATCCACCTTCCTCCATAACAAGAGTCTCGAAGAAACTCTTGTTTCCCGTCATGTGCCTAGAGCACCCACTATCTAAATACCAAAAATTAGAAGAATTTGCCTTCAAGGCTATTTGAGCAACATGGCAAACAATTTCATTCTTTCTAATCCACCTAGAAACAATCTTAGCTTTCTTAGTGGTCTTTGGTACATGGGCTCTAGATGTCCTAGGATCATGCATAATAATATTATTATTCCTAGGAACATGCATCATGGCTCTTTTCTTTTTCTTCTCTATCATGCTTCTAGTTTTGCACATTTTTATATATCGAAAGCAATGTGGTCTAATATGACCATCAAATCCACAAAAATGACATATAGGAGTGAAATAAGGAATCATACCTTGTCCTTGTCTTTGTGGATGAAAGGGTTCAATCCTATTTCGTTGTTGAACCGGTCTTGGTTGCTTCCTAGCTTGAGGTTGCATGATAGGTCTCTTTCCTTTGTGAGCCATTTGAGGAGGAATGTTGGCTTGAGGGACCCTAGGGGGTTGAGCTTGAGGTTTCCTTCTTGGCCCCATCTTCACTTGTGCATTAGAGCATTGTCCTACTTCTAATTCTTTCTAGGAGCTTGCACAAATGAAGTTTCTTCTTTCTTCAAGCTCTTGACAAACACGGTCTTGTTAGAGGTAGAGATCTTCTTGTCATCTTCATACCCAAGACCCCTCTTGTCACATGGACTATTTCCAACACCAAGCATATGGTCAAGCTTCTTGGTGCTAGAATCCATCCTAGTCATAGAATTTCTAACTTCTTCAAGCTCACTCTTTAGACTTTCTTCATTCCTCCTAGATAAAGCTAACTCCTCTCTTAGCTTATCTTCTATCTTCTTGAATTTTTCCACTTGTTCACCTAAGTGGTCATTATGAGATGCAAGCTCAAGATTTTCTTCTCTCAACATCTTGATCTTTCTTGTGCTCTTGATTGCTAAATCATTAAACTCGGCATGGCATTTAGCAAGCACCTTTTTCTCCACAAAACTACTTATGGAGTTAGATGAGGAATCACTTTCTTCTTCACTTGAGTCATTTTCCTCTTGACTCATTTCCTCTTTCTCACTAGCACTTTTGCTTTTATGGAAGAAGGCAAAAGCTAGGAGATTAGCCATGAGCTCTTCTTCACTTGAAGACTCATCTTCCTCATTGGAGCCATCACTACTCCCACTCCAAGTGGCGGCCATCACTTTGCTCTTCTTCTTTTCATTGTGATTAGCACATTCGGGGGCAAAGTGACCAATCCCACGACATTCAAAGCATCGGACCCCTTTCCTTTCGGTCCTCTCTTGTTTAGGCTCAAACTTCTTGAAGGAACTCTTTTTCTTCAAATCTTGTCCTCTTGACCCAAATCCCTTCTTCTTCTTGAACCCCATAACCTTGTTGAACCTTTTCACAAATAAGGCAAGGTCTTCATCCGATTCATGCTTTGCCTCCTTTGCATCCTTAGATGCTTTCAAAGCTATTCCTTTAGACTTCTTAGGAGGAGTAGTGGTGCTAGGAGCCTTCCTAGACTCATATGCAAGGAGACGCCCAATCACCTCACTTGGCTTCATATCCATGTAGCCACTATTTTCTTCTATGGCCGTCACCTTGGATTCAAACCTATCGGGGAGAGATCTCATAATTTTTTGCTTGATTCTCCTATCCGAATACGGGTCTCCGAGTTGATGGCTTTGATTTACAATATCCATCAATTTGATTTCGAAGTCATTGAAGCATTCATCCTCTCACATCCTAAGTAGCTCAAACTGAGTTTGGAGGACTTGAAGCTTGGACTCCTTCACCACCTCGGTTCCCTCATGTGCAACTAGAAGGATGTCCCATGCCACTTTGGCAATCTGAGTATTCTGAATAAGCTTGTACTGATTCTCATCCATAGCACACATAATGGCATGCATAGCCTTCCTATTCCACTTAGAAGCCTCAAACTCTTGCGCGTTCCATTGCGCCTTAGGCTTCAAAACATCTTGTCCTCCACCATCGGGAGTCATCATAGGGAGATCATATCCGTCTTCCACCGCCATCCATGCACGGTCATGAATTTGGCATATGTAGGATTCCATCTTCCCTTTCCATTGGGAATAGTTCAATCCGGTAAGAAGTGGAGGCCTTGTGCTAGAAGCTCCTTCGTGGCCACCACCATTTCCACCGTTTCCACTCATAGTGTTTATGAATGAATGAAATGAATGCAAATGTATGAATGATCAAAAATCACACAAAATACAAAACACACCAAAATAAGCAAGGATCACCTATGTATGTCTAGGAACCCGCTCTGATACCAATTGAAACAAATTATAGCACGGTGTGTATAAAACTATCTAGAGGGGGGTGAATAGATTTTACGCTTTTTACCCAATTTTTCGTGTTAGTCAAAATTACGAAAATGCCCTCAAGATAATATAAACAAGCAAGTGTAATATGGTGCGGAAATTAAAACAACACTTGGTTTTTACGTGGAAACCCTCACGGGAAAAACCACGGGCTATGTAAGTAAGCCACGCTCGAACCTCGAATCCACTAAATGTGCAAACGATTACAACCTAATCCCGGAAGTAATCACATACCTACCTAATCCCGGTATGAGTAAACCTAGTCCAATTTGCTTGCGTTCTAAGAACAGAGCAAAAACGGTGGTTCATTCGGCGGTTTCGTGACCGCCGATACCAACCGCCGAAACAGAACAGAGAGATCAAAATCAACCAGGTATGAACGGCAGTTTCGAACGGCGGTTTCATGCCCGCCGTTTCAACCGCCGAATTAGACTGAGAGATAAATCAATCAGGTCTTGAAACGGCGGTTTCGAACGGCAGTCGTGACCGCCGATCTTAACCGTAGATATGCTTCAGACCAATCTGGACTGAAACGACGGTTTCATTCGGCGGCCAGGCCGCCGATCATAACCGCCGATCACCTAGATAGGTGAAAACCAAGGAGAAGCCAAGGGCATTCTCCATAGGCGGTCCTCGCGCTAAACCAAGCACATTCTCGTGCATGCGCGGACGTTTCCGAAAGTTATCGGGAAACGAATTATACAACAACATGACACAATTGCACACAACAAAATATAATAAATAAGTGCAAGTGTGAAATGTGACAAATGAAGAGAATGCACACATATGCAATGAATGTTAAGTGTGTGTGTGCAACTAATCTCTTCAAAGAAAAGTAAGCACATAGAAATTTACCTTCGGTGCTTATCAACACGAGGTCTTCAAAGGGCATCGAACAATAAGACCGATACTTAGGCTACCCTTACAAAGAACCCCCACATATGTTTTGATCACGAAATAAGCCAATTAAAAACAACGGGAATCCTTACAGTGTGCATTCATGATCATATAACATCTCTTATTGCATAAGTATTGATTGCATCTTGTGATTAAAATGACATATCATGTTAGGCTTTTAGGATGCATTTTCATTACCCCTTTTACCCTTGCATATTGGTTACGGGCCTAAAGGGAGTGTGCAGTGCGCTGGTTCCTATACCCGCGCACCACCAGCACATTACGCTGGTCGTCATGCGCCGGACCAGCGTAGATCGCCCAGTGGTTTGTAGCTAGTCGTGCGCTAGTCGTCCAGCACATGCACACCAGCGCAACGTGCCCAATGTTTTGCCGCTGGTGATACGCCACTGACCTGCGCTGGTCGACCAACGCACCATGCAAATTTGGTCTATGCGCTGGTCGTGTGCTGGTCGTCCAAAGCAAGCTGACCAGCGCACAACGCATAAACTGGTGCGATTTTTCAAAACGACCTCACTCTACTAGAGATGCCTATATAAATCCTTCTATGTTTTTAGGTCGTCCTAAGAGTTCAAAATATCATATTTTTACTTAGAACATTTTTCAAAGTGAAAAATTCTAAAAGAACTCACCTTTAAACACTCAAATACATTCCTTTGTGCATCAAAGATCATTTTGCAATCATCCATGCATAAGTTTGCATCATCACAACTTGCTTGGTAAGATTTTGATTAACTTCATCTTATTTGAGTATTTTTACTATCAAGCCATCTCTTTTAATTACTTGTATGTTTTTAAATCATATGCTAAATACAAGAATAGAGAATTGATTGTGATGAATTGATTGAGTGTTGTATTGTGATAGATATCTAGGTTTTTATAATCTATGTTTATCTAAGCTATTTGACATGTTATTTAGCACTTTATATCTAGGATTGATTTAATTGATTATATCATCATCCTAGATAAGCATCTAAGGTTCCCTAGCCTTGTTTGTTCTTTGAATATCATCATATTCACATAGGTTGCATAATCTCTTCATTGAGAATTAAGGCTTGTGGTTAAGAGTGCTCAGGAGTGCTTAGGCCATAAGCAAATTGGACTAGAGTCACTTTTAAAAGCCCGTGTGGTAGAAGTGGGGGGTTATTAAGCGGAGTGTTAGACGAGGTCTACATAGGTTGTAAACTCCATTTCGATTAGTGGATTTCGAGGTTCGAGTGTGGCGCACTATACAGCCCGTGGTTTTTCCCAGTGGTTGGGTTTCCACGTATACATCAAGTGTTATTTAATTTTCGCACCATATTACACTTGTTTGTATTTTTGACTAGTAAGGGCATTTTCATAAAATTGACATGTATGCGAAAATTGGGTAAAATTAGTTAAAATCTATTCACCCCCCCCCCCCCCCCCCCCCCCCCCCCCCCCTTCCCTTCCCTTCCCTTCCCTTCCCTCTCTCTCTCTCTCTAGATCAATATATAACAAATAAATGCTCGGTGTGTTCTATATATTGATCTAGAGAGGGGGGGTGGTTTGAATAAATTTTAACCAACTATTATCAATTTTCATGATTAGTCAATTTTCAATGAACAACCCCTATCTAGTCAAAGAGAACAAACAAGTGTAAAATACGGAAAAGAAATAACACTTGAGTTTTTACACGTGGAAACCCACACGGGAAAAAACCAAGGACTGTTATGTGCGCCACACACGAACCTCAATCCACTAATTGTAATGACAATTACAACCTAGGTTAACCACGTCAAACTTTACACGATTACTAATCTACCACTGAAACAAATTATAGCACGGTGTGTATAAAACTATCTAGAGGGGGGGTGAATAGATTTTACGCTTTTTACCCAATTTTTCGTGTTAGTCAAAATTACGAAAATGCCCTCAAGATAATATAAACAAGCAAGTGTAATATGGTGTGGAAATTAAAACAACTCTTGGTTTTTAGGTGGAAACCCTCACGGGAAAAACCACGGGCTATGTAAGTAAGCCACACTCGAACCTCGAATCCACTAAATGTGCAAACGATTACAACCTAATCCCGGAAGTAATCACACACCTACCTAATCCCGGTATGAGTGAACCTAGTCCAATTTGCTTGCGTTCTAAGCAACCTAATCCCGGATGCTACACACAAGACTTACTTTCTCTATGAAGAGAATACAACCCTAAGTGAATATATGTGAATATCCAAAATGCAACATAGAGCAAGGGAAACCCTATATGCTTATCTAAGATGATTAATATTCAATTAAGAGCAATCCTAGATATCAAAACTAAATGACATGTCAATTAGTTTAGCTAATCAATATTAAGCACAAAACCTAATATGCAAGCATAATATAAAATCTCAAACATACATCATACTCATCTCAATATTGTATCTAAAGCATACAAAATAACAAACAAGTAATTAATTGAGATTGCTAGATAAGAGAAACACAAAACATGTAAGATATTAGTGAAAAGCTTACCAAGCAAAGTATGATGAAGATTCCATGCTAGATGACATCTAGATTATCTAAGATGATGCTAGATGATGATTGATGATCATGAAAAAGTGTTTGAGAATCAAGAATGGAGTTCTTGGAATTTTTCTTCTCTTTGAAAAATATCCTAAGTATGAATTCTGAATATGAACTCTCTTCATTGACCTAAAGTCAAAGTGGCATATATATAGGGGGCCAAATCAAAGTGAGGTCGTTTAAGTAAGTTTCAAAGAAACGCACCAATCGGCGGTTTCATTCGGCGGCCAGGCCGCCGTTAATGACCGCCGAATTAAGCTTGTGAAGAACAGAGCAAAAACGGCGGTTCATTCGACGGTTTCGTGACCGCCGATTCCAACCGCCGAAACAGAACAGAGAGATCAAAGTCAACCAGGTATGAACGGCGGTTTCATGCCCGCCGTTTCAACCGCCGAATTAGACTGAGAGATAAATCAATCAGGTCTTGAAACAGCGGTTTCGAACGGCGGTCGTGACCGCCGATCTTAACTGCAGAAATGCTTCAGACCAATCTGGACTGAAACGGCGGTTTCATTCGGCGGCCAGGCCGCCGATCATAACCGCCGATCACCTAGATAGGTGAAAACCAAGGAGAAGCCAAGGGCATTCTCCATAGGCGGTCCTCGCGCTAAACCAAGCACATTCTCGTGCATGCGAGGACGTTTCCGAAAGTTATCGGGAAACGAATTACACAACAACATGACACAATTACACACAACAAAATATAATAAATAAGTGCAAGTGTGAAATGTGACAAATGAAGAGAATGCACACATATGCAATGAATGTTAAGTGTGTGTGTGCAACTAATCTCTTCACAGAAAAGTAAGCACATAGAAATTTACCTTCGGTGCTTATCAACACGAGGTCTTCAAAGGGCTTCCAACAATAAGACCGATACTTAGGCTACCCTTACAAAGAACCCCCACATATGGTTTGATCACGAAATAAGCCAATTAAAAACAACGGGAATCCTTACAATCTCCCTCTTTGGCTATTTCGTGACAAAACCATCACTCACATTGATTCCTCACAAAAAAAAATAGAAACTACGGGACAACTATGATATACTACAACACAAAGAGATAAGAAAATAAAACTTCAAGTCTTCAATCTCTTGTAGAATAATCAAGCCCTGAAAAGAGTTTCTAACATTTCCAATACAAGAAAAGTGTGAGATTAATCATGTGAGAACAATACCAAGCATTTGCATTTTTAGAATATAGGCACAACATTACCGAATGTATGCAATGTATGATAAATGCAATGCTCCCCTCAACGGGTTACTCCCCCTCAATGTATGTTCTCCCCAAAGTGCACAAGTAGCTTCTATATTTTGCACCTCCCCTTACCATATCCTACTCCCCCTTTTTGTCATGATATAGGCAAAGGAGTAGTCCCCAACCGGGTCACTCATAGCAACGAGAGATAGAAGCATGCAAGATATGCATATACATATAAGTCACGTTATGCACTTCAATTAATTTGAGAGAAACAAGGAGATTTATTTTGAGAAAATGTGTGAATCCAACATGCTTTGCATACAAGACATATAGCATTCAAGTCCAAAAACAATGGTATTTGGCAAAGCAAATGACAAAGGTTTCTAATTAGAATTCAAACCAATTTCACCAATTGTCATGAGAAAAGCAAGGATATAGAGATTATTGATTTCAATTTAAGAGTAACTATATCTAACCTTATAAGCGAAACATGGCATGAGCGACTTTGCACCCTATTTGATTTTTCCGGATAAGATATCCGTATGATAGTAACCATGTTCAACCAATAAAGAAAAAGAGACATTCGGAATAGAAATTCCTTTGAACGGATACAAGATCCTTTATTCATTTTGAGTCTCATAAGCTTTCACACAAGTTTTGCATTTTTAAGAATATGCAATCATCAATTCATGCTTTTCATGTGAGCATGTTATATGAATTTCATGCTTTTTCATTTGACATTAGCATGTTCTTAAAGAATCATCATGTCATGGAGATAACTATAGGTCATTCACATCATACTTCCTATGTAAATCTCCTAGTCCAAAAATGCATGTTTGAACATAAATATGACATGGATTGTAGACAATCAAGGTTCACACTTATAGAATTTGAAAACATATATACATATGTACAACCAAGCTTACTCAAGCAATCAAAAGAAGAGGCATAAGATATTTCAAATTTTTTGCAAGATACAAGAATGCAAAATAGCTCTCTTTGCTTGAGTTCCCCATATGAGGTCAATCATAGAACATCACTCCACAAGACATACCCCAATAGATCTACTAAGAGTTTTAAATCAAGTAGCATCTAAGGGTTTAGTAAATAGGTCCGCAAGTTGATCATTAGTACCTACATGTTCAAGTACTATGCATTTATTTTCAACAAGCTCTCTAATGAAGTGATGGCGGATGTCAATATGCTTAGTCCTAGAATGTTGCACCGGATTCTTGGAAATATTAATAGCACTCATGTTATCACAAAAGAGAGTGAGAGTACCTTGGTTGAATCCGTAGTCTACTAGCATTTGCTTCATCCATAGGAGTTGTGTGCATCCACTCCCCGCGGCTATGTACTCGGCCTCGGCCGTGGACAAGGAAATCGAGTTTTGCTTCTTGCAAAACCAAGACACCAAGTTGTTGCCTAGAAAGAAGCAACCGCCCGATGTGCTCTTCCTATCATCACAATTTCCTGCCCAAAGCCTACAAGACTAGCATTAGTGTCAAAAGAGTACCAAATCCCATAGTTGGATGTCCCATTCACATAGCGAATGATTCTCTTAACGGAAGAGAGATGGGACTCCTTAGGATCCGCTTGGTACCTAGCACACACACCCACACTAAAGGAGATATCGGGCCTACTTGCGGTCAAATAAAGCAAGCTACCTATCATGCCACGATATAACGTTTGTTCCACACTTTTACCACTAGCATCTTTGCTTAGCTTCAAAGTGGTACTCATGGGTGTATCACAATGTTTGGCATTTTCTAAACCAAACTTCTTCACTAGGTTTTTGGCATATTTGGCTTGGGTTATGAAAATCCCATTGTCTAGTTGCCGAATTTGCAAACCTAGGAAGTAACTAAGCTCACCAACAAGGCTCATCTCAAATTCATGAGACATGACATCAACAAATTGTTGGACCTTGGTGTTGTTGGTGGAGCCAAACACTATGTCATCAACATATATTTGAGCTATGAAAAGCTCATCATTATCTCTCTTGATGAATAGTGTCTTGTCAACACTACCTCTTGTGTAGTTATTGTCAACAAGAAATTAAGTGAGGCGCTCATACCAAGCCCTCGATGCTTGTTTCAACCCATATAGTGCCTTCTTGAGGCGATAGACATGGTTGGGGTGGTGTGCATCCACAAACCCCTTGGGTTGTTCAACAAACACTTCCTCTTGCAAGAAGCCATTGAGGAAGGCACTCTTGACGTCCATTTGGTGCAATTTGAACTTGTGCACACAAGAGATGGACAAGAGAAGCCTAATGGACTCTAAGCGGGCAACGGGAGCAAATGTCTCCTCAAAGTCGATACCCTCAATTTGAGAGTACCCTTGTATTACAAGTCTAGCCTTGTTCCGCACTATGTTGCCATCCTCATCGGATTTGTTCCTAAAAATCCATTTAGTGCCTATGACATTAGTGGTCTTAGGCCTAGGAACTAGAGTCCAAACCTCATTCCTTTCGAATTGGTTTAGCTCTTCTTGCATGGCAAGAACCCAAAATTCATCATTCAAGGCTTCATCAACCTTTTGGGTTTTATTTGAGAGGTGTAGCATGTAAAGCTAATTAGATTAGCTATTTGACGCCTAGTCCTAACACCCTCATTTACATCTCCAATAACATCCTCTTTGTTATGGAGTCTTCTAACCCATGGAGCGGGTTCATTAGAGTCCAAATTAGGAACTCTAGTAATGGGTTGTGTGACTTCATTAGATATCCCAACATTGGGAGTCACCACAACCCTCTCCAAAGGAGAGTCATCCTCTAGAACATCCTCCTCCTCATGGTCATTAGACTTGAGCCTAGTATCATCAATGACCACGTTTGATGATTCCATGACGGTTCGAGTCTTCAAGTTGAAAACTCTATAGGCTTTACTATTCAAGGCGTAGCCAATAAAGATACCCTCATCACTCTTAGCATCAAACTTGCCAAGTTGATCACGGTCATTTAAAATGTAGCATTTGCTTCCAAATGTGTGGAAGTAGCTAACATTTGGCTTCCTACCCTTCCATAGCTCATAGGAGGTGTTTCTAGAACCGGCCCTTAGGAACACACGATTTCCTATATAGCAAGCCGTATTGATGGCTTCGGCCCATAGGTTCCTAGGGACATTGTTGCTAAGCAACATCACTCGGGCCATCTCTTGGAGGACTCTATTCTTCCTCTCAACAACTCCATTTTGTTGAGGTGTCCTAGGAGCCGAAAACTCATGGGAGATGCCTAAGCTATCACAAAAGCTTTCAAAAGAGGCATTCTCAAACTCTCTCCCATGGTCACTTCTAATTCGTTTAATGCTTCTAATGTTAGATTTCATTTCATTTTGTAATTTAGTACAAAGCATTTTAAACTTATCAAAAGTTTCGGATTTTTCTCTAAGAAAGTATGTCCATGTAAATCTAGAGAAATCATCAACACATACAAAAATGTATCTCTTTCCACCCAAACTTTCGGTTTGCATGGGACCCATGAGGTCCATGTGGAGAAGCTCAAGTGGCTCCTTGGTGGTGAGATACTTACCCTTTTTGTGCATGTTTTTAGTTTGCTTTCCTTGTTGGCAAGGTCCACAAACACCATTGGCTTTCTTCCCAAGCTTAGGGAGGCCACGCACACACTCGAACTTTCCAAGGGTCCGTAGATCCCTAAAGTTCATGTGGCCAAATCTTTCATGCCACAACTCAATTTGCTCATCCATGGACACATTGTTTGAGACTATTCTAGCTTCAAGACAATAGCAATTGTCGCTAGATCTCATACCTTTCAATAAGGTTTGTCCATCTGGCTTTAGGATCGAGCAATCATCTTTACAAAACAAGACGGAATATCTTTTATCACTTAGATGTGAAATGCTTATTAAATTGGCTTTCAAGCCATCAACAAATAAAGCATCAGATAAGGAGGGTAATCCGGGAACGGAAATGGTTCCTTTCCCTACAACTTTCTTTTTGGATCCATCACCAAAAGTGACATATCCACCTTCCTCCATAACAAGAGTCTCGAAGAAACTCTTGTTTCCCGTCATGTGCCTAGAGCACCCACTATCTAAATACCAAAAATTAGAAGAATTTGCCTTCAAGGCTATTTGAGCAACATGGCAAACAATTTCATTCTTTCTAATCCACCTAGAAACAATCTTAGCTTTCTTAGTGGTCTTTGGTACATGGGCTCTAGATGTCCTAGGATCATGCATAATAATATTATTATTCCTAGGAACATGCATCATGGCTCTTTTCTTTTTCTTCTCTATCATGCTTCTAGTTTTGCACATTTTTATATATCGAAAGCAATGTGGTCTAATATGACCATTAAATCCACAAAAGTGACATATAGGAGTGAAATAAGGAATCATACCTTGTCCTTGTCTTTGTGGATGAAAGGGTTCAATCCTTCTTCGTTGTTGAGCCGGTCTTGGTTGCTTCCTAGCTTGAGGTTGCATGATAGGTCTCTTTCCTTTGTGAGCCATTTGAGGAGGAATGTTGGCTTGAGGGACCCTAGGGGGTTGAGCTTGAGGTTTCCTTCTTAGCCCCATCTTCACTTGTGCATTAAAGCATTGTCCTACTTCTAATTTCTTTCTAGGAGCTTGCACAAATGAAGTTTCTTCTTTCTTCAAGCTCTTGACAAACACGGTCTTGTTAGAGGTAGAGATTTTCTTGTCATCTTCATACCCAAGACCCCTCTTGTCACATGGACTCTTTCCAACGCCAAGCATATGGTCAAGCTTCTTGGTGCTAGAATCAATCCTAGTCATAGAATTTCTAACTTCTTCAAGCTCATTCTTTAGACTTTCTTCATTCCTCCTAGATAAAGCTAACTCATCTCTTAGCTTATCTTCTATCTTCTTGAATTTTTCCACTTGTTCACCTAAGTGGTCATTATGAGATGCAAGCTCAAGATTTTCTTCTCTCAACATCTTGATCTTTCTTGTGCTCTTGATTGCTAAATCATTAAACTCGGCATGGCATTTAGCAAGCACCTTTTTCTCCACAAAACTACTTATGGAGCTAGACGAGGAATCACTTCCTTCTTCACTTGAGTCATTTTCCTCTTGACTCATTTCCTCTCTCTCACTAGCACTTTTGCTTTTATGGGAGGAGGCAAAAGCTAGGAGATTAGCCATGAGCTCTTCATCACTTGAAGACTCATCTCCCTCAATGGAGTCATCACTACTTCCACTCCAAGTGGCGGCCATCACTTTTCCCTTTTTCCTCTCATTGTGATTTGCACATTCGGGGGCAAAATGACCTATGCCACCACACTCGAAACATCGGACCCCTTTCCTTTCGGTCCTCTCTTGCCTAGGTTCAAACTTCTTAAAAGAGCCTTTTTTCTTCAAGTCTTGACCTTTTGACCCAAAGCTCTTTTTTCTAAACTTCATAACCTTGTTGAACCTTTTTACAAACAAGGCAAGGTCTTCATCCGAGTCAACCTTCTTTGCCTCATTTTCATCCTTGGAGGTTTTTAAAGCAATTCCTTTTTGCTTTTTAGTGGGTGTGGAGATAGGCCCTTTCCTAGACTCATAAGCTAGAAGTCTCCCAATCACCTCACTCGGCTTCATATCCTTATATCCACTATTTTCTTCTAAAGCCGTCACCTTCGATTCAAACCTATCGGGTAGAGATCTCATAATCTTTTGCTTGATTCTCCTATCCGAATATGGATCACCAAGTTGATGGCTTTGGTTGACTATATCCATCAACTTGATCTCGAAGTCGTTGAAGCACTCATTCTCCTCCATCTTAAGCATCTCGAATTGAGTTTGGAGGACTTGAAGCTTAGAGTCCTTCACCACTTCGGTTCCCTCATGTGCAATCTCTAGGATGTCCCAAGCCTCCTTAGCTATCCTAGTATTTTGAATCAATTTATATTGATTTTCGTCCATAGCACACAAGATGGCATGCATTGCCTTCCTATTCCACTTTGAAGCCTCAAACTCTTGCGCGTTCCATTGCGCCTTAGGCTTCAAAACATCTTGTCCTCCACCATCGGGAGTCATCATAGGGAGATCATATCCGTCTTCCACCGCCATCCATGCACGGTCATGAATTTGGCATATGTAGGATTCCATCTTCCCTTTCCATTGGGAATAGTTCAATCCGGTAAGAAGTGGAGGCCTTGTGCTAGAAGCTCCTTCGTGGCCACCACCATTTCCACCGTTTCCACTCATAGTGTTTATGAATGAATGAAATGAATGCAAATGTATGAATGATCAAAAATCACACAAAATGCAAAACACACCAAAATAAGCAAGGATCACCTATGTATGTCTAAGAACCCGCTCTGATACCAATTGAAACAAATTATAGCACGGTGTGTATAAAACTATCTAGAGGGGGGGTGAATAGATTTTACGCTTTTTACCCAATTTTTCGTGTTAGTCAAAATTACGAAAATGCCCTCAAGATAATATAAACAAGCAAGTGTAATATGGTGCGGAAATTAAAACAACACTTGGTTTTTACGTGGAAACCCTCACGGGAAAAACCACGGGCTATGTAAGTAAGCCACACTCGAACCTCGAATCCACTAAATGTGCAAACGATTACAACCTAATCCCGGAAGTAATCACACACCTACCTAATCCCGGTATGAGTGAACCTAGTCCAATTTGCTTGCGTTCTAAGCAACCTAATCCCGGATGCTACACACAAGACTTACTTTCTCTATGAAGAGAATACAACCCTAAGTGAATATATGTAAATATCCAAAATGCAACATAGAGCAAGGGAAACCCTATATGCTTATCTAAGATGATTAATATGCAATTAAGAACAATCCTAGATATGAAAACTAAATGACATGTCAATTAGTTTAGCTAATCAATATTAAGCACAAAACCTAATATGCAAGCACAATATAAAATCTCAAACATACATCATACTCATATCAATATTGTATCTAAAGCATACAAAATAAAAAACAAGTAATTAATTGAGATTGCTAGATAAGAGAAACACAAAACATGTAAGATATTAGTGAAAAGCTTACCAAGCAAAGTATGATGAAGATTCCATGCTAGATGACATCTAGATGATCTAAGATGATGCTAGATGATGATTGATGATCATGAAAAAGTGTTTAAGAATCAAGAATGGAGTTCTTGGAATTTTTCTTCTCTTTGAAAAATATCCTAAGTATGAATTCTGAATATGAACTCTCTTGATTGACCTAAAGTCAAAGTGGCATATATATAGGGGGCCAAATCAAAGTGAGGTCGTTTAAGTAAGTTTCAAAGAAACGCGCCAATCGGCGGTTTCATTCGGTGGCCAGGCCGCCGTTAATGACCGCCGAATTGAGCTCATGAAGAACAGAGCAAAAACGGCGGTTCATTCGGCGGTTTCGTGACCGCCGATTCCAACCGCCGAAACAGAACAGAGAGATCAAAATCAACCAGGTATTAACGGCGGTTTCGAACGGCGGTTTCATGCCCGCCGTTTCAACCGCCGAATTAGACTGAGGATAAATCAATCAGGTCTTGAAACAGCGGTTTCGAACGGTGGTCGTGACCGCCGATCTTAACCGCAGAAATGCTTCAGACCAATCTGGACTGAAACGGCGGTTTCATTCGGCGGCTAGGCCACCGATCATAACCGCCGATCACCTAGATAGGTGAAAACCAAGGAGAAGCCAAGGGCATTCTCCATAGGCGGTCCTCGCGCTAAACCAAGCACATTCTCGTGCATGCGCGGACGTTTCCGAAAGTTATCGGGAAACGAATTACACAACAACATGACACAATTACACACAACAAAATATAATAAATAAGTGCAAGTGTGAAATGTGACAAATGAAGAGAATGCACACATATGCAATGAATGTTAAGTGTGTGTGTGCAACTAATCTCTTCACAGAAAAGTAAGCACATAGAAATTTACCTTCGGTGCTTATCAACACGAGGTCTTCAAAGGGCTTCCAACAATAAGACCGATACTTAGGCTACCCTTACAAAGAACCCCCACATATGGTTTGATCACGAAATAAGCCAATTGAAAACAACGGGAATCCTTACAACCACAACTACCCGCAGGCATTCAAAGTGAATCTAGTCCAATGCTTGCAAACTAGTGGTGTAAATATGGGCCAGGCCTGGTGGGCCTCGGCATGGCCGGCACGCCAAGTATGGCGGGCCGTTCCAGGCCCAGCCTGTATGAATCACGGGCCATGCTTGGCACGGCCCACATACTTGGCCTGGGCCGGGTACAGATTCGAGGCCTGGCGTGCCGGCCCGGCCCGGCCTACCAGGCCGGCTGGCTCGGCCCGCCAGGGCGACCGTTCTGTTTTTTTTTTTTTTTTTTTTCCTCTTTTTACCGTTAACCTTACAATTTTTTATTATTATTATTTTTTAATTTTTACCGTTGCTGACGTCAGCAACGGTCAAAATTTCAAAATTGATTAAAAAATTACACTTTACCCCCTCATCTCTTCTATTTTATATTTTTACCCACATTTCAAATTTTTCTATAAATACCCCCACTCATTTCAATTTCCATACACTTTCTCTCAATCTCTATTCTCTCATTCTCTCTACACTCTCCAACTCTCCATTACTCTCTCTAATCTCTATTTCTCATTTTCTCAATTTCTCTACACCTTCATAATTTAAAATTTTAATTATTCCATTCTTACTCTCTCTCTCTCTCTCTATTCTAGTATTCTCTACACAACTAATCTACTACTCTACTAGTTTACTATTCCAAATTTCTACTAATATTATTCTCTAATTTCTCCACCAAAGTTCAAAGCCTCAAAGGTATGTTTTTCCTTTAAATGTTATTAATTAGTTTTATGTTTTAATTTAAAATTTTTATATTTATAGTTAATAATTAATATATTTATGCTTAGTTATTAATTTTGATATTTATTCTTACATTTTATGTATATTTTATATTTATTTATGGCTTTATGCTTAGTGTATTTATGAGTTAATATTTTTATGCTTTGCTTTGTTATAAATTTTAATATTTAATCTTAGAATCTTAGATTTTAGTAAATTTATCATTTTATGAATTTATGTCTAGTAATTAATTTTAATATTTGTATATTTTTATTTATGCTTAGTAATCTTACTATCTTAGTATATTTTGTTTAGTTAGTAAATTGATGATTTTATGTTTAGTAATATATTTAAATATTTTTATGATATTTATGATTTTATATTTAGTAATTAATTTTAATATATTTAAGCTTAGTATATTTATGATTAAATGCTTACTAATTAATTTAAATACTTTTATGCTTAGTACTTTAGTACTTAGTATATTAGTATATTTATCAATTTATGATTTTATGTTTAGTAATGAATTTAAATATTTTTATGCTTAATATATTACTATATTTGTGATTAAATGCTTAATAATGAATTTAAATATTTTTTATGTTTAGTATATTTATGATTAAATGCTTAGTAATTAATTTAAATATGTTTATACTTATTGCTTAATATATTTATGCTTTTATATTTTTATGTTTAGTAATATATTTTAATATTTGTATGATTTTATGATTTTATGATTTTATGTTTAGTAATTAATTTTAATATTTTAATGCTTAGTATATATTTATGATTTTATGTTTAGTAATTATTTTAATATTTGTATGATTTTATGATTTTATGTTTAGTAATTAATTTTAATATTTTTATGATATTTATGATTTTATGT
Organism: Acer yangbiense; assembly: GCA_008009225.1. NCBI lineage: Eukaryota > Viridiplantae > Streptophyta > Magnoliopsida > Sapindales > Sapindaceae > Acer > Acer yangbiense. The sequence goes on from CM017769.1 coordinate 188,468, forward strand.
TTACTAATTATTTTAATATTTGTATGATATTATATTTTTATGTTTAGTAATTAATTTTAATATGCTTAGTATATTTATGATTTTATGTTTAGTAATTAATTTTAATATTTGTATGATATTTATGATTTTATGTTTAGTAATTATTTTAATATGTTAAATGTTAATGCTTAGTAGTTAGTATATTTATGATTTTATGTTTAGTAATTAATTTTAATATTTTTATGATATTTATGATTTTATGTTTAGTAATTATTTTAATATTTGTATGATATTATGATTTTATGTTTAGTAATTAATTTTAATATGTTAAATGTTAATGCTTAGTAGTTAGTATATTTATGATTTTATGTTTAGTAATTATTTTAATATGTTAAATGTTAATACTTAGTAGTTAGTATATTTATGATTTTATGTTTAGTAATTAATTTTAATATTTTTATGATATTTATGATTTTATGTTTAGTAATTATTTTAATATTTGTATGATATTATATTTTTATGTTTAGTAATTAATTTTAATATTTTTATACTTAGTATTTATGAATTATGATTTTATGCTTGTTTTTAATGACTAATGATTTAATATTTGTATTGTAGAAAATGGATCATAATCATCCTCAATTTCTGGACGGTCTTAAAATGGACAACGATTATTTTGACCTTTCCTGCCCTGGGCCAACGGAAACGGCAGAGGGACCTTCTGGTTCCAGCGCAACACCGACATCACGTCCTCCCAAACCTAAAAAGCACACATCAAACGTATGGCAGTGTTTTGACGTAGTACAGAAGACTATGCCAGACGGTCAACTCATGGACAGAGCTCAATGTAAGTTTTGTGAAAAGCATTATGTCACTTCTAGGGGAGGGACTGGTCATTTGCGAAGGCATATGGAGAAATGCATGCCTGCACACGGACAGGTAGACACTACAACCCAAACACAACTACAACGGCACCCAGACGGGTCTGTTACAACTTGGCATTACGATGCCATGCATGCTAGAGAGTCCATGGCACGTTACATTGCATGTACTGATCAACCGATTAATTTCGGTGACAACCCTTTTTATGAAGAATTTATTCAAACTGCATACAACCCCCAATTTAAATCTGTTTCTAGAACCACTACTCGAAACGATTTGATAAAATGTTTTCAAACCCAACGAGATGAGTTGAAGGTTGAATTACAGCATCTAACTATCTCTATTGCATTAACTTCTGATATTTGGAGCGCATGTTCCAAACAGGACTATATAACTGTCACGGGACACTATTTAGACTATGATTGGAATTTACAAAAAAGAATTCTTGGTTTTCGTCTTATGGATGGCACACATACCGCAAAAAATATTTTTAAAGGCATTATGTCTGTTTTAGAAACTTTTGAAATACAACATCGCGTCATTTCTATCACATTAGATAATGCATCTACAAATACTAGTTCCATTAAATTGTTTTTTGAAAACAAAATCCCACAACATAGGGGTTATTTCTTCCATCAATGATGTGCATGCCATATCATCAATTTAGTTGTACAATCTGGTATTAAGGTAGTAAGCGATCGTATAGATCGCATCAGAGATGCCCTTGCTTGGCTCTGCAGTTCTAATCCAAGATTGAATGAATTCGGTAGATACTGTACAACCTTTGGTCTACGACCCCGAAGATTCCTAACAGATATGCTGGTAAGGTAAAACTCTACTTATTTAATGCTACTAAATTGTTTGGAATATGAATCACCTATTTCAGGTTTTTATAACATGAAAATGTCCGAACTTGGCCAACCAACACTGACACCAAATGATTGGCATGTGGCAAAAATCTTTATTCAATTTTTAAAGGTTTTTTACGATTCCACTGTAACTCTTTCCGGGGTCTATTACCCCAAATCTTTCCTGATAATACATCATATTGTGGAAATGTCTGAATTGTTAAACAATTATAGGAAAGATGGAATCTTAGGCCTTGCAGTTGTTGCCATGGAAGCCAAGTTTTAAAAATATTGGTCTGAAATTCCTTTCCTTTATGCTTTAGGTGCTATAATAGATCCTAAGGTTAAATTATCTGGTTTAGAAACATTGCTAGAGTATCTTCGTGATATTTTGAGCGTAGATTATTCTGCACAGGTTACTGACATTCGAACCAAGTTGTTCGAAGTTTTTAGTACTTATGAGCGCAAGTATGGCGGTGTTAACGTGCAACCAACAATAGAACCAGACACACTCCCGAATCAGACAAGTTGGAACATTTTAAAACGCCGAAAAAAAGTAGGCTCATCAAGTTCTTCTTCTTCACGAGCTGAATCAGCTGATGCAACTTCCGGTGCCAAACTGACAAGCTACCTTGAAGCTCAATTCGACCACCGGTCATTTGAAAGAGAGAAGGGATTTGAACTGTTGGTATGGTGGAAAACCGACGGCTATTATAAATATCCGATCCTATCACACCTAGCACGGGACATACTGGTTATCCCTGTCTCCACTGTTTCCTCATAACAGGTATTCAGCACGACTGGAAGAATTGTTGAAGAAAGAAGAAATTCTTCGACTCCAGATATGGTAGAGGTATTGGCATGCGTTCGGAATTGGGAGCGTGCGAAAAAGAGGTTGCAACATGAAACGGTAGACGAACAACTTATTCAAAATTTCAGTAATTTATATGTCGAAGAGAGTTCCGACAGTAACCAAATCTAGGATTTCTTGCTTATACATCAACATGTACGTTAACTTGTAATACGATTGCACTCTTTTTCCCTTACCAAGTTTTTATCCCACTGGGTTTTTCTTGGGAGGGTTTTTAATGAGGCAATCATGTAAATATGTAATACTGAGAGTCTGAGACTCCAAAAGAAATAAATAATTCTGCTTTTCATATTTTCATAATTTCATCTTTTTTTTTTCTTTAATATTTTAGCTTTATAATTATTTATTCTTTGAATTATTATTTTTAAATAAAATAATAAATCTTTCTATTTTCTACATTTTTTTTTTATTACACTCAATGACTCAAATAATAAATAAGATAAACAAATTACAATTAAAAATGTTTAAACAATATAACAATATTATAAATTTATAATGTAAGTATGTAACAAAAGTACAAAACAAAGTAACAAAACTAACAATTAACAAATAACAAACTAAGTTAATTAAGATATTTAAAATTTTAAATTAAAAAATAAATTAATTAATAAAAATTTGAAGGCCTGAAGGGGATGCCAGCCTGCTAGGCCGGACCGATCCGGTCCGGATCGGCCTGCCAGGCCGGCGGGCCGACCCGCCATACATATATATATAAATTTTTTTTTTAACCGTTTGAAAAACTAATTTTTTATTATTATTTTTTTTGAAATTTTGACCGTTGCTGACGTCAGCAACGGTCAAAATTTCAAAATTGATTAAAAAATTACACTTTACCCCCTCATTTCTTCTATTTTATATTTTTACCCACATTTCAAATTTTTCTATAAATACCCCCACCCAATCCACAATTTCCATACACTTTCTCTCAATCTCTATTCTCTCATACTCTCATTCTCTCATTCTCTCCATTCTCCAACTCTCCATTACTCTCTCTAATCTCTATTCTCTAATAGTCTAATATTATTCTCTAATCTCTCCACCAATTCACCAAAGCTCAAAGGTATCTTTTTCTTTTAAATGTTATTAATTAATTTTATGTTTTAGTAAATTTATCATTTTATGAATTTAGGTCTAAAAATTAATTTTAATATTTGTATATTTTAATTTATACTTACTATATTTTGTTTAGTTAGTAAATTGATGATTTTATGTTTAGTAATTAATTTTAATATTGTCATGCTTAGTTATTACTAATTAGTATATTTATGATTTTATGCTTTAGCCATTTTAATGATTAATGAGTTAATATTTGTATTGTAAGAAATGGATCATAATCATCCTCAATTTTTGGACGGTATTAACATAGAGGAAAATAATTTTGACCTTTTCGGGCCGACGGAAACGGCAGCGGGGCCTTCTGGTTCCGGCACAACACCGACATCATGTCCTCCCAAACCTAAAAAGTACATATCAAAAGTATGGGAGTGTTTTGACAAAGAAGAAATACCAAACCCAGACGGTAGGGTCACAACAAAATATCGCTGTAAGTTTTGTAAACGCTCATATGATGCCTATCCAAAGTCGGGAACCGGTCATTTGAAAAGGCATATGGCCAAATGCATGGCTCAACATGGCCAAATGCATGGCTCAACAGGAAGAGCCAAAAACTATAACCCGGACATAACTACAACGGAACCGAGATGGCCAGACGGGCTAGTTACGACTCCGCGTATGCTAGAGATTGAACTCTTTTTCCCTTGCCAAATTTTTATCCCATTGGGTTTTTCTTGGTAAGGTTTTTAAATTTTAATGAGGCAATCATGTAAAAGTGAAAATCCAAAATAAATAAATCATTTTTCATTTCATATTTTCATGTATTTTTATTTACTTTCATATTTTATTTTTATTTATTCTTTGAATTATTTTATTAAATAAAATAATAAATTTATCTTTTTTTTATTATTATTACACTAAAATAATAAATAAGAATATATTAATATAAGATAGAGAAATTACAATAAAAATAATATAATCTAAATTGTTTAAACAATAAAAAATTAAAAAATTAAAAAAAAAAAAAAAAAAAAGGCCTGCGTGCCGGCCCGGCCCGGGCCACCAGCACGTGCCGGGCTCCCCCTTTTTGGAAAACAGGCCGGCCGGCCCGCCCCGGCACATAAAAACGATGTGCCGTGCCAGGCCGAGGCCGTTTTCAAAAATGGGCTTTTTCGGCCCGGCACAAATGGGCCGTGCCAGCCCACTTTTACACCACTATTGCAAACTACCAAATGGTAAATACAAGACTTGTCTCTAAAGTGAAGAGATAAAACAACCTAAGGTGAATATATGCAATATTCAAGATGCTAAAATGCCAGGTTAGACATTTAAGCTTATCTAGGCATGGATGAACATGTTAGACATTTTTAGATATCATTTTGCTAGATGACATGCATATAACATAGCTAAATAAACAAACAAAGTCCTATATGCAATATCTACCACAACCAACTCACAAAACACAATAAAGAAACTATCTTGAAACTATTCAAGTCATAAATAAGCAATCTTGAGACAAGTCAAGTAATAAAAAAGCCATCTTGTAGAGAAAGAACATGTGAGATGATGCAAGTAATGTTCTAACTACAAGTCATATGTGCAAAGATGAAACCTTAAAGAAAATCAACCTAGAACATCCTAGATGATATATGAAACATGAAAGTATGATGGGTTTTTGTGTTTTGAGTAATAAAAATGAAGTTTTGATACCTTTGCTTTGAAGATACTCAAATGCTCTCAAAATATGTAATTTTTGCTCTAAAAAATGACCAAAGGCTATCAAGACATATATATATATATAAGATCCAAGCAAAGTGGCGTCGTTTTGGAAAAAACGTTCCAGCTGCTTGTCAACTGCGCTGGTGGTGCGTTGGTCGAGTAACGCACCACACTGGCGCACACCCTTTGATGTTGCAAGGGCGCTGAATGAGTCGCACGACCAGCAGCGAACTTCTGGAGAAGTTGCGCTGGTGAGCTACGCATGACGACCACTAGCGCACGACATGCGGTAACCTTTTGCCCATGTTGCGCTGGTCCAGCGCATGTGGAGTAGTGCACTACGCGGGTCTTACATGGGTAAAGGGACTAGCGCACTGTGTTGTGCAACACTTCAAGCATAAAAAATGCGCAATCAAAAGCAAGGAACACACATGCATGCTTGAGTAGGTGAGTGTGTGCAACTAAATCTCTTCAATTAGAGTCGAGACAAGTAATCTACCTTCTTTGAAGCTCTTAATGATCACAATGAGGTCCTTTGGCATTTGATGAAGATTTCTTCAATCCTAAGCTACCCTTACATAATTGAACTCCATTGTGATTTTGGTCAACGAAATAAGCCAATCAAAAAGTGAGGCACTTACAGTATGCAATTAATTGCTTGGTTGGGAAGAAAAAAAATTATTTTCATATAAATCAATGTAGATAAAAAAAATATATATATACAGTAGTTGTGAAGTTTACCGCTATTGGAGTAAAAAACATGATAGTTCTTGTTGATGGAGGCCTTGCTTGAAAGAGTTTAAGATAGGAGTCAAAAAACCTAAAATTAATCGACTTTGTGTGCTTTAAAGGTTAAACCTATTGTTTGGAGTATTTTTGTCCATGCAATGGTTAAATCGCTAGAAAAGAAAATCTAAGACAGTAGGGTTATAAATCATTAACCAACTTTAAAAATGGCTATTTCTGTAAAAATCTCTTTTAAGAAAAGTAAAATTGAAAAGGGCTGGAGATCCCGACAAAAAAAATAAAAAATGACAACAAATATGTTTCATTCTCACTTGGACCAACTCTACTCTCCAAGGGTTGGGTTTTTGAGGGAGAAGCTCTTCCTTCTCTCTAGGTTTTTTGTTTTTGCACGGGGTGTTTAGGGTTCTACTTTGTTTCATGGTGGTTCTTGATGGCTTTAGGCAGATTTCTCGTCAGATTTCTCAGGATTTTCAAATGGGTTTCAGTTGATTCTAGGGTTTCTTCAAGTACAGCAATTGTTTTGATTTTAGAGTTTCTGATTCACAGCTAGGGTTGTTGGTGCGTTTTCGACCTAAATTTCAACAATTTTTTTTTTTTTTCCTTTCTTTATGTTTAGTCAAAATGCTACAAGTTATATATTAGGATATAAATGTATTATACACATTATGGAAATTTACTATTAATGACTAGTTTGAATTGTTTAACTAACAATTGGAACAAAATGAAGCGAATCTAAATTGTGTAACCAAACAAGTAGAATAAAATCAAGGGAATATTATATTCAAATATAAAAGTACATTTAAAAAAAAAAATTACGTAACAAATGCAATAATTTTTTATTTTTTTATTTTTTATCTTGTTGTATAACATATTCAAATAAACTTGTGATTGGTTGACAGTAATTTTAATTATTATCTAAAACCATTTTTAGATTTGTAAAAGGTAATTATTTATAATTTTCTAAGTAAAAAAATAAAATAAAAATACAATATAATTTTTTTTCCTAGAGTCAGGCGCCCTCTAGTAAGTCCACCTCTGGTTGGTGCGAAATTGAGTGAGCAAGATACTCTCCTCTCTGCAGGTTGATAATGGTGATCAAACCATTGTGTTTTTTTATTTTTTATTTTATTTTTTTTATTTATAAGAAGACATATGATATATTTTTTATAAGGTTATGTGTGATAATATCAAAATATTCCTCGAAGCTTTAAGTTTGATTAACAACGGATTAATAAAAGGACTAAATTGAGCTATTTTGCATAATTTATGATGTGTTTACTAGTCAGGAATCCTACTTAGGAAAGGGAATTAAGTTCCTGATTTCTGAATTCCACTGTTTACTAATTTCTTTTAAGGAATTAAATTCTGTGGACCCTATTCACAAATCAGGAATTCACAAATCAGGAATTAAGTTCCTGATAGAAACGGAACTTGATTCCTCCCACCCACCCTAGGAATCAAGTTCCACCATAGGAATCATGTTCCATTTCCTGATTGAAAAATGAATTCATGATATTTTTACTAAATTATCCTCACTTAACATAAAAAAAAAACAAAAAAAACAAAAAAAAACAAAAACATCTTCTTCATGATTATTGACTTTTGTTTTTAATTTATGTAAATCATATTGGTTACTTTTTTTATTTTTTTATTTTCTATCTTCATATTGGTTTACATAATTAATAATTTATATTATTCTAGCCGTGTGATTAGTAAATATGCCTTTAAAATATTTTCTATTTATTATTATTATTATTATTATTATTATTATTATTAAATAGTATATTAGAAGTTGCATACTTGCATGCATCTCATCTTCATTTCATGTAACATATGAGACCGGTTTGAAAAAAATTATTATAAATATTTAAAAAAAAAAAAATTGTGGGATCAAGGCCATGGCCCCGTCACTCACTAATTAATATATGTCGTCTAAGGCAATATATGGACATCAATTCATCCATTGCTCTGTGTTGAATATTATTGTTATCATAATAATTATATACATATTGTAATACCATTTATGAACTAAAAATAACTAAAGCACTTTTTAAAATAATAATAATAATAATAATAACAATAACTACTACATATTCATATCTCTTACTTATATATTAATTCTATTTCATTTTTTTTTTAATTAAGTCATCTCTTTATCTAATATTCATTTTACCATTTATGAACTACATATATATTTATGTCTTTTATATATACAGTCTTTCTATTATCAGTTCGAACTGATATAAAATATATCAGTTTCTTACATATGGACCATTGGATTTAAAAGATTCTTTGACAAGTGCATGCAGCCAAGTCAAAGTATTTAAATATAATGGCCTACAGGCAATGAACTGATATATCTTTTGTCAGTTCAAACTGATAATAGAAAATTTATATATATATATGCTACTGCGACTTTTTTTTTAATCAAGTTATCTCAATAGTTCTTTATCTAATTAGTTTAAATTTTACAGTATAAAGATGTTAATTATTATAATTATAGTGTTATGAGTAGTATAAAAAAAAACATTTCATCATGTTATATACACAAGGGTATTTTTGTAATCAATTATATATTATTCTGATTCCTTAATTTAAGTAAACACTAAAAATGGAATAAATTTGATTCCGTTTCCGATTTCTAAATTGTTAATAAACACTAAAAATGTAATTTAGTAACTTGATTCGATTCCCCTCTATTCCCTTTTCGGTGGAACTTGATTCCGATTCCATTCATTCATGATTAGTAAGCGCGCCCATAGGGACTTTGCGAGCCCAAAATAGAGAGTTGAATAAAATAGAGACTTTGCGAGCCCAAAATGGAAAGTTGAATAAAATAGTAACATTTCCAAAAATATTAGGGACTAAATTGAAGTTTCACCTCAAAAGAAAATTAAAATGTGAATTTTTTTTTTTTGAATCAGTTAGTGTGGGTTTAGTGGAAGAAGAAGAAGAACACTAGGGTTTAAGAAGAAGAAGATGGAAAGTAAATGGAGATTAGCAGGGACAGAAGTTCCAATCATCGGCAGCGACTCAGTCAAATGGATCGAGCTTTCTATTTCTTCTTCGTCTTCTTGTAACGATAATGATTGGTCAGCTGCTGGTCCTCTCACTGAAGATTGCGCTTCGTGTTCTGTCGTTGGAGATCCTTATGTTTGGAGAATGCACAAGAGTTTTCCAAATGCTCTGGAGTTACTCCAACTCTCGCCTTCCCAAGCATTCCCCATTGTTGGTTTGCGATTCGTTTTCCCTCATCCACTTTCTCCATTTGCTTTTCTTTCTCAAAATTCTTCTTCAACAAATTCTTACTCACTTTATGCATTCACTGTCTCCGGACTTGCTTTCCTACTAAACCTTTCTCACTTTTCCTCCTACGAGTCATCTTCCGTTTTTCCCTCTCAACACTTGTTAGAGTTTAATTTGCAACAATATGGACCTATAACAAGTGTAGCAGCCATGCCTGGTTGCCTTGTCCTCGGCAGAAATGATGGGTCTCTTTTCTCCTTCCAACTCGGCATTCTTCATCCTACTCATCCTGGTATCTATTTCCTTCCAATTGCTTCCCAATTTTTTCAATTTTGATTTTCCCTTTACTTATGCAGTTTTTTTTTTTTTTTGTTTTGTTTTTAATCTATAGGATTTGTGCATCAATTGCTGGATGATTCTGGAATTGGTCGCTTTTTGAGTTTAATGTCAAGGTGATTTTCAACTGATTCTGTTGTTTCTGATGTTTACTTTTGCTTCTTGTGTGCTTATGAATGTTGTTTGTCCATGTCATAATGCAGGGGTAGGATGGTAGGGGCTGTCAAGGATTTGGTCATATCAGAGGTTCAAGGCAAAAAACTTTTGTTTGTGCTTCATTCTGATTTGACTTTATGAGTATGGGATCTTTCATCTCGTACTCGGATATTTAGTCATACAATGACCAGTCCAATATTAGAAGGCAATTTCCTAAATCTTTCGTGCCTGAGTAGTTTATTAAGATTTTCAACTTATTCACCTTGAAACTTATATTTATGTTATGTGTTAACTGTTAACCGCCATCTACTTTCAGGAGCGGAATCTATAAGGTTATGGCCTGGTGACACTAACAGCAGTGCAAGCATTATTCCATTGGCAATCTTGCATAGACATACTGCGGTATGCTTCTCTTAAATAATTGATGAGTCCTTGTGTAGGCTTTAGGGTATGAAAATGTGTGGTGGCTGTAGATCTTTATCCTTTGATATCTTGCGATTTTTATGCTAGCATTCTTTGTAGAAGACTCTGCCACTCTAGTAGTGACACATAACCCTTTTTGCTTTTCTTCAATCTCGCTACCGTGGTATAAAAATTCAATGCTACCTTCTGCAATAGTTTCTTTTGAAATCTCTTAATGGCCACTTCCACTACTTTATGGTGTTGGAATAAAGCCTGAATCAGGTCTACCAGCTGTCCGGCTCAATTTATGAATAATTTCTTATGGTATTCCATGTGTATTTTTATGAATCTTATAACTCTGTTGTTATGCTTTCATTGTTTGCTATAACTGTAGTCATTTTTTGACGCAGAACGGAAGTTCTAGGGTTTACCAGCGTAACCCCTAAAGTAACAAAACTGGAATCCACCAGTAAAGAACGAATGTATGTAAACCAAAAATTGATAATATTATTGAATAATTCTGAAACTGATAACAAAGAGCCTTAAATAGCCTCTTGAAACCCTAAAATAAGCAAAAAGACTAAAATATCCTCAAACTAAACAAAAACAACTAAAAACGGAAAAATAAGAAAAAACACAAAATCTTCGGTTGCCCGACAGCCTAACTTAAACTTCCCCGATGAGGATGCAAATGACGTCAACCGGGGAACCCTGGTTGCCATGCTATAGATCTCTGAAAACCCTTTCCGAAAACATATTATAATAGGAAATCTGACAACCGAGTCAAAAGTTATGCCCGTTTCTTTGGAGCACCTCTTTTGGACAATTTCCTGTCCATCTCTTCTTCAAACTCTAAAGCCAACTGTCCTACATCAGTCTCTCCCACCTGTGAAGAACTCGACCTCGAGTTATAATCAGGATAAAGTGGAACATCATCACAAAACTCATAAAGGTCAGCCACATTGAAAGTACGAGATATGTTCATATTAGCAGGTAAGTCGATCACGTAGGCATTGTTGTTGATCTTCTTGATCACCTTGTACGGACCATACTTCCTTGGCTTCAACTTGTTGTAGGAACCAACTGGGAACCTCTCCTTCCGCAGAAACACCATAACCTGGTCACCCTCAGCAAATAATTTCTCACGCCTTTTAACATCTGCTGCAGCCTTATACTTCGCATTCTTCTCCTCTAACCGCGCCTTCACCTCAGCTTGAACATCACGAACCTGCTCAGCCATGGTCTCAGCAGCAACACTCATACCAGTGACCTTGGGAAGCCTTGCCAGATCCAACGCATGCTTAGGAGGTTGCCGATACACTAAAGCGAAAGGAGACTTACCTGTAGCAGTATGAACAGCATTGTTATACGCAAATTCAGCTTGTGCCAGAGCCACGTCCTACTGTTTTGGCTTGTCTCCACAGATGCTCCGAATTAAATTCCCTAGTGTTCGATTTAGGTTCTCCGTTTGTCCGTCAGTCTGTGGGTGTGCAGTGCTACTGAACTTCAGAGCAGTATCCATCCGCCGCCACAATGTAACCCAGAAATGGCTAAGAAACTTCGAATCCCTATCAGATGTGATAGACTGAGGTACACCATGTAAACGAACCACCTCCCGAAAGAACAGCTGAGCCACATGTGATGCATCAGATGTCTTCCGACAAGGTATAAAATGCCCCATCTTTGAGAACCTGTCAACCACTACAAACACGGAGTCTACTCCACGCTGAGTTCGCGGAAGACCCAAAACGAAGTCCATTGCTAAATCCTCCCATATGGCATTCGGAACAGGAAGTGGCATGTACAGGCCCGTATTTTGAGCCTGTCCCTTAGAAGTCTGACAGACGTAACACTTGCGAACAAAGTTACCGACGTCGCGCTTCAACTGAGGCCAGTAATACCGTTCGGCCACCCCACTGATAGTTTTATCACGCCCTAAGTGACCACCCAAACCTCCACCGTGTAACTCTCGAATCAGTTTCTCTCTCAGAGAGCTCCGCGGGATGCACAACTGATTGCCACAAAATAGGTAGCCTTCGTTCATATGAAACTCCCCGTCGGCCTGTTTCAGAACACACCTTTCCCATACCTCTCCGAAATCCTCATCATCAGAATACAGTTCTTTCAGAAACTCAAACCCAATGATTTCTTGCTGCATAGTAACCAATAAACTTGCACGACGACTCAGCGCGTCTGCCACCTTATTCAGAACCCCAGACTTGTGCTTCAGAACAAACGGAAACTTCTGCAAATAGGTTGCCCACCGAGCATGCATATTACTTAAGCTCCTCTGGCTGTTCAGATACTTCAAGGCTTGATGATCAGTGTAAAGGATAAACTCGCGCTGAATTAGATAATGCTCCCAATTCTTTAGAGCACGAATAATTGCGTAGAATTCTTGATCATAGGTACTCCACTTTCGGCGTGCATCACTCAGCTTTTCACTAAAAAACGCCACTGGTTTCTTCTCTTGTGACAACACTGCTCCAATCCCGACCCCACTAGCATCACATTCCACTTCGAATAACTTCTCAAAACTCGGTAGAGCAAGAACAGGAGTGGTGCACAGTTTTTCTTTGATGACTGCGAAGGCTGTGTCGGCCGCTTCACTCCATTGAAATTTCCCTTTCTTCAAACACTCTGTAATGGGAGCCACAATACTGCTAAAATCCCTCACAAATCGACGATAAAACGTCGCCAGCCCATGGAAACTCCTCACCTCTCCTACCGTCTTCGGTGTCGGCCAATCACGAATGGCTCTAACCTTTTCTTCATCAACCAAAATTCCTTCCGAACTAACCACATACCCAAGGAATAGTAACCTCGCTGTCATCCAACTGCATTTTTTAAAATTGATAAACAATTCGTTTTTTGACAATACCTCTAACACAGCCCGCAGATGCTCCATGTGGTCTTCCTCACTCTGGCTGTAAATCAATATATCGTCGAAATAAACGACTACATATTTTCCAATGAAAGGCCGCAATACCTGGTTCATAAGCCGCATGAAAGTGCTCGGCGCGTTAGACAGTCCGAACGGCATCACCAACCACTCGTAGAGTCCATCCTTAGTTTTGAAAGCTGTCTTCCATTCATCACCAGGTTTGACCCGAATCTGATGGTACCCACTTCTCAGGTCGATTTTGGAGAACAATTTCGACCCCTCCAGCATATCTAACATGTCATCCAATCTCGGAATGGGAAAGCTATACCTGACAGTTATTTTGTTAATTGCGCGACTATCAACGCACATCCTCCAACTGCCATCTTTCTTCGGAACAAGTAATGTGGGAACTGCGCATGGGCTCATACTCTCTCGAATAAACCCCTTCTTCATTAACTCCTCCACTTTTCCTTGTAAAATCTGATTCTCCTTGGGACTCATCCGATAGTGTGGTAAATTCGGTAAGCTTGCTCCCGGAACTAAGTCGATATGGTGCTGAATATCTCTCAACGGTGGAAGGTCATCTGGTAAGTCTTCTGACACTAAATCACTGAATTCGGCCAACAGGGTCTGTACCTTCTCGGGTACCATAAATCTCTGCTCTTCCTCGCCTTCTATCACCAAAGCTCGCACAACTACAACATGTACCTCCTGTGCCTCCTTAATTTCAGCTTCTAAATCACTTACGGACGTGATTAAAGTGACCAAAGACTGCTCATTTACCGTGGCCTTAGTTGAACTCCCGACTGAACCCCGTTTCGGAACCATTGCAATCCTCTTGCCACCCCAACTGAAAACACAAACATTGTCACGCCCTCTGTAGGTTATATCCACATCAAACTGCCATGGACGTCCCAATAATACGTGACCCGCATCCATGTCGACTACATCGCATGCCACCTCTTCCCGATAGTATTGCCCGATCGAAATAGGAACTTTGCACACCTCTGTCACGTTCGCCTTAGGACCCTTTTGAATCCACCCAATCGCATAAGGCTTGGGATGCTTCTCTGCACGCAGTTTCAGATGTTCTACAAGTTTTCTCGACACAAAATTCTCACAACTCCCACTGTCGACGATCAAATCACAAACCTTTCCTTGTATACTACAACAAGTCTTGAAAATACTGTTTCGTTGCGATATATCGTCCAATTTCGTTGCACACATGACTCGCTGAATCACACAGTTAACAGGCTCCCCCTGTTCTTCAGCAATATCTGCACCCTCCAAGAATTCGTCCATGTTTCCCTCTTCTTCATAAATCTGTTCGTCTTCTTCTTCTCCTTCAGCACCCACGAAGTTCACTGGTTTTCGGGCTGGGCATTCATTCGAACGGTGGCCTGGTTGGCCACACCTATAACACTTCATAACGCCCGGTCTACTGTACGGGTTTGGTGCCATTCGTGGGGTTTCCTTTGTAGCTGCTGTTGCTGTCGGACGCGACCCACTAAAATTATTTGGAACCAAACCCTTTTGTACCTGATCTGCAGTAGCTTTAGCCTGACCCTGTCCATCACTTGGTGAAAATCTTCCCCTATTTGCAGCTGCATTGGACGATTCACCCATGTCCTTCTTGTAGTGAGAAAAACGATTGGATGATTTCTCCATTAACTCCGCTTTCAAGGCCATGTTATGCGCCTCATCTACTGTCCACACAACTTGCAGCCCAATTTTATCTCGAATGGTCGACTTTAATCCCCCCAAATATCTCGAAACCTGTTGTCCCTCAGTCTCATTGAGGTTGTTACGAACTGAAAGCCTAGACCACTCCTCAGTATAATCTGCAACGGTTTTGTTACCCTGCACACAATTCTGATAACTCTGAAAAATAAATTGCTCATAATCTGGAGGTAAAAACCTGTTCATCATCAGTTGTTTCATTCGCCTCCAGGATCGTATAGGAACCTTGCCTTGTCGTCGTCTATCCATCTGTAATTTCTCCCACCAAACAGCAGCCCCGCTTCTCAACTTATATGCTACCAATTTGACTTGACGTTCTTCCGTAACTTCAGTAAACTCGAAGAATCTCTCAACCTCAGAAATCCAGTCAAGGAACTCTTCAATCTGTAATTTTCCATAGAACAGGGGTATGTCTGCGCGGATCCGATAATCAGGTTGATTTCGGTTCAGATGACGATCTCCTTGGTAACCAACGAAATCCTCTTCAGAATCTTCATCACTGAAATCTTCATGCTGCACATGTCTCGCGGCTCTAGGCGGACGTCTACCTTCAGGGTGGCCTAGGGTTAATCCCTCGACTCCATCTCTGTTGGTAGGGGCAGGAATAGGAGCAGGAGCTTGGCCCGTAGGGGTGTTGGGAGTAGGCAGCCACTCCATAAGTTGCCGAACCATTGCCTCCAACCTCTCCATCGACTGTCGCTGCTCATCAATTGCCGCCCACACATCGCCATCCCTACGACCAGCGTCGCCAGGGTTAACTCTTCCGGCTTCGTTGTTGACCATCGTACAAGGTAAATCCTTATGCTCTGATACCACTTGACGCAGAACGGAAGTTCTAGGGTTTACCAGCGTAACCCCTAAAGTAACAAAACTGGAATCCACCAGTAAAGAACGAATGTATGTAAACCAAAAATTGATAATATTATTGAATAATTCTGAAACTGATAACAAAGAGCCTTAAATAGCCTCTTGAAACCCTAAAATAAGCAAAAAGACTAAAATATCCTCAAACTAAACAAAAACAACTAAAAACGGAAAAATAAGAAAAAACACAAAATCTTCGGTTGCCCGACAGCCTAACTTAAACTTCCCCGATGAGGATGCAAATGACGTCAACCGGGGAACCCTGGTTGCCATGCTATAGATCTCTGAAAACCCTTTCCGAAAACATATTATAATAGGAAATCTGACAACCGAGTCAAAAGTTATGCCCGTTTCTTTGGAGCACCTCTTTTGGACAATTTCCTGTCCATCTCTTCTTCAAACTCTAAAGCCAACTGTCCTACATCATTTTTTTTTATGAAGGAAGTTGGCATGGAGATAATATGTGTCAATAGTCTTCGATGTAGTTTGGGGGATAGGTTGATATTGTCATTGGAATCGTCATTGCAAAATATTTATTTGGAGGTAATTGGCCAACATTCTCTCTTATATTTCTGTTCAATACATTAGTGACATTAAAAGAAATGCTTTGATTTTAAAGTCAACAAAAGTAGTCAAGGAATTCAAGTTAAAAAAAGTTTATGATCAGTTTAATTTAACTATTACCATTCAATAAAACATAGACACAGAAAGACACAGATTTAAGTGGAAATTTTATTCATTGCTCAAACATGTTGCTCTGGTAGGGAGGATACATTGATATCAAACTTACTTCAGACAAGATATGGATATTGAAGGATAGTGGATTAGTGTTTTACAGCTTGTTTCATGCTAATGTTGCTGTGTAAGTTTTTGTTGGCCATTGACATGTTGTATAATTTCGCTGTAGTTATCATGTTAAATATTCATGCATACATGTAACTTCCTGTTGGTGGCTGTATTAGAATATTCAATGCAAAATTTAGAAACTTGCATTCCTTTTCCATTAGTTACTATATACCCATTCTAAATCTATATATTTCTGTAGTAATGTAGTTACATGGTCATGTTTGACATGATGTTTGATTTCGTTGTAGTTGTCATGATAAATATTCATGCATACATGTAACTTCTTATTGGTGGTTGTATTAGAATATTCAATGCAAGATTTAGAAACTTGCTTTCTTTTTTCATTAGTCACTATACCCATTCTGAATCTATATACTTCTATAAACATTTCCTTATTTGTTTATTGTTGTAATTTTTTTTTTTCTTTCATCAACGGTGGAGTTATATCTTACTTTTTAATATATAATGTTGTTCTAGCTAAACTGTTTTTTTCAACTCTTGTTGCTAGGGAAGAAGCAAGCTTTTACACATTGCAGGAAGAATTTGTGGCCGACCAACTGTTTCAAAGTTCTGAACATTCATCTGATGATCTCCTTTCAATTACCATTTCAATAGTTACATCTGTAAAGGTGTAGCAACTTTGTTATAATTCTTCTTCTTCTTCTTTTTTGGCTTTAAAACAATTCAAAACCCATTTTATTTAATAAAAGCGAATAGCAAATTCAAATTCAATATTATTAAATATTGAAAAAAGAATTTCAATTAATTAATTATTGAATTTTTTTGAATATCTTATTTCTATTAAATGTATTACAAATTATAGGATTCGTATTATTATTATGAATGCGCTAAATAAATTAAAAAGGAAAATAAAAAAAAGACAATACAATTACAATTTTGAGATTTTCAAAATTGTAAGATTCTTATTTTGGATGAGCCAAGCCAATAGGATGAACCAAAAAAAAGAGTTCTGCATTGTGAACTTTGTATTGCACACATCGCTTAGATGGGCTCCAGAGGGTCACGTAGGAGGGAAGAAACTTTCACATTATCACATCGGATCCTAAAAAAAAGAGTTCGTATAGAATAAAATATATATACTTCGGGTTTCTTGTGTTAAAAGCTTGGTTCGTAAACAAAAATGTATTGTGCGCTTTTTTTTGAAAAGATTTACGGAGGAAGAGCACGTTCTTTCTTTAATCATTCCAAGTGCTTTGTTTACTTTGCGGAGGTTATATAGGTCAGTAGTTTTCTATTCTAATAAAATTAGAACTAGATATTAAGCATAAGATAAGTAAGCGGAGCCAAAATTTTCCATAATTACCACCACAAGTTTATGGACCTTTGGTGGAGCTGTAGGTAGGTTTTTTCTCATTTAGAAAGGCATATTATTTTTTCATCTTATAGAATGAACTTTACAATAAAATTAATATATAAATTGTCCTGTTCCCATTCACTTGAGGGGCTGTTTCAGAGGGATGGATTCTTGGCTTTTTTTTTTTATGGCTTTGAAGAATGATGAGAGTGTTACAATTTCAATAAAACATATTTTACCATGCAATAGGTGCATTCTATAGTCAATAATTGTTTATATATAATCGTGCTTGAAATTCCTGCTCACCGTTGTCGTTTAAGAAGTTCTCATTATCGATGTTGTGTTACTTAGACCTTTTATTTTCCTTGTTGCAGGATCATATTGTGCCATTTGTATCTTCTATTTTCTTACAGAGGCTTCTTCACCCAGGGGTTCATCATAATATAGTTCTGCGTGCAACCTTGCTAGACTATGACAGGCATTTTACTGATTCTGAGTTTCAGTCCTTAACTATTGATGGATTCAAAAAGGAGATCATTTCATTGATTGAACATGAGGTTCTGTCTGGTTTTGTTATTGCAGTTTTATTTTCAATATGTTATCTATCAATAATATTACATAAGTTTGCTTTATCTACATATATAGGAGTTTAGAAGAGGGCATGCTAGTGTTGTCAAGCTGATATTTCTTGTATTTTGTTTTAGGATGCGGCTGAAAGTCCCCTGTCCATATTTTGTGGCTGGAAGAGTTTCTGTACTCGTTATTTCCAACATTGGTGCAAGAACAATGAGCCATACAGTCTTCAACAGGCGTTGTTGGTTTGCTCAGAAAGAATTCAGTATCTGCGTTTCGCAGTCCGGAAAACATTGAACTGCTTATTGATGGTATGTTAGAGTTCATGTTTATATGCAGAACTAAAAACTCTGTATTTATTTGCTTTTGTCATTTTAGTTTTGTAGTTGTTTTCTGTTATCTATCTCTATGTATGTGTGTGTCTGCTTGTAATTCTGTAGGTATTTTCTCTATGTTTTAAATGTTTTGATATTTGCTAGGTCCTTCTGATGAGCTTGGTGAGCTTGCAAGCTTTGGATTAGATTTATCTGGTGGTGATTCTGAACGTGAGATTCTTTTTCAAGTGATTCAATGTATTATTAGTATTAGCCAGCAATTGGGTAAAACAGCTTCCGCTGTATTTTATGAATCATTTGTGGGAACAATGGTCACATTTGAAGAAACCATTTCTCGCTTGCTGAAGATTCTAGAAACGGGATATAGTTCATCAGTAATGGCACTCAATATACCACATCTTGGAGCTGATGTTTCTAGGGAGAAGGAACTTGCAGACCACAAAAATCTTAGGAAATTCTCAATTGATATGCTACTTTCTCTTCAAACCATCAGCAAAGAGGCTGCATCATGGGATAAAGTTTTGAATATCATTGAAAGCTATCTACAGTTTTTTGTACCACGCAAAATCATTCAACATTTGAATGCTGAAACAGTATTTAGTGTCAGTACTTCCATTGTGGTTCAGGCTACTTCTCAAATTGCGAAGGTGATGTTTGAGGCTGCATTGGACGTTCTCCTATTCTTAAGATATTTGGTGAACATCAGTGGACAAGTCAGTTTTTCCTTCTTTACTTTGTACACTTATTTCAATGTATGTCTAACAAAATTAAATTGTGATTATCTATACCTTCACATCTCTTAGTAATCTTTTTGTATGTGATAAGCTTTTGTATATGTTAATTTTATTATTGTAGCTAGTATTTTGTTTTCTAGGTTCTTACTTTTGGGGGTATAGCTTTTGTCATTTGTGCAGTATGGGAGGATGTATTTTTTTGCTTATTATTGCTGTGGACCGCTGGTTCACTTTTTATTTATTTTTCTTTTTCCAGCAATAAAGTTTTGTTTCTTATATATATAAAAAATTGAGCTTGTCAAATAGTGTATTGTCAAATACTCAAATGTCAAATTATCTTGGAGGTGTTAATTAAAAAAATTGGCTTATCTGTTTTTTTCCCTGCAGAAATATTGCAAGAATATTAAAATTATTATCATCTATTTGAGGAAGTGGTATGAAGTTCCCAATTTAATTTTGTATTGTATTTTGATCAGAATCATTTTTTTTTCTAAAAAAGGAAAAAGTTACAAAAGGAAAAGTGAACAGGAAGCCCGCAAAAAAAAAAAAAAAAAAGTTTTATTTTGTTTGGCCAAATGCTCAATTTTGCAGTTTCCTACCTTATGGTCTGAGAATTTGTGATACAAATTGAAAAGGCAACGTTTAAAACATCAAGTTATGTTTTTCCTGATATAATCTATTTCTATTTGTGTATGTTTTCATGTGTTCTTATTACTATTAGTAATCATTTTTTTTGTTATTTTTTGATTGCAATAATCAAATTTTTATATATGAATTCTCCATTATTGCATGCAGATTAGTATGCTGCATGATGACATATCTAGAATACAACTTGAGTTGATTCCGATGATTCAAGAAATTGTTTTTGAGTGGCTTGTCATTCTCTTCTTTGGCATCACACCATCCGAATCACCCTCAATAGAAGATTTCAGCTCTCAACTTTCTTCATTACAAATTGGTAAGTTTTTTTTTGCAGTTTACAATGTTATTGTTGTTCTGAAACCAAAAGAATATTAGCTTTAAAATTTAAATTATGGTGTATCTTACATTGAGATTTGTTGGGTTGACAAATATTTGTTTTGAATGAAGTTTCCCATGAGCTATGGGGTTTTTATAGTAATTTTATGAGATTATTAATGAATAAAAAGAATTCATGTCAAGTCTTGTGTAAACTGCATTTCAATTGGTTGGTTGATGATGCTTACTCTTTATTTTATGTGCTTGAAATGATTTGGAAAGCCAAATTTCATGCAAAAATTCAAATGTTCTTTTGAGCAGTAGTCCATGGAAAAAATTACTTTTATGACATTATTTAAAAGAGAAGGCTTATTCTCTTGCTAAGCCTACATTGGTGTCATGTATATAACAATTGGAGTGAGCGTTAATCATCTATTTCTTCGATGTCCTATTGTTTTGAATTTATTGTTTAACTCTATAAAGTAGAAAGGGTGATGTCGGTTATTATGGAGTTATACACTTATACTTGTCTTTATTATCAGTGTAGTTTTGTGCTTTTGGATGAGTATCGCCTTAGCAATGTTCTTAATTACAAATAACAAGAAGACAATAAGAGAATTTTTTTAAGATTCTTTAATGACTAGGAGATTATTAGTACCTTAGAGAAATATTCTTTGCCTCTTTTAGGTATTTGTTTCTAAGGAATTCCAAGATACTTTTTTTTTTAATCTTTATTCACTTAAATTGGTGTGAGGCTTTTTACTAATCTTGAGAAGTTCTCTGTTTTGACTACTATGTAATATGACATTAACTTGACAATCATCCTAATATTTGTCAATGGTTCAGATAGCAACATTGGCAAAAGATCATGGAGTGAGAACCTTGGCAATTGTCATTTCACCTTAGCTTTTATACTTCAACTAAATATTCAAGGTTCCTCTGGAGACCCTAGTCTAATGTCTCTAAGATCTCTACCTAATCCACAAGAAGTTACTAGTTCAATCGGGGGCTTTACCAGCTGGATAATATAGGGTGAAACGGGTGAGGAATCTTCTTCTTTCCTGAGGCGTTCGACTCAGCTTGCACTGATCCTGCTTCAGCATGGCCAGTATGATGCCGTTGAGGTACTTATGTGCCTTTCCTTTCTACAATAAAATCTCTTTTGGAGAAGAAACACATGCGTACACACAAATATAGAGACATGAACTTAAGCACACAAGCAGATACACAGACATGCTAGTGGCACATACATGCACACACACGCACTTACATGTGCATTAATTCATGCATACACGTGTTTAAAGAGAGTTTTGCTGAACCAATTCCTTTTCTTTGATGTCTAAGTACCTACTCACTATTGTGGAGGCAAATTCACAAAAGGAGAAAATATTTAGAAGTGTCCAGGATATTGGTGGTGATTGGTGTATACTCCAACATCTCTTGGGATTCTGTCTTCTTGCCCAAGCAAAATGTGGATTACATTGCATTCTGAGAGAGAAGAAAGTCTCTGCAGCTGTTCGTTGTTTCTTCAGGTATCTCTTTGTAAATTTATAAATCAATACTCAAATGTTTGTTTCCCACTACGTATCCTATGGAAGCAAATCTGGATGTAACAAAGCAGTTGAAAGTTTTTTTGAACCTACTATTTTTTTTGTGGTTCAAATATTTTATCTGAGGCGAATTTCAGCCCTGAGAAGAAATAGAAGCAAAACATTTGGTGAATCAGTATGCATCAAAACATATGAAATGCTATTAAGATTTGTGAAGAGACTCGTACCAACCCTCTTTTGATACCACTACAAGCAAGCATTCCATTAAATGATTATGGATTGAACTTGTACACCCTGCCAGAATGTTATCTACTTGTGCTTTTAGCTTTTTAGGAATATGTTAAGACTTAAGATACAGAATTAACTTTGAATATTTTGCAGATCTTTGTTGGACATTTATCAAAAGCTGAAGCCTCTTTGTATTACTTAATGCAATCTGCTATTGTTTGAAGCTTAGCTTTTATATATTGGAACATGAATTTCTTGGTTTTGGCATCTAACAGAATCCAATAACCAAAATGATTTACTTTGATCGTAGAATTAAATATTTTCTGGTAAAATTCTTTGGATAGTCCAAGTAAATTTGCTCAAGCAATATTGTTTTTTTATTTTTTTGTTTACCATATGTAAATACTGCTTTTCTTTAGTCTTTTTTATCTTTTGTATTTTGGAAAAAAAAGTTAAAAGTTGAATTTCACATTATTTATAACTGCATAAGCTTATTTGTTGATATGCCTATACCATGGATTATAATTTTTATTTCAACTGTTCAGAGCATCATCTGGACAAGGAGCTTCCCAGGCTTTGCAGAGTTTGTCTCACATAGTAGGATTGCCACATCTTGCTTTTGGTGAGTTAATTCGGAGCGAATTCTTTTTGTGAACAGACAATTTTATGTTCTATTGAACAAAAGGATGATTTCATTTGTCGTTTAATTTTTTTTTTTTTTTTATTCAGATGGCTGTCTATCATTTGCTGCATGGAAGCTTCATTACTATCAATGGGTAATGCAGATGTTTGAGCAATATAATGCTAGTGAAGGTGCTTGCCAATTTGCTTTTGCTGCACTTGAGCAAGTCAATGAAGCTCTTAGTGTGAAAGATGATTGCGGCAGTGGAAATCCTTTGAATGAATCAACCACAACTCTCAAAGGACAGCTTTGGGCAAACGTATTCAAGTTTACTTTAGATCTTAACCTCTTACATGATGCATACTGTGCAATAATTTCAAATCCAGACGAGGAAAGAAAATACATATGCTTGAGGCGTTTTGTTATAGTTCTTTATGAGCGGAAAGCAACAAAGGTTCTCCACTAATTCAATAATTTTTCTTTAGTTATTCACATTTCTTATGTTTATTATGTCATTTCCACTTTGCAAGTTTGTGGTCCTTGCCTATGTTATGTTACAGATTGGGTACCTTTTGTTTATCATAGTTTTAGAGTTATAAAGTTGTATTGTTTGTCATGATGTTAGTTAGAATATGTTTCATAGTTTGTAGTGTCTATTGATTATCTTTTCGTCCTTTGATTACTAGGGTACTCTCTAGAAAAACAGTATCTACATTTTATTGATTAGGAGATCTTTTTTACATTTTTGTTTACTGCAGTTCCTTTGTGATGGAAAACTACCTTTCATTGGTTTAGCTGAGAAAATTGAGCAAGAGCTTGCTTGGAAGGTATGCCTTAGTTGCAGACGGGAAATTTAATTCCACAGTATACTTTCTTGCATGTTGATTTTCCTACTCATTTTGGCACTATATAGGCAGAGCGTTCAGATGTCTTGGCAAAGCCAAACCCATATAAGTTGCTTTATGCATTTGAAATGCAACGACACAACTGGAGAAGAGCAGCAAGTTACATACACCTATATTCAGTTCGTTTGAGAACTGAACCAGTTCCAAAAGATCACCATCAGATTTTATTCGTATTTCGAGAGAGGCTAAATGGGCTTTTTACTGCTATCAATGCACTTCTTCTCGTTCGTCCTGCATATGCTTGGATTGATCCTTTGCTTGAGGGAAATTCTTCAATGAATGAGCATTATCCAAATAAAAGGGCCAAAAAATTGGTGACAGAACAATGTAAATAGTGCAATGCCCAATAAATTTGGTTTACATATTTTTGTTATGCTATGATTTGTTTGTGATTGTGTTCTTATGTATACTCTCCTCAATCTGAATCCTACGTGATGTTCTCTTAAGTATAGCATGTTTAATTGATCTTTATGGTTTTGAAATTACATTTTATACTGTTTAGCTTAAGCCAACAATAGGTAATTTTGTTGCAGTCAATGGCGATGATGTTCACCTTCAAAGGCTTCAATCATACATTGATGTAGAGAAACTTGAAAAAGAGTTTGTGCTGACTTCGGCAGAATATTTACTTTCAATGGCAAATGTGAAATGGAAACATTTGTAAATCTTGTGTATATCTAAATGTTCTAAACTCAAGGTGTCATGCAGCTAAAGTTACATGAACTAGTTTTTCTTTAACATGGTTTCTGACTTGGGTACTCCTGGGACATGGAAAGTTTTTATTTTATTTTATTTTATTTTTTTACCTTTAAAGAATGTCCGGAAAGCATATCAGGGTCCATATCAGGGTCATGGCATCCGACATGGATACTCCCAAGAGATATAAGGAATCTGTTTGAATTTTTCTTGTAATCCTTGTTTCTTGTGTGTAAATCATCAAACTAATTGACGATGAAAATATTTTAAAACCATCTTTATCAAGCATTTTGGAATCTTCATCTAAAGATTTTATTCAACAAATAATTTGACTAGGAGCTTTCTTTTGTTCTTATATTTTCTTTTCCATACTATATAACATTTGTTGGTCTATTTCTGTTTCTTCCGGGAGTTGACCAAGCCCCATCAGATTTGGTTGATCTCTTGGTCCAGGAAAATCTGTATGATATGGTATTTACTGTCCTCTTGAAATTCTGGAAGGGCTCTAGATTAAAGAGGTAGAATTTTTGTATTTGGATTGCATATTACATTTTCTTTATTAGCATGTGTGCTTCCTCATACATCTCAGTATGTATGACTTGGGGTCTCTTTTCTCAGGGAACTGGAGAGAGTCTTCTCTGCAATGTCATTAAAATGTTGTCCAATTGAAGTAGGCTCCATAACGGTAGGGTAAGATTAGTCTAATCCTTTCTCTTAGTTTGCTTCACTAATTGTCATTTGCATCTAATGCACGTTTTTCTTGTTTTATAATGTGATTCACCAACTTTCAGGAATGATTTCAAGACGCATGGTCTCTTGTTGACATCATCAAAAGACAAAGTGGTCGTTCGTAGTTCACCTGATGCTGTTCCTTCTGTTCATCAATACAAGGGGAATGGTCAGTGGGAAACTCTTGAGCTGTATCTTGTAAGTGTCTTTTGTGTGTTTCAACTTCAGCTGCTTAGTTTACATTTCTACTTTATTTGACATTAAAGAATGATAAAGCAAGAAAAAGTGTCCTTTTCAATTGAGTTATATATTTTTGTTGAGAGTGGTATTATCAAATCAAATTCTGGTCCTGTATATGTACAAACTTCTTTTTTCTGCTTATATTTTTTTTGCCATCGATTTTTTGTCATGGAATAATCATAAATTGCAGGAAAAGTATAAAGATTTTCATGCTAGATTACCAATAATTGTTGCGGAAACTCTTCTTCTTACGGATCTTCAGATTGAATTGCCTCTATGGTTGGTCCATATGTTCAAGGTAAGTTTTCTAGCTAGATACTGAATAGTTTGTGAGGTATTTGGTTTGCGCATCATTTTTCAAGTTTTTATTACCACCGCGCCCCCCCCGGCCCCCCCCTCCCCCCCCACACACACACACAAGTAAATATATGAGGAGCATTTTTAAGACCGTGCAAAATGGTTTCAATACCGAGGGACATATTTAAACAAGTGAGAATATCTCCCAAGGGACAAAAAGATCGAAAAGGTGATAGCTTTGATGTATATCAATATCAAAGCTTCTACCCATTGAAGGAGTTCTATCACCGCATACTCCTTGGTATTTGGTGATGATGGTAGCCAAATTAAGGAAGATTATTAAACACATCATTCTTGTAGTGTAAGATCATTAAGTGATTCCCGTTAGGCTTTATTTGACTCCTTTTCGTCCTCAACATCATTCTTGCCGTACAAGATGTTTCTTGTGATTGAATTTATCAAGGTTACCTTTTTCTCCTGACTCTTAAATAATTCAGCGTCTTTGAGGGTCATTATCTAATTGAGAAGATTAGCGGCTTTCACACTTAGACTGAATTTGTACTTGTAGCCTAATTTCCGGGGTTTCATTCATTCTTTTGCAATAAGATTTTGTTTCCTATCAAATAAATAAATAAAAATTCAATGGTTTCGTTATGATTGTTAGTTGTGCCATCGCCCTAATTACATTCTCATAACAGGATGGTCAAAGAGAAAGGTCCTGGGGTATGACTGGCCAAGAATCAAGTCCTGCATCCTTGTTTCGACTATATGTTGAATATGGTAGATACACAGAGGCTACAAATTTGTTGCTTGAGTGCATTGATTATTTTGCATCAATGGTCAGTTGGAGTATTTCTGGCCATCTTTTCTTTCGTTTAGTTATTATGTACCTCTGAAAATTAGTAACTTATACATCTTTCTATGCAGCCTATGAATTGTTGTAGGCTAGCTACTTATGTCAGATGACTTCTCTTATGTGGTAACTTCAATAGAGCAAAAAGTTATTATGTTAAAAAACAATAAAACCTTTTAACAAGGAATTTATTTCAGTGTTATATATTTGGGCCAAACATATCATGGTCTATAGGTGTTTGGTTACGATGAATATGGTCAACTGATTATTGGAAAAGTATTTTACTTCTCTGGTAGAAATTGCAGCACGGGAAATTCAATTTTTATAGGTTGTTGACAAATAATGTGACTGGCCGACTGTTAGTCCATTATTTGTTCTTTTATCATAGTTTTCAACCATTACTTGTTTTATTAATCAGCAGTCTAGCTAGTATATTAATCCGAAAGTGTGTATTAATGATGTTCTGCTGACTGTTTACTAAATAATGCTGCTATTACCAACCTTTTGCAGAGACCAGCTGATATTATTAATCGAAAAAGGCCATTTTCCGTATGGTTCCCATATACAGCAATTGAGCGCCTATGGTGCCAACCGGAGGAATCAATCAAATCAGGTTACATGGTCGATCAATGTGATAAGCTCAAAAAGCTTCTACATGGTGCTTTGCTGAACCATCTCAAGCTGGTATGGTACACTGTATAATAAATACATAGCTCTTTCAGATGAAATCCAGTACCACTGTGGTTTTTGACGTGTTCATCGCTCTCTAATTTTCAGCTAAAGGTGGACTCGGATGATGCAATATCTTCTGCTTCCTGTTAAAATAATGTCAACAAGTAGAGCTGATATGATATATATTTAGGATTGGTGGATATCAGCATGCTTTGACGAGTGATTAGCCTCATTTGCTGATGTTTATAGATTTGGTTCAAAGAGCCCTTTTTCTACAAATGGGGGAATTGTGAATTTCAGCTGATGTAAATTGATGGGTGAGAACACCCTTAATTAGAGAATTATCTGTACGTAAGGTGGCTGACTGGATGAGTTGGAAGAGATTGTGGTTAATACAAGTATTGAGTATTGATCATCAGAAAGGCAGCTTGTTTGAGTGCGTACAGTTTTGAGGTTGTGTTCTTTTTGTCTTGGTAAAATGTGTTTATTCATATAGAAAGTTTATGTAAGATGTATGAACAAATTGAAAATAGTCAGCTAACTGTGCAATTTTGTTGTGCAATGTGTTATCATGTACTTGGAGCCCTGCTCAGTTTTTAGAAATATCTTTATTCTCTTAATGAATATCTATGGCTATGATTATCAAAATGGCTCTTAGAAACTGGTGTATTTTTAGCTCAACTGTGCAGTGCTAATTGCACCACTCCAAAATCTAACCCAAGCTAAATTGTTCAGAAAAGGATATCTTATAAGAGTTAAGAATCCTCTCATTGCCTTCTCTTTCCTTGGTTTTTTTGTTAAAAAAAATAAAAATATTAATTAACACCATTAGAGGAGATGGATAATAAAGTAAAAAAATGTTATTCTCTTTTAAATATGTCGTGGTAGTTTGTAATATGGGTGCCGATATTAAAAAAAAAAAAAAAAAAAAAAAAAAAAAAACATGATTTATACACCTATTTTATAAGTATACCTATGTCTAAAATTTAAAAATTAAATCATTACTATAAATACTCATTCTAATGGCAATAGTTCCCTTATTGAAATGGATATATTTATTTTAATATATCTTATTTGTAAATCCTCTTATATTTTTAATATACTCAATTTTTTTTCTTAAAAAAACAAAATGATTACTTTTCACTTTTTTTATTTTTTATTTTTTATTTTTTATTATTTATAGAGCTCATAAGTCATAACTAAGCATAAAAGAAAAACAACAAAAAAGATAAAGAAATATATACCTATGTGTGATAAGAGTCTTTTGAAAATTCTTTTTTCATTATTTTGTTATATGATGATGAGAAATTTTGATACTTGAAATAGAATTATGATTTATTATAAGACTTTTTATTTTATTTTATTTTAATAATATATATATATATATAGCTGAAGATATGATGGGTGTAATTAATGGGTTTACATAGTCTTTGGTTTATTTTTAATTAAACTAGTGTGTAACCCGTGCGATGCACGAGTTTTATTAAAAATATATTTTTAAAAATTATTGCAATTATTAATAACTATTTAATAGCTAAAACCTCCGTAACATGTGGGACTGTAATATGGATATAGACTATATTTTGCAGCCTGCATGATGTGCTAGCATTATAAATTATAATGCAATTCATCAGATTTATGTTTTAAAATTTATTATAATTATTATATTTTTGTTTTTGATCTCAAATTTCTTCAAATGTGACTTACATGCCTACTTAACAGTTTGTAGGGTCTTGATATAATCTTATTGGGATGGGTAATTTCATGATCAAGGTAATCAGATTTCTCATTTTCTCCCTATTTTGAAGAAGAACCAGAGTTGACGTTTCTTTATCACAAATATAAGGACCTTTAATTTGGGAAACCTACAAATTTTGAACCGTAAAGACAAATGCACTTCAGTTCACAACCACCAATATAAATCACAACACCATATCTTTTTTTTTTTTTTTTTTTAACATCTTCATTGAATCTGATACATATCAAGCTATTAATACGGCAATTTAGAAGCAAAACACCAAAATTATACATCAATATAATCTCATCAAACCAAAAAAAAAAAATATGATCACTGTACATGATTCGAGAGTTGTTTTTTTTTCTTTCTGTATTATAGTTATTATAATTTGAAGGTAAAATAAAAAACAAATACCCAGTAATCAAAACAAACAACGATATTACATGAAAAATACTCTTTTACCAAATCAAATGAAAATAGAAATTATATGAAGAGTTAAATAGTAATATCAACCTCTAAAATAACTTCATTCATACTCCATCAAATCAATCTTTTTAGCAAATCTGATAAGGACTAAAAGCATTTATTAGTTCTAGTAAAAAATAAAATGCAGAAATTAGTTCCCGTAAAATCAATAATAAAAAAAAAAATTCAAAATTTATTTTCTAACTTCCAATTTAACACCAATAGAACAAAATAATAAAAAATTGAGCTACAATTCAACAAACCGAACCCATAAATTCCAATAAAATCAACTTTAAAAAAAAAAAAAAACCAAAAAAAAAAAAAAAAAAAAAAAATTAACCTTGACAGCCATAGTAGATTTCATAGCCACTCTCAGTTCCGGTGATCAAGCCAAATACTAAAAAAAGAAAAATCAAACTTTAAAACAAAATAAAAACCATAACCATAGTTAGATCACATATGAAAGTTGTTGATGGTGATTTTTCGTCAACACTCAATCGATGATTTGAGATCACGTTTGCGAGTGATAATAGTTTAAATCTTAATACTGTAAAAATAATGAGCAAGAAATACGTGGTAAAACTCCAATGATCGGAGAAACGTCCACGGGTTGTTGCCTAAGCAACGAAGCCAAAATCCACTATATAAAATTGATTACAAAATACGCTCGGTTCTCTCTTCCGCTAAAAAAGATCGATCCCGATCTTATGCGTTACAAATGGTATTTATACATGTTGTTTCTAGGGTTTGGGGATGTCGCTAGGGTTTGGTGTCGTGGCACCTAAGTCTTGAGCGGATTCCCAGTCCTAGTCGGATTCTGTTTCCTTCTTGTTCGTAATATGTTTCCTGTTTTGGCTGAATCCAAGTTTGGGACGGATTCATTCTCCTTTATTCTCTGCAGGCCTGTTTGTTTCCTTGTTAAACTCTGAAGGGTTACACTGCTACGTATCGTGGAGGTGCTCACTGCTGATTCCTTCCCTGTATTTGGGAACTGAGTTTCCGCAACCATCTCTTCTTATTGATTCCCGAGTATGCCCGAGTAGGTGGTGTTGCCCGAGCTGGTTCTCTTTGTTTGTGATCGGGTTGCTTTGGTTTCAGCCGAGTGGGTTACTTGGGGGATTTCCCCCTTTCGAGTTGACTTTTCCTGGCTCCTACTTACGTGGCTTTTTCATGGGGGTGACGTGTCCTCTATGACGATTTTTACCTATAACAAAAGTTAAATGGTTAATCTGAACCCAATTATGATCCAGCGCCATATATTCCCGTTGAGGGATCGAAAATACCTAAACAAAACATAAGCATACGTAATGTTAACAGCAGAATAGTAAATTTATAGTCTTGGATGAAATGAACAATTTAAATTAATAGAAAATGAAGGGTTGGATAATGGATGGTTAAATTTATAGATATTGAATATAAAAAAAACATATATGATATATTAAATACATTTATCGGGAAGAATACCAAAAGAAAAACATTTATTCCATTAAAAAAAACATTTATTAATAAGAGTATAGTTAAGGGATATAAAAATGTCCAGGTTCATTATATATAAGAATAAGAATAAGAATACTAATACTAAATGCTACAATTATTAAAAAAAAAAAAAAAACCATTATATAGAAATAGTTATACAAGTTCATTATATATAAAATCATCTTGCTTTATTATTATTTAAATAGTTATATAGAAATAGAAATAAAAATGAATATATAGAATTTAATACCAAAGCTCCCTCACGGTGACATGTGGTGCTGTGAAACTCTATTATTATATATATATATATATATATATATGATTAATTTGTCGTAAATTTGTATTGAGATATTTTTGTAATTTGAATTTTTAATAATATAGTGTACAAATCATATTTATGGGTGCCAATATCGGCACCATCCTAATATAACTTGTTAAAAAAAATACGGATTCATGTTCAATTTTTGAGTTTCTATTAATTTTATTTAAGTATCCATCTATATATATATTTTTTTTCTTGACGATATGAAAAACATGAATATGATATGAGGTTAGCTAAGTAACATGCCTGATATTGTTCTCAGATTTACATCATTGAGGTTGTGTTCGGATTCTAGTGGTATGTCTCCTAGGCTGAATTCCAGTAAAACTACTCCTGTAAAATAACACTTTTGGACTAAAAATAAATTAATATTAATTAATTTTGAAAGAGCTTATGTTATTTTTATTTTTATTTTTTATTTTTATTTTTTGAATTACAACAACTATCGGGACCCTGTAAGAATTAGACTCTACTAGCACAGTCCGAACTAATGCTCCCACCCACACTTAATGTGGGGCAATGAATATATATATATATATATATACATGCATGCCTTGGCATTGAACCTTGATGGTGGAGTCTCACTTTGGAGAGTCACACCACATTGGCAAGAGGCCATTGGCGCTTTTGTTATTTTTATATAATGAGTATATATATATATTTTTTTTTTTCTATTATCGGTTTGAACTGACAAAAGATATATCAGTTCCTTATATGTAGGCCATTGGATTTAAATACTTTCACTTGGCTGTATGCACTTGTCAGTCAAAGTATTTAAATCTAGTGACCCACATATAAAGAACTGATATAACTTTTATCGGTTCGAATCGATAATAGGAAGACCGTATATATATTTGAAGCAAATGAGTATATATTTGAAGCAAATGAGTATATAGATTAAATGGAAGATGATTGATGATAAATGTATAACTATAATAAAATGATAAAGTGAATGTTTGATATTCATTCGGGTGTGAGAGACCAGCCGACTGTCCGAGGAGCTCAGCTTAATTGGTGTGAACTGTGAACTGGTGATTTTGTTTCTGGTTTCTCAATCACTAATGACCACCAAATCCCACCGATTTCCATGGTCTCCTCTTCTCCTCAACCATACCCTCAAAAACCCTTCTAGACCCCCTCTCACCCTCTCTTTTTCCCGCAAAATCTCTGCTTTCTCACGCTTTCCCACCTCCCAAACACCCCACTTTCCCTTTCCACCCCATACCCATCTCCCAGATTCACTTCTTCTAAAACACACCTCCACTCTCAACAAAAACACCCATCTCTACGCCTCTTTCTTTTGCACTCTCATACACCTCTACTTGACCTGTGGTCGCTTCTCTAAGGCTGGAGACACTTTCTTTACAATGACCAACTTAAATATTGTTCCCATTTTGCCTCTCTGGAACAAGCTTATGTACCGTTTTAATGCTTCTGGATTGGTCTCACAGGTATGGGTTGTCTACACACACATGCTCTCTTGTGGAGTTTTGCCTAATGTTTTCACTATCAATGTCTTGCTACACTCTTTTTGTAAGATGGGTCACTTGACTTCTGCATTGGATTTTCTTAGAAATGTTGATATTCATCTCGACAATGTAACATATAATACTGTCATTTGGGGGTTTTGCGAGCAAGGCTTAGCTAATCAGGGATTTGGTTTGTTATCAATAATGGCCAAGAATGGTATTTGTATTGATTCATTTACTTGTAATATATTAGTTAAGGGATTTTGTAGAATCGGGTTAGTTAGGTATGGCGAGTGGGTTATGGATAACTTGGTAAATGGTGGGGTCTGTAGAAATGTTATAGGGTTTAACATATTAATTGATGGTTATTGCAAAAGTGGAGAAATGAGTTGTGCCCTTGAATTGTTGAAGAGGATGAGGACTGAGGGAATTTTGCCTGATATTGTTACTTATAATTCTCTAATTAATGGGTTCTGCAAAAGGGGTGATTTCGACAAGGCCAACAGTTTGATTGATGAGGTTTTGGGGTCTCGGAAGAATACAGATTGTGATTTTCCAAAAATTCATGATATTGAGAATGAAAATGGGAGTATGAATTTGGAACCAAATCTCATTACGCATACTACCCTTATAAGTGCATACTGTAAGCAGCAAGCACTTGAAGAAGCTTGTGCTTTGTTCAAAGATATAGTCATGAATGGGTTCTTGCTAGATGTAGTTAGTTATAGTGCTATCATTAATGGTCTTTGCAAGCATGGGAAGTTGGTTGACGCAAAAATGCTTCTCAAGGAGATGGAGAAGATGGGCCTGGATCCAAATGTTGTCTGTTATGCTACTTTCATTGATTCTTTATTCAAAGCTGGGAATGCCATGGAAGCTTTTGCTCTTCAAAGCCAAATGGTAGTTCGAGGTATTGCCTTTGATGTTGTAATCTATACCACTTTGATGGACGGACTTTTCAAGGCTGGAAAACCCAGTGAGGCAGAGGATGTGTTCAGGATGATTTCAAAGCATGATTTAGTTCCAAACTATGTCACCTATTCAGCATTGATTGATGGTCACTGCAAGTTAGGAGTCATGGAAAGTGTGGAATCTTTGCTGCAAGAAATGGAGGAGAAACATTCTCTTCCAAATGTTGTTACCTATTCTTGTATCATAAATGGTTATACGAAGAAAGGAATGCTCGATGAAGCAATGAATGTTATGAGGAAGATGGTGGGTCAAAATATCATGCCAAATGTTTTTATTTATGCTACACTAATTGATGGCTATTTCAAGGCAGGTAAACAAGAAGTTGCTCTTGACCTTCATAATGAAATGAAGCTGATAGGATTGGAGGAGAACAATTTTATTCTTGATGTTTTTGTGAACAATTTGAAAAGAGATGGAAGGATGGAGGAAGCCAAGGGATTGGTTACAGATATGAGGTCCAAGGGCTTGGTGCTTGACTGTGTTAACTACACATCTTTGATGGATGGCTTCTTCAGAGAGGGAAAGGAATCAGCTGCTCTGAACCTGGCCCAAGAAATGGAAGAAAAAGGTATTAAATTTGATGTCATTGCATCTAATGTCTTAATTAATGGTCTCTTAAGGCTTGGCAAATATGAAACACAATCAGTTTATTCTGGAATGAAAGATGTGGGTTTAGCTCCAGACCGTGCTACCTACAACATTATGATTAATTCATGCTGCAAACAGGGGAGCTGGGATAATGCTCTTAAGCTTTGGAGAGAGATGAAGAGTAATGGGGTAATGCCAAGTTCAGTTACCTGCAATATTCTAGTTGGAGGGATTTGTGTAGCTGGTGAGACTGAAAAAGCTCTAGATGTTTTGAATGAAATGTTGATTATGGGGATTTGCCCAACCTCAACCACTTACAAAATTCTGTTTGATGCATCTTCAAAGAATGGAAGGGCAGACCCGATTCTCCAAATGCATGTGCGACTTGGAGGGATGGGAGTTAAGTTCAATCAAGAATATTATAACACTCTTATCACAATCTTATGCAGGCTAGGGATGACCAAGAAAGCTACTTCAGTATTAACAGAAATGAGAGGAAGGGGCATAAAAGAGGATACTATAACTTACAATGCCCTTATACGTGGATATGGTGTTGGCAGCCATCTACATAAGGCCTTTGCTACATATTTTGAGATGATAAGTGATGGAGTTTCACCAAATATTGCTACTTATAATCTCCTTATAGGTTTTTGTTTGGCCACTGGTTCGATGAAAGAGGTGGATGATTTATTTAGTGAAATGAAGAAAAGAGGCTTAAACCCAAATGCTTCCACATATGATACTTTGATTTCTGGCCATGCCAAGATTGGGAATAAAAAGGAAGCTATACAAATTTACTGTGAAATGATTACAAAAGGCTTTGTTCCAAGAATCAGCACCTATAATGTGCTTATTAGTGATTTTTCCAAGATGGGAAAGATGCACCAGGCTCGAGAGCTTATGAATGAAATGCAAGTGAGAGGGAGACCCCCTAATTCTTCAACCTACGACATACTAATTTGTGGCTGGTGTGAACTATCTAATCAGCCTGAATTGGATAGATCATTGATATTGTCATACCGGGCCGAGGCAAAAAAGTTATTCTTAGAAATGAATCAAAAAGAATTTGTCCCCTGTGAAAATACTCTTTCGTGTTTCAGTTCTACTTTTGCTAGACCAGGAAAGAAGGTTGATGCCCAGAGATTGTTGAAAGGATTTTACAAAAAATAGTATGATTAAAAGCAGAATTATGGGAAGTCTTGTTATTGAATGCTCAAACTCACAGTGCATCTGAACAATTTTATCGCAGATGGTTCGATATCTCATCTTAATAACGGACCTTTAAATGTGTAGCATACGGTACGCTCCCTATGTACATTGAAATGAGTGTATAGTGATCATTGTGATTTTAATCATTTTCTATTTGCTATAACCAATTATTATATAACTGTTTTTGGGTTTTTAGTTTTCTGTGTAAGGGTCAGAAAAATAAGTTGAAACTGTGGTCAATTACATTTTTTGAATCTTTTTTCTTATTTTAGTAGTTTTATGACTTGGTAACAGTCATATATGTTTTATCTTATTTAATTTTTGGCTCATGTTTACAATTTAGTAATCCATAATAAAAGCTTAAGCAATAGTTAAGGGTTCAAACATAATATTTTAGTTATAAGTTCTAACACACTTCCTCACATGCAAGGTTGAGTGTGTTTAACTAGTCCTCATAGAAGCTGAATTTTCTTTCCACTGAAATTTAATAATTAGATTGATTGATTTTTCAAACAGATATAATTCTGGTATAGATGTTTAACACTTCTATGAACTTCAATTTTAGAAATATTCTATCACTAAAAGAAAGATCTATATTTTTGGTGTTTGGCTTTGTTTTTGGTTTCTTGTCAATGAAAGATGGCAATGTTCTTGGTTAATTGCTTCCGGTAGACCTGCTTAATTAGTTCTTACTGGACACTTATGATAATGATAAATCAGTTTGACTTTTGACAATATTAACTTGATAATACCTTTGCAGATCTGCAACATTCCACATTTAAAACCAAGAGTTATTTCCATGCTAAGCCAGTCAGATCATCTGCTGCCTGCACTTGGCTTTAGATGTAAAACCAAGAGCTATTTCTTGTTGACACTGTGATGCTTAAGTAAGCAGAAGTTTTATTTGTAAAAGATTTTGATTCTATCATTTTGTTGCCCATATGCTAAAGAAGCTTAATTTCTGCTATCAGCACTTTCTTTTAATGTCATATAGGAGTGTAAGATTTCTTGAAAAGCTGTAATTCTTCTTCTCAGGTATCATTTAGAAGTTAGCTGAGGAGGCTGCTGGGTGATTTAAGCACTTTAGATTACAGAGATTTGCAAGAATTTGTTGGTTTAGGTAGACCATGCTTTGGCCATAAGATTTGCAGCTGCAACAGGTCAGGAATGGTGGAATTGTTTATCAATGCTTCTTGATTGAAAATGTCTTTGTGCATCTGGGATAAGAACTAGTTTCATCGGTATCCATACCTTTCTAGGTCATCATCCTCAAAAACGCCATAACCGAACCCCTTTATTTTGGACAGAGTGAAAGGGGAGCATTGAGAATCATTATTTCCAGTTTTAGGGAATTTGAGTCTTCATTTTCATTGATGACCTGGTATGTTATTTTATTTTTTTACATGACCTGGTATGTTATTTAAGATCTCTTGGTTCATGAGTTTCTGGTGTTATGCCATTATGGTAAGTAATTATATATTTGACTCTGAAGCTTGTGTCACAAAGTAACTTTTCGTAAAACTTTCTATATGAATGGTATATTAAAATAAGTTGAATATGATAAAGTTCTTTACTCCACTGAAGCATTGTTAGTGTTCTTTACCTGAATTTCAGTAATTTGTGTGATGTATTATCTCTTAGTTTGTATGATATATACATTGATATAGACTATAGAGGGAGGTATTTAAACATGTGATATATCTCCCAACTGCTAAGGGTAATAGATCCCGGAAAAAGTGACGAGCAACATATAGAGAGTTCCATTAGGCTAGTTTCTTTTTGGATAAATTGATCATAGTTGGTTCCTGTCATTGTGGAACCAAACTAGGGAAGATATTCACATCACCTGCTGCACTGTTAAGCTATTATTAAGTGACTTCTTTGCTCTCTCAACATCATTCTTGCATGCAAGATGTTTATGTGTCATTAACAAGAGTTGTTAAGTTGAGAAGATTGGTGAGCTATATAACATTTAGAGCAGATGTGTTTCGTGTAGAGCAACATATAGAGAGTTCCATTAGGCTAGTTTCTTCATGGATCAATTGATCAAAGTTGGTTCCCATCATTGTGGAACCAAACTAGGGAAGATATTCACATCACCTGCTGCACTGTTAAGCTATTATTAAGTGACTTCTTTGCTCTCTCAACGTCATTCTTGCATGCAAGATGTTTATGTGTCATTAACAAGAGTTGTTAAGTTGAGAAGATTGGTGAGCTATATAACATTTAGAGCAGATTTGTTTCATGTAGCTTAAATTTCTCATTGTTGTATCATGGTAGATGTTCATATTTACATTGTTATGGTTTGACAGGACCTAGATAAGGACTGACCAAGAATCAAGTCCTGTGTTCCTGAACAGTGATGTGTATGGCTTTGGTGTAGTGCTACTTGAATTATTGATGGGTTTAATAGTGACCAATCTAGAGCACCCTTGTGGGGAGCAAACTTTGGTTGTTTGGTTGATTGGTTGATTGGTTGAAGCCAATTGTCTCTCAGGAAACAAAGCTGAAAACCATAATGGATGCGCAGATGGAGGGCCTATTGTCTCTCATTTTTCTTTTCCACAAGGTATTTCCTATCCTTTTCACCCCTTTTTCTTACTTTTTTTGCTTATACTTGTAGTATTTCCATATGTAATTCTTCAATTTTTAGGCTCATTTGTGGATTGTTTGTACACCTCGATTTAACTGTTAAAGCTTCTGGTGGACCAGTCAATGCTACTATGAAAAAAATTGATCTTAACTGGGTTAGATTAGATGTTCAATGTTATTTTGTTTCATTATAATTTATATAAACTTGAATGATCAATTGTACAATCAAAAATATATTGGCTTAGGTTGAGACCTCTGGGTTGTCTTGAGTAATGCAAGTCTCTGATATCTTTCTGACAGAGTAACTGAGTTAGAAATGAATTATTTTGTGTATTATGAAATTGAATCTTCTTAGAGGGATATTGAGTTGGAAAAAGAAAAATGATTATGTATGATATTATGACAAATAAAATAGTAGACTCATTTAAAATCACTGTATGTAAATTATTCTATGCACACAAATTTCTCACTAAAGTATATCCCTGCTAATAGGTTCTCTTGCCAATCATGCAATGGGAAGCAACTGCCTTTGGCCTTCCTGTTCTAGCTCTAGTGCTCATTGCTTCTTTGGCCTTGTTCCCTGTGTTGCTAATACCTTATGGCCCCTCCATGTGGTTGGCTGGTATGATTTTTGGTTATGGCCTTGGGTTTGTTATAATTATGGTTGGAATGACTATTGGAATGTTCCTTCCCTATTCGATTGGACTGCTGTTCTGTGATCGCATCTATGTAAGATATTCAACTGAAGATGAATTCTCAAAGTGTGAGAATTTAATTATAGTCCATTTGTGCAGTTCTGTGTCTCTGATATATTTCTTGTTGAATTTGCAGCAATGGTTAAAGAGATGGCCCCAGAAAGCTGCAATGCTTAGACTTACAGGGGAAGGCAGCTGGTTCCATCAATTTCGGGTGGTTGCACTGTTTAGGGTTTCCCATTACACAATTTTCAACTATGCAATTGTGGTGACGTGCATGAGATTTTGGCCCTATCTATGTGGATCAATTGCTGGAATGGTGCCAGAAGCTTTCATTTATATCTACAGGTCTGTTTGTTGGATTACTCTCGGTTATTTTACCTAAGAGAAATATGCATATAAATACCACCGCGGGATATGGTTGGTAGTATATATTTATAGATAGTCTCATTTGCAATAAATTATTAATTGGATATTTGAATTAGTCTTGATTGGGCAGTTGTTGATATAATTTTATCTGTGTATGCTTGTGTTATTTATTAATTATGCCTTACTTTTGTGCAGTGGTCATTTAATAAGGATGTTAGCAAATGTGCAGTATGGGAACTATAACTTGACAACAGTGGAAATCATTTACAACATTATTTCTTTCATAATTGCGGTTATTACCACAATTGCTTTTACTGTTTATGCAAAAAGGGCATTGAAAGAGTTTGAAAGTGGAGAGGCCATTGGAGAAGATACCTCTGCTTCCAACCAGGGAAGTTTTGAGATGAATAGCTTCTACCTGAGAGACCCAAGCAGCTCAATCAATCGCCCTTCTCATTATAGCCCGGATAGTTGTTGGAATATATAGATATCTATAGTAGCACCT
Organism: Acer yangbiense; assembly: GCA_008009225.1. Taxonomy (NCBI): domain Eukaryota; kingdom Viridiplantae; phylum Streptophyta; class Magnoliopsida; order Sapindales; family Sapindaceae; genus Acer; species Acer yangbiense. Next base: position 228,147 of record CM017769.1, read on the forward strand.
GTAAAAAGTTAGATATGCTAGAAGGGTTTCAATCCTCCATCTTTGTAACCTTGTCTTTTCTTTTCCGTTCCACTTTATTAGTTCTAGGTTTGATCCATGTAACGGCAAAACGTAATACAGATCGTATAATAATAATAATAAAAAGGGAATTGTTGATGGTATGTTGTGACTTGTATGAGATGTGAGAGACTTCTAAGCAAATTGTCTTAATGTACATTAATTGTCCCCTTGGCGACACATGAAAGTTTGGCATCTTAGTTCTCGGTTACACAATGGATATTGTGAACTTATGTGAAAATGAATTAGCTGAATGGCTGAAGAAGCGGAAAGAGCACACCTGAAAAAAGCGCAAAAGCATTTCAACAAAAGTACTTGGAAATAAACCATTAACCCATTGTCAATAACCAAACCAGAGAAAGTTCTTTGAAAAAAGCGCAGGTGTGCTCTTTCCCCTGTCCTCATTCAAATAGCTGGTTTAGAAGAGAAAGAAAGATAGGTAGAAAGGGAAGTACCTGAGTTTAAGAAGCATCTTTTCCTCATTAGACAAGGAAAAATCTAGAAGGTGACCCTATTCATATGTAGTTTGCTTGACGGAATAACAGACACCTAAGAGAACCCACTGGCCTCCAAAGCATATTCACATTTTAGAACTTGAAAATCAGTGTTCTAGTAAGCGCTAGGCGCTAGTCGGGCATAGACCCAGCTCCTAGCGCCTAGGTCGATTAGTCGGCGATTAATCGGTCGATGAATTTTTTTTATTTTTCCTGTATAAAAAAAAAAAAAAATCCAATAACAAATAAATTCTAAAACCTAAACAATATTAAACTAACCCGTTAATGAGTTAAAATACTTAAGCAAATAGGCCTAACAACAGATCAGGCCCAACAACAACATATCAGGTCAAAAGAAACCCAAAGAAACCCAACAGATCAGGTCCAAATCTTAACCACAGAATACCAATAATATAAAAACTTCATTAGTTCAGTTCTTGACTTTTTTTTTCCCCAAATCATCTTCTTGTCCTAACAAATACAAACCCTAGATGGACGAAGACCGGATGAGTAATGAAGTGGACGACAACTTTGGACGACGATGAAGACAGATCTGGTTCGTTTGGTCGAAGATTGTTGAACTGTTGAAGGTTGTGTTTGATGAAGACCAGACGAGTAATGATGGTGGATGGCGGCGACCTGGCAATGGTGGACGGTAGCTTTGGACGACGATGGGCGACAGATCTGGTTCGTTTGGTCGAGAGGTTTTAGGTTTGGTCGAAGATTGTTGAACTGCTGAAGGCTATGTTTGACTCTGCGTAGGCGGCCATGACCGATTAATCAGCGATTAGCGCTGACTACACGTTGGCCACCTAACATGGCCAACTTTTGACTTTTTGCCACAGCAGGAGGCTACCTAGCAACTAGCCGGTGATTAATCGGCCAATTTGGCTGATTTTTTGAACATTGCTAAAAAGTTCAAAATTAACAACATATTAAACTAGGTAAGGAAAAGCTGAAGAAACGAAGACCAATGAAAAGTGATGTGGGTAACGCTGTGCAAAAGACAGCAGTCCCTACAACGATTAGTCAACGGTGTGCAATTACACAGCGGCAGGGACAACGGTTCTATTCTAGAGATTCAAGCTGTGTAATGCACATCGCTGAAGATAGTGGTTTTGGGTGATGCAGCGCATGGATCGCGGTTTTCTAAGCGATGTAATTTCAGATGACTTTAACACGGCATATGGAGCGAGTGGCCAACGGTGATTTGAACCGTAGTCAATCATAAGCATGCGTGAATCAGGAAAGCTTTAGCGGAATAAAAAGTATTATGTTTTTAGAAGTTCTTATGCTTGAAGGAAAATGATTTCTCTTTGTACGAAAACTTGTCATAAAAGAAATTAGAGTTTATATGAAACAAGTAAGTCTTGTACGTATAAGAGATAGATTTCCTTGTAGGTTTAAACTCTATGTAACTTATATAAATAGACCATAATAACTAGGTTATTATGTGTGGAGCAAATAGCAAACACTAAAGAGATCTCAAAAGTGGGCATTGGGTGTAATCGGGTTTGGGGTATTTTAGAGAGAGAATCCTGAGTGTGGTTGTAAAAATTTACTACATAGTGAAACTTTCTTTTGTTGTCTAAGCAGCCGTGGTTTTTTCCCTTATTGGGTTTCCACGTAAAATCCTTGTGTTGTGATTGGATTGATTGCTTTATTTCTTCCATATTATTTTTTCCTTGCTGTAAGGTCCCATGAATTGATTGGCTTATTTCGTAGACAAACCACATTTGGGATTCATTGTAAGGTAGCTTAGGTATTGGTGTTCTTGTTCAATGCCCTTTGAAGACCTCATCATTGATAAGCACCAAAGGTAATTTCTAAGTGCTTACTTGCTTTGAAGAGATAGTTGCACACACTTACAACTTATGCATATGTTTATCTCTTGTATGTTTTGTGTCTTATATGTGTGTATTATTGTTCATTAATCTCTTCATGCATGTTCTTAAATGATTGCATCTTATACATTGAAATGCCATAACATTTAGGCATTTGGATGCAAAGCCATGTATCTTGTTGCTTAAGATTGCTCATTTTTTTCTCTTAAGCTTAGCATGGGCCAGGAGACCGCTGCCGGAGCCGCAGCGGTAGCCACAACGGTGAGATGCTCTGTTTGTATCACTTCCGACTACTGTGAATTTCTCGCAACGGTTGGGACAGCGGTTCGCGTACAGTGTGCACCGCTGTCATAACCGCTGTGGAAGCCACAGAGGTAGGCACATCGGTTTCATACCTAACGCATTTTTAATGCACCGCTGTCATTACCACTGTGGCTATGACAACGGTAACGACAGCGGTTTGTGCCCTGTTTTTATCAAAACGGCGTTTCATCATCTTAGCTTCCTATATATATGCCTTTATGACTTTATGTCACTCAAGTGAGTTGATTTTCAGATTTCATACTTAGGATATTTTTCAAAGCAAGAAAAATACACAAGAACTCACCTTTCATTACTCAAACATTATTACATGATCATCAATCATCAATCATCATCTAGCATCATCCTTAATCATTTAGATATCATTTTGCATGGATTCTTCATCACACTTTGCTTGGTAAGTTTTTCACTAATATCTTACATATTTTGTGTCTTTCTTTGCAAGCAATCTCATTTATTACTTGTATGTTATTCATATATATCTTAAATATAAGTTTGAGATTAGTGTTTTGAATGTTTAAGAGTTGTATTGTGATAGCTTTCTAGGTTTGCATAATCTATGATTTGCTAAGCTTTTTGACATGTCACTTAGCTCTTGATATCTATGATTGTATTTCTTGATATATCATCATCCTAGATAAGCATATAGGGTTACCTAGCTCTTGTTGCATATTTGAGTATTTCATATATTCACTTAGGTTGTATCATCTCTTCATTGAGAAGTAAGTCTTGTGTAGCTTCCGGGATTAGGTTGCATAAATCACAAGCAATTGGACTAGGTTCACTTATACCGAGATTAGGTAGGTGTGTGATTACTTACCGGGATTAGGTTGTAATCGGTTTACACATTTAGTGGATTCGAGGTTTGAGTGTGGCTTACTTACTAGCCCGTGGTTTTTCCCGTGAGGGTTTCCACGTAAATATCAAGTGTGATTTAATTTCCGCACCATATTACACTTGCTATACTATATTGTCTATTAGGGGTATTTTCGTAATCTTGACCATACACGGAAATTTGGTAAAATCGATTAAAATCTATTTATCCCCCTCTAGATTAATATACTACACACCGTGAGAACTTTCACTTGCTATTGTTTGTTTGTGGCTATTCGGCAATGCTTCCGTGTAGCGATTATTGCTAACAATTGGTATCAAAGCCTCAGCTTGCCTAGTAACAGTTGAACAGACGGTTATGGTTGGTAGGATGGGTTCGATGAAATTTGATATTGAGAAGTACAATGGAAAAATCAATTTTGGCTTGTGGCAAGTTCAGGTCAAGGATCTGCTTATCCAAGTTGGATTAAACAAAGCGTTGAAGGGCAAGTCAACCCATGGAAACCCTAGAGACCTTGAATTATCTAGATATTCTAGTAAAGAAGCGGCTGGTACTAATTCTGAAAAACCTATGATGAGCGATGATGATTGGGAGGATTTGGATCAGAAGGCTGCGAGTTCGATACGATTGTGCCTGGCCAAGAATATTCTTGCAAATATTCATGGAACATATTCAGTGAAAGAACTTTGGGAGATGCTTGAAGAATTGTATCAAGTGAAGAGCGTCTGCAATTGTTTCTACCTGAAGAAGTAGTTTCACTTATTACGGATGTCTGAAGGTACGAAGGTTTCTGATCATCTAGGAGAGCTTAATGGGATCATTTTAGAATTAAAGTCTATTGGAGTTAAAATCGATGAGGAAGACAAAGCGTTGAGACTCATTTGGTCTCTTCCACTTTCCTATGCATACATGAAGCCTATCTTGATGCATGGGGGTCCAACTATAATTCTTGGGGATGTGATGAGTAAGTTAATCTTCGAGGAAAGAAGGCTTAAGAGTGAAGATAAATCTTCTGATAACTCTGCCCTCTCGGTTAATAGTAGGAAGAAGAGGAACTCCAAAAAAGTAGTAACTTGCTAGAACTGCAGACATGCGGGTCATATGAAGAAAGATTGTAGCAATAAGGAAAGTGAGGCTAAAGGCTCCAAAGAGGGGGATCCGGCAATTATCTTTCTTGGGTATGACGACTACAGTAATGCCCTCTAAAGGGGCATGAACATCCTCATGGCATGAACACTAGTTGCCATGGAAGAGGATGTATTGCTGATAGAGGGTCCACAATTATGCATGTGCATTGGTTAAATAGTTGATGCAAGGTGTGTGGTGGACAAGGATGTCGATAGCTAGCGTACTCCTTAGAAATCCTAATATGATGATTTGCACCACAATTTCAACAGGTAATTTCGACATGTGCTGGTGAAATCTTAGGATAGGTATTCCTAAGTGGTTATACCTCGTGGTGAATATGTTGATTCTCGATAATGAGAATTGTAGTTGTGGACGAAGTTTTGGGAATTCTTGCCATAAGAGAGGATTGTTGGATATGGCTTGAATTTCCAATGGTTACCAAATGAGATTTAACCAATGCGGAGACTTCCTTGATACGTGGGAAACGTTTGGAAGTATGAGATCGTGTTTGAGGGAGGCGTGAAGACCTTGAAAAACTGAAGAAATGAAGATCAGAGAAAAGCATTGTGGGTAACACCATGCAAGGAAAAACGATCCCCACATCGGTCAGTCAGCGTTGTGCCCTACGCTATGCAATAGCACAACGACAGGGACATCGGTTCTATTCCAGAGATTCACGTTGTGAATTGCACAGTAGTGAGGACAATGGTTTTGGGTGATGCATCACATGAATCACGATTTTCTTAGCGATGTAATTTCAGGTGACTTTAACATAGTGTAAGGAGTGGGTGGCCAACCATGATCCGAACTATAGTCAATCATAGTCAATCGTAAAGCTGCTTGTACTTATAGGAGATAGATTTCCTTGTAGGTTTAAAATATCTTTAACTCATATAAATAGACTGAAACAAATTAACAGTGTGTAGTATATTAATCTAGAGAGGGGGTGAATATATTTTAATCGATTTTACCAAATTTTCGTGTATGGTCAAGATTACGAAAATACCCCTAATAGACAATATAGTATAGCAAGTGTAATATGGTGCAGAAATTAAATAACAATTGATATTTACGTGGAAACCCTCACAGGAAAAACCATAGGCTAATAAGTGCGCCACACTCGAACCTCGAATCCACTAAATGTGTTGAAGATTACAACCTAATCCCAGTAAGTAATCACACACCTACCTAATCCCGGTATGAGTGGACCTAGTCCAATTGCTTGTGATTTAAGCAACCTAATCCCGGTCACAACACAAGACTTAATTCTCTAAGAAGAAATAATACAACCTAAGTGAATATATGAATACTCAAAATGCAATTTAGAGTTAGGCAACCCTATATGCTTATCTAGGATAATGATTTGCAATTAATTCAATCCTAGATATTAAAAGCTAGATGACATGTTAAATAGCATAGCTAAACATAAATTATAAAAACCTAGATAGCTATCACAATACAACTTCTCAAACAATCAATACATTAATCTTAATCTTGTATCCAAATATATATGAAAATCATACAAGAATTAAATGAGGTTGCTTGTTAAGAAAAGACACAAAATATGTAAGATATTAGTGAAAAACTTACCAAGCAAAGTGTGTTGAAGAATCCATGCAAAATGATATCTAGATGATTAAGGATGATGCTAGATGATGATAGATGATGATTGATGATCATGGAAAAATGTTTGAGTAATCAAAGATGATCAAAGATGAGTTCTTGATGAAAAAGCTCTCTTTGAAAATGCTTTCAATTAAAAATATGATTTTTGAGTCATTGGGGACGACCTAAAGTTGAAGCAATGTTTATATAGGTGTCCCAATTGATGAAACGCTGTTTTGAAAAAAATAGGGCAAACTGCTACGGGTACCGCTGCCAAAGCTACAACGGTGCATTTTAAATGCATCAGGTATGAAACCGCTGTCCCAACCGCTGTGAAAAACCCACAGCGGTCATGAGTGATGCAAACAGAGCATCTCACCGCTGTGGCTACCGTTGCGGATACCGGCAGTGGTAACGGTAGGGTCTTCTGACCTCATGCCAACAAAGGCAAGGCTTTGCATCCTAATGCCTAAATGTCATGGCATTTCAAAGAAACAAGATGCAATCGTTTAATAACATGCATGAAGAGGTATAAATGATCATTAATGTGCACATAACAAAAACACACACAACATACAAAAATAGGAATTATGCATGAGATGTGAGTGTGTGTGTGTAACTAATTTCTTCAAAGCAAATTAAGCATAAGAATTTTACCTTTGGTGCTTCTTCTCTTGAGGTTTTGAGAGCCTAATCTACCCTTACAAAACCCCAAATGTGGTTTGTCTACGAAATAAGCCAATCAATAATGTGAGATCTTACAATCTCCCCCTTTGGCTATTTCGTGACAAAACCACCACTCACATTGATTCCTCACAAAAAATAGAAACTACGGGTCAACAATGATTTTCTACATTACAAATAGATATTTTAAATACTACATTTTGAAGTCTTCAATCTCTTGTAGAACAATCAATCATTGAAAATAAGGTTTTTATACTTTCCAATACAAGTAAAATGTGAGATTAATCAAGTGAGAACAAAAAAAACAAGCATTTGCATTTTAAGAGTTTAGGCACAACATTATGCAATGTATGTGAATGCAATACTCCCCCTCAAAGGGTTACTCCCCCTCAATGAATATTCTCCCCAATATGCACAATTGCTACTACAATTTGCAACTCCCCTTACCACATTCTACTCCCCCTTTTTGTCATGATATAGGCAAATGAGTAGTCCCCAACTGGGTCACTCTTAGCAAAGAGAGATTGTAAGGATTCCCATATATTGATTGGCTTATTTCGTAGACAAACCACATGGTGGGGTTGATAATGTAAGGGTAGTTTAGGTGTTTGAACTTCATGCTCGAAGGCTCTTTCAAGACCTCAAGGGACAAGCACGCCAAAGGTATAATTTCTTGTGCTTGATTTTTCTTTGAAGAGATTTAGTAAGCACACACACACTTAGCATACTTGCATTTGTGTGCATACTCTTCACATGTCACTTTACACACTAGCACTTTGTTTTATATCTTGTTGTGTGTATATGTGCTTAGTAATTCGTTTCCCGATAGTGTTCGGAAACGTCCGCGCTCACACGTATGTGTGCTTGGTTTTACGTGAAGATCACCCATAGAGAATGCCCTTGGCTTCTCCTTGGTTTTCACCATTGTTGGTGATCGACGGTTATGATCGGCGGCCTGGCCGCCGAATGAAACCGCCGTTTCAGTCCAGACAGGTCTGAAGCAATTCTGCGGTCACGATTGGTGGTCACGACCGCCGTTCGAAACCGCCGTTCATACCTGATCGATTTTAATCTCTCGGTCTAATTTGGCAGTTGGATCAACGGTTGGATCGGCGGTCATGAAACCGCCGAATGAAACCGCCGTTGATGCTCTGTTCTTCACGGGCTTAATTCGGCGGTCGTGATCGGCGGCCTGGCCGCCTATTGAAACCGCCGAATAGTGCGTTTCAGGGGCAAATTTGTCTTTTCACATGCCCAATTCTTGATATCTATAAATATCTTACTTTCTCATTCTCTGATCAAGTTCATTGAGTTATTAGAACCCTAAACTTCAAAGAGAGATTTTTGAGAAAAAATCAAATCAAGAACTCACCTTTAAACACTCAAATCAAATCCTTTTTGCATCAAAGTTCATCTTGCATTCATCTATGATTGGGTTTGCATCATCACAACATGTTTGGTAAGATTTTGATTAATTTCATCTTATTTTAGTATTTTACTAATCAAGCATATTCTCTTTTAATTACTTGTATATTTTTGATCATATGATAAATACAAGAATAGAGAATTAATTGTGATGAATTGATTGAGTGTTGTTTTGTTATAGCTAATTAGGTTTTTGATTAATCTTGATTAGCTAAACTATTTGACATGTCATTTAGCAATTGATATCTAGGGTTGATTTAAATTGATTATCTCATCATCCTAGATAAGCATCTAAGGTTACCTAGCCTTGTTTGTTATTTGAATATTCATATATATTCACATAGGTTGTATAATTTCTTCATTGAGAATTAAGTCTTGAGGCTAAGATTGCTTAGGCCTCAAGCAATTGGACTATAGCCACTTTTAAAGGCCCGCGTGGTAGAAGTGGGGGGTTATTGACCGGAGTGTTAGACGAGGTCTACATAGGTTGTAAACTCCATTTCGATTAGTGGATTTCGAGGTCCGAGTGTGGCGCACTAAACAGCCCGTGGTTTTTCCCAGTGGTTGGGTTTCCACGTATACATCAAGTGTTATTTAAATTCCGCACTATATTACACTTGCTTGTATTTTTGACTAGTAGGGGCATTTTCATAAAATTGACTCTCATGCGAAAATTGGGTAATAATAGTTAAAATCTATTCACCCCCCTCTAGATAATATATATCGTACACACCGAGCTTTATTTGTGAACTTTCAATTGGTATCAGAGCGGGTTCCTAGATATATTTAGGTGATCCTAGCTCATTTTAGGTGTGTTGTGCATTTGTGTGATTTTTGCTCATTCATACATTTTGCATACATTCCATTCATTTGTTAAAATGAGTGGATACGGTGGCAACCATGAGGGTGCTTCAAGTACACGGCCTCCTCTCTTCACCGGTGTGAATTATGCCTCATGGAAAGGCAAGATGGAAGCGTACGTGTACCAAATCCATGATAAGGCATGGATGGCTATTGAAGATGGGTATGCACCTCCTATGATGACTCCCACGGGTGGTGGAGAAGAAGTACTCAAGCCTAAGGCTCAGTGGTCACCTGAAGAGTTTGAGACTTCAAAATGGAATAGGAAGGCATGGCATGCTCTTCTATGTGCAGTGGATGAAAATCAGTACAAATTGATTCAGAACACTAGGATAGCCAATGAGGCATGGGATATCCTAGAGGTTGCACATGAAGGAACCGATGTGGTTAAGGATTCCAAGCTATAAGTCATTCAAACGCAATTTGAGTTGCTTAAGATGGAGGAGGACGAGTGCTTCAATGACTTTGAAGTCAAGTTGATGGATATTGTGAATTAAAGCCATCAACTTGGTGATCCTTATTCGGATAGGAGAGTTAAGCAGAAAATTATGAGGTCTCTCCCTGCTAGGTTTGAATCAAAGGTGACGGCTTTAGGGAAAATAGCACCTATAAGGACATGAAGCCGAGCGAGGTTATTGGAAGACTCCTCGCCTATGAATCTAGGAAGGCTCCTAGCATTTCACCTCCTAAAAAGCAAAAAGGAATTGCTTTGAATGCTTCCAAGGTTGTGAAGGAGGAAAAAGGTGACTCGAACGAAGACATGGCATTGTTGCTTAGAAGATTCAAGAAATTCGTCAAGTTCGAGAAAAAGGGCTTTGGATCCAAAGGCCAAAACTTGAAGAAAAAGGCTCCCTTCAAGAGTTTTGAGCCTAGGCAAGAGAAGAGTGAAAAGAAAGGGGTCCAATGCTATGAGTGTGGTGGTATAGGTCACATCTCACCCGATTGTGGGAACTTGAAGAACAAGATGGCAAAAGTGATGGCTACCACGTGGAGTGAAAGTGATGACTCCGGAAAGGGAGACAAGTCATCTAGTGATGATGAGCTTACCATCAACTACACGGCATTTGGGGCCACTTGTGTAGAAGATAAAGTTGTTGGTAAGAATGACTTGACTAGTGATCCTATAGAAGAAAAAGATGAAGAAGTAGCTCTAGAGGTGATAAGCGAAGCTACTCATTGGGATATGGCTCTCATTGACTCAAGAGATCAAGGTGAAGGTCTACATGAGGGAAATGACTCCATAGGTGAGATGGAGAGTGGAAGAGATAGCTCTAGTGTAGATGACTCCTTATCTAACTCTACAAATGGAAGTGTAGAGAAAATGGATGTAAATGACTTTATAGTCAAGTGTAAAAGTTCATTGAAGAAGAACAATAGAAAATTGAAGATTTTAGAGGATGAAAATCTAGAACTTTCAACACACAATGACCACTTAAGTAAACAAGTGGAGGCATCCAAGAAGATTGAAGACAAGCTAAGGGATGAGCTAGCTATGTCTAAGAGAAATGAATAAGGGTTAAAGAGAGAGCTTGTTGAAGCTATAGAGTCATTGACTAGGATGACTACAAGCACCAAGAAACTTGACCATATTCTTGGTAGTGGAAAAAACCCTTGTGACAAGAGAGGTATTGGGTATGAAGTAAGCAAGGAGATCACTACTCCAACCAAGACCATCTTTGTCAAGAGTTTGGACAAGAATGAAGCCTCACCGGTGCACACACCTAGGAAGAAAATCGATCTAGGACAATGCTCAAGAAGTGCACATGTGAAGGAAGCTCCTAGGAGACAACCTCAAGCTCAAAAAGTTCCTCAACCAAACTTCCCCTAAGCTCATATTCAACAAAGGAAGAGGCCAATCATGTAAAATGGATCAAGGAAGCAAGCGAGACCAGTTCAACAACAAAGAAGATTTGAACTCACTCAACCACAAAGTCATGGGAAGGCTCCTATGCATTCACAAGGACATGGTATGAATTCTAAATTTATCCCTACATGTCACTTTTGTGGTATTGATGGTCACATTAGACCAAATTGCTTTCATTTCATTAAATTATGTAGAATCAAAAGCATGATTGAAAAGAGAATGACAAGAGCTAGAATGCATGCTAATAGGAAGGAAAATATTCATGTTCATGATCCTATTATTTCTAGTACTCTTGAACCATTGTCCACTAGGAAGAAAAATGTCATATCTATGTGGATAAGGAAAAATGAACCCGCTTGCTATGAGACTAACAAGTCTCAAATAGGTTCAACCAAGTCAAATGGACTTGGGAGGTCCATAGGACCTCATGACCTTCATTGATGAAGAATGATATTGACCCCATATGGGGAACTCAAGCAAAGAGAGCTTATGCATACTTGTTGCATGCAAATATTTGAAAAATCTTATGCTTCTTTGTTAATTGCTTGAGTAAGCTTGGTTACACATATGTATATATGTTTTCAATTCAATAAGTATGATCAATGCTTGTATTGCAATCCATGTCATATTTATGTTCAAACATGCATTTTTGGACTAGGAGATTTACATAGGAAGTATGATATGAATGACCTATAGTTATCTCCATGACATGATGATTCTTAATGACATTCTTAAAAATTGAAAAGCATGAGTTGTTTATAACATGCTAATGACATATGAAAATCATGAAATTCAAATGACATGCTTAAATGAAAAGGCATGAATTGATGATTGCAATTTTTAAATGCAAAACTTGTGTGAAAAAGTTTATGAGACTTAAAATGAATAAAGGATCTTGTATCCGTTTAAATGAATTTATATTCCAAATTGTCTCTCTTTCTTTATTTGTTGAACATGTCTACTATCATACGGGTTTCATTCCCGGAAAAATCAAATAGAGTGCAAAGTTGATCATGACATGTTTGGCTTATAAAGATGGATATAGTTGCTCATAAATTAAAATCAATGTAAACTCTATATCCTTGCTTCTCTCATGACATTGGTGAAATTGGTTTGAATTCTTATTAGAAACCTTTGTCATTTGCTTTGCCAAATACCATTGTATTTTGGACTTGAATGCTACATGTCTTGTATGCATGTTTTGATTCACACATTTACTTTAAATAAATCTCCTTGTTTCTCTCCAATTGATTGAGTTGCATATAGTGCATTTTATGATTATGCAAATGACTTGAATGCTATCATCCTCTCTTTGCTAAGTGACCCCCCGGTTGGGGACTACTCATTTGCCTATATCATGACAAAAAGGGGGAGTAGAATGGTGGTAAGGGGAGTTGCAATTATGCATGCTGGGGAGACAATACATTGAGGGGGAGTAACCCATTTAGGGGGAGCATTGCATTCACAATTATTACATGATGTTGTAGTTGTGCTTAAATTCTTAGAATGCAAATACTTGTTCTAATTCTCACTTGATTCATCTCACTTTTTACTTGAATTGGAAAGTATAGAAACTTTGCTTTCAGGGATTGATTGTTCTACTTGAGATTGAAGACTTCAAGATTATTTTTACATATCTCTTTGTAAAGTAGAAAATCATAGTAGACCCGTAGTTTCTATTATGTTGTGAGGAATCAATGTGAGTTGTGATTTTGTCACGAAATAGCCAAATGGGGAGATTGTAAGGATTCCCATATATTGATTGGCTTATTTCGTGGACAAACCACATGGTGGGGTTGATAATGTAAGGGTGGTTTAGGTGTTTGAACTTCATGCTCGAAGGACCTTTCAAGACCTCAAGGGACAAGCACGCCAAAGGTATAATTTCTTGTGCTTGATTTTTCTTTGAAGAGATTTAGTAAGCACACACACACACTTAGCATACTTGCATTTGTGTGCATACTCTTCACATGTCACTTTATACACTAGCACTTTATTTTATATCTTGTTGTGTGTATATGTGCTTAGTAATTTGTTTCCCGATAGTGTTCGGAAACGTCCGCGCTTACACGTATGTGTGCTTGGTTTTACGCGAAGACCGCCCATGGAGAATGCCCTTGGCTTCTCCTTGGTTTTCACCATTGTTGGTGATCGGTGGCCTAGCCGCCGAATGAAACCGCTGTTTCAGTCTAGACAGGTCTGAAACAATTCTGCAGTCACGATCGGCGGTCACGACCGCCGTTCGAAACCGCCGTTCATACCTGATCGATTTTAATCTCTCGGTCTAATTCGGCGGTTGGATCGGCGGTCACGAAACCACCGAATGAAACCGCCGTTGATGCTCTGTTCTTCACGGGCTCAATTCGGCGGTCGTGATCGGCGGCCTGACCGCCTATTGAAACCGCCGAACGATGCATTTTAGGGGCAAACTTGTCTTTTCACATGCCCAATTCTTGATGTCTATAAATATCTTACTTTCTCATTCTCTGATCAAGTTCATTGAGTTATTAGAACCCTAAACTTCAAAGAGAGATTTTTGAGAAAAAATCAAATCAAGAACTCACCTTTAAACACTCAAATCAAATCCTTTTTGTATCAAAGTTCATCTTGCATTCATCTATGATTGGGTTTGCATCATCACAACATGTTTGGTAAGATTTTGATTAATTTCATCTTATTTTAGTATTTTACTAATCAAGCATATTCTCTTTTAATTACTTGTATGTTTTTGATCATATGATAAATACAAGAATAGAGAATTAATTGTGATGAATTGATTGAGTGTTGTTTTGTTATAGCTAATTAGGTTTTTGATTAATCTTGATTAGCTAAGCTATTTGACATATCATTTAGCAATTGATATCTAGGGTTGATTTAAATTGATTATCTCATCATCCTAGATAAGCATCTAAGGTTACCTAGCCTTGTTTGTTATTTGAATATTCATATATATTTACATAGGTTGTATAATCTCTTCATTGAGAATTAAGTCTTGAGGCTAAGATTGCTTAGGCCTCAAGCAATTGGACTAGAGCCACTTTTAAAGGCCCGCGTGGTAGAAGTGGGGGGTTATTGACCGGAGTGTTAGATGAGGTCTACATAGGTTGTAAACTCCATTTCGATTAGTGGATTTCGAGGTCCGAGTGTGGCGCACTAAACAGCCCGTGGTTTTTCCCAGTGGTTGGGTTTCCATGTATACATCAAGTGTTATTTAAATTCCGCACTATATTACACTTGCTTGTATTTTTGACTAGTAGGGGCATTTTCGTAAAATTGACTTGCATGCGAAAATTGGGTAATAATAGTTAAAATTTATTCACCACCCCCCCCCCCCCCCTCTAGATAATATATATCGTACACACCGAGCTTTATTTGTGAACTTTCAGAGATAGTAGCATGCAAGATATTTGTATAATCATATAAGTCACTTTATGCATCCCAATTAATTGAAGAGAAACAAGAAGATTTATTTAAAGAAAAATGTGTTAATCAAATATGCTTTGCATACAAGACATGTAACATCCAAGTCCAAAATACAATGGTATTTGGCAAAACAAATGACAAATGTTTCTAATACGAATTCAAACCAATTTCACCATTGTCATTAGAGAAGCAAGGATATAAAGATTTCATTGATTTTAATTTAAGAGCAACTATATCCAACTTTATAAGCGAAATATGGCATGAGCGACTTTGCACCTTATTTGATTTTTCCGGGAATGAAACACGTATGATAGTAGCCATGTTCAACTAATAAAGAAAGAGAGACATTTGGAATTTAAATTCCTTTGAATGGATACAAGATTCTTTATTCATTTTTGAGTCTCATAAGCTTTTTCACATAAGTTTTGCATTTAAGAATGCAATCATCAATTCATGCTTTTCATTTGAGCATGTTGTATGAATTTCATGTTTTTCATAAGTCAATAGCATGTTAATTAAGAATCATCATGTCATGGAGATAACTATAGGTCATTCAAATCATACTTCATATGTAAATCTCCTAGTCCAAAAATGCATGTTTGAACATAAATATGACATGGATTGTAAACAAGCAAGGTTCACACTTATTGAATTGAAAACATATATACATATGTGCAACCAAGCTTACTCAAGCAATTAAAAGAAGAAGTATAAGATATTTCAAATTTTTTTTTTGCAAGTGACAAGAATGCAAAATAGCTCTCTTTGCTTGAGTTCCCCATACGGAGTCAATCACAAATCACATCACTCCACAAGACATATCCCAATAGATCTACTAAGTGTTTTAAATCGAGTAGTATCTAAGGGTTTAGTAAATAAGTCCGCAAGTTGATCATTAGTACATACATGTTCAAGTACTATGCATTTATTTTCAACAAGCTCTCTAATGAAATGATGGCGGATGTCAATATGCTTAGTTCTAGAATGTTGCACCAGATTCTTGGAAATATTTATAGCACTCATATTATCACAAAAAAGTGTTAAAGTACCTTGATTAAATCCGTAGTCGACTAGCATTTGCTTCATCCATAGGAGTTGTGTGTATCCACTCCCCGTGGCTATGTACTCGACCTCGACTATGGACAAGGAAATCGAGTTTTGCTTCTTGCAAAACCAAGACACCAAGTTGTTGCCTAGAAAGAAGCAACCGCCCGATGTGCTCTTCCCATCATTGCAATTTCCTGCCCAATCCGCATCACTGAAGCCTACAAGACTAGCATTAGTGTCAAAAGAGTACCAAATCCCATAGTTAGATGTCCCATTCACATAGCGAATGATTCTCTTTATGGAAGAGAGATGGGACTCCTTAGGATCCGCTTGGTACCTAGCACACACACCCACACTAAAAGATATATCGGGCCTACTTGCGGTCAAATAAAGCAAGCTATCTATCATGCCCCGATATAGAGTTTGTTCCACACTTTTTCCACTAGCATCCTTGCTAAGCTTCAAAGTGGTACTCATGGGAGTATCACAATGTTTGGCTTTTTCTAGACCAAACTTCTTCACTAGGTTTTTGGCATATTTGGCTTGGGTAATGAAGATCTCATCATCTAATTGCCTAATTTGCAAACATAGGAAGTAACTTAGCTTACTAACAAGACTCATCTCAAATTCATGAGACATAACATCAACAAATTGTTGGACCTTGGTGTTATTGGTGGAGCCAAACACTATATCATCAACATAGATTTGAGCTATAAAGAGCTTATCCTTGTCTTTCTTGATGAATAGAGTCTTGTCAACACTACCCCTTGTGTAGTTATAGTATTGTCAACAAGAAATTGAGTGAGGCGCTAATACCAAGCCCTCGGTGCTTGTTTCAACCCATATAGAGCCTTCTTGAGGCGATAGACATGGTTGGGGTGGTGTGCGTCCACAAACCCCTTGGGTTGTTCAACAAACACTTCCTCTTGCAAGAAGCCATTAAGGAAGGCAATCTTGACGTTCATTTGGTGCAATTTGAACTTGTGCACATAAGAAATGGACAAGTGAACCCTAATGGACTTTAACCGAGCAACGGGAGTAAAAGTCTCCTAAAAGTAGATACTCTCAATTTGAGAGTACCTTTGTGCTACAAGTCTAGCCTTGTTCCGCACTATGTTGCCATCCTCATCGGATTTGTTCCTATAAATTCACTTAGTGCCTATAACATGTGTGCTTTTAGGCCTAGGAACTAGAGTCCAAACCTCATTCTTTTCGAATTGGTTTAGCTCTTCTTGCATGACAAGAACCCAAAATTCATCATTCAAGGCTTCATCAACCTTTTTGGGTTCAATTTGAGAGGTGTAGCATGTAAAGCTAATGAGATTAGCAATTTGACGCCTAGTCCTAACACCCTCATTCACATCTCCAATAACTTCCTCTTTGTTATAGAGTCTTCTAACCCATGGAGCGGGTTCATTAGAGTCCAAGAGAGGGACTCTATTAAGAGGTTGTGTGTCCTCATTATTACCATTGGACGTCCCAACATTGGGAGTCTCTACAACCCTCTCCAAAGAAGAGTCATCATCTAAAACATCCTCCCCCTCCTCATGGTCATTAGACTTGAGCCTAGTATCATCAATGACAACATTGGATGATTCCATTACGGTTCGAATCTTCAAGTTGAAAACTCTATAGGCTCTACTATTCAAGACATAGCCAATAAAGATACCCTCATCACTCTTAGCATCAAATTTGCCAAGTTGATCACGGTAATTTAAAATGTAGCATTTGCTTCCAAAAGTGTGGAAGTAGCTAACATTTGGCTTCCTACCGTTCCATAACTCATATGAGGTATTTCTAGATCCGGGCCTTAGGAAAACTCTATTCCCTATATAGCAAGCCGTATTGACGGCTTCGGCCCATAAGTTCCTAGGAACATTATTGCTAAGCAACATCACTCGGGTCATTTCTTGAAGGACCATATTCTTCCTCTCAACAACTCCATTTTGTTGAGGTGTCCTAGGAGCCGAAAACTCATGGGAGATGCCAAAGCTATTGCAATAGCTTTCAAAAGAGGCATTCTCAAATTCCCTCCCATGGTCACTTCTAATCCGTTTAATGCTTTTAATGTTTGAATTCATTTCATTTTGAATTTTTGTACAAAGCATTTTAAACTTATCAAAAGTTTCAGATTTTTCTCTAAGAAAATATGTCCATGTGAACCTAGAGAAATCATCTACATAAACAAAAATGTATCTCTTTCCACCTAAACTCTCGGTTTGCATCGGACCCATAAGATCCATGTGGAGAGGCTCTAGGGGCTCCTTGGTGGAGAGATACTTGCCCTTTTTGTGCATGCTCTTGGTTTATTTTCCTTGTTGGCAAGGTCCACAAACACCATTGGTTTTCTTCCTAAGCTTAGGGAGGCCACGCATACAGTTGAACTTTCCAAGGGTTCTTAAATCCCTAAAGTTCATGTGACCAAGTCTTTCATTCCATAACTCTATTTGCTCATCCATGGACACATTGTTTGAGACTATTCTAGCTTCAAGACAATAACAATTGTCACTAGATCTTATACCTTTCAACAAGGTTTTTCCATCGGGCTTTAGGATAGAGCAATTATCTTTACTACATAAGACGGAATATCCTTCATCACTAAGATGTGAAATGCTTATCAAATTAGCTTTCAAGCCATCAACAAATAAAGCATTAGATAAGGAGGGTAATTTGAGAACGGAAATGGTTCCTTTCCCTACAACTTTTTTTTTGGATCCATCACCAAAGGTGACACATCCTCCTTCCTCCATGACAAGAGTCTTGAAGAAACTCTTGTTTCCCATCATGTGCCTAGAGCACCCACTTTCTAAATACCAAAAATTAGAAGAATTAGCCTTTAAGGCAATTTAGGCAACATGGCACACATTTTCATTCTTCTTAATCCACCTAGGTAAAACATTCTCTTTCCTAGTGGTCTTTGGTACATAGGCTCTAGATGTCCTAGAATCATACAAAACAATATTATCATTCATAGGAACATGCATCATGGCTCTTTTCCTTTTCTTCTCAATTATGCTTATAGTTTTACACACTTTAATATAACGAAAGCATCTTGGTTTAATATGACCATCAAAACCACAAAAGTGACATGTAGGAATAAAATAAGGAATCATACCTTGTCCTTGTATGCACATAGGAGCTTTCCCATGCCTTTGTGGTTGAGTAGGTTCAATCCATCTTCGTTGTTAAATTGGTCTAGCTTGCTTCCGAGCTCTAGCTTGCATGATTGGTTCCTTTCCTTTGTGAGCCATAGGTTGAGAAATGTTGGCTTGAATGGCCTTTGAATGTTGAGCTTGAGGTTGCTTTCTTGGCGCCATCTTCGCTTGTGCATTATTCGAACATTGTCCCAAATCAATTTTCTTCTTAGGAGTTTGCACTGGTGAAGCTTCTTTGTTTCCCAAGCTCTTGACAAACACGGTCTTGTTAGAGGTTGAGATGTCCTTGCAATCTTCATACCTAAGACCCCTCTTGTCACATGGACTCTTACCAACACCAAGTATATGGTCAAGCTTCTTGGTGCTAGAGTCCATCCTAGCTAGTGATTCTTTAGCTTCATCAAGCTCCCTCTTCTAACCTTCTTCATTCCTCTTAGATAAGGCTAACTCCTCTCTCAGCTTATCTTCATTAGATGTGAATCTCACTACTTCTTCACTTAATTGGTCTATATGAGATGAGAGCTCTAGGTTTTCTTCCTTCAATCTCATGATCTCTCTCTTCTTTTTTAACCTAGAATTCACAAACTTGACCATATAGTCTCTAAGATCCATCTTATCCACTTTTCCATTAGTGGAGTGAGATGAATAACCATCATCACTTGAGTCAATTTCCTCTTGACTCTCATTCTCTTCTTCACTAGAACCTTTGCTCTTGTGAGAGGAGGCAAAGGCTATGAAGTTAGCCATGAGCTCTTCATTATCCGAAGACTCATCTCCCTCATTGGAGTCATCACTTCCACTCCATGTAGCGGCCATCACTTTCCCCTTTTTCTTGTTAATGTGATTAGCACATTCGGGGGCAAAGTGGCCTATGCCACCACACTCATAGCATCGGACCCTTTTCCTTTTGGTCTTCTCTTGCCTAGGCTCAAACTTCTTGAATTGAGTTTTTTTTCTTGAAGTCTTAACCCTTGGATCCGAAACCTTTCTTCTCGGACTTGTAGAATTTCTTGAACCTTCTCATCAAGAGAGCCATTTCTTCGTTCGAGTCATCATTCTCATTCTTCTCAACTTTGGAGGCTTTCAAAGCAATTCCTTTTTGCTTTTTAGGAGGTGTGGAGGTAGGACCCTTCCTAGACTCATAAGCTAGAAGCCTCTCTATCACCTCACTCGGCTTCATATCATTTGAAACAAATTATAGCACGGTGTGTATAAAACTATCTAGAGGGGGGGGGGGGGGGGGGGGGGGGTGAATAGATTTTAAACTTATTACCCAATTTTTCGTGTTTAGTCAATATTATGAAATTACCCCTAAATAGATAAAGCAATAAATCAAGTATAAAATGCGGAAATTTGAAACAAATAATAGCACGGTGTGTATAAAGCTATCTAGAGGGGGGGTGAATAGATTTTACGCTTTTTACCCAATTTTTCGTGTTAGTCAAAATTACGAAAATGCCCTCAAGATAATATAACCAAGCAATTGTAATATGGTGCGGAAATTAAAACAACACTTGGTTTTTACGTGGAAACCCTCACGGGAAAAACCACGGGCTATGTAAGTAAGCCACACTCGAACCTCGAATCCACTAAATGTACAAACGATTACAACCTAATCCCGGAAGTAATCACACACCTACCTAATCCCGGTATGAGTGAACCTAGTCCAATTTGCTTGCGTTCTAAGCAACCTAATCCCGGATGCTACACACAAGACTTACTTTCTCTATGAAGAGAATATACAACCTATGTGAATATATAAAATATCCAAAATGCAATTAAGAGCTAGGTTACTCTATATGCTTATCTAGGATAGTGAATATGCAATTAATTCAATCCTAG
This sequence comes from Acer yangbiense, assembly GCA_008009225.1. Taxonomy (NCBI): domain Eukaryota; kingdom Viridiplantae; phylum Streptophyta; class Magnoliopsida; order Sapindales; family Sapindaceae; genus Acer; species Acer yangbiense. The sequence continues at coordinate 248,732 of CM017769.1, forward strand.
ATATTAAAAGCTAGATGACATGTCAAATAGCTTAGCTAAACATAGATTAACAAAACCTAGATAGCTATAAAAAATACAACACTCAATCATGTCAACACAACAATCTCTAATTTGTATCTAGAATATATTCAAGAGCATACAAATAATATAAGAGATGTCAATGATAAATAAAACACTAATTATGTATGATAATAGTGAAGAACTTACCAAAGAATATGTGTTGACCAAAACCCATGCAAGCAAGCATCCTAACTAAGCTAGAAAATGCTAGATGATATTTTGATGCATATGAGAATGGTTTTTGAGTGTTAAAAAGGTGTTCTTGATTTGATTTTCTCTCAAATGTCTCTCTTTTAAGTTTAGGGTTCTTAGAGTTAAAGAACATTAAATCTGAAAATGAGAAAGTGTGATATTTATAGACATCAAGAAAAGGGCAAGTGAAAAGACAAGTTTGCCCTTGAAACGCACCGTTCGGCGGTTTAAATCGGCGGCCAGGCCGCCGATAATGACCGCCGAATTGAGCTCGTGAAGAACAGAGCATAAACGGCGGTTCATTCGGCGGTTTAGTGACCGCCGATCCTAACCGCCGAATCAGACCCGAGAGATCGAAATCGATCAGGTATGAACGGCGGTTTCGAACGGCGGTCGTGACCGCCGATCGTGACCGTAGAATTGCTCCTAGAAGCAAACGGCGGTTCCATTCGGCGGCCAGGCCGTCGATCATAACCGCCAATCACCAACAGAGGTGAAAACCAAGGAGAAGCCAAGGGCATTCTCCGTGGGCGGTCTTCGCGCAAAACCAAGCACATTCTAGTGCATGCGCGGACGTTTCCGAACACTATCGGGAAACGAATTACAAGACACATAAATACACAACAAGATATAACAATCAAAGTGCTAGTGTGTAATGTGACATATGAAGAGAATGCACACAAATGTAAGAATGCAAAGTGTGTGTGTGCTTCTAAATCTCTTCAAAGAAAGGTAAGCACATAGAAATTTACCTTCGGTGCTTATCAACACGAGGTCTTCAAAGGGTTTCGAACATTAAGACCGATACTTAGGCTACCCTTACAAAGAACCCCCACATATGGTTTGATCACGAAATAAGCCAATTAAAAACAACGGGAATCCTTACAAAATTAAATAACACTTGATTTTTACGTGGAAACCCTCATGGGAAAAACCACGGGCTAGTAAGTAAGCCACACTCGAACCTCGAATCCACTAAATGTGTAAAACGATTACAACCTAATCCCGGAAGTAATCACACACCTACCTAATCCCGGTATGAGTGAACCTAGTCCGATTTACTTGCGATCTAAGCAACCTAATCCCGGAAGCTACACACAAGACTTACTTTCTCAATGAAGAGAATAACACCCTAAGTGAATATATGAATATCCAAATGCAACATAGAGCAAGGGAAACCCTATATGCTTATTTAAGATGATTAATATGCAATTAGAACAATCCTGGATATTAAAATTAAATGACATGAACATCAAATAGTTTAGCTAATCAAGATTAAGCACAAAACCTAATTAGCTATCACAATACAACTTCTCAAACATACAACACACTAATCTCAATCTTGTATCAAAAGATATATGAAAATCATACAAGTAATAAATTGAGAATGCTTGTTAAGAAAAACACAAAATATGTAAGATATTAGTGAAAAGCTTACCAAGCAAAGTGTGATGAAGAATCCATGCAAAGAGATATCTAGATGATCAAGGATGATGCTAGATGATGATTGATGATCATGAAAAAGTGTTTGAGTAAATAGAAAATGAGTTCTTGGAATTTTTTTCTTCTCTTGAAAAATATCCTAAGTATGAAATCTGAATATGAACTCTCTTAATTGACCTAAAGTCAAAGTGGCATATATATAGGAGGCCAAAACAAAGTGTGGTCGTTTTGAATAAGTTGGCCAGAAATTGCCTTGGGCGCTGTACATAGAGCGCTTCTGTACAGCGCCTGTATAGCGCCCCAACTCTGTTCTCTCGGGAAAACAGAGTGGCGCTGTACGAACAGCGCTTCTGTACAGCGCTCGTACAGCGCTTACCCAAAATGTATCAGACCTGATGCATTTAAAATACAACTTCAATTAGAAGCTTAAACATGTTAAGACAATGGACAATGCAAGATGCAATCAAAATAACAAGCAAGAAGAGATGTTTAATGAACATTAATGCACAAAAATAAGACACACAACATACAAGGATTAAACATATGCATGAGTTGTGAGTGTGTGCAACTATCTCTTCAAGACAAGTAAGCACATAGAAATTTACCTTCGGTGCTTATCAAGACGAGGTCTTCAAAGGGCTTGAGCAATAACAACAACATCTAAGCTACCCTTACAAAGAACCCCAACATGTGGTTTGCTCACGAAATGAGCCAATCAACAAATGGGAACCTTACATCCTTGTATGTGCTATTCTCCTCTAAAGCCGTCACCTTTGATTCAAACCTATTGGGGAGAGATCTCATAATCTTTTGCTTGATTCTCCTATCCGAGTAAGGGTCACCAAGTTGATGACTTTGGTTGATTATGTCCATCAACTTGATCTCGAAATCGTTGAAGCACTCATTCTCCTCCATCTTAAGCATCTCGAATTGAGTTTGGAGGACTTGAAGCTTAGAGTCCTTCACCACTTCGGTTCCCTCATGTGCAATCTCTAGGATGTCCCATGCCTCATTAGCTATCCTAGTATTTTGAATTAATTTATATTGATTTTCCTCCATTGCACATAGGATGGCATGCATCGCCTTCTTATTCCATTTTGATGCCTTAAACTCTTGCGCGTTCCATTACGCCTTAGGCTTGAGCACATCATCTCCTCCACCTGTGGAAGTCATCATGGGTGATGTGTAGCCATCTTCAACCGCTATCCAAGCCCGGTCATGGATTTGACATATGTACGACTCCATCTTGCCTTTCCAAGAGGCATAATTCAATCCGGTAAGAAGCGGAGGCCTTGTGCTAAAAGCACCCTCGTTGCCACCACCATTTCTACCGTTTCCACTCATAGTGTTTATGAATGAATGAAATGAATGCAAATGTATGAATGATCAAAAATCACACAAAATGCAAAACACACCAAAATAAACAAGGATCACCTAAGTATATCTAGGAACCCACTCTGATACCAATTGAAACAAATTAACAGTGTGTAGTATGTTAATCTAGAGAGGGGGGGAGGGGGGGGGGGGGGGGGGGGGGGGGGTGAATAGATTTTAATTGATTTTACCAAATTTTCATGTATGGTTAAGATTACGAAAATACCCCAAATAAACAATATAGTATAGCAAGTGTGGAAATTAAATAACACTTGATATTTACGTGAAAACCCTTACGGGAAAAACCACGGGCTAATAAGTGTGCCACACTCAAACCTCGAATCCACTAAATGTGTTGAAGATTACAACCTAATCCCGGTAAGTAATCACACACCTACTTACAAGAAAAGAGATTAATTGTGATGAATTGATTGAGTGTTGTTTTTGATAGATATCTAGGTTTTTATAATCTATGATTATCTATGCTATTTGACATGTCATTTAGCAATTGATATCTAGGGTTGATTTAAATTAAATATATCATCATCCTAGATAAGCATCTAAGGTTCCCTAGCCTTGTTTGTTAATTGAATATTCATACATATTCACATAGGGTTGTGCAATCTCTTTTGAGAGATTGAAGTCTTGGTCCAGGGTTGCTATTACAGGCCTGCAGGTAGTAGTGGTGGGTTACAGACCGGGATTAGGCTGTAAACATCATTACAAGTAGTGACTGCGAGGATCGAGCAATTGGAATAGGGTTGCTAATAAAGGCCCGCTGGGTAGAAGTGAGAGGTTACAGACCGGAGTGTTAGACGAGGTCTACATAGGTTGTAAACTTCATTTCAATTAGTGATTTCGAGTTTCGAGTGTGGCGCACTATACAGCCCGTGGTTTTTCCCAGTGGTTGGGTTTCCACGTATATATCAAGTGTTATTTAAATTCCGCATCTTATTACACTTGTATGTATTTTTGACTAGTAGGGGCATTTTCGTAAAATTGACTTGCATGCGAAAATTGGGTTATAATCGTTAAAATCTATTCACCCCCCTCTAGATAATATTTAGAACACACCTTGAGAACTTTCACATCTTTCTCCTCACCAAGGGTACAACTCTTTCAACCGGAACTCAACATTAATATGTTAAAATGCGGCCTGGATGAATTAGAAGAAAGAAGAGAGCGCGCACAAATATGAAACACTGCGTACCAACAGAGGGTAGCCAGATATTACAACTCACATGTACGTGAAAGGAGGTTCGCGCTTGGCGACTTGGTGTTGAAAAGGGTGAACCCAGGAACAAGAGACAAAGCTGCAGGATCACTCGTAGACAAATGGGAAGGGCCTTACCAAATTACAGGTATAGCTGGTCACGGGGCATATCGCATTACTCGAGAGGGTTTAGGCGAACTACCTCGGCCATGCAATGCGCAGTACCTGAAGATATACTACCCTTAACTTTTTCATTTGCTTCTAGAATTTATGTCAATGTTTTTTCTTCTTAGGTAGTTTTCGTTTTAGCATTCTTTCTCTGTTTTTATTTTAACATAAGTTGCAGGAAGTATTCAATAAAGAGTAATTTATTACTAAGAACCCGTGACTTAGCTCGCCACAAAAGTAACCAGGTACAAAGAATACTCGCCATCATACACCATAAGTCACTCACCGTTGCGTAAAGACGAGTTTTATACTCGCAGTAACGGAAACGAACGAGATGACGCACGAAATTAAGGCGAGCCAAAGGCAACTATGCCTAAGGCTATCATAAAAATAGGTGGTTGCCGCCGCGGGAAAAACGAGATCCCAAGAAAGACACAAGAATCACCCAATCGAAAGCGTACATGAGGAATCTCAAGCGCTGGGGATTGAGAAAGCTAGCCGAAAACAAAAGTGACTAAAAAACAAAGTAAAAAGCAAAAGAAGGAGACGTCCCAATAATATGCTAAAAACTTGGTGTATAGTCGGATACGTCTTGACAAACACGGAGTACGCTAAAACTCAGCAATGGCAGCTGAATAAACAATCAATAATATGCTAAAAACTTGATGTATAGTCGGATACGTCTTGACAAACACTGAGTACGCTAAAACTCAGCAATGACAGCTGAATAAACAATAAATAATATGCTAAAACTTGGTGTATAGTCGGATACGACTGGACAAACACTGAGTACGCTAAAACTCAGCAATGGCAGCTGAATAAAAAACAAAGCTAAGAATTCATCAAGGGCAGCTGAACCAAAAGTGAAGTCAAAGGAGTTATAAATTTTGTAAGTTATTTACAAACTGAAGCTACAAGGAGAGTTATTTTCAACTAAAAGTAATACATAAGTTCAACTGACTGCTGGAGGATCCTCGCTGTCTTCCTCATCTTCAGAAGGCCAAGAAATTTCTTAATCCCCCTCTGGCATGAAAGGCCCATAATCCCTACCAGCAACAGGGCCTAAATCGGGTTCAGCACCAGAACCAGAAAAGCTGCCCTTCTGACCAGAATAGTAAGTATTAAAAGCGCGTTTGCTGGGAACTTCTAAGTGCATCGGATGAGGCTCAGTCTGCGTATAGCGACAATGGGCTTTCCACCGTTTTCTCTGTTCCTTTATCGAACCCACTGCGTTGTCCATATGCAACTCAAGGGATTTGTCAAAATGCCTTAGAGCCTTTTCATTCGAATGATCCTTCATGGCGAAGAACTTCTTCGACTGCATCATACCTCGTTCGAATTCACGCAACAAAAGCGCATCATAGGCAGGGGACCTCTTAAAACGATCAACTGCTTCAACCTCTAAAACAGCCTTCAGATCATTGAAGATGACATCACGGGAAGACAACTGATTGCGCAGGTCCAATACCTTGCACTCTGCTTTTTCCTTAGCCTCCTCAGCTAGTCGCTCAGCATCTAAGCGTGCTGCAAGTGAGTCTTGACTCGCAGACAATTGCTCCTTCAGCAAGCGAATCTCCTCCACAGCAGCAGACAGTTTTTCTTCAGCAACCAGCTAAGCATAAAGGTAACCATCAGTGGATTCCCTCAACTGAGTAAGCTGCTGAGCATGATTCTCCTCAACGGAAAGCTTCTCAGCTGCCAAAATAGAAGCTCGCTCTCGCAGGCATTTCACATCCCTAGAAAGAAAATTCTCTCGCCTGTAGTTGTCAGCCAACTCGGACATTATCTGAAAAGAAAAACAGACAAGTCAGGAAACACGCGAACGAAAAATACAACATGAATACCGCGAGAGACTCACCAGAGAGTGGCAGTTGAAGAAAAATTCTATTTTTCTGTTACAAGACCTGCTTTTCACATGCTCCCAACCCTCACCAACATAAACGTCGTTGTTCATTATGTGTGAGCAAATTTCCGCAGCAGTGAAATCCGAAAGGGAAACAGACCCGACTCCTTCACCAGCTTTGGTTGGATTAACGGAGGGAGCTTCGTGAGCAACGCCCGAACCAGATGCAAAAGCCTCGGGTTGCTTTGATGACTCCGGTCTACCAGCTGGCCCTGGCTGACCAGATGGCCCAGGTTGGCTAACAAAAGACGTATTCAGCTCACCCGCAGCCGCTGGAGAAGGAGCTGCACCGGTCAGGGAAGGGGCAGGAGTGTTCAATCGAGTAACTCCCTCATGAGGTGGAGACACCACCGTACTCACCCCACCAGCAGGAACCTCAAAAACAGGTGCTTGGGTAGAGGGAGTCTCGGCAAGTACAGGTTCATCACCACCCTCCCCATCCAAAGAAACAACGTATTGTACAACTCTAGACGCCTGCTTTAGAGGTCGAGTAGTATAATCAGGAGTACCCTCAGCCGGGCGTTTGCCTCTACCGGTTCTGGGAGTCAAGTCATTCGCGGGATCAAGGGGAGTTTCAGGGACATCCGCATCAAAAATAGGAATGTCACCAACTGCCCCTGAAGCTCCAACCTTCTCTTTTTCCTTACGGCTGGGGGTAGTCGCAGCAGGGGTAGTCGCAGCAGGGGTAGTCGCAGCAGGAGTATTCGCAGCAGCCTCTGTATGCACAGGGGGCTGTCCCGATTCGACCCCTCATTCAGTAATATCACCAGCTTCCTCGCCATCTGAGGGATCGCCACCATCCGGGCTAGCAATTCCTTCCTTGGCCAAACCAGCAGTATATCTTTTACTGGCAGCCTCAGAATTCTTCACTGCCCGGGCTTGCAAGTCACAGACAGTATCGAAGTCACACACTGCAAGAAAAATCACCAAGTATTAGCAATGGAAAAAGCAAAACTATAAAACCAAAAGAAAGCAGGTAAAACTTACGGTGAGGAAGTCTGGCGGGTAAGCGCGAAAAAAGCCGCTAAGCTATCATTTTGTCCTCGTTCAAAAGAAATGGACGGCCTCTTTCATCTAGAGGGAGGATGGCCGCAGCAGCAAGATGAGATATCTCTTCGTCCAACAAAACATGGATGGCCTTCGACCAAGTGTCGGGGAGAAGTGAAGTGCCTAGGAACTTTCTTCGCCGTAAGACTCAGGCGACCATGGGCGGACACGTCTCTACCCCACTCGCCGCCAACGAAGAACCAGCTGTTCTTCTATCTCTTATTTGAGGTAGGAAAACCCTAAATAAATCATTTCTTCTTCTCATCACCAGAAATCTCTATTTGTCCAGGGTTCGCCACTCCCTCTGGGATCCAGTTTTCCACGGGCGAAGAAAGAAGAAAGTAAGTTCCACTGTTGCCTCCTGCCTTAAGGTGTAGAAATGGCGAATCTTACGAGGCGTAGGGGGTTCATAACCTTTCAACTTCCACATTAATCCCAAACACATAAGAATCCTATAGCTATTTGGGGCAAGTTGAGCGGGTGCAATTCGAGCCTCCGCAAGAAACCTGGCGATGAAAGGCTAAAGAGGAAGGGTTACTCCACAGCTGAGCATGGCACCATAAATAGCGACCGCATTTTCGGGAGGATTCCATGCTGCTCGATTACCAGGTAGCATCAAAGTCACTGAGTCTGGAATTTCAAAGCGACTCCTATACTTACGGAGTTCATCCTCGCCAACCACATTAACTTCGGTATCAAAGGAACACGGACGATCAAACGAGAAATGCAGCCTATCCCGTTGATGGTCTTCAACGTCAGAGTCAACAGTTGTCTGCGCGTCCAGTAGGGACCTACGAGGAACCCTAGAGGCGCGTCGTTTGCTGCCACCTGGTTTAGAAGATCTCGGCATCACTGGAGAATCACTATCGGAAGACGAAGGAGAAATGTTAGGGATTGAATCATCTTCAGAAGATGGAACGTAAACAGAAAGTGGGACCGGAGAATCCGGGTGAAAATTACGAATCAAAGATTCGATTTTGTCCGCGGTACGTTTGTCACCAAGCTCTATAGCTTGCATCATTTGATTAAAAAGAGAAGAACGTAAGGAGGGATCTGAAACAAATTATAGCACGGTGTGTATAAAACTATCTAGAGGGGGTTGAATAGGTTTTAAGCTTTTTACCCAATTTTTCGTGTTAGTCAAAATTACGAATTTACCCCTAAATAGATAAAGCAATAAATCAAGTATAAAATGCGGAAATTAAATAAGACTTGATTTTTACGTGGAAACCCTCACGGGAAAAACCACGGGCTAGTAAGTAAGCCACACTCGAACCTCGAATCCACTAAATGTGTAAAACGATTACAACCTAATCTCGAAGTAATCACACACCTACCTAATCCCGGTATGAGTGAATCTAGTCCAATTTTGCTTGTGATCTAAGCAACCTAATCCCGGATGCTACACACAAGACTTACTTTCTCTATGAAGAGAATTACAACCCTAAGTGAATATATGAATATTCAAAATGCAACATAGAGCAAGGGAAACCCTATATGCTTATCTAAGATGATTAATATGCAATTAGAGCAATCCTAGATATCAAAACTAAATGACATGTCAAATCAAATAGTTTAGCTAATCAAGATTAAGCACAAAACCTAATTAGCTATCACAATACAACTTCTCAAACATACATCATACTAATCTCAAACTTGTATTCAAAGTATATAAAATAACATACAAGTAATTAAATGAGATTGCTTGTTAAGAGAAACACAAAATATGTAAGATATTAGTGAAAAGCTTACCAAGCAAAGTATGATGAAGAATCCATGCAAGATATCATCTAGATGATCAAGGATGATGCTAGATAATGATTGATGATCATGGAAAAGTGTTTGAGTAAACTAAAAATGAGTTCTTTGGAATTTTTCTTCTCTTTGAAAAATATACTAAGTATGGAATCTGAATATGAACTCTTGTGATTGACCTAAAGTCAAAGAGGCATATATATAGGAGGCCAAAACAAAGTGTGGTCGTTTTGATAAGTTTGCCTCAATATTGCCTTGGGCGCTGTACGTAGAGCGCCTCTTGTACAGCGCCTGTACAGCGCCCCTACTATGTTCTCACGGGAAAACAGAGCGGCGCTGTACGTAGAGCGCTTTGTACAGCGCTTTGTACAGCGACCGAATTAAATCGAACAGGTCTGAACATCGCTCAATGGGCGCTGTTCGTACAGCGCTTCTGTAGAGCGCTTTTGGGAGCGCCCAATGCAAAAATGCAAACCTAAGTCTAAGCATGACAATGCAATTGGATATGCAAGATGCAATCAAACTAACATGCAAGAAGAGATGTTAATGAACATTAATGCACAAAAATAAGACACACAACATACAAGTATTAAACATATGCATGAGTTGTGAGTGTGTGCAACTATCTCTTCAAGACAAGTAAGCACAAAGAAATATACCTTCGGTGCTTATCAATACGAGGTCTTCAAAAGGGCTTCGAACAATAATACCAACTCCTACGCTACCCTTAAAAAGAACCCCAATATATGGTTTGTCCACGAAATAAGCCAATCAACAAATGGGAACCTTCCAGGATCCATGAAAACTCACCAGAAAAACCCTAGGTTCGGAGAATGAGCAGGAGATTTAGGGACGCCAAGAAATAAGCACGATCGAGTTCAAGATGAGCCGTCCGACAATGAAATAAAACAGAAGAAATTTATGGCAGAAATTTCTAAGGGCAAAAAATGAGAGACAATGAAGGAACTCTGTTTTGAGAGAAAGAAGAGATTAATGGAGATGTGAGAGGATAGAGGAGAAGGAGAAACGATCGGGCATTAAAAGAGGGAGTTTTGAAATTCAAAAAGAAAAAAAAGCAGATAAAAAGATATTTGGTTAAAGTGAGCAACGGTCACAATAACTGGCCGCGACAGTCACCACCAAATAACGGACATGTGGCACCTCGGGGATCACCAATTAGTCAAAATGTATCTTCAGTTGTCAAATAAGTGGAAGCGCCAGAAATTGTGTGGCCAAGAATGAAGGCTTGCACCGGAAGAATCAACTAACAAGTTCAACATGTGGTGAAAATGAAAAAGGGGGGAATTGTTTGCAAAACACGCCAAAATTTTATAAGCATGGATATAAATACTGCTCCCAGAGGCAAACGAATTAGAAACCCAAATCATTCGCTCAGCTCGAAATATTTATGGGGGTATTGTTGTATATTTAATTTCGCCAAGCAGCCACGTCATCAAAAGAGTCAATAAATGCTGAGGAACAGGTTGCACGTCACTCATCGACCAAGTCAAAGAAGAAAACGTGGATCGGTCAGTATATCAACATCAAGTCAAATAAATCAAAGGTGTGTTCGCTAGAGCTAGATATGTACTCGCCAAAGATAGAAGCATAGTCGCCAAAGGGTAATACCTAGGAGGGGAGATGTTCGCCGTATCTGCGTACTGGGCACAAACCGACTCGGCAGAAACACGAAAATAAACCCTAAACTCCCAGAAGACCCATGGCAACGAGGAGTCGTAGAAAAGGAAAGGGCCGAAAACACATATCCGTATCTGTTACAACATGGGAATCCTAGCACGAATCAAAAAGAAAATCCTACCTCCAAGACGACAGGATCACGTAGTAACCCTAAATTATCATGTGTAAATAGAACCACCTATCCCACGAGGAAGGGGTTCAAAAACCTAAAGAGAGAAAAGTAAGAACTCGAGAGACTTAAGTGTGTAACCGAAACAAGTGAATTTTAGTGATATTTTCCTGTCCTTCGGGACGCCGTGGTTCTTTTCCCATTCAAGAGTTTTTTCCACGTAAATCTGTCTCTTGCATGTGCTGATTTTCTTTCTTGTTTAACGTTCGTTTTGATTTAATTGTTCGTTGTGTGGTAATCCAAATTTCACCATCAACAATTAATTTATAATAATAATAATAATAATAATAATAACTAATGGACGTATAGTTTTGGTGAAATAGAGATATATATATATCGGTCTTTCTATTATCAGTTCGAATTGACAATAAATATATCAGGACAAAAAATGTGGACCACAGATTATGGAGAAGTTTTGACAAGTGCATACACTTTGAGTCAAAGTATATAAATTTAGTGGTCCACATTCTTCATCTTGATATATTTATTGTCAGTTTGAACTGATAATAGAAAATCCGTATATATATATATATATATATATATATATATATATACACATATGGCTCATTATTAAGTGTAACATGACATCATACAATTTAAAAAAATAGTATGTTATCACATATGATTACATGTGATCATAAATATATATAATGTTATCACATATGAATTGCACGTGATTACACAATTAAATTATTGTGATCACATGTTAGAACATACAATCACATATTAGCTTATGTGGTTGTACCAAAGAAGACATGATCATAGTAAAAAAAAATTCGTTGCATCATGTAACGTTGCACCCAAGGGCAGCCCTATATATATACATAAATTTTATTATCAGTTCGAACTGACAAAAGTTATATCAGTTCCTTGTATGTGGGCCACTGGATTTAAATACTTTGACTTGGCTGTATGCACTTGCCAGTCAAAGTATTTAAATCCAGTGGCCCACATGCAAGGAACTGATATAACTTTTGTCAGTTCGAACTGATAATAGAAAGACTGTATATATATATATATAGTCTTTCTATTATCAGTTCGAACTGACAAAAGTTATATCAGTTCCTTGTATGTGGGCCACTGGATTTAAATACTTTGACTGACAAGTGCATACAGCCAAGTCAAAGTATTTAAATCCAGTGGCCCACATGTAAGGAACTGATATAACTTTTGTCAGTTCGAACTGATAATAGAATTTCTGTATATATATATATATATATAAAGTTGGTTACTTTAGACATATGGTGGGGTAAGCTTAGCTCCCATTCAAATGTTTCCGGGCCAGCCCAAGAAAAGAAGACAACACGGTCAATTAAACATCCAGCTAGGATCCATTTACTCTACAACACCACCTTACTCTCACTCGGCCACTAGGTTCCTCCCAAACGCTCAAAAATCGATTTGGGGTTCTTACATTTGTTTGTTTTGGTTTCATTTCGGGTGTGATTTGATATTTTTTGTATATTTTTTCAAGGAAGGAGAAACCAGTATCTGAATTTCAGCTCAGAAAATAAGTCAAGGTAAGTACCGTCCTCCCGACTTGATTCATAGCTTTTTCCGCATAACTCGTGTGTTGTGTCTTTATTTGACGACTATATCATATCATGTACTTGTCTTATTTGGGGTTTCATGCTGGGAATTATTGGGTATGTAGAAAGAAGTTATCTTTTTTTAATCATTTTGTTATAGGAATTTTATGTGGACTTTGATATTGTGTAGCTGCTGCTTTAATTTTTCTTGTCACTGGTTGCATCATGTTTTAGTTGGATTGTTAGTATTTATACGAGTGTTAGGCCCTCGGATGAGATGAGTTGATGTCTTTCGTTTGAATTCTGTCAGGATTGTTAGATTGAGGCTATATATTTAATTCTCATCAAGTTGCTTTCCTATATAGGATGTCTTTCCTTTGCATTTTGTCAGGATTGTTATATTGTTTCTTGACTTGTTAAGTTATTGAATTGTTACTTGTATTTGAGTAATTCTTGTTTTGATTGTGAGTTTTGGGTCAAATCCAGGGCATAGTTGTTCCAGAAGCTTCTAACTCAAATATGCTGAAAATTTAACCTACATTTAAATATATTACATATATAAGCTTCTAACTCAAATATGCTGAAAATTTAACCTAAATTTAAATATATTACATATATAAACAAACAGTATCCACCAAGACAATTGGTGGCGGCCACCGTCCGTGGTAAATAAACCCTAGTCGGCATGCCTAGGCTGTCGGGCGCTTAATTGGCGCAAGGCGCCGCCTAGGCTCTATGTGAAGCCGATTCTGGCAAGGCGGGGTGGTTTTTTTATTTATTTATTTTTTTTGAAAAAAAAGGTCAAAAACGACGATGTTTTTGAGTTTTGTTTAATGAACCCCAAAACAATGTCGTTTAGGGGTTTTGTTTAATGAATCCCGAAACAAAGTCGTTTTGGGATTCATCTAAAAAACCCAAAAGACCTTTTTTTTTCTTCTCTTCTCCTCTTCCATGTTCGATCGACAGCCTTCACTCTCGCTGTCCTGCCTCCACAACTCCTCCAGCCAGCAGCTCCTTGTCTCGTCGTCACCGACGAGGAATTACCTAGGCGCTCTAGGTGCTAAGTGCCGGGCCACCACCCGACTAGCGCCTAGCGCTTTCTAGAACATTGGGCAGTATGAGGTGGTTCTGTCCTCACGTGGCGGACACCTCAAATTGAAAATGATAATAATGCAAAAAAAAAAAAAAAAACTAAAATAGAATATCATCCATAACATTTAATAATAGTTCACAATCAACATTACTAATTTAAAGATCCCAAAAAAAAAGTTCATTACAAAAAAAAAAAGGTTTAGTGGTTTGAAAGAGTGAGTTGGAGGTAGAACGTATTGGCTTTATGTTATAAAGTTAAAATTTGGGTTTTTTTTAGGTTTTCTAGTGGGTTTTTTTTTTTGAAAAAAATATATTAAAATATGTCATAATAAGGCTTTTCATTGCCTCTGCCGATTTTATGTTATAAAGTTAAAGTTGTAATAAAACCAAATGAAAACTAATTATAAATTTTCTGATCTCCCATGACTGTTGAGTTGCTTCACTAGGGCTCGCTCATGATTCTTGAGTTGCTTTTTTTTTTTCAATTTTTGCTTCGAAAGAGAGAGAGGAATAAGTGAAGTATCTTTCTCTCCTTCTCTCTCTATACGATTGCGATTGAGATTGCTCTTGCATAGAAGCAATACTGAGAGTAAGTGCATTTAGTATTGGTTTTTTCGGTGTTTAATTTCCACTTTGTTAAAAAAGTTGAATGCAAGTGACCACATTTTGCATTCATACAGTTCTTTTACTGCTTTAGTCTTTAGAGGACTGAGAAAAGGCATCGATCTCAAATGGTTGTTTTATACTGTGTTGTTGGGACATGATGACATTGGTTATAAGGTTGACACTTTTATAAGCTGATAATTGTACAGAAGCACTTACAAGCTCTTTCTTCTTAGAAGTCATTTTGAACAATTGCTTTTGCAAAGCTCTTTGAGGCACTGTTGTACTTACTGATGTCATATGTCTTTATAAGAGTGCTTTGTGGGTATTGTTTGTTTATATTTAAATGCATGTAAATTTTAAGCATGTTTGAGTTAGAAACTTCAACGTAAATGAATTTTGTGATGCAGTTGCGTTGTGTTTATTTGAACGTTTTATCAATGAAATTGATTTCTCTATTTTTTGGTCAAAATATAAGAAAAATGTGTTTGCTTGGAATTGGATTTGGTTACTTTTTTTGGAAAATTAAAAAGACCGGATGTTAAAACTACTTAAGTTATGTCTTGATAAGCGTGTTTTTATGTGGGTATTGTTTGTTTATATATGTAATATATTTAAATGTTGGTTAAATTTTCAGCATATTTGAGTTAGAAGCTTCAACATAAATGACTTTAGTTATGCGTTATTTGAAGGTTTTTTTTTTTTTTTTTTTTTTTTTGTGAAATTGATCTCTTTTTTTTTTTTTTTCTTTTCAAATTTTAACAAAAATGTGTTTGCTTGGAATCGGATTTAATGTGATTTTTTCTTTTGGGAAATTGAATAGACTGGAATACTGGATGTTTAATTTTGTTGTCCTGATAAAAGTGCTTTTCTGTGGGTATTGTTTGCTTATATATGTAATATAGTTAAATGCAGGTTAAATTTTCAGCATGTTTGAGTTAGAAGTGAAATTGATCTCTCTCGCTTTTCTTTGTCAAATTTTAAGAAAAATGTCTTGCTTGGAATTGGATTTAGTGTGGTTTTTTTTTAGTTTTTGGAAAATTGAAGAGACCTGATATTTAATTTATAACTACTGATATCATATATGTCTTGATAAGAGTGCTTTTATGTGGGTATTGTTTGTTTATATATGTAATATATTTAAATGCAGGTTAAATTTTCAGCATGTTTGAGTTAGAAACTTCAACTAAATGAGTTTTGTGATGCGGTTGAAATTGATCTCTCTTTTCTTTGTCAGGTTTTAAGAAAAATGTGTTTGCTTGGATTTTTGGAAAATTTAAGAGACCAAATGTTTAATTTATAACATTTCTTGATAATAGTGCTTTCTTGTAGGTATTGTTTGTTTATATATGTAATATACTTATATGCAGATTAAATTTTCAGCATGTTTGAGTTAGAAGAAACTTAAACTTAAATTAGTTTTGTGATGTGGTTGTGTTATTTGTGTTTATTTTAAGGTTTTATCGGTGAAATTGATCTCAGTCTTTTCTTTTTCAAATTTTAAGAAAAATAATCGATCTCTCTTTTCTTTGTCCAATTTTAAGAAAAATGTGTGTGCTTGGAATTGGATTTAGTGTTTTTTTCCTTGGAAAATTGAAGAGACTGTTTAATTTATAACTACTGATGTGATATATATCTTGATAAGGGTGCTTTTCTGTGAGTATTGTTAGTTTATATATGTAGTATGTTTAAATGTATGTTAAATTTTCAGCTTATTTGAGTTAGAATCTTCAAAGTAAATTAGTTTTGTGATGTAGTTGAGTTATTTGAAGGTTTAATCAGTGAAATTGATCTCTTTTTTTTTTTTTTGTCAAATTTTAAGAAAAATGTGCTTGCTTGGAATTGGATTTAATGTTTATTTTTTTGTTGGAAAATTGAAGAGACCGGATGTTTAATTAATAACTAGTGTAGTTTAAATTGAGATTGAGAGCCAGAAGCACTTATAAGCTCTTTCTTCTTTGTAGCGTTTGTGAGCAGATGCTTTTGCAAAACACTTCTAGTACTTTTCTAGTTACTGATGGTATAAATGTCTTGATAATAGTGCTTTTTGGTTCTCGTTTTCAAGACAATACTGCTATTTTACAAATATTTAATGATTATTGATGCTTATGTGACATTTATCTAGTTTCAGTGTAAGATGGAGTATAGTTCTGAAGAAGAGTCGGATTTTAGTGATTCTGAGATCATTGAATATGCTCAGAAGCCGTATGAAGATCTAAAGGCAGGCAAGTACAAGGTGAAGGTCAATGGCACCTTAAGGTGCCCATTCTGTTCTGGCAAGAAGAAACAAGATTACAAGTTCAAGGATTTACTTCAACATGCTTCTGGAGTGGGTAAAGGATCGTCCAATAGAAGTGCTAAGCAAAAGGCCAATCACTTTGCTCTTGCAAAATATTTGGAGAATGATCTAGCTACTGAAGTGGATCCTAACCAAGTTGTAGTGCAACCACAACCGGTGAAGCAAACTACAGAGCAAGAAGAACTCTATGTGTGGCCTTGGATGGGAATAATAGCTAATATTGTGATGGAGCCCAAAGATAGAGAATCTATGCTTGATAGTGGATACTGGCTGAAGAGGTTTGCTAGATATAAACCTTTGGAGGTTCATATTTTCTGCGATGAACATACTTCAGCTGCACAGGCGATAGTGATGTTTAACTATGATTGGAATGGTTTCATGAATGCAACGGAATTTGAAAAATCATTTGAAACAGATCATCGGGGTAAGAAAGATTGGAATGCACAAAAAAGACATCCTGGCTCTAATATATATGGCTGGTGTGCACGTGCTGATGATAATGATACTGAAGGACCAATTGGGGAATATATTCGCAAGGAAGGGAAGTTGAGAACAATCTCTGACCTGGTCCAGGAAGCAGCTCAGAATAAAAACCTTATTGTTGAAAACCTTGCTAACAAAATTGATTTGACAAATGAAAATCTTGATGAACTGCAGTATAAATACAATGAGAAGAACTTGTCTTTAAGTAGAATGCTAGAAGAGAAAGACAGACTGCACTATGCTTTTGTTGAAGGTTAGTTTCAGTTTCTGTTTCCCTCTGTTCATATGCTCAACATCTATAATTTGCATATATCCTCATTACTTTAGCTTGAATTTGTAAAGTTGTTTACTTGACTAAGATTCAATTCACAATGTACATCTATGAATACAGAAACTATAATTTTTTAGTTATTCCCTAGCCATTTGGCTCTTCTCTCTAGGATTTGTGGCTTCTTTCCATATATTGAATAAAAGGTTGTTGTTTGAGTTTTGAATGACATTCATCGGCTCATGGAGTGACCATAATATTTACGACATATTATCATTAGTTCAAAACCATCATACATAATATTTTATATGATAAGTTGGTGTTATAATTGTTTGCTAGAAACAAGAATGATGCAGCGGAATTCTCGTGAAAATATTCGGAGGATCTTGGAAGAACAAGAGAACTTAAGCCATGAATTGGAGATTAAGAAGAAGAAAATAGATATCTGGAGCAAAGAACTGAACAAGCGTGAAGCATTAACCGAGCGTGAGAGGCAGAAACTTGATGAAGATAGAAGAAAGGTAACACTGTCAGGTCCACTGAATTACTAAAGAAAATAGACAGAAGCATTTTGTTTTTATCAATAGTGATATATAATGCTTGGCAATGACGTCATCATATATATATATATTTTTTTCCTCAGAATGAGCAGAGAAACAATTCACTTCAGTTGGCTTCTTTGGAGCAGAAAAAGGCTGATGAGAATGTTCTAAGGCTGGTTGAAGAGCAAAAGGTGTGCCACTTGATTGCTTTGACTAAGCTGTCCACTTTTTTTTTTTTTTTTTTAATGCAATTATTAACATTTTAAAACTTGTAGCTATTAATTAATGGAAATTTATGAACTTTTCAGAGGGAGAAAGAAGAGGCTTTAAAAAAGATTCTTAAATTAAAAGAGGAGCTGGATGCCAAGCAGAAGTTGGAAATGGAAATTGCAGATCTGAAAGGCAAATTACAGGTGATGAAGCATCTTGGAGATGCAGATGACGCAGCTGTTCAAAAAAAGATGGAAGAAATGAATGATGAGTTGAAAGAGAAAATGGAAGATTTGGGTGCTTTGGAGGATTTAAATACAACTCTTATAACCAAAGAGCGTCAAAGCAATGATGAATTACAAGAAGCACGGAAAGAATTAATACAGGTATCCATAGTGGAATTACTGGAAAGATAGTTTGTGATAAAAGGGTTTAAGTCCTAGCAACGTAGATTGTATAAATGTTATTTAGGTGAATTTGTGGTGAAGAGCCACAAATCATCTATAAAATGTCTTGTACATATATAATTATTAAAGCTGAAAAGAAACAGATAATGGGTTTTTGACTGATTAGTTACAGAAAACTAAAGAGATATCACTAATAGGTATTTGGCCTTTATCTATTGGCCTGGACCATAAGGTTAAAGTTACTAGCTGCATAGATTTATCATTCATGTAGTCATGTAGATAGTCATGAGTATTCTTCTTATCTATATGTATATTAAAGTAACATGCTTTAGAGTTTGTTGCAAGTTCTCCCATATAAAGACATTTCTTTAATTTAAAGGGATTTCAAGATCTGTTGGGCGCTCGTACAAATATTGGAATAAAGAGAATGGGGGAAATTGATGTCAAGCCATTCCAGAATGCTTGCAAGCAGAAATACTCACCTGATGAAGCAGAGGTCCAGGCCATGACTCAATGCTCCTCTTGGCAGGAGCTTCTAAAGGACCCAAATTGGCACCCGTTCAAGATAATAAATGTTGGAGGGACTCCTGAGGTATGTTGTTTGTATATTAGTCTAACCTTATATTGCGATACTAGCGCTAATTACCATGGTCATCACTTAAATTTTACATTTTCTTATGGTATTAATCATATGCCATGAATCATGATTAGCTTGCAAATGTGTAAACTTTTTCCTACAAAATTTTAACATGGGCTAAAGTTTCTTGTGATAAAAGTGTGTACATGACGATGGATGGTCGAAATTAAGAGTTAATCTTTTCAATTTTTTGTACTGTGATCGGAAGCAGCCCATATATTTTGTCATTTTTTGTTTTTTATTTAATATTCTCTGGAACTATATCAAAACTTTATCTTCTTACCAAAGTAGACATGAATCATTTTAAATTGCGACTATATTTAATGATTCTGCATCATGTAGGAAATTATAATTGAAGAAGACGAGAAGGTAAAAAAACTCAAGGAGATGGGAGACGAGATATACTTGGCAGTTATAACTGCTTTGAAAGAATTAAATGAGTACAACCCGAGTGGGAGATATGTCATTTCTGAGCTGTGGAATTTCAAAGAAGGAAGGAAAGCCACACTTAAAGAGGCCATTGCTTATTCCGTGGGTAACATTACTAAGCTCAAGCGCAGGAGAACATGAGTTTGAGGTTTGTATTCATGTTTTCTATTTGTATATTTCATTTCATGTCGTGGTTCATATTCCTGAAAGATATAGTATAAAGAAACAAACAAAAAGATGTGAAATTGAAATTTGATAAGCTGATGTTTAATTCACGTTTAAATTGCCAGGTTACAAAGAGGGAAAGATGCTGGAAAATATTATGCAAGAAATGAAGTTGGGATGATTTTTCTAGGCTGATTAATTTGTACATGACCAGGGTTTAGATATACCCTTGGTCTCTGCAGCAGTTTAACAGTCGGTTTTATTTTTACATTTTCGAAGTGAAGTTTTATCTTGATGCTCTGAATATTCTTGGTGACTAAATTGGATTTATTGTACTGTTCATCTTCAAAACATTTCTTATTGGATGCTTTGAATATGAAAGTCTTCAATGAATCCGTTAGGTTTTGATTTTATTCAAAAGATCATTGATTATGATGGTAATTGAGATTATCTAAAGAAGAAAATGGAATCTAGTTGGCGGTAAGGACAATCTCATTCTAATTTTTTTGTTTTTGAAAAATATACATGATTGAAACCATGAGTCTGTTGAAAGTTTTAATGATACTGTGTTGTGAAACTAATCAAAACTTGGAATTCAGTAGAGAATTCTGTATTGGACAAGTAAATGTGAAATTCTTTTTTTTTTTCCTTTCTTTCTGACAAAGTAAATGTAAAATTCTGGGATTCAATTTGTAAGCCAATGAGCTGAATTTCGTAAATTTGGGTTTATTGGGCCTAATCCATCGATTGTGTGACACTAAAGAAAGGCATAACCTAATCCATGAACCCTACAAAGCTCAATGATATATAAGAATAAAAATAAGAAACTTTTCATTAAATTAAGCAAGTTGTTGCTAAAATATGTAAATGCAAATCACACTCATAATTGAAAATGAAAAAAAAAAAAAAAAAAAAAAACAGCTTTCCACAGTTGCAACATGGAGTTTGTGAACTTTTATGGCTGAAAATAATTCATGATGACCTATGAAGCTTTATTGTGATAATAAATTGTCATCAATTAATTTAGAATCATTTTTTTTTCCTACAAAAATTATATTTGTGGTAATCAAAAGCTATAATGAAACTAACAAGATGATATATATATATATATATATATAATGAATTATGTTACTTTGTCCAAATTTAGGGTTCAAATGTCGTGACATCCTTGATTTTTATATATTAGAATTTTATGATTGAAATGATTGGATTTTAGGGATTTCACATCATTTGGACCCCAAATTTGAATAAAACAGCATTATCCTTTTAAATTATATGAATATCTATCGAAATTAAAATAATTTTGTATTCGTTAAATACAAGCTTGCCATCATGTAACGTAATGAAATTTATTTGAAAATTTTTGAGAGGTTTGTTACTAAAAATGATAGACCCATGGAGCATAATCTATAATACTTCTATTTATATAAAGATAACGTGGGTTATTGTCCGTTTAAATTAGGTTTTTAAATATCTGTTTCAGTGGAAATGCTATATGCTATATAGGGAGTTCAAAGTTTTAGAAATATCGCTAATAGGTGTCCGTTTAAAAATGGTAATATTTCGTTATATTTATATGAGTAACTTTTTGGTATATAATATTCCGTACGAAATCCCCAATTATCACCTATATCTATTGGATTAACACATGTAATAATTGGAGATTCCACATGGAAAATGAGTAAATGGGATTAATGGAAGAGTGGTGCTATTGGTAGACCAACTACTGAACTATTTATATCCAATTTTTTAAATTATTTAATATTCTTTTTTTTTTCTTTATCAAATTATTTATAGAGACAAACAAATTTTATTAAAAAAATCTTATATAAAGTAAAAGTAAAACTAATAAAACCTCATTTTCCTTATTTCAAAACCCTAATAACATAAATTATTTGAAATCGTTGAATGTTTACTATTTTTGTTTATATATTCTTTCGGATCTCGATCTCATATTTAATATGTTTAGTATTTATTGATTTTATTGTACCATGCAAGAATATTGAAGCATTTCATTGCAAACATGACAAGTTCCACAAAGCCCATTTCAAATTCTGTTTCTCTCTACTTCAATCTTCAGAGCAACTACTTTTTTAGATTTAAATAAACAAAATAGGAGACTTCAAAGAAGATGAAGAACAGAAGTACAGCCGAGCATAAAATAAAAAACAAGTTTATATATATATATTTTTTCGGATCTCGATCTCTTTACCATGAAACAAGAAGAAAGAACAAGTCATGTTAATGGATGTGAGAAAATTATATATAAAGATTAGAGATGAAGCATATTTTTATTTTTATTTAAAAAAAAAAAATATGAGGTGTATTAAGTTTAAAAAATATATAAATGGATAATCCTAGAAATAAATAAATAAAATATAACTATATAAATAAATCAAAATTTTAACGGGGAAAATAGTTTGTAAGTTGTAATAGAAAAAGGAAAAAGAAATAGAATGATAATGATAATGATGGATTGATGGCATTGGGCGATGAGAGAGAGAGAGAGAGAGAGAGAGAGAGAGGCTGTAAAGTAAAGTCGAGTTAGGTGCGCCTACAATCACATTAACACGATACTCTATGAAATTACAAAAAGGCCCATTTCAAAGGAGTTTGAACTTTCAACTACCGAGAATTCGAAAGATATGAAATTCAAAAACGAGTTTGTTCGTTTATAATTTTATAATAGTAAAAATTAGAGTTGAATGTTGAAACTAGTCTCGTTCTCGTATAGTATAGTTTATGTTTTGTGGAATTGACAAGAGAAATTGAAGAATCAAAGATTTTGTTTTGTTGACAACACAACACAGATCAATCATCGGTTTAGGGCAAATCCTACTCAAAAAGGTAAAGTAACTCTCAATCTCTCATGGTTCTTTTCTTTTTAGCTGAAGCTGTCTGCTCTCTGTTTGATGTTGTATTCTGATTATTGAATCTCATTTCAATTTTTTATTATTATTATGATGGCAAGTGTATTAACACAAGCAAACTCTGAAGCCGACAGCAAGTTAGGTCTTTATTCATTCCATCTACTTTTGAAACTAAGCATGTAATCATAATCATCACATGTTGTTTTTGTTTGATATCAACACTAGTCACAGTCAAGGAAGCCTCCTCCTCCTCCTCCTCCTCCTCCTGTTGCTGTGTGAATAGAGAGAGATGCTGATTTCATCATCATCTGAGGAATTAGGGCAAAACAATGAGAGTGGTGGTCATGTCAAGGAAGACAGTGAATATGTCAGGCTGGTTATACCCAATGAATCAACAATCCCACCTCAACAACCTCAAATCTCACTGCAACCCCATCAATCTTACAAGTGGATCAAAACTTTAGCATTGTGGATCGTTGTTGTTATAGTTTCTCTCATTTTATTGAAATGGGCAGTCCCTTTTCTTTTCCAGAAGGTATCTCCTATCCTCCTCACCTCTTTATTTTTATTATTATTCTACTTGTAGTATTTCCTTATGTAACTCTTCAATTTCTAGGCTCATTTGTGGATTGTTTGTACACCTCGAATATTTAACTGATAAAACTTACTACTGGACCACTCAATGATACTGTGAAAAAAATTGATCTTAGCTGTGCTAGATTAGATGCTCTACACTTCTATGTTATTTTGTTTCTATATATTGTATATAAACTCCAACTATCAGGAGTACAATCAAAATATATAAGCTTAGGCTGGGGCCTCAAGGTTGTCGTTGAACAAATTCATATTTTGTTATTATTCATCTCCGTTTAGGAGGTAATTTATAGGAGAAATACAAGAATCTAGAAATCCTATAATTAAGCTAATTGATTCCTTAATCAAAACAGAAAGAGAAATACAACTAGGAAAGAATCAGGAAATCCTATAATTAAACTAATTGATTCCTTAATCAAAACAGAAATCCTATAAATTAATGACAAATATTCTAACAGTCCTGAATATATGGAAATTTCATAAAATGACTAATGACTGTGTTAGAAATGAACTATTTTGTGTATTGTTAAATTGAATCTTCTTAGAGGGATGTTGAGTTGGAAAAAGAAAAATGAATATGTATAATATTCTGACAAATAAAATAGTAGACTCATTTAAAATCACTGCATGCTAATTATTCTATGCACATAAATTTCTCACTAAAGTATACCCCTGCTAATAGGTTCTCTTGCCAATCATGCAATGGGAAGCAACTGCCTTTGGCCGTCCTGTTCTAGCTCTAGTGCTCATTGCTTCTTTGGCCTTGTTCCCTGTGTTGCTAATACCTTCTGGCCCCTCCATGTGGTTGGCTGGTATGATTTTTGGTTACGGCATTGGATTTGTTATAATTATGGTTGGAACCACTATTGGAATGGTCCTTCCCTATTCGATTGGACTACTGTTCCGTGATCGCATACATGTAAGATTTTCAACTGAAGATGAACTATTAAAGTGTGAAAATTTAGTTATAGTCCTACTTGTGCAGTTCTGTGTCTCTGATATATTTCTTGTTGAATTTGCAGCAATGGTTAAAGAGATGGCCCCAGAAAGCTGCAATGCTTAGACTTGCAGGGGAAGGCAGCTGGTTCCATCAATTTCGGGTGGTTGCACTGTTTAGGGTTTCCCCATTTCCGTACACAATTTTCAACTATGCAATTGTGGTGACGAGCATGAGATTTTGGCCATATCTATGTGGATCAATTGCTGGAATGGTGCCGGAAGCTTTCATTTATATCTACAGGTCTGTTCTTTGGATTACTCTCAATTATTTTGTCTAAGAGAAATATACATATAAATACCACCGTGGGATATGGTTGGTAGTATATATTTATAGATAGTCTCATTTGCCATAAATTATTAATTGGATATTTGAACTAGTCTTGATTGGGCAGTTGCTGATATAATTGTATCGGTGCATGCTTGTGTTATTTAATTATGCCTTACTTTTGTGCAGTGGTCGTTTAATAAGGACGTTAGCAAATGTGCAGTATGGGAACTATCACCTGACGACAGTGGAAATCATTTACAACGTTATTTCTTTCATAGTTGCAGTTATTACAACTATTGCTTTTACTGTTTATGCAAAAAGGGCATTGAAAGAGTTTGAAAGTGGAGAGGCCATTGGAGAAGTTACCTCTGCTTCCAACCTCGGAAGTTTTGAGATGAATAAGCTTCCACCTGAGAGACCCAAGCAGCTCAATCAATCGCCCTTCTCATTATAGCCTGGATAGTTGTTGGAATATATAGATATAATAGCACCTGTAAAAAGTTAGATACTCTAGAGTGGTTTCAATCCTCCATCTTTGTAACCTTGTCTTTTCTTTTCCATTCCACTTTATTAGTTCTAGGTTTGATCCGTGTAACTGCAAAAATGTAATACAGACCGTAGAATAAAAAAAAGAAAAAAAAGAAGGGAATTGTTGATGATATGTTGCGACTTGTAAGCAAATTGTCTTGATGTATATTAATTGTCCCCCTAGAGATACATGAAAGTTTGGCATCTTAGTGAGCATATGGAACTAACTGAATGGCTGAAGAAGCTTATGGCGACAGCATATGCCTATCAGCTACAAAAGGGAGCTGGGTTTCTGCTTCAATGACAACAATTTCTTCTGCAACGGATTCTCTGATCATCTTCTGCATCTGTGTTTCAGATGCAACGGATTCTTCCCTCTTACTTGTTTGGCCTTTGCTTTTTGATTTTTCAACCAAAACATCCACAAATGATTTCACAGGGTCATCCCCGGATTCGCTCACAAATGATTTTACATCCCCGGATTGGCTACCCATCTTAATACAGCAGGCAAACATAAACAAAACAGAATGAGAATGAGAATGAAAATATGAAATTCCTCATAAAGAATGCATATGCGAAATAAAGAACACCAGTGTCTCTATTAACCTGAGTGACAAGAGCATACAAAGGCAAGGTGCTGTAACTGCAGAGAAATTGAACCATCACTCTGCATACACGAAAAATGTAATGAGAGAAATATGACAGAAAGAAGAGGTAGCAAACAGTCAGTCATCTGTGATCTTTTACCCCATAACAAGTCTTGGGATGATGTAGCCCAGTTTTTCCATGATGCACGATCGAAATCCATATGTACACTGCAGTTAAACAACTTGATGAGATTGGTTTTTATCTGTGTATATATATATGCCTGGAAAGTTTTAGAGAACTTGGTGGTTAACTGTGTATTTGTGCACATACCCAAATCCAGACAAAGAATGCAATCTCAAATGCATTCTGAAATAAAATGAAGTGGATCAAGTCAAGGACAATGCCAGGGCGACCAAACCAAAAGTATTCATCAGAAGGTTTCACTTTGTCTGCTTGATCGACATCTTGAGTGCGTGCTTGTTGCTGTATTTTGACATCTTGAGCCATGCGGGTGATTATGTGGTCCAGCTTAGCACCCACAAGAAGTAGAAGCTGTAACTCAACTAAGTTAGGCTAATGCCATTCCACAACCAATGTAAATATCATTTTGAATGGAGCTAATAGACACTTACAATTAATGGTAAAAAAGCTAACCAAAAATATGTGTGCCATCCTGCATTTGGAGTTCATCCATGGAAACTCTTAGAGATCGATGTTGTTATTGTGTAACAATGAAAGCAGATTCAGATAAAAGGAAAGGAAATATTACCTTCCAAATTCAGCAGCAAAAAGATCACAACAAATAGCCACAGGTACCAGCTATCATTAATATTAGTTGACAACATTAGAACACGAAAGAAAATCGACAGTAAAATGTACCATGTTTCCAAGGTTACCTTATGCCAACAACTTTTTTAAAATCAGCTTCAACTCTCTCCGTAATGTACCGGTGAAAATTAAATTTATCATTTCTAGGACAATGAGCCTGTTTGAAATATAAAGAATAGGTTAGTAACATGTATATATATAGCAGTAACATATGAAGAAATCGCTGAGGAACTTAACCATTATAAATCCTTGCCGAAGAGTTATGTAGTCTGATTTGGTAACAGAGTTATAAAACTGCTTGAAGAATGATATCTGCAGATAAATAAAACTATTTATGTGAACAATTTTGGTCTCATTTCCTCATTTCATCCTAATAAGACAGGTAAAGAGAATAAAAATGCATAATATTTTCTTATAAGATAGCTGTGAAACTCACCAGCCAACTTACAACAGCTGATTTTCTCCAATATCCAATTGCACGTTTATTTAAAAACAAAGAATGATGGACTTTGAGTTTGTCCTCTTTTTGAACTACACAACGAATTAATTTCATATGTCAAACCTCGCAAGCAAAACACTTAATTCTATTACATTGATATCGGACAACAATATTCACGTTACCCTTATCCGATTTATCTGTTTCCTCCCAATGCTCCCATTGGCTTATCTACATGAATAGCTGAAAATAGTTCAGTTGTCGCAATAACTCTTTCGATATCTTTTATCAAATGTCAAGGCACTGCAGCTGCTAAGAGAACATTACATAATTACAGATTAACAGATATAAGAAGTACCCTTGCTCCTCCAAGGACCATTGTAATGGCACAGAAGATCACATGCACAACTGCTAACACAAAGATGAAAATGTGCAGCTGGTGCATTGCTTCCAATGATAAGAATGGAACCTTCCCCTGAGAACGGAAAGAGAAAGAAACTATTAGAAAGATGCATATTCAAGTTTTCTTTTGCATGGGAAATTTCCACTTTCTTTTCACATCTATAAGGATCATCTTTTGTTTTAAAGTTATTTACATGTGGAGCCATTGATTGAATGAGGATGCAAGCATATATCTCTATAGCAGGTAATGAAAATTCATTTATGCTGACAAATTTCTTAGAAACAAAACTCTCTCTAGTATACCACCTTTGAACAATGATCTGAACCACTATCTGAAGATAACAGCTGTCTTCGAATGTTTTTGGCTCGAACAAAATCATTTGTGTGAGAGACAGTCTCCTTGTTGCAAGGAAGCATGTGGGTTGCAAGATAAGATGGAATGCATATGTGGCTAATTGCATCTTGAAAGACTGTTAATAGAAGGGAAATGAACCCTAAAAGCATCAACTCTGTCAAAAAGCATCAATTTTGTTAACAATATGAGTTTTGATGCATGAAAGAGAACTAAGACTTGATTGTATAAAAGGGCAATTAGTTCATATATAAATATATAATAAAGAAGAAAGAAATGAAAAAAGTACAAGGCAGCGAACCCTCTTTTAATTTTTCCAAGGCTTCGCACAGTGCTTCCTGGTCCTTCCTCTTCAAAAACTGAATTATCAAACCAACAAAGAGCAAATTCACTATCAGTACTTGGAATCCTTCAATGCAGCCTATCAGTACTTGGACTTTAATGAACAGATAAAGTAATCATATATGCATTTAGAAATTGAATCAAGCTGATGAAAACATCATTTAGATTGAATCCAACCGATTCAGTCTTTGCCTTTGATGAATGGTTACAAATACAAAAAATAATCAAAGCATCAGTTCTTTAAATTTTTAATTCCAGCTCTGAAATGTAATTGAAGCCAAATGGATTATTATGGATGGTGGCATAGAGTTGCTCCGACATTTCCCAATCCAAAGGACAGAACTGCAAGTGGTAAGAAGAACAAAAGAAACAGGTTGGTTTGATACCTTTCCGAGTTTATGAAGACCACGTTGGGCAATAAAAGAAATGAGAACGATGACAAAACAGACAACAGCAACTACCCATGTTGGTGTAAACTCCAGAGAGTTTGAGTCCTCTGCCATACCTTGAAATGAATAAGAGAGTTTGGCAAAAAAAAAGGCAAATGTGCCTTCAACAAATGATGAACATATATGATTTCAACATGGAAAAGATAGTTGTGAAGGTGGTTAAGAATAATTATGTACAAAAGATCAAGGAAAAGAATATTATCCACATCAAGTAAAGCAGAGCGTATAAGAGAGGAAAAGCACCAAGTAGCTAAAAGGAATCACTTCACTAGACTGACTTGGTCGATTAATAATAACACCCACATGAGTGATTCATTCTTTTTCACACTTGCATCCACCCTTAAGCATACAACACATGAGAAAGAAGTCGAAACTGATCTAAATGGAAAGAATTTTATCCAGCAAGAATTTAGCAGCTCAATGCATCTCCCTTCTCATTATAGCCCGGATAGTTGTTGGAATATATAGATATAATATTATAATGGGATATTATTAATTCCCCCCCTAACGTTTCAATCAACATCGTTTTACCCCCTGCGTTTTTAGAAATCCCCATTTTCCCCCCTACCGTCTATCAGACGTTAAAAAAGTCAGTGCTTAACAGGAACAGTGAGTAGAAATACTGAAATACCCTTATCCTTAAAAAATTAAATTTTACTAAATATTTAAAAAAAATTAGTTTTACTAAATATTTATTTTTTAAATAACAAAATTAAAAAAAAAAAAATTAAATTTTAAAAAGGATCTGGTGAGATCCACGATCAAATTCACACCACCACACAACCACCTCCAAACCACCACCACCAAAAATTACATCTACCATCATCATCAACAACTGGTGTTCACTATAAAAGAACCCAGAACACCGGTCACCAGACCCAACCAAAATCCAGGAACCAACATCAACCCACCTTCATCACCTTCTTCTTCAGACCACCACTAGTCACCACCACACCAAATAAATAAATTAAAAAAAAAAAAAAAAAAAAAGGAAAATCCATTTCCTTCTCGAATCCTCGCCGACAACACCTCAACCACCAACGCCAATCTCCTCTGTAAGGATTCCCGTTGTTTTTAATTGACTTATTTCGTGATCAAACCATATGTGGGGATTCTTTGTAAGGGTAGTTTAGATGTTGTTGTTATTGCTTAGGCCCTTTGAAGACCTCATTATGGACAAGCACCAAAGGTAAAACTCTAAGTGCTTACTTGTCTTGAAGAGATAGTTGCACACACTCACAACTCATGCATATGTTTAATCTTTGTATGTTGTGTTTCTTTTTGTTGTGCATCAATGCCTATTTACATCTCTTCTTGCTTGATATATTGATTGCATCTTGTGTTTATAACATCATAGCATTTAGGCTTTTAGGATGCATCTTAGTTTACCTTTGTTCCCCTTGCATGATTGCTTGTGGGGTTCAAAGTTATGGGCTGTGCGCTGGTCCACCTGCGCCTGACGTCCAGCGCCGCTCACCGGCGTAAAACGCCCAGTGGCGTGCCGCTGGTCCACACCAGCGCCGCCCACCAGCGCAGATCGTCCAGTTCTCTGTCGCCTGTCGTGCGCTAGTCTACACCAGCGCAAGGTCACCAGCGCTGATCGCCCAGTGTGGCTCCGCTGGTTTGGCGCCTGTGTGAGCGCATGTCGTCCAGCGCCATTGCAAAAATGTGCATGTGCGCTGGTCTTGCGCCTGTCGTCCAGCGCAAGGCCACCAGCGCACAGAGCAATTTTTGGTGCGTTTTTCAAAACGACCACACTTCACTTATGGCCCCTATATATATAACACTTTGACTTTAGGTCAGCCAAGAGAGTTCATATTCATATTCTATACTTAGAATATTTTTCAAGAGAAGAAAAATACACAAAGAACTCAATTTTAATCACTCAAACACTTTTTCATGATCATCAATCATCATCTAGCATCATCTTGGATCATCTAGATGTCATCTTGCATGGAATCTTCATCATACTTTGCTTGGTAAGTTTTTCACTAATATCTTACATGTTTTGTGTTTCTCTTATCTAGCAATCTCAATTAATTACTTGTTGGTTATTTTGTATGCTTTGGATACAATATTGAGATGAGTATGATGTATGTTTGAGAAGTTGTATTGTGCTAGCATATTAGGTTTTGTGCTTAATATTGATTAGCTAAACTAATTGACATGTCATTTAGTTTTGATACCTAGGATTGTTCTTAATTGCATATTAATCATCTTAGATAAGCATATAGGGTTTCCCTTGCTCTATGTTGCATTTTGGATATTTACATATATTCACTTAGGGTTGTATTCTCTTTATAGAGAAAGTAAGTCTTGTGTGTAGCATCCGGGATTAGGTTGCTTAGAACGCAAGCAAATTGGACTAGGTTCACTCATACCGGGATTAGGTAGGTGTGTGATTACTTCCGGGATTAGGTTGTAATCGTTTGCACATTTAGTGGATTCGAGGTTCGAGTGTGGCTTACTTACATAGCCCGTGGTTTTTCCCGTGAGGTTTTCCACGTAAAAACCAAGTGTTGTTTTAATTTCCGCACCATATTACACTTGCTTGTTTATATTATCTTGAGGGCATTTTCGTAATTTTGACTAACACGAAAAATTGGGTAAAAAACGTAAAATCTATTCACCCCCCCTCTAGATAGCTTTATACACACCGTGCTATAATTTGTTTCATCCTCTCAGATCTGGCCACGACTAAACCAAACCCGCACCACCAAATCAGACCCTGGTTTAAAGAGAGATGGATTCGTGAGGGTTTAGAGAAGAGGGAGCCACCAAACCGGTTTTGGGTCGATTTGGGTTGGGGTTTCAAGTGGTTTCAGTTCAGGTTTCAGGTGGTTTCGGTTTGTGGTTCAGTAGCGATTTCTGGGTGGGTCGATTTGGGTTAAGGTTTTAGGTGGTTTCGATTCGGGTTTTAGGTGGTTTTGGTTGATGGTTTCAGTGGCGGTTTCTGGGTGGGATTGGTGATGGTTCAGGGTTGCCGGGGAAGATGACCGGAGAAGAGAAGGAAAAAATGAGATGGGTGGTGCCGTGGTGTTGCACCAGTGATTGTTTCGAAGAGAGAGAGAGAGAGAGAGAGAGAGAGAGAGAGAGAGAGAGAGAGATTTTGATTTTTTGATTTTTGATTTTTGATTTTTGATTTTTGATTTTTCATTTTTTCAAGAGCATGTATTGAAGTACCAAACTGCCTTTAAAAAGTAACATTCATCACACCATTTTAACGGCTGATAGACGGCAGGGGGGAAAATGGGGATTTTTGAAAACCCAGGGGGTAAAACGATGTTGATTGAAACGTTAGGGGGGTAATTAATAATATCCCTATTATAATAGCACCTATAAAAAAGTTAGATACACTAGACGGGTTTCAATCCTCCATCTTTGTAACTTTTTATTTTCTTTTCCACTTTATTAGTTCTAGGTTTGGTCCATGTAACTGCAAAAATGTAATACAGATTGTAGAATAAAAAAAAAAGGGGAGTTGTTGATGGTATGCTTGTAATTCCCGTAATTGTCCTTGAAGAAAAAGAAAAGAGAGTTAAATGTTTATGGTAATATTAAAGTCAATACATGATCATATTATTCCATGACATGTCATAGTGATTTTTGAACACGTTGATCAAACCAAAATTGGTATGATTTTGACCCTTATTTCCTTCTCTTTTTGCTTAATTTTCGAGCAATATCCCGTGATTTAACGGTGTGAATTAAGTGTTTTCAGGTATTTATAATGATCATGGTCATTGAAGTAATTTTGGTCAACTAGGGGCAAAAGTGTAAGTATTGAAGGAAGATTGAAGATATCGTGGTTTTGTAAGAGATCAGGGGACTAATTGTAATTTACCGAGCAAAGCAGGCAAGCAGGGGCCACGTCATTAAAAGATACGGTGCGTTTTGGTTGATAAATGATTGTGGGTTTGTTAGCGCACCCATGCTAAGCTCTTTGCACGCCCACATTGTAGCCCAAATAGTGGCCCAAATGATTTATGTGCAGCCTCTAAGCGCAACCTATGCCTCTTCTAATTGCACCCCAGATGAGACAAGAAGAAGCAGTCTAAACACACCCTCTGCCCTTGCTGAATGCACCCCATCTTCTTCAACTTCATCTTCATCCTCACGCGTGCAGACCACCATTTATGCCCCTCCAAACCCTAACTGCAAGTCGCCGGAGAGCAGTTTCCCGTCACCGTTGCCGGCCGATTTTTGGCCCAATCAAATGGCGAGCTCACCGTGGGTCTAGTCGGTGAAAAGAAATACGGTGTGTTCTATATAAAGCTAGAGGGGGGGGGGGGGGGGGGGGGGGTGAATAGATTTTATCTAATTATTACCCAATTTTCACATGCAAGTCAATTTTACGAAAATGCCCCTACTAGTCAAAGATACAAGCAAGTGTAATATAGTGCGGAATTTAAATAACACTTGATGTATACGTGGAAACCCAACCACTGGGAAAAACCACGGGCTGTATAGTGCGCCACACTCGGAACTCAAAATCACTAATTGAAATGAAGTTTACAACCTATGTAGACCTCGTCTAACACTCCGGTTTGTAACCCCTCACTTCTACCCAGCGGGCATTTATTAGCAACCCTATTCCAATTTGCTTGAGGCCTAAGCACTCTTAGCCCTAAGACTTACTTCTCAATGAAGAGAAACAACCTATGTGAATATATATGAATATTCAAATAACAAACAAGGCTAGGTAACCTTAGATGCTTATCTAGGATGATAAGATAATCAATTTAAATCAATCCTAGATATCAATTGCTAAATGACATGTCAAATAGCTTAGCTAATCAAGATTAATTAATAACCTAATTAGCTATCACAATCAACACTCAATCATTTTCATCACAAATAATCTCTAACTTGTATCTAGCATATAATCAAAAGCATACAAGTAATTAAAGAGATGTATTAATATGAAAAACACTAAAGTAATATGAAATTAGTGAAGAACATACGAAATAAGATGTGATGATTCAAAACCATGCATGGATCAATTCTATGAAGGCATAGAAGATCAAATATGAAATTTGATGCAAAAGGGATTTGATTTGAGTGTTTAAAGTTGAGTTCTTGATTTGATTTTTTCTCAAAAATCTCTCTTGAAAGTTTAGGGTTCTAAGGTCTCAAAGAACTTGATCAGAGAATGAGAAAATAAGATATTTATAGACATCAAGAATTGGGCATGTGAAAAGACAATTTTGCCCCTGAAACGCACCGTTCGGCGGTTTCAATCGGCGGCCAGGCCGCCGATCACGACCGCCGAATTGAGCTCGTGAAGAACAGAGCATCAATGGCGGTTTCATTCGGCGGTTTCGTGACCGCCGATCCAACCGCCGAATTAGACCGAGAGATTAAAATCGATCAGGTATGAACAGCGGTTTCGAACGGCGGTTTCGAACGGCTGTCGTGACCGCTGATCGTGACCGCATAATTGCTTCAAACTAATCTGGACTGAAACGGCGGTTTTATTCGGCGGCCAGGCCGCCGATCATAACCGCCGATCACCAACAATGGTGAAAACCAAGGAGAAGCCAAGGGCATTCTCCGTGGGCGGTCTTTGCACGAAACCAAGCACTCATTTGTGCAAGCGCGGACGTTTCCGAACAATATCGGGAAACGAATTATAAAGCACATATACACACAACAAGATATATCAACCAAAGTGCTAGTGTGTAAAGTGACATGTGAAGAGTATGCACATAAAAATAAGCAAATATGCAATCATAGCAAGAATGCTAAGTGTGTGTGTGCTACTAATTCTTTTCAAAGAAAACCAAGCACAAGAGATTATACCTTTGGCGTGTTTGTATCTTGAGGTCATGGAAGGGCATTTGATCTTCAACCTTAAACACTTAGACTACCCTTACATTCAAAACCCCAACATGTGGTTTGACCACGAAATAAACCAATCAACAAAACGGGAATCCTTACAATCTCCCCCTTTGGCTATTTCGTGACAAAACTACCACTCACATTGATTCCTCACAACAAAATAAACCTATGGGTCAATGAAGATTTTCTACAATACAAAGAGATATATAAAAATAAAACTTGAAGTCTTCAATCTCTTGTAGAACAATCATTCCTTGAAATAAGGTTTCTAAACTTTCCAAAACAAGAAAAGGTGAGATGAATCAAGTGAGCTTAAAACAAGCATTTGCATAAAAAAGATTAAGCACAACATCATGCAATGTTTGTGTATGCAATGCTCTCCCTCAAAGGGTTACTCCCCTCAATATATATTCTCCCCAATGTGCACAATTGCTACAACAATTTGCACCTCCCCTTACCATATCCTACTCCCCATTTTTGTCATGATATAGGCAAAGGAGTAGTTCCCACCCGGGTCACTTAAGGCAAAGAGAGATAGTAGCATTCTAGTATATGCATAATCAATATAAGTCACTTTATGCAATCTCAATTAATCGGAGAGAAACGAGGAGATTTATTAATAAAAATGTGTGAAACAAAATGCTTTGCATACAAGACATATAGCATTCAAGTCCAAAATACCATGGTATTTGGCAAAGCAAATGACAAAGGTTTCTAATAGGAATTCAAACCAATTTCACCATTGTCATGAGAGAAGCAAGGATATAGAAATTTCATTGATTTCAATTTAAGAACAACTATATCAAACTTTATAAGCTAAACATGTCATGAGCAACTTTGCACCCTATTTGATTTTTCAGGATAAGATATCCGTATGATAGTAGACATGTTCAACCAATAAAGAAAGAGAGACATTTGGATTGTAAAATCCTTGAATGGATACAAGATCCTTTATTCATTTTGAGTCTCATAAGCTTTTTCACACAAGTTTTGCATTTAAAAATTGCAATCATCAATTCATGCTTTTTCAAATGAGCATGTCATATGAATTTCATGCTTTTCATAAGTCATTAGCATGTTATAAAAGAATCATCATGTCATGGAGATAACTAAAGGTCATTCATATCATACTTCCTATGAAAATCTCCTAGTCCAAAATGCATGTTTGAACATAAATATGACATGGATTGTAAACAAGCAAGATTCACACTTATTGAATTGAAAATATATATACATATGTGCAACCAAGCTTACTCAAGCAATTAAAAGAAGAGGCATAAGATATTTCAAATTTTTTTTGCAAGTGACAAGAATGCAAACTAGCTCTCTTTACTTGAGTTCCCCATATGGGGTTATCTTCATCCTTCATTAATGAAGGGCATGAGGTCCTATGGACCTACCAAGTCCATTGGACTTAGTTGAACCTATTTGAGACTTGTTAGTCTCGTAGCAAGCGGGTTCATTTTTCCTTATCCACATAGATATGACATTTTTCTTCCTAGTGGACAAAGGTTGCATGTCATTCACTAACCTAGGATTATTGACAAAGGATTTCCTAGGCTCATGCAAGTGGGCTTTTCTTAGCCTCTTTTTCTCTATCATGCTATTAATCCTACAATGCTTAATGTACTTAAAGCACATAGGCCTAATATGCCCATAAACACCATAATAATGACAAGTTGGTACAAAGTAAGAATTCATACCATATCTGTGTGAAGTCATTGGAGACTCATCATGCATTTGATGTCTCCTTTGGTGTTGAGCCGGTTCATGTCTTCTATGTGGTTGAACCGGAATGGGTTGCCTCCTTGGATGAGGTAGCATGTTTTGCCTCTTTTCATAGTGAGTCATTTTTTGAGAAGAGTTGACTCGAGAGGCTCTAATCCGTTGAGCTTGGGGTTGTCTTGCTTTCACCACCTTCACTTGTGCATTTTTCGAACATTGTCCTAGTTCTAACTTCTTCCTAGGAGTTTGCACCGGTGACGCTTTTATCTTACCCAAACTCTTCACAAAGACGGTCTTCTTAGGAATAGAGCAATCCTTGCTCACTTCGAATCCAAGACCTCTTTTGTCACAAGGGCTTTTTCCTACACCAAGTATGTTGTCAAGCTTCTTGGTGCTTGTGGTCATTCTAGTCAATGACTCTTTGGCTTCAACAAGCTCTCTCTTCAAACCCTCTTCATTCCTCTTAGACAAAGCTAGCTCATCTTTTAGC
This sequence comes from Acer yangbiense, assembly GCA_008009225.1. Taxonomy (NCBI): domain Eukaryota; kingdom Viridiplantae; phylum Streptophyta; class Magnoliopsida; order Sapindales; family Sapindaceae; genus Acer; species Acer yangbiense. The sequence goes on from CM017769.1 coordinate 285,130, forward strand.
TTGTCTTCTTCCACCATGGATCTTACCACTTCATCATTCAAGTGATCAACTTGTGTTGAAAGCCTAAGTAGTTCTTCCTTTAACCTTTGAATCTTTTTTTCATTCTTTAACTTAGAGCTTCCAAAACTTTCAAAGTTGTCCTTAAGATCCATCTTCTCCACTTGCTTCCTTAAAAGGTCATTGTATGGTGAAAGCTCTAGATTTTCTTTGAAAGTTCATAAAATACTCGAGGCGTGTTTATCAATATAAAGCTAGAGGGGGGTGAATAGATTTTATCTAATTATTACCCAATTTTCGCATGCATATCAATTTTACGAAAATACCCCTAGCAAGTCAACAATACATACAAGTGTAATATAGTGCGGAAATAATAAATGACACTTGATGTATACGTGGAAAACCCAACCACTGGGAAAAACCACGGGCTGTTAAGTGCGCCACACTCGGACCTCGAAATCCACTATATGAAAAGACGGTTACACCCTCAAGTGATTCTCGGACCCTCACCCTAGATAACCTCAGGCTATGGACACTACCAATCGCCACTCTTGGTTCAATCCCTAGTGATATCCCCTGATACACTACTCTTGGCGTGAGCACCCTCTAATCTACCACGCGGGCCTTTTATAGCGGCTCTAGTCCAATTTGCTTGAGGCCTAAGCAACCTTAGCCCCAAGACTTCAATCTCTCAAAAGAGATGCACAACCCTATGTGAATATGTATGAATATTCAATTAATGCAATAAGAGCTAGGGTACTCTAAATGCTTACCTAGGATTATAAGATGACAATATAATCAATCCTAGATATCACATATAGCTATATGACATGGCATATAACTTTAGCTAAGTAAAGGATCACCAATCCTAAATACAAAGCTATCATATAAAACCCACAAACATTCAAAGGATTAACTAGTTGATTAAAAAACAATCTATCAACCTAGTTATCAATACATCACACAAGAATGTTCATGGCATAGCTTTTAGGCAATAATGACCTAATCAAATAAGCTATGAAAAATAATCTCAATCAATAAATGAGATCAATTAGCTAGATGGCATATGAACATTAAAGCCTAGCTAATAAATAAAAACCCAATCAACACATAATCTCAATCATATATGTAGAAATTAATCTAAACACATATAAGTAAAATATGAGATAAAATTGATAAGTAGAAACACTAATTATGTAAGATAAAAGTGTTCAACAAATCATACCATGTGTGTTGAAGAAGTCCCATGCATTAGCATATGCTAGATGATCCTAGATGATGCTTAGATGAAGATTTATGCATGTGGGAGTGGGTTTAGAGAGATAAAGATATGATCTTTAAGCTTTCTCTCTCAAGTCTCTCTAAATATCTCTCTAGGGTTCTTATGATCAAAGACTTGTGTTCTGAACCAGAGATAAGGATGTATTTATAGAGACCAAAAACAGGGCAGGTGAAAATACAATTTTGCCCTTGAAACGCACCGATCGGCGGTTTCATTCGGCGGCCAGGCCGCCGAATTGAACCGCCGAATGGCTCCCGAGCGGAACAGGGGAACATCGGCGACTTCATTCGGCGGTTTGGAAACCGCCGATCCCAACCGCCGTTTTGGACCCGAGAGATATATTTCAATCAGGTCTCATTCGGCGGTTTCGAACGGCGGCCAGGCCGCCGAACTCAACCGCCGTTTCACCAATAATGGTGAAACCAAGGAGAAGCCAAAGGCAACTCCACCGGCGATCATCGCGCAAAACAAAGCACATTACCGTGCACGCGCGGACGTTTCCGAACATCCTTAGGGAAACGAATTACACCACACTAAAAGCTAACATACATGAAGTGCAAGTGTGGGTATTGAATGCATCCTAATGCCTATCATGTCATGGCATTATCATATAACAAGATGCAATCAATTCAACATGCAAGAAGAGATATTGAATAAATCAATAAAGCACAATGCACACAAAATATAAACACACCATACAAGAATAAGAGTTATGCATGTTGTGTGTGTGTGTGCAACTATAACTCTTCAAGCCAAAGTAAGCACAAGATATACCTTTGGTGCTTGTCCTCTTGAGGTCTTGGAAAGGGTCTTGATCTTCAACAAATCACCTAGACTACCCTTACAACCAAACCCCAACATGTGGTTTGACCACGAAATAAGCCAATCAATTAATGGGAATCCTAACAATCTCCCCCTTTGGCTATTTCGTGACAAAACCACCACTCACATTGATTCCTCACAACATAATAGAAATTACGGGTCTACAATGATTTTCTACTTTACAAAGAGATAAGATAAATGGTCTTGAAGTCTTCAATCTCAAGTAGAACAATCAATCCCTGAAAGCACAGTTTCTATACTTTCCAATATAAGAAAAGGTGAGATGAATCAAGTGAGATAAAACAAGCATTTGCATTTAAGAATTTAAGTACAACATCATGCAATGTATGAATGTGCAAATGCTCCCCCTCAAAGGGTTACTCCCCCTCAATTAGTATTCTCCCCAACATGCACAATTGCTACTACAATTTGCAACTCCCCTTACCACAACATACTCCCCCTTTTTGTCATGATATAGACAAGGGAGTAGTCCCCAACCGGGTCACTCAAGGCAAAGAGAGATAGTAGCATTCTAGTATATGCATAATCAATATAAGTCACTTTATGCAATCTCAAATTTATTGGAGAGAAACAAGGAGATTTATTTAAAGAAAATGTGTGAATCAAAAAATTGCTTTGCATACAAGACATGTAGCATTTAAGTCCAAAAAATCATGGTATTTGGCAAAGCAAATGACAAAGGTTTTCAATATGAATTCAAACCAATTTCACCAATGTCAAGAGAGAAGCAAGGATATAGGTTTTCATTGATTTCAATTTAAGAACAACTATATCCAACTTTATAAGCCAAACATGTCATGAGCGACTTTGCACCCTACTTGATTTTTCCGGATAAGATATCCGTATGATAGTAGACATGTTCAACCAATAAAGAAAGAGAGACATTTGGATTGTAAAATCCTTGAATGGATACAAGATCCTTTTTCATTTGAGTCTCATAAGCTTTTTCACACATTTTTTGCATTTAAAAATTGCAATCATCAAAACATGCTTTTTAAGATAAACATTTAGCATGTCATTTAGCAAACATCATGTCATGGAGATCATTATAGGTCATTCAAATTAAATCCTATGTATATATCTCCTAGTCCAAAAATGCATGTTTGAACATAAATATGACATGGATTGCAATACAAGCATTGATCACACTTATTGAATAGAAAATATATATACATAGTGTAACCAAGCTTACTCAAGCAACACAAAGAGAAGCACAAGATATTTCGAATTTTTTGCAAGTGACAAGATGCAAAATAGCTCTCTTTGCTTAAGTTCCCCATATGGGGTCAATATCCACACCACTTCAATGAAGGGCATGTGGTCTAAAAGACTTACCAAGTCCATAGGACCTAGTTGAACCTATTTGAGACATGTTTGTCTCGTAGCAAGCGGGTTCGTCTTTTATAATCCACTTAGGTGTCTCAATAACTACCTAGTGGTCATAGGTTCTAGAGTTCTAGATGGCAAAAGATCATGCAAATGATATTCTTCCTTTTTAAGGACATGCATCTTAGCTCTAGCATTTTTCTTTTCAATCATGCATATAAGATTACATATTTAAATGTAATGCAAGCAACTTGGTCTAACATGACCAACAATACCACACAAATGACAAGAGAAGATAAGGTTAGGAATTATACCATTCCCTTGAGCATGCAAAAGTGCTTTCCCTTGTCGTTGTGGTTGTCTTGGTAGTTGGATAGGATCTCTCCTCCTTTGATGATGACCAAGACAATGTTGCTTGCTCGGTTGAGCTTGCATGATTGATCACTTCCCTATTAGGATCGTAGGTTGAGGGAAGTTAGCCTTCTTGGTTGGTTAGACCAAGATTGAGGAAGGCTTGGGCTTGAAGCTCTTTGGTGATGTGAGCAACGCCCTTTCATCTTCGTCTCCTCTCTCACCTTAGAGGGACATCTCCTCATCGGAGTCATTTTCTTCTCTCACAAAATCACTCATAGTGTTTGCGTTGAATGAATGCAAATGAGAAGAATGCAAGATGTATGTCAAAAACAATAATCATACAAAATGCAAAAACACACCAAAATGAGCTAGGATCACCTAAGTATATCTAGGAACCCGCTCTGATACCAATTGAAAGTTCATAAAATACTCGAGGTGTGTTTATCAATATAAAGCTAGAGGGGGGGGGGGGGGGGGGGGGGGGGGGGGGGGTGAATAGATTTTATCTAATTATTACCCAATTTTCGCATGCATGTCAATTTTACGAAAATACCCCTAGCAAGTCAACAAAACATACAAGTGTAATAAGATACGGAAATAGTAAATGACACTTGATGTATACGTGGAAAACCCAACCACTGGGAAAAACCACGGGCTGTTAAGTGCGCCACACTCGGACCTCGAAATCCACTATATGAAAAGACGGTTACACCCTCAAGTGATTCTCGGACCCTCACCCTAGATAACCTCAGGCTATGGACACTACCAATCGCCACTCTTGGTTCAATCCCTAGTGATATCCCCTGATACACTACTCTTGGCGTGAGCACCCTCTAATCTACCACGCGGGCCTTTTATAGCGGCTCTAGTCCAATTTGCTTGAGGCCTAAGCAACCTTAGCCCCAAGACTTCAATCTCTCAAAAGAGATGCACAACCCTATGTGAATATGTATGAATATTCAATTAATGCAATAAGAGCTAGGGTACTCTAAATGCTTACCTAGGATTATAAGATGACAATATAATCAATCCTAGATATCACATATAACTTTAGCTAAGTAAAGGATCACCAATCCTAGATACAAAGCTATCATATAAAACCCACAAACATTCAAAGGATTAACTAGTTGATTAAAAAAACAATCTATCAACCTAGTTATCAATACATCACACAAGAATGTTCATGGCATAGCTTTTAGGCAATAATGACCTAATCAAATAAGCTATGAAAACTAATCTCAATCAATAAATGAGATCAATTAGCTAGATGGCATATGAACATTAAAACCTAGCTAACAAATAAAAACCCAATCAACACATAATCTCAATCTTATATGTAGAAATTAATCTAAACACATATAAGTAAAATATGAGATAAAATTGATAAGTAGAAACACTAATTATGTAAGATAAAAGTGTTCAACAAATCATACCATGTGTGTTGAAGAAGTCCCATGCATTAGCATATGCTAGATGATCCTAGATGATACTTAGATGAAGATTTATGCATGTGGGAGTGGGTTTAGAGAGATAAAGATATGATCTTTAAGCTTTCTCTCTCAAGTCTCTCTAAATATCTCTCTAGGGTTCTTATGATCAAAGACTTGTATTCTGAACCAGAGATAAGGATGTATTTATAGAGACCAAAAACAGGGCAGGTGAAAATACAATTTTGCCCTTGAAACGCACCGATCGGCGGTTTCATTAGGCGGCCTGGCCGCCGAAATGAACCGCCGAATGGCTCCCGAGCGGAACAGGGGAACTTTGGCGACTTCATTCGGCGGTTTGGAAACCGCCGATCCCAACCGCCGTTTTGGACCCGAGAGATATATTTCAATCAGGTCTCATTCGGCGTGCCTGTATCTTGAGGTCATAGAAGGGCCTTTGATCTTCAACACTAAACACTTAGACTACCCTTACAACCAAACCCCAACATGTGGTTTGACCACGAAATAAGCCAATCAATTAATGGGAATCCTAACATTCTTCCTCTAAAATCCTTAGAAATCTATCTTTCTTCTTCATGGAGCTTTCAACATTGACTATAAAGTCATGCACATCCATATTCTCTACATTTCCAGTTGTAGAGTTAGAAAAGGAGTCATCTCCACTAGTGTCATCTTCTAGACTCTCTTCCTCTCCTATGGATCCAATATCCTCATCAAGACCTTCACCTTAATCTCTTGAGTCAATAAGTGCCATATCCCAATGTGAAGCAACAACTATCTCCTCTAGAGCTACTTCTTCGACTTTCTCTTCTATGGGATCACTAGCAACGGAATTCTTACCAACAACTTCATTTTCTTCATTAGTGGCACCCAATGCCTTGAAGTTATTGATAAGCTCATCATCACTTGATGACTTATCTCCCTCTCCGGAGTCATCACTTTCACTCCAAGTGGCGACCATCATTTTTTCTTTCTTGTTCTTCAAATTCCCACAATCGGGTGAGATATGACCTATGCCGCCACACTCATAGCATTGGACCCCTTTCTCTTGCCTAGGCTCATGCTTCTTGAAGGGAGCCTTTTTCTTCAAGACTTGGCCTTTGGATCCAAAGCCACTCTTCTCGAACTTGACAAATTTCTTGAATCTTTGAAGCATCAAAATCATGTCTTCGTCCAAGTCACATTTTTCCTCCTTCCTTACCTTAGAAGCACTCAAAGCAATCCCTTTTTGCTTTTTTGAAGGAGTGGAGCTAGGACCCTTCCTAGACTCATAGGCGAGAAGTCTACCTATTACCTCGCTCGGCTTCATGTCCTTAAAATCACTGTTTTCTTCTAAAGCCGTCACCTCAGACTTAAGCCTCTCGGGAAGCGATCTCATTATCTTTTGCTTGATCCTTCTATCCGAATAAGGGTCACCAAGTTGATGACTTTGGTTGACAATGTCCATAAACCTAATCTCAAAGTCGTTGAAGCACTCATTCTCCTCCATCCTAAGTGTCTCGAATTAAGTTTGGAGGACTTGAAGTTTGGAGTCCTTCACTACTTCGGTTCCCTCGTGTGCAACCTCTAAGATGTCCCATGCCTCCTTGGCTATCTTAGTGTTTTGAATCAGTTTGTACTGATTTTCGTCCACTGCACATATAAGGGCGTGCCATGCCTTTTGATTCCACTTGGACAGTTCAAACTCGGGTTGTGTCCACTGTGCCTTAGGCTTGAGCACTTCTTCTCCTCCACCCGTGGGAGTCATCATAGGAGGCGAATATCCATCTTCAATGGCCATCCATGCCCTATCATGAATTTGACACACATATGCCTCCATTTTCCCTTTCCATTTGGAGTAATTTATGCAGGTGAGGAGGGGTGGCCTTGTGCTTGAAGCACCCTCATGGTTGCCACCGTATCCACTCATTGTATGTAATGAATGAATTCAAATGAATGCAAAATGTATGAATGAGCAAAAATCACACAAATGCAAAACACACCTAAAATGAGCTAGGATCACCTAAGTATATCTAGGAACTCGCTCTGATACCAATTGAAAAGAAATACGGTGTGTTCTATATAAAACTAGAGGGGGGGTGAATAGATTTTATCTAATTATTACCCAATTTTCGCATGACTAGTCAAAGATACAAGCAAGTGTAATATAGTGCGGAATTTAAATAACAACTTGATGTATACGTGGAAACCCAACCACTGGGAAAAACCACGGGCTGTATAGTGCGCCACACTCGGAACTCGAAATCACTAATTGAAATGAAGTTTATAACCTATGTAGACCTCGTCTAACACTCCGGTCTATAACCCCTCACTTCTACCCAGCGGGCATTTATTAGCAACCCTATTCCAATTTGCTTAAGGCCTAAGCACTCTTAGCCCCAAGACTTACTTCTCAATGAAGAGAAACAACTTATGTGAATATATATGAATATTCAAATAACAAACAAGGCTAGGTAACCTTAGATGCTTATCTAGGATGATGAGATAATCAATTTAAATCAATCCTAGATATCAATTGCTAAATGACATGTCAAATAGCTTAGCTAATCAAGATTAATTAATAACCTAATTAGCTATCACAATCAACACTCAATCATTTTCATCACAAATAATCTCTAACTTGTATCTAGCATATAATCAAAAGCATACAAGTAATTAAAGAGATGTATTAATATGAAAAACACTAAAGTAATATGAAATTAGTGAAGAACATACGAAATAAGATGTGATGATTCAAAACCATGCATGGATCAATTCTATGAAGGCATAGAAGATCAAATATGAAATTTGATGCAAAAGGGATTTGATTTGAGTGTTTAAAGTTGAGTTCTTGATTTGATTTTTTCTCAAAAATCTCTCTTGAAAGTTTAGGGTTCTAAGGTCTCAAAGAACTTGATCAGAGAATGAGAAAATAAGATATTTATAGACATCAAGAATTGGACATGTGAAAAGACAATTTTGCCCCTGAAACGCGCCGTTCGGCGGTTTCAATCGGCGGCCAGGCCGCCGATCACGACCGCCTAATTGAGCTCGTGAAGAACAGAGCATCAACGACGGTTTCATTCGGCGGTTTCGTGACCACCGATCCAACTGCCGAATTAGACCGAGAGATTAAAATCGATCAGGTATGAACAGTGGTTTCGAACGGCGGTCGTGACAGCATAATTGCTTCAAACCAATCTGGACTGAAACGGCGGTTTAATTCGGCGGCCAGGCTGCCGATCATAACCGCCGATCACCAACAATGGTGAAAACCAAGGAGAAGCCAAGGGCATTCTCCGTGGGCGGGCTTTGCGCGAAACCAAGCACTCATTAGTGCAAGCACGGACGTTTCCGAACAATATCGGGAAACGAATTATAAAGCACATATACACACAACAAGATATATCAACCAAAGTGCTAGTGTGTAAAGTGACATGTGAAGAGTATGCACATAAAAATAAGCAAATATGCAATCATAGCAAGAATGCTAAGTGTGTGTGTGCTACTAATTCTCTTCAAAGAAAACCAAGCACAAGAGATTATACATTTGGCGTGCTTGTATCTTGAGGTCATGGAAGGGCCTTTGATCTTCAACCTTAAACACTTAGACTACCCTTACATTCAAAACCCCAACATGTGGTTTGACCACGAAATAAGCCAATCAACAAAACGGGAATCCTTACAGTCGGCATCTCATCAGTCCTCCAATCACCACCGAATCTCCAAGCCTCGATCTCCCCTATGTCGCCTCTTCCTAAACCGTGACCAAATCGTATAAATCAATGTTGCGGTTTGCATTTCGATGTCGCCATGGCGACAGGGAGTTGTTTTTGCACCTGATCGTGTCGCCCTAGTATTGCCCTTAAGTGTCACCATTGAATCTCGCCGCGAACCACACTCTATCAATTGTGATTGAGTGGGAAAATTACAAGAAGGTCCTCTAGAGGGGCCAAAATGGCAATTTGACAAGTCTCGAGGTGTTTTGGTAATTGACCACCTGAGACCTAATTTGAAAACCCTATAAATTCATCACTATTTTTCCCTTTTTAGACAACTTTTGACAATCAAGAAACCTCCTTTCTCCACCATTCATAATCCCACCATTCTCCTCTTATTAAACAACTAGATTACTTCACCACAATCACTCATCTCTTCCCATTTTCTCCACCAATTTCCTTTGTCAGTTTCCATTTGACTCCACCTATCTAGACATATCCTCATCACCCAATCTTTGCACAAGATTCAAGTAAGGAAGCTCAATGAAGGATTAAGCTCACAAGAGAGACCCAATGGTGATTTCTCTATATTTTACTTCATTTTCTTGTTTGTTATTATGTGTAATTAAACCCCATTTTAGGGGATGATTTGAGAGACTTTTTGGACATGAGTATTTATTAAAGTTTTGAATATTATGTGTTAACCAAAAATTTAGGCAATTAATTCAAGGAAGAGCTTCTCCCACTGGGGGACCAAACCGTTTCATTGCGTACCACGATGGCACTCCTGATTAGTCCAGCCCGCTTGTTAGGAACAAGGACCCGGCCCTCTTGTAACCGCGCCTTCTCATGGGCGCGCTAGGATTAAGCGTTGCGCGACCCAGAACCGGCTTCCTCCCATGAGAGCGCTTGCGAAGAAAGGGTACCTGACCCAGGCGGGAGCCCGCCTCCAAAGCCACGACCCATCTGGATCCCGGCTCTCGCTCCGTCACTAAGAAGAGCCGCGTCTTCCAGCAACGGTTCCGCTCTAGTAGCCATACTCGCCACAGAGGTCACTACCTAGTCCCCCACAGCACCCTCTTACGACTCGAGCGGTCCTCTCTAGAAGAACCCCTTGGAGCTCGCTAGCGCGTCCTGTTCCGTAAGGGTTGACGCCAGCCCCTGCTTCCAGCTCACATGGACGAAAAGGGTGCTAAGAACACCTGCAAGGCACCAATGTTGCCTCATTAATAAGGAAGCAGTAAGCATGACTGAGGAAAGACAGCAACCGACGATCGAGATCTCCTACTAGCCACGCTACATCAACGACTGGATGACGTTCCATCTCAGCCCTAATTGGAGGTCAACTATCCCTTACATGCAAGAGGATGCTGGTTTCCTCAGCAAAATACTTGCAGAAATGCAGCCAGCACGAAGAAGGAAATGGTGGAAAGGAAAGCCTGACAGGGTGCAGCGGGACAGGCGCTGACACTGTCCCCCACCAAGCCAGAACCTTGACAATGACTTCCCACCGCCACGAAGGCCCCTTGCGACCAATCAAAACTCATATAAACGCCACCTTTTCACCACCTCAGCCCTACAGAGGCTCTGATTTGGGCCTGAGGCCTAGGTGGAGCGATCGGAACCCTTCAAGGCTTGTGGTAACCCCGATCCTGCTCCAGATCAGTGGCTGGGATCAGCCCCGCCAATTGCGCCCTAGGAACTAGGGCCCCCACCTACCAAAATGGATGCTCCCGCCAAGGCAAAGCCAGCAGGGCGCAATCTTGATCCTTGATTCCTTGTGACCACCATTGTGGATAGGAGGGAACGATGGGGATTTAACTGGGGGTTCCCGCCTAAATAGAGGACCTCCACCTACCCCTTACCAGAGACACTATAAAATGCCCCTACATCCCACAGAGGAGGGGGTTGGCCCTTGAAAAACAAAAAACTTCCCACTTGGCCTGACCAAAGCTCCTATATGCGTGTGTTCTACTTGGCTACTACCCCGCCTAGCCAAAGCTCCTATATGCGTGTGTTCTACTTGGCTACTACCCCGCCTGGCCAAAGCTCCTATATACGTGTGTTCTACTTGGCTACTACCCTGCCTAGTCAAAGCTCCTATGTGTGTGTCCTACTTGGCCATTACCCCGTCTGGCCAAAGCTCCTATGTGTGTGTTCTACTTGGCTACTACCTCGCTTAGTAAAAGCTCATATGTGTGTGCTACTTGGCTGCTGTCTCGTCTAGATAAAGCTCCCGTATGCAACCTATTGAGTGACCTTCCCGCCTAGTTTGGACTCTTGCATGTTGTATCCCCATCCCGCTAGTAACCCTTTTGTAATAGCCGGATGGTGTATGCAGACTGATGTAGGTTGTACTCCGCTGTTAAGTAATAAAAAGCCCACCTTGTTACCCCTCCAAAGATGTGCCAGCCGCACCTTCTACACCAGCACGCTACCTCAACCTCTGTTCCATCGTGTAGGACCAGTCCTACTGTATAGTATCAATCCCTAGTACCCGGTCCAAGGGGGCTTCACCCTACCCAGTCCGAGCCAGCTACGGTGCACCCCGTACACCATGGTCCAGGTTATCCCGGGAAAACATCCGACAGATTTTCAGGATAACATTTGGCGCCGTCTGTGGGAAACTCACACGCAGTGTGTCTTTCTCTTACCATCAAACGCATTATAGTCATTCTAGCAAACATGAGGTTGAGATCGTCCACAATCAGGCCGACCCATCTGGGCCTTGATCATACCTCGCTACCCATGGAGCTGAATCCTTTGAAGGAACCCCAACCCAAGGCCCGCTACCGCGGGTTGAGGGGCATATCCAAGCCAATGCTGTCGCGGTCGAAGCTCTTCCCTCTCCCGGACTGCATCTGCCGAGTGCCTTCAACCGCCACATCACCAACATCCTAGATGGACTGCGACAAGATCTGCTGGGCTCGCATCATGGCGAGGCAAGACCTAGCAACCGGGCCCCTGTTTTTGACAGATTGGGTCCCGCTAAAGCAGTCTTCGACTGGTTGGGGCCCACCGGGACTATGCCTCGAGCAGTAGCACCTGCACTGCGGAGAGCCTGATTGGAAGTAGGAGCTCCCGGAACCTCACCGCCTCCTGCAGGCCGCCCGGCTCGCCCCGCCACGACGGGGGGCAAAAGAGATATCTAGCATCGGGAGCAGGACCGAAGCTACACACAACCGCAGCAGGAACCGGAGCCCACCCAGGCGCAGCAAGGAGGCCCATCATGAAGCATCAGCCGCATCCAGGACCGCAGCCGGGGAAGAGAGAGCGGAAGCCCAATCAAGGGAAAGAAGTCAAAACCGCATGGAAGAGCAGATGAAGAAAATGGCCAAGCGCCTAGCGGAGCTGGAGAAAGACAAGGTCAAGTACAAGGGGATGAAGAAGGACCCCCTCGGGGAGATGAATGCCCCGCTGTCAAGGGAAGTTCGATATGCTACCCTCCCTCTGAAGTTCAAAATGCCAGAAAAAGTATATTCAGGCGTGGAAGATCCCTTAAGTCACCTGGAGTCTTTCGTGCAGCAAATGGAGGTACAGAACACCTCCCGAAAGGCCATGTTCCGAATGTTCCCCTGCACTCTCACGGATTTCGCCAAGACATGGTTCAGAAAACTCCCCGCGGGGAGTGTTAACTCATTCACCAAGTTGTCAAGGGACTTCTGTGCTCAATTCCAGGGTGTCAAGCCGCCCCCCAAAGACCCCACCCTGCTGCAATACATAGTCCAGGAGCGTGGGGAGAAGCTTAAATCCTATGTGGAGCACTTCCACAAGGAAGTCATTCAAATGGGGGTGTTCGCCGAGAAGGAAACTCTCACCAACTGAAACAAATAATAGCACGGTGTGTATAAAACTATCTAGATGGGGGTGAATAGATTTTAAGCATTTTACCTAATTTTTCGTATTAGTCAAAATTACGAATTTACCCCTAAATAGATAAAGCAATAAATCAAGTATAAAATGTGGAAATTAAATAAGACTTGATTTTTACGTGGAAACCCTCACGGGAAAAACCACGGGCTAGTAAGTAAGCCACACTCGAACCTTGAATCCACTAAATGTGTAAAACGATTACAACCTAATCCCGGTAGTAATCACACACCTACCTAATCCCGGTATGAGTGAACCTAGTCCAATTTGCTTGCGATCTAAGCAACCTAATCCCGGATGCTACACACAAGACTTACTTTCTCTATGAAGAGAATAACAACCCTAAGTGAATATATGAATATTCAAAATGCAACATAGAGCAAGGGAAACCCTATATGCTTATCTAAGATGATTAATATGCAATTAGAGCAATCCTAGATATCAAAACTAAATGACATGTCAAATCAAATAGTTTAGCTAATCAAGATTAAGCACAAAACCTAATTAGCTATCACAATACAACTTCTCAAACATACATCATACTAATCTCAAACTTGTATTCAAAGTATATAAAATAACATACAAGTAATTAATTGAGATTGCTTGTTAAGAGAAACACAAAATATGTAAGATATTAGTGAAAAGCTTACCAAGCAAAGTATGATGTAGAATCCATGCAAGATGTCATCTAGATGATCAAGGATGATACTAGATGATGATTGATGATCATTGAAAAGTGTTTGAGTAAACTAAAAATGAGTTCTTTGGAATTTTTCTTCTCTTTGAAAAATATCCTAAGTATGGAACCTGAATATGAACTCTTGTTATTGACCTAAAGTCAAAGAGGCATATATATAGGGGGCCAAAACAAGGTGTGGTCGTTTTGATAAGTTTGCCTCAATATTGCCTTGGGCGCTGTACGTAGAGTGCCTCTTGTACAGCGCTTGTACAGCACCCCTACTCTGTTCTCACGGGAAAACAGAGCGGCGCTGTACGTAGAGCGCTTTGTACAGCGCTTGTACAGCGACCCAACAGCGACCGAATTAAATCGATCAGGTCTGAACAGCGCTCAATGGGCGCTGTTCGTACAGCGCTTCTGTAGAGCGCTTTTGGGAGCGCTCAATGCAAAAATGCAATCCTAAGTCTAAGCATGACAATGCAATTGGATATGCAAGATGCAATCAAACTAACATGCAAGAAGAGATGTTAATGAACATTAATGCACAAAAGTAAGACACACAACATACAAGTATTAAACATATGCATGAGTTGTGAGTGTGTGCAACTATCTCTTCAAGACAAGTAAGCACAAAGAAATATACCTTCGGTGCTTATCAACACGAGGTCTTCAAAGGGCTTCGAACAATAATACCAACTCCTAAGCTACCCTTACAAAGAACCCCAACATGTGGTTTGTCCACGAAATGAGTCAATCAACAAATGGGAACCTTACAATCTCCCCCTTTGGCTATTTCGTGACAAAACCACCACCCACATTGATTCCTCACAAAGAAATAGAAACTACGGGACTATAATGATATTCTACATTACAAAGAGATAAGAAAATGAAACTTGAAGTCTTCAACCTCTTGTAGAATAACCAATCCCTGAAAATAAGTTTCTAACATTTCCAATACAAGTAAAGTGTGAGATTAATCAAGTGAGAACAATAACAAGCATTTGCATTTTAAAAGTTTAAGGCACAACATTATGAAATGTATGTGTATGCAATGCTCCCCCTCAACGGGTTACTCCCCTTCAACGAATGTTCTCCCCAATATGCACAATTGCCTCTATTTTACAACTCCCCTTACCATATCCTATTCCCCCTTTTTGTCATGATATAGGCAAAGGAGTAGTCCCCAACCGGGTCACTCATAGCAACGAGAGATAGAAGCATGCAAGATATTTGCATATATATATATATATAAGTCACTTTATGCACCTCAATTAATTGAAGAGAAACAAGGAGATTTATTTGAAAGAAAATGTGTGAATCAAACATGCTTTGCATACAAGACATGTAGCATTCAAGTCCAAAATACAATGGTATTTGGCAAAGCAAATGACAAAGGTTTCTAATAAGAATTCAAACCAATTTCACCAATGTCATGAGTAAAGCAAGGATAGAGAATATATTGATTTCAATTTAAGAACAACTATATCCAACTTTATAAGCGAAACATGGCATGAGCGACTTTGCACCCTTTTTGATTTTTCCGGATAAGATATCCGTATGATAGTAGCCATGTTCAACCAATAAAGAAAGAGAGACATTTGGAATGTAAATTCCTTTGAACGGATACAAGATCCTTTATTCATTTTGAGTCTCATAAGCTTTCACACAAGGTTTTGCATTTTAAGAATATGCAATCATCAATTCATGCTTTTCATGTGATCATGTGATATGAATATCATGCTTTTTCATTTTACATAAGCAAGTTATTAAAGAATCATCATGTCATGGAGATAATCATAGGTCATTCAAATCGTACTTCCTACATACATCTCTTAGTCCAAAAATGCATGTTTGAACATAAATATGACATGGATTGTAAACAAGCAAGGTTCACACTTATAGAATTGAAAACATATATACATATGTGCAACCAAGCTTACTCAAGCAATAAAAAGAAGAGGCATAACTTATTTCAAATTTTTTGCAAGTGACAAGAATGCAAAATAGCTCTCTTTGCTTGAGTTCCCCATATGGGGTCAATCATAGAACATCACTCCACAAGACATATCCCAATAGATCTACTAAGAGTTTTTAATCGAGTAGCATCTAAGGGTTTAGTAAATAAGTCCGCAAGTTGATCATTAGTACCTACATGTTCAAGTACTATGCATTTATTTTCAACAAGCTCTCTAATGAAGTGATGGCGGATGTCAATATGCTTAGTTCTAGAATGTTGTACCGGATTCTTGGAAATATTAATAGCACTCATGTTATCACAAAAGAGAGTGAGAGTACCTTGGTTGAATCCGTAGTCTACTAGCATTTGCTTCATCCATAGGAGTTGTGTGCATCCACTCCCCGCGGCTATGTGTTCGGCCTCGGCCGTGGACAAGGAAATCGAGTTTTGCTTCTTGCAAAACCAAGACACCAAGTTGTTGCCTAGAAAGAAGTAACCGCCTGATGTGCTCTTTCTATCATCACAATTTCCTGCCCAATCCGCATCACTAAAGCCTACAAGACTAGCATTAGTGTCAAAAGAGTACCAAATCCCATAGTTGGATGTCCCATTCACATAGCGAATGATTCTCTTTACGGAAGAGAGATGGGACTCCTTAAGATCCGCTTGGTACCTAGCACACACACACACACCCATAGTAAAGGAGATATCGGGCCTACTTGCGGTCAAATAAAGCAAGCTACCTATCATGCCACGATATAACGTTTGTTCCACACTTTTACCACTAGCATCCTTACTTAGCTTCAAAATGGTACTCATGGGTGTATTTCAATGTTTGGCATTCTCTAAACCAAACTTCTTCACTAGGTTTTTGGCATATTTAGCTTGGGTTATGAAAATCCCATCATCTAATTGCCTAATTTGCAAACCTAGGAAGTAACTAAGCTCACCAACAAGACTCATCTCAAATTCATGAGACATGACATCAACAAATTATTGGACCTTGGTGTTGTTGGTGGAGCCAAATACAATGTCATTAACATAGATTTGAGCTATAAATAACTCATCTTTGTTTCTCTTGATGAACAAGGTCTTGTCAACACTACCTCTTGTGTAGTCATTGTCAACAAGAAATTGAGTGAGGCGCTCATACCAAGCCCTCGGTGCTTGTTTCAACCCATATAGTGCCTTCTTGAGGCGATAGACATGGTTGGGGTGGTGTGCATCCACAAACCCCTTGGATTGTTCAACAAACACTTCCTCTTGCAAGAAGCCATTGAGGAAGGCACTCTTGACATCCATTTGGTGCAATTTGAACTTGTGCACACAAGAAATGGACAAGAGAAGCCTAATGGACTCTAAACGGGCAACGGGAGCAAATGTCTCCTCAAAGTCGATACCCTCAATTTGAGAGTACCCTTGTGCTACAAGTCTAGCCTTGTTCCGCACTATGTTGCCATCCTCATCGGATTTGTTCCTAAATATCCATTTAGTGCCTATGACATTAGTGGTCTTAGGCCTAGGAACTAGAGTCCAAACCTCATTTCTTTCGAATTGGTTTAGCTCTTCTTGCATGGCAAGAACCCAAAATTCATCATTTAAGGCTTCTTCAACCTTTTTGGGTTCAATTTGAGAGGTGTAGCATGTGTAGCTAATAAGATTAGCAAGTTGACGTCTAGTCCTAACACCCTCATTTACATCTCCAATAACATCCTCTTTGTTATGGAGTCTTCTAACCCATGGAGCGGGTTCATTAGAGTCCAAGAGAGGGACTCTAGTAGTGGGTTGTGTGACTTCATCATTTTCATTAGATGTCCCAACATTGGGAGTCACCACAACCCTCTCCAAAGGAGAACCATCACTAAAAATAACCTCCTCCTCATGATCATTTGACTTGAGCCTAGTATCATCAAATACGACATTGGATGATTCCAGAACACTTAGAGTTTTTAAATTGAAAACTTTATAGGCTCTACTATTCAAGGCATAGCCAATAAAAATACCCTCATCACTCTTAGCATCGAATTTTCCAAGTTGATCACGGTCATTCAAAATGTAGCATTTGCTTCCAAAAGTGTGGAAGTAGCTAACATTTGGCCTCTTGCCTTTCCATAATTCATAGGAGGTATTTCTAGTACCGGGCCTTAGGAAAACACGATTCCCTATATAGCAAGCCGTATTGACGGCTTCGGCCCATAGGTTCCTAGGGACATTGTTGCTAAGCAACATCACACGGGCCATCTCTTGAAGGACCCTATTCTTCCTCTCAACAACTCTATTTTGTTGAGGTGTCCTAGGAGCCGAGAACTCATGGGAGATGCCTAAGCTATTGCAATAGCTTTCAAATAAGGCATTCTCAAATTCCCTCCCATGGTCACTTCTAATCCGTTTTATGCTTTTAATATTAGAATTCATCTCATTTTGTATTTTATTACAAAGCATTTTAAACTTATCAAAAGTTTCGGATTTTTCTATAAGAAAATATGTCCATGTGAACATAGAGAAATCATCAACACAAACAAAAATGTATCTCTTTCCACCCAAACTTTCGGTTTGCATGGGACCCATGAGGTCCATGTGGAGAAGCTCAAGAGGCTCCTTGGTGGTGAGATACTTACCCTTTTTGTGCATGCTTTTAGTTTGCTTTCCTTGTTGGCAAGGTCCACAAACACCATTGGCTTTCTTCCCAAGCTTAGGGAGGCCACGCACACAATTGAACTTTCCAAGGGTCTGTAGATCCTAAAAGTTCATGTGGCCAAGTCTTTCATGCCACAACTCAATTTGCTCATCCATGGACACATGATTAGATACAATACTAGCTTCAAGACAATAACAATTGTCGCTAGATCTCATGCCCTTCAACAAGGTTTGTCCATCGGGTTTTAGGATAGAGAAATAATCTTTAGAAAACAAGACGGAATATCCTTCATCACTAAGATGTGAAATGCTTATTAAATTGGCTTTCAAGCCATCAACAAATAAAGCATTGGATAAGAAGGGTAATCTGGGAATGGAAATGGTTCCTTTCCCTACAACATTTCTTTTGGATCCATCACCAAAAGTGACATTTCCACCTTCCTCCAAAACAAGAGTCTCGAAGAAACTCTTGTTTCCCGTCATGTGCCTAGAGCACCCACTATCCAAATACCAAAAATTAGAAGAATTTGCCTTCAAGGCTATTTGTGCAACATGGCAAACATTTTTATTCTTTCTAATCCACTTAGCAACAATTTTAGATTTCTTAGTGGTCTTTGGTACATGTGCTCTACTATTCCTAGGATCATGCAAATCAATATTGTTATTCCTAGGAACATGCATCTTGGCTCTATTCTTTCTCTTTTCTATCATGCTTCGTGTTCTACACATTTTAATATATTGAAAGCAATTTGGTCTAATATGACCATCACAATCACAAAAGTGACAAATAGGGATGAAAAAAAGGAATCATACCTCGTCTTTGTGCATGTATGGGAGCTTGTCCATGTCTTTGTGGATACGTGGGTTCAATCCATCTTCGTTGTTGAACCGGTCTAGGTTGCTTCCAAGCTTGAGGTTGCATGATAGGTCTCTTTCCTTTGTGAGCCATTTGTGGAGGAATGTTGGCTTGAGGGACCCTAGGGGGTTGAGCTTGAGGTTGCCTTCTTGGCCCCATCTTCACTTGTGCATTTGAGCATTGTCCTACTTCTAATTTCTTCTTAGGAGCTTGCACCAATGAAGCTTCTTTACTCCTCAAACTCTTAACAAAAATGGTCTTCTTGGAAGTGGAAGTCTCCATATCATCTTCAAACCCGAGACCTCTCTTGTCACTTGGGCTCTTTCCAACACCAAGTAAATGATCAAGCTTCTTGGTGTTAGAACCTATCCTAGCCAAGGACCCTTTAACTTCTACAAGTTCCCTCTTCAAGCCTTCTTCACTTCTCTTGGATAAGTCTAACTCCTTAATTAACTTATCCTCTCTCCTTTTCAATCTTTCCACTTGTTCACTTAAATGGTCATTGTGAGCCGAAAGTTCAAGGTTCTCTTCTCTCAACCTCTCAATCTTTCTTGTGCTTTTAATTGCTAAATCATTGAACTCGGCATGGTATTTAGCAAGCACCTTTTGCTCCACAAATTTCTTTATGGAATTAGAAGAGGAGTCACTTTCTTCTTCACTAGAGTCAATTTCCTCTTGACTCATTTCCTCTCTCTCACTAGCACTTTTGCTCTTGTGAGATGAGGCAAAAGCTAGGAAGTTAGCCATGAGCTCTTCTTCACTAGAAGACTCATCTTCCTCATTGGAGCCATCACTACTCCCACTCCAAGTGGCGGCCATCACTTTGTCCTTCTTCTTTTCATTGTGATTAGCACATTCGGGGGCAAAGTGACCAATCCCACCACATTTAAAGCATCGGACCCCTTTCCTTTCGGTCCTCTCTTGTCTAGGCTCAAACTTCTTGAAGGAACCTTTTTTCTTCAAGTCTTATCCTCTTGACCCAAATCCTTTCTTCTTCTTGAACCCCATAACCTTATTAAACCTTTTCACGAATAAGGCAAGGTCTTCATCCGAGTCATGCTTTGCCTCCTTTGCATCCTTAGATGCTTTCAAAGCTATTCCTTTAGACTTTTTAGGAGAAGTAGTGGTGCTAGGAGCCTTCCTAGACTCATATGCAAGGAGACGTCCAATCACCCCACTTGGCTTCATATCCATGTAGCCACTATTTTCTTCTATGGCCGTCACCTTTGATTCAAACCTATCGGGGAGAGATCTCATAATTTTTTGCTTGACTCTCCTATCCGAATACGGGTCACCGAGTTGATGGCTTTGATTTACAATGTCCATCAATTTGATTTCGAAGTCATTGAAGCATTCATCCTCTCCTATCCTAAGTAGCTCAAATTGAGTTTGGAGGACTTGAAGCTTGGACTCCTTCACCACCTCGGTTCCCTCATGTGCAACTTGAAGGATGTCCCATGCCACTTTTGCAATCTGAGTATTCTGAATAAGCTTGTACTGATTCTCATCCATTGCACACATGATGGCATGCATAGCCTTCCTATTCCACTTTGAAGCCTCAAACTCTTGCGCGTTCCATCGCGCCTTAGGCTTCAAAACTTCTTCTCCTCCACCACCGGGAGTCATCTTGGGTAGATCATATCCGTCTTCCACCGCCATCTATGCATGGTCATGAATTTGGCATATGTAGGATTCCATCTTCCCTTTCCATTGGGAATAATTTAAACCGGTAAGAAGTGGAGGCCTTGTGCTAGAAGTACCTTCGTGGCCACCACCATTTCCAACGTTTCCACTCATAGTGTTTATGAATGAATGAAATGAATGCAAATGTATGAATGATCAAAAATCACACAAAATGCAAAACACACCAAAAAAGCAAGGATCACCTAAGTATGTCTAGGAACCCGCTCTGATACCAATTGAAACAAATAATAACACGGTGTGTATGAAACTATCTAGAGGGGGATTGGGGGGGGGGGGGGGGGGGGGGGGGTGAATAGATTTTAAGCTTTTTACCCAATTTTTCGTATTAGTCAAAATTACAAATTTACCCCTAAATAGATAAAGCAATAAATCAAGTATAAAATGTGGAAATTAAAAGAGACTTGATTTTTACGTGGAAACCCTCACGGGAAAAACCACGGGCTAGTAAGTAAGCCACATTCGAACCTCGAATCCACTAAATGTGTAAAACGATTACAACCTAATCCCGGTAGTAATCACACACCTACCTAATCCCGGTATGAGTGAACCTAGTCCAATTTGCTTGCGATCTAAGCAACCTAATCCCGGATGCTACACATAAGACTTACTTTCTCTATGAAGAGAATAACAACCCTAAGTGAATATATGAATATTCAAAATGCAACATAGAGCAAGGGAAACCCTATATGCTTATCTAAGATGATTAATATGCAATTAGAGCAATCCTAGATATCAAAACTAAATGACATGTCAAATCAAATAGTTTAGCTAATCAAGATTAAGCACAAAACCTAATTAGCTATCACAATACAACTTCTCAAACATACATCATACTAATCTCAAACTTGTATTCAAAGTATATAAAATAACATACAAGTAATTAATTGAGATTGCTTGTTAAGAGAAACACAAAATATGTAAGACATTAGTGAAAAGCTTACCAAGCAAAGTATGATGTAGAATCCATGCAAGATGTCATCTAGATGATCAAGGATGATGCTAGATGATGATTGATGATCATGGAAAAGTGTTTGAGTAAACTAAAAATGAGTTCTTTGGAATTTTTCTTCTCTTTGAAAAATATCCTAAGTATGGAATCTGAATATGAACTCTTGTCATTGACCTAAAGTCAAAGAGGCATATATATAGGGGGCCAAAACAAGGTGTGGCCGTTTTGATAAGTTTGCCTCAATATTGCCTTGGGCGCTGTATGTAGAGCGCCTCTTGTACAGCGCTTGTACAGCGCCTGTACAGCGCCCCTACTCTGTTCTCACGAGAAAACAGAGCGGCGTTATACGTAGAGCGCTTTATACAGCGCCTGTACAGCGACCCAATTAAATCGATCAGGTCTGAACAGTGCTCAATGGGTGCTGTTCGTACAGCGCTTTTGGGAGTGCCCAATGCAAAAATGCAATCCTAAGTCTAAGCATGACAATGCAATTGGATATGCAAGATGCAATCAAACTAACATGCAAGAAGAGATGTTAATGAACATTAATGCACAAAAGTAAGACACACAACATACAAGTATTAAACATATGCATGAGTTGTGAGTGTGTGCAACTATCTCTTCAAGACAAGTAAGCACAAAGAAATATACCTTCGGTGCTTATCAACACGAGGTCTTCAAAGGGCTTCGAACAATAATACCAACTCCTAAGCTACCCTTACAAAGAACCCCAACATGTGGTTTGTCCACGAAATGAGCCAATCAACAAATGGGAACCTTACACCAACTTCAGAAAAAACCTCTGGGTGGGGAAATTATGGCGCTCCTTTAGCAAAGATAAGCCCGAGACTTATCAGGAGGCATATAGCCGAGCTCTGGAGCAAGTGCAGCTAGATGAGCAATACCGCATCAAGATAGAGCATGACGAATCGCGCTCCAGCAAGCGACAAAAAGGGGACACCAGCAACCAAAGAAAGGAAAAGGAGCCGGTTCCCAAGTTCAGAAACAATCCTCCAAACCGGTCCACCTACCGCTTGCCTCCGCTACCCCCTAGCAGACCGCGCCCCTTCAGAAGAATATCCCTACCAAGGAAAATTCGAAGGACGCCATCGCCCGTAAGAGAGGTCGCTGGAATCGCCCAATCAGAAGAAGAAGAATACACCAACTACACCCCGCTCAATGCCCCGAGGGAAACAATCTACCTAGCAATCCGGGACAAGGGACTCCTGAAGATGCCCAACCCCATGAAGCTCCCAGCAGACAGGAGGAACAAATACAAATACTGCAACTTCCATAGGGACATAGGACATAACACTTTGGAGTGCTTCAGCTTGCGCAACCAAATCGAGAACCTGGTAAGGGGCGGCCTACTGGTGGAGTTCCTTCAACAAGTAAGGGATGGGATTGAGACGGGAAAACAAGTCCAAAGGGAGATGAAGGAGCCGAAAGAACGAAGAAAGGACCAAGGAAGAGACCTGATGGAACAAATCCAGATCATCAACATTATCAGTGGAGGCCCCACCCTCGCTGGTACCTTCAATAACTCCCGAAAGAATCACGCCAAGAAGATTCCTTGGCACGATACGAAGGCCCAGGTGCTAAAAGTTAGCAGGGACGCGTCGCCCCGTCCCAACTCTACTCAAATCATATTCACTGAAGACGACGCCTACAACACAGTCCAGCCCCATGATGACCTAATGGTGGTCACCATCCAGGTGGTAAACAACCGGGTGGCCCGGGTCATGATTGACACTGGGAGTAGCGTAGACATCATCTTCAAGGAGATACTGGACCGCTGCTAACTCCGCCAACCGTGCTTTTATAGTTGCACCACCCCCCTCTATGGATTCACCGGGGACTCTTTGATGCCAGCCGGTTCCATAATACTCTCGGTAGCCATAGGAGAAGCGCCTCGACAAGTTAACAACATGGTCGATTTTGTGGTAGTAGACATTCCAAGCGCTTACAACATGATTTTGGGACAACCCTTCCTCTCAAAGATTAGGGGAGTCCTGTCAATCTACCACAATGTCTTGAAGTTATCGGTGGAGGAAGAAGTTGGAATCCTGAAAGGGGACCAACAGATGGCGTGGAGATGCTATGCTGTATCATCCAATCCCACAGCGCTAATTAAACAGTGCTCCTAGATCACAACAGATAAATACCTGGGGGAATCGGGTGCGAAAGGCCTCCCCTGAAAAGCCGGCCTTGCGGTTAGCAAGGAACTACCAGGTACAAGGGAAGAGCACCTAGGGAGCGTGACGGGACAGATGGAGGTTAAAAAAGATACATTCGAAGAAGAGGTGCCGGAGGAAGAAAGAGGAGGACCGGCTGAAGAATTGGAGGAGGTTGTGGTAAAAGAAGAAAACCCTCCCAAAACAATGAAGATCGGATCCACCTTAGCTCCACAATACAAGGCTGTGCTACAAAAAGTGCTCCGGGACTACAATGATGTGTTTGCCTGGTCCCATGAGGAGATGCCTGGCATCCCTCCTAACTTCGCAGCGCACCAGCTCAATGTGGATCCTACCTTCAAACCAGTAAAGTAGAAGAGAAGGTACTTCAACCCGAATAGAAACACGGTAGTACAAGAAGAAGTGGACAAGCTCCTCCGCGCCAGATTCATCAGAGAGGCGCGGTACCCAGAGTGGATCGCCAACGTGGTCATGGTCCTGAAGACCAATGGAAAGTGGAGAATGTGCGTGGACTATACTGACTTGAACCGCGCCTGCCCAAAAGACAGCTTCCCCCTCCCCAAGATTGATCAGCTTGTTGACTCGACTGCGGGCAACAAGACCTTGAGTTTCATGGACGCCTTCTCCGGTTATAATCAGATCACCATGCACCCCTCGGACCAAGAGAAGACCAGCTTCATTACAAACCAAGGTTTGTACTGTTACAAAATGATGCCTTTTGGGCTTAAGAACGCTGGAGCCACTTATCAGAGGCTGGTCAACAAGCTATTCAAGGAACAGATCAGTCGCACCATGGAGGTCTATGTGGATAACATGATAACCAAATCACAATAGGTAGAGCAGCACCCAGACTACCTCAGAGAGACCTTCGAGGTGCTCCGACAGAACCAAATGCGGCTGAATCCAGACAAGTGCACGTTTGGAGTGTCAGTCGGTAAATTTTTAGGCTTCATGGTCTACGAGAGGGGGATCGAAGCAAACCCTGAAAAGATCAAAGCAATCCTTAAACTCCAGTCCCTCACTACTCTAAAGCAGGTGCAAGGATTGACTGGCCAGCTCACTGCCCTCAATAAGTTCATATCACGGTCCACCGACAGATGCCTCCCGTTCTTCCAAGTCATCAAAAAAGGGAGAGGGATGAACTGGGATGGGGAGAGCGAGCACACCTTTAGGGAACTCCAGACTTACCTTACCAACCCCTCCGCTACTCGTTAAGCCACTGCTGGGGGATATTTTGTAGCTCTACCTCGCCGTATCGAGCACAGCGACTAGCGCGGCCCTTGTAAAGGAGTGCGAGGGAGGGATCCAGAGACCCATATACTATATGAGCTGCTCCCTCAGCAAGGCCGAAAAGAATTATAACCAGATGGAGAAGCTCGCTTTCGCTTTGGTCGTCGCAGTGTGCAAGCTACGCCCCTACTTCCAAGCCCACTCAGTAACAGTACTCACGAACATCCCTCTCCGATAGTTTATACAGCGACCTGATGTATCGGGCAGGCTAGTTTTGTGGGCCCTCAAGCTGACCCAGTATGACATTATCTTCAAGCCCCGCGTTGCAGTCAAAGGACAAGCGTTGGTAGACTTCGTGGCGGAGTTCAGTGGGAACCCGGGCTTCCCCCAAGAGGAAGGGTCCCTTGCCCAGATAAACAACAACATCCCGGTTCCAGGGGAAGAGTGGCCTCCATCGGTATGCATTTGGATACTATTCATCGATGGAGCCTCCAACCAACATGGTTGTGGGGCGGGTATTATGCTAGTCGACCCAGAAGGGGTCGAGACATCGCACTGCATAAGGTTCGAATTTAGAGCTACAAACAATGAAGCGGAGTATGAAGCACTCCTTGCTGGCTTGGCTGTCGCCTGAGAATTGGGAGCCCAGTTCCTCGCCATCAAGAGCGATTCACAGTTGATCGTGAAACAA
This sequence comes from Acer yangbiense, assembly GCA_008009225.1. Classification (NCBI taxonomy): domain Eukaryota; kingdom Viridiplantae; phylum Streptophyta; class Magnoliopsida; order Sapindales; family Sapindaceae; genus Acer; species Acer yangbiense. The sequence goes on from CM017769.1 coordinate 310,846, forward strand.
GTGGCTGGGACTTATCAAGCCAAGGGTGACAATATGTCTGCCTACCTAGAGAAAGTACAACAAGCGATCAAGGCATTCCAGATGGTCAAGATGGAACAGATACCTAAGGGGGCTAACCACCGAGCAGATGTCCTCGCTAAGATCGCAATAGGGGGAGGACAAACCCCCCCCTCAGGGGAGTCCGGCTGTAGCTTTTAAGCCGGTCAAGTATTGCTAAAACCGCCGAGGTCCACCATGTTGATCGCCTCCCTTGTTGGATGGACCCGATAGTGGACTACCTTCATAACCAGAGATTGCCTGACGACCCAGCAGAAGCTAAGGCAGTAAAGAGAAAATCAACCCGGTACTGTCTTGTGCAGGGATACTTATACCGAAAGGGGAAATCATTGCCTCTCCTTAGATGTCTTCACCCTGACGACGCCAAATGGGCACTGAAAGAGGTTCACTTAAGCGACTATGGCGATCACTCAGGGGGAGATACCTTGGCTCACCGAGTCTTGAGAATGGGATACTTCTGGCCCACCCTCCATGAGGATGCACGCCTCTTTGCGCGCTCATGTACACCATGCTAGAAAGTGGCAAACCTCTTGCATCAGCCCCCGGAGAGACTGTCCACCATCTCATCCCCTATCCCCTTACCCCTTCGCTGTATGGGGAGCGGACTTAATTGGGCCATTGCCCGCCTGGGCAAAGCAGGCCAAATACGCTGTTATTGCCATAGACTACTTCACCCGCTGGGTGGAAGCAGAGCCACTTACGAACATCTACGAGGCAAACATGATAGCTTTCATAAAAAAGAATATAGTATGCCGCTTTGGGGTGCCTAAGGCCATTATCACTGACCTAGGAAAGCAATTTGACAATTACAGCTTTAGGGACTCCTGTGAAGACCTGAAGATTGAATGCCGCTTTGCCTCGGTAGCTCACCCTCAAACGAACGGTCTAGTCGAAGCCACCAACAAGACAATCAAGAAGCTGTTGAAGAAGAAGCTACAGGAAGAAAGATGAGCTTGGGTGGAATAGCTCCCTAACATCTTGTGGGCCTACCGGACCACGAAAAGGACTGCGACCGGGGAGACTCCTTACTTGCTGGCTTTCGGAGTTGAAGCGGTCCTCCCCAATGAGCTGAAGCTTCCCACCTTCCGTGCCTATCTCTATAACTCAGAAGACAATGAGGTTAAACTTAGAGCTTGCCTAGATCTCCTAGAAGAAAAACAGACCGGGGTGACATTAAGGGTCGCAGCCTACCAACAGAAAATTGCCCGATGCTTCAACAAATGAGTCAGAATTAGGAGCTTCAAGGAAGACGACCTAGTGTTGAGGAAGGTCACACAGAATACCCGTCGCCGTTCAGATGGGGTCCTCGCTCCAAACTGGGAAGGACCGTACCTCATCAAGGCGAAGGTGAGCCAGGGAGGCTACAAGCTAATAGACCTTGATGGGGACCCCATTGGGCATACTTGGAATGCGGATCATCTAAGAAAGTTCTACCCCTAGTAAGTCAAGAATGGTTGAAGGTGACAATCCTACTGTAAATAGAGCTAGTTCTATTGTTTCCTTTTTATGTAAGCGTGACCCGACAGGCACTTCAGAGCCGGGGTTCAGCAAACGGATGAAGCGGCCTTGACCGCCTGTACTTGGGGCGTGCCCCGCCCTCTTTTGAATTAATGAAAAGCTATTCCTCTCAATTGATAGCCTATTTTAACTCGTCTAGAATTACCGGGTACCTTGGATGAGCTACCACGATGCCTTGAGCATGGGTATTGTCCCCTCAAGAAGGGACTTGGGCTTAAGTGGCCCTGGTTGCCTACCAAGTCCAGAATTACCGGGTACCTCGGATGAGCTACTACGATGCCTTGAGCATGGGTATTGTCCCCTCAAGAAGGGACTTGGGCTTAAGTGGCCCTGGTGGCCTACCAAGTCCAGAATTACCGGGTACCTCGGACGAGCTACCACGATGCCTTGAGCATGGGTACTGTCCCTCAAGAAGGGACTTGGGCTTAAGTGGCCCTGGTTGCCTACCAAGTCCAGAATTACCGGGTACCTCTGACGAGCTACCACGATGCCTTGAGCATGGGTATTGTCCCCTCAAGAAGGGAGTTGGGCTTAAATGGCCCTGGTTGCCTACCAAGTCCAGAATTGTCGGGTGTAGGGAAAAATATCGTAGTACACGCAGCGGAAGTGAGACTAAAAATCGATTTAGTATGTTTTAAAATTTTTCCTTTTTATGAACCTTAACCCCTTTAATTAATTAACCATATATAAAGTAACAAAAGTTGAATACCTTTTGTCGCGTGATCCGATTGACTTACGTCGATGGTAATCCGCAAGATCTTCAATCCTAACACGAACGTGAATCACCTAGGAGCATGGTCTCCCTTTTTCTTTGAATTGCAAACCTGAGAATGGACAAACAAACTTTTCTTTTTCTTTTGTTAGTCACAAAACAATCAAAAGAATACAAAGATTATTCCAGTCACTTTTGAGTTCTCAATCTAATGATCGAAACTCGCGTGAACCTAATTCGATATTGTACACACAAGCTTATTGATGAACAAGCAATTAGTGTACCATTAAAAGAATAATCTTTTTCTTTTCTTTTATGTTTTAGTAGAATAAAATCTAATACTTTTCTATGAGTTTAGATGAAGAAGAAAATTGAATCAATCAAAAAGTAGGGTGGCCGAATTCTATAACAAGTGTTATATAGGGTGGCCGAAATTTTTCTCCTCTTTCTTTTAGGGTTGGCCGAAATCTCCATGTGGTCCAATTAGGGTTGCCAAATTTCCTCTACAAAAAAGGATTTGTGTTGTACCCTAATTCACATGATAATTAGACTCCTAACCCTAATTCAACTCATAAGTATTTTTATTCTTTTATTGACTATAATAAAAAGACTTCTTATTTGATTAAATAAATAAACTTAATTATTTATTTTCTTACCAAACAAGTCTTTTACTTTTAGTATAACTCTAGGAAATATATTTCCTGATCAGAAAAAGATTTGTTTCTTAATTAAACAATTAATTAATAAATCAATTAATTCTTATTTAATTAAACAATGAAACAAAATAATATGTTAGGCGAATATATTAACCTTGCCGCCCCACATGTATAAAATGGGCAATATATTATTTTCTTGTTTCATTTAATCCATTGGACTTTAAATAAAAAGCCCACATGTGAACCAAACCCATTCTTACTAAAAGAAACAAGCCCAAATGCCTTTCATTAATATATAAATATAATTGAGCAGCCCATTAAATAATTAATGTACAAATTATATTCTTAATATATTAAATGCAATTCTAGATGGACCCATAAATTGGTCCGGTAGAATATATCAAGTGATCCATGCAAGTCCGTGTGGATTGGGGATCTTGACGGGCTATCTAAATTTAAGCTTCAATAGACACAACCTAATCACAATCAACAAATGATTCACTTAGGTCCGATCCATTAATTTTAACTCATTCCACTAAAGAGCTAAAATTGAATTCTTAAATAAAGATAGAAAAGGAAGATGTTCCTCTTTCATAACCCTAGACAACCATATTGGAGATAGTGTATCCTCGTGATTAATATCAGTAATCGCCAAGAGTTCATAGACTGCCTATAACTCTCCAAGTTACCATATTTACTCATATGACCACATTTTGAACTTGGATATTTTGACTTGTCCAGAAGCCATGTTTTCAATAGTCACTATCGAAAACTCAACGTTGAGATTTAATATCCAATTACCTCAAAACATCCATATGATGATATTATACTCTCATTTAATAAATGGAGCCACGATGTCCATATCTATAAATGAAGTCCTCTATCGATTAACAAATGAATGTCACCAAACTATCGAGGATAGACTATGCTATATAATCGTACTCATTGATAACTCAAATGATATCACTTGCAACCATAAGTCCATCATTTATCTCAGGATTAAGATAGACTCTCCGATTGTCCTGATAATGAAAAGACTATTGTCTATTAACGGTTCTAGATAAAGCTTTTCATTGTGATCCAGTTCAATGCACCCAGTGCACTAGATTCTTTTGCTCGAAGACACTCCGATGATTTTAGACTCATCATATCTCATTTGATCCCACTCAAATGCTAACAAAAGAATTCTACAACTTTAACAAGATAAAGGTGCCAAACCTTTAACTTAAGTTGTGAACAATATTCAAGACTAACTAACGAATTGTGTCTACCACATACATATCCAGATGTACGAACAATTCTTCTTTTCTCATAGTCTTTAGACCTTATGATTATTTACTTTGACAATTATAATATTAAACTGTAAATGCTATAAGATTTGTTAAACCAGAAATCACTTTATTAATATGAAAAAGATTGTTAATTACAATATTACACTCTTGCTATTAAGCATAATCCTAACAATCTCCCACTTGCGTTATAGCTAATGTGTCATATCTCTCAAGCCCATGTTCTCTAGATGCCCATCGAAACTCTTCTGAGGTAGAGCCTTTGTGAAGGGATCCGCTAGATTTTCTGCTGACGCGATTTTGGTAATCGTGACGTCACCTCTTTGAACAATCTCCCTTAAAAGATGATACTTTCTTTCAATGTGTTTTCCTCTCTTGTGACTTCTTGGTTCTTTCGAATTAGCCACTGCTCCACTGTTGTCACAGTAGATAGTGATCTGCTTATTCGCATTAGGAACCACTTCCAAGTCAATCAAGAATTGGTGGAGCCAAACAGCCTCTTTGGCAGCCTCGCATGCAGCAACATACTCAGCTTCCATGGTGGAATCAGCAATACAAGATTGCTTGATACTCCTCCATATGACTGCTCCTCCTCCAATAGTAAACACAGCCCCCGATGTGGATTTTCTGGAGTCAGAATCTGATTGGAAATCAGAATCTGTATACCCAACAGGAATTAAATCCCCTCCAGAGTATAAAAGCATATTATCTCTCGTTCTCTTAAGATACTTGAAAATATGCTTGACTCCCGTCTAGTGATCATGACCAGGTTTCGATTGAAACCTGCTAACTATGCCAACAACAAAACAAATATCTGATCTAGTGCAGAGCATTGCATACATGAGACTTCCAACTGCCAAGGCATATGGAACCCTACTTATGAATTGCTCTTCATGCTCATTCTTAGGAACTTGTTCCTTAGAAAGTTTGATTCCATGTCTGAAAGGTAACATACCTTTCTTGGAATCCTGCATGGAAAACCTAGACAAGATCTTGTCTATGTATGAAGCTTGGGATAATGCAATCGTTTTATTCTTTCTATCCCTTATGACTTGGATACCTAGAATAAAACTTGCTTCTCCTAAGTCCTTCATATCAAATTGTTTTGCTAACCATTCTTTTACTGATGTCAATACTCCTACATCGTTTCTAATGAGTAGTATATCATCAACATAAAGAATTAGGAAAACTAACTTGTCGCCTTTAATCCTTTTGTATACACAAGGTTCGTCAGGATTCTGAATAAATCCAAAACCTTTGACAGCTTGATCGAACCTCATGTTCCAGGATCTGGATGCTTGCTTTAATCCATATATGGATTTCTGCAACTTGCATACCTTTTCCATTTGGCCCTTTTCAATGAATCCTTCTGGTTGCATCATGTAGATGCTTTCGTCAAGACTTCTATTAAGGAAAGCTATCTTGACGTCCATTTGCCAAATCTCTAGATCTAAAGATGCTGCAATGGACAATAGTATCCTAATGGATTTAAGCATGGCCACAGGAGAGAAGGTTTCCTTGTAATCGATACCTTCTTTCTGTGTATACCCTTTAGCTACCAATCTAGCTTTAAAGGTTTCCACCTTTCCATCCATATCTCTTTTCCTCTTGTATACCCACTTGCACCCAATGGGTTTTATCCCTTTAGGCAAGTCTACAAGGGACCAGACTTTGTTATCGAACATAGATTCAATCTCAGATTGCATTGCCTTTTGCCAATGGCGACTATCAACATCCTCCATTGCTTCCTTATACGTGTAGGGATCATCGTCGTCCGGGATATTCTCCACTGATTCTCCCAGACCGATGTATCTTTCGGGTTGTGTTCTAACCCTCCCACTACGATGAGGAATGGTAGGTTGTTGATCTTGTGTTGGATTGGAACTTACAATTGGGTTAGGTTGTGTAACCTCTCGTGGAATTGTATCTCTTGACATCTCATTCAGGACAATTCTACTTCTAGGCACAAAATCATTCATATAATCATTTTCCAGAAATTTAGCATTTGTCGAAACAAATACTTTAAGATCTGAAGGACTATAGAAATAATATCGTTTAGTTTCTTTTGGATACCCTACAGATATACATGTTTCTGAACGGGACTCCATCTTATCTGTCTTTCCTTTTAACACATGCGCAGGACAACCAAATATCCTTAAGTGTTGTAAACTAGGCTTGCGCCCGGTCCACAACTCATGCGGTGTTTGAGGAACAGACTTAGATGGTACATCGTTTAGAATGTATGTAACAGTTTGTAAAGCATATCCCCAAAAAGAAATAGGAAGTGTTGAATAACTCAACATAGACCTAACCATATCCAAAAGAGTTCTATTTCTCCTTTCTGCCACCCTATTCTGTTGAGGTGTTCCTGGTGCAGAAAACTGAGAAACTATCACATTATCAATAAGATATTGCTGAAACTCACCAGATAGATATTCTCCACCACGATCAGACCTCAAGATTTTTATGTGTTTCTTAAGCTGATTTTCTACTTCAGCTTCGAATGCTTTGAACATGTCAAAAGCATCCGACTTATGTCGCATGAGATACACATAGCCAAATCTCGAGTAATCATCTGTGAAGGTGATGAAGTACTTATATCCACCTCTAGCTTGAATGCTCATAGGTCCACATACATCAGTGTGTATCAATCCTAAACATTCAGTTGCTCTTGTACCTTTGGCCAAGAACGATCTTTTGGTCATTTTACCTTCCAAACAAGATTCACAAGTTGGTAGATCATCAACCTTTAAGTCACTTAAAGGTCCATCACATACCAATCTTTTAATCCTATTAAGGTTAATATGACCTAGGCGTAAATGCCATAGGTAGGTTTCATCTATTGATAATTTTACTCTTTTATGATTAGGTTCCGTTATTTCTGTGTCTAACGAGTGAGAGATATTTCTATGTAAGAAGTATAGACCATTTTCCAATGTACCTTTGCAAATAATTTTTTCATTCTTACTAATAATAAAAACTTTATTAAAAGTAACCGAATATCCAAATTTATTTAAACAAGAAACCGAAATTAAATTCCTCTTGAATTTAGGTACATAATAAACGTCTATCAAATCTAAATGCCTTCTAGAATCCAAATAAACTCTAATATCTCCCACTGCACTTGAAAACACTAACGTTCCGTTGCCCAAGCGCAAATTGATTTCATTCTTACTCAGCCTTCTCCTTTCTTGGAACCCCTGCAAGGAATAACAAACATGATTAGTGGCTCCAGAGTCTATGATCCAAGAATCATTAGAATCTGCCAGAAAATATGTTTCAAGATAATTAACATTACCTTCTTCCTTCTTATTCTGGGACTTTGGGCAATTTCTTTTCCAATGTCCCTTTTCACCACAAAGGAAGCATTTCCCTTTGATCTTGGTTACTTTCTTGGTCTCCTTCTTGGTAGGCCCAAATTGCTTTTTCTTCTGTTGTTTCTTGACCTTCTGATGGGTCTTAACAGTAGCAACTTTACCAACCATATGAATCTCTTGACCTTTGCTTTTCACAAGGATCTTTTTAGCACTTTGAACATCTTGCATTAGGCCTTATAAGGTGTATTCCTTTTTGTTCAAAGTGTAGTCCAATTTGAACTGATCAAAGGAATCTGACAATGAATTGACAACCATATCAATTTTTGTCTCACCATCTATCTCAGCGCCATGCAGTTCAACAATGTTAAGATGTGCTATGACTTTCATCATGTGATCCTTCACAGCCTGTCTAGGTTTCATCCTAAGATTCATAAAATCAGTCACTGCCTCTCTCTTAGTCGTCCTAGACTTCATAACAAACATCTCCTCTAGAGATATCATTATATCAGCAGCGGACTCCATTCCTTCATGCTGCTGTTGTAACACGTCGGAGATAGTGGCCATAATGTAACATTTGGCCATATCATCTGAAGTCTTCCACTGCTCATACTCATCTCTATACATTATGCTAGATTCATTATTAGGAGCAGGTGGTTTAGGAGTAATTAGAACAAACTTATGTTTTTCACTTTGCAGCAACAACCCAATTTTCCTTTTCCATGTGACATAATTATCTCCAGTTAAAGTGTTATCTTTCAGGATGTTCATAAGTGATGGGGTCATGATTTCTGAATAAAACAAAACATATATAAGTAAATAATCATGATAAAGCACTTTTAAATATTTATTTTGAATTAAATAAATAACTCAATCATAAAAATTCAACGGTGATCCAACACCCATAAATGTTACGCCTCCTTCGGGAGTTCGCACCATTTACTAGTTAGACTAGGTCCCACCTAATTGTTAACATAACAACCAGCGTTTTCAATTTTAGCCTTGCAATTTTACTGACAAGAACTCTTGGGAGGATATCAATAAAATTACATTGAGTGTGTTACCAAGATATCGACCCTCAATTTTCTCTCACGAAAATCCCTCCTTAGGGAGTAGATCTTGTTTGAGTCCATTGTCTAGTCTATCCTTGTAAGGAAGTATGTTGCTAAATTCCATTCATGGACGCCCCTTGGGGGGATTACCAATAAATAATTAAGCTCAACTAACCTTGGAGGCCATAGGTGTTACAAAAACACCTTCTCCCACTCAATTATTTAAGGCGTGTGATTAAATCCCATAGAATGATTTACCAAGTTATCTAGATGCCAATTTAGATACCTAAATCATTCAATGCATGTTCATACCAAACGAGATATATGAGTGGCACTCCTATTCTATATGTCATGTTATCATACAATAACAAATATTGTAATATTTAAGCATAAAATAAATAGCAACAATTTTGGTCCATCCTAGAAAAGCAAGTAAATTACAATTGTTTAGGAATACAAGATCTCAAGTGGCCATCAACCATACGCTCATCCTTCGGCTTCCTCCTATGGGCGAACACACCCCACAACCCCACAAAGGGGCTGCTGTGCGCAGCCCATGAGGCCACATAGGGCTGCCGTGCGCAGCCCACCAAGATTTGGGCTTGCCATGCGCAGCCCAATCCACTCCTAGGGTGCGCACGGTGCTCGTTCTTGGTTCCGGTTGCTTCCTTTTTCTTCAAGTCTTCGAATCTTCATTACTCGAACATACTACAGCAGTATTTAAACTAATAAAATACTGCAGTATTTTTTTTTTATATTCACTGCAGTACTTTTACAAAAAAAAACACTGCACATAAAATTAAATTAAAAAAAAAACTGCAGTAAAATTACTGCACTAAAAAAAATAAAATTAAAAGAAAACCCAGCAACTACCAAGAAGGAATTATGGCGATGATAGACCACCCTTCTTGTTACAATTCCATAACAAAAATTACATTGAAAATCTAGGACCAAAATCGAGCAATAACAATCCACATAATATAATAATAACATATATAAATCCATACATTCACATGTAATTATATATGCAAATACCTAGAGTGCCATCTCTTTCTAAACATGCATAATCACAATAAAAAGAAATCGATTCACGTATATATACGTTAATTAATTAAAAGGGTACAACCTAGGCTCTGATACCAATTGTAGGGAAAAATACCGTAGTACACGCAGCGGAAGCGAGACTAAAAATCGATTTAGTATGTTTTAAAATTTTTCCTTTTTATGAACCTTAACCCCTTTAATTAATTAACCATATATAAAGTAACAAAAGTTGAATACCTTTTGTCGCGTGATCCGATTGACTTACGTCGATGGTAATCCGCAAGATCTTCAATCTTAGCACGAACGTGAATCACCTAGGAGCGTGGTCTCCCTTTTTCTTTGAATTGCAAACCTGAGAATGGACAAACAAACTTTTCTTTTTCTTTTGTTAGTCACAAAACAATCAAAAGAATACAAAGATTATTCCGGTCACTTTTGAGTTCTCAATCTAATGATCGAAACTCGCGTGAACCTAATTCGATGTTGTACACACAAGCTTATTGATGAACAAGCAATTAGTGTACCATCAAAAGAATAATCTTTTTCTTTTCTTTTATGTTTTAGTAGAATAAAATCTAATACTTTTCTATGAGTTTAGAAGAAGAAGAAAATTGAATCAATCAACAAGTAGGGTGGCTGAATTCTATAACAAGTGCTATATAGGGTGGCCGAAATTTTTCTCCTCTTTCTTTTAGGGTTGGCCGAAATCTCCATGTGGTCCAATTAGGGTTGCCAAATTTCCTCTACAAAAAGGATTTGTGTTGTACCATAATTCACATGTTAATTAGACTTCTAACCCTAATTCAACTCATAAGTATTTTTATTCTTTTATTGACTATAATAAAAAGACTTCTTATTTGATTAAATAAATAAACTTAATTATTTATTTTCTTACCAAACAAGTCTTTTACTTTTAGTATAACTCTAGGAAATATATTTCCTGATCAGAAAAAGATTTATTTCTTAATTAAACAATTAATTAATAAATTAATTAATTCTGATTGAATTAAACAATGAAACAAAATAATATGTTAGGCTAATATATTAACCTTGCCGCCCCACATGTATAAAATGGGCAATATATTATTTTCTTGTTTCATTTAATCCATTGGACTTTAAATAAAAAGCCCACATGTGAACCAGACCCATTCTTACTAAAATAAACAAGCCCACATGCCTTTCATTAATATATAAATATAATTGAGCAGCCCATTAAATAATTAATGTACAAATTATATTCTTAATATATTAAATGCAATTCTAGATGGACCCATAAATTGGTCCGGTAGAATATATCAAGTGATCCATGCAAGTCTGTGTGGATTGGGGATCTTGACGGGCTATCTAAATTTAAGCTTCAATAGACACAACCTAATCACAATCAACAAATGATTCACTTAGGTCCGATCCATTAATTTTAACTCATTCCACTAAAGAGCTAAAATTGAATTCTTAAATAAAGATAGAAAAGGAAGATGTTCCTCTTTCATAACCCTAGACAATCATATTGGAGATAGTGTATCCTCGTGATTAATATCAGTAATCGCCAAGAGTTCATAGACCGCCTATAACTCTCCAAGTTACCATATTTACTCATATGATCACGTTTTGAACTTGGATATTTTGACTTGTCCAGAAGCCATGTTTTCAATAGTCACTATCGAAAACTCAACGTTGAGATTTAATATCCAATTACCTCAAAACATCCATATGATGATATTATACTCTCATTTAATAAATGGAGCCATGATGTCCATATCTATAAATGAAGTCCTTCATCGATTAACAAATGAATATCACCAAACTATTGAGGATAGACTATGCTATATAATCGTACTCATTGATAACTCAAATGATATCACTTGCAACCATAAGTCCATCATTTATCTCAGGATTAAGATAGACTCTCCGATTGTCCTGATAATGAAAAGACTATTATCTATTGACGGTTCTAGATAAAGCTTTTCATTGTGATCCAGTTCAATGCACCCAGTGCACTAGATTCTTTTGCTCGAAGACACTCTGATGATTTTAGACTCATCATATCTCATTTGATCCCACTCAAATGCTAACAAAAGAATTCTACAACTTTAACAAGATAAAGGTGCCCAACCTTTAACTTAAGTTGTGAACAATATTCAAGACTAACTAAAGAATTGTGTCTACCACATACATATCCAGATGTACGAACAATTCTTCTTTTCTCATAGTCTTTAGACCTTATGATTATTTACTTTGACAATTATAATATTAAACTATAAATGCTATAAGATTTTTTAAACCAGAAATCACTTTATTAGTATGAAAAAGATTGTTAATTACAATATTACACTCTTGCTATTGAGCATAATCCTAACACCGGGTACCTCGGACGAGCTACCACGATGCCTTGGGCATGGGTATTGTCCCCTCAAGAAGGGATTTGGGCTTAAGTGGCCCTGGTTGCCTACCAAGTCCAGAATGACCGGGTACCTCAGACGAGCTACCACGACGCCTTGAGCATGGGTATTGTCCCCTCAAGAAGGAACTTGGGCCTAAGTGGCCCTCGTTGCCTACCGGGTCTAGAACGTACCGGATACCAGGTGCGAGCATTAACCCTGCCCCAGTGACGTTCAAGCAGGAACTTTACTCCTGAAGAAGCCAGGATGAGGAGCGCAGGTCATTAGAAAAGAAAATCCTAAGTCAAAACCTCACCTAACGTGAGGACATCCAGTCCACACTGGACAATGGCTACACTACCTCAAAGGATGTGATTTCTACTTAAGGAAAATTAAAGCCAGCATCACAAGACCTTTCTCATGCAAATGGGAAGCACACAGAGCCATATCAAGTTAAAGCTAGAACGAGAAATGGGGATTCTCACTTCATAGGTAAAAAGTACAAAGGACCTATGGAAGACCCTAGCACCTGACCAAGCTCCTCAAACAGAACATGCATGACAAAAAGGAAAGAATGAGACAAGCGAAGAGTGCACAAAGCACTAGTTCAAACTTACATGCCAAGAGGAGGATTGGGGCTCAGCAGGCCCAACCTCCCCACAAATATAAACCATAAGTACCAAAGCAGAAAAAATTAAAAGGATGCATAAGCATCAGTTCAGGGTTACATTCCAAAGGAAGGCCAGGGCACAGAAGGCCTGACCCTCCACAAGTTATTAGTAAAAATGTAGAGCAACAAAAATAGCTGGACCAAATGATGATAAAGCAGGCATTCATTACTGTTCTTGCATAGTATTGGCTGGCTCGACGACAGGTAAGGTGGGCTCGATGGACGGCTGGCTTGCTGGAACCTCTTGGGTCACCGCAGATAACCTTCCAGACTCCACAGGTGGTGACCCCTGCTGTTCCTCAGCTACGTGGATCTCCTCCTTGTCACTCAAAGCTGGATCACTGCTGCTCGCTCCATCCCTGCCTCCTAGGAGTCCCACTGACCCGAGCAATGCCTTAGACAATCCATCAGCACCCGCCATGATCTTTTCCCTTCTCCAGCCATGGATTTTATGAAGGTCAAAATCAGGAGGAGCATGCTGGGCCACATGCAGCTGGCCGAGGAAATAACCCTCTCCGAAAGACTTATCGGCTCCCGCTTCCACCTCCACAGCCCTTGCGACTGCAGCCATAGCCCGGTTCTCCGCCGCAGTAAGCTCCCCCCTTAACTCGTTTAACTCCAAAGCCCGATGGGTTGACCGGGTAACCTCAGCATCCAGCTCCTTTTGCACCTGTTCTAGGTCCTTCTTCGCTTGGGTGGCCTTCGCATCCAGCTCCTTTTTCTCCCTCACAAAACGGATGATAGTCCTCTCCGCTTTAACCCTGAGCTTATCTTCCCTAACACCTCCTCTGCTATGTGGTGCTCCTCTTGAAGCGAAACAGCCTGTTCCCCCAGAGCCAAAATATAGCAAAACACCTACAAAAAAAAAGAGGGGGGGGGGGGGGGGGGGGGGGGGGACCACAAAATGTGCAGGCCTGACACTCAGCATGGCCACCCAAAATAAAAAAGGGGGAAATCAGACAAGGGAGCGGATGAAGTTACCTCAGCCGCGACCACAGAACCCTTCGAGGAGAGTTCATTGACAGAAAGTACGGCAAGCTGGGATGAATCCACTTGGGAACACGACTCTCTAAAAGCGCGAATGATGTTGTCAAAACCAGAGGATGTGCCCTTCTTTGCTTTGGGAGGGACCGGTGCCGCCTTCCCTGAAATCATCACCCCCTTTCCTTTGTTTGAAGAGGGACGAGGAGGAGGCATGGAAGACCGCGACAGGGTGGAGGTAGAGGAACCTGAGGGGACCACCGAAGGAAGCTTAGCAGCGGGAGAGCTGGGTAGAACGCGACTCCGACCCAAGCGCACCTCGAGTTCTTCCAGCCTTGAAGTAGGAGAGAGCATCTTCAATGGTTGGGGGGAGACTGAGCTTGGAGTGACCTCTTTCTCCTTTTTCACCTTCATCAATGTTGCTTGCTTGAGGGGGGGTGCATGAAGTAGCCTCTCCAGCAGGGGGAGAACCCAACCTTGTCTGTGCTACGCTTGAGTCACTGAGAGGGGCCTCATTCTGCTAAGCGCCTGCAAAAGAAACTACCAATGGAGAACCCATTAGAATCCACGCCAGCCTCTCCGCAGTATCTAGGACAAATAAAAAGGCAAAAGAGGGACGAAGAAGAAATCACCTGGGACTGCATCTATTGCTAGGAGGGAGTGTTCCACCCTAGGACGCTCCCAAGGGAAGCCCTCCATCCCCGCGTGCTAGTAACCCACTTGTTTGATTTAAGCCAAAAAGCTCATGACCACAGCCTCGTCCTCCTCATTTGCCCACTCTGGTTGTGGCCCGAAAGAGGTAGGGACTATATGCTCTCGATGACTATAGTGAACAGAAGCGCCCCAGTTGCCTTTAACCATGACCCACTCCGTTTTCCACCCGAGATCCTTCCTCCGGGTACCAGGGACCACAAAATCAATTGCATTCACACAGTGGAGATAATATTGGCCAGCGGGCTGCTGAGTCAAGGGCGACAGTTGGAAGACAAAGCGAAGCTCCCTATACCCCGGGTCCCTTCAGTTTGGTCGAGAGACAGCAGCCTCCCGCCATAGCAGAAGGAAGCTCACCAAATTCCTCCAGAAGCCGGGCACTAGTTGCATAGGAGCTAACCAAAAAGCACAAAGGGCCCGGCTGAGCGTGGATGGAGGGGAAGACGAACCCCTCCCTCGAAGGCAGCCACGTTTATGGGAAGATGGCAAGGAGGAGGAGCATAGACATCATAATCCCCGGTGGGAAGGGTGAGTTCTATGTCAGCAGGGATATCGAAGTCACGCATCAAGCGAGACAAGTCAGCCACGGTACAGGACGAGGGGGGAACGCACTCGAAAACCCCAGCGGCACTGCCTCCCTCCGCCAGTACGCAGTGGCCCTGCTCCTCCATGTCCACATGCTCTAGGTCCTGCTCCCCATCACTAAAAAAAAGCCTCTTGACTCGCCCCCTTTCCCTTCTCGGAGATATGCACCGGAGAGGAAGGGGTGTTAGCAAACCCTGTCCCGATTGAGGAGTGACGCCAGGAGCGAGGAGGTTAGGGGGGTCCCCTGCTTCCCCCGACGGTAGAGCCACCATCAGCCCTTCGCCTCTTGTGGGAGAGCCCCGACCTCTCAGGAGAACTCTCTTCGTCGCCGTAGTCATAGTCTCTCTCTGCGTTTGAATCCTCAGAAGCCATTGTAAGATAGTAGTAGTTAGTAGAGAAGCAAAAAAAATTGGCGCAATGAAGAAAATGAAGAGACTCCGATCAAGCTGCCTCTTAAATGAAAAAAGGTGACAGTTTCAAATTCAAACCGGAGGATCTCAACCCTCCAATGGATCCAACGGTTGGGGTAGCTAGAAAAAAAAATGTAGACGTGACCAGTCCACCACCCTACGTACGCCACGTGGCACCTCGCGCAGCAAAATGTCCCGTCACTGACGCCACGCCCCGAGAAACGCACCTAGTACCTGGGACCATTATTCCTGCATTTAATGCAGCAAGCGTTGCCCCCAGAAGCGAATTCCAACAAATTCGAGGGGTGGAAAACAGTGAAAGTTCTCAATGTGTGTTCAATATAAAGCTAGAGGGGGGGGGGGGGGGTGAATAGATTTTATCAATTATTACCCAATTTTCGCATGCAAGTCAATTTTACGAAAATGCCCCTACTAGTCAAAAATACATACAAGTGTAATATAGTGCGGAATTTAAATAACACTTGATGTATACGTGGAAACCCAACCACTGGGAAAAACCACGGGCTGTATAGTACGCCACACTCGGAACTCAAAATCACTAATTGAAATGAAGTTTACAACCTATGTAGACCTCGTCTAACACTCCGGTCTGTAACCCCTCACTTCTACCCAGCGGGCCTTTATTAGCAACCCTATTCCAATTTGCTTGAGGCCTAAGCACTCTTAGCCTCAAGACTTACTTCTCAATGAAGAGAAACAACCTATGTGAATATGTATGAATATTCAAATGACAAACAAGGCTAGGTAACCTTAGATGCTTATCTAGGATGATGATATAATCAATTTAATCAACCCTAGATATCAATTGCTAAATGACATGTCAAATAGCTTAGCTAATCAAGATTAAGCAAAAACCTAATTAGCTATCACAATCAACACTCAATCATTTTCATCACAAATAATCTCTAACTTGTATCTAGCATATAATCAAAAGCATACAAGTAATTAAAGAGATGTATTAATATGAAAAACACTAAAGTAATATGAAATTAGTGAAGAACATACCAAATAAGATGTGATGATTCAAAACCATGCATGGATCATGAAAGTTCATAAAATACTCGAGGTGTGTTTATCAATATAAAGCTAGAGGGGGGGTGAATAGATTTTATCTAATTGTTACCCAATTTTCGCATGCATGTCAATTTTACGAAAATACCCCTAGCAAGTCAACAAAACATACAAGTGTAATAAGATGCGGAAATAGTAAATGACACTTGATGTATACGTGGAAAACCCAACCACTGGGAAAAACCACGGGCTGTTAAGTGCGCCACACTCGGACCTCGAAATCCACTATATGAAAAGACGGTTACACCCTCAAGTGATTCTCGGACCCTCACCCTAGATAACCTCAGGCTATGGACACTACCAATCGCCACTCTTGGTTCAATCCCTAGTGATATCCCCTGATACACTACTCTTGCCTGATACACTACTCTTGGCGTGAGCACCCTCTAATCTACCACGCGGGCCTTTTATAGCGGCTCTAGTCCAATTTGCTTGAGGCCTAAGCACACTTAGCCCCAAGACTTCAATCTCTCAAAAGAGATGCACAACCCTATGTGAATATGTATGAATATTCAATTAATGCAATAAGAGCTAGGGTACTCTAAATGCTTACCTAGGATTATAAGATGACAATATAATCAATCCTAGATATCACATATAGCTATATGACATGGCATATAACTTTAGCTAAGTAAAGGATCACCAATCCTAGATACAAAGCTATCATATAAAACCCACAAACATTCAAAGGATTAACTAGTTGATTAAAAAACAATCTATCAACCTAGTTATCAATACATCACACAAGAATGTTCATGGCATAGCTTTTAGGCAATAATGACCTAATCAAATAAGCTATGAAAAATAATCTCAATCAATAAATGAGATCAATTAGCTAGATGGCATATGAACATTAAAGCCTTGCTAATAAATAATAACCCAATCAACACATAATCTCAATCTTATATGTAGAAATTAATCTAAACACATATAAGTAAAATATGAGATAAAATTGATAAGTAGAAACACTAATTATGTAAGATAAAAGTGTTCAACAAATCATACCATGTGTGTTGAAGAAGTCCCATGCATTAGCATATGCTAGATGATCCTAGATGATGCTTAGATGAAGATTTATGCATGTGGGAATGGGTTTAGAGAGATAAAGATATGATCTTTAAGCTTTCTCTCTCAAGTCTCTCTAAATATCTCTCTAGGGTTCTTATCATCAAAGACTTGTGTTCTGAACCAGAGATAAGGATGTATTTATAGAGACCAAAAACAGGGCAGGTGAAAAAACAATTTTGCCCTTGAAACGCACCGATCGGCGGTTTCATTCGGCGGCCAGGCCGCCGAACTGAACCGCCGAATGGCTCCCGAGCGGAACAGGGGAACTTCGGCGACTTCATTCGGCGGTTTGGAAACCGCCGATCCCAACCGCCGTTTTGGACCCGAGAGATATATTTCAATCAGGTCTCATTCGGCGGTTTCTAACGGCGGCCAGGCCGCCGAACGTAACCGCCGAGTCACCAAAAATGGTGAAATCAAGGAGAAGCCAAAGGCATCTCCACCGGCGATCATCGCGTAAAACAAAGCACATTACCGTGCACGCGCGGACGTTTCCGAACATCCTTAGGGAAACGAATTACTCCACACTAAAAGCTAACATACATGAAGTGCAAGTGTGGGTATTGAATGCATCCTAATGCCTAACATGTCATGGCATTATCATATAACAAGATGCAATCAATTCAACATGCAAGAAGAGATATTGAATAAATCAATAAAGTACAATGCACACAAAATATAAACACACCATACAAGAATAAGAGTTATGCATGTTGTGTGTGTGTGTGCAACTATATCTCTTCAAGCCAATGTAAGCACTAGATATATACCTTTGGTGCTTGTCCTCTTGAGGTCTTGGAAAGGGTCTTGGTCTTCAACAAACACCTAGACTACCCTTACAACCAAACCCCAACATGTGGTTTGACCACGAAATAAGCCAATCAATTAATGGGAATCCTAACAGATCAATTCTATGAAGGCATAGAAGATCAAATATGAAATTTGATGCAAAAGGGATTTGATTTGAGTGTTTAAAGGTGGGTTCTTGATTTGATTTTTTCTCAAAAATCTCTCTTGAAAGATTAGGGTTCTAATTGCTCAAGAAACTTATTTAGAGATTGAGAAAATAAGATATTTATAGACATCAAGAATTGGGCATGTGAAAAGACACTTTTGCCCCTGAAACGCACCGTTCGGCGGTTTCAATCGGCGGCCAGGCCGCCGATGACGACCGCCGAATTAAGCTCGTGAAGAACAGAGCATTAACGGTGGTTTCATTCGGCGGTTTCGTGACCGCCGATACAACCGCCGAATCAAACCCGAGGGATTAAAATCGATCAGGTATGAACGACGGTTTCGAACGGCGGTCGTGACCGCCGATCTTGACCGCATAATTGCTTCAGACCAATCTGGACTGAAACGGCGGTTTCATTCGGCGGCCAGGCCGCCGATCATAACCGCCGATCACCAATAAAGGTGAAAACCAAGGAGAAGCCAAGGGCATTCTCCATAGGCGGTCTTCGCGCGAAACCAAGCACTCATTAGTGCAAGCGCGGACGTTTCCGACCAATGTCGGGAAACGAATTATAAGGCACATATACACACAACAAGATATATCAACCAAGGTGCTAGTGTGTAAAGTGACATGTGAAGAGATGCACATAAAAATAAGCAAGTATGCAATCATAGCAAGAATGCTAAGTGTGTGTGTGCTACTAAATCTCTTCAAAGAAGAACAAGCACAAGAGACTATACCTTTGGCGTGCTTGTATCAAGAGGTCATGGAAGGGCCTTTGATCTTCAATACTAAACACTTAGACTACCCTTACATTCAAAACCCCAACATGTGGTTTGACCACGAAATAAGCCAATCAACAAAACGGGAATCCTTACAAACAGGAAAAGCCAAGCGGGAAAAGCCCTTCATGCGACCAGGTACCCCGCCTCCAACGTTTCGCAATATTAAGAACATTCAAGGCGAGAGGGACTTCTATTAACCGAAAATTTAGGCAATTAATTCAAGGAAGAGCTTCTCCCACTGGGGGACCAAACCGCTTCATTGCGTACCACGGTGGCACTTCTGATTAGTCCAGCCCGTTTGTTAGGAACAAGGACCCGGCCCTCTTGTAACCGCGCCTTCTCACAGGCGCGCTAGGATTAAGCGTTGCGCGACCCAGAACCGGCTTCCTCCCATGAGAGCGCTTATGAAGAAAGGGTACCTGACCCAAACGGGAGCCTGCCTCCAAAGCCGTGACCCATCTGGAACCTGGCTCTCGCTCCGTTAACCCAATAAGAAGAACCGCGTCTTCCAGCAACGGTTCCGCTCTAGTAGCCATACTCGCCACAGAGGTTGTAAGGATTCCAGTTTTGTTGATTGGCTTATTTCGTGGTCAAACCACATGTTAGGGTTTTGAATGTAAGGGTAGTCTAAGTGGTTAATGTTGAAGATCAAAGGCCCTTCCATGACCTTAAGATACAAGCACGCCAAAGGTATAATCTCTTGTGCTTGGTTTTCCTTTGAAGAGAATTAGTAGCACACACACACTTAGCATTCTTGCTATGATTGCATATTTGCTTATTTTTATGTGCATCTCTTCACATGTCACTTTACACACTAGCACTTTGGTTGATATATATTGTTGTGTGTATATGTGCTTTATAATTCGTTTCCCGACATTGTTCGGAAACGTCCGCGCTTGCACTAATGAGTGCTTGGTTTCGCGTGAAGACCGCCTATAGAAAATGCCCTTGGCTTCTCCTTGGTTTTCACCATTGTTGATGATCGACGGTTATGATCGGCGGCCTGGCCGCCGAATGAAACCGCCGTTTCAGTCCAGTTTGGTCTGAAGCAATTATGTGGTCAAGATCGGCGGTCACGACCGCCGTTCGAAACCGCCGTTCATACCTGATTGATTTTTATCTCTCGGTCTAATTCGGCGGTTGGATCGGCGGTCACGAAACCGCTGAATGAAACCGCCGTTGATGCTCTGTTCTTCACGAGCTCAATTCGGCGGTCGTGATCGGTGGCCTGGCCACCGATTGAAACCGCCGAACGGTGCGTTTCAGGGGCAAAATTGTCTTTTCACATGCCCAATTCTTGATGTCTATAAATATCTTATTTTCTCAATCTCTGAATAAGTTTCTTGAGCAATTAGAACCCTAATCTTTCAAGAGAGATTTTTGAGAAAAAATCAAATCAAGAACCCACCTTTAAACACTCAAATCAAATCCTTTTTGCATCAAATTTCATATTGCATCCTCTATGTCTACATAGAAAGCATCTATGATTGGATTGACATCATCACAATATGCTTGGTAAGATTTTGATTAGTTTCATCTTATTTTAGTATTTTTACTATCTAGCATATTCTCTTTTTATTTACTTGTATGTTGTTGATCATATGATAAATACAAGAATAGAGAATTAATTGTGATGAATTAATTGAGTGTTGTTTTTGTGATAGCTAATTAGGTTTTTGCTTAATCTTGATTAGCTAAGCTATTTGACATGTCATTTAGCAATTGATATCTAGGGTTGATTAAATTGATTATATCATCATCCTAGATAAGCATCTAAGGTTACCTAGCCTTGTTTGTTATTTGAATATTCATACATATTCACATAGGTTGCATAATCTCTTCTTAGAGAATTAAATCTTGAGGCTAAGGTTGCTTAGGCCTCAAGCAATTGGACTAGAGCCACTTTTAAAGGCCCGAGTGGTAGAAGTGGGGGGTTATTGACCGGAGTGTTAGACGAGGTCTACATAGGTTGTAAACTCCATTTCGATTAGTGGATTTCGAGGTCCGAGTGTGGCGCACTAAACAGCCCGTGGTTTTTCCCAGTGGTTGGGTTTCCACGTATACATCAAGTGTTATTTAAATTCCGCACTATATTACACTTGTATGTATTTTTGACTAGTAGGGGCATTTTCGTAAAATTGACTTGCATGCGAAAATTGGGTAATAATAGTTAAAATCTATTCACCCCCCCTCTAGCTTTATATATAAAACACACCTTGAGTATTTTATTTACTTTCAATTGGTATCAGAGCGGGTTCCTAGATATACTTAGGTGATCCTAGCTCATTTTAGGTGTGTTGTGCATTTGTGTGATTTTTGCTCATTCATACATTTTGCATACATTTCATTCATTCATTTGAGACAATGAGTGGATTCGGTGGCAACCATGAGGGTGCTTCAAGCACACGGCCTCCTCTCCTCACCGGTGTGAATTATGCCTCATGGAAAGGCAAGATGGAGGCATATGTGTGCCAAATCCATGATAGGGCATGGATGGCAATTGAAGATGGGTATGCACCTCCTATGATGACTCCCACGAGTGGTGGAGAAGAAGTACTCAAGCCAAAGGCCCAGTGGTCACCTGAAGAGTTTGAGACTTCAAAATGGAATAGGAAGGCATGGCATGCTCTTCTATGTGCACTGGATGAAAATCAGTACAAACTGATTCAGAACACTAGGATAGCTAAGGAGGCATGGGATATCCTACAGGTTGCACATGAGGGAACCGATGTCGTTAAGGATTCCAAGCTACAAGTCCTTCAAACGCAATTTGAGTTGCTTAAAATGGAGTAGGACGAGTGCTTCAATGACTTTGAAGTCAAGTTGATGGATATTGTGAATCAAAGCCATCAACTCGGTGATCCTTATTCGGATAGGAGAGTTAAGTAGAAAATTATGAGGTCTCTCCCCGCTAGGTTTGAATCAAAAGTGACGGCTTTAGAGGAAAATAACATATACAAGGATATGAAGCCGAGCGAGGTGATTGGAAGACTCCTCGCCTATGAATCTAGGAAGGCTCCTAGTATTTCACCTCCTAAAAAGCAAAAAGGAATTGCTTTGAAAGCTTCCAAGGTTGAGAAGGAGGAAAAAGGTGACTCGGACCAAGACATGGCTTTGCTACTTAGAAGATTCAAGAAGTTTGTCAAGTTCGAGAATAAGGGCATTGGATACAAAGGCCAAGACTTGAAGAAAAAAGCTCCCTTCAAAAGTTTTGAGCCTAGGCAAGAGCATAGTGAGAAGAAAGGGGTCCAATGCTATGGGTGTGGTGGTATAGGTCACATCTCACCAGATTGTGGGAACTTGAAGAACAAGATGGCAAAAGTGATGACCGCCACATGGAGTGAAAGTGATGACTCCGGAGAGGGAGATAAGTCATCAAGTGATGATGAGCTTACCATCAACTACACGGTATTTGGGGCCACTTGTGTAGAAGAAAGAGTTGTTGGTAAGAATGATTTGACTAGTGATCCCATAGAAGAAAAAGATGAAGAAGTAGCTCTAGAGAAGATAAATGTAGCTACTCATTGGGATATGACTCTCATTGACTCAAGAGACCAAGGTGGAGGTCTAAATGAGGAAAATGACTCCATTAGTGAGAATGAGAGTGGAGGAGATAACTTAAGTGAAGATGACTCCTCATCTAACTCTACAAATGGAAGTGTAGAGAAAATGGATATAAATGACTTCATAGTCAAGTGTGAAAGTTCATTGGAGAAGAAAAATATAAAGTTGAACATTTTAGAGGATGAAAATCTAGAACTTTCAACACACAATGACCACTTAAGTAAACAAGTGGAGGCATCCAAGAAGATTGAAGACAAGCTAAGGGATGAGCTAGCTATGTCTAAGAGGAATGAAGAAGGGTTGAATAGAGAGCTTGTTGAAGCCATAGAGTCATTGTATAGGATGACTACAAGCACCAAGAAACTTGACCACATTCTTGGTAGTGGAAAGAACCCTTGTGACAAGAGAGGTATTAGGTATGAAGTAAGCAAGGAGATCACCACTCCAACCAAGACCATCTTTGTCAAGAGTTTAGGCAAGATAGAAGCCTCACCGGTGCACACTCCTAGGAAGAAAATTGATCTAGGACAATGTTCAAGAAGTGCACAAGTGAAGGTAGCTCCAAAGAGACAACCTCAAGCTCAAAAAGTTACTCAACCTAACTTCCCTCAAGCTCATATTCATCAAGGGAAGAGGCCAATCATGCAAAATGAAACAAGGAAGCAAGCTAGACCGGTTCAACAACAAAGAAGATTTGAACCCGCTCAACCACAAAGTCATGGGATGGCTCTTATGCATGCACAAGGACATGGTATGAATTCTAAATTTATCCCTACATGTCACTTTTGTGGTATTAATGGTCACATTAGACCAAATTGCTTTCATTTCATTAAATTATGTAGAATCAAAAGCATGATTGAAAAGAAAATGATAAGAGCTAGAATGCATGCTAATAGGAAGGAAAACATTCATATTCATGATCCTATTAATTCTAGTACTTTTGAACCATTGTCCACTAGGAAGAAAAATGTCATATCTATGTGGATAAGGAAAAATGAACCCGCTTGCTACGAGACTAACAAGTCTCAAATAGGTTCAACTAAGTCCAATGGACTTGGTAGGTCCATAGGACCTCATGCCCTTCATTAATGAAGGATGATACTAACCCCATATGGGGAACTCAAGCAAAGAGAGCTATTTTTGCATTCTTGTCACTTGCAAAAATTTGAAAAATCTTATGCTTCTTGGTTGATTGCTTGAGTAAGCTTAGTTGCACATATGTATATATATTTTCAATTCAATAAGTGTGAATCTTGCTTGTTTACAATCCATGTCATATTTATGTTCAAACATGCATTTTGGACTAGGAGATGTATGTAGGAAGTATGATTTGAATGACCTATGATTATCTCCATGACATGATGATTCTTTTATAACATGCTTATGTCTTATGAAAAGCATGAAATTCATGTACATGCTCAAATGAAAAAGCATGAATTGATAATTGCGCTCTTAAATGCAAAAACTTGTGTGAAAAAGCTTATGAGACTCAAATGAAAAAGGATCTAGTATCCATTCAAGGATTTTACAATCCAAATGTCTCTCTTTCTTTATTGGTTGAACATGTCTACTATCATACGGGTTTCATTCCCGAAAAAATCAAATAGGGTGCAAAGTTGCTCATGACATGTTTAGCTTATAAAGTTGGATATAGTTGTTCTTAGTTTGAAATCAATGAAATTTCTATATCCTTGCTTCTCTCATGACAATGGTGAAATTGGTTTGAATTCCTATTAGAAACCTTTGTCATTTGCTTTGCCAAATACCATGGTATTTTGGACTTGAATGCTATATGTCTTGTATGCAAAGCATTTTGTTTCACACATTTTATCTAATAAATCTCCTCGTTTCTCTCCGATTAATTGAGATTGCATAAAGTGACTTATATTGATTATGCATATACTTGAATGCTACTATCTCTCTTTGCCTTAAGTGACCCGGTTGGGGACTACTCCTTTGCCTATATCATGACAAAAAGGGGGAGTAGAATGTGGTGAGGGGAGGTGCAAATTGTTGTAGCAATTGGTGCACATTGGGGAGAATATATATTGAGGGGGAGTAACCCTTTGAGGGGGAGCATTGCATACATAAAAACAACATGATGTTGTGACTTAATTTTTTTTAAATATGCAAATGCTTGTTTTAATCTCACTTGATTCATCTCACCTTTTCTTGTTTTGGAAAGTTTAGAAACCTTGTTTCAGGGAATGATTGTTCTACAAGAGATTGAAGACTTCAAGTTTTATTTTTATATATCTCTTTGTATTGTAGAAAATCTTCATTGACCCATAGGTTTATTTTGTTGTGAGGAATCAATGTGAGTGGTGGTTTTGTCACGAAATAGCCAAAGGGGGAGATTGTAAGGATTCCCGTTTTGTTGATTGGCTTATTTCGTGGTCAAACCACATGTTGGGGTTTTGAATGTAAGGGTAGTCTAAGTGGTTAATGTTGAAGATCAAAGGCCCTTCCATGACCTCAAGATACAAGCACACCAAAGGTATAATCTCTTGTGCTTGGTTTTCCTTTGAAGAGAATTAGTAGCACACACACACTTAGCATTCTTGCTATGATTGCATATTTGCTTATTTTTATGTGCATCTCTTCACATGTCACTTTACACACTAGCACTTTGGTTGATATATCTTGTTGTGTGTATATGTGCTTTATAATTCGTTTCCCGACATTGTTCAGAAACGTCCGCGCTTGCACTAATGAGTGCTTGGTTTCGCGCGAAGACCGCCTATGGAGAATGCCCTTGGCTTCTCCTTGGTTTTCACCATTGTTGGTGATCGGCGGTTATGATCGGCGGCCTGGCCGCCGAATGAAACCGCCGTTTTAGTCCAGTTTGGTCTAAAGCAATTATGCGGTCAAGATCGGCGGTCACGACCGCCTTTCGAAACCGCCATTCATACCTGATTGATTTTTATCTCTCGGTCTAATTCGGCGGTTGGATCGGCGGTCACGAAACCGCTGAATGAAACCGCCGTTGATGCTCTGTTCTTCACGAGCTCAATTCGGCGGTCGTGATAGGCGGCCTGGCCGCCGATTGAAACCGCCGAACGGTGCGTTTCAGGGGCAAAATTGTCTTTTCACATGCCTAATTCTTGATGTCTATAAATATCTTATTTTCTCAATCTCTGAATAAGTTTCTTGAGCAATTAGAACCCTAATCTTTCAAGAGAGATTTTTGAGAAAAAATCAAATCAAGAACCCACCTTTAAACACTCAAATCAAATCCTTTTTGCATCAAATTTCATATTGCATCCTCTATGTCTACATAGAAAGCATCTATGATTGGATTGACATCATCACAATATGCTTGGTAAGATTTTGATTAGTTTCATCTTATTTTAGTATTTTTACTATCTAGCATATTCTCTTTTTATTTACTTGTATGTTGTTGATCATATGATAAATACAAGAATAGAGAATTAATTGTGATGAATTAATTGAGTGTTGTTTTTGTGATAGCTAATTAGGTTTTTGCTTAATCTTGATTAGCTAAGCTATTTGACATGTCATTTAGCAATTGATATCTAGGGTTGATTAAATTGATTATATCATCATCCTAGATAAGCATCTAAGGTTACCTAGCCTTGTTTGTTATTTGAATATTCATACATATTCACATAGGTTGCATAATCTCTTCTTAGAGAATCAAGTCTTGAGGCTAAGGTTGCTTAGGCCTCAAGCAATTGGACTAGAGCCACTTTTAAAGGCCCGAGTGGTAGAAGTGGGGGGTTATTGACCGGAGTGTTAGACGAGGTCTACATAAGTTGTAAACTCCATTTCGATTAGTGGATTTCGAGGTCCGAGTGTGGCGCACTAAACAGCCCGTGGTTTTTCCCAGTGGTTGGGTTTCCACGTATACATCAAGTGTTATTTAAATTCCGCACTATATTACACTTGTATGTATTTTTGACTAGTAGGGGCATTTTTGTAAAATTGACTTGCATGCGAAAATTGGGTAATAATAGTTAAAATCTATTCACCCCCCCTCTAGCTTTATATATAAAACACACCTCGAGTATTTTATTTACTTTCAGAGGTCACTACCTCGTCCCCCATATCACCCTCTTACGACTCAAGCGGTCCTCTCTAGAAGAACCCCTGGGAGCTCGCTAGCGCGTCCTGTTCAGTAAGGGCTGACGCCAGCCCTTGCTTCCAGCTCACATGGATGAAAAGGGTGCTGAGAACACCTGTAAGGCACTAATGTCACCTCATTAATAAGAAAGCAGTAAGCATGACTGAGGAAAGACAGCAACCGACGGTCGAGATCACCTACTAGCTGCGCTACATCAACGGTTGGATGACGTTCCATCTCAGCCCTAATTGGAGGTCAACTATCCCTTACATGCAAGAGGATGCTGGTTTCCTCAGCAAAATACTTGCAGAAATGCAGCCAGCACGAAGAAGGAAATGGTGGAAGGGAACACCTGACAGGGTGCAGTAGGACAGGCGCTGACACTGTCCCCCGCCAGGCCAGAACCTTGACAACTACTTCCCATCGCCACGAAGGCCCCTTACAACCAATCAAAACTCGTAGAAACGCCACCTTTTCATCACCTCAGCCCTACAGAGGCTCTGATTTAGGCCTGAGGCCTAGGTGGAGCGATCGGAACCCTCCAAGACGTGTGGTAACCCCGATCCTGCCCCAGATCAGTGGCTGGGATCAGCCCCGCCAATTGCGCCCTAGGAACTAGGGCCCCCACCTACCAAAACGGATGCTCCCGCCAAGGCAAAGCCAGTAGGGCGTAATCCTGATCCTTGATTCCTTGTGACCGCCATTGTGGATAGGAGGGAACGGTGGGGATTTAACCGGGGGTTCCCGCCTAATTAGAGGACCTCCACCTACCCCCTACCAGAGACACTATAAAATGCCCCTACATCCCACAGAGGAGGGGGTTGGCCCTTGAAAAACAAAAAACCTCCCACTTGGCCTGGCCAAAGCTCCTATATACATGTGTTCTACTTGGCTACTACCCTGCCTGGCCAAAGCTCCTATATGCGTGTGTTCTACTTGGCTACTACCCCGCCTAGTCAAAGCTCTTATGTGTGTGTGTCCTACTTGGCCACTACCCCGCCTGGCCAAAGCTCCTATGTGTGTGTTCTACTTGGCTACTACCCCATTTAGTAAAAGCTCCTATGTGTGTGCTACTTGGCTGCTGTCTCGTCTAAATAAAGCTCCCGTATGCAACCTATTGAGTGACCTCCCCGCCTAGTTTGGACTCTTGCATGTTATATCTCCATCCCGCTAGTAACCCCTTTGTAATAGCCGGATGGTGTATGTAGACTGATGTAGGTTGTACTCCGCTGTTAAGTAATAAAAAGCCCACCTTGTTACCCCTCCAAAGATGTGCCAGCCACACCTCCTACACCAGCACGCTACCTCAACCTCTGTTCCATTGTGTAAGACCGGTCCTACTGTATAGTATCGATCCCTGGTACTCGGTCCACGGGGGCTTCACCCTACCCGGTCCGGGCCAGCTGCGGTGCACCCCATACACCGCGGTCTAGGTTATCCCAGGAAAACATCCGACGGATTTTCAGGATAACATTATGTTTGCATGATTATAGTTCTATTTACTTTTTAATTAGATCTTGCACTTATGTGATTGAATGAGTATTGACACACTTGTTGATTACAATATGTTGTAGGATTTATTTGTAATAAAATTGATTGAGTTATTGACACACTTGATTGATTATAGCACATAGTGAATAGGATAGGCTTTTGAAGGGATGATCAACCACAATTGCCTAGGCCTTTGATCGTCACTAATTGATCCCACCTTGACCCCCTTTCCTTAATCGGTTAGGCATTTTGGTGGGAAGTTGTTTAGGGTTTGTAGTGATGGCCTAAGCAACACTTTTGAATGAGATCGGTCCATGATTCTGTAGATTGTACATTGAAACTAATTTACAGTGTGTTTAGTATAAGTCTAGAAGAGGGGGGGGGGGGTTGTAAGGTTTCCCATGTGTTGATTGGCTTATTTCGTAGACAAACCACAATTGGGGATCTTTGTAAGGGTAGTCTAGGATTTGATGTTCATGTCTAATGGCCCTTTCAAGACCTCAAGGTTTCAAGCACTCCAAAGGTATATCTAGTGCTTGGTTTTGTGCTTTGAAGAGATTAGATGCACACACACACACATTCCATTCATATCCATTCTTTGTGTATAACATGTGTTTATTTATGTGTGCATTCATGTTTAAAACATCTCTTCTTACATGTTATTTTGATTGCATCTTTTATGTCCATTGCCATGTCATACATAGGCTTAGGATTGCATTCTTGCAAAGGGCACTGTTGAAAGCGCTCTACAGAGGCACTGTTCGAACATCGCCTACATGACCTGTTGGAAAAAAATGGTCTTTTTAATGCATCAGGTATGATGCAATTTGAAGAGGCGCTGTACGAGCGCTGTACGTACAGCGCCTATCTCAGACCCGAGAGGACCAATTTTGAGGCGCTGTTTGATCGCGCTATGAATGTTCACATTTAGCGCCCCTAATTCCTACCTTTTATGTCATATTCGAGCACTTTTTGTGTGTATAACAAGTGTTTTTGTTAAGTTCAGGTAATTTGGCCAGTCAGGAAGGTTTTTGCATCAAAGTGATTAAAAGAGGAGCAAAACCATGAGAAGGAGGCAAGGCGGGCTCTGAAGGCGGGCACATGCCAGCCTTCCCGAAGATCTGAAGTCGCCTGAAATCAAGGCTAGTTGCGCGGTGAGCTCATGCGGCGGGAAAGAGGCCGCCCATAGCTTTTCAGAAGCGCGGCGACTTTGTGACAGCGGGAAAGAAGACACCGAGAATATCGCCAAAGGCAAGGCGGGTTCGCACGGCAGGAATAAACCCGCCCCAGGCACGTCCAAGGGCCAAATTTGGCACTTCTTGCCTCATTTGAAGAAGACATATATATACTTCTTTCTCATACTGAACAAGTGTGAAATATATATAGTTTAGAATAGTTCTTAGTAGTTTTTAGATATTTAATCATAGAATAGCCTAGAGATTCAAGTAGTTCATCACTTGTAATCTTTGTAGAAAAAGATACTAATCTTAGTAAGTATCTTGCTCATCAATCTCTTGAAGGTTATTGTGATTATTTGGTTTGTATTGCTGTGGAGGAAGGAGAGATCGGTCTTGATTCTTCGAGGGTAGTATATCTTCCTTTTGTTCATTAATATGCTATACTTAATGATCATGCGTAACTAAACACTTTGTTGGGGAATCTATGAAAGTATTGATGTAATCACTTATTACCACTTTTTCTTATATGCATCACTTGTGTTTGTATGCTTGAATTGATGAAATCATGTCATATATCTCATAATCTTAGAAGCATGGAGTTTGTTATTGTAAAGTAATGAAATACTAAGTTCATAATATTTGAATTAAGTATGGTTAGTAAAAACTCCTAGATTAGAATGTGTTGTTCATACAAGATCCTAAGAATACGTTCTGTCAATTTAGTTCCACAACTTACATTCATTAATGATTAATCTAAACTTAGGGGATTCATTCAGTGAATGGTTGATTGTGCCGAGGGCATAAGTGAAACAACACTAGTGATTTGATCTTTGTTGCATGAAGGTGGTTATTTGTGGTGCATCATTACTGATTTCATACATTCCCTAGCATCTTAGCTTATCAATTATAATCTTTTATCATCTCAATAGTTTAATTCCTTAGAACGATCACTAATCCTAGCATTTACCAGTTACTAGATTTCCCTGTGGACCGATACCCTTACTTTGTACACTATACTAGCATAACGACTTGTGCACTTGCAATAGGGTCTTCAAACTCACACGCCCCTTTAATACAACCGAGGTAGACTAGGTTAAATTATAGTGACATTTGTAGAACAGGTTTGGGCATGTCAAGATTTATGGCGCCGCTGACGGGGAATACTTTCTCTTGTAGCGCGGTTAGTTAGGTTTAGGATTGTCATTTTGTGATAAATTTAGAATTACTACACTTTTAGTTGCGCACTAGTATAACGTTTATCTTTTTCACATTGATCTTCGTTACCTTTCTTGAATTTGTGTGCAGAGTCTTCACAGTGAACTAAATGGAGGACGTACGATGTATGAAGGAATTTTCATTGCCTATTATGGGGGCACATCCTTCGGCCATAGCATTGAATGCCGCCCAGCGGGACTATGAGCTGAAGAACTTACACTATAACATCTTGCCATCCTACTATGGGAAACCTAACGAGGACGCACTTCAGTTTATGAAAGAATACTACAATGCTATCACTACGATACCATTGGGTCGGTTAACAGAGGACTTACTGAGGATGCGTTGCTTTTCATACTGTTTGAAGGACAATGCCAAGAAATGGCTGATGGCTTTGCCAGCTGGTACACTGACCACATGGGCCGAGGTGGAGCAGAATGTTTTCTCCAAATTCTTTCCGTCCTGGAAAACCAAAGAAATAAAGGGAAGAATTGCAAACTTCCAAGAGAAGGAAGGAGAAGCATTCCACAAATCATGGGAGAGGTTCAAGCTATTGTTAGCTCAATGCCCACACCATGATTTCACACTTCAGTCATATGTGTAATCATTTTATGACGGACTTACTGGACTCACACAAGCAATTGTCGACAATGCTTGTGGTGGAGCGATGAGGGAATGTACCGCTGATTATATGTTCAACAAGTATGAAATGCTGGGACAGAATTCTCAACAAAGAAGCACAAAGGGAAACCGTAGTGGGACTGCACATTTAGCAATGCAAATGGAGACCTTGAATAACAGTGTCAGGGCAATGATGGTAAATCAGCAGGGGCAACAGAATAGCCCGGGTAAGGTATGCCAAGCATGTGGCATGATTAGACATAGAGCAGATGTATGCACCTCCCACAGAGAGGTTTATTCAGAGGCAGAAGCTCAAGCGATGTACCAGTGGAATCAAGGCAGGCAGAGAAACAGTAACAATGCCTACCAGCAGCCGAGGTATGATCAAAATCAATCATGGGGTGGAAACAACCCTCGTGGTCCGTATCAAGTACAGCAGGGTGCTGGGAGTTCGGGTCAGTGGAGCAATCAGAACCCTCCACAGTCATATCAACAAGAAATGGACCAAAGAATGATGGGAATAGAGGCGTCACTGAAAAAGTTATCAATTTAATTGGGACAGGTGATGGAGGCTAATGGGCAGCAAGACAGGGGGAAAGCCCCAATGCATGAGCAGGCTCACGCCATTACTAGTTCTATGAGTAGGTACACTACCAAGGAATAAGATCCAGGGAGTTTTGAGTTGAGTATTACTGTGGGAAACTCCTCAGCAGAAAAAGCGATGCTTGATCTAGGAGCCAGTATCAACATGATGCCATACTCTGTGTATGAAAGGCTTAGATTGAGTGAACTCAAGCCGACTTCCATTAATTTGCGTCTTGCTGATCAGTCATCTAGAAATCCTAGAAGAGTAGTGGAGAATGTGATCCTCAAGGTGGATCGATTGCTCATTCCCACTGACTTTGTAGTGTTGGACGTAGAGGACAGAGATGAGAATGGAAACTCACAACCAGTGTTGTTAGGAATGCCGTTTCTGGCAACCTCACGAGCAGTTGTGGATGTTCATGGAGGGAAACTCACTTTGAGTGTTTTGGATGATGTAGTAGAGTTTAATATGTTTGGAGCTCAACCATTGCCAAAGAAGAAAGCTAGGATTGAGGAAGAAAGTTCACCGAGTCAAGACACTCAGGATTCTGAAACCATAGAAGAATTTTTAAGGACACTGGAAGAAGAGGAGAGAAGCCTGAAGGATTCAGAGACTCTGAAAAAGAAGGAATTATGTAAGGATTCCCATATCTTGATTGGCTTATTTCGTGGACAAACCACATGTTGGGGTTGATAATGTAAGGGTAGTTTAGGTGTTTGAACTTCATGCTAGAAGGCCCTTTCAAGACCTCAAGGGACAAGCACGCCAAAGGTATAATTTCTTATGCTTGATTTTTCTTTGAAGAGATTTAGTAAGCACACACACACTTAGCATACTTGCATTTGTGTGCATACTCTTCACATGTCACTTTACACACTAGCACTTTGATTGATATATCTTGTTGTGTGTATATGTGCTTTGTAATTCGTTTCCCGATAATGTTCGGAAACGTCCGCGCTCACACGTATGTGTGCTTGGTTTTACGCGAAGACCGCCCACGGAGAATGCCCTTGGCTTCTCCTTGGTTTTCACCATTGTTGGTGATCGGCGGTTATGATCGGCGGCCTGGCCGCCGAATGAAACCGCCATTTCAGTCCAGATTGGTCTGAAGCAATTATGCGGTCACGATCGGCGGTCACGATCGCTGTTCGAAACCACCGTTCATACCTGATCGATTTTAATCTCTCGGTCTAATTCGGCGGTTGGATCGGCGGTCACGAAACCGCCGAATGAAACCGCTGTTGATGCTCTGTTCTTCACGAGCTCAATTCGGCGGTCGTGATCGGCGGCCTGGCCGTCGATTGAAACCGCCGAATGGTGCGTTTCAGGGGCAAAATTGTCTTTTCATATGCCCAATTCTTGATGTCTATAAATATCTTACTTTCTCATTCTCTGCATAAGCTTCTTGAGTTATTAGAACCCTAAACTTTCAAGAGAGATTTTTGAGAAAAAATCAAATCAAGAACTCACCTTTAAACACTCAAATCAAATCCTTTTTGCATCAAATTTCATATTGCATCCTCTATGTCTACATAGAAAGCATCTATGATTGGATTGGCATTATCACAATATGCTTGGTAAGATTTTGATTAGTGTCATCTTATTTTAGTATTTTTACTATCAAGTATATTCTCTTTTAATTTACTTGTATGTTGTTGATCATATGATAAATACAAGAATAGAGAATTAATTGTGTTGAATTAATTGAGTGTTGTTTTTGTGATAGCTAATTAGGTTTTTGCTTAATCTTGATTAGCTAAGCTATTTGACATGTCATTTAGCAATTGATATCTAGGGTTGATTAAATTGATTATATCATCATCCTAGATAAGCATCTAAGGTTACCTAGCCTTGTTTGTTATTTGAATATTCATACATATTCACATAGGTTGCATAATCTCTTCTTAGAGAATTAAGTCTTGAGGCTAAGGTTGCTTAGGCCTCAAGCAATTGGACTAGAGCCACTTTTAAAGCCCGAGTGGTAGAAGTGGGGGGTTATTGACCGGAGTGTTAGACGAGGTCTACATAGGTTGTAAACTCCATTTCAATTAGTGGATTTCGAGGTCCGAGTGTGGTGCACTAAACAGCCCGTGGTTTTTCCTAGTGGTTGGGTTTCCACGTATACATCAAGTGTTATTTAAATTCCGCACTATATTACACTTGTATGTATTTTTGACTAGAAGGGGCATTTTCGTAAAATTGACTTGCATGCGAAAATTGGGTAATAATTGTTAAAATCTATTCACCCCCCCTCTAGATAATATATTTTGAACACACCGCATTTCTTTTCAATTGGTATCAGAGCGGGTTCCTAAATATACTTAGGTGATCGTAGCTCATTTTAGGTGTGTTGTGCATTTGTGTGATTTTTGCTCATTCATACATTTTGCATACATTTCATTCATTCATTTGATACAATGAGTGGATTCGGTGGCAACCATGAGGGTGCTTCAAGCACACGGCCTCTTCTCCTCACTGGTGTGAATTATGCCTCATGGAAAGGCAAGATGGAGGCATATGTGTGCCAAATCCATGATAGGGCATGGATGGCAATTGAAGATGGGTATGCACCTCCTATGATGACTCCCACGAGTGGTGGAGAAGAAGTACTCAAGCCAAAGGCCCAGTGGTCACCTGAAGAGTTTGGGACTTCAAAATGGAATAGGAAGGCATGGCATGCTCTTCTATGTGCAGTGGATGAAAATCAGTACAAACTGATTCAGAACACTAGGATAGCTAAGGAGGCATGGGACATCCTACAGGTTGCACATGAGGGAACCGATGTTGTTAAGGATTCCAAGCTACAAGTCCTTCAAACGCAATTTGAGTTGCTTAAAATGGAGGAGGACGAGTGTTTCAATGACTTTGAAGTCAAGTTGATGGATATTGTGAATCAAAGCCATCAACTCGGTGATCCTTATTCAGATAGGAGAGTTAAGCAGAAAATTATGAGGTCTCTCCCCGCTAGGTTCGAATCAAAAGTGACGGCTTTAGAAGAAAATAGCACATACAAGGATATGAAGCTGAGCGAGGTGATTGGAAGACTCCTCGCCTATGAATCTAGGAAGGCTCCTAGTATTTCACCTCCTAAAAAGGAAAAAGGAAAAAGGAAAAAGGAATTGCTTTGAAAGCTTCCAAGGTTGAGAAGGTGGAAAAAGGTGACTCGGACCAAGACATGGCTTTGCTACTTAGAAGATTCAAGAGTTTGTCAAGTTCGAGAATAAGGGCATTAGATCCAAAGGCCAAGACTTGAAGAAAAAAACTCCTTTCAAGAATTTTGAGCCTAGGAAAGAGCATAGTGAGAAGAAAGGGGTCCAATGCTATGAGTGTGGTGGTATAGGTCACATCTCACCGGATTGTGGGAACTTGAAGAACAAGATGGAAAAAGTGATGACCGCCACATGGAGTGAAAGTGATGACTCCGGAGAGGGAGATAAGTCATTAAGCGATGATGAGCTTATCAATAACTTCAAGGCATTGGGTGCCACTTGTGAAGAAAATGAAGTTGTTGGTAAGAATTCCGTTGCTAGTGATCCCATAGAAGAAAAAGATGAAGAAGTAGCCCTAGAGAAGATAAATGTAGCTACTCATTGGGATATGGCTCTCATTGACTCAAGAGACCAAGGTGAAGGTCCTAATGGGGGAAATGACTCCATTAGTGAGAAAGAGAGTGGAGGAGATAACTCAAGTGAAGTTGACTCCTCATCTAACTCTACAAATGGAAGTGTAGAGAAAATGGATGTAAATGACTTTATAGTCAAGTGTGAAAGTTCATCGAAGAAGAACAATAGAAAATTGAAGATTTTAGAGGATGAAAATCTAGAACTTTCAACACATAATGACCACTTAAGTAATCAAGTGGAGGCATCCAAGAAGATTGAAGACAAGCTAAGAGATGAGCTAGCTTTGTCTAAGAGGAATGAAGAAGGGTTAAAGAGAGAGCTTGATGAAGCTATAGAGTCATTGTCTAGGATGACTACAAGCTCCAAGAAACTTGACCACATTCTTGGTAATGGAAAGAACCCTTGTGACAAGAGAGGTATTGGGTATGTAGAAACCAAGGAGATCACTACTCCAACCAAGACCGTCTTTGTCAAGAGTTTGGGCAAGATAGAAGCCTCACCGGTGCACACACCTAGGAAGAAAATTGATCTAGGACAATGTTCAAGAAGTGCACTTATGAAAGAAGCTCACTTATGAAAGAAGCTTCAAAGAGACAACCTCAAGCTCAAAAAGTTCCTCAACCAAACTTCCCTCAAACTCATATTCTTCAAGGGAAGATGCCAATCATGCAAAATGAAACAAGGAAGCAAGCGAGACCGGCTCAACAACAAAGAAGATTTGAACCCACTCAACCACAAAGTCATGGGAAGGCTCCTATGCATGCACAAGGACATGGTATGAATTCTAAATTTATCCCTACATGTCACTTTTGTGGTATTGATGGTCACATTAGACCAAATTGCTTTCATTTCATTAAATTATGTAGAATCAAAAGCATAATTGAAAAGAGAATGACAAGAGCTAGAATGCATGCTAATAGGAAGGAAAATATTCATGTTCATGATCCTATTATTTCTAGTACTCTTGAACCATTGTCCACTAGGAAGAAAAATGTCATATCTATGTGGATAAGGAAAAATGAACCCGCTTGCTATGAGACTAACAAGTCTCAAATAGGTTCAACCAAGTCAAATGGACTTGGGAGGTCCATAGGACCTCATGACCTTCATTGATGAAGGATGATATTGACCCCATATGGGGATCTCAAGCAAAGAGAGCTTATGCATACTTGTTGCATGCAAATATTTGAAAAATCTTATGCTTCCTTGTTAATTGCTTGAGTAAGCTTGGTTGCACATATGTATATATGTTTTCAATTCAATAAGTGTGAACCATGCTTGTTTACAATCCATGTCATATTTATGTTCAAACATGCATTTTTGGACTAGGAGATTTACATAGGAAGTATGATTTGGATGACCTATAGTTATCTCCATGACATGATGATTCTTAATGACATGCTAATGACATATGAAAAGCATGAAATTCAAATGACATGCTCATGAAAAAGCATGAATTGATGATTGTAATTTTTAAATGCAAAACTTGTTTGAAAAAGCTTATGAGGCTCTAAATGAATAAAGGATCTTGTATCCGTTCAAAGGAATTTATATTCCAAATTGTCTCTCTTTCTTTATTTGTTGAACATGTCTATTATCATACGGGTTTCATTCCCGGAAAAATCAAATAGGGTGCAAAGTTGCTCATGACATGTTTGACTTATAAAGATGGATATAGTTGCTCATACATTAAAATCAATGAAAACTCTATATCTTTGCTTCTCTCATGACATTGGTGAAATTGGTTTGAATTCTTATTAGAAACCTTTGTCATTTGCTTTGCCAAATACCATTGTATTTTGGACTTGAATGCTACATGTCTTGTATGCAAAGCATGTTTTGTTTCACACATTTATTTCAAAATAAATCTCCTTGTTTCTCTCCATTTGATAGAGTTGCATAAAGTGCATTTTATGATTATGCAAATGACTTGAATGCTATCATCTCTCTTTGCTAAGTGACCCGGTTGGGGACTACTCCTTTGCCTATATCATGACAAAAAGGGGGAGTAGAATGGCGGTAAGGAGGGGTTGCAATTATGCATGTTGGGGAGACAATACATTGAGGGGGAGTAACCCTTTGAGGGGGAGCATTGCATTCATCATACATTGCATGATGTTGTGTTTAAATTCTTAGAAATGCAAATGCTTGTTTATGTCCTCACTTGATTCATCTCACTTTTTACTTGAATTGGAAAGTATAGAAACTTTGCTTTCAGGGATTGATTGTTCTACTTGAGATTGAAGACTTCAAGTTTATTTTTATATATCTCTTTGTAAAGTAAAAAATCTTAGTAGACCCGTAGTTTCTATTATGATGTGAGGAATCAATGTGAGTGGTGGTTTTGTCATGAAATAGCCAAATGGGGAGATTGTAAGGATTCCCATATCTTGATTGGCTTATTTCGTTGACAAACCACATGTTGGGGTTGATAATGTAAGGGTAGTTTAGGTGTTTGAACTTCATGCTCGAAGGCCCTTTCAAGACCTCAAGGGACAAGCACGCCAAATGTATAATTTCTTGTGCTTGATTTTTCTTTGAAGAGATTTAGTAAGCACACACACACTTAGCATACTTGCATTTGTGTGCATACTCTTCACATGTCACTTTACACACTAGCACTTTGGTTGATATATCTTGTTGTGTGTATATGTGCTTTGTAATTCGTTTCCTGATAATGTTCGGAAACTTCCGCGCTCACACGTATATGTGCTTGGTTTTGCGTGAAGACTGCCCACGGAGAATGCCCTTGGCTTCTCCTTGGTTTTCACCATTGTTGGTGATCGGCGGTTATGATCGGCAGCCTGGCCGCCGAATGAAATCGCCGTTTCAGTCCAGATTGGTCTGAAGCAA
Source organism: Acer yangbiense (assembly GCA_008009225.1). Lineage (NCBI taxonomy): Eukaryota > Viridiplantae > Streptophyta > Magnoliopsida > Sapindales > Sapindaceae > Acer > Acer yangbiense. Next base: position 349,338 of record CM017769.1, read on the forward strand.
TTATGCGGTCACGATCGGCGGTCACGACCGCCGTTCGAAACCGCCGTTCATATCTGATCGATTTTAATCTCTCGGTCTAATTCGGCGGTTGGATCGGTGGTCATGAAACCGCCGAATGAAACCGCTGTTAATGCTCTGTTCTTCACGAGCTGAATTCGGCGGTCGTGATCGGCGGCCTGGCCGCCGATTGAAACCGCCGAACGGTGCGTTTCAGGGGCAAAATTGTCTTTTCATATGCCCAATTCTTGATGTCTATAAATATCTTACTTTCTCATTCTCTACATAAGCTTCTTGAGTTATTAGAACCCTAAACTTTCAAGAGAGATTTTTGAGAAAAAATCAAATCAAGAACTCACCTTTAAACACTCAAATCAAATCCTTTTTGCATCAAATTTCATATTGCATCATCTATGTCTACATAGGAAGCATCTATGATTGGATTGGCATCATCACAATATGCTTGGTAAGATTTTGATTAGTGTCATCTTATTTTAGTATTTTTACTATCAAGCATATTCTCTTTTAATTTACTTGTATGTTGTTGATCATATGATAAATACAAGAATAGAGAATTAATTGTGTTGAATTAATTGAGTGTTGTTTTTGTGATAGCTAATTAGGTTTTTGCTTAATCTTGATTAGCTAAGCTATTTGACATGTCATTTAGCAATTGATATCTAGGGTTGATTAAATTGATTATATCATCATCCTAGATAAGCATCTAAGGTTACCTAGCCTTGTTTGTTATTTGAATATTCATACATATTCACATAGGTTGCATAATCTCTTCTTAGAGAATTAAGTCTTGAGGCTAAGGTTGCTTAGGCCTCAAGCAATTGGACTAGAGCCACTTTTAAAGGCCCGAGTGGTAGAAGTGGGGGGTTATTGACCGGAGTGTTAGACGAGGTCTACATAGGTTGTAAACTCCATTTCGATTAGTGGATTTCGAGGTCCGAGTTGTAGGGAAAAATACCGTAATACACGCAGCGGAAGCAAGACTAAAAATAGATTTAGTAACTTTTAAAAATTTTTCCTTTTATGAACCTTAAACCCTTTAATCAATTAAACATATATATTACCTAACAAAAGAATAATACCTTTTGTCGCGTGATCCGATTGACTTACGTCGATGGTAATCCGCAAGATCTTCAATCCTAGCACGAACGTGGATCACCTAGGAGCGTGGTCTCCCTTTTCTTTGAATTGCAAACCTGTGAATGGACAAACAAACTTTTCTTTTCTTTGTTAGTCACAAAAACAATCAAAAGAATACCAAGATTATTCCGGTCACTTTTGAGTTCTCAATCTAATGATATAAACTCGCGTGAACTCGCGTGAACCTAGATCGATGTTGTATACACAAGCTTATTTATGATTAAGCAAATAGTATATCATCAAAGAATAATCTAACACTCTTTTATGTTTTTAGTTGAATAAAATAATCTCTCTATGAATTAAGAAGAAGAAGAAATTTGTATCAACAACACATACCTTGGCCGAATTCTATAAGAGCACTTATATAGGTGGCCAAATTTTCTTCTTTTCTTTCACTTAGGGTGGCCGAAAATCATAACCTAAAAGGGACTAGGGTTACCGCAATTCTCAAGCCCAAAAGAGTTTGTATTGCACCCTAATTCCTATTTTAGTTTAAGACTTCAAACCCTAATCCAACTCATAGATCTTTTATTCTTTTATTCTTTTATTTTGACTAAATAAAAAGACTCCTTATTTGATTAAATAAATAAAATTAATTATTTATTTTCTTACCAAATAAGTCTTTTACTTTTAGTATACTACCAACAATAGTATAACACTAGGAATCATATTTCCTAATCAGAAAAGATTTGTTTCTTAATTAAACAATTAATTAATAAATTAATTAATTCTTATTTAATTAAAACAATGAAAACAAAATAATATCTTAGGTTAAAAATTTAACCTTGCCGCCCCATATAAAATAATTGGGCCAAATATTATTTTCTTATTTCATTTAATCCATTGGACTTTAAATAAAAAGCCCACATGTGAACCAGACTCATTCTTACTAAAAGAAATAAGCCCACATGTCTTTCATTAATATATTAATATAATTGAGCAGCCCATTACATAAATAATGTGCAAATTATATTCTTAATGTATTAAATGCAATTCTAGATGGACCCTTAAATTGGTCCGGTAGAATATATCAAGTGATCCATGCAAGTCCGTGTGGATTGGGGATTTTGGCGGCCATCTAAATTTAAGCTTCAATAGACATAACCTAATCACAATCAACAAATGATTCACTTAGGTCCGATCCATTAATTTTAACTCATTCCACTAAAGAGCTAAAACTGAACTCTTAAATAAAGATAGAAAAGGAAGATGTTCCTCATTCATACCCTAGACAATCATGTTGGAGATAGTGTATCCTCGTGATTAATATCAGTAATCGCCAAGAGTTCATAGACCACCTACAACTCTCCAAGTTACCATATTTACTCATATGACCACGTTTTGAACTTGGATATTTTGACTTGTCCAGAAGCCATGTTTTCAATAGACACTATCGAAAACTCAACGTTGAGATTTAATATCCAATTACCTCAAAACATCCATATGATGATATTATACTCTCATTTAATAAATGGAGCCACGATGTCCATATCTATAAATGAAGTCCTCTATCGATTAACAAATGAATATCACCAAACTATCGAGGATAGACTATGCGATATAATCGTACTCATTGATAACTCAAATGATATCACTTGCAACCATAAGTCCATCATTTATCTCAGGATTACGATAGACTCTCCGATTGTCCTGATAATGAAAAGACTATTATCTATTGACGGTTCTAGATAAAGCTTTTCATTGTGATCCAGTTCAATGCACCCAGTGCACTAGATCCTTTTGCTCGAAGACACTCCGATGATTTTAGACTCATCATATCTCATTTGATTTCACTCAAATGCTAGCAAAAGAATTCTACAACTTTAACAAGATAAAGGTGCCCAACCTTTAACTTAAGTTGTGAACATTATTCAAGACTAACTAAAGAATTGTGTCTACCACATACATATCCAGATGTACGAACAATTCTTCTTTTCTCATAGTCTTTAGACCTTATGATTATTTACTTTGACAATTATAATATTAAACTATAAATGCTATACGATTTGTTAAACCAGAAATCACTTTATTAATATGAAAAAGATTGTTAATTACAACATTACACTCTTGCTATTGAGCATTATCCTAACACGAGTGTGGCGTACTAAACAGCCCGTGGTTTTTCCCAGTGGTTGGGTTTCCACGTATACATCAAGTGTTATTTAAATTCCACACTATATTACACTTGCTTGTATCTTTGACTAGTAGGGGCATTTTCGAAAAATTGACTTGCATGCAAAAATTGGGTAATAATCGTTAAAATCTATTCACCCCCCCTCTAGATAATATATTTTGAACACACCGTATTTCTTTTCAAATTACTTGCCCACAACAGGAACTTGTTGACAAGAATTGAGCAGCTAGAGCAAGAGAAGGAGGAACAGATGAGATATCTTGCAGAGGTTATGAAACTCATATCTGATTTGAAGGAGGCCTATACGTCCTCTACACAGAAGATGCAAGATAAGATCTTTGATCTAATGAAAGAATTGGAGGTACGGGATATGGTGGACGATTTGAACGCAACTTGTCTAGGAAGGAAGCGAGCTAGCCACAACCTCAATATCACCGAAGGAGTTTACAACCATGGAGGTACTTTCTACTCTCCAACATGTTATTATTGTGGAACTCAAGGGCACAAAAGGCCCAATTGCATGAGATATCACAAGTTCTGTAAAACAAGGAATGTGTCTCCTAGGAGGGTTATGGGGAGACCTAGGCAAATATGGGTTCGAAAGGACACATACAAGGAATCCTCCTCACCTCAAGTGAACTCCACACCGGATTTGAAAATGTGGCCACCTGAGGCACCCATGACCTTGACCTTGTTACGTCGACCTCCTACGTCTTGTTCTGAGATTGGAAGTACGAGCACGGCTCGTTCACCTTTGAATATGTGAACGATTTAATGAATATTGTGTGTGTGTAGGTGGATGACCCGAAGAACAGGGTCGGAAATGGAATGATGTACTTGTTTTGTTTGTAATTATTAATAAAGGACAAGTAATGAGGTGTGGGATCATTTGACCCACAACCTTGGACTCTAATAATAATATCTATTATGTGTGTAATTCCCCCGAGCATTGAGCTAGGGTTGTATATATATATATATATTGTGTGTTGTGTGTGAAATGTGTTGTGCAGGTCAAACATTCCAAATTCGAGAAAAGGGAACTCAAAATGTTGGGATGCATTTCGGTGAGCTAGTCCAGGCGGGACATTGGCCGCCTTCCAGAAGGATCAAGCTCGCCAAAGGAGAATGGAGCATTTCGGCCATCTAGTCTAGGCGGGACATTGGCCGCCTTACAGAAGGCACAAAGCCGCCGCGAGTTGCTTCTGAAGAAGGTCATTATTGGGCGGCGAGCTAGTACGGCGGGCTTGAACCCGCCGCACAAACCCACCGAGGTAATTAGAAAGAAGTTTTAAAAGGTAGATGTTTTGGCTTTTTGGGTAGGTACTCTATTTTTCAACTGAAGTTTTCATTTCAAACATCCTTGCTCTTCCTGATCATCAACCAAGGTACCTTTTAGATACCAATTCTTTACTTGGATTGTAAGTCATCTCTTTTTCTCTTTTATTTCTTGTTTATATGGTGTTGTTATGCAACAAAAAGTTCAAGGATAGAAAAGAGAAATCATTAGAAGTTATCTAGAGACATATGCATGTTGGGATGATGGGTTCGTCAGGAGTAAAATCAATGATATGTGAACCAACTCATGATTTTGATTGTTGAATAGCTTGTTTATATGCATGATGGTTTACACACACACACACCTGATTATAGTAAATAACAATAGGATTAAGAAATACTTAGGACAATTAAAGCACTTTCGGTAGCGGTAGAATTCACTGTTCCAGTAGTCTTGTTAACATTTTTTTCGATATAGTGTATAAATTGTTCATACCAGGAAATGGAAAACTCCATTGAAGATGTGTTAGTAATCGAATTCTCTGAGAAGAATATCCGTGACTCTATGGCTTCGGAAGACTACGAAATAGAAGAGGGTCAAGAAACTGACTGGGTAGAAATGTTAGTATGGGCTAGTACCTCAGTGGAAGATGAGGAGACAGGGGAGCACATTCTGAGAGATGAGCAGCCAAACACTACTCCCCCACCTATCTTGGAACTCAAGCTACTACCATCTACCTTGAAAGTATGCATTCCTAGGGGAAAATGAGACATTTCCGGTGATCATTGCATCAGACTTGCAACCAGAGGAAGAGAAAGAATTGATCAATGTGTTGCAATACTATATAGAGGCCATAGGTTGGTCGTTGGATAACTTGAAAGGAATTAGCCCTACCACTTGTATGCACAAGATTTTTCTTGAGGAAGGATCCAAACCAACCATCGAAGGGCAACGAAGGCTAAATCCAATCATGAAGGAGGTAGTCAAGAAGGAAATCGTCAAGTTGTTAGAAAATGGGATCATTTACCATATTTCGGACAGCAAGTGGGTTAGCCCTATTCATGTAGTGCCTAAGAAGTCTGGGTTGACTGTGGTAAAGAATGAAGACAATGAGTTGGTGCCACAAAGGGTTTAGACAGGCTGGCGAGTATGCATCGATTACAGGAAACTTAATACAGCTACTAAGAAGGATCATTTCCTTCTGCCATTCATTGATCAGATGTTCGAACGTCTGGCAGGTCACATTCATTACTGCTTTTTGGATGGGTACTCCGAATATAATCAAATTGCTATCGTTCCAGAAGATCAGGAGAAAACCACTTTCACATGTCCTTTCGGTACATTCGCTTACCGACGGATGCCATTTGGGCTATGTAATGCTCCAGGTACATTTCAGAGGTGTATGACATCTATATTTTCAAACATGGTGGAGGGCATAATAGAGATTTTCATGGACGATTTCTCTGTAATGGGAAATTCTTTTGGTGACTGTTTGAGAAACCTGTCCTCAGTGCTAGCAAGGTACAAACAGGCTCAGTTAGTATTGAACTGGGAGAAAAGTCACTTCATGGTGAAGGAAGGAATTATGCTAGGGCACATTACCTCAGGTAGAGGCATTGAAGTATGTAAGGATTCCCGTTTTGTTGATTGGCTTATTTCATAGTCAAACCACATGTTGGGGTTTTGAATGTAAGGGTAGTCTAAGTGTTTAGTGTTGAAGATCAAAGGCCCTTCCATGACCTCAAGATACAAGCACGCCAAAGGTATAATCTCTTGTGCTTGTTTTTCTTTGAAGAGATTTAGTAGCACACACTCACTTAGCATTCTTGCTATGATTGCATACTTGCTTATTTTTATGTGCATCTCTTCACATGTCACTTTACACACTAGCACTTTGGTTGATATATCTTGTTGTGTGTATATGTGCCTTATAATTCGTTTCCCGACATTGTTCGGAAACGTCCGCGCTTGCACTAATTAGTGCTTGGTTTCGCGCGAAGACCGCCTATGGAGAATGCCCTTGGCTTCTCCTTGGTTTTCACCTATCTAGGTGATCGGCGGTTATGATCGGCGGCCTGGCCGCCGAATGAAACCGCCGTGTAAGGATTCCCGTTTTGTTGATTGGCTTATTTCGTGGTCAAACCACATGTTGGGGTTTTGAATGTAAGGGTAGTCCAAGTGTTTAGTGTTGAAGATCAAAGGCCCTTCCATGACCTCAAGATTCAAGCACGCCAAAGGTATAATCTCTTGTGCTTGTTTTTCTTTGAAGAGATTTAGTAGCACACACTCACTTAGCATTCTTGCTATGATTGCATACTTGCTTATTTTTATGTGCATCTCTTCACATGTCACTTTACACACTAGCACTTTGGTTGATATATCTTGTTGTGTGTATATGTGCCTTATAATTCGTTTCCCGACATTGTTCGGAAACGTCCGCGCTTGCACTAATGAGTGCTTGGTTTCGCGCGAAGACCGCCTATGGAGAATGCCCTTGGCTTCTCCTTGGTTTTCACCATTGTTGGTGATCGGCGGTTATGATCGGCGGCCAGGCCACCGACTGAAACCGCCGTTTCAGTCCAGATTGGTCTGAAGCAATTATGCGGTCAAGATCGGCGGTCACGACCGCCGTTCGAAACCGCCGTTCATACCTGATCGATTTTAATCTCTCGGGTTTGATTCGGCGGTTGGATCGGCGGTCACGTAACCGCCGAATGAAACCGCCGTTAATGCTCTGTTCTTCACGAGCTCAATTCAGCGGTCGTCATCGGCGGCCTGGCCGCCGATTGAAACCGCCGAACGGTGCGTTTCAGGGGCAAAAGTGTCTTTTCACATGCCCAATTCTTGATGTCTATAAATATCTTGTTTTCTCAATCTCTGAATAAGTTTCTTGAGCAATTAGAACCCTAATCTTTCAAGAGAGATTTTTGAGAAAAAATCAAATCAAGAACCTATCTTTAAACACTCAAATCAATTCCCTTTTGCATCAAATTTCATATTTGATCTTCTATGCCTTCATAGAATTGATCCATGCATGGTTTTGAATCATCACATCTTATTTGGTATGTTCTTCACTAATTTCATATTACTTTAGTGTTTTTCATATTAATACATCTCTTTAATTACTTGTATGCTTTTGATTATATGCTAGATACAAGTTAGAGATTATTTGTGATGAAAATTAATTGAGTGTTGTTTGTGATAGCTAATTAGGTTTTTAATTAATCTTGATTAGCTAAGCTATTTGACATGTCATTTAGCAATTGATATCTAGGGTTGATTAAATTGATTATATCATCATCCTAGATAAGCATCTAAGGTTACCTAGCCTTGTTTGTTATTTGAATATTCATATATATATTCACATAGGTTGTTTCTCTTCTTAGAGAAGTAAGTCTTGAGGCTAAGAGTGCTTAGGCCTCAAGCAAATTGGAATAGGGTTGCTAATAAAGGCCCGCTGGGTAGAAGTGAGGGGTTACAGACCGGAATGTTAGACGAGGTCTACATAGGTTGTAAACTTCATTTCAATTAGTGATTTCGAGTTCCGAGTGTGGCGCACTATACAGCCCGTGGTTTTTCCCAGTGGTTGGGTTTCCACGTATACATCAAGTGTTATTTAAATTCCGCACTATATTACACTTGTATGTATTTTTGACTAGTAGGGGCATTTTCGTAAAATTGACTTGCATGCGAAAATTGGGTAATAATAGCTAAAATCTATTCACCCCCCCCCTCTCTAGCTTTATATTGAACACGCCTCGAGTATTTTAAGAACTTTCAATTGGTATCAGAGCGGGTTCCTAGATATACTTAGGTGATCCTAGCTCATTTTAGGTGTGTTGTGCATTTGTGTGATTTTTGCTCATTCATACATTTTGCATACATTTCATTCATTCATTTGATACAATGAGTGGATTCGGTGGCAACCATGAGGGTGCTTCAAGCACACGGCCACCCCTCCTCACCGGCATAAATTACTCCCAATGGAAAGGGAAGATGGAGGCATATGTGTGTCAAATCCATGATAGGGCATGGATGGCCATTGAAGATGGATATTCGCCTCCTATGATGACTCCCACGGATGGAGGAGAAGAAGTGCTCAAGCCTAAGGCACAGTGGACACAACCTGAGTTTGAGTTGTCCAAGTGGAATCAAAAGGCGTGGCACGCCCTCATATGTGCAGTGGATGAAAATCAGTACAAATTGATTCAGAACACTAAGATAGCCAAGGAGGCATGGGACATCTTAGAGGTTGCACACGAGGGAACCGAAGTAGTGAAGGACTCCAAACTTCAAGTCCTCCAAACTCAATTTGAGACACTTAGGATGGAGGAGAATGAGTGCTTCAACGACTTCGAGATTAGGTTGATGGACATTGTCAACCAAAGTCATCAACTTGGTGACCCTTACTCGGATAGAAGGATCAAGCAAAAGATAATGAGATCGCTTCCCGAGAGGTTTGAGTCTAAGGTGACGGCTTTAGAAGAAAATAGTGATTTTAAGGACATGAAGCCGAGCGAGGTAATAGGTAGACTTCTCGCCTACGAGTCTAGGAAGGGTCCTAGCTCCACTCCTTCAAAGAAGCAAAAAGGGATTTCTTTGAGAGCTTCCAAGGTTGAGAAGGAGGACAAGGATGACTCGGATGAAGACATGGCACTTTTAATGAGAAAATTCAAGAAGTTTGTAAAATTCGAGAAGAAGGGTCATGCATCCAAAGGGCAAGAATTGAAGAAAAGGGTTCCTTTCAAGAAGGTTGAGCATAGGCAAGAGAATAGTGAAAGGAAAGGGATCCAATGCTATGAGTGTGGTGGCATAGGTCATATCTCACTAGATTGTGGGAATTTGAAGAACAAGAGAGAAAAAATGATGGCCGCCATTTGGAGTGAAAGTGATGACTCCGAAGAAGGAGATAAGTCATCAAGTGATGATGAGCTTATCAATAACTTCAAGGCATTGGGTGCCAATTGTGAAGAAAATGAAGTTGTTGGTAAGAATTCCGTTGCTAGTGATCCCATAGAAGAGAAAGTCGAAGAAGTAGCTCTAGAGGAGATAGTTGTTGCTTCGCATTGGGATATGGCACTTATTGACTCAAGAGATCAAGGTGAAGGTCTTGATGAGGAAATTGGATCCATAAGAGAGGAGGAGAGCCTAGAAGATGACACTAGTGGAGATGACTCCTTATCTAACTCTACAAATGGAAATGTAGAGAATATGGATATGCATAACTTTATAGTCAATGTTGAAAGCTCCATGAAGAAGAAAGATAGATTTCTAAGGATTTTAGAGGAAGAAAATCTAGAGCTTACAACATACAATGACCTCCTTAAGAAGCAAGTGGAGAAAATGGATCTTAAGGACAACTTTGAAAGTTTTGAAAGCTCTAAGTTAAAGAATGAAAAAGAGATTCAAAGGTTAAAGGAAGAACTACTTAGGCTTTCAACACAAGTTGATCACTTGAATGATGAAGTGATAAAATCCATGGTGGAAGAAGACAAGCTAAAAGATGAGCTAGCTTTGTCTAAGAGGAATGAAGAGGGTTTGAAGAGAGAGCTTGTTGAAGCCAAAGAGTCATTGACTAGAATGACCACAAGCACCAAGAAACTTGACAACATACTTGGTGTAGGAAAAAGCCCTTGTGACAAAAGAGGTCTTGGATTCGAAGTGAGCAAGGATTGCTCTATTCCTAAGAAGACCATCTTTGTGAAGAGTTTGGGTAAGATAGAAGCGTCACCGGTGCAAACTCCTAGGAAGAAGTTAGAACTAGGACAATGTTCGAAAAATGAACAAGTGAAGGTGGTGAAAACGAGACAACCCCAAGCTCAACGGATTAGAGCCTCTCGAGTCATCTCTCCTCAACAAATGACTCACTATGAAAAGAGGCAAAACATGCTACCTAATCCAAGGAGGCAACCCATTCCGGTTCAACCAAATAGAAGACATGAACCGACTCAACACCAAAAGAGACATCAAATGCATGATGAGTCTCCAATGACTTCACAAGAACATGGTATGAATTCTTACTTTGTACCAACTTGTCATTATTGTGGTGTTTATGGGCATATTAGGCCTAAGTGCTTTAAGTACATTAACCATTGTAGGATTGATAGCATGATAAAGAAAAAGAGGCTAAGAAGAGCCCATTTGCATGAGCCTAGGAAATCTTTTGTCAATAATCCTAGGTTAGTAAATGACATGCAACCTTTGTCCACTAGGAAGAAAAATGTTATATCTATGTGGATAAGGAAAAATGAACCCGCTTGCTATGAGACTAACAAGTCTCAAATAGGTTCAACTAAGTCCAATGGACTTGGTAAGTCCATAGGACCTCATGCCCTTCATTAATGAAGGATGATACTAACCCCATATGGGGAACTCAAGCAAAGAGAGCTATTTTTGCATTCTTGTCACTTGCAAAAAAATTTGAAAAATCTTATGCTTCTTGGTTGATTGCTTGAGTAAGCTTGGTTGCACATATGTATATATGTTTTCAATTCAATAAGTGTGAACCTTGCTTGTTTACAATCCATGTCATATTTATGTTCAAACATGCATTTTGGACTAGGAGATGTATGTAGGAAGTATGATTTGAATGACCTATGATTATCTCCATGACATGATGATTCTTAAATAACATGCTAATGTCTTATGAAAAGCATGAAATACATGTACATGCTCAAATGAAATAGCATGAATTGATAATTGCGTTCTTAAATGCAAAAACTTGTGTGAAAAAGCTAATGAGACTCAAATGAAAAAGGATCTAGTATCCATTCAAGGATTTTACAATCCAAATGTCTCTCTTTCTTTATTGGTTGAACATGTCTACTATCATACGGGTTTCATTCCCGGAAAAATCAAATAGGGTGCAAAGTTGCTCATGACATGTTTAGCTTATAAAGTTGGATATAGTTGTTCTTAAATTGAAATCAATGAAATTTCTATATCCTTGCTTCTCTCATGACAATGGTGAAATTGGTTTGAATTCCTATTAGAAACCTTTGTCATTTGCTTTGCCAAATACCATGGTATTTTGGACTTGAATGCAATATGTCTTGTATGCAAAGCATTTTGTTTCACACATTTTATCTAATAAAACTCCTCGTTTCTCTCCGATTAATTGAGATTGCATAAAGTGACTTATATTGATTATGCATATACTAGAATGCTACTATCTCTCTTTGCCTTGAGTGACCCGGTTGGGGACTACTCCTTTGTCTATATCATGACAAAAAGGGGGAGTATAATGTGGTAAGGGGAGGTGCAAATTGTTGTAGCAATTGGTGCACATTGGGGAGAATATACATTGAGGGGGAGTAACCCTTTGAGGGGGAGCATTGCATTCATCATACATTGCATGATGTTGTGTTTAATTTCTTAGAAATGCAAATGCTTGTTTATGTCCTCACTTGATTCATCTCACTTTTACTTGAATTGGAAAGTATAGAAACCTTGTTTCAGGGAATGATTGTTCTACAAGAGATTGAAGACTTCAAGTTTTATTTTTATATATCTCTTTGTATTGTAGAAAATCTTCATTGACCCATAGGTTTATTTTTGTTGTGAGGAATCAATGTGAGTGGTGGTTTTGTCACGAAATAGCCAAAGGGGGAGATTGTAAGGATTCCCGTTTTGTTGATTGGCTTATTTCGTGGTCAAACCACATGTTGGGGTTTTGAATGTAAGGGTAGTCCAAGTGTTTAGTGTTGAAGATCAAAGGCCCTTCCATGACCTCAAGATTCAAGCACGCCAAAGGTATAATCTCTTGTGCTTGTTTTTCTTTGAAGAGATTTAGTAGCACACACTCACTTAGCATTCTTGCTATGATTGCATACTTGCTTATTTTTATGTGCATCTCTTCACATGTCACTTTACACACTAGCACTTTGGTTGATATATCTTGTTGTGTGTATATGTGCCTTATAATTCGTTTCCCGACATTGTTCGGAAACGTCCGCGCTTGCACTAATGAGTGCTTGGTTTCGCGCGAAGACCGCCTATGGAGAATGCCCTTGGCTTCTCCTTGGTTTTCACCATTGTTGGTGATCGGCGGTTATGATCGGCGGCCAGGCCGCCGACTGAAACCGCCGTTTCAGTCCAGATTGGTCTGAAGCAATTATGCGGTCAAGATCGGCGGTCACGACCGCCGTTCGAAACCGCCGTTCATACCTGATCGATTTTAATCTCTCGGGTTTGATTCGGCGGTTGGATCGGCGGTCACGTAACCGCCGAATGAAACCGCCGTTAATGCTCTGTTCTTTACGAGCTCAATTCAGCGGTCGTCATCGGCGGCCTGGCCGCCGATTGAAACCGCCGAACGGTGCGTTTCAGGGGCAAAAGTGTCTTTTCACATGCCCAATTCTTGATGTCTATAAATATCTTGTTTTCTCAATCTCTGAATAAGTTTCTTGAGCAATTAGAACCCTAATCTTTCAAGAGAGATTTTTGAGAAAAAATCAAATCAAGAACCTATCTTTAAACACTCAAATCAATTCCCTTTTGCATCAAATTTCATATTTGATCTTCTATGCCTTCATAGAATTGATCCATGCATGGTTTTGAATCATCACATCTTATTTGGTATGTTCTTCACTAATTTCATATTACTTTAGTGTTTTTCATATTAATACATCTCTTTAATTACTTGTATGCTTTTGATTATATGCTAGATACAAGTTAGAGATTATTTGTGATGAAAATTAATTGAGTGTTGTTTGTGATAGCTAATTAGGTTTTTAATTAATCTTGATTAGCTAAGCTATTTGACATGTCATTTAGCAATTGATATCTAGGGTTGATTAAATTGATTATATCATCATCCTAGATAAGCATCTAAGGTTACCTAGCCTTGTTTGTTATTTGAATATTCATATATATATTCACATAGGTTGTTTCTCTTCTTAGAGAAGTAAGTCTTGAGGCTAAGAGTGCTTAGGCCTCAAGCAAATTGGAATAGGGTTGCTAATAAAGGCCCGCTGGGTAGAAGTGAGGGGTTACAGACCGGAATGTTAGACGAGGTCTACATAGGTTGTAAACTTCATTTCAATTAGTGATTTCGAGTTCCGAGTGTGGCGCACTATACAGCCCGTGGTTTTTCCCAGTGGTTGGGTTTCCACGTATACATCAAGTGTTATTTAAATTCCGCACTATATTACACTTGTATGTATTTTTGACTAGTAGGGGCATTTTCGTAAAATTGACTTGCATGCGAAAATTGGGTAATAATAGCTAAAATCTATTCACCCCCCCCCCCCCCCCCCCCCTCTAGCTTTATATTGAACACGCCTCGAGTATTTTAAGAACTTTCACGCCGTTTCAGTCCAGATTGGTCTGAAGCAATTATGCGGTCAAGATCGGCGGTCACGACCGCCGTTCGAAACCGCCGTTCATACCTGATCGATTTTAATCTCTCGGGTTTGATTCGGCGGTTGTATCGGCGGTCACGAAACCGCCGAATGAAACCGCCGTTAATGCTCTGTTCTTCACGAGCTCAATTCGGCGGTCGTCATCGGCGGCCTGGCCGCCGATTGAAACCGCCGAACGGTGAGTTTCAGGGGCTATAGTGTCTTTTCACATGCCCAATTCTTGATGTCTATAAATATCTTGTTTTCTCAATCTCTGAACAAGTTTCTTGAGCAATTAGAACCCTAATCTTTCAAGAGAGATTTTTGAGAAAAAATCAATTCAAGAACCCACCTTTAAACACTCAAATCAAATCCTTTTTGCATCAAATTTCATATTGCATCCTCTATGTCTACATAGAAAGCATCTATGATTGGATTGGCATCATCACAATATGCTTGGTAAGATTTTGATTAGTTTCATCTTATTTTAGTATTTTTACTATCAAGCATATTCTCTTTTTATTTACTTGTATGTTGTTGATCATATGATAAATACAAGAATAGAGAATTAATTGTGATGAATTAATTGAGTGTTGTTTTTGTGATAGCTAATTAGGTTTTTGCTTAATCTTGATTAGCTAAGCTATTTGACATGTCATTTAGCAATTGATATCTAGGGTTGATTTAAATTGATTATCTCATCATCCTAGATAAGCATCTAAGGTTACCTAGCCTTGTTTGTTATTTGAATATTAATACATATTCACATAGGTTGCATAATCTCTTCTTAGAGAATTAAGTCTTGAGGCTAAGGTTGCTTAGGCCTCAAGCAATTGGACTAGAGCCACTTTTAAAGGCCCGAGTGGTAGAAGTGGGGGGTTATTGACCGGAGTGTTAGACGAGGTCTACATAGGTTGTAAACTCCATTTCGATTAGTGGATTTCGAGGTCCGAGTGTGGCGCACTAATCAGCCCGTGGTTTTTCCCAGTGGTTGGGTTTCCATGTATACATCAAGTGTTATTTTAATTCCGCACTATATTACACTTGCTTGTATATTTAACTAGTAGGGGCATTTTCGGAATATTGACTTGTATGCGAAAATTGGGTAATAATAGCTAAAATCTATTCACCCCCCCTCTAGCTTTATATTGAACACGCCTCTAGGACTTTCAATTGGTATCAGAGCGGGTTCCTAGATATACTTAGGTGATCCTTTGCTCATTGTTGGTGTGTTTTTGCATTTTGTATGTTTGTTTGATTTCTTCATACATTTTGCATTCTTCTCATTTGCATTCATTCAACGCAAACACTATGAGTGATTTTGTGAGAGAAGAAATTGACTCCATTGAGGAGATGCCTCTCTTACTAGAGAGATTTAGGAGATTTGTGAATTTAACCACCTCACCTCCTAAGAAGAAGTTGACCACCGCACCTCCTAAGAAGAAGAAGAAGAAAATTGCTTTGGAGACTTCGAAGCATGACAAGAAGGAGGGTATCTCAATTGAAGACATGGGACTCATTAACAAGCCAAACCAAAGAGTGTCTTCAAGAGAGGGGATTCAGTGCTACGAATGTGGAGGATTCGGGCATTTCTCCCCGGAGTGTGGAAACTTGAAGGATAGAAGAAAAGGGAAGGCGAAGGCCACCTTATGGGATAAATATGAAGATGACGAAAATCCTTCAAGTGATGAAGAACTTGCCATCATCTACACGGAATTTGGAGCCAAGAGTGTAGAAGTTGATGAAGATGGCAAAGTTGCTTTTCCTTGTGATCCCCAAGAAGAACAAGGTATAGAAGTAGTTGGTATAGCTACTCATAGGGATATGGCTCTTTCCTCATCAAGAGAAAAATTTGATGATCTTGATGAAGGAGATGACTCCATTGGTGAAATGGAGATTAGAGGAGATGACACAAGTGTTGAATATTTGTCATCTAACTCCACAAATGGAAGTGTGGAGTGTATGGATCTTAATGACTACAAAGTCAAAGTTGAGAGCTCAATGATGAGGAACAAGGAAGAAATTAGAAGATTAAAAGAAGAGAATCTAGAGCTTTCAACACTAGTAAACCACTTGTGTGAAGAAGTGGTGAGATCCATGGCGGATGAAGATAAGCTAAAAGAAGACTTAGCCTTATCTAAGAGGAGAGAAGAAGAGCTAAAAAGAGAGCTTGAAGAAGTTAAGGTCTTAATGGCTAAGATGACTTCAAGCACCAAGATGCTTGACCACATGTTGGGAGTTGGAAGAAAGCCAAGTGACAAGAGAGGTCTTGGCTACATTGATGACACGGATGCCTCATCCACAAGCAAGACATCCGGTGCCATGAACATGGACTTCAATATATCTCCTCCTCCTCAACAACCTAGGAAGAAGAGTGACCTAGGAGAGTGTTCAAGAAGTGCCCAAGTGTTTGAGGCACCAAAAGGTCAAGCTCAAGCTCACACCCAAAGGGCTCCTCACACTATCTTCCCTCCAACTCAAAAACAGAATGGGAAGAGTTCAATCATGCAAGCTCAGACAAGCAAGCAACCTCGTCTTGGTTATCAACAAAGGAGGAGAGATCCTATCCAACAACCAAGACAACCACAACGACAAGGGAAAGCTCCTATCCATGCTAAAGGGAATGGTATGATTCCTAACTTTATTCCCACTTGTCATTTTTGTGGTATTGTTGGTCATATTAGACCAAGTTGCTTGCATTACATTGAAATGTGTAGAGCTAAAAGCATGATTGACAAGAAAAAGGCTAGAGCTAAGATGCTTCATAAAAAGGAAGAAAATCATGTGCATGATCCTTTTTCATCTTGTACTCTAGAACCTTTGTCCACTAGGATTGATTTAGTGTCACCTAAGTGGAGTAATAAGAATGAACCCGCTTGCTACGAGACTAACAAGTCTCAAATAGGTTCATCCAAGTCCAAAGGACTTGGTAGGTCCATAGGACCTCATACCCTACTTTGAAGTGGTATGGAAATATTGACCCCATATGGGGAACTTAAGCAAAGAGAGCTATTTTGCATCTTGTCACTTGCAAAAAATTCGAAATATCTTGTGCTTCTCTTTTTTGTTGCTTGAGTAAGCTTGGTTACACTATGTATATATATTTTCTATTCAATAAGTGTGATCAATGCTTGTATTGCAATCCATGTCATATTTATGTTCAAACATGCATTTTTGGACTAGGAGATATTTACATAGGATTTAATTTGAATGACCTATAATGATCTCCATGACATGATGATTGCTAAAATGACATGCTAAATGCTAATCTTGAAAAGCATGTTTTGATGATTGCATTTCTTAATTGCAAAAAATGTGTGAAAAAGCTTATGAGACTCAAATGAAAAAGGATCTTGTATCCATTCAAGGATTTTACAATCCAAATGTCTCTCTTTCTTTATTGGTTGAACATGTCTACTATCATACGGATATCTTATCCGGAAAAATCAAGTAGGGTGCAAAGTCGCTCATGACATGTTTAGCTTATAAAGTTGGATATAGTTGTTCTTAAATTGAAATCAATGAAAACCTATATCCTTGCTTCTCTCTTGACATTGGTGAAATTGGTTTGAATTCATATTGAAAACCTTTGTCATTTGCTTTGCCAAATACCATGATATTTTGGACTTAAATGCTACATGTCTTGTATGCAAAGCAATTTTTTGATTCACACATTTTATTTAAATAAATCTCCTTGTTTCTCTCCAATAAATTTGAGATTGCATAAAGTGACTTATATTGATTATGCATATACTAGAATGCTACTATCTCTCTTTGCCTTGAGTGACCCGGTTGGGGACTACTCCCTTGTCTATATCATGACAAAAAGGGGGAGTATGGTGTGGTAAGGGGAGTTGCAAATTGTAGTAGCAATTGTGCATGTTGGGGAGAATACTAATTGAGGGGGAGTAACCCTTTGAGGGGGAGCATTTGCACATTCATACATTGCATGATGTTGTACTTAAATTCTTAAATGGAAATGCTTGTTTTATCTCACTTGATTCATCTCACCTTTTCTTGTATTGGAAAGTATAGAAACTGTGCTTTCAGGGATTGATTGTTCTACTTGAGATTGAAGACTTCAAGACCATTTATCTTATCTCTTTGTAAAGTAGAAATTCATTGTAGACCCGTAGTTTCTATTATGTTGTGAGGAATCATTGTGAGTGGTGGTTTTGTCACGAAATAGCCAAAGGGGGAGATTGTAAGGATTCCCGTTTTGTTGATTGGCTTATTTCGTAGTCAAACCACATGTTGGGGTTTTGAATGTAAGGGTAGTCTAAGTGTTTAGTGTTGAAGATCAAAGGCCCTTCCATGACCTCAAGATACAAGCACGCCAAAGGTATAATCTCTTGTGCTTGTTTTTCTTTGAAGAGATTTAGTAGCACACACTCACTTAGCATTCTTGCTATGATTGCATACTTGCTTATTTTTATGTGCATCTCTTCACATGTCACTTTACACACTAGCACTTTGGTTGATATATCTTGTTGTGTGTATATGTGCCTTATAATTCGTTTCCCGACATTGTTCGGAAACGTCCGCGCTTGCACTAATTAGTGCTTGGTTTCGCGCGAAGACCGCCTATGGAGAATGCCCTTGGCTTCTCCTTGGTTTTCACCTATCTAGGTGATCGGCGGTTATGATCGGCGGCCTGGCCGCCGAATGAAACCGCCGTTTCAGTCCAGATTGGTCTGAAGCAATTATGCGGTCAAGATCGGCGGTCACGACCGCCGTTCGAAACCGCCGTTCATACCTGATCGATTTTAATCTCTCGGGTTTGATTCGGCGGTTGTATCGGCGGTCACGAAACCGCCGAATGAAACCGCCGTTAATGCTCTGTTCTTCACGAGCTCAATTCGGCGGTCGTCATCGGCGGCCTGGCCGCCGATTGAAACCGCCGAACGGTGAGTTTCAGGGGCTATAGTGTCTTTTCACATGCCCAATTCTTGATGTCTATAAATATCTTGTTTTCTCAATCTCTGAACAAGTTTCTTGAGCAATTAGAACCCTAATCTTTCAAGAGAGATTTTTGAGAAAAAATCAATTCAAGAACCCACCTTTAAACACTCAAATCAAATCCTGTTTGCATCAAATTTCATATTGCATCCTCTATGTCTACATAGAAAGCATCTATGATTGGATTGGCATCATCACAATATGCTTGGTAAGATTTTGATTAGTTTCATCTTATTTTAGTATTTTTACTATCAAGCATATTCTCTTTTTATTTACTTGTATGTTGTTGATCATATGATAAATACAAGAATAGAGAATTAATTGTGATGAATTAATTGAGTGTTGTTTTTGTGATAGCTAATTAGGTTTTTGCTTAATCTTGATTAGCTAAGCTATTTGACATGTCATTTAGCAATTGATATCTAGGGTTGATTTAAATTGATTATCTCATCATCCTAGATAAGCATCTAAGGTTACCTAGCCTTGTTTGTTATTTGAATATTAATACATATTCACATAGGTTGCATAATCTCTTCTTAGAGAATTAAGTCTTGAGGCTAAGGTTGCTTAGGCCTCAAGCAATTGGACTAGAGCCACTTTTAAAGGCCCGAGTGGTAGAAGTGGGGGGTTATTGACCGGAGTGTTAGACGAGGTCTACATAGGTTGTAAACTCCATTTCGATTAGTGGATTTCGAGGTCCGAGTGTGGCGCACTAATCAGCCCGTGGTTTTTCCCAGTGGTTGGGTTTCCACGTATACATCAAGTGTTATTTTAATTCCGCACTATATTACACTTGCTTGTATATTTAACTAGTAGGGGCATTTTCGGAATATTGACTTGTATGCGAAAATTGGGTAATAATAGCTAAAATCTATTCACCCCCCCTCTAGCTTTATATTGAACACGCCTCTAGGACTTTCAAAGTAGATAAGGCAAAAGTCGATGTCATGAAGAGTTTACAGCTTCCAAGATCAGTGAGAGAAATTCGAGCATTTTTGGGACATGCAGGGTTTTACAGAAGGTTTATCAAAGACTTTTCAAAGATTTCGAGGCCCCTGTGTCGACTACTTCAAAAAGAGATCGAGTTTGATTTTGACGAGAAATGTATGGCAGCATTTAAAGAACTCAAGGAATTGTTAACCACGGCTCCCATAATGAGACCAATGGATTGGAGTTTGCCTTTCGAGCTCATGTGTGATGCTTCTGACTATGCTGTTGGTGCAGTATTAGGACAGAGGGTTGACAAAATTCCACATGCCATATACTACGCTTCAAGGACCCTGAATGACGCACAGTTAAACTACTCTACTACAGAAAAGGAGTTGTTAGCAGTTATTTTTGCGTTAGAAAAATTTAGATCATATCTAATTGGCGCAAAGGTTATTGTGTTCACTGATCACTCTGCACTCCGATATCTCCTCCAGAAGAAGGATGCCAAGCCAAGACTCATTCGATGGATCCATCTATTAGGATTATGCTCAATAGCAAGAGTGTAATGTTGTAATTAACAATCTTTTTCATATTAATAAAGTGATTTCTAGTTTAACAAATCGTATAGCATTTATAGTTTAATATTATAAGTGTCAAAGTAAATAATCATAAGGTTTAAAGACTATGAGAAAAGAAGAATTGTTCATACATCTGGATATGTATGTGGTAGACACAATTCTTTAGTTAGTCTTGAATAATGTTCACAACTTAAGTTAAAGGTTGGGCACCTTTATCTTGTTAAAGTTGTAGAATTCGTTTGCTAGCATTTGAGTGGGATCAAATGAGATATGATGAGTCTAAAATCATCGGAGTGTCTTCGAGCAAAAGGATCTAGTGCACTGGGTGCATTGAACTGGATCACAATGAAAAGCTTTATCTAGAACCGTCAATAGATAATAGTCTTTTCATTATCAGAACAATCGGAGAGTCTATCGTAATCTTGAGATAAATGATGGACTTATGGTTGCAAGTGATATCATTTGAGTTATCAATGAGTACGATTATATCGCATAGTCTATCCTCGATAGTTTGGTGATATTCATTTGTTAATCGATAGAGGACTTCATTTATAGATATGGACATTGTGGCTCCATTTATTAAATGAGAGTATAATATCATCATATGGATGTTTTGAGGTAATTGGATATTAAATCTCAACGTTGAGTTTTCGATAGTGTCTATTGAAAACATGGCTTCTGGACAAGTCAAAATATCCAAGTTCAAAACGTGGTCATATGAGTAAATATGGTAACTTGGAGAGTTGTAGGCGGTCTATGAACTCTTGGCGATTACTGATATTAATCACGAGGATACACTATCTCCAACATGATTGTCTAGGGTATGAATGAGGAACATCTTCCTTTTCTATCTTTATTTAAGAGTTCAGTTTTAGCTCTTTAGTGGAATGAGTTAAAATTAATGGATCGGACCTAAGTGAATCATTTGTTGATTGTGATTAGGTTATGTCTATTGAAGCTTAAATTTAGATGGCCCGCCAAGATCCCCAATCCACACGGACTTGCATGGATCACTTGATATATTCTACCGGACCAATTTAAGGGTCCATCTAGAATTGCATTTAATATATTAAGAATATAATTTGCACATTATTTATGTAATGGGCTGCTCAATTATATTAATATATTAATGAAAGACATGTGGGCTTGTTTCTTTTAGTAAGAATGGGTCTGGTTCACATATGGGCTTTTTATTTAAAGTCCAATGGATTAAATGAAATAAGAAAATAATATTTGGCCCAATTATTTTATATGGGGCGGCAAGGTTAAATTTTTAACCTAAGATATTATTTTGTTTTCATTGTTTTAATTAAATAAGAATCAATTAATTGTTTAATTAAGAAACAAATCTTTTCTGATTAGGAAATATGATTCCTAGTGTTATACTATTGTTGGTAGTATACTAAAAGTAAAAGACTTATTTGGTAAGAAAATAAATAATTAATTTTATTTATTTAATCAAATAAGGAGTCTTTTTATTTAGTCAAAATAAAAGAATAAAAGATCTATGAGTTGGATTAGGGTTTGAAGTCTTAAACTAAAATAGGAATTAGGGTGCAATACAAACTCTTTTGGGCTTGAGAATTGCGGCAACCCTAGTCCCTTTTAGGTTATGATCTTCGGCCACCCTAAGTAAAAGAAGAGAAGAAAATTTGGCCACCTATATAAGTGCTCTTATAGAATTCGGCCACCATAAGTGTTCTTGATTCAAATTTCTTCTTCTTCTCAATTCATAAGATAGATTATTTTATTTCTACTAAAACATAAAAGAGTGTTAGATTATTCTTTGATGGTATACTATTTGCTTATTCATTAATAAGCTTGTGTGTACGACATCGATCTAGGTTCACGCGAGTTTCGATCATTAGATTGAGAACTCAAAAGTGACCAGAATAATCTTAGTATTCTTTTGATTGTTTTTGTGACTAACAAAGAAAAGAAAAGTTTGTTTGTCCATTCACAGGTTTGCAATTCAAAGAAAAGGGAGACCACGCTCCTAGGTGATCCACGTTCGTGCTAGGATTAAAGATCTTGCGGATTACCATCGACGTAAGTCAATCGGATCACGCGACAAAAGGTATTATTCTTTTGTTAGATAATATATATGTTTAATTGATTAAAGGGTTTAAGGTTCATAAAAAGGAAAAATTTTAAAAGTTACTAAATCTATTTTTAGTCTCGCTTCCGCTGCGTGTACTGCGATTTTTCCCTACAATTGGTATCAGAGCCTAGGTTGAACCCTTTTAATTAATTAACGTATATATACGTGGATCGATTTCTTTTTATTGTGATTATGCATGTTTAGAAAGAGATGGCACTCTAGGTATTCGCATATATAATTACATGTGATGTATGGATTTATATATGTTTTATGTGGATTGTTATTGCTCGATTTTGGTCCTAGATTTTCAATGTATTTTTGTTATGGAATTGTAACAAGAATGGTGGTCTATCATCGCCATAATTCCTTCTTGGTAGTTGCTAGGTTTTATTTTATTTTTTTTTATATGTGCAGTATTTTTTTTATTATTACTGCAGCAGTTTTTTTATTTATTAAGTTTTAGTGCAGTATTTTATTTGTAAAAAGTACTGCAGTGAATAAAAAAAAAAAAAAATTTAATACTGCAGTATTTTATTATTTATACTGCCGTAATGTATTCGGGTAATGAAGATTCGAAGACACGAAGAAAAACGAAGCAACCGGAACCAAGAACGAGCACCGTGCGCACCCTAGGAGTGGATTGGGCTACGCATGGCAAGCCCAAGCTTGGTGGGCTGCGCACGGCAGCCCTGGGAGTCTTCATGGGCTCCGCACAGCAGCCCCTTTGTGGGGTTGTGGGTTGTGCACGCCCATGGGGTTTGGGCCGAAGGATGAGCGTATGGTTGATGGGCCGCTTGAAGATCTTGTATTCCTTAAAAATTGTAATTTACTTGTTTTTCTAGGATGGGCCAAAATTGTTGCTATTTAATTTACGCTTAAATATTACAATATTTGTTATTGTATGATAACATGACATATAGAATAGGAGTGCCACTCATATATCTCTTTTGGTATGAACATGCATTGAATGATTTAGGTATCTAAATTGGCATCTAGATAACTTGGTAAATCATTCTATAGGATTTAATCACACGCCTTAAATAATTGAGTGGGAGAAGGTGTTTTTGTAACACCTATGGCCTCCAAGGTTAGTTGAGCTTAATTATTTATTGGTGATCCCCCCAAGGGGCGTCCACGAATGGAATTTAGCAACATACTTCCTTACAAGGATAGACTAGACAATGGACTCAAACGATATCTACTCCCCAAGGAGGGATTTTCGTGAGAGAAAATTGAGGGTCGATATCTTGGTAACACACTCAATGTAATTTTATTGATATCCTCCCAAGAGTTCTTGTCAGTAAAATTGCAAGGCTAAAATTGAAAACGCTGGTTGTTATGTTAACAATTAGGTGGGACCTAGTCTAACTAGTAAATGGTGCGAACTCCCAAAGGAGGCGTAACATTTATAGGTGTTGGATCACCGTTGAATTTTTATGATTGAGTTATTTATTTAATTCAAGATAAATATTTAAAAGTGCTTTATCATGATTATTTACTTATATATGTTTTGTTTTTATTCAGAAATCATGACCCATCACTTATGAACATCCTGAAAGATAACACTTTAACTGGAGATAATTATGTCACATGGAAAAGGAAAATTGGGTTGTTGCTGCAAAGTGAAAAACATAAGTTTGTTCTAACTACTCCTAAACCACCTGCTCCTAATAATGAATCTAGCATAATGTATAGAGATGAGTATGAGTAGTGGAAGACTTCAGATGATATGGCCAAATGTTATATTATGGCCATTATCTCCGACGTGTTGCAACAGCAGCATGAATGAATGGAGTCCGCTGCTGATATAATGATGTCTCTAGAGGAGATGTTTGCTATGAAGTCCAGGACGACTAAGAGAGAGGCAGTGACTGCTTTTATGAAACTTAGGATGAAACCTGGACAGGCTGTGAAGGATCACATGATGAAAGTCATAGCACATCTCAACATTGCTGAACTGCATGGCGCTGAGATAGATGGTGAGACAAAAATTGATATGGTTGTCAATTCATTGTCAGATTCCTTTGATCAGTTCAAATTGGACTACACTTTGAACAAAAAGGAATACACCTTACAAGGCCTGATGCAAGATGTTCAAAGTGCTGAAAAGATCCTTGTGAAAGGCAAGGGTCAAGAGATTCATATGATTGGTAAAGTTGCTACTGTTAAGGCCCGTCAAAAGGTCAAGAAACAACAGAAGAAAAAGCAACTTGGGCCTATCAAGAAGGACACCAAGAAAGTAACCAAGATCAAAGGGAAATGCTTCCTTTGTGGTGAAAAGGGACATTGGAAGAGAAATTGCCCAAAGTCCCAGAATAAGAAGGAAGAAGGTAATGTGAATTATCTTGAAACATGTTTTTTGGCTGATTCTACAGATTCTTGGATCATAGACTCAGGAGCCACTAATCATGTTTGTTATTCCTTGCAGGGGTTCCAAGAAAGGAGAAGGCTGAGTAAGAATGAAATCAATTTGCGCTTGGGCAACGGAACGTTAGTGTCTGCAAGTGCAGTGGGAGATATTAGAGTTTATTTGGATTCTAGAAGGCATTTAGATTTAATAGACGTTTATTATGTACCTCAATTCAAGAGGAATTTAATTTCAGTTTCTTGTTTAAATAAATTTGGATATTCAGTTACTTTTAATAAAGTTTTTATTATTAGTAATGAAACAAATTATAGCACGGTGTGTATAAAGCTATCTAGAGGGGGGGGGGGGGGGTGAATAGATTTGACGCTTTTTACCCAATTTTTCGTGTTAGTCAAAATTACGAAAATGCCCTCAAGATAATATAAACAAGCAAGTGTAATATGGTGCGGAAATTAAAACAACACTTGGTTTTTACGTGGAAACCCTCACGGGAAAAACCACGGGCCATGTAAGTAAGCCACACTCGAACCTCAAATCCACTAAATGTGCAAACGATTACAACCTAATCCCGGAAGTAATCACACACCTACCTAATCCCGGTATGAGTGAACCTAGTCCAATTTGCTTGCGTTCTAAGCAACCTAATCCTGGATGCTACACACAAGACTTACTTTCTCTATGAAGAGAATACAACCCTAAGTGAATATATGTGAATATTCAAAATGCAACATAGAGCAAGGGAAACCCTATATGCTTATCTAAGATGATTAATATTCAATTAAGAGCAATCCTAGATATCAAAACTAAATGACATGTCAATTAGTTTAGCTAATCAATATTAAGCACAAACCTAATATGCAAGCACAATATAAAATCTCAAACATACATCATACTCATCTCAATATTGTATCTAAAGCATACAAAATAACAAACAAGTAATTAATTGAGATTGCTAGATAAGAGAAACACAAAACATGTAAGATATTAGTGAAAAGCTTACCAAGCAAAGTATGATGAAGATTCCATGCTAGATGACATCTAGATGATATAAGATGATGCTAGATGATGATTGATGATCATGAAAAAGTGTTTGAGAATCAAGAATGGAGTTCTTGGAATTTTTCTTCTCTTTGAAAAATATCCTAAGTATGAATTCTGAATATGAACTCTCTTTACTGACCTAAAGTCAAAGTGGCATATATATAGGGGGCCAAATCAAAGTGAGGTCGTTTAAGTAAGTTTCAAAGAAACGCGCCAATCGGCGGTTTCATTCGGCGGCCAGGTCGCCGTTTATGACCGCCGAATTGAGCTCGTGAAGAACAGAGCAAAAACGGTGGTTCATTCGGCGGTTCATTCGGCGGTTTAGTGACCGCCGATTCCAACCGCCGAAACAGAACAGAGAGATCAAAATCAACCAGGTATGAACGGCGGTTTCGAACGGCGGTTTTATGCCCGCCGTTTCAACCGCCGAATTAGACTGAGAGATAAATCAATCAGGTCTTGAAACGACGGTTTCGAACGGCGGTCGGGACCGCCGATCTTAACTGCAGAAATGCTTCAGACCAATCTGGACTGAAACGGCGGTTTCATTCGGCGGCCAGGCCGCCGATCATAACCGCCGATCACCTAGATAGGTGAAAACCAAGGAGAAGCCAAGGGCATTCTACATAGGCGGTCCTCGCGCTAAACCAAGCACATTCTCGTGCATGCGCGGACGTTTCCGAAAGTTATCGGGAAACGAATTACACAACAACATGACACAATTACACACAACAAAATATAATAAATAAGTGCAAGTGTGAAATGTGACAAATGAAGAGAATGCACACATATGCAATGAATGTTAAGTGTGTGTGTGCAACTAATCTCTTCAAAGAAAAGTAAGCACATAGAAATTTACCTTCGGTGCTTATCAACACGAGGTCTTCAAAGGGCTTCGAACAATAAGACCGATACTTAGGCTACCCTTACAAAGAACCCCCACATATGGTTTGATCACGAAATAAGCCAATTAAAAAACAACGGGAATCCTTACAATCTCCCCCTTTGGCTATTTCGTGACAAAACCATCACTCACATTGATTCCTCACAAAAAAGATAGAAACTACGGGACAACTATGATATACTACAACACAAAGAGATAAGAAAATAAAACTTCAAGTCTTCAATCTCTTGTAGAATAATCAAGCCCTGAAAAGAGTTTCTAACATTTCCAATACAAGAAAAGTGTGAGATTAATCATGTGAGAACAATACCAAGCATTTCCATTTTTAGAATATAGGCACAACATTACCAAATGTATGCAATGTATGATAAATGCAATGCTCCCCCTCAATGTATGTTCTCCCCAAAGTGCACAAAAGCTTCTATATTTTGCACCTCCCCTTACCATATCCTACTCCCCCTTTTTGTCATGATATAGGCAATGGAGAAGTCCCCAACCGGGTCACTCATAGCAACGAGAGATAGAAGCATGCAAGACTAGCATATACATATAAGTCACTTTATGCACTTCAATTAATTTGAGAGAAACAAGGAGATTTATTTTGAGAAAATGTGTGAATCCAACATGCTTTGCATACAAGACATATAGCATTCAAGTCCAAAAACAATGGTATTTGGCAAAGCAAATGACGAAGGTTTCTAATTAGAATTCAAACCAATTTCACCAATTGTCATGAGAAAAGCAAGGATATAGAGATTATTGATTTCAATATAAGAGTAACTATATCCAACCTTATAAGCGAAACATGGCATGAGTGACTTTGCACCCTATTTGATTTTTCCGGATAAGATATCCGTATGATAGTAGCCATGTTCAACCAATAAAGAAAGAGAGACATTCGGAATAGAAATTCCTTTGAACGGATACAAGATCCTTTATTCATTTTGAGTCTCATAAGCTTTCACACAAGTTTTGCATTTTTAAGAATATGCAATCATCAATTCATGCTTTTCATGTGAGCATGTTATATGAATTTCATGCTTTTTCATTTGACATTAGCATGTTATTAATGAATCATCATGTCATGGAGATAACTATAGGTCATTCACATCATACTTCCTATGTAAATCTCCTAGTCCAAAAATGCATGTTTGAACATAAATATGACATGGATTGTAGACAAGCAAGGTTCACACTTATAGAATTTGAAAACATATATACATATGTACAACCAAGCTTACTCAAGCAATCAAAAGAAGAGGCATAAGATATTTCAAATTTTTTTGCAAGATACAAGAATGCAAAATAACTCTCTTTGCTTGAGTTCCCCATATGGGGTCAAGTATAGAACATCACTCCACAAGACATACCCCAATAGATCTACTAAGAGTTTTAAATCGAGTAGCATCTAAGGGTTTAGTAAATAGGTCCGCAAGTTCATCATTTGTACCTACATGTTCAAGTACTATGCATTTATTTTCAACAAGCTCTCTAATGAAGTGATGGCGGATGTCAATATGCTTAGTCCTAGAATGTTGCACCGGATTCTTGGAAATATTAATAGCACTCATGTTATCACAAAAGAGAGTGAGAGTACCTTGGTTGAATCCGTAGTCTACTAGCATTTGCTTCATCCATAGGAGTTGTGTGCATCCACTCCCCGCGGCAATGTACTCGGCCTCGGCCGTGGACAAGGAAATCGAGTTTTGCTTCTTGCAAAACCAAGACACCAAGTTGTTGCCTAGAAAGAAGCAACCACCTGATGTGCTCTTCCTATCATCACAATTTCCTGCCCAATCCGCATCACTAAAGCCTACAAGACTAGCATTAGTGTCAAAAGAGTACCAAATCCCATAGTTGGATGTCCCATTCACATAGCGAATGATTCTCTTAACGGAAGAGAGATGGGACTCCTTAGGATCCGCTTGGTACCTAGCACACACACCCACACTAAAGGAGATGTCGGGCCTACTTGCGGTCAAATAAAGCAAGCTACCTATCATGCCACGATATAACGTTTGTTCCACACTTTTACCACTAGCATCTTTGCTTAGCTTCAAAGTGGTACTCATGGGTGTATCACAATGTTTGGCATTTTCTAAACCAAACTTCTTCACTAGGTTTTTGGCATATTTGGCTTAGGTTATGAAAATCCCATTGTCTAGTTGCCGAATTTGCAAACCTAGGAAGTAACTAAGCTCACCAACAAGGCTCATCTCAAATTCATGAGACATGACATCAACAAATTGTTGGACCTTGGTGTTGTTCGTGGAGCCAAACACTATGTCATCAACATATATTTACCTCTTGTGTAGTTATTGTCAACAAGAAATTGAGTGAGGCGCTCATACCAAGCCCTCGGTGCTTGTTTCAACCCATATAGTGCCTTCTTGAGGCGATAGACATGGTTGGGGTGGTGAGCATCCACAAACCCCTTGGGTTGTTCAACAAACACTTCCTCTTGCAAGAAGCCATTGAGGAAGGCACTCTTGACATCCATTTGGTGCAATTTGAACTTGTGCACACAAGAAATGGACAAGAGAAGCCTAATAGACTCTAGACGGGCAACGGGAGCAAATGTCTCCTCAAAGTCGATACCCTCAATTTGAGAGTACCCTTGTGCTACAAGTCTAGCCTTGTTCCGCACTATGTTGCCATCCTCATCGGATTTGTTCCTAAATATCCATTTAGTGCCTATGACATTAGTGGTCTTAGGCCTAGGAACTAGAGTCCAAACCTCATTCCTTTCGAATTGGTTTAGCTCTTCTTGCATGGCAAGAACCCAAAATTCATCATGTAAGGCTTCTTCAACCTTTTTGGGTTCAATTTGAGAGGTGTAGCAAGTATAGCTAATAAGATTAGCAAGTTGACGTCTAGTCCTAACACCCTCATTTACCTCTCCAATGATATCTTCTTTATCATGGAGTTTCCTAACCCATGGAGCGG
Source organism: Acer yangbiense (assembly GCA_008009225.1). Taxonomy (NCBI): domain Eukaryota; kingdom Viridiplantae; phylum Streptophyta; class Magnoliopsida; order Sapindales; family Sapindaceae; genus Acer; species Acer yangbiense. The sequence goes on from CM017769.1 coordinate 379,071, forward strand.
GTTCTTTAGAGTCCAAGAGAGGAACTCTAGTAATGGGTTGTGTGACTTCATTAGATGTCCCAACATTGGGAGTCACCACAACCCTCTCCAAAGGAGAGTCATCCTCTAGAACATCCTCCTCCTCATGGTCATTAGACTTGAGCCTAGTATCATCAATGACCACATTTGATGATTCCATGACGGTTCGAGTCTTCAAGTTGAAAACTCTATAGGCTTTACTATTCAAGGCGTAGCCAATAAAGATACCCTCATCACTCTTAGCTCAAACTTGCCAAGTTGATCACGGTCATTTAAAATGTAGCATTTGCTTCCAAATGTGTGGAAGTAGCTAACATTTGGCTTCCTACCCTTCCATAGCTCATAGGAGGTGTTTCTAGAACCGGGCCTTAGGAACACACGATTTCCTATATAGCAAGCCGTATTGATGGCTTCGGCCCATAGGTTCCTAGGGACATTGTTGCTAAGCAACATCACTCGGGCCATCTCTTGGAGGACCCTATTCTTCCTCTCAACAACTCCATTTTGTTGAGGTGTCCTAGGAGCCGAAAACTCATGGGAGATGCCTAAGCTATCACAAAAGCTTTCAAAAGAGGCATTCTCAAACTCTCTCCCATGGTCACTTCTAATCCGTTTAATGCTTCTAATGTTAGATTTCATTTCATTTTGTAATTTAGTACAAAGCATTTTAAACTTATCAAAAGTTTCGGATTTTTCTCTAAGAAAGTATGTCCATGTAAATCTAGAGAAATCATCAACACATACAAAAATGTATCTCTTTCCACCCAAACTTTCGGTTTGCATAGGACCCATGAGGTCCATGTGGAGAAGCTCAAGTGGCTCCTTGGTGGTGAGATACTTACCCTTTTTGTGCATGCTTTTAGTTTGCTTTCCTTGTTGGCAAGGTCCACAAACACCATTGGCTTTCTTCCCAAGCTTAGGGAGGCCACGCACACACTTGAACTTTCCAAGGGTCCGTAGATCCCTAAAGTTCATGTGGCCAAGTCTTTCATGCCACAACTCAATTTGCTCATCCATGGACACATTGTTTGAGACTATTCTAGCTTCAAGACAATAGCAATTGTCGCTAGATCTCATACCTTTCAATAAGGTTTGTCCATCGGGCTTTAGGATTGAGCAATCATCTTTACAAAACAAGACGGAATATCCTTCATCACTTAGATGTGAAATGCTTATTAAATTGGCTTTCAAGCCATCAACAAATAAAGCATCGGATAAGGAGGGTAATCCGGGAACGGAAATGGTTCCTTTCCCTACAACTTTCTTTTTGGATCCATCACCAAAAGTGACATATCCACCTTCCTCCATAGCAAGAGTCTCGAAGAAACTCTTGTTTCCCGTCATGTGCCTAGAGCACCCACTATCTAAATACCAAAAATTAGAAGAATTTACCTTCAAGGCTATTTGAGCAACATGGCAAACAATTTCATTCTTTCTAATCCACCTAGAAACAATCTTAGTTTTCTTAGTGGTCTTTGGTACATGGGCTCTAGATGTCCTAGGATCATGCATAATAATATTATTATTCCTAGGAACATGCATCATGGCTCTTTTCTTTTTCTTCTCTATCATGCTTCTAGTTTTGCACATTTTTATATATCGAAAGCAATGTGGTCTAATATGACCATCAAATCCACAAAAGTGACATATATGAGTAAAATAAGGAATCATACCTTGTCCTTGTCTTTGTGGATGAAAGGGTTCAATCCTTCTTCGTTGTTGAACCGGTCTTGGTTGCTTCCTAGCTTGAGGTTGCATGATAGGTCTCTTTCCTTTGTGAGTCATTTGAGGAGGAATGTTGGCTTGAAGGACCCTAGGGGTTTAAGCTTGAGGTTGCCTTCTTGGCCCCATCTTCACTTGTGCATTAGAACATTGTCCTACTTCTAACTTCTTCCTAGGAGATTGCACAAATGAAGTTTCTTCTTTCTTCAAGCTCTTGACAAATACGGTCTTGTTAGAGGTAGAGATCTTCTTGTCATCTTCATACCCAAGACCCCTATTGTCACATGGACTCTTTCCAACACCAAGCATATGGTCAAGCTTCTTGGTGCTAGAATCAATCCTAGTCATAGAATTTCTAACTTCTTCAAGCTCACTCTTTAGACTTTCTTCATTTCTCCTAGATAGAGCTAACTCCTCTCTTAGCTTATCTTCTATCTTCTTGAATTTTTCCACTTGTTCACCTAAGTGGTCATTATGAGATGCAAGCTCAAGATTTTCTTCTCTCAACATCTTGATCTTTCTTGTGCTCTTGATTGCTAAATCATTAAACTCGGCATGGCATTTAGCAAGCACCTTTTTCTCCACAAAACTACTTATGGAGTTAGATGAGGAATCATTTTCTTCTTCACTTGAGTCATTTTCCTCTTGACTCATTTCCTCTTTCTCATTACCACTTTTGCTCTTATGTGAGGAGGCAAAAGCTAGGAGGTTAGCCATGAGCTCTTCTTCACTTGAAGACTCATCTTCCTCATTGGAGTCATCACTACTCCCACTCCAAGTGGCGGCCATTACTTTGCTCTTCTTCTTTTCATTGTGATTAGCACATTCGGGGGCAAAGTGACCAATCCCACCACATTCAAAGCATCGGACCCCTTTCCTTTCGGTCCTCTCTTGTTTAGGCTCAAACTTCTTGAAGGAACTCTTTTTCTTCAAATCTTGTCCTCTTGACCCAAATCCCTTCTTCTTCTTGAACCCCATAACCTTGTTGAACCTTTTCACAAATAAGGCAAGGTCTTCATCCGATTCATGCTTTGCCTCCTTTGCATCCTTAGATGCTTTCAAAGCTATTCCTTTAGACTTCTTAGGAGGAGTAGTGGTGCTAGGAGCCTTCCTAGACTCATATGCAAGGAGACGCCCAATCACCTCACTTGGCTTCATATCCATGTAGCCACTATTTTCTTCTATGGCCGTCACCTTGGATTCAAACCTATCGGGGAGAGATCTCATAATTTTTTGCTTGACTCTCCTATCCGAATACGGGTCTCCGAGTTGATGGCTTTGATTTACAATATCCATCAATTTGATTTCGAAGTCATTGAAGCATTCATCCTCTCCCATCCTAAGTAGCTTAAACTGAGTTTGGAGGACTTGAAGCTTGGACTCATTCACCACCTCGGTTCCCTCATGTGCAACTAGAAGGATGTCCCATGCCACTTTGGCAATCTGAGTATTCTGAATAAGCTTGTACTGATTCTCATCCATAGCACACATAATGGCATGCATAGCCTTCCTATTCCACTTAGAAGCCTCAAACTCTTGCGCGTTCCATTGCGCCTTAGGCTTCAAAACATCTTGTCCTCCACCATCGGGAGTCATCATAGGGAGATCATATCCGTCTTCCACCGCCATCCATGCACGGTCATGAATTTGGCATATGTAGGATTCCATCTTCCCTTTCCATTGGGAATAGTTCAATCCGGTAAAAAGTGGAGGCCTTGTGCTAGAAGCTCCTTCGTGGCCACCACCGTTTCCACCGTTTCCACTCATAGTGTTTATGAATGAATGAAATGAATGCAAATGTATGAATGATCAAAAATCACACAATATGCAAAACACACCAAAATAAGCAAGGATCACCTATGTATGTCTAGGAACCCGCTCTGATACCAATTGAAACAAATTATAGCACGGTGTGTATAAAGCTATCTAGAGGGGGGGTGAATAGATTTTACGCTTTTTACCCAATTTTTCGTGTTAGTCAAAATTACGAAAATGCCCTCAAGATAATATAAACAAGCAAGTGTAATATGGTGCGGAAATTAAAACAACACTTGGTTTTTACGTGGAAACCCTCACGGGAAAAACCACGGGCTATGTAAGTAAGCCACACTCGAACCTCGAATTCACTAAATGTGCAAACGATTACAACCTAATCCCGGAAGTAATCACACACCTACCTAATCCCGGTATGAGTGAACCTAGTCCAATTTGCTTGCGTTCTAAGCAACCTAATCCCGGATGCTACACACAAGACTTACTTTCTCTATGAAGATAATACAACCCTAAGTGAATATATGTGAATATTCAAAATGCAACATAGAGCAAGGGAAACCGTATATGCTTATCTAAGATGATTAATATTCAATTAAGAGCAATCCTAGATATCAAAACTAAATGACATGTCAATTAGTTTAGCTAATCAATATTAAGCACAAACCTAATATGCAAGCACAATATAAAATCTCAAACATACATCATACTCATCTCAATATTGTATCTAAAGCATACAAAATAACAAACAAGTAATTAATTGAGATTGCTAGATAAGAGAAACACAAAACATGTAAGATATTAGTGAAAAGCTTACCAAGCAAAGTATGATGAAGATTCCATGCTAGATGACATCTAGATGATCTAAGATGATGCTAGATGATGATTGATGATCATGAAAAAGTGTTTGAGAATCAAGAATGGAGTTCTTGGAATTTTTCTTCTCTTTGAAAAATATCCTAAGTATGAATTCTGAATATGAACTCTCTTTATTGACCTAAAGTCAAAGTGGCATATATATAGGGGGCCAAATCAAAGTGAGGTCGTTTAAGTAAGTTTCAAAGAAACGCGCCAATCGGCGGTTTCATTCGGCGGCCAAGCCGCCGTTTATGACCGCCGAATTGAGCTCGTGAAGAACAGAGCAAAAACGACGGTTCATTCGGCGGTTTAGTGACCGCCGATTCCAACCGCCGAAACAGAACAGAGAGATCAAAATCAACCAGGTATGAACGGCGGTTTCGAACGGCGGTTTTATGCCCGCCGTTTCAACCGCCGAATTAGACTGAGAGATAAATCAATCAGGTCTTGAAACGGCGATTTCGAACGGCGGTCGGGACCGCCGATCTTAACCGCAGAAATGCTTCAGACCAATCTGGACTGAAACGGCGGTTTCATTCGGCGGCCAGGCCGCCGATCATAACCGCCGATCACCTAGATAGGTGAAAACCAAGGAGAAGCCAAGGGCATTCTACATAGGCGGTCCTCGCGCTAAACCAAGCACATTCTCGTGCATGCGCGGATGTTTCCGAAAGTTATCGGGAAACGAATTACACAACAACATGACACAATTACACACAACAAAATATAATAAATAAGTGCAAGTGTGAAATGTGACAAATGAAGAGAATGCACACATATGCAATGAATGTTAAGTGTGTGTGTGCAACTAATCTCTTCAAAGAAAAGTAAGCACATAGAAATTTACCTTCGGTGCTTATCAACACGAGGTCTTCAAAGGGCTTCGAACAATAAGACCGATACTTAGGCTACCCTTACAAAGAACCCCCACATATGGTTTGATCACGAAATAAGCCAATTAAAAAACAACGGGAATCCTTTTAAGTAAGAATGACAAAATTATTTGCCAAGGTACAATGGAAAACGGTCTATACTTTTTGCATAGAAATATCTCTCACTCGTTAGACACAGAAATAACGGAACCTAATCATAAAAGAGTAAAATTATCAACTGATGAAACCTACCTTTGGCATTTACGCTTAGGTCATATTAACCTTAATAGGATTAAAAGATTGGTATGTGACGGACCTTTGAGTGACTTAAAGGTTGATGATCTACCAACTTGTGAATCTTGTTTGGAAGGTAAAATGACCAAAAGGACGTTCTCTGCCAAAGGTGTGAGAGCCACTGAATGTTTAGGATTGATACACACTGATGTATGTGGACCAATGAGCATTCAAGCTAGAGGTGGATATGAGTACTTCATCACCTTCACAGATGATTACTCGAGATTTGGTTATGTGTATCTCATGCGACATAAGTCAGATGCTTTTGACATGTTCAAAGCATTCAAAGCTGAAGTGGAAATCAGCTTGAGAAACACATAAAAATCTTGAGATCTGATCGTGGTGGAGAATATCTATCTGGTGAGTTTCAGTAATATCTTATTGATAATGGGATAGTTTCTCAGTTTTCTGCACCAGGTACACCTCAACAGAATGGGGTAGCAGAAAGGAGAAATAGAACTCTTTTGGATATGGTTAGGTCTATGTTGAGTTATTCAACACTTCCTATTTCTTTTTGGGGATATGCCTTACAAACTGCTATACACATTCTAAACGATGTACCATCTAAGTCTGTTCCTAAAACACCGCATGAGTTGTGGACTGGGCGCAAGCCTAGTTTACAACACTTAAGGATATTTGGTTGTCCTGTGCATGTGTTAAAAGGAAAGACAAAAAAAATGGAGTCCCGTTCGGAAACATGTATATTTGTAGGGTATCCAAAAGAAACTAAAGGATATTATTTCTACAGTCCTTCAGATCTTAAAGTATTTGTTTCGACAAATGCTAAATTTCTGGAAAAGGACTATATGAATGATTTTGTGCCTAGAAGTAGAATTGTCCTGAATGAGATGTCAGGAGATACAATTCCACGAGAGGTTACACAACCTAACTCAATTGTAAGTTCCAATCCAACACAAGATCAACAACCTACCATTCCTCGTCGTAGTGGGAGGGTTAGAACACAACCTGAAAGATACATCGGTCTGGGAGAATCAGTGGAGAATCTCCCGGACGACGATGATCCCTACAAGTACAAGGAAGCTATGGAGGATGTTGATAGTCGCCATTGGCAAAAGGCAATGCAATCCGAGATTGAATCTACGTTCGATAACAAAGTCTGGTCCCTTGTAGACTTGCCTAAAGGGATAAAACCCATTGGGTGCAAGTGGGTAAACAAGAGGAAAAGAGGTATGGATGGTAAGGTGGAAACCTTTAAAGCTAGATTGGTAGCTAAAGGGTATACACAGAAAGAATGTATCGATTACGAGGAAACCTTCTCTCCTGTGGCCATGCTTAAATCCATTAGGATACTCTTGTCCATTGCAGCATCTTTAGATCTAGAGATTTGGCAAATGGATGTCAAGACAGCTTTCCTTAATGGAAGTCTTGACGAAAGCATCTACATGATGCAACCAGAGGGATTCATTGAAAAGGGCCAAATGGAAAAGGTATGCAAGTTGCAGAAATCCATATATGGATTGAAGCAAGCATCCAGATCCTAGAACATAAGGTTTGATCAAGCTGTCAAAGGTTTTGGATTTATTCAGAATCCTGACGAACCTTGTGTATACAAAAGGATTAAAGGCGACAAGTTAGTTTTCCTGATTCTTTATGTTGATGATATACTACTCATTGGAAACGATGTAGGTGTATTGACATCAGTAAAAGAATGGTTAGCAAAACAATTTGATATGAAGGACTTAGGAGAAGCAAGTTTTATTTTAGGTATCCAAGTAATAATGGATAGAAAGAATAGAACGATTGCATTATCCCAAGCTTCATACATAGACAAGATCTTGTCTAGGCTTTCCATGCAGGATTCCAAGAAAGGTATGTTACCTTTCAGACATGGAATCAAGCTTTCTAAGGAACAAGTTCCTAAGAATGAGCATGAAGAGCAATTCATGAGTTGAGTTCCATATGCCTCGGCAGTTGGAAGTCTCATGTATGCAATGCTCTGTACTAGACTAGATATTTGTTTTGCTGTTGGCATAGTTAGCAGGTTTCAATCGAAACCTGGTCCTGATCACTGGACGGCAGTCAAGCATATTTTCAAGTATCTTAAGAGAAAGAGAGATAATATGCTTGTATACTCTGGAGGGGATTTGATTCCCGTTGGGTATACAGATTCTGATTTCCAATCAGATTCTGACTCTAGAAAATCCACATCAGGGGCTGTGTTTACTATTGGAGGAGCAGTTATATGGAGGAGTATCAAGCAATCTTGTATTGCTGATTCCACCATGGAAGCTGAGTATGTTGCTGCATGCGAGGCTGCCAAAGAGGCTGTTTGGCTCCGCCAATTCTTGATTGACTTAGAAGTGGTTCCTAGGGTGAATAAGCATATCACTATCTACTGTGACAACAGTGGAGCAGTGGCTAATTCGAAAGAACCAAGAAGCCACAAGAGAGGTAAACACATTGAAAGAAAGTATCATCTTTTAAGGGAGATTGTTCAAAGAGGTGACGTGACGATTACCAAAATCGCGTCAGCAGAAAATCTAGCGGATCCCTTCACAAAGGCTCTACCTCAGAAGAGTTTCGATGGGCATCTAGAGAACATGGGCTTGAGAGATATGACACATTTGCTATAGTGCAAGTGGGAGATTGTTAGGATTACGCTCAATAGCAAGAGTGTAATGTTGTAATTAACAATCTTTTTCATATTAATAAAGTGATTTCTAGTTTAACAAATCGTATAGCATTTATAGTTTAATATTATAAGTGTCAAAGTAAATAATCATAAGGTTTAAAGACTATGAGAAAAGAAGAATTGTTCGTACATCTGGATATGTATGTGGTAGACACAATTCTTTAGTTAGTCTTGAATAATGTTCACAACTTAAGTTAAAGGTTGGACACCTTTATCTTGTTAAAGTTGTAGAATTCTTTTGCTAGCATTTGAGTGGGATCAAATGAGATATGATGAGTCTAAAATCATCGGAGTGTCTTCGAGCAAAAGGATCTAGTGCACTGGGTGCATTGAACTGGATCACAATGAAAAGCTTTATCTAGAACCGTCAATAGATAATAGTCTTTTCATTATCAGGACAATCGGAGAGTCTATCGTAATCCTGAGATAAATGATGGACTTATGGTTACAAGTGATATCATTTGAGTTATCAATGAGTACGATTATATCGCATAGTCTATCCTCGATAGTTTGGTGATATTCATTTGTTAATCGATAGAGGACTTCATTTATAGATATGGACATCGTGGCTCCATTTATTAAATGAGAGTATAATATCATCATATGGATGTTTTGAGGTAATTGGATATTAAATCTCAACGTTGAGTTTTCGATAGTGTCTATTGAAAACATGGCTTCTGGACAAGTCAAAATATCCAAGTTCAAAACGTGGTCATATGAGTAAATATGGTAACTTGGAAAGTTGTAGGCGGTCTATGAACTCTTGGCGATTACTGATATTAATCACGAGGATACACTATCTCCAACATGATTGTCTAGGGTATGAATGAGGAACATCTTCCTTTTCTATCTTTATTTAAGAGTTCAGTTTTAGCTCTTTAGTGGAATGAGTTAAAATTAATGGATCGGACCTAAGTGAATCATTTGTTGATTGTGATTAGGTTATGTCTAATGAAGCTTAAATTTAGATGGCCCGCCAAGATCCCCAATCCACACGGGCTTGCATGGATCACTTGATATATTCTACCGGACCAATTTAAGGGTCCATCTAGAATTGCATTTAATATATTAAGAATATAATTTGCACATTATTTATGTAATGGGCTGCTCAATTATATTAATATATTAATGAAAGACATGTGGGCTTGTTTCTTTTAGTAAGAATGGGTCTGGTTCACATGTGGGCTTTTTATTTAAAGTCCAATGGATTAAATGAAATAAGAAAATAATATTTGGCCCAATTATTTTATATGGGGCGGCAAGGTTAAATTTTTAACCTAAGATATTATTTTGTTTTCATTGTTTTAATTAAATAAGAATTAATTAATTTATTAATTAATTGTTTAATTAAGAAACAAATCTGTTCTAATTAGGAAATATGATTCCTAGTGTTATACTATTGTTGGTAGTATACTAAAAGTAAAAGACTTATTTGGTAAGAAAATAAATAATTAATTTTATTTATTTAATCAAATAAGGAGTCTTTTTATTTAGTCAAAATAAAAGAATAAAAGATCTATGAGTTGGATTAGGGTTTGAAGTCTTAAACTAAAATAGGAATTAGGGTGCAATACAAACTCTTTTGGGCTTGAGAATTGCGGCAACCCTAGTCCCTTTTAGGTTATGATTTTCGGCCACCCTAAATAAAAGAAGAGAATAAAATTTGGCCACCTATATAAGTGCTCTTATAGAATTCGGCCACCATAAGTGTTCTTGATACAAATTTCTTCTTCTTCTCAATTCATAAGATAGATTATTTTATTTCTACTAAAACATAAAAGAGTGTTAGATTATTCTTTGATGGTATACTATTTGCTTATTCATCAATAAGCTTGTGTGTACGACATCGTTCTAGGTTCACGCGAGTTTCGATCATTAGATTGAGAACTCAAAAGTGACCGGAATAATCTTAGTATTCTTTTGATTGTTTTTGTGACTAACAAAGAAAAGAAAAGTTTGTTTGTCCATTCACAGGTTTGCAATTCAAAGAAAAGGGAGACCACGCTCCTAGGTGATCCACGTTCGTGCTAGGATTGAAGATCTTGCGGATTACCATCGACGTAAGTCAATCGGATCACGCGACAAAAGGTATTATTCTTTTGTTACATAATATATATGTTTAATTGATTAAAGGGTTTAAGGTTCATAGAAAGGAAAATTTTTAAAAGTTACTAAATCTATTTTTAGTCTCGCTTCCGCTGCGTGTACTACGGTATTTTTCCCTACACCTTCTACTACAGGAATTCGATTTAGAGATCAAAGACAAGAAAGAGAGTGAGAATGTGGTAGCAGATCACTTGAGTAGACTAATGTTAGATTCATATGCAGAAGAAGACACTCTACCACTGAGGGACAGTTTTCCGGATGAGCAGCTTTTGAAATTAAGCGACACAGAGCCATGGTATGCCGATATAGTCAACTTCATCACAAAAAAGATTTTACCAGCAGGCATGACAAGTCAAGGAAGAAAGAGATTCGTTTTCAATGCAACAGTACTTTTGGAAAGACCCATACTTGTTCAAACACGGGGCAGACCAAATCATCAGAAGATGTATACCAGAGGATGAACAGTTAGACATCCTGAAGTTCTGCCATGAACTTCAATGCGGAGGCCACTACAGTTCTAGAAAGACAGCAATAAAGGTTCTTCACTCGGGATTCTATTGGACAACATTGTTCAAAGATGCTTACTAATTCTGCTTACGATGTGACCGATGTCAGAGAACAGGGAACATTGGTAAGAGGAATAAGATGCCGCAGTCAGGCCAAATGGTAGTAGAGATTTTCGATGTCTGGGGAATCGATTTCATGGGACCATTCCCACCATCGGACGGATACAGCTACATCCTGGTAGCCATGGACTACGTTTCTAAATGGATTGAAGCCATAGCCACGAAGACCAATGACAGTAAAGTAGTTGTGAAGTTTGTAAAGGGCACGATTTTCTCCAGGTTCGGGACTCCACGTGCCATCATAAGTGATGGGGGAAGTCATTTTTGTAACAAGATATTCGCCACACTGCTAAAGAAATTTAGTGTGAATCACAAGGTTGCAACCCCCTATCACCCTCAGACCTCCGGTCAAGTGGAAGTCAGTAACAGACACATCAAGCAAATCCTTGAAAAGACTGTGAACACAAGCAGGAAAGATTGGTCGTTCAAGTTGAATGACGCCTTATGGGCCTACAGAACTGCTTTCAAAACCCTAATAGGGATGACACCTTATCGTTTGATCTTTGGGATGGCTTGCCATTTGCCAGTGGAATTAGAGCACAATGCCTATTGGGCACTCTAGAAGCTGAACTTTGATATGGATGCAGCAGGGGAAGAATGAAAACTTCAACTGAATGAACTTCAGGAACTCCGGGATGAAGCATATGAGAATGCAAAAATCTACAGAGAGAAGACCAAGAGAATGCATGACAAGAGAGTGATCTTCAAGGATCTGTGCCCGGGGATGTTAGTCCTCCTATTCAACACTAGATTGAAGCTATTTCCAGGAAAGCTCAGATCGAGATGGTATGGGCCGTATAGGATAATCCAGATATTCCCTTATGGAGTCGTCGAGCTACTGAATGAGAAAAATGGGGATACATTCAAGGTGAATGGGCATCGAGTGAAGCCATATCTACAAGGAGTGGATGAAGTCAGGATATTGGAACAGGTAGCACTTACAGAGCCGTAGAGCTCTCATGCGTCTTGCCTAAACGGAAAATCTCGTGCTAGGTGAGAGGCACCCCACCCAGGTACAATTTTCTTACCTAGTGTTATTTACGCATTTTAATGTATATATATTTATATATATGTTGTTTGTTTAGTGTTAATTTTATTGTTGCTACACTCTAAACTCTAACTAACCATGTTCGCAATTACATTGAGGACAATGTTTGGTTTAGGTTTGGGGGTGTGGCATAAGTTTTTGTAATTTTTGGTAGTATTTTGATAATTATGTTTATATTATGTAGTGTTAGGTAGTCAAGTAGGAAAATTTTTCAAATCTCTGTAACAATTTTGAAATTGGGTTGTGAGTTGTTACTTATATATGCCAATGGAATATTCCATACTTGCTTTGGAAGCTAAATTTTGACTAATATGCATACCAACTAAGAAGTTGCACCACTATAAATATGCTTGTACAGTGCCAATTTTTGGATGTTTAGGTGAAGGAACCTTAGACTGTTTGATCCTAGGGGAATTGTGGAGACTACCCATGTGAGGAATCGAGCCTGTACTGATTAATTGAGAGGGTATAATCCATTCTTCTTGTAAAAAGCACTATTCAAATTTAGGATGCATTGAGATCTCATTCATATGCACTAGTATTGATTGCCATTGAACAGGAAATATTGTGGACTGCTTGTGAAATTTGTATTCCCTTGTTAGAAGGTCTGATAGAGATGATCCTAGGCATGTGTGTTTAACTTCATTATCCAAACACTGTCCTTATGTATGTGTGCTCCAATTGCCAAATTTGAGGCCAAACACAACCATTCATTTCATACACATCAACCACATGAAATCGTTAGATGTTGATAATAGTTGCATAAGTAAAAATGCAAGTGGATAGCTCAAATCTGTAAATAGCGTGTACTCAGGCGATGATAGAAATAACTGTGCAATAGAAAGGCTTCATTGTAAAGGTGTAAAAATAAACACTTAAAGCTATGATAAAAAATCGATTGAATACTTGTAGTGAGTACCAATTAGCACATCATCAAATTGTTAATCTTAGCCTAGACGCTTGTGGACATTGAAAAATGAGCTAGTAAAGTGATTGAAAGGTTAATCAACATCTTTAGGATTCCATCAAATTCATTCCACTCACCATAAATTACCCATGGCCCCAATACAACCAAGGAAAGCCCTAGTGGATCTGTGAGAAGTCTAAGTTGGGAATACGAGTCAAACATGTTCTCTCCACGTTCATGGTTATTCATTCATTCATGAGACTTGACATTAAGAAGGTGCGTTATTTCTATATTCACATGCATTATGTTCGAATTCTATTTACATACATTCAATTCGCATGTGATTGACAGAGATAACCTAGGATTCTGAGAGAAGAAAGAGATGGATCGATGAGAAATAGAAGTCGAGGCGAATTTACCTTAGGTAGATAATTTACTGATTCTTAGACCAAAAACATCCAAATTATTGGCATACAAGTATTATGTGTTGTTATAACTGAAAGGGAATCTTATTAGTCCTGATTGAGAATGCTTAGCTTGTATGATTTTCTGTTGTAATATACAAGGTAACTCCTCAGTTGTAGATTACAGAGTTGTTTTTGTGGGTAGCGTATCTGGTAAACCCTCAGGAGACTACACTCCTCCTACTAGGGGCACCTAGAGGTTTAAAAGGCTTGTGGTACATGCTAAGTACCATCGTGTTTCCTACGAAAATGGATTAGTTAATTGTTATTAAATTGTAGTAGCATTGTTCTTACTTTTGTTGTTTTGCTCGAGGACGAGCAAAAGATAGGTTTGGGGGTCTGATCGCGCTATGAATGTTCACATTTAACACCCCTAATTCCTACCTTTTGTGTCATATTCGAGCACTTTTTGTGTGTATAACAAGTGTTTTTGTTAAGTTCAGGTAATTTGGCCAGTCAGGAAGGTTTTCGCATCAAAGTGATTAAAAGAGGAGCAAAACCATAAGAAGGAGGCAAGGCGGGCTCTGAAGGCGGGCACATGCCAGCCTTCCCGAAGATCTGAAGTCGCCTGAAATCAAGGCTAGTTGCGCGGCGAGCTCATGCGGCGGGAAAGAGGCCGCCCATAGCTTTTCAGAAGCGTGGCGACTTCGTGACGGCGAGAAAGAAGACGCCGAGAAGATCGCCAAAGGTAAGGCGGGTTCGCGCTGCGGGAATAAACCCACCCCAGGCACGTCCAAGGGCCAAATTTGGCACTTCTTGCCTCATTTGAAGAAGACATATATATACTTCTTTCTCCTACTGAACAAGTGTGAAATATATATAGTTTAGAATAGTTCTTAGTAGTTTTTAGATAATTAATCATAGAATAGCCTAGAGATTCAAGTAGTTCATCACTTGTAATCTTTGTAGAAAAAGATACTAATCTTAGTAAGTATCTTGCTCATCAATCTCTTGAAGGTTATTGTGATTATTTGGTTTGTATTGCTGTGGAGGAAGGAGAGATCGGTCTTGATTCTTCGAGGGTAGTATTTCTTCCTTTTGTTCATTAATATGCTATACTTAATGATCATGCGTAACTAAACACTTTGTTAGGGAATCTATGAAAGTATTGATGTAATCACTTATTACCACTTTTTCTTATATGCATCACTTGTGTTTGTTTGCTTGAATTGATGAAATCATGTCATATATCTCATAATCTTAGAAGCATGGAGTTTGTTATTGTAAAGTAATGAAATACTAAGTTCATAATGTTTGAATTAAGTATGGTTAGTAAAAACTCCTAGATTAGAATGTGTTGTTCATACAAAATCCTAAGAATACGTTCTGTCAATTTAGTTCCACAACTTACATTCATTAATGATTAATCTAAACTTAGGGGATTCATTCAGTGAATGGTTGATTGTGCCGATGGCATAAGTGAAACAACACTAGTGATTTGATCTTTGTTGCATGAAGGTGGTTTTGTGGTGCATCATTACTGATTTCATACATTCCCTAGCATCTTAGCTTATCAATTATAATCTTTTATCATCTCAATAGTTTAATTCCTTAGAACGATTACTAATCCTAGCATTTACCAGTTACTAGATTTCCCTGTGGACCAATACCCTTACTTTGTACACTATACTAGCATAACGACTTGTGCACTTGCAATAGGGTCTTTAGACTCGCACGCCCCTTTAATACAACCGAGGTAGAATAGGTTAAATTATAGTGACATTTGTAGAACCGGTTTGGGCGTGTCACTGTTCAGGCGCTGTACAAAAGCGCTCTACGAACAGCGCCTATGAAGAATGTTCTTCATTTTCCCAGCAAGGCGCTGTACAAGTCGCTCTACGTACAACGACTCGTACAGCACCCAAGGCAATATTGGTGTCACTTATCAAAACGACCACACTTCACCTTGACACCCTATATATATGCCACTTTGACTTTAGATCAATCAAGAGAGTTCATATTCAGATTTCATACTTAGGACATTTTTCAAGAACAAGAAAAATTTCAAAAACTCAATTTTGATTACTCAAACTAGACCTGGCAAGGTTCAGGTTCGAACCGTGGAACCGAACCCAAACCCGAACCTGAACCCGAACCGAAAAAACCGGATCCAAAACCTGAACTGAAGGAGGCCGGTTCTGGTTCTAAGGTTTGAGGAACCGGGCGGTTCGCACAATTTTTTTTTTTCTTTTTTTTTTTTGGGATACCGTTGGAGGCCCAACGGCCTGCTGACGTCCCCTTCTTTTTTTTTTTTCTTTTTTTTTTTTCTATAAATACCAACACCCCGCACCCCCCCTCCCCCTAAATTTTCCTCACACCAATTTCTTCTCAATTCTCTCTATTCTCTAATTAGACCCCCTTTTCAATTTTCCTCACACCAATTTCTTCTCAATTATCTCTATTCTCTAATTCTAATTTCTCTCCAACACTCTCAACTCTCAAGTCTCTCAATCTCCAAGTCTCCAAGTCTCCAAGTCTCCAAGTCTATAAGTTTCCAAGGTTTTTAATATTTATTTCATTTTGTAATTGTTTTATTTGAAATTAATTTTATTTGCAATTTGCAATTTATTTTATTTACAATTTATTTTATTTCGAATTTATTTTATCTCCAATTCATTTTATTTTCAATTTATTTTATTTGCAATTTATTTTATTTCCAATATATTTTATTTTCAATTAATTTTATTTCCAATTTATTTTATTTCCAATTAATCTTATTTCCAATTTATTTAATTTCCAATTAGTCAATTACTAAGTTTCCAATTTCATTTTCATTTATTTGCAATTACTAGTTTACTACTTTTGTACTTTACTACATAGTACCTACTATTCTACTAATAGTCTAATACTATTATTCTTCTAAGTTCTAAGTTCTAAGTTTCCAATTCTCTCCCAAATTTATTTTTAAATGGCAAGTGGAAGTAGAAATGGAAGGGGTCACGGCCTTGATGGTCCTAAGCGTTTGATTTCGATGAAAGGTAAGGGTACTATGATCGATAATCTCAATCACAACAACCCCACCTATCACGAATATCTACAACGTCGGGCCTATGCTGAAGACCTAAGCCTAAACTGTCCTACTCCCCCTCTAATAATTTTTGAACCCGATCGCAATGACACCACCCCCAATTTGACAAGCCAGTCAGAAAATATGCCTGATATTGATACACCTCTGGGTTTTGATTATGATCCACCGGAAGTGGAACTACAAGAGGAGGAAGATCTGATACAAAAGCAGAACAAATCTGATCTCTTCGCCAAACATATGAAGAAAGTTAGGAAAGAAGATGGAAACTATGTAGCGGCTTGCAATTACTGCACCAAAACATATAAGTGGAGCAAATCCGGAGGATATCGCACTTATTGGAAACATATTGAAACCAAACATCCAGACGCAATGACCAGAACGAGGTTACAATCACAAATTCCCAGGTACGCTACTCCTAACTGATGCAGTAAAATCAGTGTTCAATTTACTAAGAAAGTTCGTTCACTGGGATCGGTGATTCTATCCGTCAAAGCCAATTAATCTAGTAAGGTTACTCTAAATGCGAAAAAAACAAAATTGCATAATGCTATTCTTTGGAAGTTGTTTAATCCTAAAAATTAACCTAAATTATGACTACTTGAACTAAAGACTAAAATCAAATCAAATCAAATCAAAGATCACACAAGGGATGAATATATGGAGAGAAATATTAGGGAATCGATGCACCTTTCTTAGACACTCAATGCTCACAATCAGTCTCGTTAAACACTTCATTCTAGTTTACGGGCTTGTTTTCAAGATAATTCAATTAGGTTCAAAGATCATTTCCAATACTCGCACACGGTCATGCAACGAATACAGAATAATGATCTAGGGTTCTTCCTATTACTCACACACGGTCATGTAATGAGCAATTGTCAAAACCCATATATTACACAAAACTCTTAGCCAAATTAACATAGCACGGTCATGCATATATCAATTTTCTTGTTTATTAAGTTTTGATTCAGATTTAAATGGAACGGTCATCCACATCTAAACCCTAATCTCATAGATAAATTAAGCTACAAAACTCAAATTACCTGCAACATAATCAGAGAAAGTAGAATAGAGCAATTAATTTAATAAACAAAACGAAACCCAATTGATTAACCAAAGGTAGACTAATTGTTCACATAGAGTTATCCAAAATCGGTTACATCAATCCCCTAGTTAGAGGTTTAGTTACACATCAATGGAGAGAACAAAAACATAAAAGAGATGAAGAGAAAACCCATTATGGTGAGATGCTCTTGTCTTGAAATCTCCGTCGTCTTCTTGTTTCCAATAATCTTCTAATGATGGAATCAAAGGGGAGAATAAAATGAATGTGATGGTGGTGTGTTTTCTGTCCCTTTTTATTTCCAAGCGTCGGCCCTCTTTATATATCTTTTTCATTTAGGTCTTCTGCCCTGTCCTGAGAAAATGAGGAAAGTGGATTACCGCTACCCGTGCCGCTGTGCGGACACTTGCATGGGCAGCGGCACTTCAAGCGGCAACAATCTGATCTGACTCGCTGGACAGACCTGAAATTCCCTTAAGCAATATAGTGTAAAATATACCTAGAGGGGGGTGAATAGGTATTTACTCAAATTCTTCCACTATTAAAAATGATGCGGAATACAATAAAGAAAATGCACACTTTATTAGATTTAGCAAATGAATTGATTTCACTAATACAAGACTTAATCAATTTACAAGATATGCAATCAATGTAAGATATGGAAGATAAAGAAAAGTAAAAACAAAAATGAACACAAGTGTTTTTTCGTGGTAAAACCTCAAAGAGGAAACATCCATGGGTTGATACCACAACCACCAGCAAAGCAATCCACTATATGAAAAAGGACTTACACACTCAAGCTATCAACACAAGATATCCGCTCAAGCTATCAACTCCTAATCTACCCTCGGGCTAGTGAATCACCAAGCCTACTTCCTATCTGAGATGTGCCCTACACCTCTAGAAAGCAACTTGAAAGTCCTAGAGGCGTGTTCAATATAAAGCTAGAGGGGGGGTGAATAGATTTTAGCTATTATTACCCAATTTTCGCATACAAGTCAATATTACGAAAATGCCCCTACTAGTTAAATATACAAGCAAGTGTAATATAGTGCGGAATTAAAATAACACTTGATGTATACGTGGAAACCCAACCACTGGGAAAAACCACGGGCTGATTAGTGCGCCACACTCGGACCTCGAAATCCACTAATCGAAATGGAGTTTACAACCTATGTAGACCTCGTCTAACACTCCGGTCAATAACCCCCCACTTCTACCACTCGGGCCTTTAAAAGTGGCTCTAGTCCAATTGCTTGAGGCCTAAGCAACCTTAGCCTCAAGACTTAATTCTCTAAGAAGAGATTATGCAACCTATGTGAATATGTATTAATATTCAAATAACAAACAAGGCTAGGTAACCTTAGATGCTTATCTAGGATGATGAGATAATCAATTTAAATCAACCCTAGATATCAATTGATAAATGACATGTCAAATAGCTTAGCTAATCAAGATTAAGCAAAAACCTAATTAGCTATCACAAAAACAACACTCAATTAATTCATCACAATTAATTCTCTATTCTTGTATTTATCATATGATCAACAACATACAAGTAAATAAAAAGAGAATATGCTTGATAGTAAAAATACTAAAATAAGATGAAACTAATCAAAATCTTACCAAGCATATTGTGATGATGCCAATCCAATCATAGATGCTTTCTATGTAGACATAGAGGATGCAATATGAAATTTGATGCAAAAAGGATTTGATTTGAGTGTTTAAAGGTGGGTTCTTGAATTGATTTTTTCTCAAAAATCTCTCTTGAAAGATTAGGGTTCTAATTGCTCAAGAAACTTGTTCAGAGATTGAGAAAACAAGATATTTATAGACATCAAGAATTGGGCATGTGAAAAGACACTTTTGCCCTTGAAACGCACCGTTCGGCGGTTTCAATCGGCGGCCAGGCCGCCGATGACGACCGCCGAATTCAGCTCGTGAAGAACAGAGCATTAACGGCGGTTTCATTCGGCGGTTTCGCGACCGCCGATACAACCGCCGAATCAAACCCGAGAGATTAAAATCGATCAGGTATGAACGGCGGTTTCGAACGGCGGTCGTGACCGCCGATCTTGACCGCATAATTGCTTCAGACCAATCTGGACTGAAACGGCGGTTTCATTCGGCGGCCAGGCCGCCGATCATAACCGCCGATCACCAACAATGGTGAAAACCAAGGAGAAGCCAAGGGCATTCTCCATAGGCGGTCTTCGCGCGAAACCAAGCACCAATTAGTGCAAGCGCGGACGTTTCCGAACAATGTCGGGAAACGAATTATAAGGCACATATACACACAACAAGATATTTCAACCAAAGTGCTAGTGTGTAAAGTGACATGTGAAGAGATGCATATAAAAATAAGCAAGTATGCAATCATAGCAAGAATGCTAAGTGTGTGTGTGTGCTACTAAATCTCTTCAAAGAAAATTAAGCACTAAGAAGTTTACCTTTGGTGCTTATCAACCTTGAGGACATGAGAGGGCCTTGAGCTTGAATACCTATCACTAATGCTACCCTTACATACAATCCCCAATACGTGGTTTGTCCACGAAATAAGCCAATCAAGAAATGGGAATCCTTACAATCTCCCCCTTTGGCTATTTCGTGACAAAACCACCACTCACATTGATTCCTCACAAAAATTAGAAACTATAGGTCAACAATGACTATCAACATTACAAAGAGATATTTAAAGAAAAATCTTGAAGTCTTCAATCTCTTGTAGAATAATCAGTCCCTGAAAGCAAAGTTTCTATATTATCCAATTCAAGTAAAAAGTGAGATGAATCAAGTGAGAGCATAAACAAGCATTTGCATTCTAGAAATTTAAGTACAACAAACAACATCATGCAATGTTTGATGAATGCAATGCTCCCCCTCAAAGGGTTACTCCCCCTCAATGTATATTCTCCCCAATTTGCACCTCCCCTTACCACATTCTACTCCCCCTTTTTGTCATGATATAGACAAAGGAGTAGTCCCCAACCGGGTCACTCAAGGCAAAGAGAGATAGTAGCATTCTAGTATATGCATAATCAATATAAGTCACTTTATGCAATCTCAATTAATCGGAGAGAAACGAGGAGATTTATTAGATAAAATGTGTGAAACAAAATGCTTTGCATACAAGACATATTGCATTCAAGTCCAAAATACCATGGTATTTGGCAAAGCAAATGACAAAGGTTTCTAATAGGAATTCAAACTAATTTCACCATTGTCATGAGAGAAGCAAGGATATAGAAATTTCATTGATTTCAATTTAAGAACAACTATATCCAACTTTATAAGCTAAACATGTCATGAGCAACTTTGCACCCTATTTGATTTTTCCGGGAATGAAACCCGTATGATAGTAGACATGTTCAACCAATAAAGAAAGAGAGACATTTGGATTGTAAAATCCTTGAATGGATACTAGATCCTTTTTCATTTGAGTCTCATTAGCTTTTTCACACAAGTTTTTGCATTTAAGAACGCAATTATCAATTCATGCTTTTTCATTTGAGCATGTACATGAATTTCATGCTTTTCATAAGACATTAGCATGTTATTTAAGAATCATCATGTCATGGAGATAATCATAGGTCATTCAAATCATACTTCCTACATACATCTCCTAGTCCAAAATGCATGTTTGAACCTAAATATGACATGGATTGTAAACAAGCAAGGTTCACACTTATTGAATTGAAAACATATATACATATGTGCAACCAAGCTTACTCAAGCAATCAACCAAGAAGCATAAGATTTTTCAAATTTTTTGCAAGTGACAAGAATGCAAAAATAGCTCTCTTTGCTTGAGTTCCCCATATGGGGTTAGTAACATCCTTCATTAATGAAGGGCATGAGGTCCTATGGACCTACCAAGTCCATTTGACTTGGTTGAACCTATTTGAGACTTGTTAGTCTCGTAGCAAGCGGGTTCATTTTTCTTTATCCACATAGATATGACATTTTTCTTCCTAGTGGACAATGGTTCAAGAGTACTAGAATTAATAGGATCATGAATATGAATGTTTTCCTTCCTATTAGCATGCATTCTAGCTCTTATCATTTTCTTTTCAATCATGCTTTTGATTCTACATAATTTAATGAAATGAAAGCAATTTGGTCTAATGTGACCATTAATACCACAAAAGTGACATGTAGGGATAAATTTAGAATTCATACCATGTCCTTGTGCATGTATAGGAGCCATCCCATGACTTTGTGGTTGAGCGGGTTCAAACCTTCTTTGTTGTTGAACCGGTCTAGCTTGCTTCCTTGTTTCATTTTGCATGATTGGCCTCTTCCCTTGATGAATATGAGTTTGAGGGAAGTTAGGTTGAGGAACTTTTTGAGCTTGAGGTTGTCTCTTAGGAGCTACCTTCACTTGTGCATTTCTTGAACATTGTCCTAGATCAATTTTCTTCCTAGGAGTGTGCACCGGTGAGGCTTCTATCTTGCCCAAACTCTTGACAAAGACGGTCTTGGTTGGAGTAGTGATCTCCTTTGTTTCTTCATACCCAATACCTCTCTTGTCACAAGGGTTCTTTCCACTACCAAGAATGTGGTCAAGTTTCTTGGTGCTTGTAGTCATCCTAGACAATGACTCTATGGCTTCAACAAGCTCTCTCTTCAACCCTTCTTCATTCCTCTTAGACATAGCTAGCTCATCCCTTAGCTTGTCTTCAATCTTCTTGGATGCCTCCACTTGTTTACTTAAGTAGTCATTGTGTGTTGAAAGTTCTAGATTTTCATCCTCTAAAATCTTCAACTTTATATTTTTCTTCTCCAATGAACTTTCACACTTGACTATAAAGTCATTTACATCCATTTTCTCTACACCTTCATTTGTAGAGATAGATGAGGAGTCATCTTCACTTAAGTTATCTCCTCCACTCTCATTCTCACTAATGGAGTCATTTCCCTCATTTAGACCTCCACCTTGATCTCTTGAGTCAATGAGAGTCATATCCCAATGAGTAGCTACATATATCTTCTCTAGAGCTACTTCTTCATCTTTTTCTTCTATGGGATCACTAGTCAAGTCATTCTTACCAACAACTTTATCTTCTACACACGTGGCCCCAAATGCCGTGTAGTTGATGGTAAGCTCATCATCACTTGATGACTTATCTCCCTCTCCGGAGTCATCACTTTCACTCCATGTGGCGGCCATCACTTTTGCCATCTTGTTCTTCAAGTTCCCACAATCCGGTGAGATGTGACCTATACCACCACACTCATAGCATTGGACCCCTTTCTTCTCACTATGCTCTTGCCTAGGCTCAAAATTCTTGAAGGGAGCTTTTTTCTTCAAGTTTTGGCCCTTGGATCCAACGCCCTTGTTCTCGAACTTGACAAACTTCTTGAATCTTCTAAGTAGCAAAGCCATGTCTTGGTCCGAGTCACCTTTTTCCTCCTTCACAACCTTGGAAGCATTCAAAGCAATTCCTTTTTGCTTTTTAGGAGGTGAAATACTAGGAGCCTTCCTAGATTCATAGGCGAGGAGTCTTCCAATCACCTCGCTCGGCTTCATATCCTTGTAAGTGCTATTCTCCTCTAAAGCCGTCACTTTTGATTCGAACCTAGCGGGGAGAGAGCTCATAATTTTCTGCTTAACTCTCCTATCTGAATAAGGATCACTGAGTTGATGGCTTTGATTCACAATATCCATCAACTTGACTTCAAAGTCATTGAAGCACTCATCCTCCTCCATTTTAAGCAACTCAAATTGCGTTTGAAGGACTTGTAGCTTCGAATCCTTAACCACATCGGTTCCTTCGTGTGCAACCTCTAGGATATCCCATGCCTCCTTGGCTATCCTAGTGTTCTGAATCAGTTTGTACTGATTTTCATCCACTGCACATAGAAGAGCATGCCATGCCTTCCTATTCCATTTTGAAGTCTCAAACTCTTCAGGTGACCATTGGGCCTTTGGCTTGAGTACTTCTTCTCCACCACCCGTGGGAGTCATCATAGGAGGTGCATACCCATCTTCAATTGCCATCCATGCCCTATCATGGATTTGGCACACATATGCCTCCATCTTGCCTTTCCATGAGGCATAATTCACACCGGTGAGGAGAGGAGGCCGTGTGCTTGAAGCACCCTCATGGTTGCCACCGAATCCACTCATTGTCTCAAATGAATGAATGAAATGTATGCAAAATGTATGAATGAGCAAAAATCACACAAATGCACAACACACCTAAAATGAGCTAGGATCACCTAAGTATATCTAGGAACCCGCTCTGATACCAATTGAAAGTCCTAGAGGCGTGTTCAATATAAAGCTAGAGGGGGGGTGAATAGATTTTAGCTATTATTACCCAATTTTCGCATACAAGTCAATATTACGAAAATGCCCCTACTAGTTAAATATACAAGCAAGTGTAATATAGTGCGGAATTAAAATAACACTTGATGTATACGTGGAAACCCAACCACTGGGAAAAACCACGGGCTGATTAGTGCGCCACACTCGGACCTCGAAATCCACTAATCGAAATGGAGTTTACAACCTATGTAGACCTCGTCTAACACTCCGGTCAATAACCCCCCACTTCTACCACTCGGGCCTTTAAAAGTGGCTCTAGTCCAATTGCTTGAGGCCTAAGCAACCTTAGCCTCAAGACTTAATTCTCTAAGAAGAGATTATGCAACCTATGTGAATATGTATTAATATTCAAATAACAAACAAGGCTAGGTAACCTTAGATGCTTATCTAGGATGATGAGATAATCAATTTAAATCAACCCTAGATATCAATTGCTAAATGACATGTCAAATAGCTTAGCTAATCAAGATTAAGCAAAAACCTAATTAGCTATCACAAAAACAACACTCAATTAATTCATCACAATTAATTCTCTATTCTTGTATTTATCATATGATCAACAACATACAAGTAAATAAAAAGAGAATATGCTTGATAGTAAAAATACTAAAATAAGATGAAACTAATCAAAATCTTACCAAGCATATTGTGATGATGCCAATCCAATCATAGATGCTTTCTATGTAGACATAGAGGATGCAATATGAAATTTGATGCAAAAAGGATTTGATTTGAGTGTTTAAAGGTGGGTTCTTGAATTGATTTTTTCTCAAAAATCTCTCTTGAAAGATTAGGGTTCTAATTGCTCAAGAAACTTGTTCAGAGATTGAGAAAACAAGATATTTATAGACATCAAGAATTGGGCATGTGAAAAGACACTATAGCCCCTGAAACTCACCGTTCGGCGGTTTCAATCGGCGGCCAGGCCGCCGATGACGACCGCCGAATTGAGCTCGTGAAGAACAGAGCATTAACGGCGGTTTCATTCGGCGGTTTCGTGACCGCCGATACAACCGCCGAATCAAACCCGAGAGATTAAAATCGATCAGGTATGAACGGCGGTTTCGAACGGCGGTCGTGACCGCCGATCTTGACCGCATAATTGCTTCAGACCAATCTGGACTGAAACGGCGGTTTCATTCGGCGGCCAGGCCGCCGATCATAACCGCCGATCACCTAGATAGGTGAAAACCAAGGAGAAGCCAAGGGCATTCTCCATAGGCGGTCTTCGCGCGAAACCAAGCACTAATTAGTGCAAGCGCGGACGTTTCCGAACAATGTCGGGAAACGAATTATAAGGCACATATACACACAACAAGATATATCAACCAAAGTGCTAGTGTGTAAAGTGACATGTGAAGAGATGCACATAAAAATAAGCAAGTATGCAATCATAGCAAGAATGCTAAGTGAGTGTGTGCTACTAAATCTCTTCAAAGAAAAACAAGCACAAGAGATTATACCTTTGGCGTGCTTGTATCTTGAGGTCATGGAAGGGCCTTTGATCTTCAACACTAAACACTTAGACTACCCTTACATTCAAAACCCCAACATGTGGTTTGACTACGAAATAAGCCAATCAACAAAACGGGAATCCTTACAATCTCCCCCTTTGGCTATTTCGTGACAAAACCACCACTCACAATGATTCCTCACAACATAATAGAAACTACGGGTCTACAATGAATTTCTACTTTACAAAGAGATAAGATAAATGGTCTTGAAGTCTTCAATCTCAAGTAGAACAATCAATCCCTGAAAGCACAGTTTCTATACTTTCCAATACAAGAAAAGGTGAGATGAATCAAGTGAGATAAAACAAGCATTTCCATTTAAGAATTTAAGTACAACATCATGCAATGTATGAATGTGCAAATGCTCCCCCTCAAAGGGTTACTCCCCCTCAATTAGTATTCTCCCCAACATGCACAATTGCTACTACAATTTGCAACTCCCCTTACCACACCATACTCCCCCTTTTTGTCATGATATAGACAAGGGAGTAGTCCCCAACCGGGTCACTCAAGGCAAAGAGAGATAGTAGCATTCTAGTATATGCATAATCAATATAAGTCACTTTATGCAATCTCAAATTTATTGGAGAGAAACAAGGAGATTTATTTAAATAAAATGTGTGAATCAAAAAATTGCTTTGCATACAAGACATGTAGCATTTAAGTCCAAAATATCATGGTATTTGGCAAAGCAAATGACAAAGGTTTTCAATATGAATTCAAACCAATTTCACCAATGTCAAGAGAGAAGCAAGGATATAGGTTTTCATTGATTTCAATTTAAGAACAACTATATCCAACTTTATAAGCTAAACATGTCATGAGCGACTTTGCACCCTACTTGATTTTTCCGGATAAGATATCCGTATGATAGTAGACATGTTCAACCAATAAAGAAAGAGAGACATTTGGATTGTAAAATCCTTGAATGGATACAAGATCCTTTTTCATTTGAGTCTCATAAGCTTTTTCACACATTTTTTGCAATTAAGAAATGCAATCATCAAAACATGCTTTTCAAGATTAGCATTTAGCATGTCATTTTAGCAATCATCATGTCATGGAGATCATTATAGGTCATTCAAATTAAATCCTATGTAAATATCTCCTAGTCCAAAAATGCATGTTTGAACATAAATATGACATGGATTGCAATACAAGCATTGATCACACTTATTGAATAGAAAATATATATACATAGTGTAACCAAGCTTACTCAAGCAACAAAAAAGAGAAGCACAAGATATTTCGAATTTTTTGCAAGTGACAAGATGCAAAATAGCTCTCTTTGCTTAAGTTCCCCATATGGGGTCAATATTTCCATACCACTTCAAAGTAGGGTATGAGGTCCTATGGACCTACCAAGTCCTTTGGACTTGGATGAACCTATTTGAGACTTGTTAGTCTCGTAGCAAGCGGGTTCATTCTTATTACTCCACTTAGGTGACACTAAATCAATCCTAGTGGACAAAGGTTCTAGAGTACAAGATGAAAAAGGATCATGCACATGATTTTCTTCCTTTTTATGAAGCATCTTAGCTCTAGCCTTTTTCTTGTCAATCATGCTTTTAGCTCTACACATTTCAATGTAATGCAAGCAACTTGGTCTAATATGACCAACAATACCACAAAAATGACAAGTGGGAATAAAGTTAGGAATCATACCATTCCCTTTACCATGGATAGGAGCTTTCCCTTGTCGTTGTGGTTGTCTTGGTTGTTGGATAGGATCTCTCCTCCTTTGTTGATAACCAAGACGAGGTTGCTTGCTTGTCTGAGCTTGCATGATTGAACTCTTCCCATTCTGTTTTTGAGTTGGAGGGAAGATAGTGTGAGGAGCCCTTTGGGTGTGAGCTTGAAAGTCCTTTGGGTGTGAGCTTTCATCTAAGTATATCTAGGAACCCGCTCTGATACCAATTGAAAGTCCTAGAGGCGTGTTCAATATAAAGCTAGAGGGGGGGTGAATAGATTTTAGCTATTATTACCCAATTTTCGCATACAAGTCAATATTACGAAAATGCCCCTACTAGTTAAATATACAAGCAAGTGTAATATAGTGCGGAATTAAAATAACACTTGATGTATACGTGGAAACCCAACCACTGGGAAAAACCACGGGCTGATTAGTGCGCCACACTCGGACCTCGAAATCCACTAATCGAAATGGAGTTTACAACCTATGTAGACCTCGTCTAACACTCCGGTCAATAACCCCCCACTTCTACCACTCGGGCCTTTAAAAGTGGCTCTAGTCCAATTGCTTGAGGCCTAAGCAACCTTAGCCTCAAGACTTAATTCTCTAAGAAGAGATTATGCAACCTATGTGAATATGTATTAATATTCAAATAACAAACAAGGCTAGGTAACCTTAGATGCTTATCTAGGATGATGAGATAATCAATTTAAATCAACCCTAGATATCAATTGCTAAATGACATGTCAAATAGCTTAGCTAATCAAGATTAAGCAAAAACCTAATTAGCTATCACAAAAACAACACTCAATTAATTCATCACAATTAATTCTCTATTCTTGTATTTATCATATGATCAACAACATACAAGTAAATAAAAAGAGAATATGCTTGATAGTAAAAATACTAAAATAAGATGAAACTAATCAAAATCTTACCAAGCATATTGTGATGATGCCAATCCAATCATAGATGCTTTCTATGTAGACATAGAGGATGCAATATGAAATTTGATGCAAAAAGGATTTGATTTGAGTGTTTAAAGGTGGGTTCTTGAATTGATTTTTCTCAAAAATCTCTCTTGAAAGATTAGGGTTCTAATTGCTCAAGAAACTTGTTCAGAGATTGAGAAAACAAGATATTTATAGACATCAAGAATTGGGCATGTGAAAAGACACTTTTGCCCCTGAAACGCACCGTTCGGCGGTTTCAATCGGCGGCCAGGCCGCCGATGACGACCGCCGAATTCAGCTCGTGAAGAACAGAGCATTAACGGCGGTTTCATTCGGCGGTTTCGCGACCGCCGATACAACCGCCGAATCAAACCCGAGAGATTAAAATCGATCAGGTATGAACGGCGGTTTCGAACGGCGGTCGTGACCGCCGATCTTGACCGCATAATTGCTTCAGACCAATCTGGACTGAAACGGCGGTTTCATTCGGCGGCCAGGCCGCCGATCATAACCGCCGATCACCAACAATGGTGAAAACCAAGGAGAAGCCAAGGGCATTCTCCATAGGCGGTCTTCGCGCGAAACCAAGCACCAATTAGTGCAAGCGCGGACGTTTCCGAACAATGTCGGGAAACGAATTATAAGGCACATATACACACAACAAGATATTTCAACCAAAGTGCTAGTGTGTAAAGTGACATGTGAAGAGATGCATATAAAAATAAGCAAGTATGCAATCATAGCAAGAATGCTAAGTGTGTGTGTGTGCTACTAAATCTCTTCAAAGAAAATTAAGCACTAAGAAGTTTACCTTTGGTGCTTATCAACCTTGAGGACATGAGAGGGCCTTGAGCTTGAATACCTATCACTAATGCTACCCTTACATACAATCCCCAATACGTGGTTTGTCCACGAAATAAGCCAATCAAGAAATGGGAATCCTTACACAACTTCCTATCTAAGACGCTCACGTCTCTAGAAAGATTTCTTGCTTGCTTATCCGGATCCTCCCGACGCTATACAAGTCTTCCTTGCTTGATTATCCGAGTCCTCCCGACTCTAATCAAGACTTCCTTGCTCTATCCACAAAGCTTCACTCACTTTGCTAGAGACTTCAACCTAATACAAGGCTATGATCTAAAGTGATGCAAGTGATGCAAACACAAACAAATTAAGCTAGATGATCAATCAAGCAAAATGTACATGTTCAATGACAATCTAGAATATGCTTCCAACACACAATCACAAGATTATCTAGAAATCAAGACATGTAAATCAATAAGAACAAAGGTATGAATATTCAATATATCACACTAAAAACCTAGTTCTTAGATCATGAAATAAAACCTAGAAAATAATATGAGACACATCATATATTCATTTTATAGAATCAATTTCACACAAAATCAAGTTTAGCACATATATGTTCAAAACAAATCACAAAGCTAAATCTCAATTAACAAATGATCAAACACCCCTAGCATATGATCTAACATACTTCTCAACAAATTTCATCAATCAAATAGTAAGAATCAAGAGATGATCAAAGATGAAATTGAAAAAGAAGAAGTTGAACAATCAACCTTGACCTCGTACTGGAAATCAGGCTGCTGAGAAAAATGACGAAGTCAGCTCCCTCTGAAAATGCTTGGGGTTTGTAGCTCTTCGCAAGACCAACAATTTTAACTCTTGAATCGATTGATTTCGAGTTCGTATGAGAAAGGTATGATCAAAATAAGAAAATGAAAATTGAAGAAAATTGTGCAGAATTTCGTGAAAATCACTTCAAGTTCTTCAACTAGTGTAGAGGGAAGGAGATGAGTTTAAAAGGAGGAGAGAGAGAGATTTTTCGAGCAAATCAGAGCGTGCCATGTCACGTCCCCGTGGGGGGCGCGTGGGGCCCATGGGAGCAGAGGGCTCCCTTGGCAGTGGGGCCCACGGCCTCCCTCACGGCCAGGCCTTGTGGCCTCACGCGCTCCAGATCACTCTCACGCGCTCCTTCGGTTCTTTAGCCCGTATCTTGGGCATCCAAACTCCGATTTTGAATCCGTTTTCGGATTACGAACCGTGACTGCCTCACGCACGACAAAGACTACACAACTTTGAAAAATGGTTGACAAATCATCTCAGAAAATGACGATGAAGTCAACTCAACGAATGAGAATGAAAAGTAGCGTAGTTACATCGTTTGGACTCGAAACCTTATGAATGAGTAACCAAAATGACCGGAACTCAATAAGGCATCATAATAGAACATATTCAAGTCCAAATACAAAAATACGGAAACAAACAAATACAAATTCACACAAGCATGCCATATCAAAGAGATAGTCACAACGCATGCAATTCTACAATGTTTATCAATACAAGATCAATGCATGAGCATACTATGAGATGTGTGAATGTGTTATACCAAATGTTTGAACCACGATGCAGGGACACACATGTATGAATTGTGTGTGTGTGCGCTAACGCCTTGCAAGAGGATAAAAATCAAGATATACCTTTGACGCTTTTCACCTCTTGAAGACGACTTTTGCACTAGACGTTGCTCTCCTTCTTTGAAGCTTGATCTAATCACAAAACACCTAAGCAACTAAGCAATACAAACAAAAAGTGTTTTGCAATGGAATCAAGTCAACACAAATCTAAGATCTTACAAGACTGCTGGAGAGGCATTTGCCTAATGAGCGGCATGGGCCACGGTAAATCAACCCTTCTCGACAGTCTAACGTGCCGCTGATGGTGCACTCGCCTGATGAGCGGCCTATGCCGCGGTAATTGGCATTTTTAGCCTTTTTCTTCATCTTCTGACTCCATCTTCTCTGAAATAAGATCCGATCAATACTTTTATGGAAAGAGACCTACAAAGGCTTAACAAACACATCAACCCACCAAAAGGACCCAAGAAACCAGCATATACATAGGAAAAACGGGCGAAATATAAGCCTAGAATTAGACTGATCAAATACCCCCAAACCTATCTTTTGCTCGTCCTCGAGCGAAACCAAACATTCCTAAACTAAAAAGAAAACTAAATCCTAACAAAGCCACTTTCGCAGGGAACGCGATAGCATTGAGCACATGCTACAAGCCTTTAAACCTCTAGGTGTCCCTAGTAGGAGGAGTGTTGTCTCCTGAGGGTTCTCAGCTATGACACCCACAAACATATCCCACAAAACCAAATATTCGAGATGCAATCGATTAATGCCCAGATTGAAACAATGCATGCAAAAGCCAATAGGTAAAGACTAACATTATGTCACAAATTTGAATGCAATGTTCAATTTTAGATGAAAAGCCCAAGCTCAAGATATTCTAGCATCAAAAACACTTTCGCCAAACGCCATAGATGTAATTCGTCTCAACTCTAATTCTCACAAGATATCGCTCATATTTCACACAGAACCTAGGCAAATACACTCATCAAGCATATGCGAAAGAAATTATGCACAAGAATTTTCAAATTATAATCGCATATGAATACATCATTGAAAGAACGCTTGATTTGTATGCAAATATCTCATGAAAAGAAACGAACATTATGAGCAAGATAAACACACACTTCACTTCTACTTTCATAGCAAGGATAACCAGCATATCAATTAGACTTTTCATTCAGTTGTAATGGGGCTATTGGGTAAAGGTTAAAAAAAGAAGGGATGTAGGAGTTCAAAAACCTAGGATCATTCAGTGAGAGCCTTCAGTTACCTTTACGGCTTAGTGCAAGCTCTTAGGTCTTTATTGACTTCCTTTGTAAGTGAAATAATGCCACTCACCATTCATTGATGTCCCCTTAATTCACCATTCTCTTTTGCCAACTCCTTCGAGAGTAGATACAACACTTAAATCCTTTGACTTGTTGTGTTCCTTAGGTTCTTTCCTCTGGCACACGTAACTCACCATTCATTTTGGTGGCAATATTTTTTATTTTATTTTTTATTTATTTTTTATTTTTTTATTTTTTTTAACAAACATAATAATACAAAACCATACAACCTTTCCTCTTTCATTTGGATTGAATGCAGCTCATTCTTTATTTGACTCATATCACATTCGCACAAATTCTTATGCGAACTCTTCAGCCTTCTTCACAATCTCAAAGCATGATCCTAAGTTAACAGGTATGGCTATAATATGGCTTACATGGGTTACAGTAATGTGGTGAAGAAAGAAAAGGCAATTCAGTGTTTGGCTTCAAACAGGGTTATGGAGCACACACACAAGGGTAGGAAATATTACAGGCCTTTTAAGTAGTTCACACACACATAGTCTAAAATCACTTCCACTGGTTCGACTTACTCAAGATCAAAGATAACATGTGAAATCTTTTATGATGAATGCTCTATAATGCTCAATGTTCAACCTATAGAGATCAAATCTAATGCTAAGAACCTACTGAGTGTTTAAAGAGTAGAAACAAAATAATCCCTCATATATGTCATTTATGTACGCACTTTGGCTTAGTGAACTCACAGGGTAGTCTCCACTATTAATCATGACAAACCACTAGGCATCCTATCCACTATCACATCAAGAGCATGTCATAAGTTATGAAAAATGCAATGCAATACTCTAAGTGGCAAGATGTTAGTTTAACCCCAGTGATTTAAGCATATCATTTCAAAGGCACATACCAAAACATCTCATCAAGGTTAATGCAGGAACTACAGACTCTAAAACACTGAAAAGTTGACTCAAGATTCAAAACAACGACACACCCCCAAACCTAAACTCGACATTGTCCCCAATGTTGACAATCAAGAAAAAACAGGCAGTGAAAGACAAAAGAAAAACAAAAGCAAATAAAAGTTCAAAAAGAAAATCCATAGCCTGCCAATCTCCTCCATCCGCATCTGACAGCTGTAAGATCTCGGTCCCCTGATCGGAGTCTATCGGGTCATCCTGCATCGGCTCCTCATCATCAAAGTGCAAGATCGGGGTCCGCTGGTCAAAGTTCTGCTGCTCAAGTCCTAGTCCACCAGCTGCAAAAGGATCATGGTCAGGAATAAGGGGCTGAAACGACGCTCCACTCCCACTAGCCACAGAAAACCGGCTAGCCATCATTGCGCGCAGCTCCTCTATGTTTGTCTCGATAGTGTCAAAACGAGTCTCCAACCGTCCCTCTAACTGCCCGAAGCACAAATCCATATGAGCCTGCATAGCCTGCAAAAGAGTGCTAAATGGATCACCTCCTGGCTGAGCTCCGCCTAGCTGAGCGGTATCTGGTGCCCCTACAGGCTAGTCTTGTAAAAGTGCTGCCGCCTCAGCCTCTCTTGCCTATCACTCCTCCCGATGACGTCTTCTCTCCTCAAAGTTTCCAATAGTAGGAAGGCCCTGAAGAACTAACCGTTGGTTCTAGTTTGTCAAGTTCATCATACTTGGGTCATGAATCTCTAACCCTGCACTCAGATCAATGCCTACCTATCTGCAGAAAGCAGTGATCAAACACGAAAATACCATGGACTAGTCATCATGCTCACTAGCGTCATGAATGGCATTGAAAATCACCCGACCAATATTGATAGGGCCACCTGTCCTTAAACGGAGCAACACACGGGCCCGGTCATAAAAGATCTCTGTACGGTGCTGGGATGGCATCAGTGAGTATGTCAAGAAAAGGTTCCAAAAGGAAACATCGGCATGCGTGTCGTGCTGGTATAGCTTCACTAATGTTCCCCATTCCTCATGTCCATCCATCCTAAGGCCTGCAGCCACTCTCCCTAGATAAGGGTCAAGATTCGCAATATATTCTATTCCTCGACCATTACTGATAGCCACCTCCGGAGCGTCAAAGTACTGATTAATGGCCTCCGGAGTTATATGGACCTCAACACCCTGCACTAAAACTGGACCCCCAACTAAAAACCTCTCTGGTACAGCACTAGCATAATATTCTGCCACAATCCCCCTATTCGGCCTTGGTGGGGCGTGCAACATATCCACCCCATCTACGGTCTGCAACCATCTCTGGAACAGGTGTCTGTACCAAACTCTCAACGTCAATCCCCCTCTCAATAATCCAAGGTCACCTAAGGAAATTGCTAAACCGACTCTTAAAGTCCTTGTGTTGTGCTTGTTTTGGCAATGCCTTCTGTTTCCTCTTATCGGGCATACCGACCCGAGGACGTTTCCCGACGCTAGTCCTTGCCATCTGTAGATAAAACATGCCAAAATTAACACATCATATCTCCACCGAAAATTCGGCAGCACTTCGTTTCAAAATTCGGCTCCAACTATGCTTATTAATGCCATATAATTCAAATAATCACATGCACCACTAAATTATCCACAAGGCAAAGTTCATCTAAACAGAACCAATCAGTCAATACAATCATGGCAACCATTATCCAATCAAAACATTCAAAATCTCCTAAGAACAAAGAATTTCGGAATTCCCTAAATACCAAGTGAAACACACCACAATAAGCTTAAGCATGCTAAATAACTCAATATGAACAAAGCCCATTGGTCAATAAAACTTGGAATCCGAATTCAAGCACTAAAACTCTCTATCTCTTCATATCACAGTGTAGAATCAAACTTCATAAGAAAATGCCATTGAAGCAAAATAGAAGAGAGGAGAGAGCGCATACCTTGTTATTGAACGAGGAGAGGAGAAACCTTGGAGGAATATGGAGAAGAAAAGAAAAGAAAAGAATGTGGAGGGAAAGAAAAAGAAGACAACGCAGCAGCTGTGGGACAAATGAGACCCACTAGATCTGCGCGTCGTTTATAAACGAAGAGTGCAATATTTTACCCTACCGCGGTCGAGACACGTTGCATGTGCAGCGGTCCGACCAGCGGTAATGCAAAATTTAGCGTACCTGCTGAAGTCAAACGCACCGTTTTATTTAAGTTACCGCGGTTCATACCGCTGACCAGGTACCTGCAGCAGGAGCGGCACATCCAGCGAGCCATTCCAGTGTTGTTATTAAATTATGTTCGCCGTGCGGACACTGGTGCCTCTTGAGCGATCTAGGCCGCGTTAAACTCCACTTGCATCAGGTCTTCATTTACCGCTGGCTGGATAAATGCATCAATAGTGGCCTCGAGAGCGATTCATATTGGTGATAGTCAGGTCTCCAATTTCTGCGGCCCATGCATGGTCCTCCTAAGCGGTCTAGTCTGCGAGCCATTCCAGTATTGTGACGTTGCTTGTACCGCGGCTCGTGCACGTGTCGCTTGAGCGGTCTAGGCCATGTTAATTCCTAAATTTTACAGTTCGAACCTGATGCTGACCAAGTCAAACAAACACACACATAAAGCATATATGCTCACAACCCAACAAAACTAGAATCTTCGCTCACCTCCAAACCTGGGTTGAATAATACCCTTCACTAAACAGACGACTCACACTAATTACTGACTCAAATTAATCTAAAGAAAATAAACGAAATAGAAAAATGTTACCTGGGTGGGTTGCCTCCCACCAAGCGCTTTATTTAGCGTCTAGGCAAGACGTGTGAGAGCACTACGGCTCAGTAAGCTCAACATCCTCCATTTGAACGACCTCGCCAAGCTCCATAATGTAAGGTTTTACCCTATGCCCATAGACTTTGAACTTGTCTCCATTCTTCTCGTTCTGCACTTCTACAGCTCCGTGGGGAAAAATATGAGTTACCACGAATGGTCCAAACCATCTGGACCTCAATTTACCGGGAAACAGCTTCAGCCAGGATTTAAACACCAGCACTTGCATACCAGGACGAAGGTCCTTATGCACTATCATCTTGTCATGTATCAACTTAGTCTTTTCCTTGTACAGTTTTGTACTCTCATATGCCTCTAAGCGAAATTCTTCGAGTTCACACAGCTGAAGTTTCCTCTCCTCACCGGCCTTGTCATAATCAAAGTTCAACTTTCTGACTGCCCATAAGGCTCTATGCTCTAGTTCTACTGGAAGGTGACATGCCTTCCCAAAGACCAACCTATATGGACTCATCCCAATAGGCGTCTTGAAAGCTGTCCTGTAGGCCCACAATGCATCATCTAACTTCAAAGCCCATTCCTTTCGAGTTGAATTAATAGTCTTTTCTAGGATACTCTTTATTTGTCTGTTGCTGACCTCAACTTGTCCTGAAGTCGTGGGTGGTATGGTGTAGCAACCTTATGCCTTACACCATACTTCATCAAAAGTATAGCAAAGGATCTGTTGCAAAAATGCGTACCTCCATCGCTAATGATGGCTCTAGGGGTCCCGAATCTTGCAAATATCATCCCCCTTACAAATTTCTGTTAGGATTATGCTCAATAGCAAAAGTGTAATAGTGTTTTTGACAATCTATTCATATTAATAATGTGATTTCTGGTTTAACAAATCTTATAGCATTTATAGTTTAATTATTATAATTGTCAAAAGTAAATAATCATAAGGTCAAAAGACTATGAGAAAAGAAGAATTGTTCGTACATCTGGATATGTATGTGTAAGGATTCCCATTATTGATTGGCTTATTTCGTGGTCAAACCACATGTTGGGGTTTGGTTGTAAGGGTAGTCTAGGTGTTTGTTGAAGATCAAGACCCTTTCCAAGACCTCAAGAGGACAAGCACCAAAGGTATATATCTAGTGCTTACATTGGCTTGAAGAGATATAGTTGCACACACACACACAACATGCATAACTCTTATTCTTGTATGGTGTGTTTATATTTTGTATGCATTGTGCTTTATTGATTTATTCAATATCTCTTCTTGCATGTTGAATTGATTGCATCTTGTTATATGATAATGCCATGACATGTTAGGCATTAGGATGCATTCAATACCCACACTTGCACTTCATGTATGTTAGCTTTTAGTGTGGTGTAATTCGTTTCCCTAAGGATGTTCGGAAACGTCCGCGCGTGCACGGTAATGTGCTTTGGTTTGCGCGATGATCACCGGTGGAGTTGCCTTTGGCTTCTCCTTGGTTTCACCATTATTGGTGAAACGGCGGTTGAGTTCGGCGGCCTGGCCGCCGTTCGAAACCGCCGAATCAGACCTGATTGAAATATATCTCTCGGGTCCAAAACGGCGGTTGTGATCGGCGGTTTCCAAACCGCCGACTGAAGTCGCCGAAGTTCCCCTGTTCCGCTCGGGAGCCATTCGGCGGTTCATTTCGGCGGCCTGGCCGCCGAATGAAACCGCCGATCGGTGCGTTTCAAGGGCAAAATTGTATTTTCACCTGCCCTGTTTTTGGTCTCTATAAATACATCCTTATCTCTGGTTCAGAACACAAGTCTTTGATCATAAGAACCCTAGAGAGATATTTAGAGAGACTTGAGAGAGAAAGCTTAAAGATCATATCTTTATCTCTCTAAACCCATTCCCACATGCATAAATCTTCATCTAAGCATCATCTAGGATCATCTAGCATATGCTAATGCATGGGACTTCTTCAACACACATGGTATGATTTGTTGAACACTTTTATCTTACATAATTAGTGTTTCTACTTATCAATTTTATCTCATATTTTACTTATATGTGTTTAGATTAATTTCTACATATAAGATTGAGATTATGTGTGGATTGGGTTTTTATTTATTAGCTAGGCTTTAATGTTCATATGCCATCTAGCTAATTGATCTCATTTATTGATTGAGATTATTTTTCATAGCTTATTTGATTAGGTCATTATTGCCTAATAGCTATGCCATGAACATTCTTGTGTGATGTATTGATAACTAGGTTGATAGATTGTTTTTTTAATCAACTAGTTAATCCTTTGAATGTTTGTGGGTTTTATATGATAGCTTTGTATCTAGGATTGGTGATCCTTTACTTAGCTAAAGTTATATGCCATGTCATATAGCTATATGTGATATCTAGGATTGATTATATTGTCATCTTATAATCCTAGGTAAGCATTTAGAGTACCCTAGCTCTTATTGCATTAATTGAATATTCATACATATTCACATAGGGTTGTGCATCTCTTTTGAGAGATTGAAGTCTTGGGGCTAAGGTTGCTTAGGCCTCAAGCAAATTGGACTAGAGCCGCTATAAAAGGCCCGCGTGGTAGATTAGAGGGTGCTCACGCCAAGAGTAGTGTATCAGGGGATATCACTAGGGATTGAACCAAGAGTGGCGATTGGTAGTGTCCATAGCCTGAGGTTATCTAGGGTGAGGGTCCGAGAATCACTTGAGGGTGTAACCGTCTTTTCATATAGTGGATTTCGAGGTCCGAGTGTGGCGCACTTAACAGCCCGTGGTTTTTCCCAGTGGTTGGGTTTTCCACGTATACATCAAGTGTCATTTACTATTTCCGCATCTTATTACACTTGTATGTTTTGTTGACTTGCTAGGGGTATTTTCGTAAAATTGACATGCATGCGAAAATTGGGTAACAATTAGATAAAATCTATTCACCCCCCCTCTAGCTTTATATTGATAAAACACGCCTCGAGTATTTTTACTAGGACTTTCAGTATGAGGTAGACACAATTCTTTAGTTAGTCTTGAATAATGTTCACAACTTAAGTTAAAGGTTGAGCACCTTTATCTTGTTAAAGTTGTAGAATTATTTTGCTAGCATTTAAGTGGGATCAAATGAGATATGATGAGTCTAAAATCATCGGAGTGTCTTCGAGTAAAAGAATCTAGTGCACTGGGTGCATTGAACTGGATCACAATGAAAAGCTTTATCTAGAACCGTCAATAGATAATAGTCTTTTCATTATCAAGACAATCGGAGAGTCTATCTTAATCCTGAGATAAATGATGGACTTATGGTTACAAGTGATATCATTTGAGTTATCAATGAGTACAATTATATAGCATAGTCTATCCTCGATAGTTTGGTGATAATCATTTGTTAATCGATATAGGACTTCATTTATAGATATGGACATCGTGGCTCCACTTATTAAATGAGAGTATAATATCATCATATGGATGTTTTGAGGTAATTGGATATTAAATCTCAACGTTGAGTTTTCAATAGCGACTATTGAAAACATGGCTTCTAGACAAGTCAAAGTATCCAAGTTCAAAACGTGGTCATATGAGTAAATATGGTAACTTGGAGAGTTATAGGCGGTCTATGAACTCTTGGCGATTACTGATATTAATCACGAGGATACACTATCTCCAATATGATTGAGGAACTTCTTCTTCTATCTTTATTTAAGAGTTCAATTTTAATGAGTTAAAATTAATGGATCGGATCTAAGTGAATCATTTGTTGATTGTGATTAGGTTATGTCTATTGAAGCTTAAATTTAGATAGCCCGCCAAGATCTCCAATCCACACGGACTTGCATGGATCACTTGATATATTCTACCGGACCAATTTATAGGTCCATCTAGAATTGTACTTAATATATTAAGAATATAATTTGCACATTATTTATTTAATGGGCTATTAAACTATATTAATATATTAATGAAAGGCATGTGGGCTTGTTTCTTTTAGTAAGAATGGGTTCAGCTCACATGTGGGCTTTTTATTAAGGTCTAATGGATTTAATAAAATGGGAAAATAATATATGGCCCATGATAGAGTACTTGGGCGGCAAGGCTAATAAATTAGCTTATTATATTATTTTATTTTATTATTTAATTAAATGGAAGTTAATTAATTAATTAATTAATTATTTAATTAAAGATCAAAATCTTTTTCTGACTAGGAAATATGTTTCCTAGTATTATACTATTGGTAGTAGTATACTAAAAAAATAAAAGACTTTATTTGGTAAGTAGATAAATAAGAGATTTATTTATCTAGTCAAATTAGGAAGCCTTTGAGATAGTCACAAATACACTAAAGAGTTGGATTAGGGTTTGAAATTCTAAGAAAATCTACCTAGGGTTAGGATTTAAGTCAAAAGACAAATCCTACATGGTAGAGGATTTTGGCCACAATATATAAATATATATTAAATATATATGGCACAAGGCCGAAAATATATAGGTATATAATGCATGCAGTGTTAATTCCGTATGATAGATATATATTGGTTTGGCGTGCAGTATAAGGATTTTTTTTTTAAGATGCATGCAGAATTGATTAGTGCAATATAGATATATATATATTTTTTGTTTAGGCGTGCAGATTTTGTGCACTTATAATATGTGTGCAGAATTTATACAATATATATAGTGATATATGATATTATATGGCAAGTAGAATTCAAATATACATATATAGATTTTGGCAAGTGATTTGCGGCAAATATATATATATATATAAAAAGAACCCTAAGGTTTTTATGACTTGAGAGTTTTTTCTTTTGCTTGGGAAGAATAGAATCCAACTCTTAAACTAGTGTGATAATTTCAGCCAAGAAGTATAGAGAGAAGAGTTTGTTCTTATTTCGATAGTGCACTAGTAACTTTTACATCAAAAGGTTTTGTGCACAATTTCGAATAAGGCTCACGCGAGTTTCGATCATTAGATTGAGAATTCAAAAGTGACCGGAACGTTCTTCGTTATCTCTTGGATGTTTTTGTGACTAACGAAAAAGAAAAGATTTTGCTATCCATCCTCAGGTACACAATTCAAAGAAAGGAAGACCACGCTCCTAGGTGATTCACGTTCGTGATTGGATTGGAAGATCTTGCGGATTATCATCGACGCAATGTCGATCGGATCACGCGACAAAGGTATGATACTTTTGATTATATATGTTTAATTAATTAGAGGGTTAAGGTTCATAAAAGGGAAAAATTTTAAAACATACTAAATCTCTTTTTAGTCTCGCTTCCGCTGCGTGTACTACGGTATTTTTCCCTACAATTTCACCACAGTTTGACTGTCATTATTCCTTGTGGCCTTTGCTTCTACCCATTTTGACACATAATCAACCGCTACCAAGATGTAACTATAACCACAAGATGGTGGGAATGGTCCCATGAAATCTATGCCCCATACGTCAAAAAGCTCTATCACCAAATTCCCAGATAAGGGCATCTCATTTCGCTTACTTATACTCCCTGTACGTTGACATCTGTCACATGCCAAACAAAACCGGACTGCATCTTTGTGTAACGATTCCCAGAAAAATCCAGATTGCAACACTTTCAACGCTGTCTTTCTTGCACCAAAATGTCCTCCACATTGTAGCTCGTGACAAAATTTCAGAACGTCTCTCTGCTCTGACTCTGGAACACATCTTCTTATCACAGAATCGAGACCATGAGTGTACAAATAAGGGTCATCCCAAAAGTAGTTTTTCGCTTTTGAAATGAACCTTTTTCTTTCTTGTGAGTTCAATTCATCTGGGACTACTCCACTTACCAAATAGTTAACCAAATCAGCATACCATGGTTCATTATCTTTCACAGCCAACTATTGTTCATCCAGAAACTTCTCATGCAATGGCAATATGTCTACTTCATCCGGATTTTTCTGTACTAACCTGCTTAGATGATCAGCAACCACGTTCTCACTACCTTTCTTGTCTCATATCTCCAAGTCAAATTCTTGTAGTAGGAGGATCTACCGAATCAATCTAGGCTTGGCATCCTTTTTCTGAAGAAGATAACGAAGGGCCGCATGGTCTGAATATACAATGACTTTGGCGCCCACCAAGTACGTCCGAAATTTCTCCAATGCAAAAACTACTGCTAGAAGCTCCTTCTCAGTTGTTAAGTAATTCAATTGGGCATCATTTAAGGTTCGAGAAGCATAGTATATCACGTGCGGAACCTTATCTACCCGCTACCCCAAAACTGCTCCGATGGCATAATCCGAAGCGTCACACATTAATTCAAAGGGCAATTCCCAATTAGGTGGAATTATTACTGGTGCGGTGGTCAATGCACTCTTCAAAGTGTTAAAAGCTATCATGCACTCCTCACTGACCTCGAAATCAATTTTTTTTTGTAGGAGCAAGCACAAGGGCCTCGTTATCTTCGAAAAGTCATTTATAAATCTTCTGTAAAAACCTGCGTGCCCAAGAAACGACCTCACATCCTTCACAGATTTTGGAGGCTGTAAACTACTGATCACCTCCACCTTGGCTTTGTCCACTTCAATTCCTCTTCTTGAAATCACATGTCCGAGAACTATCCCTTGTTGTACCATGAAATGGCACTTTTCCCAGTTCAACACCAAGTTGTTCTCTTCGCATCTCTTAAGGACCAAGGTAAGGTTGTGCAAACACAAATCAAATGAATCCCCAAACACCGAGAAGTCATCCATGAATACCTCAATGATTTCCTCCAACATATCTGAAAATATTGACATCATACACCTCTGAAAGGTGCCCGGAGCATTGCAAAGACCAAATGGCATTCTTCTACATGCAAACGTCCCAAATGGACAAGTGAAAGTAGTTTTTTCTTGATCTTCTGGTGCGATAGCTATCTGATTGTAACCTGAGTACCTATAAAGGAAACAATAATGACTGTGCCTTGCCAATCGCTCAAGCATCTGATATATGAACAGAAGAGGAAAATGGTCTTTTCTGGTAGCAGTGTTCAGCTTTCTATAGTCGATACACACCCTCCATCTTGTCTGAAGCCTCTGTGGAACCAACTCATTCTGCTCATTGCGAACCACAGTAATACCTGATTTCTTAGGAACCACATGAATTGGGCTGACCCACTTACTGTCTGATATAGGATCAATTATCCCCACTTGTAGAAGTTTCAGGACCTCTTTCTTCACTACCTCTTTCATTATCGGATTTAATCTCCTCTGGGCCTCTTTTGACGGTCTAGACTCTTCTTCAAGAAATATCTTGTGCATGCAAATTGTTGGACTGTTTCCCTTTATATCTTCAATTGACCATCCTATAGCTGACTTGTGTTTCTGTTGAACCCCGATGAGCCTTTCTTCCTCATTACTCTGTAATTCTGAAGCAACAATTACCGGGTATGTCTCATTCTCACCTAGATACACATACTTCAGAGTTGTTGGTAACTCCTTGAGTTCCAACTTTGGTAGTGGATCATTGGCAAAACTGACAGTTGAAACTTGGAAGTCTTCAACTTCTTCTTCAGCTAGTTCAGAACTATCTTCAGTCTTGTTGTCTTGATCATCCCAATCCCAATCCGTCAAATCCTCATCCTTGAATATTCCATCTACCCTAGGGTCTAAAACCTCGATGAATGAACAATCATCAGCTCTGGCGGGGTATGAAGATGCTTCAAAAAGTTTGAACTCCACTATCTCATCTAACACTGTCATTGAAAGTTTTCCATTATGCACATCAATAAATGTCTTTGCTGTGGCCATGAACGGTCTACCCAGAATAACAAGTCTCATGTTAGTCTCTTTACTCACGTCCTCCATGTCTAATACCATGAAATTTGCTGGAATAATAAGTTTCCTAACTTGGACCAGTACATCTTCAACATTCCCTCTCGGATATCTTACTGAACCATCTGCTAACAGAAGTGACATTGTAGTAGGCTTCAACTCATTCAACCCTAACTGCTTGTAAATGGAGTAAGGCATCAAATTAATACTGGCACCTAAATCTAG
Organism: Acer yangbiense; assembly: GCA_008009225.1. Taxonomy (NCBI): domain Eukaryota; kingdom Viridiplantae; phylum Streptophyta; class Magnoliopsida; order Sapindales; family Sapindaceae; genus Acer; species Acer yangbiense. The sequence goes on from CM017769.1 coordinate 422,410, forward strand.
CATTGCTCTTTCAAGCTGCGTACCTCCAACTGTGATATTGATGCAGAAACTGCGCGGATCTTTCAGTTTGGGAGGGAGTTCCTTTTGTAAAACTGCACTAGCACTGCCAGTTATGTATTCCTGATGATTCGGTCCAAACTTCTGCCTGTTGGTGTGAAGGCTCTTGAAAGATTTTGCATATGCGGGCATCTTTTCTATCATCTCGAGTAAAGGTAAGTTCACATGTACCTTGGAAAGAACATCAAAAATCTCTTTGAATGCCTTACTTAGCTTGTCCCTTTTAAGTCTCCCAGGAAAAAGAAATTGGTGGAACATATGGAGAGGGTGGAATGTAAGGGTCTGACGACTTGTGTAAAACCGAGGTCTTCTTTGGTGTTGACTCTACCACTACCTCTCCTTCTTCTGCTCTAGCTTCCTTCTCACTCACCTCTTCTGATCCCCTGGTGTCCTATTTCTTTCGCCCTCTAACAACTTCAGTGTCTAACACTCGCCCACTTCTCAACACAGTCAATGCCTTGGCTTGTTCTGATTGACTAGGAAACCGTCCTGGTACATTCTTGCGAACTGCGTCGACTATTTGCCCCATCTGCGTCGACTATTTTTAATGGATGACTCAACATTGTTAAATCTCTGTTCTGTATTACATGAGAAGCGCTATGTATTCTCAACAAGGGATGTCACAATATCCTCTAAGGATCTCTTCTTCGGCTGATAGGTGGTACTGTCTCTATTTGCAGCATTGTTCCATTGTTGATGTTGACTATTGGAACCTTGGCCTTGGTAATTGCCTCTGTTGTACCCTCCTTGATTTGTTCCCTGAGTGTTCTATTGAATGAGCTGATGACCATTTAGAGTAGTGTTAGGGTCAGAATAAGATAAATTTGAGTGGTTACGCCATCCAGGATTGTAGGTGTTCGAGTAAGGATCGTTTCGCCCTCTTTGGTAATTGAAGGCTTGAACCTCCTCTGTCTCAAATGATATCCCGTCTCCATCTTACACTGAGTTCACCCCTAACTGCTGTTGAGTCCTATTCGAGTTCTGGGCCATCATAGCTTGTACTTGCTTAGCTAGGTTTGCCATCTGAATTTCCACCCCAATGGTCTGGTTGACCTCATACTTTCCTCCCTTTCTGACAGTTGAACTTCTATACTGGGAGTTTAGAGCCAAAGTTTCATAGATCTCAGTAATCTCTAAAGCAAATTTCCTGGTGATGATACCCCCACAAGCGTTGTCAACAATGGCTTGTGTGAAAGGTGTCAATCCATCATAAAAAGTGTGGACTCTATACTCTTCTGTCACCATGTGATGAGGAATTTGATCTAACAGCTCCTTATATCGCAACCATGCTTCATGGAACGACTCACCATCTTCTTCACCGAAACTAGCTATCTTGATCCGGACTTCTTTTGGTTTTGAAACAGGGAAAAATCTATTGAAAAATGCAGTGCACACGTTAACCCATGATGTCAAAGATCCTGCCCTTACTGAATTGTACCACTTGATGCCCTTGTCCTTCAAGCAATACCGAAAACACCTCATCCGTAACTACTCTTCTGTCAATCGGCCTATTGGGAATTGTTCTACGGTAGCTTGATAGTCCTTCATAAACTGGAGGCAGTCTTCTGTTGCCAAATCGTGAAAAGATGGCAGCATATTTAAATGCATACTCCTCAACTCATAACTCCTGGCTACGGCATCTAACACAATTGGCTGAGGTTGGTTCCCCAACATAGGTTGTCCGGACTCTCTCATTATTCTGATATCATCTTCTAGTGCACGTCTTGGAGAACCCAGTGGACTGTCTCGAAGTTCCTGTCTATTTCGAACACCTTGTTCATCATGAACCTCTCTTTCAGCCTGAACAACCCGGTCACGTTGCTCACCTCGATCACCAATTTCCTCAACTAAAGGATCTAACTCCTCGAACTGTCCAGCAACCCGGCCTACTCGGTCAATCTCGTCATTAGCAGGGATCAGAATACCTCCAAGCGAACGACATCCGTTCATACACCTGTAAAACCTGAAACACCAAAAACACAACTACCACGAAGTAAGATGAAACAAAAAAGAAAAACTAAAACTAAAATAAAATCTGATAACACACACTACCTAACTTAAACTAACTAGATTCAACTAATAGAATCTATACCGGTCCCCGGCAGCGGCGCCAAAATTGATGCAGTAAAATCTGTGTTCAATTTACTAAGAAAGTTCGTTCACTGGGATCGGTGATTCTATCCGTCAAAGCCAATTAATCTAGTAAGGTTACTCTAAATGCGAAAAAATCTAAATTGCATAATGTTATTCTTTGGAAGTTGTTTAATCCTAAAAATTAACCTAAATTATGACTACTTGAACTAAAGACTAAAATCAAATCAAATCAAATCAAAGATCACACAAGGGATGAATATATGGAGAGAAATACTAGGGAATCGATGCACCTTTCTTAGACACTCAATGCTCATAATTAGTCTCGTTAAACACTTCATTCTAGTTTACGGGGCTTGTTTTCAAGATAATTCAATTAGGTTCAAAGATCATTTCCAATACTCGCACACGGTCATGCAACGAATACGGAATAATGATCTAGGGTTCTTCCTATTACTCACACACGGTCATGTAATGAGCAATTGTCAAAACCCATATATTACACAAAACTCTTAGCCAAATTAACATAGCACGGTCATGCATATATCAATTTTCTTGTTTATGAAGCTTTTGATTCAGATTTAAATGGAACGGTCATCCACATCTAAACCCTAATCTCATAGATAAACTAAGCTACAAAACTCAAATTACTTGCCGTCACAACATAATCAGAGAAAGTAGAATAGAGCAATTAATTCAATAAACAAAACGAAACCCAATTGATTAACCAAAGGTAGACTACTTGTTCACATAGAGTTATCCAAAATCGGTTACATCAATCCCCTAGTTAGAGGTTTAGTTACACATCAATGGAGAGAACAAAAACATAAAAGAGATTAAGAGAAAACCCATTATGGTGAGATGCTCTTGTCTTGAAATCTCTGTCGTCTTCTTGTTTCCAATAATCTTCCAATGATGGAATCGAATGGGAGAATAAAATGAATGTGATGGTGGTGTGTTTTCTGTCCCCCTTTATTTCCAAGCGTCGGCTCTCTTTATATATCTTTTTCATTTAGGTCTTCTGCCCTATCCTGAGAAAACGAAGAAAGCGGATTACCGCTGCCCATGCCGCTGTGCGGACACTTGCATGGGCAGCGGCACTTCAAGCGACAACAATCTGATCTGACTCACTGGACAGACCGTTGAAGAGGCATTTGCCTAATGAGCGGCATGGGCCGCGGTAAATCAACCCTTCTCGACAGTCTAACGTGCTGCTGATGGTGCACTCGCCTGATAAGCCGCCTATGCTGCGGTAATTGGCATTTTTAGCCTTTTTCTTCATCTTCTGACTCCATCTTCTCTGAAATAAGATCCGATCAATACTTCTATGGAAAGAGACCTACAAAGGCTTAACAAACACATCAACCCACCAAAAGGACCCAAGAAACAAGCATATACATAGGAAAAACGGGCGAAATATAAGCCTAGAATTAGACTGATCACTAACCAACAATTATTTCGTTATACTGATGAACAAAATAGAGAAGAATTAGCTAGGATGGTAGCAGTAGAACACTTATCATTCAGTTTTGGTGAAAGGGTTGGTTTTGTTAACTATTGTCGACGAGCATTAAACCCTGTTGCATGCCGTGTCCCTAGATCCACGCTCACACAAACACTTGAAAAGATTTATTTGAGAGAGAAAAAAAAGTTAGAAAAATATTTTGAAAAATATAATGGTCGTGTTATCATATGTGCCGACATATGGACTAACCATTGGCAATCGCATTCATACTTGGGTGTCACTTGCCATTATATGGATAATGCATGAACTATCCAAAAAAGAATTCTTGCATTTAGAGTTTTTGATGATGCACACACTGCTCAGAATATTTATAGACAGCTTAGAATTATTTTTTCAGAGTATAATATTGAAAACAAAATTTTTGCAATTGGTTTTGATAATGCTTCTGCCAATACCGCTGTTATTCCATCTTTAATTGATTTATGCAAACCCTTTCTTGGTGGTACATTTTTTCATCAAAGGTGTGCATGCCACGTTTTAAATATATGTGTTCAAAAATGATTAGAAACTCTTGGAGATTTTATTCTACCTATTAGAAAAGCCCTAATGTTTTTATGGAGACATTCTTCTACAATGAAAGCATGGGCAAGATATTGTAAACAAAATGGTAGACGTGTCGTTAAATTTGCTCGTGATGTTCCAACACGTTGGAATTCTACTTATAAAATGCTTGCTCAAAGTTATGAGTATAGGGATTTATTAGTTTCTTTTATTCAATTTCGTGTTCCTACCATTGAACTTTTTGAAACTCATTGGGATGCTTGTTAAAATGTTTTCAATTTGTTAAAAGTTTTTAATAATGCTACAAAAAATTTATCTAGTATTTATTTTCCTATAACACATTTATTTATTATTGAGAGTCTTAATATTGCTGGTGCATTTTTTTATTGTGAATCTGACCCAGCAATAGCAAAAGCCGTTAGTGCTATGAAGGCAAAATGGTTAAATTATTATAAGGAGTTTCCAAATATTTATTTGATTGCTATGGCTTTTGATCCACGTTGTAAATTACAATCTTTGTCTTATTATCTAGGAGGTTATTATGGCAAACAAGGTTTAAATATTGAATATGATGTTGATGCGTGTTGTGATAGAGTTAAGAAATTATTGTATAGTTTATATGATGAATATGTTACATTGTATGGATCCTCACTGAACTTAGATGTTACACGAACACAAACTGCATCTCAGCCTCCATCATCCTCCTCTGGATTTTTGAATTTAGGGTACAGTATGTTATCAAAAAAAACCAAAAAACCAAGATGTTCTTCATCAAGCTCCGGTTTGTATTCCGAGCTTGAATCTTATCTAGCTTCTTCTTGTGAGTTTACAGAAGCATTTGATATTTTAAAATATTGGAATGAAGCTACAGTGTACTATCCAATCATGGCTATGATAGCCAAAAATATTTTTTCAACACCAGTTTCTACTGTGGCGGTGGAATAAGAGTTTAACGCCAGGGGGAATGTCTTAGATGAAAGACGTTCGTGCTTGACACCGAAAGCACTTCGGATACAGGTTTGTGTTGATGATTGGACAAAGGCGGAAAACAGACAACAAGAAATCGATCAGGAGCCAACATACGATTTCTTTAAAGATGACGAACCTGAAGGCTCTGGAGCAGTGGAGTCGGAATAGCAAACCTGTAATAAAAATTAGTCCACGACTCCACGTCATCACCAAACCTGTAATAAAAGGTAAGAGAACTACGTGGCCTTTGATTCCTCTAAACCCCCCAAGAGGATACGTAGGCAACTTAATTGTGGTAAAAATTAAGTGCAAGGCTAATAAGTTTACATATTATTATTTTTTTTTTGTTTTTTTTTTTAATTTAATTTTGTAATTTGTCATTTATTTATTTTATGTTATTTTTAAAATTTGGGTGACTCAATTTCCAAATACCCAATGAAATGTAAATTGTAATTTGTCATTTTGTTTAGTTTTATTTTAATTTAATTTTGTAATTTGTCATTTGTTTATTTTTCTCAAATAATAACCCAATGAATTTAATTTAATTTTGTAATTTGTCATTTATATATTTTATTTTATTCAATTACAATCTACAACTTATAAGTTACAAGTTGTCAAGTTAGAACTTAGAAGTCTTTTTTTTGTTTGTTTAAATAAAAAAAATTAAAAAAAAAAAAGGTTCAAAACCGCCGGTTCCTATGGAACCTGAACCGGAACCGAAACCGGAACCGGCATATAGCGGTTCCGGTTTCGGTTCCACCAAACCATGGAATCGGAACCGGACCGGAACCATGCTAGGTCTAACTCAAACACCATTTCATGATCATCAATCATCATCTAGCATCATCTTTGATCATCTAGATGTCTTTTTGCATGGATTCTTCACCACACTTTGCTTGGTAAGCTTTTCACTAATATCTTACATATTTTGTGTTTTTCTTAACAAGCAATCTCAATTTATTACTTGTATGTTATTTATATATATTTTGGATACAAGATTGAGATTAGTGTATTGAATGTTTGAGAAGTTGTATTGTGATAGCTAATTAGGTTTTTGCTTAATCTTGATTAGCTAAGCTATTTGACATGTCATTTAGTTTTAATATCTAGGATTGTTCTAATTGCAAATTCATCATCTTAGATAAGCATATAGGGTTTCCCTTGCTCTATGTTGCATTTGGATATTCATATATTCACTTAGGGTGTTAATCTCTTCATTGAGAACATAAGTCTTGTGTGTAGCATCCGGGATTAGGTTGCTTAGATCGCAAGCATTCGAACTAGGTTCACTCATACCGGGATTAGGTAGGTGTGTGATTACTTCCGGGATTAGGTTGTAATTTTATCACATTTAGTGGATTCGAGGTTCATGTGTGGCTCACAAAACATCCCATGGTTTTTCCATGAGGGTTTCCACGTAAACATCAAGTGTGATTTACATTCCGTATCATATTACACTTGTATGCCTTTTTGACTAGTTAGGGGCATTTTTGTAAATTGACTTGTATGCGAAAATTGGGTAATAACGATTAAAATCTATTCACCCCCCTAGATTAATATTTAACACACCGTGAGAACTTTTATGGGTGAATAGATTTATGCAATTTTACCCAATTTTCGTGTATAGTCAAGATTACGAAAATATCCCTATCTAGTCAAAGCAATATAACAAGTGTAATATATATGCGGAATTTAAATAACACTTGATATAACGTGGAAACCCTCAATAGGGAAAAACCACGGGCTAATATGTGCGCCACACACGGACCTCGAATCCACTATTTGTAATAGAGTTTACAGCCTAGGTTGACCTCAACCTCTCACGGCCTATAACCCTGTACTATTACCCGCATGCTTATAAAAGTAGACCTAGTCCAATTTGCTTGTGGCCTAAGCAATCTTAGCCACAAGTCTTACTTCTCAATGAAGAGATAATGCAACCTATGTGAATATGTAAATACTCAAAATGCAACAAGAGCTAGGTAACCCTATATGCTTATCTAGGATGATGATATATCAATTAAAACAATATTAAATATCAATAGCTAAATGATATGTCATAAAGCTTAGCTAAACATAGATTAAGCAATCCTATGATATAACTATCAAAATACAACTCTCAAACAATCAATACACTAATCTTAATCTTGTATCTAAAATAGATATGAATAACATACAAGTGATAAATGAGATTGCTTGTTAAGAAAGACACAAAATATGTAAGATATTAGTGAAAAACTTACCAAGCAAAGTGTGTTGAAAAATCCATGCAAAATGATATCTAGATGATCAAGGATGATGCTAGATGATGATTGATGATCATGGAAAAGTGTTTGAGTAATCAAAGGTGAATTCTTTAGTGAAATTTTTCTCTTGGAAAAATATGCTAAGTAAAAAATATGATTTTTAACTCATTTACTCAACCTAAAATGAAAGAGGCATATATATAGGGTGTCAAAATAAAGTGGAGTCGTTTTGATAAGTTTCCCTAAAATTTAATTTGACCGCTGTTCACCTGGGAAATGAAGAACAAAGTTCTTCGTGACTGCCCTACGTAGAGCGGAAACTAGGCGACCTATGGGTGGATGCTCTCGGGTTTAGAATCAACCAGTGGCACCGCTGTTCACCCGCTCCACGTAGGGCGGGTGTACAGGGGTAAGAGCAAATTTTGCTCAACCCCTTAACTGGCCGCTGTAGATAAAGCGGCCCAAGGGCGGTTGTACAACGCCCATATAGAAGCAATGCATCCTAAGTGTAAGGTTCATGATTTGTATTGGCTTGATTCCATTGCAAACCACTCTATATTTGTATTAGTTATTGCTTAGGATATTCTTTGAAGAAAGGAAGCTTAAAAAGTGAAGAGCAACGTCTAGTGCAAAAGTCGTCTTCAAGAGGTGAAAAGCGTCAAAGGTATATCTTGACTTCTATCCTCTTGCAAGGCGTTAGAGCACACATGCACAATTCATACATGTGTGTCCCTGCATCATGGTTTAAACATTTGGTATAACACATTCACACATCTCATAGTATGCTCATGCATTGATCTTGTATAGACAAACATTGTGGAATTGCATGTTTTGTGACTATCTCTTTGATATGGCATGCTTGTGTGAATATGTGTTTATTTGTTTGTGTATTTTGTGTTTAGGACTTGAACATGTTCTTATTTAATTCCTTAGTGAGTTCCGGTCATTTCGGTTACTCATTCATAAGGTTTCGAGTCCAAACAATGTGACTATGCTACTTTTCGTTCTCATTCGTTGAGTTGACTTCATCGTCATTTTCTGAGATAATTTCTCAACCATTTTTCAAAGTTTGGTAGTCATAGTTGTGCGTAAGGGAGTCACAATTCGCAATCTAAAAACAGATTTGAAATCGGAGTTTGGATGCCCAAGATATGGCTGAAGAACCGAAGAGTGCGCGAGAGTGATGTGGGAGGCCGTGAGCCACCTTGCCCATGCCGTGAGGGAGGCTGTGAGTCTCACGGCCAGAGGGGCTCTCTGCCCCCGTGAGCCTCACGCGCCCCCCACGGGAGGGTGATGTGGCTCATGTTGATTGGCCTCTGAAATCCTTCTCTCTCCTCCTTTTTAAACTCTCCTCCTTCCCTCCACACTTGTTGAAGATCTTGATGAACATTTCACGAATTCTGCAGATTTTCTTCATATTTTAGTTTTAGTGTTTTGATCATATCTCTCTCATACGAACTCGAAATCAATCGATTCAAAAGCCAAAATTGTTGGTCTTGAAGAGAGCTACAAACCTCAAGCATTTCTAGAGGGAGATGACTTCTTCATTGTTCCCAGCAGCCTGTTCTTCATTACGAGTTCAAGGTTGTTTGTTCAACTTCTTCTTTTTCAATTTCATCTTTGATCATCTCTTGATTCTTACTATTTGATTGATGAAATTTGTTGAGAAGTATGTTAGATCATATGCTAGGGTTGTTTGATCATTTGTCAATTAAGTTTTAGCTTTGTGATTTCTCTTGAATATATTTGTGCTAAACTTGATTCAACATGAAATTGATTCTAGAAAATGTATATATGATGTGCTTCATGTTATTTTCTAGGTTTTATTTCATGATCTAAGAACTAGGTTTTTAGTGTGATATATTGAATATTCATACCTTGTTCTTATTGATTTGCATGTCTTGATTTCTAGATAATCTTGTGATTGTGTGTTAAAAGCATATTCTAGATTGAAAGTAATTAAATACTCGAGGCGTGTTCTATATAAAGCTAGAGGGGGGGTGAATAGATTTTAACTATTATTACCCAATTTTCGCATGCAAGTCAATTTTACGAAAATGCCCCTACTAGTCAAAAATACATACAAGTGTAATATAGTGCGGAATTTAAATAACACTTGATGTATACGTGGAAACCCAACCACTGGGAAAAACCACGGGCTGTATAGTGCGCCACACTCAGAACTCGAAATCACTAATTGAAATGAAGTTTACAACCTATGTAGACCTCGTCTAACATTCCGATCTGTAACCCCTCACTTCTACCCAGCGGGCCTTTATTAGCAACCCTATTCCAATATGCTTGAGGCCTAAGCACTCTTAGCCTCAAGACTTACTTCTCTATGAAGAGAAACAACCTATGTGAATATATATATGAATATTCAAATAACAAACAAGGCTAGGTAACCTTAGATGCTTATCTAGGATGATGATATAATCAATTTAATCAACCCTAGATATCAATTGCTAAATGACATGTCAAATAGCTTAGCTAATCAAGATTAATTAAAAACCTAATTAGCTATCACAATCAACACTCAATCATTTTCATCACAAATAATCTCTAACTTGTATCTAGCATATAATCAAAAGCATACAAGTAATTAAAGAGATGTATTAATATGAAAAACACTAAAGTAATATGAAATTAGTGAAGAACATACCAAATAAGATGTGATGATTCAAAACCATGCATGGATCAATTCTATGAAGGCATAGAAGATCAAATATGAAATTTGATGCAAAAGGGATTTGATTTGAGTGTTTAAAGATAGGTTCTTGATTTGATTTTTTTCTCAAAAATCTCTCTTGAAAGATTAGGGTTCTAATTGCTCAAGAAACTTATTCAGAGATTGAGAAAACAAGATATTTATAGACATCAAGAATTGGGCATGTGAAAAGACACTTTTGCCCCTGAAACGCACCGTTCGGCGGTTTCAATCGGCGGCCAGGCCGCCGATGACGACCGCCGAATTGAGCTCGTGAAGAACAGAGCATTAACGGCGGTTTCATTCGGCGGTTTCGTGACCGCCGATCCAACCGCCGAATCAAACCCGAGGGATTAAAATCGATCAGGTATGAACGGCGGTTTCGAACGGCGGTCGTGACCGCCGATCTGGACCGCATAATTGCTTCAGACCAATCTGGACTGAAACGGCGGTTTCATTCGGCGGCCAGGCCGCCGATCATAACCGCCGATCACCAACAATGGTGAAAACCAAGGAGAAGCCAAGGGCATTCTCCATAGGCGGTCTTCGCACGAAACCAAGCACTAATTAGTGCAAGCGCGGACGTTTCCGAATAATGTCGGGAAACGAATTATAAGGCACATATACACACAACAAGATATATCAACCAAAGTGCTAGTGTGTAAAGTGACATGTGAAGAGATGCACATAAAAATAAGCAAGTATGCAATCATAGCAAGAATGTTAAGTGTGTGTGTGCTACTAAATCTCTTCAAAGAAAAACAAGCACAAGAGATTATACCTTTGGCGTGCTTGTATCTTGAGGTCATGGAAGGGCCTTTGATCTTCAACACTAAACACTTAGACTACCCTTACATTCAAAACCCCAACATGTGGTTTGACCACGAAATAAGCCAATCAACAAAACGGGAATCCTTACATAGATTGTCATTGAACATGTACATTTTGCTTGATTGATCATCTAGCTTAATTTGATTGTGTTTGCATCATTTGCATCACTTTAGATCATAGCCTTGCATTAGGTTGAAGTCTCTAGCAAAGTGAGTGAAGCTTTGTGGATAGAGCAAGGAAGTCTTAATTAGAGTCGGGAGGACTCAGATAATTAAGCAAGGGAGTCTTGTCTAGGGTCGGGAGGATCCGGATAGGCAAGCAAGAAATCTTCCTAGAGACGTGAGCGTCTTGGATAGGAAGTTGCTTTCTAGAGGTGTGGGATACATCTCGGATAGGAAGTAGGCTTGGTGATTCACTAGCCCGAGGGTAGATTAGGAGTTGATAGCTTGAGCGGATATCAAGAGTTGATAGCTTGAGTGTGTAAGTCCTTTTTCACATAGTGGATTGCTTTGGCGGTGGTTGTGCTATCAACCCGTGGATGTTTCCTCTTTGAGGTTTTACCACGTAAAAATACTTGTGTTCATTTTTGTTTTTACTTTTCTTTATCTTCCATATCTTTCATTGATTGCATATCTTGTAAATTGATTAACTCTTGTATAAGTGAAATCAATTAATTTGTCAAATATAATCAAGTGTGCATTTTCTTTGATATATTCCGCATTATTTTTAAATTGGAAGAATTTGGAGCCTATACCTATTCACCCCCCCTCTAGGTATATTTCACTACTACTTAAGGGAAATTTCATTTGGTATCAAAGCGGGTGTCTAGACGCACTTAGATAGATCCTTTCTTTGTATTGTTTTGTGTTTTTGTTTGTGATAATCATGATTAAGGAAGTGTGTTCCTATGTGTCTTCTTTTGTTGAACATATTGACTTAGATGAGAAAAAGATCGATGATCTTACTTTTGAAAATGAACGTTTATCCAAAGTCAATATGTCCCTCAACAAGAAGTTAGAGAATCATGATCTTGGCTCAAAGGAGTTCAATGAACTTAAAGACAAGTTCCTAAGTCTAGAATTGAATCTAAAAGATAACAATGATAGACTTGGTATTTTGAAGCAAGAAATTGAGCAAAGAGATTGCTCTCTTGTTAATGCTAAGAAACTTGAAAATGTGCTTAAATCTAAACTTAATGAGCATTTAAATCAAGAGAAAATGTATAAACAATGGCTTGATAAATCACGTAAAGATGTTATGTTTAGTGATGACATAGCGGAAAAATGCCATTGAAATTAGGATACTTCGTGAGAAACTTGATGAGGCTAATAGGGTGATTAGCAAGATGTCATCTAGTTCTAACAAAGTTGAAACCCTCATTAAAAGTGGAAAGCATCCATGTGACAAAAGAGGTTTGGGTTATATCAATGAGAAGGAGACTCCTTCATCTAACAAATCTACTTTTGTCAAAGCAAGCATTGAATCAAATGTAGGTACACTTTCTCAAGGTAAAGCTATGAAAGCTACCGAAGGTGCCTCTTCATCAACAAGGATGTTCAATGGAAGAACACAACAACATCAATATCAAGGAGCATCAACCTCAAATGCAAGAGGTGGAGCATCAAGGGTTGCACATCAAAGAGGAAAAATTATGAGAAGTCCAAAGGAATTGGAAGCAAATGCAAATGGTAAATTTCTCAAATTTATTCCTATTTGTCATCATTGTAATATGATAAGACACATTAGACCTAGATGCTTTGAGTATGTTCAGAAATGCAAACTTGATAATGCTTTTCATGATATGTCTTTGAATGGACCCAGGAAATCATCCATGTATGGATATAGAAATAGACCTAGGAAGACCTTGGAAAAGCATGTTGTTGAAAAAGTTGTTGTTGACTTGCTTGCTAAATCTTGTTTTGTGCCTCACTCTACTATGCATAAGAAAGTTGATAATGCTTTGTTTGATATTTTTGAAAATGTGACCAATGAGGTCAAGGTGCATGTTAAAAAGTCTAACATTGAGTCAAAGCATGTTAGAAGTAAGAGTGAGAGGCATGTTATGAAAAATGTGTGGATTAAAAAGGACACATCTAAATGTCATGTTGCACAATATGTTTTACGTGCCAACTCTTCCTATTCTTGGTACCTAGATAGCGGTTGCTCTAGGAACATGACCGGGAACAAAGAGTTCTTTAAGAATCTTGTTTTAAAGGATGGAGGTTGGGTTACTTTTGGTGATGGTACCAAAAAGCAAGTTCTTGGCAAGGGAACAATTTGTATCCCCGGATTGCCTAAACTTCACAATACTTTGTATGTTGATGGGTTACAAGCTAACTTGATAAGCATTACTCACTTGTGTGAAATTTTTAACGAAGTTAGTGTAAGGATTCCCGTTGTTTTTAATTGGCTTATTTCGTGATCAAACCATATGTGGGGGTTCTTTGTAAGGGTAACCTAAGTATCGGTCTTATTGTTCGATGCCCTTTGAAGACCTCGTGTTGATAAGCACCGAAGGTAAATTTCTATGTGCTTACTTTTCTTTGAAGAGATTAGTTGCACACACACACTTAACATTCATTGCATATGTGTGCATTCTCTTCATTTGTCACATTTCACACTTGCACTTATTTATTATATTTTGTTGTGTGTAATTGTGTCATGTTGTTGTGTAATTCGTTTCCCGATAACTTTCGGAAACGTCCGCACATGCACGAGAATGTGCTTGGTTTAGCGCGAGGACCGCCTATGGAGAATGCCCTTGGCTTCTCCTTGGTTTTCACCTATCTAGGTGATCGGCGGTTATGATCGGCGGCCTGGCCGCCGAATGAAACCGCCGTTTCAGTCCAAATTGGTCTGAAGCATTTCTGAGGTTAAGATCGGCGGTCACGACCGCCGTTCGAAACCGCCGTTTCAAGACCTGATTGATTTATCTCTCAGTCTAATTCGGCGGTTGAAACGGCGGGCATGAAACCACCGTTCGAAACCGCCGTTCATACCTGATTGATTTTGATCTCTCTGTTTTGTTTCGGCGGTTGGGATCGGTGGTCACGAAACCACCGAATGAACAGCCGTTTATGCTCTGTTCTTCACGAGCTCCATTCGGCGGTCATGAACGGCGGCCTGGCCGCCGATTGAAACCGCTGATTGGCGCGTTTCTTTGAAACTTACTTAAACGACCTCACTTTGATTTGGCCCCCTATATATATGCCACTTTGACTTTAGGTCAATTAAGAGAGTTCATATTCAGAATTCATACTTAGGATATTTTTCAAAGAGAAGAAAAATTCCAAGAACTCCATTATTGATTCTCAAACACTTTTTCATGATCATCAATCATCATCTAGCATCATCTTAGATCATCTAGATGTCATCTAGCATGGAATCTTCATCATACTTTGCTTGGCAAGCTTTTCACTAATATCTTACATGTTTTGTGTTTCTCTTATCTAGCAATCTCAATTAATTACTTGTTTGTTATTTTGTATGCTTTGGATACAATATTGAGATGAGTATGATGTATGTTTGAGATTTTGTATTGTGCTAGCATATTAGGTTTTGTGCTTAATATTGATTAGCTAAACTAATTGACATGTCATTTAGTTTTGATATCTAGGATTGTTCTTAATTGCATATTAATCATCTTAGATAAGCATATAGGGTTTCCCTTGCTCTATGTTGTATTTTGGATATTTACATATATTCACTTAGGGTTGTATTCTCTTCATAGAGAAAGTAAGTCTTGTGTGTAGCATCCGGGATTAGGTTGCTTAGAACGCAAGCAAATTGGACTAGGTTCACTCATACCGGGATTAGGTAGGTGTGTGATTACTTCTGGGATTAGGTTGTAATCGTTTGCACATTTAGTGGATTCGAGGTTCGAGTGTGGCTTACTTACATAGCCCGTGGTTTTTCCCGTGAGGGTTTCCACGTAAAAACCAAGTGTTGTTTTAATTTCCGCACCATATTACACTTGCTTGTTTATATTATCTTTAGGGCATTTTCGTAATTTTGACTAACACGAAAAATTGGGTAAAAAGCGTAAAATCTATTCACCCCCCCCCCCCCCCCCCCCCCTCTAGATAGCTTTATACACACCGTGCTATAATTTGTTTCAGTTAGCTTTAACAAAGATGTATGCACTATAATTGATAAAAAGGACAATGTTGTCCTAAGAGTCAAAAGGTCTATAGACAATTGCTATTGTCTTGAGATAGATCCTCTAACATGCAACATGGCACATGAGTGCAATAAGCTTGATTTGTGGCATCAACGTTTAGGTCACATGAATTTTAAAGATTTGAAAAAGCTTGAAAAACATGGCATTGTTAGAGGTCTTCCTAATCTTGGTAAAAAGCTTGAGGTGGTTTGTGAACCTTGCCAATTAGGTAAGCAAACCAAAGTGTCTCATAAGAAAAATTCTTACATAGCTACCAAGAGACCTTTAGAACTTGTGCATATGGACCTAATGGGGCCAATTCAAACCGAGAGCATTAATGGCAAAAAGTACATTTTTGTATGCGTTGATGACTTCTCTAGGTTTACTTGGGTTTATTTTCTTAGAAACAAGACCGAGGCTTTTGATTACTTTAAAAAGTTTTGTAATCAAGTTCAAAATGAAAAAGGTCTTGATATCAAGAAAATATGTCGCATTAGGAGTGATCATGGGACGGAATTTGAAAATACAAAATTTAGTGAGTTTTGTGATGGTTTAGGGATTTCTCATGAGTTCTCCGCACCTAGAACTCCTCAACAAAATGGTGTTGTTGAGAGAAAAAACCGTGTCTTGCAAGAGATGGCTAAGGTCATGCTCAATAGCAAGAAAGTCCCTAGAAACCTATGGGCCGAGGCAGTCAATACCGCTTGTTATGTGTCAAATCGTGTTTTTAAAAGGCCCGGCACAAAACAAACGTCCTATGAGCTTTGGAAAGGCAAGAAGCCTAATGTGAGTTACTTCCACACTTTTGGGAGTAAATGTTATATTTTGAATGATAGAGATCACTTAGGAAAATTTGATGCTAAAAGTGATGTTGGTCTCTTTCTTGGGTATGCTATTAATAGTCATGCATATAGAGTATTTAACTTGACTACTAAGACTATCATGGAGTCTATCAATGCGAAGATAGATGATCTTAGCATGCTTAATTTGTGTGATGATAATGGTGTCAATGAACCTAAAGAAAACATGCTGAATGACACTAAAACACCTATTGATGTGGCTAGTAGTGTTTCTAATCAAAATGATGAAAATGATAGTCATGTTGAAGTTGAAAGTCAAGGGTTGGAAAATGCTTTAAATGATAATCAACAAAATGACCAAGTTGTTGAACATTCTCACCCAAGACTTAGAAACTTACACTATCAAGAAGACATCATAGGTGATTTAAATGAAGGGGTTAGAACAAGAAATCAAATTGCTAACCAAATATCCTATGCTTGCTACACTTCTCAAATTGAACCCAAAAATATTAATGAAGCAATTGTTGATAAATATTGGGTTGGGGCTATGCAAGAAGAACTTAATCAATTTGAGAGAAATGAAGTGTGGTCCTTGGTTCCTAGACCTAAAGATATAAATGTAATTGGCACTAAATGGATTTATAGGAATAAGACCGATGAAAGTGGCAAGATTGTGAGGAATAAAGCTAGACTAGAGGCTCAAGGTTACACTCAAGTGGAGGGTGTTAACTTTGATGAGACGTTTGCCCCGGTTGCTCGTCTCGAGTCTATTAGACTTTTGTTGTCCATTGCATGCATTAAAAAGTTCAAACTATTTCAAATGGATGTCAAAAGTGCTTTCCTCAATGGATACCTTCAAGAAGAAGTGTATGTTGAACAACCTAAGGGTTTTTGTAGACCCACACTCTCCTAATCATGTGTTTAAATTGAAAAGGCTCTCTATGGCCTTAAACAAGCTCCAAGAGCTTAGTATGTTAGGTTGACTCAATACCTTATTGACAACCAATATAGGAGAGGTGGCATTGATAGAACTTTGTTTATCAAACATCATGACCATGATATTTTTGTTGCACAAATATATGTTGATGACATTGTTTTTGGGTCTACTAATAAAACCAAGGTTGATGAATTTGTAAGTGTTATGTCAAGTGAATTTGAAATGAGCATGGTGGGTGAGTTGAATTATTTTCTAGGAATGCAAGTAAAGCAAACTAGCATGGGCATAATGTTGAATCAATCTAAATATGCTAAAAATCTAGTTAAGAGATTTGGCCTAGAAAATGGAAAAGATTTTGAAACTCCCATGAGCACTACTTTAAAACTTGACAAAAATGAAAAAGGGAAAAGTGTTAACCAAAGCCTTTATAGAAGCATGATAGATAGTCTACTTTACCTAACGGCTAGTAGACCCGACATTTGCTTTAGTGTAGGCTTATGTGCTAGATTCCAAGCAAATCCCAAGGAATCTCACTTAAAAGCCGTCAAGAGGATCATTAGGTATGTCAAAGGGACTCATAGTCTTGGTCTATTTTATTCATTTGACACCAATGATATCCTAGTAGGCTATTGTGATGCCGATTGGGCGGGAAACATTTATGACCGTAAAAGCACATCAGGCGGTTGCTTTTATGTTGGTAATAACTTGGTTTCTTGGTCAAGTAAGAAACAAAACTCGGTTTCCCTTTCCTCTTCCGAAACCGAATACATTGCGGCCGGAAGTGCTTGCACACAATTACTTTGGATGAAACAAATCCTTAAGGATTATGAGATAGAACAAGGAAAAATGACACTTTATTGTGATAATTTAAGTGCCATTAACATCTCTAAAAATCCGGTTCAACACTCCCGCACAAAGCACATAGACATTAGGCATCATTTCATTATAGACCTAGTTGAACATTCTATTGTTACTCTAAAGCATATGCCTACTAAAAATCAACTTGCGGACTTGTTCACCAAGCCCTTGGACAAAGAGAGGTTCAAAACTTTTAGAATGTCCATTGGCATGATTTGTGTTGATTGATGTCTTCGTGTGATTGTAAGTGGCTTGATAAGCAAAACTTTAATTGAATATCATTATCTTTTAGAGCTACTCACTTGAGAAGTAGTGATCTTAAACGAATATCTCTTATTGTTTCTAGATCATGCACTTGAGCTTGAAAATCTTATTTTTGAAAAGTGCACTAATGCTTCTCTTATATGTTTTTGGTTTTGAGTATATGTGGTTGAATATGTGTAGATAATGGATGCATCTAAAAGTTTATTGCTTAGTACATGATAGATGACCTATGGTATGTATCCATTTTCCTTCGGCACTACATAGTAATCAACGAGCACCCTCATGGAAAGGGCTACACACCTTGGTTGTGAAGCCACCCAATGTAGGAAAGGGCTACGCCATTGTGATGAGTGAAAGCTGCCATGAGGAGTATATGTTTTTTTTGTTCGTAAAATCAAAGAAGTGTTGAAATGAATCATAAAAAATATATATATATATATTTGATTCTAAGCCTAAAAGAAATGAAAAATAAAAGGCTTATTGGTGTATAGTTGAGAATTGTGAAAAGCTCGGGTTGACAAATAGAAACGGGAAAACGAGCCACATGCACACACACGCTCATATGTTGATATCTATTCTTTTTAAAAGCAAAAATCCGGATGAATATCGGTTTGACCTATTTTTGGAAATGCTTTAGATGGATAGGTGTGGATAGAGTTTGCATATTGATATCACAATTACTCCTACTATATATGTGAGAAGCATTCACACTCACACACACACATTTTGCTTATGTGCTTGATTCATTAGCAATGTGAGAATATTTTTGAGAGTTTAATGAAAATCTATGATTCTCTCTTGGACTTTGACAAGTTATGAAATATTTTCTCTTATTGCTTGATTGTGTGATTGTGTGATGTCCCTTGTGAACAAATCTACTTGGTGATAATATATGGAGCATATGTTAAGAGGGAGCTTTAGTTTATTCAACTTCGCTCTCTATACGATTTGTTTGCTTTGTATCTCATTCTTTATCTCTTGTGTCTCTTGTCTATTCCTTGACAAAAAGGGGGAGAAAGTATATACCTCACCATGTTTGATATTGGGGAGATTTTGTATACTTCACACCTTGCGTGGAAAACATGTTCCAATTGTGTGAAACATATTCCTCTTTGTGCTTAATTGTGACTTTGTCTTAAGAGGGAGAATTCTTGTCTTAAGGGGGGAGAAAGAATTCTTTCTTGATAGTGTTAAGGATGGTTGGTCCTTGGGAATTGGGAGACTAAAGAAGTGCTTTAATATGAAAATATTTTG
The DNA here is from genome assembly GCA_008009225.1 of Acer yangbiense. Classification (NCBI taxonomy): domain Eukaryota; kingdom Viridiplantae; phylum Streptophyta; class Magnoliopsida; order Sapindales; family Sapindaceae; genus Acer; species Acer yangbiense. The sequence goes on from CM017769.1 coordinate 441,609, forward strand.
GTCACTTGAGATAATGCATTTTTGTATGAGATAAGGGATGTCTTCTATATTTGTTTTTTTGGTTGATAACTCACCATTCTTCTTTAGAGAAGATCTCTTGTTTTGGATTGCTATTTTCTCTCATAGGTACTTTGAAGACCAAAAGAGGAATTCTTGAAGACTTGAAGACTTTTAGTCTAGGAATCTCTTTGTAATGTGAGGTTGAGAGTAGGCTATCAACTTGAGTTTATTTGAGTGAAACATTGTATGGTGAGGTTGAGGTTTTGCCATGGAATAGCCAAAGGGGGAGATTGTAAGGTTCATGATTTGTATTGGCTTGATTCCATTGCAAAACACTCTATATTTGTATTAGTTGTTGCTTAGGATATTCTTTGAAGAAAGGAAGCTTAAAAAGTGAAGAGCAACGTCTAGTGCAAAAGTCGTCTTCAAGAGGTGAAAAGCGTCAAAGGTATATCTTGACTTCTATCCTCTTGCAAGGCGTTAGAGCACACACGCACAATTCATACATGTGTGTCCCTGCATCGGTTCAAACATTTCGTATAACACACTCACACATCTCATAGTATGCTCATGCATTGATCTTGTATAGACAAACATTGTGGAATTGCATGCTTTGTGACTATCTCTTTGATATGGCATGCTTGTGTGAATATGTGTTTATTTGTTTGTGTATTTTGTGTTTAGGACTTGAACATGTTCTTATTTAATGCCTTAGTGAGTTCCGGTCATTTCGGTTACTCATTCATAAGGTTTCGAGTCCAAACAATGTGACTATGCTACTTTTCATTCTCATTCGTTGAGTTGACTTCATCATCATTTTCTGAGATGATTTCTCAACTATTTTTCAAAGTTTTGTAGTTGTAGTCATGCGTGAGGGAGTCACGATTCGTAATCCGAAAACGGATTTGAAATCGGAGTTTGGATGCCCAAGATATGGCTGAAGAACCGGAGAGTGCGCGAGAGTGATGTGGGAGGCCGTGAGCCACCTTGCCCACGCCGTGAGGGAGGCCGTGAGGCTCATAGCCAGAGGGGCTCTCTGCCCCCGTGAGCCTCACGCGCCCCCCACGGGAGGGTGATGTGGCTCATGTTGATTGGCCTCTGAAATCCTTCTCTCTCCTCCTTTTTAAACTCTCCTCCTTCCCTCCACACTTGTTGAAGATCTTGATGAACATTTCACGAATTCTGCAGATTTTCTTCATATTTTAGTTTTAGTGTTTTGATCATATCTCTCTCATACGAACTCGAAATCAATTGATTCAAAAGCCAACATTGTTGGTCTTGAAGAGAGCTACAAACCCCAAGCATTTTCAGAGGGACATGACTTCATCATTGTTCCCAGCAGCCTGTTCTTCATTACGAGTTCAAGGTTGTTTGTTCAACTTCTTCTTTTTCAATTTCATCTTTAATCATCTCTTGATTCTTACTATTTGATTGATGAAATTTGTTGAGAAGTATGTTAGATCATATGCTAGGGTTGTTTGATCATTTGTCAATTAAGTTTTAGCTTTGTGATTTCTCTTGAATATATTTGTGCTAAACTTGATTCAACATGAAATTGATTCTAGAAAATGTATATATGATGTGCTTCATGTTATTTTCTAGGTTTTATTTCATGATCTAAGAACTAGGTTTTTAGTGTGATATATTGAATATTCATACCTTGTTCTTATTGATTTGCATGTCTTGATTTCTAGATAATCTTGTGATTGTGTGTTGAAAGCATATTCTAGATTGTCATTGAACATGTACATTTTGCTTGATTGATCATCTAGCTTAATTTGATTGTGTTTGTATCATTTGCATCACTTTAGATCATAGCCTTGCATTAGGTTGAAGTCTCTAGCAAAGTGAGTGAAGCTTTGTGGATAGAGCAAGGAAGTCTTGATTAGAGTCGGAAGGACTCAGATAATCAAGCAAGGGAGTCTTGTCTAGGGTCGGGAGGATCCGGATAGGCAAGCAAGAAATCTTCCTAGAGACGTGAGCGTCTTGGATAGGAAGTTGCTTTCTAGAGGTGTGGGATACATCTCGGATAGGAAGTAGGCTTGGTGATTCACTAGCCCGATGGTAGATTAGGAGTTGATAGCTTGAGCGGATATCATGAGTTGATAGCTTGAGTGTGTAAGTCCTTTTTCACATAGTGGATTGCTTTGCCGGTGGTTGTGGTATCAACCCGTGGATGTTTCCTCTTTGAGGTTTTACCACGTAAAAATATTTGTGTTCATTTTTGTTTTTACTTTTCTTTATCTTCCATTTCTTTCATTGATTGCATATCTTGTAAATTGATTAACTTTTGTATAAGTGAAATCAATTAATTTGTCAAATATAATCAAGTGTGCATTTTCATTGATATATTCCGCATTATTTTTAAATTGGAAGAATTTGGAGCCTATACCTATTCACCCCCCCTCTAGGTATATTTCACTACTACTTAAGGGAAATTTCATTAAGTCTAATCATGACATGGCATTTGACATACAAGATGCAATCAACAAAATATGCAAGAAGAGATATTAAAAACATGAGTACACACATATTAAGACACACAATATACACAAGGCATGGATATGCATGGAATGTGTGTGTGTGTGCAACTAAATCTCTTCAATGCAAATCAAGCACTTAGAAATTTACCTTTGGTTCTTCTTCTCTTGAGGTCTTGAGAGCCTAAGCTACCCTTACAATAACCCCAAATGTGGTTTGTCCATGAAATAAGCCAATCAATAAACTGAGACCTTACATATGTTAATGAAGCCATGTATGAATTGCTCATAGTCCATTAGCTACTCTATCATTTCCTTAGAATTCCTATTAATTGTTTAATCAATTTTCTTATCTAGGTTGTTGTATTGGATTCCTATCTCCATTCATTTTCTCTTTACTTTCATGTTATTTAATTTACATGCATTGTTTGGTGGTTTCTCAAACCACAAACTATCTAACTAATCATGATTTACTTTATTGCACACTAGTTAGACTAACTTAGATTAGATAGTAAATCGATTAATCTAACATAATCCCTGTGTAACAAATCTTAAGGTTACCGCTTTATTAGTTTTCAAAACTTAAAGTATATTGTGTAAGAATTTATTTATAAACATCTTTTGATAATTCACAATTTGGTAACGACACAAAAAACGAGTCATCACACGCCTAGCGCATGTGTTTGTAAGAGTGAGTCCTAGCCCATGGCCCCCCATCTAGATCGTTTTTATTGCTTTCTATGGCGGATGTCTTCATGTTTTTAGCTCAACCAAAGTTAAGGAATGACGAGGAAGGGAAAGAGAAGCCACCTGATCCCAAAACCAGTGCCAAGCAAGCTAAAGCTAACGATGTTGAAGAGAGTGGCAATCTGAGAAAACCAGTGGTAGAGAGTTTCAAATCGAAACTTCTAAGTGCGTCAAGCCCAAACTAGTGGTAGAGATTTGGAACAATGAAGGAGAAATTGAAGATCGAAAAAGGTGATATTACGATAACTGAGGGACTGAATGGCCCTGCTATGAAGCTGTCGGTAGATTTAAAACAGCAACTGTGTAAGCCGTGGGCAAATGCTCTGATTTTGAAAGTTATGGGGAGGACCCATACTCTGAACTTCATGCATGCGAAGCTTAGGCAAAAAGGTAACTCATTGGGCACTGGTAGCTTTCTGATTTGGAGGACGGATACTTTGTGGTGAGATTCTAGATGCTTAAAGATCTTGAATATGTCTTGACTGGATGTCCTTGGGTAATTACCTTGTTGTGCAGAAATGGAGACCTAATTTCGTGCTTGGCGAAGATGAAATCTAGAAAATACTGGTTTGGGTAAGACTTTCTAAACTCCATATGGAATGGATTGATGTCAATCTGCTGAGGAATATTGGTGGAATGCTGGGTACTACTTTCAAAGTTGATTCAATCATCAAATCACAAGCTAGGGGTAGATTCGCCAGAATCTGTGTTGAAATAGATATTACAAAGCCCATTAAGAGCTCTCTAGTTATGGAGGATCATGTTGTTAAGGTGGAGTATGAAAGTCTGGGGTTGATTGATCGCGCTATGAATGTTCACATTTAGCGCCCCTAATTCCTACCTTTTGTGTTCGTATTCGAGCACTTTTGTGTGCATAATGTGTGTTTTTGTTAAGTTCAGGTAATTAGACCAGTCAGGAAGGTTTTTGCATCAAAATAGTTAAAAGATGAGCAAAAACCAAGAGAAGAAGAGTAGGCGGGTTCTGAAGGCGGGCACATGCCAGCCTTCCCGAAGGTCTGAAGTCGCCCTAAGCCAAGGCTAGTTACATGGTGGGTTCTGAAGGCGGGCACATTCCAGCCTTCCCGATGGTTTGAAGTCGCCAGAAAGCAAGGGGAGTTCACGCAGCGACTTCGTAACGGCAGGAAAGAAGACTCCAAGAAGCTCACCGAAAGCAAGGCGGGTTCGTGCGGCAGGAATGAACCCGCCCAAGACACGTCCAAAGGCCAATTTGTGTGTTTCTTGCCTCATTTGAAGAAAACATATATATACTTCTCTCCCCTGAGTGACAAAGGGTGAAAAAAAATATAGCATAGAGTAGTTCTTAGTAGTTTTTGGTTAATTTATCATAGAATAGATTAGTGATTCAAGTAGTTCATCACTTGAAATCTTTGTAGCTTAAAGGTATTGATCTTAGTAAATACCTTGCTCATCAATCTCTTGAAAGTTATTTGTGATCAATTGGTTTGTATTGCTGTGGAGGAAGGAGAGGTCGGCCTTGATTCTTCGAGGGTAGTATTTCTTCCTTTTGTTCATTAATATGCTATATTCAATGATCATGTGTAACTAAACACTTTGTTGGGGAATTTATGAAAGTATTGATGTAATCACTTGTTACCACTTTTTCTTGTATGAATCACTTGTGTTTATATGCTTGAATTGATGAAATCATGCCATATATCTCATAAATCTTAGAAGCATGGAGTTGGTTATTGTAAAGTGATAAAATACTAGTTCATGATATTGAATTGAGTATGATTAGTAAAAACTCCGAGATTAGAATGTGTTGTTCATAAAAATCCTAAGAATACATTCTATGAATTTAGTTCCACAACTGACAGTCCTTGATGATGAATCTGAACCTCAGATGAGTTATTAAGTGGATGGTGGAGTGTACCAATTGTATAAATGGAACTACATGAGTGATTTGATCTTTGTTGCATGAAGGTGGTTATTTGTGGTGCATCATTACTAATTTCATACATTCCCTAGCATCTTAGCTTATCAATTATAATCGTTTATCATCACATTAGTTTAATTCCTTAGAACGATCACTAATTCTAGCATTTACCAGTTACTAGATTTCCATGTGGACCGATACCCTTACTTTGTACACTATACTAGCATAACGACTTGTACGATTTGCAATAGGGTTATCAGACTCGCACGCCCCTTTAATACAACCGAGGTAGAATAGGTTAAATTTTAGTGACATTTGTAGAACTGGTTCAGGGCATGTCAAGATTTATGGCGCTGCTGCCGAGGAATACTTTCTCTTGTAGCGCGGTTAGTTAGGTTTAGGATTGTCATTTTAGGGTAAATTTAGAATTACTACACTTTTAGTCGCACATTAGTATAACATTTATCTTTTTCACATTGATCTTCGTTACTTTTCTTGAACTTGTGTGCAGAATCTTCACAGTGAACGAGATGGAGGATGTACGATGCATGAAGGAATTTTCATTGCCCATTGTGGGGGCACATCCTTCGGCCATAGCATTGAATGCCGCTCAGCGGGACTATGAGCTGAAGAACTTGCACTATAACATCTTGCCATCCTACTATGGGAAACCTAATGAGGACACACTTTAATTTATGAAAGAATACTACAATGCTATCACTACGATACCATTGGGCCGGTTAACAGAGGACTTACTGAGGATGCGTTGCTTTTCACACAGTTTAAAGGACAACGCCAAGAAATGGCTAATGGCTTTGCCAGCTGGTACACTGACCACTTGGGCCAAGGTGGAGCAGAAATTTTTCTCCAAGTTCTTCCCGTCCTGGAAAACCAAAGAAATAAAGGGAAGAATTGCAAACTTCCAAGAGGAGGAAGGAGAAGCATTCCACGAATCATGGGAGAGGTTCAAGCTATTGTTAGCTCAGTGCCCACACCATGATTTCACACTTCAGTCACAGGTGCAATCATTTTATGATGGACTTACTGGACTCACACAAGCAATTGTCGACAATGCCTGTGGTGGGGCGATGAAGGAATGTACCGCTGATTATGTGTTCAACAAGTATGAAATGCTGGGACAGAATTCTCAACAAAGGAGCACAAAGGGAAGCCGTAGAAGGACTGCACATTTAGCAATGCAGATGGAGACCTTGAATAACAGTGTCAGGGCAATGATGGTAAATCAGCAGGGGCAACAAAATAGCCCGGGTAAGGTATGCCAAGCATGTGGCATGATTGGACATGGAGCAGATGTATGTATCTCCCACAGAGAGGTTTATTTAGAGGCAGAAGCTCAAGCGATGTACCAGTGGAATCAAGGCAGGCAGAGAAACAGTAATAATGCCTACCAGCAGCTGAGGTATGATCAGAATCAATCATGGGGTGGAAACAACCCCCGTGGTCAGTATCAAGTACAGCAGGGTGCTGGGAGTTCGGGTCAGTGGAGCAATCAGAGCCCTCCACAGTCATATCAACAAGAAATGGACCAAAGAATGATGGGAATAGAGGCGTCATTGAAAAAGTTATCAATTCAATTGGGACAAGTGATGGAGGCTAATGGGCAGCAAGACAGGGGGAAAGCCCCTATGCATGAGCAGGCTCACGCCATTACTAGTTCTATGAGTGGGTACACTACCAAGGAACAAGATCCAGGGAGTTTTGAGTTGAGTATTACTGTGGGAAACTCCTCAGCAGAAAAAGCGATGCTTGATCTAGGAGCCAGTATCAACATGATGCCATACTCTGTGTATGAAAGGCTGGGATTGAGTGAACTCAAGCCGACTTCCATTAATTTGCATCTTGCTGATCAGTTATCTAGAAATCCTAGAGGAGTAGTGGAGAATGTGATCCTCAAGGTGGATCGATTGCTCATTCCCACTGACTTTGTAGTGTTGGACGTAGAGGATAGAGATGAGAATGGAAACTCACAACCAGTGTTGTTAGGAAGGCCGTTTATGGCGACCTCACGAGCAGTTGTGGATGTTCATGGAGAGAAACTCACTTTAAGTGTTTTGGATGATGTAGTAGAGTTCAATATGTTTGGAGCTCAACCATTGCCAAAGAAGGAAGTTAGGATTGAGGAAGAAGGTCCACCTAGTCAAGACACTCAGGATTCTGAAACCATAGAAGAATTTTTAAGGACACTGGAAGAAGAGGAGAGAAGCCTGAAGGATTCAGAGACTCTGAAAAATGAGGAATTACTTGCCCACAACAAGAGCTTGTTGACAAGAATTGAGCAGCTAGAGCAAGACAAGGAGGAACAAATGAGATATCTTGCAGAGGTTATGAAACTCATATCTAATTTGAAGGAGGCCTATACGTCCTCTACATAGAAGATGCAAGATAGGATTTTTGATCTAATGAAAGAATTGGAGGTACAGGATATGGTGGACGATTTGAACGTAACTTGTCCGGGAAGGAAGCGAGCCAGCCACAACCTCAATATCACCGAAGGAGTTGACAACCATGGAGGTACTTTCTACTCTCCAACATGTTATTATTGTGGAACTCAAGGCATAAAAGGCCCAATTGCATGAGATATCACGAGTTCTGTAAAACAAGGAATGTGTCTCCTAGTAAGGTTGTGGGGAGACCAAGGCAAATATGGGTTCGAAAGGACACTAAAACAAATTATAGCACGGTGTGTATAAAGCTATCTAGAGGGGGGGTGAATAGATTTTACGCTTTTTACCCAATTTTTCGTGTTAGTCAAAATTACGAAAATGCCCTCAAGATAATATAACCAAGCAATTGTAATATGGTGCGGAAATTAAAACAACACTTGGTTTTTACGTGGAAACCCTCACGGGAAAAACCACGGGCTATGTAAGTAAGCCACACTCGAACCTCGAATCCACTAAATGTGCAAACGATTACAACCTAATCCCGGAAGTAATCACACACCTACCTAATCCCGGTATGAGTGAACCTAGTCCAATTTGCTTGCGTTCTAAGCAACCTAATCCCGGATGCTACACACAAGACTTACTTTCTCTATGAAGAGAATATACAACCTATGTGAATATATAAAATATCCAAAATGCAATTAAGAGCTAGGTTACTCTATATGCTTATCTAGGATAGTGAATATGCAATTAATTCAATCCTAGATATTAAAAGCTAGATGACATGTCAAATAGCTTAGCTAAACATAGATTAACAAAACCTAGATAGCTATCAAAAATACAACACTCAATCATGTCAACACAACAATCTCTAATTTGTATCTAGAATATATTCAAGAGCATACAAATAATATAAGAGATGTCAATGATAAATAAAACACTAATTATGTATGATAATAGTGAAGAACTTACCAAAGAATATGTGTTGACCAAAACCCATGCAAGCAAGCATCCTAACTAAGCTAGAAAATGCTAGATGATATTTTGATGCATATGAGAATGGTTTTTGAGTGTTAAAAAGGTGTTCTTGATTTGATTTTCTCTCAAATGTCTCTTTTTTTTTGTTTAGGGTTCTTAGAGTTAAAGAACATTTAATCTGAAAATGAGAAAGTGTGATATTTATAGACATCAAGAACAGGGCATGTGAAAAGACAAGTTTGCCCTTGAAACGCACCGTTCGGCGGTTTCAATCGGCGGCCAGGCCGCCGATAATGACCGCCGAATTGAGCTCGTGAAGAACAGAGCATAAACGGCGGTTCATTCGGCGGTTTCGTGACCGCCGATCCCAACCGCCGAATTAGACCCGAGAGATCGAAATCGATCAGGTATGAACGGCGGTTTCGAACGGCGGTCGTGACCGCCAATCGTGACCGTAGAATTGCTCCTAGAAGCAAACGGCGGTTCCATTCAGCGGCCAGGCCGCCGATCATAACCGCCGATCACCAACAGAGGTGAAAACCAAGGAGAAGCCAAGGGCATTCTCCGTGGGCGGTCTTCGCGCAAAACCAAGCACATTCTAGTGCATGCGCGGACGTTTCCGAACACTATCGGGAAACGAATTACAAGACACATAAATACACAACAAGATATAACAATCAAAGTGCTAGTGTGTAATGTGACATATGAAGAGAATGCACACAAATGTAAGAATGCAAAGTGTGTGTGTGCTTCTAAATCTCTTCAAAGAAAGGTAAGCACATAGAAATTTACCTTCGGTGCTTATCAACACGAGGTCTTCAAAGGGCTTCGAACATTAAGACCAATACTTAGGCTACCCTTACAAAGAACCCCCACATATGGTTTGATCACGAAATAAGCCAATTAAAAACAACGGGAATCCTTACAATCTCCCCCTTTGGCTATTTCGTGACAAAACCATCACTCACAATGTTTCCTCACAAAAAAAATAGAAACTACGGGACTATAATGATATTCTACATTACAAAGAGATAAGATAATGCAACTTGAAGTCTTCAATTCTCTTGTAGAATAATCAATCCCTGAAAAGAGTTTCTAACATTTCTAATACAAGAAAAGTGTGAGATTAATCATGTGAGAACAATACCAAGCATTTGCATTTTTAGAATTTAGGCACAACATTACCAAATGTATGCAATGTATGATAAATGCAATGCTCCCCCTCAACGGGTTACTCCCCCTCAATGTATGTTTTCCCCAAAGTGCACAAAAGCTTCTATATTTTGCACCTCCCCTTACCATATCCTACTCCCCCTTTTTGTCATGATATAGGCAAAGGAGTAGTCCCCAACCGGGTCACTCATAGCAACGAGAGATAGAAGCATGCAAGATATGCATATACATATAAGTCACTTTATGCACTTCAATTAATTTGAGAGAAACAAGGAGATTTATTTTGAGAAAATGTGTGAATTCAACATGCTTTGCATACAAGACATATAGCATTCAAGTCCAAAATACAATGGTATTTGGCAAAGCAAATGACAAAGGTTTCTAATAAGAATTCAAACCAATTTCACCAATGTCATGGGAAAAGCAAGGATATAGAGATTATTGATTTCAATTTAAGAGCAACTATATCCAACTTTATAAGCGAAACATGGCATGAGCGACTTTGCACCCTATTTGATTTTTCCGGATAAAATTATCCGTATGATAGTAACCATGTTCAACTAATAAAGAAAGAGAGACATTTGGAATGTAAATTCCTTTGAACGGATACAAGATCCTTTATTCATTTTGAGTCTCATAAGCTTTCACACAAGTTTTGCATTTTTAAGAATATGCAATCATCAATTCATGCTTTTCATGTGAGCATGTTATATGAATTTCATGCTTTTTCATTTGTCATTAGCATGTTATTAAAGAATCATCATGTCATGGAGATAATCATAGGTCATTCAAATCATACTTCCTATATACATCTCCTAGTCCAAAAACGCATGTTTGAACATAAATATGACATGGATTGTAGACAAGCAAGGTTCACACTTATGGAAATTTAAAACATATATACATATGTACAACCAAGCTTACTCAAGCAATCAAAAGAAGAGGCATAAGATATTTCAAATTTTTTGCAAGATACAAGAATGCAAAATAGCTCTCTTTGCTTGAGTTCCCCATATGGGGTCAATCATCAACCTTCAACAATGAAGGTCATGAGGTCCTATAGACCTCCCAAGTCCATTTGGCTTGGATGAACCTATTTGAGACTTGATAGTCTCGTAGCAAGCGGGTTCATTTTTCTTTATCCACATAGGTGTGACATTTTTCTTCCTAGTGGTCAATTGTTCTAGAGATCTAGATGTCATAGGATCATGTAAATGAATTTCTTCCTTCCTATGAGTATGCATTCTAGCTCTAGCTTTCTTTTTCTCAATCATGCTTTTAACTCTACACATTTTAATGTAACGAAAGCACTTTGGTCTAATATGACCATCAACACCACAAAAATGACATGTAGGGACAAAGTTAGGAATCATACCATGTCCTTGTGCATGTATAGGAGCCTTCCCATGTCTTTGTGGTTGTCTTGGTTGTTGGATAGGATTTCTCCTTCTTTGTTGTTGACCAAGACTTGGTTGCTTCCACGGTTGAGTTTGCATGATTGGTCTCTTCCCTTGATGGATTTGAGTTTGAGGGAAGTTAGCATGAGGAACTCTTGTAGGTTGAGCTTGAGGTTGTCTTCTTGGAGCTACCTTCACTTGTGCACTATGAGAGCATTGTCCTAGCTCAATCTTCTTCCTAGGAGTTTGCACCGGTGAATCTTCTTTGTAGCTCAAGCTTTTGACAAACATGGTCTTGTTAGGAGTGGAGGACTCCTTACTATCTTCAAACCCAAGACCTCTCTTATCACACGGACTCTTTCCAACACTTAACATGTGGTCAAGTTTTTCGGTGCTAGAAACTATCCTAGTCCTTGATCCTTTAGCCTCTTCAAGCTCTCTTTTTAATTCTTCTTCATTCCTCTTAGATAAGTCTAACTCCTTTCTTAGCTTATCTTCAATATTCTTGGATCTATCCACTTGTTCACTTAAGTGGTCAACATGAGCCTCAAGGTCTAGATTCTCTTCTCTCAATCTTCGTATCTTTTCCTTGGTCTTCATTGCTAAGCTTTTAAACTCAGTGAGGTATTCATCTAGAACCTTTTTCTTCACATATCCATGTGAGGAGTTAGATGAAGAGTCATCTTTATTAGAGTCACTTTCTTCTTGACTCTCATTCTCTTCTTCATTGTAGGAGATCGGAAAGGCAAAATAGTTGTTCTCACAATCATTCAAGCTTGAGGGACTTCCTTCAACAACTTTCACTTTGTTGTCCCACTTGTGAGAGCAACCTAATGCCAAGAATTTTGCCACAATCTCTTCATCACTATTACTTGAAGTGGCGGCCTCCTCTCTTTCATCTTCCAAGTTAGCACATTCCTTGGAGATATGCCCGAATCCTCCACATTCGTAGCATTGAATCTTCTCTCTTGAAGACATCTCATGATATGGCTTGACATTCTTAATAGTGGACTTCTTCTTCTTGAAGTCATTCCCCTTTGAGCCATAATCACTCTTTTGAAGATTCAAGAACTTCTTGAATCCTTTGGCAATGAGTGCCATGTCTTCATATGAGTCATCCTCCTCCTCTTCCATCTTGGATGTCTTCAAGGCAATATCCTTTTTCTTCTTAGGAGGAGATGTGGTAGCCTTTCTTGATTCATAGGCTAGAAGTCTTCCAATGACTTCACTCGGCTTCATTTCCTTGTAAGTGTCATTTTCTTCTAAAGCCGTCACTTTGGGTTCGAACCTCTCGGGAAGTGATCGCATGATCTTTTGCTTGATTCTTCTATCCGAGTAAGGATCACCAAGTTGGTGACTTTGGTTCATAATGTCCATTAGTCTCACTTGGAAGTCATTGAAATGCTCGTGCTCTTCCATCCTAATGGTCTCAAACCGAGTTTGAAGGACTTGAAGCTTTGAGTCCTTGACAACCTCGGTGCCTTCATGTGCAACTTCTAGGATGTCCCATGCCTCTTTAGCAATCCTAGTAATTTGAATCAGTTTATACTGATTTTCACTCACTGCACATCGGATGGCATGAATAGCCTTGTTGTTCCACATGGAGTCAATAAATTCTTGAGGACTCCACTGTGCCTTAGGCTTGAGAACTTCTTCTCCTCCATCCGTAGAAGTCATCATAGGTGGAGCATATCCATCTTCAACCGCCATCCATGCCCTATCATGGATTTGGCATATGTATGCTTCCATCTTCCCCTTCCATGAGGAGTAATTATCGCCGGTGAGCAACGGTGGCCTCACGCTCGACGCTCCCTCTTTGCTCATCCCGAAACCACTCATAGTGTTTGGATGAATGCAAAATGTATGAATAAATCAAAAAATCACACAAAATGCAAAACACACCAAAATGAGCAAGGATCACCTATGTATGTCTAGGAACCCGCTCTGATACCAATTGAAACAAATTATAGCACGGTGTGTATAAAGCTATCTAGAGGGGGGTGAATAGATTTTACGCTTTTTACCCAATTTTTCGTGTTAGTCAAAATTACGAAAATGCCCTCAAGATAATATAACCAAGCAATTGTAATATGGTGCGGAAATTAAAACAACACTTGGTTTTTACGTGGAAACCCTCACGGGAAAAACCACGGGCTATGTAAGTAAGCCACACTCGAACCTCGAATCCACTAAATGTGCAAACGATTACAACCTAATCCCGGAAGTAATCACACACCTACCTAATCCCGGTATGAGTGAACCTAGTCCAATTTGCTTGCGTTCTAAGCAACCTAATCCCGGATGCTACACACAAGACTTACTTTCTCTATGAAGAGAATATACAACCTATGTGAATATATAAAATATCCAAAATGCAATTAAGAGCTAGGTTACTCTATATACTTATCTAGGATAGTGAATATGCAATTAATTCAATCCTAGATATTAAAAGCTAGATGACATGTCAAATAGCTTAGCTAAACATAGATTAACAAAACCTAGATAGCTATCAAAAATACAACACTCAATCATGTCAACACAACAATCTCTAATTTGTATCTAGAATATATTCAAGAGCATACAAATAATATAAGAGATGTCAATGATAAATAAAACACTAATTATGTATGATAATAGTGAAGAACTTACCAAAGAATATGTGTTGACCAAAACCCATGCAAGCAAGCATCCTAACTAAGCTAGAAAATGCTAGATGATATTTTGATGCATATGAGAATGGTTTTTGTGTGTTAAAAAGGTGTTCTTGATTTGATTTTCTCTCAAATGTCTCTCTTTTTTTGTTTAGGGTTCTTAGAGTTAAAGAACATTAAATCTGAAAATGAGAAAGTGTGATATTTATAGACATCAAGAACAGGGCATGTGAAAAGACAAGTTTGCCCTTGAAACGCACCGTTCGGCGGTTTCAATCGGCGGCCAGGCCGCCGATAATTTTCGTAATTTTGACTAACACGAAAAATTGGGTAAAAAGCGTAAAATCTATTCACCCCTCTCTAGATAGATTTATACACACCGTGCTATAATTTGTTTCAGTAATTATTAATAAAGGACAAGTAATGAGGTGTGGGATCATTTGACCCACAACCTTGGACTCTAATAAGTAATAATATCTATTATGTGTGTAATTTCCCCAAGCATTGAGCTAGGGTTGTATATATATATTGTGTGTTGTGTGTGAAATGTTTTATGCAGGACAAAAGTTCCAAATTGGAAAAAGGGGAACCCAAAAGTGTGGGATGGATCTCGGCGACCTTGGTTAGGCGGGACAATGGCCGCCTTCCGGATGAGTCAAGCTCGCCGGGAATTGACGACCTTGTGGCGAGACCATGGACGGCGGGAAAGAAATCGCCTGGCAGAAGAAACAAGCTCGCAATTTATGGAAGAAGTGGACCGCGACCTTGTGCGGCGTGATATAGGCCGCTGTCTAGAAGGCACAAAGCCGCTGCGAGTTATTTCTGAAGAAGGGTGTTGTTTGGCGGCGAGTTAGTAAGGCGGGATTGAACCCGCCGCACAAACCCGCCGAGGCTTCAGAAAGGGGTTAAAAGGTAGATGTTTTGACTTTTTGGGTTGGTACTCTATTTTTCAACTGAAGTTTTCATTTCAAACATCCTTGCTCTTCCTGATCATCAACCGAGGTACCTTTTAGATACTAATTCTTTACTTGGTTTGCAAGTCTTCTCTCTTTCTCTTTTCTTTCTTGTTTATATGGTGATGTTAGGCTGCAGAAATTTCAAGGATTAGAAAAGAGAAATCACTAGAAGTTATCTAGAAACATGTGCATGCTAGGATGATGGATTCGTCAGGATTAAGATAAATCAATTATATGTGACCCAACTTGTGATTTTGATTGTTGAATAACATATTTATATGCATGATGGTTTACACACACACACCTAATTATAGTAAATAACATAAGGGTTAAGAAATACTTAGGAAAATTAAGGTACTTTCAGTAGAAGTAGAATTCACTGTTCCAGTAGTCTTGTTAACATTGATTCTATATAGTGTATAAATTGTTCATACCAGGAAATGGAAAACTCCATTGAAGATGTGTTAGTGATCGAATTCTCTGAGAAGAATATCTGTGACTCTATGGCTTCGGAAGACTAT
Organism: Acer yangbiense; assembly: GCA_008009225.1. Classification (NCBI taxonomy): domain Eukaryota; kingdom Viridiplantae; phylum Streptophyta; class Magnoliopsida; order Sapindales; family Sapindaceae; genus Acer; species Acer yangbiense. Next base: position 456,814 of record CM017769.1, read on the forward strand.
GAAATAGAAGAGGGTCAAGAAGCTGACTGGGTAGAAATGTTGGTATGGGCTAGTACCTCAGTGGAAGATGAGGAGACAGGGGAGCACATTCTGAGGGATGAGCAGCCAAACACAACTCCCCCACCTATCTTGGAACTCAAGCTACTGCCATCTACCTTGAAGTATGCATTCCTAGGGGAAAATGAGACACTGCCGATGATCATTGCATCAGACTTGCAACCAGAGGAAAAGAAAGAATTGATCAATGTGTTGCAATACTATAGAGAGGCTATAGGTTGGTCGTTGGATGACTTGAAGGGAATTAGCCCTACCACTTGTATGCACAAGATTTTTCTTGAGGAAGGATCCAAACCAACCATCGAAGGGCAACGAAGGCTAAATCCAATCATGAAGGAGGTAGTCAAGAAGGAAATCCTCAAGTTGTTAGAAAATTGGATCATTTACCCTATTTCGGACAGCAAGTGGGTTAGCCTTATTCATGTAGTGCCTAAGAAGTCTGGGTTGACTGTGGTGAAGAATGAAGACAATGAATTGGTGCCACAAAGGGTTCAGACAGGCTGGCGAGTATGCATCGATTATAGGAAACTTAATACATCTACTAAGAAGGATCACTTCCCTCTGCCATTCATTGATCAGATGTTGGAACGTCTGGCAGGTCACAGTCATTGCTGCTTTTTGGACGGGTACTCCGGATACAATCAGATTGCTATCGCTCCAGAAGATCAGGAGAAAACCACTTTCACATGCCCTTTCTGTACATTCGCCTACCGACGGATGCCATTTGGGCTATGTAATGCTCCAGGTACATTTCAGAGGTGCATGACATCTATATTTTCAGACATGGTGGAAGACATAATAGAGATCTTTATGGACAACTTTTCAGTAATGGGAAATTCTTTTGGTGACTGTTTGAGAAACCTATCCTCAGTGCTAGCAAGATGCAAGTAGACTCATTTAGTATTAAACTGGGAGAAAAGTCATTTCATGGTAAAGGAAGGAATTGTGCTAGGGCACATTATCTCGGGTAGAGGCATTGAAGTAGATAAGGCCAAAGTCGATGTCATGAAGAGTTTACAGTTTCCAAGATCATTGAGGGAAATTCGAGCATTTTTGGGACATGCGGGGTTTTACAGAAGATTCATTAAAGACTTTTTAAAGATTTCGAGGCCCCTGTGTCAACTACTTCAAAAAGAGATCGAGTTTGATTTTGACGAGAAGTGTATGGCAGCATTTAAAGAACTCAAGGAATTGTTGACCACGGCTCCTATAATGAGACCACCTGATTGGAGTTTGCCTTTCGAGCTCATCTGTGATGCTTCTGACTATGCTGTTGGAGCAGTACTAGGACAGAGGGTTGACAAAATTCCACATGCCATATAATACGCTTCAAGGACCCTGAATGACGCACAGATGAACTACTCCACTACAGAAAAGGAGTTGTTAGCAGTTATTTTTGCATTAGAAAAATTCAGATCATATCTAATTGGCACAAAGGTTATTGTGTTCACTGATCACTCAGCACTCCGATATCTCCTCCAGAAGAAGGATGCCAAGCCAAGGCTCATTCGATGGATCCTTCTATTACAGGAATTCGATTTAGAGATCAGAGACAAGAAAGGGAGTGAGAATGTGGTAGCCGATCACTTGAGTAGATTAATGTTAGATTCATATGCAGAAGAAGATACTCTACCACTGAGGGACAGTTTTCCAGATGAACAGCTTTTGAAATTAAGCGACACAGAGCCATGGTATGCTAATATAGTCAATTTCATCACAAACAAGATTTTACCAGCAGGCATGACAAGTCAAGGAAGAAAGAGATTCGTTTTCAATGCAAGACAGTAATTTTGGAACGACCCATACTTGTTCAAACACGGGGCAGACCAAATCATTAGAAGATGTATACCAGAGGATGAACAGTTAGACATCCTGAAGTTCTGCCATGAACTTCAATGCGGAGGCCACTACAGTTCTAGTAAGACAGCGATAAAGGTTCTTCACTCGGGATTCTATTGGACAACATTGTTCAAAGATGCTTACCATTTCTACTTACGATGTGACCGATGTCAGAGAACAGGGAACATTGGTAAGAGGAATGAGATGCCGCAATCAGGCCAAATGGTAGTAGAGATTTTCGATGTCTGGGGAATTGATTTCATAGGACCATTCCCACCATCGGACGGATACAGCTACATCCTGGTAGCCGTGGCCTACGTTTCTAAATGGATTGAAGCCATAGCCATGAAGACCAATGACAGTAAAGTAGTTGTTAAGTTTGTCAGGGGCACGATTTTCTCCAGGTTCGGGACTCCACAGGCCATCATAAGTGATGGGGGAAGTCACTTTTGTAACAAGATATTCGCCACACTACTGAAGAAATATAGTGTGAATCACAAGGTTGCAACCCCCTATCATCCTCAGACCTCCGGTCAAGTAGAAGTCAGTAACAGACACATCAAGCAAATCCTTGAAAAGACTGTGAACACAAGCAGAAAAGATTGGTCGTTCAAGTTGAATGATGCCTTATGGGCCTACAGAACTGCTTTCAAAACTCCAATAGGGATGACACCCTATCGTTTGATCTTTGGGAAGGCTTGCCATTTGCCAGTGGAATTAGAGCACAATGCTTACCGGGCACTCCAGAAGCTGAACTTTGATATGGATGTAGCAGGGGAAGAATGAAAACTTCAACTGAATGAACTCTAGGAACTCCGGGATGAAGCATATGAGAATGCAAAAATTTACAGAGAGAAGACCAAGAGAATGCATGACAAGAAAATAATCCTCAAGGATCTGTGCCCGAGGATGTTAGTCCTCCTATTCAACACCAGGTTGAAGCTGTTTCCAGGAAAGCTCAGATCGAGATGGTATGGGCCGTATAGGATACTCCAAATATTCCCATATGGAGCCGTCGAGCTACTGAATGAGAAAAATGGGGATACATTCAAGGTGAATGGGCATCGAGTGAAGCCATATCTGCAAGGAGTGGATGAAGTCAGGATTTTGGAACAGGTAGCACTTACAGAGCCGTAGAGCTCTCATGCGTCTTGCCTAGACAGAAAATCTTGTGCTAGGTGGGAGGCACCCCACCCAGGTACAATTTTCTTACCTAGTGTTATTTACGTATTTTAATGTATATATATATATTTATATATATATGTTTGTTTGTTAGTGTTAATTTTATTGTTGCTATATCTAAACTCTAACTAACCATGTTCGCAATTACATTGAGGACAATGTTTGGTTTAGGTTTGGGGGTGTGGCACAAGTTTTTGTAATTTTTGGTAGTATTTTGATAATTATGTTTATATTATGTAGTGTTAGGTAGTCATGTAGGAAATTTTTTCAAATCTCTGTAACAATTTGTTGTGGGTTGGTACTTATATATGCCAATGGAACCATTCCATACTTGCTTTGGAGGCTAAATTTTGACTATAATGCATGCCATCTAAGCTGTTGCACCACTATAAATATACTTGTACAGTGCCAATTTTTGGATGTTTAGGTGAAGGAACCTTAGACTGTTTGATCCTAGGGGAATTGTGGAGACTACCCATGTGAGGAATCGAGCCTATGCTGATTAATTGAGAGGGTATAATCCATTCTTCTTGTAAAAAGCACTATTCAAATTTAGGATGCATTGAGATCTCATTTATATGCACTAGTATTGATTGCCATTGAACAGGAAATATTGTGGACTGCTTGTGAAATTTGTATTCCCTTGTTAGAAGGTCTGATAGAGATGATCCTAAGCATGTGTGTTTAACTTCATTATCCAAACACTATCCTTATGTGTGTGCTCCAATTGCCAAATTTGAGGCCAAACACAACCATTCATTTCATACATATCAACCACATGAAATCTTTAGATGTTGATAATAGTTGCATAAGTAAAAATGCAAGTAGATAGCTCAAATCTGTAAATAGCGTGTACTCAGGCGATGATAGAAATAACTGTGCAATAGGAAGGGCTACTTTGTAAAGGTGTAAAAAATTAACACTTAAAGCCATGATATCTATCGGTTGAATACTTGTAGTAAGTACCAATTAGCACATCATCAAATTGTTAATCTTAGCCTAGACGCTTGTGGACATTGAATGAGCTAGTAAAGTGATTGAAAGGTTTATCAACATCTTTAGGATTCCATCAATTTCATTCCACTCACCATAAATTACCCACGGCCCAAATAAAACCAAGGAAAGCCCTAGTGGATCTGTGAGAAGTCTAAGTTGGGAATACGAGTCAAACATGTTCTCTCCACGTTCATGGTTATCAATTCATTCATGAGACTTGATATTGTGAAAGTGCGTTGTTTCTATATTCACATGTGTTATATTTGAATTCTATTTACATACACTCAATTCGCATGTGATTGAAGAGAGATAACCTAGGATTCCGAGAGAAGAAAGAGATGGATCTGTGAGAAATAGAAGTCGAGGCGAATTTACCTGAGGCAGATAATTTACTGATTCTTGGACCAAAAACATCTAAATTATTGGCATACAAGTATTATGTGTTGTTATGACTGAAGTGGAATATTATTAGTCCTAATTGAGAATGCTTAGCTTGCATGAGTTTCTGTTGATATATACAAGTTGACTCCTCAATAGTGGATTACAGAGTTGCGTTTGTGGGTAGCGTATCTGGTAAACCCTCAGGAGACTACACTCTTCCTACTAGGGGCACCTAGAGGTTTAAAAGGCATGTGGTACGTGCTAAGTACCATCGTGTTTCCTACGAAAATGGATTAGTTAATTGTTCTTGAAAGTCCTAGAGGCGTGTTCAATATAAAGCTAGAGGGGGGGTGAATAGATTTTAGCTATTATTACCCAATTTTCGCATGCAAGTCAATTTTACGAAAATGCCCCTACTAGTCAAAAATACATACAAGTGTAATATAGTGCGGAATTTAAATAACACTTGATGTATACGTGGAAACCCAACCACTGGGAAAAACCACGGGCTGTATAGTGCGCCACACTCGGAACTCGAAATCACTAATTGAAATGAAGTTTACAACCTATGTAGACCTCGTTTAACATTCCGGTCTGTAACCCCTCACTTCTACCCAGCGGGCCTTTATTAGCAACCCTATTCCAATTTGCTTGAGGCCTAAGCACTCTTAGCCTCAAGACTTACTTCTCTATGAAGAGAAACAACCTATGTGAATATATATATGAATATTCAAATAACAAACAAGGCTAGGTAACCTTAGATGCTTATCTAGGATGATGATATATCAATTTAATCAACCCTAGATATCAATTGCTAAATGACATGTCAAATAGCTTAGCTAATCAAGATTAATTAAAAACCTAATTAGCTATCACAATCAACACTCAATCATTTTCATCACAAATAATCTCTAACTTGTATCTAGCAAATAATCAAAAGCATACAAGTAATTAAAGAGATGTATTAATATGAAAAACACTAAAGTAATATGAAATTAGTGAAGAACATACCAAATAAGATGTGATGATTCAAAACCATGCATGGATCAATTCTATGAAGGCATAGAAGATCAAATATGAAATTTGATCCAAAAGGGGTTTGATTTGAGTGTTTAAAGATAGGTTCTTGATGTGATTTTTTCTCAAAAATCTCTCTTGAAAGATTAGGGTTCTAATTGCTCAAGAAACTTATTCAGAGATTGAGAAAACAAGATATTTATAGACATCAAGAATTGGGCATGTGAAAAGACACTTTTGCCCCTGAAACGCACCGTTCGGCGGTTTCAATCGGCGGCCAGGCCGCCGATGACGACCGCCGAATTGAGCTCGTGAAGAACAGAGCTTTAACGGCGGTTTCATTCGGTAGTTTCGTGACCGCCGATCCAACCGCCGAATCAAACCCGAGAGATTAAAATCGATCAGGTATGAACGGCGGTTTCGAACGGCGGTCGTGACCGCCGATCTTGACCGCATAATTGCTTCAGACCAATCTGGACTGAAACGGCGGTTTCATTCGGCGGCCAGGCCGCCAATCATAACCGCCGATCACCAACAATGGTGAAAACCAAGGAGAAGCCAAGGGCATTCTCCATAGGCGGTCTTCGCGCGAAACCAAGCACTAATTAGTGCAAGCGCGGACGTTTCCGAACAATGTCGGGAAACGAATTATAAGGCACATATACACACAACAAGATATATCAACCAAAGTGCTAGTGTGTAAAGTGACATGTGAAGAGATGCACATAAAAATAAGCAAGTATGCAATCATAGCAAGAATGCTAAGTGAGTGTGTGCTACTAAATCTCTTCAAAGAAAAACAAGCACAAGAGATTATACCTTTGGCGTGCTTGTATCTTGAGGTCATGGAAGGGCCTTTGATCTTCAACACTAAACACTTAGACTACCCTTACATTCAAAACCCCAACATGTGGTTTGACCACGAAATAAGCCAATCAACAAAACGGGAATCCTTACAATCTCCCCCTTTGGCTATTTCGTGACAAAACCACCACTCACATTGATTCCTCACAACAAAAATAAACCTATGGGTCAATGAAGATTTTCTACAATACAAAGAGATATATAAAAATAAAACTTGAAGTCTTCAATCTCTTGTAGAACAATCATTCCCTGAAACAAGGTTTCTAAACTTTCCAAAACAAGTAAAAGTGAGATGAATCAAGTGAGGACATAAACAAGCATTTGCATTTCTAAGAAATTAAACACAACATCATGCAATGTATGATGAATGCAATGCTCCCCCTCAAAGGGTTACTCCCCCTCAATGTATATTCTCCCCAATGTGCACCAATTGCTACAACAATTTGCACCTCCCCTTACCACATTCTACTCCCCCTTTTTGTCATGATATAGACAAAGGAGTAGTCCCCAACCGGGTCACTCAAGGCAAAGAGAGATAGTAGCATTCTAGTATATGCATAATCAATATAAGTCACTTTATGCAATCTCAATTAATCGGAGAGAAACGAGGAGATTTATTAGATAAAATGTGTGAAACAAAATGCTTTGCATACAAGACATATAGCATTCAAGTCCAAAATACCATGGTATTTGGCAAAGCAAATGACAAAGGTTTCTAATAAGAATTCAAACCAATTTCACCATTGTCATGAGAGAAGCAAGGATATAGAAATTTCATTGATTTTAATTTAAGAACAACTATATCCAACTTTATAAGCTAAACATGTCATGAGCAACTTTGCACCCTATTTGATTTTTCCGGGAATGAAACCCGTATGATAGTAGACATGTTCAACCAATAAAGAAAGAGAGACATTTGGATTGTAAAATCCTTGAATGGATACTAGATCCTTTTTCATTTGAGTCTCATTAGCTTTTTCACACAAGTTTTTGCATTTAAGAACGCAATTATCAATTCATGCTTTTTCATTTGAGCATGTACATGAATTTCATGCTTTTCATAAGACATTAGCATGTTATTTAAGAATCATCATGTCATGGAGATAATCATAGGTCATTCAAATCATACTTCCTACATACATCTCCTAGTCCAAAATGCATGTTTGAACATAAATATGACATGGATTGTAAACAAGCAAGGTTCACACTTATTGAATTGAAAACATATATACATATGTGCAACCAAGCTTACTCAAGCAATCAACCAAGAAGCATAAGATTTTTCAAATTTTTTTGCAAGTGACAAGAATGCAAAAATAGCTCTCTTTGCTTGAGTTCCCCATATGGGGTTAGTATCATCCTTCATTAATGAAGGGCATGAGGTCCTATGGACCTACCGAGTCCATTGGACTTAGTTGAACCTATTTGAGACTTATTAGTCTCGTAGCAAGTGGGTTCATTTTTCCTTATCCACATAGATATAACATTTTTCTTCTTAGTGGTCAAAGGTTGCATGTCATTCACTAACCTAGGATTATTGACAAAAGATTTCCTAGGCTCATGCAAATGGGCTCTTCTTAGCCTCTTTTTCTTTATCATGCTATCAATCCTACAATGGTTAATGTACTTAAAGCACTTAGGCCTAATATGCCCATAAACACCACAATAATGACAAGTTGGTACAAAGTAAGAATTCATACCATGTTCTTGTGAAGTCATTGGAGACTCATCATGCATTTGATGTCTCCTTTGGTGATGAGTCGGTTCATGTCTTCTATTTGGTTGAACCGGAATGGGTTGCCTCCTTGGATTAGGTAGCATGTTTTGCCTCTTTTCATAGTGAGTCATTTGTTGAGGAGAGATGACTCGAGAGGCTCTAATCCGTTGAGCTTGGGGTTGTCTCGTTTTCACCACCTTCACTTGTGCATTTTTCGAACATTGTCCTAGTTCTAACTTCTTCCTAGGAGTTTGCACCGGTGACGCTTCTATCTTACCCAAACTCTTCACAAAGACGGTCTTCTTAGGAATAGAGCAATCCTTGCTCACTTCGAATCCAAGACCTCTTTTGTCACAAGGGCTTTTTCCTACACCAAGTATGTTGTCAAGTTTCTTGGTGCTTGTGGTCATTCTAGTCAATGACTCTTTGGCTTCAACAAGCTCTCTCTTCAAACCCTCTTCATTCCTCTTAGACAAAGCTAGCTCATCTTTTAGCTTGTCTTCTTCCACCATGGATCTTATCACTTCATCATTCAAGTGATCAACTTGTGTTGAAAGCCTAAGTAGTTCTTCCTTTAACCTTTGAATCTCTTTTTCATTCTTTAACTTAGAGCTTTCAAAACTTTCAAAGTTGTCCTTAAGATCCATTTTCTCCACTTGCTTCTTTAGGAGGTCATTGTATGTTGTAAGCTCTAGATTTTCTTCCTCTAAAATCCTTAGAAATCTATCTTTCTTCTTCATGGAGCTTTCAACATTGACTATAAAGTTATGCATATCCATATTCTCTACATTTCCATTTGTAGAGTTAGATAAGGAGTCATCTCCACTAGTGTCATCTTCTAGGCTCTCCTCCTCTCTTATGGATCCAATTTCCTCATCAAGACCTTCACCTTGATCTCTTGAGTCAATAAGTGCCATATCCCAATGTGAAGCAACAACTATCTCCTCTAGAGCTACTTCTTCGACTTTCTCTTCTATGGGATCACTAGCAACGGAATTCTTACCAACAACTTCATTTTCTTCACAATTGGCACCCAATGCCTTGAAGTTATTGATAAGCTCATCATCACTTGATGACTTATCTCCTTCTTCGGAGTCATCACTTTCACTCCAAATGGCGGCCATCATTTTTTCTCTCTTGTTCTTCAAATTCCCACAATCTAGTGAGATATGACCTATGCCACCACACTCATAGCATTGGATCCCTTTCCTTTCGCTATTCTCTTGCCTATGCTCAACCTTCTTGAAAGGAACCCTTTTCTTCAATTCTTGCCCTTTGGATGCATGACCCTTCTTCTCGAATTTTACAAACTTCTTGAATTTTCTCATTAAAAGTGCCATGTCTTCATCCGAGTCATCCTTGTCCTCCTTCTCAACCTTGGAAGCTCTCAAAGAAATCCCTTTTTGCTTCTTTGAAGGAGTGGAGCTAGGACCCTTCCTAGACTCGTAGGCGAGAAGTCTACCTATAACCTCGCTCGGCTTCATGTCCTTAAAATCACTGTTTTCTTCTAAAGCCATCACCTTAGACTCAAACCTCTCGGGAAGCGATCTCATTATCTTTTGCTTGATCCTTCTATCCGAATAAGGGTCACCAAGTTGATGACTTTGGTTGACAATGTCCATTAACCTAATCTCGAAGTCGTTGAAGCACTCATTCTCCTCCATCCTAAGTGTCTCAAATTGAGTTTGGAGGACTTGAAGTTTTGAGTCCTTCACTACTTCGGTTCCCTCGTGTGCAACCTCTAAGATGTCACATGCCTCCTTGGCTATCTTAGTGTTCTGAATCAGTTTGTACTGATTTTCATCCACTGCACATATGAGGGCGTGCCACGCCTTTTGATTCCACTTGGACAACTCAAACTCAGGTTGTGTCCACTGTGCCTTAGGCTTGAGCACTTCTTCTCCTCCACCCGTGGGAGTCATCATAGGAGGCGAATATCCATCTTCAATGGCCATCCATGCCCTATCATGGATTTGACACACATATGCCTCCATCTTCCCTTTCCATTGGGAGTAATTTATGCCGGTGAGGAGGGGTGGCCGTGTGCTTGAAGCACCCTCATGGTTGCCACCGAATCCACTCATTGTATCAAATGAATGAATGAAATGTATGCAAAATGTATGAATGAGCAAAAATCACACAAATGCACAACACACCTAAAATGAGCTAGGATCACCTAAGTATATCTAGGAACCCGCTCTGATACCAATTGAAAGTCCTAGAGGCGTGTTCAATATAAAGCTAGAGGGGGGGTGAATAGATTTTAGCTATTATTACCCAATTTTCGCATGCAAGTCAATTTTACGAAAATGCCCCTACTAGTCAAAAATACATACAAGTGTAATATAGTGCGGAATTTAAATAACACTTGATGTATACGTGGAAACCCAACCACTGGGAAAAACCACGGGCTGTATAGTGCGCCACACTCGGAACTCGAAATCACTAATTGAAATGAAGTTTACAACCTATGTAGACCTCGTCTAACATTCCGGTCTGTAACCCCTCACTTCTACCCAGCGGGCCTTTATTAGCAACCCTATTCCAATTTGCTTGAGGCCTAAGCACTCTTAGCCTCAAGACTTACTTCTCTATGAAGAGAAACAACCTATGTGAATATATATATGAATATTCAAATAACAAACAAGGCTAGGTAACCTTAGATGCTTATCTAGGATGATGATATAATCAATTTAATCAACCCTAGATATCAATTGCTAAATGACATGTCAAATAGCTTAGCTAATCAAGATTAATTAAAAACCTAATTAGCTATCACAATCAACACTCAATCATTTTCATCACAAATAATCTCTAACTTGTATCTAGCAAATAATCAAAAGCATACAAGTAATTAAAGAGATGTATTAATATGAAAAACACTAAAGTAATATGAAATTAGTGAAGAACATACCAAATAAGATGTGATGATTCAAAACCATGCATGGATCAATTCTATGAAGGCATAGAAGATCAAATATGAAATTTGATGCAAAAGGGGTTTGATTTGAGTGTTTAAAGATAGGTTCTTGATGTGATTTTTTCTCAAAAATCTCTCTTGAAAGATTAGGGTTCTAATTGCTCAAGAAACTTATTCAGAGATTGAGAAAACAAGATATTTATAGACATCAAGAATTGGGCATGTGAAAAGACACTTTTGCCCCTGAAACGCACCGTTCGGCGGTTTCAATCGGCGGCCAGGCCGCCGATGACGACCGCCGAATTGAGCTCGTGAAGAACAGAGCATTAACGGCGGTTTCATTCGGCGGTTTCGTGACCGCCGATCCAACCGCCGAATCAAACCCGAGAGATTAAAATCGATCAGGTATGAACGGCGGTTTCGAACGGCGGTCGTGACCGCCGATCTTGACCGCATAATTGCTTCAGACCAATCTGGACTGAAACGGCGGTTTCATTCGGCGGCCAGGCCACCGATCATAACCGCCGATCACCAACAATGGTGAAAACCAAGGAGAAGCCAATGGCATTCTCCATAGGCGGTCTTCGCGCGAAACCAAGCACTAATTAGTGCAAGCGCGGACGTTTCCGAACAATGTCGGGAAACGAATTATAAGGCACATATACACACAACAAGATATATCAACCAAAGTGCTAGTGTGTAAAGTGACATGTGAAGAGATGCACATAAAAATAAGCAAGTATGCAATCATAGCAAGAATGCTAAGTGAGTGTGTGCTACTAAATCTCTTCAAAGAAAAACAAGCACAAGAGATTATACCTTTGGCGTGCTTGTATCTTGAGGTCATGGAAGGGCCTTTGATCTTCAACACTAAACACTTAGACTACCCTTACATTCAAAACCCCAACATGTGGTTTGACCACGAAATAAGCCAATCAACAAAACGGGAATCCTTACAGTTCTTAATAAGTAGTATAGTTGTTCTTTCTTTCGTTGTTTTGCTCGAGGACGAGCAAAAGATAGGTTTAGGGGTCTGATCGCGCTATGAATGTTCACATTTAGCGCCCTTAATTCCTACCTTTTGTGTTCGTATTCGAGCACTTTTGTGTGCATAACGTGTGTTTTTGTTAAGTTCAGGTAATTAGACCAGTCAGGAAGGTTTTTGCATCAAAATAGTTAAAAGAGGAGCAAAAACCAAGAGAAGAAGAGTAGGCGGGTTCTGAAGGCGGGCACATGCCAGCCTTCCTGAAGGTCTGAAGTCGCCCTAAGCCAAGGCTAGTTACATGGTGGGTTCTGAAGGCGGGCACATTCCAGCCTTCCCGATGGTTTGAAGTCGCCAGAAAGCAAGGCGGGTTCACGCGGCGACTTCGTGAGGCGGGAAAGATGCCGCCTTTAGCTTTTCAGAAGCGCGGCGACTTCGTAACGGCGGGAAAGAAGACTCCGAGAAGCTCACCGAAAGCAAGGCGGGTTCGTGCGGCGGGAATGAACCCGCCCAAGACATGTCCAAAGGCCAATTTGTGTGTTTCTTGCCTCATTTGAAGAAAACATATATATACTTCTCTCTCCTGAGTGACAAAGGGTGAAAAAAAATATAGCATAGAATAGTTCTTAGTAGTTTTTGGTTAATTTATCATAGAATAGATTAGTGATTCAAGTAGTTCATCACTTGAAATCTTTGTAGCTTAAAGGTATTGATCTTAGTAAATACCTTGCTCATCAATCTCTTGAAAGTTATTTGTGATCAATTGGTTTGTATTGCTGTGGAGGAAGGAGAGGTCGGCCTTGATTCTTCGAGGGTAGTATTTCTTCCTTTTGTTCATTAATATGCTATATTCAATGATCATGTGTAACTAAACACTTTGTTGGGGAATTTATAAAAGTATTGATGTAATCACTTGTTACCACTTTTTCTTGTATGAATCACTTGTGTTTATATGCTTGAATTGATGAAATCATGCCACATATCTCATAAATCTTAGAAGCATGGAGTTGGTTATTGTAAAGTGATAAAATACTAGTTCATGATATTGAATTGAGTATGATTAGTAAAAACTCCGAGATTAGAATGTGTTGTTCATAAAAATCCTAAGAATACATTCTATGAATTTAGTTCCACAACTGACAGTCCTTGATGATGAATCTGAACCTCAGATGAGTTATTAAGTGGATGGTGGAGTGTACCAATTGTATAAATGGAACTACATGAGTGATTTGATCTTTGTTGCATGAAGGTGGTTATTTGTGGTGCATCATTACTAATTTCATACATTCCCTAGCATCTTAGCTTATCAATTATAATCGTTTATCATCACATTAGTTTAATTCCTTAGAACGATCACTAATTCTAGCATTTACCAGTTACTAGATTTCCATGTGGACCGATACCCTTACTTTGTACACTATACTAGCATAACGACTTGTACGATTTGCAATAGGGTCATCAGACTCGCACGCCCCTTTAATACAACCGAGGTAGAATAGGTTAAATTATTGTGACATTTGTAGAACCGGTTTGGGCGTGTCATTGATCTGTTTTAAATGTAGGAGAGTGGGGCATACTAAAGAGTTATGTAGGGAGGGTAAAGTAGAGCAGAATGAGGAAGAGAAAAATGCTAATCATGGGAACAATTATGGTAGTGGCGTCAATGAACCTAATAGTCCCTTGATGCAGGTTACTCATGGGAGAAATGGCAGAAATTTGGGTGCTGGGTTTGATATCCAGAGTAACGTTGGGAAAGCAGGGACTGGTATGAAACATGTCAATGGATATTTAGTTTCTGAAGGTGAAACTTCTGGTAATACTAAAGGAAATGTTTAGGATTTAGGTAAGTTTTCGATGGGAAATTCGAAAAAGGTAATTGATAATGCTAAGAGTGGGAAGACAGCTTCTAATCTAATGGGAAGTTTGAAGACGGTTTCTAATTTATTGGAGGGGTCTAGATTTGCAGTTCTAAATGAGGAAATAGTTGAGGAAACTGTTGTGAAAACCACCTAAAACCGTATTGGTCAGCATGGCAAAATTCCCACTAAGAAAGTTCTTGCTGAAATTTCCAATAGGAAATCTCCTAGTAAGAACCAGTTGGGCACTATTGCTAGCAAATAATTGGTTGAAGCTCCTATAGATAAGAGCATTTTTAGCAAACCTTTTAAGAAGAATACGAATGAGATGTGGGTTAAGAGAAATGGGAAGGGACATATAAAAAACACACATCGTACAGCCAATACCACCACTAAAGCCATGGAGGAGGATATTGAGGATTATGAGGTCCTTCAGTCTCTACACAAGGAGGTTATGGAGTTGGAGAACTCAATTGATGGGGATTGTTCTAGTAATGAAGTTGGAAAGTCTGCCACTGAGCAAGTGAATGTAGCTAATGCTACTAATTTTGAAGTGGTTGCCTCTAAGCTTAAAGAGGCAATGGAAATAGTCTTGGAGTAGGGTTTGCCCTGGTATGTCTCCTTTTTTCCTTTCTTTGATGTTTTGTTCGTGGAATGTTAAGGGAGCTAGTAAGAAGGGGTTTAGTATAATTGTTACTAACCTTAGAAATCTTTATCATTTTGATGTTCTTGCAATCTTGGAACCTAGAATTGGTGGTGTTAAAGCTTCCAAAGTGATTGATCAGTTGGGTTTTTCTAATAAATTCATTGTTGAGGCTTTGAGCTTCTCAAGGGGTATATGGCTTCTTTAGGATGATAGTAAAGTAAAGCTTCGAGTGGTGCCAATTCCAAGTATACTTTCACTGTTGTTGTAGCTGAAGGGAACAAATTCTGGGTTTTCACCATTGTGTACGCTAATCCTAATGCTATGCTTATGAGGCATCTATGGAACTACCTTAGTCTTGTTAGGAGCTGTTTCAAGGGCCTCTGGGTGGTGCTAGGTGACTTTAATGAGAACACTAAGGTTGCGTTTGGTGCGCGGGATATGATTGGACTATTTTTAAGAGATGGGATTGGATTGGATTGGATTGGATTGGATTGGATTAATTATAGTGTTTCCCGTGTTTGGTGCAACATGGGATTGGACAAAAAATAGTCCAATCATGTGTTTGGTAAATGATGGGATTGGATAAAAAATAATTGAATTATATTAAATAAATAAAATCATTTTTGAAAGTTCTCATAAAAATACTCGAGGTGTGTTCATCAATATAAAGCTAGAGGGGGGGTGAATAGATTTTATCTAATTATTACCCAATTTTCGCATGCATGTCAATTTTACGAAAATACCCCTAGCAAGTCAACAAAACATACAAGTGTAATAAGATGCGGAAATAGTAAATGACACTTGATGTATACGTGGAAAACCCAACCACTGGGAAAAACCACGGGCTGTTAAGTGCGCCACACTCGGACCTCGAAATCCACTATATGAAAAGACGGTTACACCCTCAAGTGATTCTCGGACCCTCACCCTAGATAACCTCAGGCTATGGACACTACCAATCGCCACTCTTGGTTCAATCCCTAGTGATATCCCCTGATACACTACTCTTGGCGTGAGCACCCTCTAATCTACCACGCGGGCCTTTTATAGCGGCTCTAGTCCAATTTGCTTGAGGCCTAAGCAACCTTAGCCCCAAGACTTCAATCTCTCAAAAGAGATGCACAACCCTATGTGAATATGTATGAATATTCAATTAATGCAATAAGAGCTAGGGTACTCTAAATGCTTACCTAGGATTATAAGATGACAATATAATCAATCCTAGATATCACATATAGCTATATGACAAGGCATATAACTTTAGCTAAGTAAAGGATCACCAATCCTAGATACAAAGCTATCATATAAAACCCACAAACATTCAAAGGATTAACTAGTTGATTAAAAAAACAATCTATCAACCTAGTTATCAATACATCACACAAGAATGTTCATGGCATAGCTATTAGGCAATAATGACCTAATCAAATAAGCTATGAAAAATAATCTCAATCAATAAATGAGATCAATTAGCTAGATGGCATATGAACATTAAAGCCTAGCTAATAAATAAAAACCCAATCAACACATAATCTCAATCTTATATGTAGAAATTAATCTAAACACATATAAGTAAAATATGAGATAAAATTGATAAGTAGAAACACTAATTATGTAAGATAAAAGTGTTCAACAAATCATACCATGTGTGTTGAAGAAGTCCCATGCATTAGCATATGCTAGATGATCCTAGATGATGCTTAGATGAAGATTTATGCATGTGGGGATGGGTTTAGAGAGATAAAGATATGATCTTTAAGCTTTCTCTCTCAAGTCTCTCTAAATATCTCTCTAGGGTTCTTATGATCAAAGACTTGTGTTCTGAACCAGAGATAAGGATGTATTTATAGAGACCAAAAACAGGGCAGGTGAAAATACAATTTTGCCCTTGAAACGCACCGATCGGCGGTTTCATTCGGCGGCCAGGCCGCCGAAATGAACCGCCGAATGGCTCCCGAGCGGAACAGGGGAACTTCGGCGACTTCATTCGGCGGTTTGGCAACCGCCGATCACAACCGCCGTTTTGGACCCGAGAGATATATTTCAATCAGGTCTGATTCGGCGGTTTCGAACGGCGGCCAGGCCGCCGAACGTAACCGCCGATTCACCAAAAATGGTGAAACCAAGGAGAAGTCAAAGGCATCTCCACCGGCGATCATCGCGCAAAACAAAGCACATTACCGTGCACGCGCGGACGTTTCCGAACATCCTTAGGGAAACGAATTACACCACACTAAAAGCTAACATACATGAAGTGCAAGTGTGGGTATTGAATGCATCCTAATGCCTAACATGTCATGGCATTATCATATAACAAGATGCAATCAATTCAACATGCAAGAAGAGATATTGAATAAATCAATAAAGCACAATGCACACAAAATATAAACACACCATACAAGAATAAGAGTTATGCATGTTGTGTGTGTGTGTGCAACTATATCTCTTCAAGCCAATGTAAGCACTAGATATATACCTTTGGTGCTTGTCCTCTTGAGGTCTTGGAAAGGGTCTTGATCTTCAACAAACACCTAGACTACCCTTACAACCAAACCCCAACATGTGGTTTGACCACGAAATAAGCCAATCAATAATGGGAATCCTTACAATTTTAATATAATTCAATTTACTTTCTTTTCTTTCTCACTCTTTCTAACTTTTCCCAGAACTTTTTTTTTCACTCTCTCTCTCTCTCTCTCTCTCTCTCTCTTCCTGAACAACCCTCCCTCTCATCGCTCTCTCTATTTTCTCTCCCCATCTCTATGATCTCTTGGCCGCCGACGAGTCTTTCTCCTCCACTGAATGAGATCGACTCTCTCTCTCTCTCTCTCTCTCTGGGGTTCCCCGTTCTCTCTCTTTGTCTCTTTTTTAAAATTTATTTTTTATACAAAGATGGAGATCCAATTCCATATCTATTTTTATTTTTTTGTTTTTTTTAAATTTTTGTGGTGGTAAAAAGGGCTATGGTGGTCTATTGTTATTGTTTTGTGACCCATCTTTTGGTTTGATTTTATGGGTTTGAATATGTTTTGATGATTTTCTTGGTTTGAATGATTTTAGGTTTGATTGGGTTTGGATGATTTTTCGGGTTTGAATGATTGCTTGGGTTTGTTTGTTTGATTTTTTGGTTTGTTTCATTTTATGGTTTGATTTTTTAGTTTGTTTGATTCTTTGTATTTGTTTCATTTTCTTGATTTTTCGGATCTGAGATTTATTTTTTTGGTTTTGTTTTAATTGATCGAAGAAGAAGAAGAGTAAAAATTGGAGGGGATAAAATAATCCCATCAATTTGGAGAGGATTATTTTATCCTCCTCTAGCAGGGTAAAAAGGAGATTGGGATAAAAATAATCCCAACTGGCAGGTTTTGTGGAGTGGATCAATGACAATAAGTTGGGTTTTATTAGGCAGAGGTTTACTTGGATGACTAGGAGAGGCCTTAGAGAGGATATCTGGGAAAGACTAGGTAGAGCTCTTTGATCTATGGAGTGAAGAATTATGGGGGGGAGTGAATAGGTTTTAAGGTCTTTTTCAATCCCTTGAACAAACAAAAGTTTGTTCCTCTAGATAGCTTATACAACACCACAATAAACACAAACAAGCATGCATAGACTATTAATTAGCATATTCAATTGATAGATCAAACATAGCCTATGAGTTGCATGTGGAGGATATATCAAAAATACATAAATCACCAAGTGCTTGTATTCATTACAAATGTCTCAATAATACAAGTACATGTAATAGATACAAAGACAATCAAAGATCTTGTCCAACATGAATGTAATCAATGACAATGCCTTCAAGATCAATTTGATTAAAGTAAATAAATATCAAAGAGATAAGGAAAGAGAAACTTGACACATGATATTTTTTACGTGGTAAATCTCCGAAGAGGAAACATCCACGGGTTGAATCCACAACCACCAGCAAAATGTTTTTCACTAGTTAAATAAGAGTACACCTTCAAATGTGACCAACTCTCATGTATCACAATCTATTGGATATCCCTTCTATCTATTTCCACTAGAGAGAAACTTACCTTTTCTCTAACCGAGACACATCGCATGCCTCAAGAGAATATCCATGGTCGGACTTACAAGAGGCCTCACACCTCATGCCAAGACTTCCCTTGCTCTATGTTGAAGAATCACTCAACAACAAAAGACTTTTCTTGCTCGGACTTATAGGAGCCTCACACCTCAAGCTAAGACTTCCCTTGCTTGTCTAACCAGAGCCTCACACCTCTAGACAAGATTTTGCTCGGACTTACTTATAGGCCTCACACCTCTTAGCCAAGACTTCCCTTGCTTAGGCCTATTAGAGCCTCACACTCTTAACCAAGACTTCCACCTTTTACAAAGTAAGTGATCTATGGATCTATGTGATACAAATGATGCAAGCACAAACAACATAGGACATGTGATCAATATGAGCTATGGAAACTATAATTAGACAATGAGCACACAATGTATGATATTCTAATTTACAATCTAAGAGATGCAATCACACAAGATAATGCATAAACATATAAAATATATGGATCATGTACACTTTATGTAGACATAGACTTAGTCATGTGAGCACACAAGTTAAATATTGTCTAGTCATAAAAACAACATGAATTGAAACCTAGAGTATGTGAAATACCTAACACATGTGATTCCTAGTTTCATTCATAAAGCTAATACTTGAATAAATCATATACATGAAGCACATATTCAAGATATTAGAAAGATACACCAAAAATGCTAGAATTACAAAATATGATCAATGAATATTCTAGCAAGTATTTAGAGCAATGATATAATTAATAATCAATTAAATACTAGATAGCTTTAAACACAAAATCAAATGTACTAATCCTAGATTTGTTCAATTAAGTGATCCAAGCACAAGTCAAGGTTAATAATCATAGAATGAGTCAATCAAGTCACAAATAACCCTAGATATCAAGCTAAGCACAATATAACTCTCAAACATGTGAAATACTAGAATCATAGAAAACTAGTTCACATTTGTCTCTAATTAGATCTGATTAGCTTTGATTTGAAGCTATCCTTCTCAATCGCTTTCATCAAACATACACATACATATAGAAGAAGAAAACCCAAGGTAATTGAAGATCATAAAAGATGAAATCATAAAGTTTGGTTTAATACCTTGAAATCCCGAGCTGGTTCTGAAAGTCCTAGAGGCGTGTTCAATATAAAGCTAGAGGGGGGGTGAATAGATTTTAGCTATTATTACCCAATTTTCGCATACAAGTCAATATTACGAAAATGCCCCTACTAGTTAAATATACAAGCAAGTGTAATATAGTGCGGAATTAAAATAACACTTGATGTATACGTGGAAACCCAACCACTGGGAAAAACCACGGGCTGATTAGTGCGCCACACTCGGACCTCGAAATCCACTAATCGAAATGGAGTTTACAACATATGTAGACCTCGTCTAACACTCCGGTCAATAACCCCCCACTTCTACCACTCGGGCCTTTAAAAGTGGCTCTAGTCCAATTGCTTGAGGCCTAAGCAACCTTAGCCTCAAGACTTAATTCTCTAAGAAGAGATTATGCAACCTATGTGAATATGTATTAATATTCAAATAACAAACAAGGCTAGGTAACCTTAGATGCTTATCTAGGATGATGAGATAATCAATTTAAATCAACCCTAGATATCAATTGCTAAATGACATGTCAAATAGCTTAGCTAATCAAGATTAATTAAAAACCTAATTAGCTATCACAATACAACACTCAATCAATTCATCACAATTAATTCTCTTTTCTTGTATTTAGCATATGATCTAAAACATACAAGTAAATTGTAAGTGCCTCTTTTTTTATTGGCGTATTTCGTTGGCAAAATCACAATGGGGTTCTATATGTAAGGATAGCTTAGGATGGAAGAAAACCTCATTGCATGATCAAGAGCTTCAAGGAAGGTAGATTTCTTGACTTACTCTACTTTGAAGAGATGTAGTTGCACACACACACAACACTTGCATAACTCTTACTTGTATGTTGTGTTTGAAGTTTTTGTGCATCATTGGGTATTTAAATCTCTCTTCTTACATCTTGTGATTATAATGGCATATCTAGTTAGGCTTAGGATGCATTTCTTTTGACCCTTGCACTTTTGTTTGTGTGCTTAAGGGAGTGTGTGCGCCGGTCATGCGCTGGTGTCACCAGCGCAAGCTGACCAGCGCAACTAGTCCAGTGGACTACCGCTGGTCGTGCGCTGGTCTGCACCGGCGCTCTCCTCCAGCGCAACTCCTCCAGTAGGTTGTCGCTGTTGGTGCGCTGGTCGTCACCAGCGCATCTCGTCCAGAATGTTGCCGCTGGTCTTGCGCCCTTGAGACGCGCCACTCGTCGAGCGCCCTTGCCAGTTAAAGGGCGTGCGCTGGTCGTCCAGCGCTTCACCAGCGCAGCTGACGGGAATCTGAACCGTTTTTTTCAAAAACGATGTCACTTCACTTGGATCCCATTTATATATGTCTTGATAGTCTTGGCTCGGTTTCAAGAGCAAAAATTACACTTTTGAGAGCATGGTTGAGTATCTTCAAGCCAAGGTATCAAGACTTCAACTTTAAGCTTCCAAATCACAAAACCCTTCATATTGCATCTTTCATTTATCATCTAGCATAATTCTAGGTTGATTTCATCTAGGGTTTTTAGTTTTGCTCACATGACTTGTATCTAGAACATCATTCTCATATCTATATGTTCTTGCTTTACAAGATAGCTTCTTTATCACTTGAATTGATTCAAGATTGCATCTTTATGACTTGACTTAGTTTCAAGATTGTTTTATTGTGGTTTGTGAGTTGTATTATGATTGATAATGCATATATGATATCTAGGATTGTCTAACATGTTCATCTTTGCCTAGATAAGCTTAAAATGTCTAACCTTGCATTTTTAGCATCTTGAGTATTTCACATATTCACCTTAGGTTGTGCTATCTCTTCACTTTAGAGACAAGTCTTGTATTTACCTCTTAGGTAGTTTGCAAGCAAGGGACTAGAGTCACTATTAAAGGCTCGCGGGTAGCAAAGACGGATTAGTAAATTTAGGTGTGATGTGGTCAACCTAATTTGTAATCGTATTTGCAAATAGTGGATTCGAGGTTCTCGTGTGGCGCACATAACAGCCCGTGGTTTTTCCCCGTGTGGGTTTCCACGTAAATATTGTGTGTCCTCAAATTTCCGCACTTGTATGTTTTTTGTATATTGACTAGATTGGGGCTTTTTCGTAATTTGGACTAATCTCAAAAAATTGGGTAAAATTGTTTAAAATCTATTCACCCCCCCTCTAGATTACTTTAGGACACGTTTATTATTTATTTTCAATTGGTATCAGAGCGGGTTCCTTAACATAATTAGGAGATCCCTTGCTCTTGTTAAAGTCTCTTGCATTTGTTTGCATTGTGGTGTGTGCTTAGTTTGTTTGTGTGCATTCATTTCATTCAAACCCAAACACAATGAGTGGAAATGGAATGGGAGGTGAGGGTGCCTCTAGCACAAGACCCCCCTTGCTCACCGGGGTCAATTACGCCTCATGGAAGGGCAAAATGGAAGCTTATGTGAGTCAAATTCATGACCGGGCATGGATGGCGATTGAAGATGGATACACTCCACCTATGATGACTCCTACGGGAGGTGGAGAGGAAGTCCTCAAGCCGAAGGCACAATGGACTCCACAAGAATTTGAGGCTTCAAAATGGAACAACAAAGCCATGCATGCAATCCTATGTGCCATGGATGACAACCAATACAAGATCATTCAAACTACAAGGATAGCAAAGGAAGCTTGGGATATATTAGAGACGGCTCATGAAGGAACCGATGTGGTTAAGGATTCCAAGCTTCAAGTTCTCCAAACGCAATTTGAGACCATAAGGATGGAGGATGATGAGTGCTTCAATGACTTCCAAGTGAAGCTCATGGATATAGTAAACCAAAGTCACCAACTTGGTGATCCCTACTCGGATAGAAGAATTAAACAAAAGATCATGAGGTCACTTCCCGAGAGGTTTGAATCCAAAGTGACGGCATTGGAGGAAAATAGTGACTACTCAAGAATGAAGCCAAGTGAAGTCATTGGAAGGCTCTTGGCGTATGAATCTAGGAAAGGTCCTACAACTACACCTCCAAAGAAGCAAAAGAGTCTTGCCTTGAAGAGTGTCAAGGTTGAGAAAGATGAAGAAGACTCGGATGAAGAAATTGCTTTGATGGCAAAGAAGTTCAAGCAATTCATGAAGTTTGAGAAGAGAGGGTTTGGCTCCAAGGGAAAGTTTGTAAAGAAGAAGGCTCCTTTCAAGAAAGTGGAGCAAGCTCAAGAGAAAGACCATAAGAAGGGTGTCCAATGCTATGAGTGTAGTGGGTTTGGACACATTGCTCCCGAATGTGCAAATTTGAAGAAGAAGAAAGGAAGAGCCATGGCGGTTACTTGGAGTGATAGTGATGACCTAGAAGATGAAGACAAGTCTTCGGATGATGAGGAAGACCAAGTTGCCAACTTCATTGCTTTCTCATCCTCTCACAATAGCAATGAAGTTATGAGTGATAAAGAAGAGGAAGATGACAAGCAAGAAGAAGTGTATGAAAATGACTCAAATGGTGGGAGTAACTCCTCAACGTCAAATTTTGAGTTTGATGAAGAGATGGACTATGATGACTTCATGAGATTCTTTGAGAACTCAAGATTGAAGAAGAAAAAGGAGATACAAAAGTTGAAAGGGGATGTAAGGATTCCCGTTGTTTTTAATTGGCTTATTTCGTGATCAAACCATATGTGGGGGTTCTTTGTAAGGGTAGCCTAAGTATCGGTCTTCTTGTTCGAAGCCCTTTGAAGACCTCGTGTTGATAAGCACCGAAGGTAAATTTCTATGTGCTTACCTTTCTTTGAAGAGATTTAGAAGCACACACACACTAAACATTCATTGCATATGTGTGCATTCTCTTCATTTGTCACAATTCACACTTGCACTTATTTATTATATTTTGTTGTGTGTTATTGTGTCTTGTTGTTGTGTTAATTCGTTTCCCGATAACTTTCGGAAACGTCCGCGCATGCACGAGAATGTGCTTGGTTTAGCGTGAGGACCGCCTATGGAGAATGCCCTTGGCTTCTCCTTGGTTTTCACCTTTCTAGGTGATCGGCGGTTATGATCGGCGGCCTGGCCACCGAATTAAACCGCCGTTTCAGTCCAGATTGGTCTGAAGCTTTTCTGCGGTTAAGATCGGCGGTCACGACCGCCGTTCGAAACCGCCGTTTCAAGACCTGATTGATTTATCTCTCGGTCTAATTCGGCGGTTTAAACGGCGGGCATTAAACCGCCGTTCGAAACCGCCGTTCATACCTGGTCAATTTTGATCTCTCTGTTCTGTTTCGGCGGTTGGAATCGGCGGTCACGAAACCGCCGAATGAACCGCCGTTTATGCTCTGTTCTTCACGAGCTCAATTCGGCGGTCATTAACGGCGGCCTGGCCGCCGATTGAAACCGCCGATTGGCGCGTTTCTTTGAAACTTACTTAAACGACCACACTTTGATTTGGCCCCCTATATATATGCCACTTTGACTTTAGGTCAATTAAGAGAGTTCATATTCAGAATTCATACTTAGGATATTTTTCAAAGAGAAGAAAAATTCCAAGAACTCCATTCTTGATTCTCAAACACTTTTCATGATCATCAATCATCATCTAGCATCATCTTAGATCATCTAGATGTCATCTAGCATGGAATCTTCATCATACTTTGCTTGGTAAGCTTTTCACTAATATCTTACATGTTTTGTGTTTCTCTTATCTAGCAATCTCAATTAATTACTTGTTTGTTATTTTGTATGCTTTAGATACAATATTGAGATGAGTATGATGTATGTTTGAGATTTTATATTGTGCTAGCATATTAGGTTTTGTGCTTAATATTGATTAGCTAAACTAATTGACATGTCATTTAGTTTTGATATCTAGGATTATACTTAATTGCATATTAATCATCTTAGATAAGCATATAGGGTTTCCCTTGCTCTATGTTGCATTTTGGATATTCACATATATTCACTTAGGGTTGTATTCTCTTCAAAGAGAAAGTAAGTCTTGTGTGTAGCATCCGGGATTAGGTTGCTTAGAACGCAAGCAAATTGGACTAGGTTCACTCATACCGGGATTAGGTAGGTGTGTGATTACTTCCGGGATTAGGTTGTAATCGTTTGCACATTTAGTGGATTCGAGGTTCGAGTGTGGCTTACTTACATAGCCCGTGGTTTTTCCCGTGAGGGTTTCCACGTAAAAACCAAGTGTTGTTTTAATTTCCGCACCATATTACAATTGCTTGGTTATATTATCTTGAGGGCATTTTCGTAATTTTGACTAACACGAAAAATTGGGTAAAAAGCGTAAAATCTATTCACCCCCCCTCTAGATAGCTTTATACACACCGTGCTATTATTTGTTTCAATTGGTATCAGAGCGGGTTCCTAGACATACATAGGTGATCCTTGCTTATTTTGGTGTGTTTTGCATTTTGTGTGATTTTTGATCATTCATACATTTGCATTCATTTCATTCATTCATAAACACTATGAGTGGAAACGGTGGAAATGGTGGTGGCCACGAAGGAGCTTCTAGCACAAGGCCTCCACTTCTTACCGGATTGAACTATTCCCAATGGAAAGGGAAGATGGAATCCTACATATGCCAAATTCATGACCGTGCATGGATGGCGGTGGAAGACGGATATGATCTCCCTATGATGACTCCCGATGGTGGAGGACAAGATGTTTTGAAGCCTAAGGCGCAATGGAACGCGCAAGAGTTTGAGGCTTCTAAGTGGAATAGGAAGGCTATGCATGCCATTATGTGTGCTATGGATGAGAATCAGTACAAGCTTATTCAGAATACTCAGATTGCCAAAGTGGCATGGGACATCCTTCTAGTTGCACATGAGGGAACCGAGGTGGTGAAGGAGTCCAAGCTTCAAGTCCTCCAAACTCAGTTTGAGCTTCTAAGGATGGGAGAGGATGAATGCTTCAATGACTTCGAAATCAAATTGATGGACATTGTAAATCAAAGCCATCAACTCGGAGACCCGTATTCGGATAGGAGAGTCAAGCAAAAAATTATGAGATCTCTCCCCGATAGGTTTGAATCCAAGGTGACGGCCATAGAAGAAAATAGTGGCTACATGGATATGAAGCCAAGTGAGGTGATTGGGCGTCTCCTTGCATATGAGTCTAGGAAGGCTCCTAGCACCACTACTCCTCCTAAGAAGTCTAAAGGAATAGCTTTGAAAGCATCTAAGGATGCAAAGGAGGCAAAGCATGAATCGGATGAAGACCTTGCCTTATTTGTGAAAAGGTTCAACAAGGTTATGGGGTTCAAGAAGAAGAAGGGATTTGGGTCAAGAGGACAAGATTTGAAGAAAAAGAGTTCCTTCAAGAAGTTTGAGCCTAGACAAGAGAGGACCGAAAGGAAAGGGGTCCGATGCTTTGAATGTGGTGGGATTGGTCACTTTGCCCCCGAATGTGCTAATCACAATGATAAGAAGAAGAGCAAAGTGATGGCCGCCACTTGGAGTGGGAGTAGTGATGACTCCAATGAGGAAGATGAGTCTTCAAGTGAAGAAGAGCTCATGGCTAACCTCCTAGCTTTTGCCTCCTCACATAAGAGCAAAAGTGGTAGTGAGAAAGAGGAAATGAGTCAAGAGGAAAATGACTCAAGTGAAGAAGAAAGTGATTCCTCATCTAACTCCATAAGTAGTTTTGTGGAGAAAAAGGTGCTTGCTAAATGCCATGCCGAGTTTAATGATTTAGCAATCAAGAGCACAAGAAAGATCAAGATGTTGAGAGAAGAAAATCTTGAGCTTGCATCTCATAATGACCACTTAGGTGAACAAGTGGAAAAATTCAAGAAGATAAAAGATAAGCTAAGAGAGGAGTTAGCTTTATCTAGGAGGAATGAAGAAAGTCTAAAGAGTGAGCTTGAAGAAGTTAGAAATTCTATGACTAGGATGATTCTAGCACCAAGAAGCTTGACCATATGCTTGGTGTTGGAAAGAGTCCATGTGACAAGAGGGGTCTTGGGTATGAAGATGACAAGAAGATCTCTACCTCTAACAAGACCGTGTTTGTCAAGAGCTTGAAGAAAGAAGAAACTTCATTTGTGCAAGCTCCTAGAAAGAAATTAGAAGTAGGACAATGCTCTAATGCACAAGTGAAGATGGGTCCAAGAAGGAAACCTCAAGCTCAACCCCCTAGGGTCTCTCAAGCCAACATTCCTCCTCAAATGGCTCACAAAGGAAAGAGACCTATCATGCAACCTCAAGCTAGGAAGCAACCAAGACCGGTTCAACAACGAAGAAGGATTGAACCCTTTCATCCACAAAGACAAAGGCAAGGTATGATTTCTTATTTCATCCCTATTTGTCACTTTTGTGGTTGTGATGGTCATATTAGACCAAATTGCTTTCAATATATTAAAATGTGTAGAAAACAAAGCATGATAGAGAAGAAAAAGAAAAGAGCCATGATGCATGTTCCTAGGAATGATAATACTATTATGCATGATCCTAGGACATCTAGAGCCCATATACCAAAAACCACTAAGAAAGCTAAGATTGTTTCTAGGTGGATTAGAAAGAATGACATTGTTTGCCATGTTGCTCAAATAGCCTTGAAGGCAAATTCTTCTAATTTTTGGTATCTAGATAGTGGGTGCTCTAGGCACATGACGGGAAACAAGAGTTTCTTCGAGACTCTTGTTATGGAGGAAGGTGGATATGTCACTTTTGGTGATGGATCCAAAAAGAAAGTTGTAGGGAAAGGAACCATTTCCGTTCCCGGATTACCCTCCTTATCCGATGCTTTATTTGTTGATGGCTTGAAAGCCAATTTAATAAGCATTTCACATCTAAGTGATGAAGGATATTCCGTCTTGTTTTGTAAAGATGATTGCTCGATCCTAAAGCCCGATGGACAAACCTTATTGAAAGGTATGAGATCTAGCGACAATTGCTATTGTCTTGAAGCTAGAATAGTCTCAAACAATGTGTCCATGGATGAGCAAATTGAGTTGTGGCATGAAAGACTTGGCCACATGAACTTTAGGGATCTACGGACCCTTGGAAAGTTCGAGTGTGTGCGTGGCCTCCCTAAGCTTGGGAAGAAAGCCAATGGTGTTTGTGGACCTTGCCAACAAGGAAAGCAAACTAAAAGCATGCACAAAAAGGGTAAGTATCTCACCACCAAGGAGCCTCTTGAGCTTCTCCACATGGACCTCATGGGTCCCATGCAAACCGAAAGTTTGGGTGGAAAGAGATACATTTTTGTATGTGTTGATGATTTCTCTAGATTTACATGGACATACTTTCTTAGAGAAAAATCCGAAACTTTTGATAAGTTTAAAATGCTTTGTACTAAATTACAAAATGAAATGAAATCTAACATTAAAAGCATTAAACGGATTAGAAGTGACCATGGGAGAGAATTTGAGAATGCCTCCTTTGAAAGCTTTTGTGATAGCTTAGGCATCTCCCATGAGTTTTCGGCTCCTAGGACACCTCAACAAAATGGAGTTGTTGAGAGGAAAAATAGGGTCCTCCAAGAGATGGCCCGAGTGATGTTGCTTAGCAACAATGTCCCTAGGAACCTATGGGCCGAAGCCATCAATACGGCTTGCTATATAGGAAATCGTGTGTTCCTAAGGCCCGGTTCTAGAAACACCTCCTATGAGCTATGGAAGGGTAGGAAGCCAAATGTTAGCTACTTCCACACATTTGGAAGCAAATGCTACATTTTAAATGACCGTGATCAACTTGGCAAGTTTGATGCTAAGAGTGATGAGGGTATCTTTATTGGCTACGCCTTGAATAGTAAAGCCTATAGAGTTTTCAACTTGAAGACTCGAACCGTCATGGAATCATCAAATGTGGTCATTGATGATACTAGGCTCAAGTCTAATGACCATGAGGAGGAGGATGTTCTAGAGGATGACACTCCTTTGGAGAGGGTTGTGGTGACTCCCAATGTTGGGACATCTAATGAAGTCACACAACCCATTACTAGAGTTCCTAACTTGGACTCTAATGAACCCGCTCCATGGGTTAGAAGACTCCATAACAAAGAGGATGTTATTGGAGATGTTAATGAGGGTGTTAGGACTAGAC
Organism: Acer yangbiense; assembly: GCA_008009225.1. Taxonomy (NCBI): domain Eukaryota; kingdom Viridiplantae; phylum Streptophyta; class Magnoliopsida; order Sapindales; family Sapindaceae; genus Acer; species Acer yangbiense. The sequence continues at coordinate 485,448 of CM017769.1, forward strand.
GTCAACTTGCTAATCTTATTAGCTATACTTGCTACACCTCTCAAATTGAACCCAAAAAGGTTGAAGAAGCCTTACATGATGAATTTTGGGTTCTTGCCATGCAAGAAGAGCTAAACCAATTCGAAAGGAATGAGGTTTGGACTCTAGTTCCTAGGCCTAAGACCACTAATGTCATAGGCACTAAATGGATATTTAGGAACAAATCCGATGAGGATGGCAACATAGTGCGGAACAAGGCTAGACTTGTAGCACAAGGGTACTCTCAAATTGAGGGTATCGACTTTGAGGAGACATTTGCTCCCGTTGCCCGTTTAGAGTCTATTAGGCTTCTCTTGTCCATTTCTTGTGTGCACAAGTTCAAATTGCACCAAATGGATGTCAAGAGTGCCTTCCTCAATGGCTTCTTGCAAGAGGAAGTGTTTGTTGAACAACCCAAGGGGTTTGTGGATGCACACCACCCCAACCATGTCTATCGCCTCAAGAAGGCACTATATGGGTTGAAACAAGCACCGAGGGCTTGGTATGAGCGCCTCACTCAATTTCTTGTTGACAATAACTACACAAGAGGTAGTGTTGACAAGACACTATTCATCAAGAGAGACAATGATGAGCTTTTCATAGCTCAAATATATGTCGATGACATAGTGTTTGGCTCCACCAACAACACCAAGGTCCAACAATTTGTTGATGTTATGTCTCATGAATTTGAGATGAGTCTTGTTGGTGAGCTTAATTACTTCCTAGGTTTGCAAATTAGGCAACTTGATAATGGGATCTTCATAACCCAAGCCAAATATGCCAAAAACCTTGTGAAGAAGTTTGGTCTTGAAAAAGCCAAACATTGTGACACTCCTATGAGCACCACTTTGAAGCTAAGCAAGGATGCTAGCGGTAAAAGTGTGGACCAAACCTTATATCGTGGCATGATAGGGAGCTTGCTCTATTTGACCGCAAGTAGGCCCGATATATCTTTTAGTGTAGGAGTTTGTGCTAGGTATCAATCCGATCCCAAGGAGTCCCATCTCTCTTCGGTTAAGAGAGTCATTCGCTTTGTGAATGGGACTTCCAACTATGGGATTTGGTACTCATTTGACACTAATCCTAGTCTTGTAGGATATAGTGATGCGGATTGGGCAGGAAATTGTGATGATAGGAAAAGCACATCGGGCGGTTGCTTCTTTCTAGGCAACAACTTGGTGTCTTGGTTTTGCAAGAAGCAAAACTCGATTTCCTTGTCCACGGCGGAAGCCGAGTACATAGCCGCGGGGAGTGGATGCACTCAACTTATGTGGATGAAGCAAATGCTAGTGGATTACGGATTCAACCAAGGTACTCTCACTCTCTTTTGTGATAACATGAGTGCCATTAATATTTCCAAGAATCCGGTGCAACATTCTAGAACTAAGCATATTGACATCCGCCATCACTTCATTAGAGAGCTTGTTGAAAATAAATGCATAGTACTTGAACATGTAGGTACTAATGATCAACTTGCGGATCTATTTACTAAACCCTTAGATGCTACTCGATTTAAAACTCTTAGTAGATCTATTGGGGTATGTCTTGTGGAGTGATGTTCTATGATTGACCCCATATGGGGAACTCAAGCAAAGAGAGCTATTTTGCATTCTTGTATCTTGCAAAAAATTTGAAATATCTTATGCCTCTTCTTTTAATTGCTTGAGTAAGCTTGGTTGTACATATGTATATATGTTTTAAAATTCCATAAGTGTGAACCTTGCTTGTCTACAATCCATGTCATATTTATGTTCAAACATGCATTTTTGGACTAGGAGATTTACATTGGAAGTATGATTTGAATGACCTATGATTATCTCCATGACATGATGATTCTTTAATAACATGCTAATGACAAATGAACAAGCATGAAATTCATATAACATGCTCACATGAAAAGCATGAATTGATGATTGCATATTCTTAAAAATGCAAAACTTGTGTGAAAACTTATGAGACTCAAAATGAATAAAGGATCTTGTATCCATTCAAAGGAATTTACATTCCAAATGTCTCTCTTTCTTTATTAGTTGAACATGGTTACTATCATACGGATAATTTTATCCGGAAAAATCAAATAGGGTGCAAAGTCGCTCATGCCATGTTTCGCTTATAAAGTTGGATATAGTTGCTCTTAAATTGAAATTCATAATCTCTATATCCTTGCTTTTCCCATGACATTGGTGAAATTGGTTTGAATTCTTATTAGAAACCTTTGTCATTTGCTTTGCCAAATACCATTGTATTTTGGACTTGAATGCTATATGTCTTGTATGCAAAGCATGTTGGATTCACACATTTCTCAAAATAAATCTCCTTGTTTCTCTCAAATTAATTGAAGTGCATAAAGTGACTTATATGTATATGCAAGTCTTGCATGCTTCTATCTCTCGTTGCTATGAGTGACCCGGTTGGGGACTACTCCTTTGCCTATATCATGACAAAAAGGGGGAGTAGGATATGGTAAGGGGAGGTGCTAAATATAGAAGCTATTGTACACTTTGGGGAGAACATACATTGAGGGGGAGTAACCCGTTGAGGGGGAGCATTGCATTTATCATACATTGCATACATTTGGTAATGTTGTGCCTAAATTCTAAAAATGCAAATGCTTGGTATTGTTCTCACATGATTAATCTCACACTTTTCTTGTATTAGAAATGTTAGAAACTCTTTTCAGGGATTGATTTTTCTACAAGAGGATTGAAGACTTCAAGTTGCATTAGCTTATCTCTTTGTAATGTAGAATATCATTATAGTCCCGTAGTTTCTATTTTTTGTGAGGAATCATTGTGAGTGATGGTTTTGTCACGAAATAGCCAAAGGGGGAGATTGTAAGGATTCCCGTTGTTTTTAATTGGCTTATTTCGTGATCAAACCATATGTGGGGGTTCTTTGTAAGGGTAGCCTAAGTATCGGTCTTCTTGTTCGAAGCCCTTTGAAGACCTCGTGTTGATAAGCACTGAAGGTAAATTTCTATGTGCTTACCTTTCTTTGAAGAGATTTAGAAGCACACACACACTAAACATTCATTGCATATGTGTGCATTCTCTTCATTTGTCACAATTCACACTTGCACTTATTTATTATATTTTGTTGTGTGTTATTGTGTCTTGTTGTTGTGTTAATTCGTTTCCCGATAACTTTCGAAAACGTCCGCGCATGCACGAGAATGTGCTTGGTTTAGCGCGAGGACCGCCTATGGAGAATGCCCTTGGCTTCTCCTTGGTTTTCACCTTTCTAGGTGATCGGCGGTTATGATCGGCGGCCTGGCCGCCGAATTAAACCGCCGTTTCAGTCTAGATTGGTCTGAAGCTTTTCTGCGGTTAAGATCGGCAGTCACGACCGCCGTTCGAAACCGCCGTTTCAAGACCTGATTGATTTATCTCTCGGTCTAATTCGGCGGTTTAAACGGCGGGCATTAAACCGCCGTTCGAAACCGCCGTTCATACCTGGTCGATTTTGATCTCTCTGTTCTGTTTCGGCGGTTGGAATCGGCGGTCACGAAACCGCCGAATGAACCGCCGTTTATGCTCTGTTCTTCACGAGCTCAATTCGGCGGTCATTAACGGCGGCCTGGCCGCCGATTGAAACCGCCGATTGGCGCGTTTCTTTGAAACTTACTTAAACGACCACACTTTGATTTGGCCCCCTATATATATGCCACTTTGACTTTAGGTCAATTAAGAGAGTTCATATTCAGAATTCATACTTAGGATATTTTTCAAAGAGAAGAAAAATTCCAAGAACTCCATTCTTGATTCTCAAACACTTTTCATGATCATCAATCATCATCTAGCATCATCTTAGATCATCTAGATGTCATCTAGCATGGAATCTTCATCATACTTTGCTTGGTAAGCTTTTCACTAATATCTTACATGTTTTGTGTTTCTCTTATCTAGCAATCTCAATTAATTACTTGTTTGTTATTTTGTATGCTTTAGATACAATATTGAGATGAGTATGATGTATGTTTGAGATTTTATATTGTGCTAGCATATTAGGTTTTGTGCTTAATATTGATTAGCTAAACTAATTGACATGTCATTTAGTTTTGATATCTAGGATTATACTTAATTGCATATTAATCATCTTAGATAAGCATATAGGGTTTCCCTTGCTCTATGTTGCATTTTGGATATTCACATATATTCACTTAGGGTTGTATTCTCTTCAAAGAGAAAGTAAGTCTTGTGTGTAGCATCCGGGATTAGGTTGCTTAGAACGCAAGCAAATTGGACTAGGTTCACTCATACCGGGATTAGGTAGGTGTGTGATTACTTCCGGGATTAGGTTGTAATCGTTTGCACATTTAGTGGATTCGAGGTTCGAGTGTGGCTTACTTACATAGCCCGTGGTTTTTCCCGTGAGGGTTTCCACGTAAAAACCAAGTGTTGTTTTAATTTCCGCACCATATTACAATTGCTTGGTTATATTATCTTGAGGGCATTTTCGTAATTTTGACTAACACGAAAAATTGGGTAAAAAGCGTAAAATCTATTCACCCCCCCTCTAGATAGCTTTATACACACCGTGCTATTATTTGTTTCAGGGGAGAAGCTTGAGTTGATATCCAAAGTGACTCATTTGAGCAAGGAAATGAGTAAGGCAAAAGAGATAGAAGAAGGGTTGAAGATGGAGTTAGTCTTGGTCAAGAAAAGTGAACAAAGCTTGGGGAAAGAGCTCATGGAAGCAAAAGAGTTGATTGCTAAGATGACTTCCGGAACCGAGAAGCTTGACAAGATGCTATCTTGTGGGAAGAGTCCTAGTGACAAGAAGGGGTTAGGATATGTGGAAGAAATGGAAGCCACATCCTTGAAGAAGACAACTTTTGTCAAGAGCAAGGAGGTTGAGAATGCTCAAACCCCTCAACAATCAACCAAGTGGGTTGAAGTCGGTGAATCCTCCAAGCAAGCACAAGCAAGGATTCCAACTAGAGCTCCTCCTCAACCTAGAGCTCCACAACCAAGACCTCCTCAACCTAGAGCTCCACAACCAAGACCTCCTCAACCTAGAGCTCCACAACCAAGACCTCCACAACAAAGGATCCCACAAGCTCAACATGGGGTCTTTCATGCTCAACCTAGAAGACATGCCAACTTGGCTCAACCACAAAGGAGAGAGTTGCCTCAACATCAAATAGCAACTCAAAATAGAAGGAGGCCACAAATGTTTGCTCAAGGCTATGGTATGAATTCCTACTTTACTCCTACTTGCCATTTTTGTGGAATTGAAGGCCATATTAGGCCTAATTGCCTTAAGTATATTAAATTGTGTAGAAGAGAAAGTATGATTGAGAAAAATATGCTTAGAAGAGCCACAATGCATGCACCTAGAAATTTTAGAGCTAATGGACCAATGGCTCCTAGGAATGACCATGTTTCACCTAGGATGAGTAGACATGATGACTATTATTGCTATGTGGCCCAAGTTGCCTTAAAAGCAAATGCCTCTAACACTTGGTACCTTGATAGTGGGTGTTCTAGGCACATGACCGGAAACAAGAGTTTCTTTGAATCTCTTGTAATGGAGGATGGTGGGTATGTCACCTTTGGTGATGGATCTAAGAAAAAGGTCATAGGGAAAGGTAATATATCTATTCCCGGTTTACCCTCCTTGCCCAATGCTCTCTATGTTGATGGCTTGCAAGCCAATCTCATTAGTATATCACACTTAAGTGATGAAGGGCTTTCGGTTATGTTTGGAAAAGTTGATTGCTCTATTCTTAAGGAAAATGGGCAAGTTTTGTTGAAAGGCAAGAGATCAAGTGACAATTGTTATTGTCTTGAGTCTAATCTCATCTCTTGTAACTTGTCTACTAGTGAGCAAATTGAGGTGTGGCACCAAAGACTTGGCCATATGAACTATAGGGACTTGAAAGTCCTTGATAGGTTGAATGTTGTTAGGGGCCTTCCCAAGTTTGGGAAAAAGGTTGAGGGAGTTTGTGGACCTTGTCAACAAGGAAAGCAAACTAAGAGTGTGCACAAGAAAGGCAAATACCTCTCCACCAAAGAGCCATTGGAGCTCATCCATATGGACCTTATGGGTCCCATTCAAACCGAAAGTTTAGGTGGTAGAAGGTACATTCTTGTTGTTGTTGATGACTTCTCTAGGTTTACTTGGACTTACTTCCTTAGAGAAAAGTCCGAAGCCTTTGAGAAATTCAAAATGCTTTGTGTCAAAATTCAAAATGAGAAAACTTCTCACATTAAAAGCATTAAGAAAATTAGAAGTGATCATGGGAAAGAATTTGAAAATGCTAAGTTTGAAAATTTTTGCAATAGCTTAGGCATTTCCCATGAATTTTCGGCCCCTAGGACTCCTCAACAAAATGGTGTTGTTGAGAGGAAGAATAGAGTCCTCCAAGAGATGGCCCGTGTGATGTTGCTTAGCAACAAAGTCCCTAGAAATCTTTGGGCCGAAGCCATCAATACGGCTTGCTACATAGGGAATAGAGTTTTCCTTAGGCCCGGGACTAAACAAACATCCTATGAGTTATGGAAGGGTAGAAAACCCAATGTGAGCTACTTCCACATCTTTGGGAGTAAGTGCTATATACTAAATGACCGGGATCAACTTGGCAAGTTTGATGCCAAGAGTGATGAGGGTATTTTCATTGGGTATGCACTTAATAGCAAGGCCTATAGAGTTTTTAATCTAAAGACTCAAAGTGTTATGGAATCATCAAATGTTGTCTTTGATGATTGTAGGCCCAAACATGATGACCATGAGGAGGATGTTTGTGAGGTGAATGACTTTCCTTTGAAGGAAAGTGGTGAGACTTCTAGTGGTGTGAAGTCAAACCAAGATGAAGAGGATGATTTGCCTCTTAATAGAGTTCCCCCTTTGGACTCTAATGAACCCGCTCCTTGGGTTAAAAAGCTCCATGATAAGGATGATATCATTGGAGAAGTTAGAGAGGGTGTTAGGACTAGGCGTCAAATAGCTAATCAAATTAGCTACACTTGTTACACCTCTCAAATAGAACCCAAAAAGGTTGATGAAGCCTTGGAAGATGAGTTTTGGGTTCTTGCCATGCAAGAAGAGCTAAACCAATTTGAGAGAAATGAGGTTTGGACTCTTGTTCCTAGACCCAAAAACACCAATGTCATAGGAACTAAATGGGTGTTTAGGAACAAATCCGATGAGGATGGCAACATTGTGCGAAACAAGGCAAGGCTTGTTGCACAAGGATACTCTCAAATTGAGGGTATTGACTTTGAGGAGACTTTTGCTCCCGTTGCCCGTCTTGAGTCCATAAGGCTTCTCTTATCCATTTCTTGTGTGTACAAGTTCAAGTTACAACAAATGGATGTCAAGAGTGCCTTCCTCAATGGCTTATTGCATGAGGAAGTGTTTGTTGAGCAACCCAAGGGGTTTGTGGATCCACACCACCCCTCTCATGTCTATCGCCTCAAGAAGGCTCTATATGGGTTGAAACAAGCACCGAGGGCTTGGTATGAGCGCCTCACTCTTTATCTTGTTGACAATGGCTACTCAAGAGGTAGTGTTGACAAGACTTTGTTCATCAAGTGCACCAAAGATGAGCTATTCATAGCTCAAATTTATGTTGATGACATTGTATTTGGTTCCACCAACCAATCCAAAGTTAGACAATTTGTTGATGTCATGTCTCATGAGTTTGAAATGAGCATGGTTGGTGAACTAAATTATTTCCTAGGCTTGCAAATCAAGCAAATGCATGATGGGATCTTTATATCCCAAGCTAAGTATGCTAAGAGCCTAGTGAAAAAGTTTGGCCTTGAGAATGCCAAACATTGTGACACACCCATGAGCACCACCTTGAAACCTAGCAAAGATGCTAGTGGAAAGGATGTGGAACAAAGTCTATATCGTGGCATGATAGGTAGCTTGCTTTACTTGACCGCAAGTAGGCCCGATATTTGTTTTAGTGTGGGTGTTTGTGCTAGGTACCAAGCTAATCCCAAAGAGTCTCACCTTGTGGCGGTGAAGAGGATCATTCGGTTTGTGAATGGTACCTCAAATCATGGGATATGGTACTCCTTTGACACTAATCCAAGTCTTGTTGGATTTAGTGATGCCGATTGGGCGGGAAATTGTGATGATAGGAAGAGTACATCGGGCGGTTGCTTCTTCCTTGGGAACAATTTGGTTTCTTGGTTTTGCAAGAAGCAAAACTCAATTTCCCTATCCACGGCCGAGGCGGAATATATTGCCGCCGGTAGTGCTTGCACTCAATTGATGTGGATGAAACAAATGCTAGCCGATTATGGCTTGGAGCAAGGTACTCTTACTTTATTTTGTGATAACATGAGTGCCATTAACATTTCTAAGAATCCCGTCCAACATTCTAGGACAAAGCACATTGACATTAGACACCATTTCATAAGAGAGCTAGTTGAGAGCAAAACCATTGCATTGGAACATGTGGGAACAAATGACCAACTAGCGGATTTGTTTACAAAGCCTTTAGACACCATTAGATTTGGGAACCTTAGCAAGTCTATTGGGATTTGTCAATTGGGTTGATTTGGTGTGTCTTGACCCCATATGGGGAGCTCAAGCAAAGAGAGCAAAGTTGCATGATCATACATTGTGCCACATTGATATATTTTATGCCTCTTAGTTAATTGCTTGAGATGATTGGTTGTACATACTTATATGTATTTTTCTAAATAAGTGTGCTACATTGCCTTGCTTGCAATCCATGTCATATCTATGCTCAAACATGCATTTTTGGAATAGGAGATGTACTTCGGAAGTACTTTTTGAATGACCTTTAATTGATCTCCATGACATGATGATTCTTTTTAAATGACATACCTAAGTTGAAAAGTATGAAATGAAAATGTGAAATGTTTGATTGCAAATGTTAAATGCAAATATGTGTGCAAAAGCAATATTGAGACTTAAATCAAAAGGATCCTCATATCCAAAGTCTCTCTTTCTTTATTTGTAGAACAAGGCTACTATCATACGGGTATCTCACCCGGAAAAATCAAATAGGGTGCAAAGTCGCTCATGTCTTGTTTTGCCTATAAAGTTGGATATAGTTGTTTGTCTTGAAATACTAAAATTCTATTTCCTTGCTTTTTCCATGACAAAGGGTGAAATTGGTTTGAATTCTATTGGAAACCTTTGTTGTTTGCTTTGCCAAATACCATTGTTTTGGTCTTAGATGCAACATGTCTTGCATGCAAAGCATCATTGTCACACATTTGTCATAAAATAAAACTCCTTGAATCTCTCTTACTTGATTGAGGTGCATAAAATTGCCTATTTGATTGCATATGTGTTTGTGCTACAAGCTCTCCTTGCTAATGCTTACCTATTAGGGGAGACTCCCTTTGCCTATCTCATGACAAAAAGGGGGAGTAGGTTTGGGGAGAATTTGTGCTTCTAGGCATTGCATTTAGGGGGAGTTGAGAGTGAGTAACCCATGATGGGAGATGATTGCATTTAGGGGGAGTTGCATTGCATTACATTGCTTGTTTGATTTTTTTTGAAACCTTTTGAAATGACATTTCTTTTGTTATTAGCATCTCTCCCACACTTGTTCTTGGAAGGTATTTTTCTTGTTGATTGTGTGTAGGTTGGATTTCTTTTCTACAAGCTTGGATTTGACTTGAAGATGTTCAAGACTTAGACTAGGAGCTTAATTGTAATGTAGAAAACTTTTGTTGACCAATCTTTTATTTTGTGAGGATGCTATGTGAGTGGTGATTTTGTCACGAAATAGCTAAAGGGGGAGATTGTAAGTGCCTCTTTTTTTATTGGCGTATTTCGTTGGCAAAATCACAATGGGGTTCTATATGTAAGGATAGCTTAGGATGGAAGAAAACCTCATTGCATGATCAAGAGCTTCAAGGAAGGTAGATTTCTTGACTTACTCTACTTTGAAGAGATGTAGTTGCACACACACACAACACTTGCATAACTCTTACTTGTATGTTGTGTTTGAAGTTTTTGTGCATCATTGGGTATTTAAATCTCTCTTCTTACATCTTGTGATTATAATGGCATATCTAGTTAGGCTTAGGATGCATTTCTTTTGACCCTTGCACTTTTGTTTGTGTGCTTAAGGGAGTGTGTGCGCCGGTCATGCGCTGGTGTCACCAGCGCAAGCTGACCAGCGCAACTAGTCCAGTGGACCACCGCTGGTCGTGCGCTGGTCTGCACCGGCGCTCTCCTCCAGCGCAACTCCTCCAGTAGGTTGTCGCTGTTGGTGCGCTGGTCGTCACCAGCGCAAGCTCCACCAGCGCATCTCGTCCAGAATGTTGCCGCTGGTCTTGCGCCCTTGAGACGCGCCACTCGTCGAGCGCCCTTGCCAGTTAAAGGGCGTGCGCTGGTGAGTTGCGCTGGTCGTCCAGCGCTTCACCAGCGCAGCTGACGGGAATCTGAACCGTTTTTTTCAAAAACGATGTCACTTCACTTGGATCCCATTTATATATGTCTTGATAGTCTTGGCTCGGTTTCAAGAGCAAAAATTACACTTTTGAGAGCATGGTTGAGTATCTTCAAGCCAAGGTATCAAGACTTCAACTTTAAGCTTCCAAATCACAAAACCCTTCATATTGCATCTTTCATTTATCATCTAGCATAATTCTAGGTTGATTTCATCTAGGGTTTTTAGTTTTGCTCACATGACTTGTATCTAGAACATCATTCTCATATCTATATGTTCTTGCTTTACAAGATAGCTTCTTTATCACTTGAATTGATTCAAGATTGCATCTTTATGACTTGACTTAGTTTCAAGATTGTTTTATTGTGGTTTGTGAGTTGTATTGTGATAGATAATGCATATAGGATTTTGGTTGCTTATTTAGTGTTGGTTTATGCATGTCATCTAGTAATATGATATCTAGGATTGTCTAACATGTTCATCTTTGCCTAGATAAACTTAAAATGTCTAACCTTGCATTTTTAGCATCTTGAGTATTTCACATATTCACCTTAGGTTGTGCTATCTCTTCACTTTAGAGACAAGTCTTGTATTTACCTCTTAGGTAGTTTGCAAGCAAGGGACTAGAGTCACTATTAAAGGCCCGCGGGTAGCAAAGACGGATTAGTAAATTTAGGTGTGATGTGGTCAACCTAATTTGTAATCGTATTTGCAAATAGTGGATTCGAGGTTCTCGTGTGGCGCACATAACAGCCCGTGGTTTTTCCCCGTGTGGGTTTCCACGTAAATATTGTGTGTCCTCAAATTTCCGCACTTGTATGTTTTTTGTATATTGACTAGATTAGGGCTTTTTCGTAATTTGGACTAATCTCGAAAAATTGGGTAAAATTGTTTAAAATCTATTCACCCCCCCTCTAGATTACTTTAGGACACGTTTATTATTTATTTTCATAAATTAAAAGAGATGGCTTGGTAGTAAAAATATTACAATAAAATGAACTTAATCAAAATCTTACCAAGCAAGTTGTGATGATGCAAATCCATACATAGATGCACTCTATATAGACATAGAAGATGCAATATGAAATTTGATGCACAAAGGATTTGATTTGAGTGGTTAAAGATGAGTTCTTTGTATTTTTCTTTTCTTGAAAAATATTCTAAGTATGAAATCAGATTATGAACTCTCTTGGCTGACCTAAAGTCAAAGTCTTATATATATATGAGCCATAAGTGAAGTGTGGTCGTTTTGAAAAACGCACCAGAATTTGCTCTGTGCGCTGGTGGTCTTGCGCTGGACGACAAGCGCACGACCAGCGCAAAGGCAAAAATTGCACAGGCGCTTGACGACCAGCGCTAAGACAGGCGCACGACCAGCGTAGCCATACTGGGCGATCAGCGCTGATGGCCTTGCGCTGGTGTAGACCAGCGCACGACCGGCGACAGACCACTAGGTGATCTGCGCTGGTCCGGCGCTTGACGACCAGCGCACAGCCCACTCCTTTGAACCCCACAAGAAAACATGCAAGGGGTAAAAAGGTAAAAGCAAGATGCATCCTAAAAGCCTAACATGCTATGACATTATAAACACAAGATGCATCAAAATAACAAGCAAGAAGAGATGAGAATAAGCATTGATGCACAACAAAAAGAAACACAACATACAAAGATAAAACATATGCATGAGTTGTGAGTGTGTGCAACTATCTCTTCAAGACAAGTAAGCACAAAGAAAATTACCTTCGGTGCTCATCAACACGAGGTCTTCAAAGGGCTTCGAACAATTAAACCAATACCTAAGCTACCCTTACAAAGTACCCCAACATGTGGTTTGTCCACGAAATAAGCCAATCAACAAAACGGGAATCCTTACAATCTCCCCCTATGGCTATTTCGTGACAAAACCACCACTCACATTGATTCCTCACATTATAATAGAAACTACGGGTCTACTAAGATTTTCTACTTTACAAAGAGATATATAAAAATAAACTTGACGTCTTCAATCTCAAGTAGAACAATCAATCCCTGAAAGCAAGGTTTCTATACTTTCCAATTCAAGTAAAAGTGAGATGAATCAAGTGAGGACATAAACAAGCAATTGCATTTCTAAGAAATTAAACACAACATCATGCAATGTATGATGAATGCAATGCTCCCCCTCAAAGGGTTACTCCCCCTCAATGTATTGTCTCCCCAACATGCATAATTGCAACCCCCCTTACCACCATTCTACTCCCCCTTTTTGTCATGATATAGGCAAATGAGTAGTCCCCAACCGGGTCACTTAGCAAAGAGAGATGATAGCATTCAAGTCATTTGCATAATCACAAAATGCACTTTATGCAACTCTATCAAAATGAGAGAAACAAGGAGATTTATTTTGAAATAAATGTGTGAAACAAAACATGCTTTGCATACAAGACATGTAGCATTCAAGTCCAAAATACAATGGTATTTGGCAAAACAAATGACAAAGGTTTCTAAAAAGAATTCAAACCAATTTCACCAATGTCATGAGAGAAGCAAAGATATAGAGTTTTCATTGATTTTAATGTATGAGCAACTATATCCAACTTTATAAGTCAAACATGTCATGAGCAACTTTGCACCCTTTTTGATTTTTCCGGGAATGAAACCCGTATGATAGTAGACATGTTCAACACATAAAGAAAGAGAGACAATTTGGAATATAAATTCCTTTGAACGGATACAAGATCCTTTATTCATTTTGAGTCTCATAAGCTTTTTCACACAAGTTTTGCATTTATAAATTGCAATCATCAATTCATGCTTTTTCATTTGAGCATGTCATTTGAATTTCATGCTTTTCATATGTCATTAGCATGTTATAAACAACTCATGCTTTTCAATTTTTAAGCATGTCATTAAGAATCATCATGTCATGGAGATAACTCTAGGTCATCCAAATCATACTTCCTATGTAAATCTCCTAGTCCAAAAATGCATGTTTGAACATAAATATGACATGGATTGTAAACAAGCATGGTTCACACTTATTGAATTGAAAACATATATACAAATGTGCAACCAAGCTTACTCAAGGAATTAACAAAGAAGCATAAGATTTTTCAAAATTTTTGCAAGTGACAAGAATGCAAAAATATCTCTCTTTGCTTGAGTTCCCCATATGGGGTTAGTATCATCCTTCATTAATGAAGGGCATGAGGTCCTATGGACCTCCCAAGTCCATTGGACTTAGTTGAACCTATTTGAGACTTGTTAGTCTCGTAGCAAGCGGGTTCATTTTTCCTTATCCACATAGATATGACATTTTTCTTCCTAGTGGACAATGGTTCAAGAGTACTAGAATTAATAGGATCATGAATATGAATGTTTTCCTTCCTATTAGCATGCATTCTAGCTCTTATCATTTTCTTTTCAATCATGCTTTTGATTCTACATAATTTAATGAAATGAAAGCAATTTGGTCTAATGTGACCATTAATACCACAAAAGTGACATGTAGGGACAAATTTAGAATTCATACCATGTCCTTGTGCATGCATAGGAGCCATCCCATGACTTTGTGGTTGAGCGGGTTCAAATCTTCTTTGTTGTTGAACCGGTCTAGCTTGCTTCTTTAGGAGGTCATTGTATGTTGTAAGCTCTAGATTTTCTTCCTCTAAAATCCTTAGAAATCTATCTTTCTTCTTCATGGAGCTTTCAACATTGACTATAAAGTTATGCATATCCATATTCTCTACATTTCCATTTGTAGAGTTAGATAAGGAGTCATCTCCACTAGTGTCATCTTCTAGACTCTCCTCCTCTCCTATGGATCCAATATCCTCATCAAGACCTTCACCTTGATCTCTTGAGTCAATAAGTGCCATATCCCAATGTGAAGCAACAACTATCTCCTCTAGAGCTACTTCTTCGACTTTCTCTTCTATGGGATTACTAGCAACGGAATTCTTACCAACAACTTCATTTTCTTCACAAGTGGCACCCAACGCCTTGAAGTTATTGATAAGCTCATCATCCCTTAATGACTTATCTCCCTCTTCGGAGTCATCACTTTCACTCCAAATGGCGGCCATCATTTTTTCTCTCTTGTTCTTCAAATTCCCACAATCTAGTGAGATATGACCTATGCCACCACACTCATAGCATTGGATCCCTTTCCTTTCACTATTCTCTTGCCTATGCTCAACCTTCTTGAAAGGAACCCTTTTCTTCAATTCTTTCCCTTTGGATGCATGACCCTTCTTCTCGAATTTTACAAACTTCTTGAATTTTCTCATTAAAAGTGCCATGTCTTCATCCGAGTCATCCTTGTCCTCCTTCTCAACCTTGGAAGCTCTCAAAGAAATCCCTTTTTGCTTCTTTGAAGGAGTGGAGCTAGGACCCTTCCTAGACTCGTAGGCGAGAAGTCTACCTATAACCTCGCTCGGCTTCATGTCCTTAAAATCACTGTTTTCTTCTAAAGCCGTCACCTTAGACTCAAACCTCTCGGGAAGCGATCTCATTATCTTTTGCTTGATCCTTCTATCCGAGTAAGGGTCACCAAGTTGATGACTTTGGTTGACAATGTCCATCAACCTAATCTCGAAGTCGTTGAAGCACTCATTCTCCTCCATCCTAAGTGTCTCAAATTGAGTTTGGAGGACTTGAAGTTTTGAGTCCTTCACTACTTCGGTTCCCTCGTGTGCAACCTCTAAGATGTCCCATGCCTCCTTGGCTATCTTAGTGTTCTGAATCAGTTTGTACTGATTTTCATCCACTGCACATATGAGGGCGTGCCACGCCTTTTGATTCCACTTGGACAACTCAAACTCAGGTTGTGTCCACTGTGCCTTAGGCTTGAGCACTTCTTCTCCTCCACCCGTGGGAGTCATCATAGGAGGCGAATATCCATCTTCAATGGCCATCCATGCCCTATCATGGATTTGACACACATATGCCTCAATCTTCCCTTTCCATTGGGAGTAATTTATGCCGGTGAGGAGGGGTGGCCGTGTGCTTGAAGCACCCTCATGGTTGCCACCGAATCCACTCATTCTATCAAATGAATGAATGAAATGTATGCAAAATGTATGAATGAGCAAAAATCACACAAATGCACAACACACCTAAAATGAGCTAGGATCACCTAAGTATATCTAGGAACCCGCTCTGATACCAATTGAAAGTCCTAGAGGCGTGTTCAATATAAAGCTAGAGGGGGGGTGAATAGATTTTAGCTATTATTACCCAATTTTCGCATACAAGTCAATATTACGAAAATGCCCCTACTAGTTAAATATACAAGCAAGTGTAATATAGTGCGGAATTAAAATAACACTTGATGTATACGTGGAAACCCAACCACTGGGAAAAACCACGGGCTGATTAGTGCGCCACACTCGGACCTCGAAATCCACTAATCGAAATGGAGTTTACAACCTATGTAGACCTCGTCTAACACTCCGGTCAATAACCCCCCACTTCTACCACTCGGGCCTTTAAAAGTGGCTCTAGTCCAATTGCTTGAGGCCTAAGCAACCTTAGCCTCAAGACTTAATTCTCTAAGAAGAGATTATGCAACCTATGTGAATATGTATTAATATTCAAATAACAAACAAGGCTAGGTAACCTTAGATGCTTATCTAGGATGATGAGATAATCAATTTAAATCAACCCTAGATATCAATTGCTAAATGACATGTCAAATAGCTTAGCTAATCAAGATTAATTAAAAACCTAATTAGCTATCACAATACAACACTCAATCAATTCATCACAATTAATTCTCTTTTCTTGTATTTAGCATATGATCTAAAACATACAAGTAAATTAAAAGAGATGGCTTGGTAGTAAAAATATTACAATAAAATGAACTTAATCAAAATCTTACCAAGCAAGTTGTGATGATGCAAATCCATACATAGATGCACTCTATATAGACATAGAAGATGCAATATGAAATTTGATGCACAAAGGATTTGATTTGAGTGGTTAAAGATGAGTTCTTTGTATTTTTCTTTTCTTGAAAAATATTCTAAGTATGAAATCAGATTATGAACTCTCTTGGCTGACCTAAAGTCAAAGTCTTATATATATATGAGCCATAAGTGAAGTGTGGTCGTTTTGAAAAACGCACCAGAATTTGCTCTGTGCGCTGGTGGTCTTGCGCTGGACGACAGGCGCACGACCAGCGCAAAGGCAAAAATTGCACAGGCGCTTGACGACCAGCGCTAAGACAGGCGCACGACCAGCGTAGCCATACTGGGGGATCAGCGCTGGTGGCCTTGCGCTGGTGTAGACCAGCGCACGACCGGCGACAGACCACTGGGTGATCTGCGCTGGTGAGCTGCGCTGGTCCGGCGCTTGACGACCAGCGCACAGCCCACTCCTTTGAACCCCACAAGAAAACATGCAAGGGGTAAAAAGGTAAAAGCAAGATGCATCCTAAAAGCCTAACATGCTATGACATTATAAACACAAGATGCATCAAAATAACAAGCAAGAAGAGATGAGAATAAGCATTGATGCACAACAAAAAGAAACACAACATACAAAGATAAAACATATGCATGAGTTGTGAGTGTGTGCAACTATCTCTTCAAGACAAGTAAGCACAAAGAAAATTACCTTCGGTGCTCATCAACACGAGGTCTTCAAAGGGCTTCGAACAATTAAACCAATACCTAAGCTACCCTTACAAAGTACCCCAACATGTGGTTTGTCCACGAAATAAGCCAATCAACAAAACGGGAATCCTTACAGGTTCGATTTTGATAGTAGAACTGCCACAAAACTCGATCAATCAGCTGCAAACTCTTTTGAAGAAGGTAAGGGACTTGATTACGAAGATTCTTCAATTTGAATCACTTAATTTGGAGTTCGAATGAGAAAGTTATGGTGTTTAGAAGATGAGAAAATTGGAGAGAAAATTTCAGCTTTATTTTTCGATTTTTCTTCTTGACAATGAACAAGAGAGAGAGATGGAATATTTAAAAGAGATGGGAGGGAAAACAAAAGAGAGTGGGACCCACTTTTGGGAGGCCAAACTTGGTTGTCCTCGTGGATGCGCGTGGCCACGCGCCTCCACAAAAAGGCACCCAAGTTTGGGCCTTCTCTCTTCCACTCTTCTCATCGCGTACCCTTCGCGTTCTTCGATAGTCTTTTGGCATCCAAACTCAGAATTTGAATCCATTTTAGGATTACAAATTGTAACTCATTTACGCACAAGGATGACTACAAAAATTTGACAATTGGATGTGAACTCGACTCGACATATGAAGACGAAGACAACACATTGTAAATAAACGTAAAGTTTCATAACTTCCTAATTTGAACTCGAAATCTAATGAGTGAGTATCCGAAATGACTAGAACTCAACATGGAATCATTTAAGAACATATTCAACTCCAAATCACTTACACACAAACAAATAAACATAAGATCACACAAGTATGCAATTTCCTAGACATAGTCCTAGTACATGCATTTCTATAATGTAAGTCAATATGAGATCAATGCATGAGCATACTAAAACATGTGAATCTGTTATACTAATTTGGCACTACGATGCAGGGACACTTATAAATGAATTGTGTGTGTGTGCGCCTAAGCCTTGTAAGAGGAAAGAGGTCTTATTACCTTTGTAGTCAATAACGCTTTCCTCGAATAAAGATGATGAACCGTTGTCCATCTTCTCTTGAAGCTTGATAAACCACATGACTAAGACAACTAAACAATACAAAGCAAACAACGTTTTGATATAGAATGATGCCAACTAAACTCAAAATCCTAACAATCTCCCCTTTTTGCAAATTCTATCTCAAAACACCTATACAAAGTTCTAAACATTACAAACGAAGATTGGTCACAAAAACTCACCCTCACATTACAATGAGATATCACCTTAGGCACTTACCTAGAGTTTCTTTGGATCACTGCCCCATTCTTCTAAATCTTCACAACTTGAATATTCCCCGCAATTGCCTAAACCTTTTAGGTTTCAAGGTATGTGGATGAAGCATGAGAGCTTCAATAATTTGGTTAAACATACCTGGGAGTCTTATAATGTTAATTTTGCTAATAAAATCTAGTCCCTGTCCAGCTTATTAAAGGAGTGGAATAAAGTTTCTATTATCCTGAAAAATCCATCGGGAGTTTCCCGGGACAACCTGGACCACGACTTACGGGTGCGCCACAGCTGGTCCAGACCGGGTAGGGGATGGCTTCTCTCTTCCTGGGGTAGGTACCGAGGGAGGCCCTTCGTCCGGTTGCCAAGGACCGGTGCAATGCAGTAGGACCGGTCCTGCAAACGGGGATGAGGTTGAGATTGTGTATATAGAGGCGTGACAAGTGCAATTTTATTACAGCAAATGAGGGATCTTTTTATTCTTTAACGATGGAGTACATTATAGGTCATTTTATGTGCTATGACTGGTTATTACAACGAAAGAAAATAGAACAAACGTACGGTACACTAGCTAAATGGGGGCAAACTCATGAGAGTTTTAGCTAAACGAGACAGTAGCCAAGTAGGTCACACATAGGAGTTTGGGTCAGGTGGGGTAGTAGCTAAGTAGGACACACATATGAGCTTTGTTTAGGCGAGGTAGTAGCCAAGTAGATCACACATAGGAGCTTAGGTTAGGCGGGGTAGTAGCCAAGTAGGACACACATAGGAGCTTTGAAATTTCCCTTAAGTAGTAGTGAAATATACCTAGAGGGGGGGTGAATAGGTATAGGCTCCAAATTCTTCCAATTTAAAAAATAATGCGGAATATATCAAAGAAAATGCACACTTGATTATATTTGACAAATTAATTGATTTCACTTATACAAGAGTTAATCAATTTACAAGATATGCAATCAATGAAAGATATGGAAGATAAAGAAAAGTAAAAACAAAAATGAACACAAGTATTTTTATGTGGTAAAACCTCAAAGAGGAAACATCCATGGGTTGATACCACAACCACTGGCAAAGCAATCCACTATGTGAAAAAGGACTTACACACTCAAGCTATCAACTCATGATATCCGCTCAAGCTATCAACTCCTAATCTACCCTCGGGCTAGTGAATCACCAAGCCTACTTCCTGTCCGAGATGTATCCCACACCTCTAGAAAGCAACTTCCTATCCAAGACGCTCACGTCTCTAGAAAGATTTCTTGCTTGCCTATCCGGATCCTCCCGACCCTAGACAAGACTCCCTTGCTTGATTATCCGAGTCCTCCCGACTCTAATCAAGATTTCCTTGCTCTATCCACAAAGCTTCACTCACTTTGTTAGAGACTTCAACCTAATGCAAGGCTATGATCTAAAGTGATGCAAATGATGCAAACACAATCAAATTAAGCTAGATGATCAATCAAGCAAAATGTACATGTTCAATGACAATCTAGAATATGATTTCAACAGACAATCACAAGATTATCTAGAAATCAAGACATGCAAATCAATAAGAACAAGGTATGAATATTCAACATATCACACTAAAAACCTAGTTCTTAAATCATGAAATAAAACCTAGAAAATAACATGAAGCACATCATATATACATTTTCTAGAATCAATTTCATGTTGAATCAAGTTTAGCACAAATATGTTCAAGAGAAATCACAAAGCTAAAACTTAATTGACAAATGATCAAACACCCCTAGCATATGATCTAACATACTTCTCAACAAATTTCATCAATCAAATAGTAAGAATCAAGAGATGATCAAAGATGAAATTGAAAAAGAAGAAGTTGAACAAACAACCTTGAACTCGTAATGAAGAACAGGCTGCTGGTAACAATGACGAAGTCAGCTTCCTCTGGAAATGCTTGGGGTTTGTAGCTCTTCTCAACACCAACAATTTTGGCTTTTGAATCGATTGATTTCGAGTTCATATGAGAAAGTTATGATCAAAATAAGAAAACTAAAATTGAAGAAATTTCTGCAGAATTTCTCTAAGTGTTCTTCAAGATCTTCAACAAGTGTGGAGGGAAGGACAGGAGTTTAAAAAGAAGAGAGAGAGAGATTTATTGGGCAAATCAGCACATGCACCACCCCATGGGGGGCACGTGGGCCTCACGGGGGCAGAGAGCTTCTCTGGCCGTGGGGCCCACAGCCTCCCTCACGGCGTGGGCCAAGTGGCCTCACTGCCACGGACCTCTCTCGCGTGCTCCCTCGGTTCTTTAGTCGTATCTTGGGCATCCAAACTTTGATTTTGAATCCGTTTTTGGATTACGAACCGTGACTCCCTCACACACGACGAAGACTACACAACTTTGAAAAATGGTTGAGGAATCATCTTGGAAAACAATGATGAAGTCAACTCAATGAATGAGAACGAAAAGTAGCGTAGCTACATCGTTTGGACTCGAAACCTTATGAATGAGTAACCGAAATGACCGGAACTCAATAAGGCATCAAATAAGAACATGTTCAAGTCCAAAACACAAAATACATAAACAAATAAACACATATTCACACAAGCATGCCATATCAAAGAGATAGTCACAAAGCATGCAATTCCACAATGTTTGTCTATACAAGATCAATGCATGAGCATACTATGAAATGTGTGAATGTGTTATACCAAATGTTTGAACCACGATGCAGGGACACACATGTATGAATTGTGTGTGTGTGCGTTAACGCCTTGTAAGAGGATAGAAGTCAAGATATACCTTTGACGCTTTTCACCTCTTGAAGACGACTTTTGCACTAGACATTGCTCTTTACTTTTTAAGCTTCCTTTCTTCAAAGAATATCCTAAGCAACAACTAATACAAATATAGAGTGTTTTACAATGGAATCAAGCCAATACAAATCATGAACCTTACAAGCTTTCTTTAGGCGAGGTAGTAGCCAAGTAGATGTCTCGGTTTCCAGATGCCAACCCCTTCCTCTTAGAATGTACGGGTATTTATAGTGTATCTAGTGGGGGGTAGGTGGAAGCAGCTCATTTAGACAGGAATTCTCGATTCCATCTCCACTGTTCCCTCCTACCAACAATCGCGATGGTACAAAATCAAGGGTTAGGATCGCGCCACCGTGCTTTTCCTCTGTTGAGGGCCCAATTTTGGTAGGTGGGAGCCCTAGTTCCCAGGGCGAAATTGGTGAGGCTGATTCTAGCCTCTACTTTTGAGCAGGGCCGTGGTGGTCACATGCCTTGGAGGGCCTTGATCGTTACACCTAGGCCTTAGGCACACATAGGCACTTTTGTAGGGCTGATATGGCGAATATGTGGTGTTTTTAAAGGTTTTGATTGGTTGGACGGGGTCGTTGCAGCAGTGGGGGGTCGTTATCAAAATCTGGCCTAGTAAGGGACAGTGTCAGCGTCTATTCCGCTGCACACTGTCAGGCACTCTTCTCCACCATTTCCTTCTTCGTGCTTGCTGAGTTCCTGTGCATATTTTGCTACGGAATCACAGAATCCCCTCTCATGCATGAGATAGTTGACCTCTAATTAGGGCTGAGATGGAGGGAGGTTCGACCGTTGATGCAATATGGCCAGCGGATGATCCCAACCGTAGGTTGCTTGTCTTTCCCTACTTGTGCTTGCTGCCTCGCATTAATGGGCTGGTGTTGGAGCTTTGCGGGTTGTTCCCAGTCCCTCTTTTATACCATGTGAGCTGGGATGAGGGCTGGCGTCAGCCCTTTGAAGGGTCATGGCTGGTTAGTTACTATGAACGACGTCAGCCCTACGGAGCGGGGGGTTGTTAGAACGTTCTAATGAGGTCTTCTCCAGTGGGCCGTCCTAGTTATGAGAGAGGGTTATGCATGCTTGGGTAGGCGATGTTAAAAGAATACGGTGTGTATGATATATATTATCTAAAGGGGGGGGTGAATAGATTTTAACTATTATTACCCAATTTTCGCATGCAAGTCAATTTTATGAAAATGCCCCTACTAGTCAAAAATACAAGCAAGTGTAATATAGTGCGGAATTTAAATAACACTTGATGTATACGTGGAAACCCAACCACTGAGAAAAACCACGGGCTGTTTAGTGCGTCACAATCAGAACTCGAAATCACTAATTGAAATGAAGTTTACAACCTATGTAGACCTCGTCTAACACTCCGGTCTGTAACCCCTCACTTCTACCCAGCGGGCCTTTATTAGCAACCCTATTCCAATTTGCTTGAGGCCTAAGCACTCTTAGCCTCAAGACTTACTTCTCAATGAAGAGAAACAACCTATGTGAATATATATGAATATTCAAATAACAAACAAGGCTAGGTAACCTTAGATGCTTATCTAGGATGATGATATAATTCATTTAATCAACCCTAGATATCAATTGCTAAATGACATGTCAAATAGCTTAGCTAATCAAGATTAATTAAAAACCAAATTAGCTATCACAATCAACACTCTATCATTTTCATCACAAATAATCTCTAACTTGTATCTAGCATATAATCAAAAGCATACAAGTAATTAAAGAGATGTATTAATATGAAAAACACTAAAGTAATATGAAATTAGTGAAGAACATACCAAATAAGATGTGATGATTCAAAACCATGCATGGATCAATTCTATGAAGGCATAGAAGATCAAATATGAAATTTGATGCAAAAGGAATTTGATTTGAGTGTTTAAAGTTGAGTTCTTGATTTGATTTTTTCTCAAAAATCTCTCTTGAATGTTTAGGGTTCTAATATCGAAAAGAACTTAATCAGAGAATGAGAAAATAAGATATTTATAGACATCAAGAATTGGGCAAGTGAAAAGACAATTTTGCCCCTGAAACGCACCGTTCGGCAGTTTCAATCGGCGGCCAGGCCGCCGATCACGACTGCCGAATTGAGCTCATGAAGAACAGAGCATCAACGGCGGTTTCATTCGACGGTTTCGTGACCGCCGATCCAACCGCCGAATTAGACCGAGAGATTAAAATCGATCAGGTATGAACGGCGGTTTCGAACAGCGGTCGTGACCGCCGATCTTGACCGCATAATTGCTTCAGACCAATCTGGACTGAAACGGTGGTTTCATTCGGCGGCCAGGCCGCCGATCATAACCGCCGATCACCAACAATGGTGAAAACCAAGGAGAAGCCAAGGGCATTCTCCATAGGCGGTCTTCGCGCGAAACCAAGCACTCATTAGTGCAAGCGCGGACGTTTCCGAACAAAGTCGGGAAACGAATTATAAAGCACATATACACACAACAAGATATATCAACCAAAGTGCTAGTGTGTAAAGTGACATGTGAAGAGTATGCACACAAATGCAAGTATGCTAAGTGTGTGTGTGCTACTAATTCTCTTCAAAGAAAACCAAGCACAAGAGATTATACCTTTGGCGTGCTTGTATCTTGAGGTCATGGAAGGGCCTTTGATCTTCAACATTAAACACTTAGACTACTCTTACATTCAAAACCCCAACATGTGGTTTGACCACGAAATAAGCCAATCAACAAAACGGAAATCCTTACACGATGCTTAGGATGGCTCCTAGCCGGGTCGCTGGCTAGGAGCGGGTCCTTGTAAGGATTCCCGTTGTTTTTAATTGGCTTATTTCGTGATCAAACCATATGTGGGGATTCTTTGTAAGGGTAGTTTAGATGTTGTTGTTATTGCTTAAGCCCTTTGAAGACCTCTGTAAGGATTCCCGTTGTTTTTAATTGGCTTATTTCGTGATCAAACCATATGTGGGGGTTCTTTGTAAGGGTAGCCTAAGTATCGGTCTTATTGTTGGAAGCCCTTTGAAGACCTCTTGTTGATAAGCACCGAAGGTAAATTTCTTGTGCTTACTTTTCTTTGAAGAGATTAGTTGCACACACACACTTAACATTCATTGCATATGTGTGCATTCTCTTCATTTGTCACATTTCACACTTGCACTTATTTATTATATTTTGTTGTGTGTAATTGTGTCATGTTGTTGTGTAATTCATTTCCCGATAACTTTCGGAAACGTCCGCGCATGCACGAGAATGTGCTTGGTTTAGCGTGAGGACCGCCTATGGAGAATGCCCTTGGCTTCTCCTTGGTTTTCACCTATCTAGGTGATCGACGGTTATGATCGGCGGCCTGGCCGCCGAATGAAACCGCCGTTTCAGTCCAGATTGGTCTGAAGCATTTCTGCGGTTAAGATCGGCGGTCACGACCGCCGTTCGAAATCGCCGTTTCAAGACCTGATTGATTTATCTCTCGGTCTAATTCGGCGGTTGAAACGGCGGGCATGAAACCGCCGTTCGAAACCGTCGTTCATACCTGGTTGATTTTGATCTCTCTGTTCTGTTTCGGCGGTTGGGATCGGCGGTTGGGATCGGCGGTCACGAAACCGCCAAATGAACCGCCGTTTTTGCTCTGTTCTTCACGAGCTCAATTCGGCGGTCATAAACGGCGGCCTGGCCGCCGATTGAAACCGCCGATTGGCGCGTTTCTTTGAAACTTACTTAAACGACCTCACTTTGATTTGGCCCCCTATATATATGCCACTTTGACTTTAGGTCAATTAAGAGAGTTCATATTCAGAATTCATACTTAGGATATTTTTCAAAGAGAAGAAAAATTCCAAGAACTCCATTCTTGATTCTCAAACACTTTTTCATGATCATCAATCATCATCTAGCATCATCTTAGATCATCTAGATGTCATCTAGCATGGAATCTTCATCATACTTTGCTTGGTAAGCTTTTCACTAATATCTTACATGTTTTGTGTTTCTCTTATCTAGCAATCTCAATTAATTACTTGTTTGTTATTTTGTATGCTTTAGATACAATATTGAGATGAGTATGATGTATGTTTGAGATTTTATATTGTGCTTACATATTAGGTTTTGTGCTTAATATTGATTAGCTAAACTAATTGACATGTCATTTAGTTTTGATATCTAGGATTGCTCTTAATTGAATATTAATCATCTTAGATAAGCATATAGGGTTTCCCTTGCTCTATGTTGCATTTTGGATATTCACATATATTCACTTAGGGTTGTATTCTCTTCATAGAGAAAGTAAGTCTTGTGTGTAGCATCCGGGATTAGGTTGCTTAGAACGCAAGCAAATTCGACTAGGTTCACTCATACCGGGATTAGGTAGGTGTGTGATTACTTCCGGGATTAGGTTGTAATCGTTTGCACATTTAGTGGATTCGAGGTTCGAGTGTGGCTTACTTACATAGCCCGTGGTTTTTCCCGTGAGGGTTTCCACGTAAAAACCAAGTGTTGTTTTAATTTCCGCACCATATTACACTTGCTTGTTTATATTATCTTGAGGGCATTTTCGTAATTTTGACTAACACGAAAAATTGGGTAAAAAGCATAAATTCTATTCACCCCCCCCCCCCTCTAGATAGCTTTATACACACCGTGCTATAATTTGTTTCAATTGGTATCAGAGCGGGTTCCTAGACATACATAAGTGATCCTTGCTTATTTTGGTGTGTTTTGCATTTTGTGTGATTTTTGATCATTCATACATTTGCATTCATTTCATTCATTCATAAACACTATGAGTGGAAACGGTGGAAATGGTGGTGGCCACGAAGGAGCTTCTAGCACAAGGCCTCCACTTTTTACCGGATTGAACTATTCCCAATGGAAAGGGAAGATGGAATCCTACATATGCCAAATTCATGACCGTGCATGGATGGCGGTGGAAGACGGATATGATCTCCCTATGATGACTCCCGATGGTGGAGGACAAGATGTTTTGAAGCCTAAGGAGCAATGGAACGCGCAAGAGTTTGAGGCTTCTAAGTGGAATAGGAAGGCTATGCATGCCATTATGTGTGCTATGGATGAGAATCAGTACAAGCTTATTCAGAATACTCAGATTGCCAAAGTGGCATGGGACATCCTTCTAGTTGCACATGAGGGAACCGAGGTGGTGAAGGAGTCCAAGCTTCAAGTCCTCCAAACTCAGTTTGAGCTACTTAGGATGGGAGAGGATGAATGCTTCAATGACTTCGAAATCAAATTGATGGATATTGTAAATCAAAGCCATCAACTCGGAGACCCGTATTCGGATAGGAGAGTCAAGCAAAAAATTATGAGATCTCTCCCCGATAGGTTTGAATCCAAGGTGACGGCCATAGAAGAAAATAGTGGCTACAAGGATATGAAGCCAAGTGAGGTGATTGGGCGTCTCCTTGCATATGAGTCTAGGAAGGCTCCTAGCACCACTACTCCTCCTAAGAAGTCTAAAGGAATAGCTTTGAAAGCATCTAAGGATGCAAAGGAGGCAAAGCATGAATCGGATGAAGACCTTGCCTTATTTGTGAAAAGGTTCAACAAGGTTATAGGGTTCAAGAAGAAGAAGGGATTTAGGTCAAGAGGACAAGATTTGAAGAAAAAGAGTTCCTTCAAGAAGTTTGAGCCTAAACAAGAGAGGACCGAAAAGGAAAGGGGTCCGATGCTTTGAATGTGGTGGGATTGGTCACTTTGCCCCCGAATGTGCTAATCACAATGAAAAGAAGAAGAGCAAAGTAATGGCCGCCACTTGGAGTGGGAGTAGTGATGACTCTAATGAGGAAGATGAGTCTTCAAGTGAAGAAGAGCTCATGGCTAACCTTCTAGCTTTTGCCTCCTCACATAAGAGCAAAAGTGGTAGTGAGAAAGAGGAAATGAGTCAAGAGGAAAATGACTCAAGTGAAGAAGAAAGTGATTCCTCATCTAACTCCATAAGTAGTTTTGTGGAGAAAAAGGTGCTTGCTAAATGCCATGCCGAGTTTAATGATTTAGCAATCAAGAGCACAAGAAAGATCAAGATGTTGAGAGAAGAAAATCTTGAGCTTGCATCTCATAATGACCACTTAGGTGAACAAGTGGAAAAATTCAAGAAGATAGAAGATAAGCTAAGAGAGGAGTTAGCTTTATCTAGGAGGAATGAAGAAAGTCTAAAGAGTGAGCTTGAAGAAGTTAGAAATTCTATGACTAGGATTGATTCTAGCACCAAAAAGCTTGACCATATGCTTGGTGTTGGAAAGAGTCCATGTGACAAGAGGGGTCTTGGGTATGAAGATGACAAGAAGATCTCTACCTCTAACAAGACCGTGTTTGTCAAGAGCATGAAGAAAGAAGAAACTTCATTTGTGCAAGCTCCTAGAAAGAAATTAGAAGTAGGACAATGCTCTAATGCACAAGTGAAGATGGGGCCAAAAAGGAAACCTCAAGCTCAACCCCCTAGGGTCCCTCAAGCCAACACTCCTCCAAAATTGGCTCACAAAGGAAAGAGATCAATCATGCAACCTCAAGCTTGGAAGCAACCTAGACCGGTTCAACAACGAAGATGGATTGAACCCACTTATCCACAAAGACATGGACAAGCTCCCATTCGTGCACAAAGGCAAGGTATGATTCCTTATTTCATCCCTATTTGTCACTTTTGTGGTTGTGATGGTCATATTAGACCAAATTGCTTTCAATATATTAAAATATGTAGAAAACAAAGCATGATTGAAAAGAGAAAGAATAGAGCCAAGATGCATGTTTCTAGGAATGAAAATATTGATTTGCATGATCCTAGAAATAGTAGAGCACATGTACCAAAGACCACTAGGAAAGCTAAAATTGTTGCTAAGTGGATTAGAAAGAATGAAAATGTTTGCCATGTTGCACAAATAGCCTTGAAGGCAAATTCTTCTAATTTTTGGTATTTAGATAGTGGGTGCTCTAGGCACATGACGGGAAACAAGAGTTTCTTCGAGACTCTTGTTATGGAGGAAGGTGGATATGTCACTTTTGGTGATGGATCCAAAAAGAAAGTTGTAGGGAAAGGAACCATTTCCGTTCCCGGATTACCCTCCTTATCTGATGCTTTATTTGTTGATGGCTTGAAAGCCAATTTAATAAGCATTTCACATCTAAGTGATGAAGGATATTCCGTCTTGTTTTGTAAAGATGATTGCTCGATCCTAAAGCCCGATGGACAAACCTTATTGAAAGGTATGAGATCTAGCGACAATTGCTATTGTCTTGAAGCTAGAATAGTCTCAAACAATGTGTCCATGGATGAGCAAATTGAGTTGTGGCATGAAAGACTTGGCCACATGAACTTTAGGGATCTACGGACCCTTGGAAAGTTCGAGTGTGTGCGTGGCCTCCCTAAGCTTGGGAAGAAAGCCAATGGTGTTTGTGGACCTTGCCAACAAGGAAAGCAAACTAAAAGCATGCACAAAAAGGGTAAGTATCTCACCACCAAAGAGCCACTTAAGCTTCTCCACATGGACCTCATGGGTCCCATGCAAACCGAAAGTTTGGGTGGAAAGAGATACATTTTTGTATGTATTGATGATTTCTCTAGATTTACATGGACATACTTTCTTAGAGAAAAATCCGAAATGTTTGATAAGTTTAAAATGCTTTGTACTAAATTACAAAATGAAATGAAATCTAACATTAGAAGCATTAAATGGATTAGAAGTGACCATGGGAGAGAGTTTGAGAATGCCTCTTTAGAAAGCTTTTGTGATAGCTTAGGTATCTCCCATGAGTTTTCGGCTCCTAGGACACCTCAACAAAATGGAGTTGTTGAGAGGAAGAATAGGGTCCTCCAAGAGATGGCCCGAGTGATGTTGCTTAGCAACAATGTCCCTAGGAACCTATGGGCCGAAGCCATCAATACGGCTTGCTATATAGGAAATCGTGTGTTCCTAAGGCCCGGTTCTAGAAACACCTCCTATGAGCTATGGAAGGGTAGGAAGCCAAATGTTAGCTACTTCCACACATTTGGAAGCAAATGCTACATTTTAAATGACCGTGATCAACTTGGCAAGTTTGATGCTAAGAGTGATGAGGGTATCTTTATTGGCTACGCCTTAAATAGTAAAGCCTATAGAGTTTTCAACTTGAAGACTCGAACCGTCATGGAATCATCAAATGTGGTCATTGATGATACTAGGCTCAAGTCTAATGACCATGAGGAGGAGGATGTTCTAGAGGATGACTCTCCTTTGGAGAGGGTTGTGGTGACTCCCAATGTTGGGATATCTAATGAAGTCACACAACCCATTACTAGAGTTCCTAATTTGGACTCTAATGAACCCGCTCCATGGGTTAGAAGACTCCATAACAAAGAGGATGTTATTGGAGATGTAAATGAGGGTGTTAGGACTAGGCGTCAAATAGCTAATCTAATTAGCTTTACATGCTACACCTCTCAAATAGAACCCAAAAAGGTTGATGAAGCCTTGAATGATGAATTTTGGGTTCTTGCTATGCAAGAAGAGCTAAACCAATTCGAAAGGAATGAGGTTTGGACTCTAGTTCCTAGGCCTAAGACCACTAATGTCATAGGCACTAAATGGATTTTTAGGAACAAATCCGATGAGGATGGCAATATAGTGCGGAACAAGGCTAGACTTGTAGCACAAGGGTACTCTCAAATTGAGGGTATCGACTTTGAGGAGACATTTGCTCCCGTTGCCCGCTTAGAGTCCATTAGGCTTCTCTTGTCCATCTCTTGTGTGCACAAGTTCAAATTGCACCAAATGGACGTCAAGAGTGCCTTCCTCAATGGCTTCTTGCAAGAGGAAGTGTTTGTTGAACAACCCAAGGGGTTTGTGGATGCACACCACCCCAACCATGTCTATCGCCTCAAGAAGGCACTATATGGGTTGAAACAAGCACCGAGGGCTTGGTATGAGCGCCTCACTCAATTTCTTGTTGACAATAACTATACAAGAGGTAGTGTTGACAAGACACTATTCATCAAGAGAGATAATGATGAGCTTTTCATAGCTCAAATATATGTTGATGACATAGTGTTTGGCTCCACCAACAACACCAAGGTCTAACAATTTGTTGATGTCATGTCTCATGAATTTGAGATGAGCCTTGTTGGTGAGCTTAGTTACTTCCTAGGTTTGCAAATTCGGCAACTAGACAATGGGATTTTCATAACCCAAGCCAAATATGCCAAAAACCTAGTGAATAAGTTCGGTTTAGAAAATGCCAAACATTGTGATACACCCATGAGTACCACTTTGAAGCTAAGCAAAGATGCTAGTGGTAAAAGTGTGGAACAAACGTTATATCGTGGCATGATAGGTAGCTTGCTTTATTTGACCGCAAGTAGGCCCGATATCTCCTTTAGTGTGGGTGTGTATGCTAGGTACCAAGCGGATCCTAAGGAGTCCCATCTCTCTTCCGTTAAGAGAATCATTCGCTATGTGAATGGGACATCAAACTATGGGATTTGGTACTCTTTTGACACTAATGCTAGTCTTGTAGGCTTTAGTGATGCGGATTGGGCAGGAAATTGTGATGATAGGAAGAGCACATCGGGCGGTTGCTTCTTTCTAGGCAACAACTTGGTGTCTTGGTTTTGCAAGAAGCAAAACTCGATTTCCTTGTCCACGGCCGAGGCCGAGTACATAGCCGCGGGGAGTGGATGCACACAACTCCTATGGATGAAGCAAATGCTAGTAGACTACGGATTCAACCAAGGTACTCTCACTCTCTTTTGTGATAACATGAGTGCTATTAATATTTCCAAGAATCCGGTGCAACATTCTAGAACTAAGCATATTGACATCCGCCATCACTTCATTAGAGAGCTTGTTGAAAATAAATGCATAGTACTTGAACATGTAGGTACTAATGATCAACTTGCGGACCTATTTACTAAACCCTTAGATGCTACTCGATTTAAAACTCTTAGTAGATCTATTGGGGTATGTCTTGTGGAGTGATGTTCTATACTTGACCCCATATGGGGAACTCAAGCAAAGAGAGCTATTTTGCATTCTTGTATCTTGCAAAAAATTTGAAATAACTTATGCCTCTTCTTTTGATTGCTTGAGTAAGCTTGGTTGTACATATGTATATATGTTTTCAAATTCTATAAGTGTGAACCTTGCTTGTCTACAATCCATGTCATATTTATGTTCAAACATGCATTTTTGGACTAGGAGATTTACATAGGAAGTATGATGTGAATGACCTATAGTTATCTCCATGACATGATGATTCTTTAAGAACATGCTAATGTCAAATGAAAAAGCATGAAATTCATATAACATGCTCACATGAAAAGCATGAATTGATGATTGCATATTCTTAAAAATGCAAAACTTGTGTGAAAGCTTATGAGACTCAAAATGAATAAAGGATCTTGTATCCGTTCAAAGGAATTTCTATTCCGAATGTCTCTCTTTCTTTATTGGTTGAACATGGCTACTATCATACGGATATCTTATCCGGAAAAATCAAATAGGGTGCAAAGTCGCTCATGCCATGTTTCGCTTATAAGGTTGGATATAGTTACTCTTAAATTGAAATCAATAATCTCTATATCCTTGCTTTTCTCATGACAATTGGTGAAATTGGTTTGAATTCTAATTAGAAACCTTTGTCATTTGCTTTGCCAAATACCATTGTTTTTGGACTTGAATGCTATATGTCTTGTATGCAAAGCATGTTGGATTCACACATTTTCTCAAAATAAATCTCCTTGTTTCTCTCAAATTAATTGAAGTGCATAACGTGACTTATATGTATATGCATATCTTGCATGCTTCTATCTCTCGTTGCTATGAGTGACCCGGTTGGGGACTACTCATTTGCCTATATCATGACAAAAGGGGGGAGTAGGATATGGTAAGGGGAGGTGCAAAATATAGAAGCTTTTGTGCACTTTGGGGAAAACATACATTGAGGGGCAGTAACCCGTTGAGGGGGAGCATTGCATTTATCATACATTGCATACATTTGGTAATGTTGTGCCTATATTCTAAAAATGCAAATGCTTGGTATTGTTCTCACATGATTAATCTCACACTTTTCTTGTATTGGAAATGTTAGAAACTCTTTTCAGGGCTTGATTATTCTACAAGATATTGAAGACTTGAAGTTTTATTTTCTTATCTCTTTGTGTTGTAGTATATCATAGTTGTCCCGTAGTTTCTATTTTTTTGTGAGGAATCAATGTGAGTGATGGTTTTGTCACGAAATAGCCAAAGGGGGAGATTGTAAGGATTCCCGTTGTTTTTAATTGGCTTATTTCGTGATCAAACCATATGTGGGGGTTCTTTGTAAGGGTAGCCTAAGTATCGGTCTTATTGTTGGAAGCCCTTTGAAGACCTCGTGTTGATAAGCACCGAAGGTAAATTTCTTGTGCTTACTTTTCTTTGAAGAGATTAGTTGCACACACACACTTAACATTCATTGCATATGTGTGCATTCTCTTCATTTGTCACATTTCACACTTGCACTTATTTATTATATTTTGTTGTGTGTAATTGTGTCATGTTGTTGTGTAATTCGTTTCTCGATAACTTTCGGAAACGTCCGCGCATGCACGAGAATGTGCTTGGTTTAGCGCGAGGACCGCCTATGGAGAATGCCCTTGGCTTCTCCTTGGTTTTCACCTATCTAGGTGATCGGCGGTTGTGATCGGCGGCCTGGCCACCGAATGAAACCGCCGTTTCAGTCCAGATTGGTCTGAAGCATTTCTGCGGTTAAGATCGGCGGTCACGACTGCCGTTCGAAACCGCCGTTTCAAGACCTGATTGATTTATCTCTCAGTCTAATTCAGCGGTTGAAACGGCGGGCATGAAACCGCCGTTCGAAACGGCCGTTAATACCTGGTTGATTTTGATCTCTCTGTTCTGTTTCGGCGGTTGGGATCGGTGGTCACGAAACCGCCGAATGAACCGCCGTTTTTGCTCTGTTCTTCACGAGCTCAATTCGGCGGTCATAAACGGCGGCCTGGCCGCCGATTGAAACCGCCGATTGAAACCGCCGATTGGCGCGTTTCTTTGAAACTTACTTAAACGACCTCACTTTGATTTGGCCCCCTATATATATGCCACTTTGACTTTAGGTCAATTAAGAGAGTTCATATTCAGAATTCATACTTAGGATATTTTTCAAAGAGAAGAAAAATTCCAAGAACTCCATTCTTGATTCTCAAACACTTTTTCATGATCATCAATCATCATCTAGCATCATCTTGGATCATCTAGATGTCATCTTGCATGGAATCTTCATCATACTTTGCTTGGTAAGTTTTTCACTAATATCTTACATGTTTTGTGTTTCTCTTATCTAGCAATCTCAATTAATTACTTGTTGGTTATTTTGTATGCTTTGGATACAATATTGAGATGAGTATGATGTATGTTTGAGAAGTTGTATTGTGCTAGCATATTAGGTTTTGTGCTTAATATTGATTAGCTAAACTAATTGACATGTCATTTAGTTTTGATACCTAGGATTGTTCTTAATTGCATATTAATCATCTTAGATAAGCATATAGGGTTTCCCTTGCTCTATGTTGCATTTTGGATATTTACATTGTAAGGATTCCCGTTGTTTTTAATTGGCTTATTTCGTGATCAAACCATATGTGGGGGTTCTTTGTAAGGGTAGCCTAAGTATCGGTCTTCTTGTTCGAAGCCCTTTGAAGACCTCGTGTTGATAAGCACCGAAGGTAAATTTCTATGTGCTTACTTTTCTTTGAAGAGATTTAGAAGCACACACACACTAAACATTCATTGCATATGTGTGCATTCTCTTCATTTGTCACAATTCACACTTGCACTTATTTATTATATTTTGTTGTGTGTTATTGTGTCTTGTTGTTGTGTTAATTCGTTTCCCGATAACTTTCGGAAACGTCCGCGCATGCACGAGAATGTGCTTGGTTTAGCGCGAGGACCGCCTATGGAGAATGCCCTTGGCTTCTCCTTGGTTTTCACCTTTCTAGGTGATCGGCGGTTATGATCGGCGGCCTGGACGCCGAATTAAACCGCCGTTTCAGTCCAGATTGGTCTGAAGCTTTTCTGCGGTTAAGATCGGCGGTCACGACCGCCGTTCGAAACCGCCGTTTCAAGACCTGATTGATTTATCTCTCGGTCTAATTCGGCGGTTGAAACGGCGGGCATTAAACCGCCGTTCGAAACCGCCGTTCATACCTGGTCGATTTTGATCTCTCTGTTCTGTTTCGGCGGTTGGAATCGGCGGTCACGAAACCGCCGAATGAACCGCTGTTTTTGCTCTGTTCTTCACGAGCTCAATTCGGCGGTCATTAACGGCGGCCTGGCCGCCGATTGAAACCGCCGATTGGCGCGTTTCTTTGAAACTTACTTAAACGACCACACTTTGATTTGGCACCCTATATATATGCCACTTTGACTTTAGGTCAATGAAGAGAGTTCATATTCAGAATTCATACTTAGGATATTTTTCAAAGAGAAGAAAAATTCCAAGAACTCCATTCTTGATTCTCAAACACTTTTCATGATCATCAATCATCATCTAGCATCATCTTAGATCATCTAGATGTCATCTAGCATGGAATCTTCATCATACTTTGCTTGGTAAGCTTTTCACTAATATCTTACATGTTTTGTGTTTCTCTTATCTAGCAATCTCAATTAATTACTTGTTTGTTATTTTGTATGCTTTAGATACAATATTGAGATGAGTATGATGTATGTTTGAGATTTTATATTGTGCTTGCATATTAGGTTTTGTGCTTAATATTGATTAGCTAAACTAATTGACATGTCATTTAGTTTTGATATCTAGGATTATACTTAATTGCATATTAATCATCTTAGATAAGCATATAGGGTTTCCCTTGCTCTATGTTGCATTTTGGATATTCACATATATTCACTTAGGGTTGTATTCTCTTCAAAGAGAAAGTAAGTCTTGTGTGTAGCATCCGGGATTAGGTTGCTTAGAACGCAAGCAAATTGGACTAGGTTCACTCATACCGGGATTAGGTAGGTGTGTGATTACTTCCGGGATTAGGTTGTAATCGTTTGCACATTTAGTGGATTCGAGGTTCGAGTGTGGCTTACTTACATAGCCCGTGGTTTTTCCCGTGAGGGTTTCCACGTAAAAACCAAGTGTTGTTTTAATTTCCGCACCATATTACAATTGCTTGGTTATATTATCTTGAGGGCATTTTCGTAATTTTGACTAACACGAAAAATTGGGTAAAAAGCGTAAAATCTATTCACCCCCCCTCTAGATAGCTTTATACACACCGTGCTATTATTTGTTTCATACATATATTCACTTAGGGTTGTATTCTCTTCATAGAGAAAGTAAGTCTTGTGTGTAGCATCCGGGATTAGGTTGCTTAGAACGCAAGCAAATTCGACTAGGTTCACTCATACCGGGATTAGGTAGGTGTGTGATTACTTCCGGGATTAGGTTGTAATCGTTTGCACATTTAGTGGATTCGAGGTTCGAGTGTGGCTTACTTACATAGCCCGTGGTTTTTCCCGTGAGGGTTTCCACGTAAAAACCAAGTGTTGTTTTAATTTCCGCACCATATTACACTTGCTTGTTTATATTATCTTGAGGGCATTTTCGTAATTTTGACTAACACGAAAAATTAGGTAAAAAGCGTAAAATCTATTCCCCCCCCCCCCCCCTCTAGATAGCTTTATACACACCGTGCTATAATTTGTTTCAACCTCATTATGGACAAGCACCAAAGGTAAAACTCTAAGTGCTTACTTGTCTTGAAGAGATAGTTGCACACACTCACAACTCATGCATATGTTTAATCTTTGTATGTTGTGTTTCTTTTTGTTGTGCATCAATGCCTATTTACATCTCTTCTTGCTTGATATATTGATTGCATCTTGTGTTTATAACATCATAGCATTTAGGCTTTTAGGATGCATCTTAGTTTACCTTTGTTCCCCTTGCATGATTGCTTGTTGGGTTCAAAGTTGTGGGCTGTGCGCTGGTCC
The DNA here is from genome assembly GCA_008009225.1 of Acer yangbiense. Classification (NCBI taxonomy): domain Eukaryota; kingdom Viridiplantae; phylum Streptophyta; class Magnoliopsida; order Sapindales; family Sapindaceae; genus Acer; species Acer yangbiense. The sequence goes on from CM017769.1 coordinate 521,493, forward strand.
ACCTGCGCCTGACGTCCAGCGCCGCTCACCGGCGTAAAACGCCCAGTGGCGTGCCGCTGGTCGTGCGCTGGTCCACACCAGCGCCGCCCACCAGCGCAGATCGTCCAGTTCTCTGTCGCCTGTCGTGCGCTAGTCTACACCAGCGCAAGGTCACCAACGCTAATCGCCTAGTGTGGCTCCGCTGGTCTGGCGCCTGTGTGAGCGCATGTCGTCCAGCGCCATTGCAAAAATGTGCATGTGCGCTGGTCCTGCGCCTGTCGTCCAGCGCAAGGCCACCAGCGCACAGAGCAATTTTTGGTGCGTTTTTCAAAACGACCACACTTCACTTATGGCCCCTATATATATAACACTTTGACTTTAGGTCAGCCAAGAGAGTTCATATTCATATTCCATACTTAGAATATTTTTCAAGAGAAGAAAAATACACAAAGAACTCAATTTTAATCACTCAAACACTTTTTTCATGATCATCAATCATCATCTAGCATCATCTTGGATCATCTAGATGTCATCTTGCATGGAATCTTCATCATACTTTGCTTGGTAAGTTTTTCACTAATATCTTACATATTTTGTGTTTCTCTTATCTAGCAATCTCAATTAATTACTTGTTGGTTATTTTGTATGCTTTGGATACAATATTGAGATGAGTATGATATATGTTTGAGAAGTTGTATTGTGCTAGCATATTAGGTTTTGTGCTTAATATTGATTAGCTAAACTAATTGACATGTCATTTAGTTTTGATATCTAGGATTGTTCTTAATTGCATATTAATCATCTTAGATAAGCATATAGGGTTTCCCTTGCTCTATGTTGCATTTTGGATATTTACATATATTCACTTAGGGTTGTATTCTCTTCATAGAGAAAGTAAGTCTTGTGTGTAGCATCCGGGATTAGGTTGCTTAAAATGCAAGCAAATTCGACTAGGTTCACTCATACCGGGATTAGGTAGGTGTGTGATTACTACCAGGATTAGGTTGTAATCGTTTGCACATTTAGTGGATTCGAGGTTCGAGTGTGGCTTACTTACATAGCCCGTGGTTTTTCCCGTGAGGGTTTCCACGTAAAAACCAAGTGTTGTTTTAATTTTCGCACCATATTACACTTGCTTGTTTATATTATCTTGAGGGCATTTTCGTAATTTTGACCAACACGAAAAATTGGGTAAAAAGCGTAAAATCTATTCACCCCCCCTCTAGATAGCTTTATACACACCGTGCTATAATTTGTTTCAATTGGTATCAGAGCGGGTTCCTAGACATACATAGGTGATCCTTGCTTATTTTGGTGTGTTTTGCATTTTGTGTGATTTTTGATCATTCATACATTTGCATTCATTTTATTCATTCATAAACACTATGAGTGGAAACGGTGGAAATGGTGGTGGCCACGAAGGAGCTTCTAGCACAAGGACTCCACTTCTTACCGGATTGAACTATTCCCAATGGAAAGGGAAGATGGAATCCTACATATGCCAAATTCATGACCGTGCATGGATGGCGGTTGAAGACGGATATGATCTACCCAAGATGACTCCCGATGGTGGAGGAGAAGAATTATTGAAGCCTAAGGCGCAATGGAACGCGCAAGAGTTTGAGGCTTCAAAGTGGAATAGGAAGGCAATGCATGCCATCTTGTGTGCTATGGACGAAAATCAATATAAATTGATTCAAAATACTATGATAGCTAAGGAGGCTTGGGACATCCTAGATATTGCACATGAGGGAACCGAAGTGGTGAAGGACTCTAAGCTTCAAGTCCTCCAAACTCAATTCGAGATGCTTAAGATGGAGGAGAATGAGTGCTTCAACGACTTCGAGATCAAGTTGATGGATATAGTCAACCAAAGCCATCAACTTAGTGATCCATATTCGGATAGGAGAATCAAGCAAAAGATTATGAGATCTCTACCCGATAGGTTTGAATCGAAGGTGACGGCTTTAGAAGAAAATAGTGGATATAAGGATATGAAGCCGAGTGAGGTGATTGGGAGACTTCTAGCTTATGAGTCTAGGAAAGGGCCTATCTCCACACCCACTAAAAAGCAAAAAGGAATTGCTTTAAAAACCTCCAAGGATGAAAAGGAGGCAAAGAAGGTTGACTCGGATGAAGACCTTGCCTTGTTTGTAAAAAGGTTCAACAAGGTTATGAAGTTTAGAAAAAAGAGCTTTGGGTCAAAAGGTCAAGACTTGAAGAAAAAGGGCTCTTTCAAGAAGTTTGAACCTAGGCAAGAGAGGACCGAAAGGAAAGGGGTCCGATGTTTCGAGTGTGGTGGCATAGGTCATTTTGCCCCCGAATGTGCAAATCACAATGAGAGGAAAAAGGGAAAAGTGATGGCCGCCACTTGGAGTGGAAGTAGTGATGACTCCATTGAGGGAGATGAGTCTTCAAGTGATGAAGAGCTCATGGCTAATCTCCTAGCTTTTGCCTCCTCCCATAAAAGCAAAAGTGCTAGTGAGAGAGAGGAAATGAGTCAAGAGGAAAATGACTCAAGTGAAGAAGAAAGTGATTCCTCGTCCAACTCTATAAATAGTTTTGTGGAGAAAAAGGTGCTTGCTAAATGCCATGCCGAGTTTAATGATTTAGCAATCAAGAGCACAAGAAAGATCAAGATGTTGAGAGAAGAAAATCTTGAGCTTGCATCTCATAATGACCACTTAGGTGAACAAGTGGAAAAATTCAAGAAGATAGAAGATAAGCTAAGAGAGGAGTTAGCTTTATCTAGGAGGAATGAAGAAAGTCTAAAGAGTGAGCTTGAAGAAGTTAGAAATTCTATGACTAGGATAGATTCTAGCACCAAGAAGCTTGACCATATGCTTGGTGTTGGAAAGAGTCCATGTGACAAGAGGGGTCTTGGGTATGAAGATGACAAGAAGATCTCTACCTCTAACAAGACCGTGTTTGTCAAGAGCTTGAAGAAAGAAGAAACTTCATTTGTGCAACCTCCTAGGAAGAAGTTAGAAGTAGGACAATGTTCTAATGCACAAGTGAAGATGGGGCCAAGAAGGCAACCTCAAGCTCAACCCCCTAGGGTCCCTCAAGCCAACATTCCTCCTCAAATGGCTCACAAAGGAAAGAAACCTATCATGCAACCTCAAGCTAGGAAGCAACCAAGACCGGTTCAACAACGAAGAAGGATTGAACCCTTTCATCCACAAAGACCATGAAAAGGTATGATTCCTTATTTTACTCCTATATGTCACTTTTGTGGATTTAATGGTCATATTAGACCACATTGCTTTCGATATATAAAAATGTGCAAAACTAGAAGCATGATAGAGAAGAAAAAGAAAAGAGCCATGATGCATGTTCCTAGGAATAACAATATTATTATGCATGATCCTAGGACATCTAGAGCCCATGTACCAAAGACCACTAAGAAAGCTAAGATTGTTTCTAAGTGGATTAGAAAGAATGAGATTGTTTGCCATGTTGCTCAAATAGCCTTGAAGGTAAATTCTTCTAATTTTTGGTATTTAGATAGTGGGTGCTCTAGGCACATGACGGGAAACAAGAGTTTCTTCGAGACTCTTGTTATGGAGGAAGGTGGATATGTCACTTTTGGTGATGGATCCAAAAAGAAAGTTGTAGGGAAAGGAACCATTTTCGTTCCCGGATTACCCTCCTTATCCGATGCTTTATTTGTTGATGGCTTGAAAGCCAATTTAATAAGCATTTCACATCTAAGTGATGAAGGATATTCCGTCTTGTTTTGTAAAGATGATTGCTCGATCCTAAAACCCGATGGACAAACCTTATTGAAAGGTATGAGATCTAGCGACAATTGCTATTGTCTTGAAGCTAGAATAGTCTCAAACAATGTGTCCATGGATGAGCAAATTGAGTTGTGGCATGAAAGACTTGGCCACATGAACTTTAGGGATCTACGGACCCTTGGAAAGTTCGAGTGTGTGCGTGGCCTCCCTAAGCTTGGGAAGAAAGCCAATGGTGTTTGTGGACCTTGCCAACAAGGAAAGCAAACTAAAAGCATGCACAAAAAGGGTAAGTATCTCACCACCAAGGAGCCTCTTGAGCTTCTCCACATGGACCTCATGGGTCCCATGCAAACCGAAAGTTTGGGTGGAAAGAGATACATTTTTGTATGTGTTGATGATTTCTCTAGGTTCACATGGACATATTTTCTTAGAGAAAAATCCGAAACTTTTGATAAGTTTAAAATGCTTTGTAATAAACTTCAAAATGAAATGAACTCTAATATTAAAAGCATAAAACGGATTAGAAATGACCATGGGAGGGAATTTGAGAATGCTACCTTTGAAACCTTTTGTATTGGTTTAGGTATCTCCCATGAGTTTTCGGCTCCTAGGACACCTCAACAAAATGGAGTTGTTGAGAGGAAAAATAGGGTCCTTCAAGAGATGGCCCGTGTGATGTTGCTTAGCAACAATGTCCCTAGGAACCTATGGGCTGAAGCCGTCAATACGGCTTGCTATATAGGAAATAGAGTCTTCCTAAGGCCCGGTACTAGAAACACCTCCTATGAGTTATGGAAAGGCAAGAGGCCAAATGTTAGCTACTTCCACACTTTTGGAAGCAAATGCTACATTTTGAATGACCGTGATCAACTTGGCAAATTCGATGCTAAGAGTGATGAGGGTATTTTTATTGGCTATGCCTTGAATAGTAGAGCCTATAGAGTTTTCAATTTAAAGACTCTAAGTGTTATGGAATCATCCAATGTCGTATTTGATGATACTAGGCTCAAGTCTAATGATCATGAGGAGGAGGTTATTTTTAGTGATGGTTCTCCTTTGGAGAAGGTTGTGGTGTCTCCTAATGTTGGGACATCTAATGTCAACAATGATGACACACAACCTATTTCTAGAGTTCCTCTCTTGGACTCTAAAGAATCCGCTCCATGGGTTAGGAAACTCCATGATAAAGAAGATATCATTGGAGAGGTAAATGAGGGTGTTAGGACTAGACGTCAACTTGCTAATCTTATTAGCTATACTTGCTACACCTCTCAAATTGAACCCAAAAAGGTTGAAGAAGCCTTAAATGATGAATTTTGGGTTCTTGCCATGCAAGAAGAGCTAAACCAATTCAAAAGGAATGAGGTTTGGACTCTAGTTCCTAGGCCTAAGACCACTAATGTCATAGGCACTAAATGGATATTTAGGAACAAATCCGATGAGGATGGCAACATAGTGCGGAACAAGGCTAGACTTGTAGCACAAGGGTACTCTCAAATTGAGGGTATCGACTTTGAGGAGACATTTGCTCCCGTTGCCCGTTTAGAGTCTATTAGGCTTCTCTTGTCCATTTCTTGTGTGCACAAGTTCAAATTGCACCAAATGGATGTCAAGAGTGCCTTCCTCAATGGCTTCTTGCAAGAGGAAGTGTTTGTTGAACAACCCAAGGGGTTTGTGGATGCTCACCACCCCAACCATGTCTATCGCCTCAAGAAGGCACTATATGGGTTGAAACAAGCACCGAGGGCTTGGTATGAGCGCCTCACTCAATTTCTTGTTGACAATAACTACACAAGAGGTAGTGTTGACAAGACACTATTCATCAAGAGAGACAATGATGAGCTTTTCATAGCTCAAATATATGTCGATGACATAGTGTTTGGCTCCACCAACAACACCAAGGTCCAACAATTTGTTGATGTTATGTCTCATGAATTTGATATGAGTCTTGTTGGTGAGCTTAATTACTTCCTAGGTTTGCAAATTAGGCAACTTGATAATGGGATCTTCATAACCCAAGTCAAATATGCCAAAAACCTTGTGAAGAAGTTTGGTCTTGAAAAAGCCAAACATTGTGACACTCCTATGAGCACCACTTTGAAGCTAAGCAAGGATGCTAGCGGTAAAAGTGTGGACCAAACCTTATATCGTGGCATGATAGGGAGCTTGCTCTATTTGACCGCAAGTAGGCCCGATATATCATTTAGTGTAGGAGTTTGTGCTAGGTACCAATCCGATCCCAAGGAGTCCCATCTCTCTTCGGTTAAGAGAGTCATTCGTTTTGTGAATGGGACTTCCAACTATGGGATTTGGTACTCATTTGACACTAATCCTAGTCTTGTAGGATATAGTGATGCGGATTGGGCAGGAAATTGTGATGATAGGAAGAGCACATCGGGCGGTTGCTTCTTTCTAGGCAACAACTTGGTGTCTTGGTTTTGCAAGAAGCAAAACTCGATTTCCTTGTCCACGGCGGAAGCCGAGTACATAGCCGCGGGGAGTGGATGCACTCAACTTATATGGATGAAGCAAATGCTAGTAGATTACGGATTCAACCAAGGTACTCTCACTCTCTTTTGTGATAACATGAGTGCCATTAATATTTCCAAGAATCCGGTGCAACATTCTAGAACTAAGCATATTGACATCCGCCATCACTTCATTAGAGAGCTTGTTGAAAATAAATGCATAGTACTTGAACATGTAGGTACTAATGATCAACTTGCGGACCTATTTACTAAACCCTTAGATGCTACTCAATTTAAAACTCTTAGTAGATATATTGGGGTATGTCTTGTGGAGTGATGTTCTATACTTGACCCCATATGAGGAACTCAAGCAAAGAGAGCTATTTTGCATTCTTGTATCTTGCAAAAAATTTGAAATAACTTATGCCTCTTCTTTTGATTGCTTGAGTAAGCTTGGTTGTACATATGTATATATGTTTTCAAATTCTATAAGTGTGAACCTTGCTTGTCTACAATCCATGTCATATTTATGTTCAAACATGCATTTTTGGACTAGGAGATTTACATAGGAATTATGATGTGAATGACCTATAGTTATCTCAATGACATGATGATTCTTTAATAACATGCTAATGTCAAATGAAAAAGCATGAAATTCATATAACATGCTCACATGAAAAGCATGAATTGATGATTGCATATTCTTAAAATGCAAAACTTGTGTGAAAGCTTATGAGACTCAAAATGAATAAAGGATCTTGTATCCATTCAAAGGAATTTACATTCCAAATGTCTCTCTTTCTTTATTAGTTGAACATGGTTACTATCATACGGATATCTTATCCGGAAAAATCAAATAGGGTGCAAAGTCGCTCATGCCATGTTTCGCTTATAAAGTTAGATATAGTTGCTCTTAAATTGAAATCAATAATCTCTATATCCTTGCTTTTCCCATGACATTGGTGAAATTGATTTGAATTCTTATTAGAAACCTTTGTCATTTGCTTTGCCAAATACCATTGTCTTTTGGACTTGAATGCTATATGTCTTGTATGCAAAGCATGTTGGATTCACACATTTTCTCAAAATAAATCTCCTTGTTTCTCTCAAATTAATTGAAGTGCATAAAGTGACTTATATGTATATGCAAATCTTGCATGCTTCTATCTCTCGTTGCTATGAGTGACCCGGTTGGGGACTACTCCTTTGTCTATATCATGACAAAAAGAGGGAGTAGGATATGGTAAGGGAAGGTGCAAAAAATAGAAGCTATTTGTGCACTTTGGGGAGAACATACATTGAGGGGGAGTAACCCGTTGAGGGGGAGCATTGCATTTATCATACATTGCATACATTTGGTAATGTTGTGCCTAAATTCTAAAAATGCAAATGCTTGGAATTGTTCTCACTTGATAAATCTCACACTTTTCTTGTATTGGAAATGTTAGAAACTCTTTTCAGGGATTGATTATTCTACAAGAGGATTGAAGACTTCAAGTTGCATTCTCTTATCTCTTTGTAATGTAGAATATCATTGTAGTCCCGAAGTTTCTATTTTTTTTGTGAGGAATCAATGTAAGTGATGGTTTTGTCACGAAATAGCCAAAGGGGGAGATTGTAAGGATTCCCGTTGTTTTTAATTGGCTTATTTCGTGATCAAACCATATGTGGGGATTCTTTGTAAGGGTAGTTTAGATGTTGTTGTTATTGCTTAGGCCCTTTGAAGACCTCATTATGGACAAGCACCAAAGGTAAAACTCTAAGTGCTTACTTGTCTTGAAGAGATAGTTGCACACACTCACAACTCATGCATATGTTTAATCTTTGTATGTTGTGTTTCTTTTTGTTGTGCATCAATGCCTATTTACATCTCTTCTTGCTTGATATATTGATTGCATCTTGTGTTTATAACATCATAGCATTTAGGCTTTTAGGATGCATCTTAGTTTACCTTTGTTCCCCTTGCATGATTACTTGTGGGGTTCAAAGTTGTGGGCTGTGCGCTGGTCCACCTGCGCCTGACGTCCAGCGCCGCTCACCGGCGCAAAACGCCCAGTGGCGTGCCGCTGGTCATGCGCTGGTCCACACCAGCGCCGCCCACCAGCGTAGATCGTCCAGTTCTTTGTCGCCTGTCGTGCGCTAGTCTACACCAGCGTTGATCGCCCAGTGTGGCTCTGCTAGTCTGGCGCCTGTGTGAGCGCATGTCGTCCAGCGCCATTGCAAAAATGTGCGTGTGCGCTGGTCCTGCGCCTGTCGTCCAGCGCAAGGCCACCAGCGCACAGAGCAATTTTTGGTGCGTTTTTCAAAACGACCACACTTCACTTATGGCCCCTATATATATAACACTTTGACTTTAGGTCAGCCAAGAGAGTTCATATTCATATTCCATAATTAGAATATTTTTCAAGAGAAGAAAAATACACAAAGAACTCAATTTTAATCACTCAAACACTTTTTCATGATCATCAATCATCATCTAGCATCATCTTGGATCATCTAGATGTCATCTTGCATGGAATCTTCATCATACTTTGCTTGGTAAGTTTTTCACTAATATCTTACATGTTTTGTGTTTCTCTTATCTAGCAATCTCAATTAATTACTTGTTGGTTATTTTGTATGCTTTGGATACAATATTGAGATGAGTATGATGTATGTTTGAGAAGTTGTATTGTGCTAGCATATTAGGTTTTGTGCTTAATATTGATTAGCTAAACTAATTGACATGTCATTTAGTTTTGATATCTAGGATTGTTCTTAATTGCATATTAATCATCTTAGATAAGCATATAGGGTTTCCCTTGCTCTATGTTGCATTTTGGATATTTACATATATTCACTTAGGGTTGTATTCTCTTCATAGAGAAAGTAAGTCTTGTGTGTAGCATCCGGGATTAGGTTGCTTAGAATGCAAGCAAATTGGACTAGGTTCACTCATACCGGGATTAGGTAGGTGTGTGATTACTTCCGAGATTAGCTTGTAATCGTTTGCACATTCAGTGGATTCGAGGTTCGAGTGTGGTTTACTTACATAGCCCGTGGTTTTTCCCGTGAGGGTTTCCACGTAAAAACCAAGTGTTGTTTTAATTTCCGCACCATATTACACTTGCTTGTTTATATTATCTTAAGGGCATTTTCGTAATTTTGACTAACACGAAAAATTGGGTAAAAAGCGTAAAATCTATTCACCCCCCCTCTAGATAGATTTATACACACCGTGCTATAATTTGTTTCAGTCCTCTATTGGAACATGTAGTTCCTCTTATTGGGCGTTCAAGGGGGGCCGGGTCATTGATGGATCGTGTCTTGGAGGCAGGATCCTGGGTGGACTAGGTCCCCTTTCTCAATAGGTATTCTAAGGGAGCAACCTGGTTCTTAGTTGAACCACGCTTAGACCCAGTGTGTCCTGGAGGAGGCGCGACACATGGTAGACCGCGTCTTTCTTCTCAGTAGACACTTTAGAGTGACCGGGGATGCTTCCACGGTGGGTGCTAGGGAGTGGTGAGGTTCTTTAAATGGAAAAACTTTTCCTTGAATTAATTGCCTATTTTCCAGGTTAACAGAATTCCCTCCCGCCTTTAATGTTGATGGTGTCGCTGAACATTGGATGCGAGGTACCTAGTCGCATGAAAGGCTTTTCCTGCTTGGATTTTTCTGTTTACCTCTCTGAATTTATTGGAATTTGTCTTAATGGCCCAGCTTCTCCACGCATTAAATGCAGCATTGATAGCCCTCTGGATTTGGCACGTTTCTCGGGACATGGGCGTCAGTGAGGGGACGTTTTACTATGCCTTCTTCCACGTGGCATGTGCAGAGCAGCCAAACCGTCCCATCTGCTTTTTTGTCTTGCTTCCCCAGTCGTCCGATCACTTGGAGGGCTGAGATCTTCTCGTTCGAAATTTATGCATTCAAGGAGGCCTGCTCTAGGATGGACTCCTCCCAACTCGCTATGCTTCCTGCGAATGAATTGTCCTCTAGAGGCTCTGTCATGGCAGCTGAGGTATCACCTGAATGCTTCTTTCTCTTTAGATTATCTTAGGTGGCCATGCCAAGTGTTAGGCCTGCACATTTATTGTGGTGCTCTTTTCCCTTTCTTTTTTGCAGGTGTTCCGGCACATTTTGGCCCTAGGGCAGCAAGCTGTTTCGCTTCAAGAGGAACACCGTCTGACAGAGGAGAAGCGTACTAAGGTGGAGAAGGGTAGGGCGGAAGCGGAGAAGACCATCATCATGCTCATTAGGGAGAAAAATGAGCTGGACACTAAGGCCTCCCAGGTGAAGAAGGACCTTGATCGGGTGCAGAAAGAGTTGGAGGCTGAGGCTAACCGGTCCACTTGTCGGGTTCTAAAGCGGAATGAGTTGAAGGTCGAGCTGGCTGCTATGGAGAACCGCACTGTGGCTGCGATTTTGAGGGCGACAGAGGTAGAGGCTGGAGCTAACAAGTCCTTCAGGGACGGTTATTATCTTGCCCAGCTACATGTGCTCAGCACACTCCTCTTGATTTCGATCTTCATCAAATCCGGGGCTGGAGCAGGGAGGAGATCATGACAGGTGCTGATGGTGCGCCCAAGGTGCTGCTAGGGTAATTGGTGCCTCCCAGAGGCGGGGATGCAGCAAGCAGTAGCGACTCAGCTGGGAGCTAGAAAAGGGAACCCGACGTAACCAGGAATATGCCAGAATCACCGCCTGTGGAATCGAGAAAGTTACAAGCGGAGGCCCAAGAGGAGCGCCACTCGGAGGATACAGCCCGGGATATCTTGTCGAGCCAGCAGCCGATCGAGTCTAGCTTGTTGGTTGATGAGCCCGCTAGCTCTATGCAAGACCAGTGAACAATGCTTCTTCTATCATAATTTAGTTCGCACATGCTTTTGCTTCTTTGCTGTTATTTTTGCTTGATGATTTGGGGAGGATCAGGCCAGCTGTGTCTTGGTCTTCTTTTAGTAAGTAATTCTGAACTGATGCTTATGCATCCTTGAATTTTTCCTTTGCCTTGGTATTTTTTCTATTTGTGGGGAAGTTATGCCTTCTGAGTTCCAATCCTCCTTGTGGTATATAATGATGAACTAGTGCTCCTTGCACTTCACTGCTTGCTCTTTTTTTTTTTTTTTTTTTATGGATATGCTTGCCTAGCTTAGGTAGCCTGGATAGGTGCTATAGTCCTTCATGGTTCCCTTACGACTTTTATTGATGAAGTAAGAACCCTCATTTCTCATCCTTGCGTTGTCTTGATACTATTCTATGCACCTCACATATGCGTAGAAATATTTTGTGAAAACTGACTCTGATTTTATCTAAGTAGAATTAGCATCCTTTGTGACGGTGTAGCTATATCGGGCATAAACTAGTTGGCTTCACGCTAGGCTTGATATTGACTTAGGATTTTCTCCCAAATAACCCGCGCTCTTAATCAGGGCTTCTCCAAGAGGAAGGTTCTTGCTTGAATATCCACGAAGGCGTAATTATACTCATGCTCACAGTACTAAGACAACACCTATGCAGCATTTACAACCCTGGTCAAGGTACCTGGTATCGCTTAGACAGGGCAGGCGGGCAAGGCTATTTGAGCCAAAGTCCTTTCCTAAGGGGCTTTATATCCAGCCCATGACATCATGGTAGCTCATCTGAGGTACCCGGTATCTCTTAGACTTGGCAGACAACCATGGCCACTTAAGCCCAAGTCCCTTATTGGGGGGTCTCGTACCCAGCCCAAGGCACCGTGGTAGCTCATCTGAGGTACCCGGTATCTCCTGGACTTGGCAGGCAACCAAGGCCACTTAAGCCCAAGTCCCTTATTGGGGGGTCTCGTACCCAGCCCAAGGCATTGTGGTAGCTCATCTGAGGTAACCGGTACTAACAGGCGAAAATTGATATGATCAACTGTAGAAAACAACTTTTCATTCATTCAAAAGGGGGGGGGCGAAAAACACCATAGGTACAGGCGGTCACAACCGCTTCATTGTGTGGCTGAACCTCGGCTTTCAAGTGCCTGTCGGGTCACGCTTACATGAAAAGTGAACAAAATGAACTAGTGATATTTACAGTAGGATCCAAGTGTGCCTAATGGGGTCTCCATCAAGGTCCATCAGCTTGTATCCTCCCTGGCTCACCTTTGCCTTGATAAGGTATGGACCTTCCCAATTAGGAGCGAGGACACCATCAGAGCGGCGATGGGTATTTTATGTGACTTTCTTCAGTACCAGGTCGCCCTTCTTGAAGCTCTGGATCTTGACACCCTTGTTGAAACAGCGGGCAATCTTCTGCTAGTAGGCTGCCATCCTCAGGGCCACCCCTGCCTGCTTTTCTTCTATGAGATCTAGACATGCCCTAAGCTTGTCCTCATTGTCTTTCGGATTGTAGAGTTATGTGTGAAAGCTGGGAAGCTTCAGCTCGATTGGTAGAACATCTTCGACCCCGAAGGCTAGCGAGTAGGAAGTCTCCCCAGTTGCGGTCTTTTTGGTGGTCCGATAGGCCCACAAGATGTTTGGGAGCTGGTCCACCCAGGCCCTCTTCTCTTCCTGCAGCTTTTTCTTCAACAACTTCTTGATCGTTTTGTTTGTGGATTCAACCAAGCCATTTATTTGGGGGTGGGCTACTGAGGCAAAGCGACACTCAATCTTTAAATCTTCACAGTAGTCCCTGAAGCTGTAGTTGTCGAACTGCTTGCCTAAGTCGGTGATTATTGCCACGGGGACCCCAAACCTACATACCACATTTTTCTTGATGAAAGCAGTCATATTCGCCTTTGTTATGTGTAAGGATTCCCATATCTTGATTGGCTTATTTCGTGGACAAACCATGTGTTGGGGATTGTATGTAAGGGTAGCTTAAGTGATTCATTATCAAGCTCAAGACCCTTTCAAGTCCTTAAGGTTGTCAAGCACTCCAAAGGTATACTTCTAGTGCTTAACTTTCTTTGAAGAGATTTAGAAGCACACACACATTTTGCATTCCTACAATTGTGTGCATACTCTTCACATGTCACATTTCACACTAGCACTTTGATTGAAATATCTTGTTGTGTATTTATGTGTCTTATAATTCGTTTCCCAACATTGTTCAGAAACGTCCACACTTGCACTAATGAGTGCTTGGTTTAGCGTGAAGACCGCCTATGGAGAATGCCCTTGGCTTCTCCTTGATTTCACCACTTATGGTGAATCGGCGGCTGTGATCGGTGGCCTAGCCACCGAATTAAATCGTCGTTTGCGACCAGAAGTGTCTGGAGCAATTTTGTGGTTACGATCGGCGGCCACGACCGCCGTTCATACCTGATTGATTTAATCTCTCGGGTTTGATTCTATGGTTGAATTGGCAGTTTCGAAACCGCCGAATGAAACCGCCGTTGATGCTCTGTTCTTCTCGGGCTCAATTCGGCGGTTGTAATCGGTGGCCTGGCCGCCGATTGAAACCGTCGATCCGTATGTTTCAGGGGTAAAATTGTCTTTTCACATGCCTTGTTCTTGATGTCTATAAATATCTCACTTTCTCATTATCTGAATAAGTTCTTTTACTCCTTAGAACCCTAAACTTAAAAGAGAGATATTTGAGATAAAATCAAATCAAGAACTCACCTTTGACCACTCAAATCAAATCTTTTTTGCATCAAATTTCATATTGCATCTTCTATGACTATATAGAATGCATACATGCATGGGTTTGCATCATCACAACTTGCTTGGTAAGATTTTGATTAACTTCATCTTATTTTAGTATTTTTACTATCAAGCCATCTCTTTAAATTACTTGTATGTTTTAGATCATATGCTAAATACAAGAATAGAGAATTAATTGTGATGAATTGATTGAGTGTTGTATTATGATAGCTAATTAGGTTTTTGCTTAATCTTGATTAGCTAAGCTATTTGACATGTCATTTAGCTCTTGATATCTAGGATTGATTTAATTGTCATATCATCATCCTAGATAAGCATCTAAGGTTCCCTAGCCTTGTTTATTATTTGAATATTCATACATATTCATACATGTGTGTCCCTGCATCGTGGTTTAAACATTTGGTATAACACATTCACACATCTCATAGTATGCTCATGCATTGATCTTGTATAGACAAACATTATGGAATTGCATGCTTTGTGACTCTCTCTTTGATATGGCATGCTTGTGTGAATATGCGTTTATTTGTTTGTGTATTTTATGCTTTAGACTTGAACATGTTCTTATTTGATACCTTATTGAGTTCCGATCGTTTCGGTTACTCATTCATAAGGTTTCGAGTCCAAACGTTGTAGCTACGCTACTTTTCGTTCTCATTCGTTGAGTTGACTTCATCAACATTTTCCGAGATGATTTCTCAACCATTTTTCAAAGTTGTGTAGTCTTTGTCGTGCGTGAGGGAGTCATGGTTCGTAATCCGAAAACAGATTCAAAATCGGAGTTCGGATTCCCAAGATACGGCTGAAGAACCGAGGGAGCGCGCGAGAGAGGTCCGTGGCCGTGAGGCCACTTGGCCCACGCCGTGAGGGAGGCCATGGGCCCCACGGCCAGAGAAGCTCTCTGCCCCCATAAGGCCCACGCACCCCCCACGGGGTGGTGATGTGGCATATGCTGATTTGCCCAATAAATCTTTCTCTCTCTTCTTTTTAAACTCCTCTCCTTCCCTCCACACTTGTTTAAGATTTTCAAGAACACTTAGAGAAAATCTGCAGAAATTTCTTCAATTTTAGTTTTCTTATTTTGATCATAACTTTCTCATACGAACTCGAAATCAATCAATTCAAGAGCCGAAATTGTTGGTCTTGAGAAGAGCTACAAACCCCAAGCATTTCCAGAGGGAGCTGACTTCGTCATTGTTCCCAGCAGCCTGTTCTTCATTACGAGTTCAAGGTTGTTTGTTCAACTTCTTCTTTTTCAATTTCATCTTTGATCATCTCTTGATTCTTACTATTTGATTGATGAAATTTGTTGAGAAGTATGTTAGATCATATGCTAGGGGTGTTAGATCATTTGTAAATTGAGTTTTAGCTTTGTGATTTCTCTTGAACATATATGTGCTAAACTTGATTTTGTTTGAAATTGATTTTAGAAAATGTATATATGATGTGCCTCATATTATTTTCTAGATTTAATTTCATGATCTAAGAACTAGGTTTTTAGTGTGATATATTGAATATTCATACCTTGTTCTTATTGATTTGCATGTCTTGATTTCTAGATACTTTTGTGATTGTTTGTTGAAAGCATATTCTAGATTATCATTGAACATGTACATTTAGCTTGATTGATCATCTATCTTAATTTGATTGTGTTTGCATCATTTGCATCACTTTAGTTCATAGCCTTGCATTAGGTTGAAGTCTCTAGCAAAGTGAGTGAAGCTTTATGGATAGAGCAAGGAAGTCTTGATTAGAGTCGGGAAGACTCGGATAATCAAGCAAGGGAGTCTTGTCTAGGGTCGGGAGGATCCAGATAGGCAAGAAAGAAATCTTCCTAGAGATGTGAGCGTCTTGGATAGGAAGTTGCTTTCTAGAGGTGTGGGATACATCTCGGATAGGAAGTAGGCTTGGTGATTCACTAGCCCGAGGGTAGATTAAGAGTTGATAGCTTAAGCGGATATCATGAGTTGATAGCTTGAGTGTGTAAGTCCTTTTTCACATAGTGGATTGCTTTGCCGGTGGTTGTGGTATCAACCCGTGGATGTTTCCTCTTTGAGGTTTTACCACGTAAAAATACTTGTGTTCATTTTTGTTTTTACTTTTCTTTATCTTCCATATCTTTCATTGATTGCATATCTTGTAAATTGATTAACTCTTGTATAAGTGAAATCAATTAATTTGTCAAATATAATCAAGTGTGCATTTTCTTTGATATATTCCGCATTATTTTTTAAATTGGAAGAATTTGGAGCCTATACCTATTCACCCCCCCTCTAGGTGTATTTCACTACTACTTAAGGGAAATTTCACGCAGCTTGCGCGCTGCTACCACCAAGGCGAAGGCAAGTTTTTCTAGCTGGTTGTAATTTCTTTCGGCCTTACTGAGGGAGCGGCATACATAGTAGATGGGTCTTTGGATCCCTCCCTCGCATTCTTTCACCAAAGCCATGCTAGTCGCCGTGTCTGATACTGCAAGGTAGAGTTGTAGCACATCTCCTGGCAATGGTTTGACAAGCAATGGGGGGTTGGAAAGGTTGAAACAAATAATAGCACGGTGTGTATAAAGCTATCTAGAGGGGGGGTGAATAGATTTTAGCTTTTTACCCAATTTTTCGTGTTAGTCAAAATTACGAAAATGCCCTCAAGATAATATAACCAAGCAATTGTAATATGGTGCGGAAATTAAAACAACACTTGGTTTTTACGTGGAAACCCTCACGGGAAAAACCACGGGCTATGTAAGTAAGCCACACTCGAACCTCGAATCCACTAAATGTGCAAACGATTACAACCTAATCCCGGAAGTAATCACACACCTACCTAATCCCGGTATGAGTGAACCTAGTCCAATTTGCTTGCGTTCTAAGCAACCTAATCCCGGATGCTACACACAAGACTTACTTTCTCTTTGAAGAGAATACAACCCTAAGTGAATATATGTGAATATCCAAAATGCAACATAGAGCAAGGGAAACCCTATATGCTTATCTAAGATGATTAATATGCAATTAAGTATAATCCTAGATATCAAAACTAAATGACATGTCAATTAGTTTAGCTAATCAATATTAAGCACAAAACCTAATATGCTAGCACAATATAAAATCTCAAACATACATCATACTCATCTCAATATTGTATCTAAAGCATACAAAATAACAAACAAGTAATTAATTGAGATTGCTAGATAAGAGAAACACAAAACATGTAAGATATTAGTGAAAAACTTACCAAGCAAAGTATGATGAAGATTCCATGCTAGATGACATCTAGATGATCTAAGATGATGCTAGATGATGATTGATGATCATGAAAAGTGTTTGAGAATCAAGAATGGAGTTCTTGGAATTTTTCTTCTCTTTGAAAAATATCCTAAGTATGAATTCTGAATATGAACTCTCTTAATTGACCTAAAGTCAAAGTGGCATATATATAGGGGGCCAAATCAAAGTGTGGTCGTTTAAGTAAGTTTCAAAGAAACGCGCCAATCGGCGGTTTCAATCGGCGGCCAGGCCGCCGTTAATGACCGCCGAATTGAGCTCGTGAAGAACAGAGCATAAACGGCGGTTCATTCGGCGGTTTCGTGACCGCCGATTCCAACCGCCGAAACAGAACAGAGAGAACAAAATCGACCAGGTATGAACGGCGGTTTCGAACGGCGGTTTAATGCCCGCCGTTTCAACCGCCGAATTAGACCGAGAGATAAATCAATCAGGTCTTGAAACGGCGGTTTCGAACGGCGGTCGTGACCGCCGATCTTAACCGCAGAAAAGCTTCAGACCAATCTGGACTGAAACGGCGGTTTCATTCGGCGGCCAGGCCGCCGATCATAACCGCCGATCACCTAGAAAGGTGAAAACCAAGGAGAAGCCAAGGGCATTCTCCATAGGCGGTCCTCGCGCTAAACCAAGCACATTCTCGTGCATGCGCGGACGTTTCCGAAAGTTATCGGGAAACGAATTAACACAACAACAAGACACAATAACACACAACAAAATATAATAAATAAGTGCAAGTGTGAATTGTGACAAATGAAGAGAATGCACACATATGCAATGAATGTTTAGTGTGTGTGTGCTTCTAAATCTCTTCAAAGAAAGGTAAGCACATAGAAATTTACCTTCGGTGCTTATCAACACGAGGTCTTCAAAGGGCTTCGAACAAGAAGACCGATACTTAGGCTACCCTTACAAAGAACCCCACATATGTGGTTTGATCACGAAATAAGCCAATTAAAAACAACGGGAATCCTTACAATCTCCCCCTTTGGCTATTTCGTGACAAAACCATCACTCACAATGATTCCTCACAAAAAAAATAGAAACTACGGGATTATAATGATATTCTACATTACAAAGAGATAAGAGAATGCAACTTGAAGTCTTCAATCCTCTTGTAGAATAATCAATCCCTGAAAAGAGTTTCTAACATTTCTAATACAAGAAAAGTGTGAGATTAATCATGTGAGAACAATACCAAGCATTTGCATTTTTAGAATTTTAGAATTTAGGCACAACATTACCAAATGTATGCAATGTATGATAAATGCAATGCTCCCCCTCAACGGGTTACTCCCCCTCAATGTATGTTCTCCCCAAAGTGTACAATAGCTTCTATGTTTTGCACCTCCCCTTACCAATATCCTACTCCCCCTTTTTGTCATGATATAGGCAAAGGAGTAGTCCCCAACCGGTTCACTCATAGCAACGAGAGATAGAAGCATGCAAGATATGCATATACATATAAGTCACTTTATGCACTTCAATTAATTTGAGAGAAACAAGGAGATTTATTTTGAGAAAATGTGTGAATCCAACATGCTTTGCATACAAGACATATAGCATTCAAGTCCAAAATACAATGGTATTTGGCAAAGCAAATGACAAAGGTTTCTAATAAGAATTCAAACCAATATCACCAATGTCATGGGAAAAGCAAGGATATAGAGATTATTGATTTCAATTTAAGAGCAACTATATCCAACTTTATAAGCGAAACATGGCATGAGCGACTTTGCACCCTATTTGATTTTTCCGGATAAAATTATCCGTATGATAGTAACCATGTTCAACTAATAAAGAAAGAGAGACATTTGGAATGTAAATTCCTTTGAATGGATACAAGATCCTTTATTCATTTTGAGTCTCATAAGTTTTCACACAAGTTTTGCATTTTTAAGAATATGCAATCATCAATTCATGCTTTTCATGTGAGCATGTTTTATGAATTTCATGCTTTTTCATTTGTCATTAGCATGTTATTAAAGAATCATCATGTCATGGAGATAATCATAGGTCATTCAAATCATACTTCCAATGTAAATCTCCTAGTCCAAAAATGCATGTTTGAACATAAATATGACATGGATTGTAGACAAGCAAGGTTCACACTTATGGAATTTTAAAACATATATACATATGTACAACCAAGCTTACTCAAGCAATTAAAAGAAGAGGCATAAGATATTTCAAATTTTTTGCAAGATACAAGAATGCAAAATAGCTCTCTTTGCTTGAGTTCCCCATATGGGGTCAATCATAGAACATCACTCCACAAGACATACCCCAATAGATCTACTAAGAGTTTTAAATCGAGTAGCATCTAAGGGTTTAGTAAATAGGTCCGCAAGTTGATCATTAGTACCTACATGTTCAAGTACTATGCATTTATTTTCAACAAGCTCTCTAATGAAGTGATGGCGGATGTCAATATGCTTAGTTCTAGAATGTTGCACCGGATTCTTGGAAATATTAATGGCACTCATGTTATCACAAAATAGAGTGAGAGTACCTTGGTTGAATCCGTAATCCACTAGCATTTGCTTCATCCACATAAGTTGAGTGCATCCACTCCCCGCGGCTATGTACTCGGCTTCCGCCGTGGACAAGGAAATCGAGTTTTGCTTCTTGCAAAACCAAGACACCAAGTTGTTGCCTAGAAAGAAGCAACCGCCCGATGTGCTCTTCCTATCATCACAATTTCCTGCCCAATCCGCATCACTATATCCTACAAGACTAGGATTAGTGTCAAATGAGTACCAAATCCCATAGTTGGAAGTCCCATTCACAAAGCGAATGACTCTCTTAACCGAAGAGAGATGGGACTCCTTGGGATCGGATTGGTACCTAGCACAAACTCCTACACTAAATGATATATCGGGCCTACTTGCGGTCAAATAGAGCAAGCTCCCTATCATGCCACGATATAAGGTTTGGTCCACACTTTTACCGCTAGCATCCTTGCTTAGCTTCAAAGTGGTGCTCATAGGAGTGTCACAATGTTTGGCTTTTTCAAGACCAAACTTCTTCACAAGGTTTTTGGCATATTTGGCTTGGGTTATGAAGATCCCATTATCAAGTTGCCTAATTTGCAAACCTAGGAAGTAATTAAGCTCACCAACAAGACTCATCTCAAATTCATGAGACATAACATCAACAAATTGTTGGACCTTGGTGTTGTTGGTGGAGCCAAACACTATGTCATCAACATATATTTGAGCTATGAAAAGCTCATCATTATCTCTCTTGATGAATAGTGTCTTGTCAACACTACCTCTTGTGTAGTCATTGTCAACAAGAAATTGAGTGAGGCGCTCATACCAAGCCCTCGATGCTTGTTTCAACCCATATAGTGCCTTCTTGAGGCGATAGACATGGTTGGGGTGGTGTGCATCCACAAACCCCTTGGGTTGTTCAACAAACACTTCCTCTTGCAAGAAGCCATTGAGGAAGGCACTCTTGACGTCCATTTGGTGCAATTTGAACTTGTGCACACAAGAGATGGACAAGAGAAGCCTAATGGACTCTAAGCGGGCAACGGGAGCAAATGTCTCCTCAAAGTCGATACCCTCAATTTGAGAGTACCCTTGTGCTACAAGTCTAGCCTTGTTCCGCACTATGTTGCCATCCTCATCGGATTTGTTCCTAAATATCCATTTAGTGCCTATGACATTAGTGGTCTTAGGCCTAGGAACTAGAGTCCAAACCTCATTCCTTTCGAATTGGTTTAGCTCTTCTTGCATGGCAAGAACCCAAAATTCATCATGTAAGGCTTCTTCAACCTTTTTGGGTTCAATTTGAGAGGTGTAGCAAGTATAGCTAATAAGATTAGCAAGTTGACGTCTAGTCCTAACACCCTCATTTACCTCTCCAATGATATCTTCTTTATCATGGAGTTTCCTAACCCATGGAGCGGGTTCTTTAGAGTCCAAGAGAGGAACTCTAGTAATGGGTTGTGTGACTTCATTAGATGTCCCAACATTGGGAGTCACCACAACCCTCTCCAAAGGAGTGTCATCCTCTAGAACATCCTCTTCCTCATGGTCATTAGACTTGAGCCTAGTATCATCAATGACCACATTTGATGATTCCATGACGGTTCGAGTCTTCAAGTTGAAAACTCTATAGGCTTTACTATTCAAGGCGTAGCCAATAAAGATACCCTCATCACTCTTAGCATCAAACTTGCCAAGTTGATCACGGTCATTTAAAATGTAGCATTTGCTTCCAAATGTGTGGAAGTAGCTAACATTTGGCTTCCTACCCTTCCATAGCTCATAGGAGGTGTTTCTAGAACCGGGCCTTAGGAACACACGATTTCCTATATAGCAAGCCGTATTGATGGCTTCGGCCCATAGGTTCCTAGGGACATTGTTGCTAAGCAACATCACTCGGGCCATCTCTTGGAGGACCCTATTTTTCCTCTCAACAACTCCATTTTGTTGAGGTGTCCTAGGAGCCGAAAACTCATGGGAGATGCCTAAGCTATCACAAAAGCTTTCAAAAGAGGCATTCTCAAACTCTCTCCCATGGTCACTTCTAATCCGTTTAATGCTTCTAATGTTAGATTTCATTTCATTTTGTAATTTAGTACAAAGCATTTTAAACTTATCAAAAGTTTCGGATTTTTCTCTAAGAAAGTATGTCCATGTAAATCTAGAGAAATCATCAACACATACAAAAATGTATCTCTTTCCACCCAAACTTTCGGTTTGCATGGGACCCATTAGGTCCATGTGGAGAAGCTCAAGAGGCTCCTTGGTGGTGAGATACTTACCCTTTTTGTGCATGCTTTTAGTTTGCTTTCCTTGTTGGCAAGGTCCACAAACACCATTGGCTTTCTTCCCAAGCTTAGGGAGGCCACGCACACACTCGAACTTTCCAAGGGTCCGTAGATCCCTAAAGTTCATGTGGCCAAGTCTTTCATGCCACAACTCAATTTGCTCATCCATGGACACATTGTTTGAGACTATTCTAGCTTCAAGACAATAGCAATTGTCGCTAGATCTCATACCTTTCAATAAGGTTTGTCCATCGGGCTTTAGGATTGAGCAATCATCTTTACAAAACAAGACGGAATATCCTTCATCACTTAGATGTGAAATGCTTATTAAATTGGCTTTCAAGCCATCAACAAATAAAGCATCGGATAAGGAGGGTAATCCGGGAACGGAAATGGTTCCTTTCCCTACAACTTTCTTTTTGGATCCATCACCAAAAGTGACATATCCACCTTCCTCCATAACAAGAGTCTCGAAGAAACTCTTGTTTCCCGTCATGTGCCTAGAGCACCCACTATCTAGATACCAAAAATTAGAAGAATTTGCCTTCAAGGCTATTTGAGCAACATGGCAAACAATGTCATTCTTTCTAATCCACCTAAAAACAATCTTAGCTTTCTTAGTGGTCTTTGGTATATGGGCTCTAGATGTCCTAGGATCATGCATAATAATATTATCATTCCTAGGAACATGCATCATGGCTCTTTTCTTTTTCTTTTCAATCATGCTTTGTTTTCTACACATTTTAATATATTGAAAGCAATTTGGTCTAATATGACCATCAAATCCACAAAAATGACATATAGGAGTGAAATAAGGAATCATACCTTGTCCTTGTCATTGTGGATGAAAGGGTTCAATTCTTCTTCGTTGTTGAACCGGTCTTGGTTGCTTCCTAGCTTGAGGTTGCATGATAGGTCTCTTTCCTTTGTGAGCCATTTGAGGAGGAATGTTGGCTTGAGAGACCCTAGGGGGTTGAGCTTGAGGTTTCCTTCTTGGACCCATCTTCACTTGTGCATTAGAGCATTGTCCTACTTCTAATTTCTTTCTAGGAGCTTGCACAAATGAAGTTTCTTCTTTCTTCAAGCTCTTGACAAACACGGTCTTGTTAGAGGTAGAGATCTTCTTGTCATCTTCATACCCAAGACCCCTCTTGTCACATGGACTCTTTCCAACACCAAGCATATGGTCAAGCTTCTTGGTGCTAGAATCCATCCTAGTCATAGAATTTCTAACTTCTTCAAGCTCACTCTTTAGACTTTCTTCATTCCTCCTAGATAAAGCTAACTCCTCTCTTAGCTTATCTTCTATCTTCTTGAATTTTTCCACTTGTTCACCTAAGTGGTCATTATGAGATGCAAGCTCAAGATTTTCTTCTCTCAACATCTTGATCTTTCTTGTGCTCTTGATTGCTAAATCATTAAACTCGGCATGGCATTTAGCAAGCACCTTTTTCTCCACAAAACTACTTATGGAGTTAGATGAGGAATCACTTTCTTCTTCACTTGAGTCATTTTCCTCTTGACTCATTTCCTCTTTCTCACTACCACTTTTGCTCTTATGTGAGGAGGCAAAAGCTAGGAGGTTAGCCATGAGCTCTTCTTCACTTGAAGACTCATCTTCCTCATTGGAGTCATCACTACTCCCACTCCAAGTGGCGGCCATCACTTTGCTCTTCTTCTTATCATTGTGATTAGCACATTCGGGGGCAAAGTGACCAATCCCACCACATTCAAAGCATCGGACCCCTTTCCTTTCGGTCCTCTCTTGTCTAGGCTCAAACTTCTTGAAGGAACTTTTTTTCTTCAAATCTTGTCCTCTTGACCCAAATCCCTTCTTCTTCTTGAACCCCATAACCTTGTTGAACCTTTTCACAAATAAGGCAAGGTCTTCATCCGATTCATGCTTTGCCTCCTTTGCATCCTTAGATGCTTTCAAAGCTATTCCTTTAGACTTCTTAGGAGGAGTAGTGGTGCTAGGAGCCTTCCTAGACTCATATGCAAGGAGACGCCCAATCACCTCACTTGGCTTCATATCCATGTAGCCACTATTTTCTTCTATGGCCGTCACCTTGGATTCAAACCTATCGGGGAGAGATCTCATAATTTTTTGCTTGACTCTCCTATCCGAATACGGGTCTCCGAGTTGATGGCTTTGATTTACAATGTCCATCAATTTGATTTCGAAGTCATTGAAGCATTCATCCTCTCCCATCCTTAGAAGCTCAAACTGAGTTTGGAGGACTTGAAGCTTGGACTCCTTCACCACCTCGGTTCCCTCATGTGCAACTAGAAGGATGTCCCATGCCACTTTGGCAATCTGAGTATTCTGAATAAGCTTGTACTGATTCTCATCCATAGCACACATAATGGCATGCATAGCCTTCCTATTCCACTTAGAAGCCTCAAACTCTTGTGCGTTCCATTGCGCCTTAGGCTTCAAAACATCTTGTCCTCCACCATCGGGAGTCATCATAGGGAGATCATATCCGTCTTCCACCGCCATCCATGCACGGTCATGAATTTGGCATATGTAGGATTCCATCTTCCCTTTCCATTGGGAATAGTTCAATCCGGTAAGAAGTGGAGGCCTTGTGCTAGAAGCTCCTTCGTGGCCACCACCATTTCCACCGATTCCACTCATAGTGTTTATGAATGAATGAAATGAATGCAAATGTATGAATGATCAAAAATCACACAAAATGCAAAACACACCAAAATAAGCAAGGATCACCTATGTATGTCTAGGAACCCGCTCTGATACCAATTGAAACAAATAATAGCACGGTGTGTATAAAGCTATCTAGAGGGGGGGTGAATAGATTTTAGCTTTTTACCCAATTTTTCGTGTTAGTCAAAATTACGAAAATGCCCTCAAGATAATATAACCAAGCAATTGTAATATGGTGCGGAAATTAAAACAACACTTGGTTTTTACGTGGAAACCCTCACGGGAAAAACCACGGGCTATGTAAGTAAGCCACACTCGAACCTCGAATCCACTAAATGTGCAAACGATTACAACCTAATCCCGGAAGTAATCACACACCTACCTAATCCCGGTATGAGTGAACCTAGTCCAATTTGCTTGCGTTCTAAGCAACCTAATCCCGGATGCTACACACAAGACTTACTTTCTCTTTGAAGAGAATACAACCCTAAGTGAATATATGTGAATATCCAAAATGCAACATAGAGCAAGGGAAACCCTATATGCTTATCTAAGATGATTAATATGCAATTAAGTATAATCCTAGATATCAAAACTAAATGACATGTCAATTAGTTTAGCTAATCAATATTAAGCACAAAACCTAATATGCTAGCACAATATAAAATCTCAAACATACATCATACTCATCTCAATATTGTATCTAAAGCATACAAAATAACAAACAAGTAATTAAATGAGATTGCTAGATAAGAGAAACACAAAACATGTAAGATATTAGTGAAAAACTTACCAAGCAAAGTATGATGAAGATTCCATGCTAGATGACATCTAGATGATCTAAGATGATGCTAGATGATGATTGATGATCATGAAAAGTGTTTGAGAATCAAGAATGGAGTTCTTGGAATTTTTCTTCTCTTTGAAAAATATCCTAAGTATGAATTCTGAATATGAACTCTCTTAATTGACCTAAAGTCAAAGTGGCATATATATAGGGGGCCAAATCAAAGTGTGGTCGTTTAAGTAAGTTTCAAAGAAACGCGCCAATCGGCGGTTTCAATCGGCGGCCAGGCCGCCGTTAATGACCGCCGAATTGAGCTCGTGAAGAACAGAGCATAAACGGCGGTTCATTCGGCGGTTTCGTGACCGCCGATTCCAACCGCCGAAACAGAACAGAGAGAACAAAATCGACCAGGTATGAACGGCGGTTTCGAACGGCGGTTTAATGCCCGCCGTTTCAACCGCCGAATTAGACCGAGAGATAAATCAATCAGGTCTTGAAACGGCGGTTTCGAACGGCGGTCGTGACCGCCGATCTTAACCGCAGAAAAGCTTCAGACCAATCTGGACTGAAACGGCGGTTTCATTCGGCGGCCAGGCCGCCGATCATAACCGCCGATCACCTAGAAAGGTGAAAACCAAGGAGAAGCCAAGGGCATTCTCCATAGGCGGTCCTCGCGCTAAACCAAGCACATTCTCGTGCATGCGCGGACGTTTCCGAAAGTTATCGGGAAACGAATTAACACAACAACAAGACACAATAACACACAACAAAATATAATAAATAAGTGCAAGTGTGAATTGTGACAAATGAAGAGAATGCACACATATGCAATGAATGTTTAGTGTGTGTGTGCTTCTAAATCTCTTCAAAGAAAGGTAAGCACATAGAAAATTACCTTCGGTGCTTATCAACACGAGGTCTTCAAAGGGCTTCGAACAAGAAGACCGATACTTAGGCTACCCTTACAAAGAACCCCACATATGTGGTTTGATCACGAAATAAGCCAATTAAAAACAACGGGAATCCTTACAAAGGTAACTCTGGAGCTCTCTGAAGGCGTGCTCGCTTTCCTCATCCCTCTTCCCTTCTTGATGGCTTGGAAAAATGGGAGACACTTATCGGTGGACCGTGATATGAATCTGCTAAGGGCAGCGAGGCGGCCAGTTAATCCTTAGACGTACTTTAAAGTAGTGGGGGACTGGAGTTCTAGTATAGCTTTGATTTTTTTCTAGGTTCGCTTCGATCCCTCTTTCATGAACCATGAATCCCAAAAACGTCCAGGCCGAAACCCCAAATGCACACTTGTCCGGGTTTAACCGCATTTGGTTCCTTCGAAGCACTTCAAAGGTCTCTCTGAGGTGGTCAGGGTGCTGCTCTACCTGCTGTGATTTGGTTATCATGTCATCCACGTAGACTTCCATGGTATGACCGATCTGCTCTTTGAATAGCTTGTTAACCAACCTCTGGTAAGTGGCTCCGGCATTCTTAAGCCCGAAAAGCATCATCTTGTAGCAATACAAACCTTGGTTTGTGATGAAGCTGGTCTTCTCTTGATCTAAGTGGTGCATGGTGATTTGATTGTAACTGGAGAAGGCGTCCATGAAACTCAGGGTCTTATTTCCCGCGATCGAGTCAACGAGCTGGTCGATCTTAAGGAGGGGGAAACTGTCCTTTGGACAGGCGCGATTGAGGTCAGTGTAGTCTACGCACATCCGCCACTTCCCATTGGTCTTTGGGACCATGACCACATTAGCAATCCACTCCAGGTATCGCGCCTCTCTGATGAACCCGGCACGGAAGAGCTTGTCTACCTCCTCTTGTACCGCCGCATTTCAGTTTGGGTTGAAGTATCTCTTCTTCTGCTTTACGGGTTTGAAGGTAGGGTCCACGTTGAGGAGGTGTATTGCTAGGTTAGAGGGGATGCCAGGCATCTCTTCGTGGGACCAGGCGAATACATCATTGTAGTCCCAGAGAACCTTTTGTAGGGCGGCCTTGTGCTGGGAAGCCAAGGTGGATCCTATCTTCACTGTCTTTGGAGGGTTCTCTTCCCTAACCATGACTTCTTCCAATTCTTCAGCCAGTCCTTCTCTCTCCTTCTCCTCCTCCTCCTCCTCCTCTTCCTCTTCCTCTTCCTCTTCCTCTTCCTCTAGCGTCTCTTCTTCAAATGTTTCTTCCTCAACTTTCGGTTGTTCTATTGTGCTTCTCATGTGCTCCCATCCTAAGTCATATGGTTTCACATTAACCGAGAGGTTCATTTCCAGTGGAACACCTTTTACTCCCGGTCCTCCCTAGTCGGTTTCCGTGGTGATTTGGGAGCACTGCTTGACCAGTGCATAGGGATTTGATGAGATGACATAACACCTGCGCGCCATTTGTTGGTCTCCTCTTAGGATTCTAACTTCCTCGCCTATCGGGAATTTTAAGACATTGTGGTAGATTGACAAGACTCCATTAATCTTTGAGAGGAAGGGTCGTCCTAGAATCATGTTGTAGGCGTTTGGAATGTCTACTACCATGAAATCAATCATGTTGTTCACTTGCCGGGGAGCTTCTCCTATGGCCACCGGGAGTATTATGGAACCTGCTGGCATCAAATAGTCCCCAGTGAAACCATACAGGGGGTGGTGCAACTATAAAAACACGGTCGACGGAGTTGGCAGCGATCCAACGTGTCCTTGAAGATTATATCCACGCTACTTCCAGTGTCTATCATTACCCGGGCTACCCAGTTGTTTGCTACCTGGACAGTGACTACCATCAAGTCATCATGGGACTGGACCGTGTTGTAGGCATCATCCTCTGTGAATATGATTTGAGCGGAGCTGGGATGATTTGATGCACCCCCGCTGACTTTTAGCACCTGGCTCCCCGTATCGTGTCGGGGTACTTTCTTGGCGTGATTCTTCCTAGAGTTATTGGATGTACCGGCGAGGGTGGGCCCCCCGTAAATAGTGTTGACAATCTGGATTTGTTCCATCAGATCTCTTCCTTGGTCTTTTCTCCTTTCATCTGGCTCCTTCATCTCTTTCTGGACCTGCTTCCCCATCTTAATCCCGTCCCTCACTTGTTGGAGGAATTCCACCAGCAGATCACCTCTCACTAGGCCCTTGATTTGGTTATGTAAGCTGTAGCACTCCGAAGTGTTGTGTCCTATGTCCTGGTGGAAGTCACAATACTTGTACTTGTTCCTCCTGTCTGCTGGGAGCTTCATGGGGTCGGGCTTCTTCAGGAGTCCCTTGTCTTGGATTGCCAGATAGATTGTTTCCCTCGGGGCATTGAGGGGTGTGTAATTGGTGTATTATTCTTCCTCTGATTGGGTGATCCTAGCGACCTCTCTTACAGGCGATGGCGTCCTCCGGATCTTTCTTGGTGGGGATATCCTCCTGAAGGGGCGTGC
This sequence comes from Acer yangbiense, assembly GCA_008009225.1. Lineage (NCBI taxonomy): Eukaryota > Viridiplantae > Streptophyta > Magnoliopsida > Sapindales > Sapindaceae > Acer > Acer yangbiense. Next base: position 550,206 of record CM017769.1, read on the forward strand.
CCTGCTAGGGGGAAGCGGAGGTAGATGGTAAGTGGATCGGCTCAGAGGATTACTCCTAAACTTGGGAACCGGTTCCTTCTCCTTTCTTTGGTTGTTGTCCCCCTTCTGTCGCTTGCTCGAGCGTGACTCGTCATGCTCTATCTTGATACGGTACTACTCATCTAGCTGCACTTGCTCCAAAGCTCGGCTGTATGCCTCCTGGTATGTTTCAGGTTTATCCTTGCTGAAGGAACGCCACAGTTTTCCTACCCAGAGGTTTTTTCAAAAATTGGTGAGGGTTTCCTTTTCAATGTAAACCCCCATCTAAATGACCTCCTTGTGGAAGCGTTCCACGTAGGATTTGAGCTTCTCTCCTCGCTCTTAGACTACGTATTGTAGCAGGATCGAGTCCTTAAGCGGTGGCTTGACACCCTGGAATTGAGCATAGAAGTCCCTTGACAACTTGGTGAACGAGTTGACACTCCCTGGAGGGAGTTTCCTGAACCATGTCTTGGCGAAATCGATGAGAGTACATGGGAACATCCGGCACATAGCCTTCCGGGAGGCGTTTTGCACTTCCATCTACTACACAAAAGACTCTTAAGTGGCTTAAGGGATCTTCCACACCTGAATACACCTTTTCTGGCATCTTGAATTTTGGAGGGAGGGTAGCATGCTGAACTTCCCTTGATAGCGGAGCATTCATCTCCCCAAGGGGGTCCTTCTTCAGTCCCTTGTACTTGACCTTGTCTTTTTCCAATTCCGCTAGGCGCTTGGCCATCCTCTTCATCTGCTCTTCCATGCGACCTTGTCCCCTTTCACGAGATTGGGCCTCTGCTTCTTCTTCTCCTTCTCCTTTTCCTTCTCTGGCAGCGATCCCGGAGGCAGCCAACGCTTCATGCCTGGCTCCATGGCCCCTTCTGGGGGGGTTTGGGTTCCCGCTCCTATTCTACGTGGCCTCTGTCCGGCTCCCGGTGTCAAACCTTTCCTTAGCTCTCGTCATAGCAGGGCGAGCTTGGTGGCCTGCCGAAGGTGGCGAGGCTCTAGGCCCTCCAATCTCTGATCGGGCTCTTCGGGGCTCTGGAGCATTTGCCTTTGGTAAGGTTCCTGTGGGGGCCAGTCTATCGAAGACGGCTTTGGAGGGGCTCAACTTATCAAAGACAGGTGCCCGGTTGCTAGGACCCGCTCCATCATGATACTTACCAAGTAACTCCTGTCGCAGTCCCTCTAGGAAATTGGTGACATGACGGTTAAAAGTGTTTTGCTAGGGCGGTCCCGGTGAGGGATGAGCTTTGGTTGAGGCCGCATTGGTTAGAGCCTGACCTTCCGCCTGCGGTGGCTGGCCTCGCGTTGGAGTACTCTCCAAGGATTCAGCTCCGTGGGTGGCAAGGTAGGAGCGAGGCCCAGATGGGTCTGCCTAGTTTTAGGACAATCTCAACCTTATATTTGTTGAAGTAGTTGGGATACTTTGAGAGAAAGAAAAAACACACTACATGTGAGTTTCCCACAGACGGTGCCAAACTGTTATCCTAAAAAATCCATCGGGAGTTTCCCGGGACAACCTGGACCATGGCGTACGGGTGCACCGCAGCTGATCTGGACTGGGTAGGGGATGGCTCCTCTTTTCCCAGGGTATGTACCGGGAGAGGCCCTTGGTCCGGTTGCCAGGGACCGGTGCAATGCAGTAGAACTGGTCCTGCAAGCGAGGATGAGGTTGAGATTGTGTATATAGGGGCATGACAAGTGCAATTTTATTACAGCGAAGAATGGATCTTTTTATTCTTTAACGATGGAGTATATTATGGGTCATTTTATGTGCTATGACTGGTTATTACAATGAAAGAAAATAAAACAAATGTACGGTACACTAGCTAAATGGGGGCAAACTCATGAGAGTTTTAGCTAAACGAGGCAGTAGCCAAGTAGGTCACGCATAGGAGCTTGGGTCAGGCGGGATAATAGCTAAGTAGGACACACATAAGAGCTTTGTTTAGGCAAGGTAGTAGCCAAGTAGATCACGCATAGGAGCTTGGGTTAGGTGGGGTAGTAGCCAAGTAGGACACACATAGGAGCTTTCTTTAGGCGAGGTAGTAGCCAAGTAGATGTCTCGGTTTCCAGACGCCAACCCCTTCCTCTTGGAATGTAGGGGTATTTATAGTGTCTCTGGTGGGGGGTAGGTGGAAGCAGCTCATTTAGGCGGAAATTCCCGATTCCATCTCCACCGTTCCCTCTTACCAGCAATCGCGATGTTACAGAATCAAGGGTTAGGATCGCGCCACCTTGCTTTTCCTCTATTGAGGGCCCGGTTTTGGTAGGTGGGAGCCGTAGTTCCCAGGGCGAAATTGGTGGGGCTGATTCTAGCCTCTACTTTTGAGTAGGGCCGTGGTGGTCACACACCTTGGAGGGCCTTGATCGTTACACCTAGGCCTTAGGCACACATAGGCACTTTTGTAGGGCTGATATGGCGAATAGGTGGTGTTTTCAGAGGTTTTGATTGGTTGGACGGGGTCATTGCAGCAATGGGGGGTTGTTATCAAAATCTGGCCTGGCGGGGGACAGTGTCAGTGCCTGTTCCCCTGCACACTGTTAGGCACTCTCCTCCACCATTTCCTTCTTCGTGCTTGTTGAGTTCCTGTCCATATTTTGCTGGGGAATCATAGAATCCCCTCTCATGCATGAGATAGTTGACCTCTAATTAGGGCTACAATAGAGGGAGGTTCGACCATTGATGCAATGTGGCCAGCGGACGATCCTGACCGTAGGTTGCTTGTCTTTCCCCACTTGTGCTTGCTGCCTCGCATTAATGGGCTGGTGCTGAAGCTTTGCAGGTTATTCCCAGTCCCTCCTTTATCCCATATGAGCTGGGATAAGGGCTGGCGTCAGCCCTTGGAAGGGTCATGGCTGGTTAATTACTATGAACGACGTCAGCCCTGTGGAGCGGGGGGTTGTTAGAACGTTCTAAGGAGGTCTTCTCCAGTGGGCCGTCCTAGTTGTGGGAGGGAGTTATGCATGCCTGGGTAGGCGATGCTTAGGATGGCTCTTAGCCGGGTCGTTGGCTAAAAGCGAATCCTCTACTGGAACATGTAGTTCCTCTCATTGGGTGTTCAAGGGGGGCTTGGTCATTGATGGACCGCGTCTTGGAGGCAAGATCCTAGGTGGACTAGGTCCCCTTTCTCAATAGGCATTCTAGGGGAGCAACACGGTTCTTAGATGAACCGCGCTTAGACCCGGTGTGTCCTGGAGGAGGCGCGGCACATGGTGGACCGCGTCTTTCTTCTCAGTAGGCACTTTAGAGTGACCGGGGATGCTTTCACGGTGGGTGCTAGGGAGTGGTAAGGTTCTTTAAATGAAAAAGCTCTTCCTTGAATTAATTGCCTATTTTCTCGGTTAACAGTTTCTTTTGGGTGCATTTTTAATAAGAAGAGAAGGTTACTTGCTAGACTCCAAGGTATTCAAAGAAGTTTAGGTGAAAGAGCTAATCCTGGCTTGATTAAACTGGAGGCTAAACCACAAAAGGAGTATAATCGTATCATTGAGCAAGAGGAGATTTACTAGCTTCAAAAATCTAAGTGTACTTGGTTGAAAGAAGGTGATAAAAACACTAAATTCTTATATCTTGCCACTATGATTCGTAGGAGGTATAACAAATTGGAAGGTCTCAAAGGTGATGATGGTACTTAGTAGAGTGACAAAGAAGGTCTGAAGATCATTGCCGTTTCTTATTTTCTAAATCTTTTCTCTACTTAATCCTGTGTGGGCAACTATGATCGCCTGCCTCGCTTTTTTCCTTAGTCTGGACGATTCTATTGTTACTGATTTATGTAAAGGTGTTAGTGATGATGAGGTTAAGGCGGGAATTTTTGGGATTGGTGGTCTAAAAGCCCCTAGACCAGATGGTATACCTACAGCCTTCTTTCACAACCAATGAGAAGTTTGTAGTAAATATTTGATCAATCTTGTAAGGGACAGTTTTAGGGTTGGTTCTTTCCCGGTTGAGCTGATCCAAATCCTCATTGCCCTTGTCCCTAAAGTGCCTAGTCCCCTTGACATGTCCCAACTTAGGCCTATTGTAATACTGCTTATAAAATCATTAGCAAAGTTATAGTCCAAAGACTTAGGAGTTTGTTGCCTGAGATTATTAGCCCCAACCAAGTTACTTTCATCCATGGTAGGCATATCCAAGATAATATTGTGGTTGCCCAAGAGGTTCTCCATAAATTTAAGACGATGAAAGGTAACAAAGTCTTTGTGGCTTGAAAAATAGACCTAGCTAAAGCCTATGATAGAATCCAAGGAACTTCATCAGACATGTTATCATGGAAGCAGGTATTAGGGGTACTTTACTAGATCTAATCATATGGTATATAACTAGTGTTCAATACAAAATGGTGTTGAATAGGGAGGTTATAGAGTCATTCACTCCTAGTTGTGGTATTAGACAAGGGAATCCCCTTTCCCCTTACATTTTTGTCATATGCATGGAAAAGCTTTCTCACCTGATCACTCAGAGGTTAAATCTTGGTACATGGAAATGTGTTAAGATTTCTAGAAGGTGTCCGAAGGTGTCTCACTTATTCTTTGCGGATGATCTTATTTTATTTGGTCCAGCCACCATCTCTCAAGCTTAAATCATGAAGGATTGCCTTGACATTTTCTGTAATTTATCTAGGCAGCAAGTTAGTTATCCTAAATCTAGAGTTTTTGCTCTAAAAATGTTAAAGAGAGTGATGCTAGATTAACTGTTGGGTTTGTGATTCTCCTCTCACTAAAGACCTTGGTAAGTGATTGCGAGTTCTTCTCATCCATGGCAGGATTGGTATCAAAACCTATGTTATTAATGGCCGGATCATTGGGAATACATGTGTCATAACGAAATGTTATTAATGGCTAGGTCACCGGGAATATAGGTGTTATAACGAAATGTTATTAATAGCCGGGTCACCGGGAATACGAATGATACTACGTGACATGAGCCAATCTTTTATTGTTCTTAATGTTATTGAAAGTTTTTCTTCAAGCTTTACCTAATATATTTATATTTATGAATAAAGGTTTATGTTTCCAATTTTTTTATTTTTTTATTTTTTATTTATTTTTATTTTTATTTTTTTTTATTTATTATTATTATTATTATTATTATTATTATTATTATTATTATTTACATAAATGTGTTTTAAGCTTGAGATAAGAATTTTTCCTCACTCTTTTTACATATTTATCACTTATTGTGTGTGCTATTATTTACTGAGTTGACGGTTTACCCATCGTCACCACCATTTTTGCAAATTAAATTCTTGTATATAGAAGAGATGAAGTATATATTAGCATATTGAAGATATGTATCGCTAGAGGATTTAATGTCGTGTGTACATGTTGTAATGATTGAGTTTATTTAATGTTTTAATTAGGATAGACCGTGGAGATTTAATTGAAATGAATTGTATCAAATATGGGTATTGTAATTTGAGTATATATTATTGAAGATTATACTTGTTAATTTAGGTTTATGTAAGTTTCGAATTATGTAACATCTTAGTTCCATTGGGTCCCGGATTCGGGGTGTTACAATGTTATCACTTGTATGAGATGTAATAGACTTGTAAGCAAATTGGGTAATGTATATTAATTGTTCCCTTGGAGTTGGAGATACATGAAAGTTTGGCATCTTAGTTCTTGGTTACAATAAGGATATTGAAAATATATATGAAAATGAGTAACTGATGCTGAAGAAGCTTATGGCGACATCATAGGCCTTTCAGCTACAAAAGGGAGCTGAGTTGCTGCTTCAATAACAACAATTTCTTCTGCAACTTGAACATGTTTATATGATTCTCTGGTCATCTTCTGCATCTGTGTCTCAGATGCATTGGAGTCTTCCCCGCCTCTGCTTTTTGATCCTTCAATCCAACCTTCCAAAGATGTTTTCACGAAATCATCAAACTTGAATATGCTACCCATCTTCATACAGCAGGCAAACATAAACAAAACAGAATGAGAATGAAAATATGAAATTCCTCATAAAGAATGCATATGCGCAATAAAGAACACAAGTGTCTATTAACCTGAGTGACAAGAGCATACAAAGGCAAGGTGCTGTAACAGCAGAGAAATTGAACCATCACTCTGCATACACGAAAATGTAATGAGAGAAATATGACAGAAAGAAGAAGTAGCAAACAGTCAGTCATCTGTGATCTTTTACCCCATAACAAGTCTTGGGATGATGTAGCCCAGTTTTTCCATGATGCACGAACGAAATCCGTATGTACACTGCATTTAAACAAAGTGGTTTTTATCTGTGTATATATATGCCTAGAAAGTTTTAGAGAACTTGGTGGTTAACAAAGTATTTGTGCACATACCCAAATCCAGACAAAGAATGCAATCTCAAATGCATTCTGAAATAAAATGAAGTGGATCAAGTCAAGGACAATGCCAGGGCGACCAAACCAAAAGTATTCATCAGAAGGTTTCACTTTGTCTGTTTGATTCTGTTTTTTGTTCAGATCGACATCTTGAGCCAAGCGGTAGATTATGTGTTCCAGCTTAGCACCCACAAGAAGTAGAAGCTGTAACTCAATTCAACTCAACAAAGTTAGGCTAATGCCATTCCCCAACCAATGTAAATATCATTTTGAATGGAGCTAATAGACACTTACAATTAATGGTAAAAAAGATAACCAAAAATATGTGTGCCATCCTGAATTTGGAGTTCATCCATGGAAACTCTTAGAGATGTTATTGTGAAACAATGAAAGTAGATTCAGATAAAAGGAAAGGAAATATACCTTCCAAATTCAGCAGCAAAAAGATCACAACAAATAGCCACAGGTACCAGCTATCATTAATATTAGTTGACAATATTAGGACACTGAAAGAAAATTCTTTTATATCTTTGAATGCACTTCAACAAGTAAAATGTATGCGTTTCCAAGGTTACCTTATGCCAACAACTTTTTTAAAATCAGCTTCAACATTCCGCATCACGTACTTGTGTAAACTAAATTTCTTATTTTCAAGCCGATGTGCCTAATTGAAATATAAAGAACAAGTTAAGTAACATGTATACATATGGCAGTAACATATGAAGAAATTGCAGAGCAACCTAACCATTATAAATCCTTGTCGAAGTGTTATGAAGTCTGACTTGGTAACAGAGTTATAAAACTGCTTGAAGAATGATATCTGCAAATGAATAAAACTATTTATGTAACAATTTTGGTCTCATTTCCTCAGCTCATCTTAATATGACAGGTAAAGAGAATAAAAATGCATAAAATTTTCTTATAGGATAGTTGTGAAACTCACCAGCCAACTTACAACAGCCGATTTTCTCCAATATCCAATTGCACGTTTACTTAAAAACAAATTATGATGGTGTTTAGGATTGTCCTCGCTTGGAACTACACAATGAATCAATTTCATATGTCAAACCTTGCAAGCAAAACACTTAATTCTATTACACTGATTGATCAGCATATATGACAACAATATTCATGTTACCCCTATCCAATTTGGCTGCTTTAGTAACTGAATCCTCCCAATGCTTCCATTGGCTCATCTACACGAATAGCTGAAAATAGTTCAGTTGTCTAATCATAGCAAGCAATAATTGATTTCAAACTATTTAGATATCATTTACCAAATGTCGAGGCACTGCAGCTGCTAAGAAAAAATTAATAATTACAGATTAACTGATAATAAGAAGTACCACTGGCTTTACCCTTGCTCGTCCAAGAACCACTGTAATGGCACAGAAGATCACATGCACAACTGCTAACACAAAGATGAAAATGTGCAGCTGGTTCATTGCTTCCAATGATAAGAATGGAACCTTCCCCTGAGTATGGAAAGAGAAAGAAACTTGTTACGATCAGCTGGATTTATTTCGAATACTATTAAGGTTTTCTTTTGCATGGAAATTTCCACTTTCTTTTCACATCTACAAGCATCATCTTTTGTTTTATTTGCAACCCTGTTTAGAATGTATCAACCTATCCCCTTCAAATAGGAGCATATGTTATGGCTATGTTTTATCATTTTTGCTGACAAATTTCTTAGAAACAAAGCTCTATGTAGTATACCGCCTTTGAACAATGTTCTGAACCACTATCTGAAGATAACAGCTGTCTTCGAATGTTTTTGGCTCGAACAAAATCATTTGTGTGAGAGACAGTCTCCTTGTTGCAAGGAAGCATGTGGGTTGCAAGATAAGATGGAATGCATATGTGGCTAATTGCATCTTGAAAGACTGTTAATAGAAGGGAAATGAACCCTAAAAGCATCAACTCTGTCAAAAAGCATCAATTTTGTTAACAATATGAGTTTCGATGCATGAAAGAGAACTAAGACTTGATTGTATAAAAGGGCAATTAGTTCATATATAATAAAGAAGAAAGAAATGAAAAAAGTACAAGGGAGAGACTAGCAGCGAACCCTCTTTTAATTTTTTCAAGGCTTCGCACAGTGAGTCCTGGTCCTTCCTCTTCAAAAACTGAATTATCAAACCAACAAAGACCAAATTCACTATCAGTGTTAGAATATGTGTCATTAATGTATAGGACTTCGATTTTTGTTCAGGAATCAATTAGCTTAAATATAGTATTTTCATTTTCTTTCCTAGTTGTATTTCTCTATCTGTTTTGATTAAAGAATCAATTAGCTTAATTATAGGATTTACTGATTCTTTTCTAGTTGTATTTCTCCTACAAATTACCTCCTATACAGAGAAGAATAATAACAAAATATGAATTTATTCATACTATCAGAGCCTAAACAAATTGTTTAGGGTTCTTTCTTTTCTCTGTTCTTCTGCTTCTTTTCTTTTTATTCCAGCAGCCTTCAATAATGAAAAAAAAAACAAAAAAACCTTTGCTTTTCCCTTCTTTTGCTTCCGCTGTCAGCTACCCTATGGCTAATCTCAGTGAAGATGAGTCACAAATATCTAGCCATGTAGTTCTACCTCCTATTCTTTCCTAGTTATTTTCTGGAACCTACAAGTCAACAACAGAGTAGGGCATGGTTAACCCTAAAAAGAAAAAATAAAAATAAATAAAAAATTGAGATCTACCTGCTACCTGTTTTTTTTTTTTTTTTTTTTTTTTTTTTTTTTTTTACTTACTGATATAAACCTCACCAAGAACGGTGAGACCCGGAACCAATATATGGTAACAAAGGATCGTTTTCTAATTCAAGTTTATAAACAAGACAATATAGGACCACGACCCGTTATCTATAAGGAGATAAGAACCAACGGTATCAAGAAGGTTGTAGATGCCACACTCAAGAACAAAAAAGAATGTGAGTGATAAGTCAAGTTTGAACGCCACAAGATATAACCCTTGATAAGTTCATAGTTCAATGAAGAACCAAGAGAAACGCTCTCTATCAATTTTGTTTCATTCAAAGTCTAGTCTGCTGAATAATACATCAATGCGTCCTTTAAATACTAAGAAAAGATCTAAACCCTAGACAACAAAAGAAAAGGAAATAAAATATTCGGCAATTAATTGCCTTACAATTAGGAAAGTAAAAGAATAAAAACTAGCAACTAGTTGACTTTGTTTGAGAAACAAATCAACTATTTATTTGGGAAATAATTAAAACTAGGAAATATGCTAAAATTTGGAATCCTCCAACTCTAGCTTGTATCTCAGGCCCAAATCTTCCCGCACTCACATTTGACATGCGATCATCCTCCCCCATGTCATTATCATCCCCATAGTAATTATTAACTTCTTCTCTAACCTGAACTCTCTCTCTCCTACGTGTTTGTGGAACGGGTTGTGGCTGTTCCGCATAGGTGTTTTCCACTTGATACCTGCTACCTGTTTTTTTTCTACTACTACTCTAAGTTGCTAACATGACTATTGCCTGTTTTCAACTTTTCTACTACTAAACAGAACTGCTACCTGTTTTTCAACAGGACTACTACCTGTTTTTCTACCACTTCTATAAATTGCTAACAGGACTATTGCCTGTTTTCAACTTTTCTACTACTAACCTTTTTTTTTTTCAACTTTTCAACTTTTTTAACCTTTTTTTTGTTTTCGAGTAAGCCTCACAGCCGGGCAACCGGCCCTTCTATCTCCGACCACCAGTACTACCTACAAATAAAGACCAGCTTGTAGATATCCTTACGAAGGCTATTAATGGAAGGAGCTTCCATGACTTAATTAGCAAGTTGGGCATGAGTGACATCTATGCACTAACTTGAGGGGGGGTGTTAGAATATGTTAGAATATGTGTCATTAATGTATAGGACTTCGATTTTGTTCAGGAATCAATTAGCTTAAATATAGGATTTCCAGTTTCTTTCCTAGTTGTATTTCTCTATATGTTTTGATTAAGGAATCAATTAGCTTAATTATAGGATTTCCTGATTCTTTTCTAGTTGTATTTCTCTTACAAATTACCTCCTATACGGAGAAGAATAATAATAAAATATGAATTTGTTCAATCAGTACTTGGAATGCTTCAATGCAGCCTATCAGTACTTGGACTTTAATGAACAGATAAAGTAATATTCATAAGAGCATGTTAATTTTAAGTGACCAAGAAAACTGCATAAGCTCTTAGCAATAGCTCAGCATTTGATATGCTCCAATGCAGTCTATTCTTTCAAAAAGTAAAAAACTTTCTAATTGCTCAAAGGTTTAGAAACTAATCATATATGCATTTAGAAAATGAATCAAAACATCATTTAGATTGAATCCAACCAATTCAGTCTTTGCCTTTGATGAATGGTTACAAATACAAAAAATAATCAATGCATCAGTTCTTTAAATTTTTATTAAGGCTTAGAATATAAGTTCAATTCCAGCTCTGAAATGTAATTGAAGCCAAATGGATTAATATGGATGGTGGCACAGAGTTTTTTTTTTTTTTTTTTTGAGCAAAGTCCAACAAGAGGGGAAAAGGATCAAAGAAAACTTCAGGCATCCCAAATAGGTTGGCACCCCAAAAAAAATCCAATCCCATGCCTGTGACCCCTCAAGAGGAAAAATTTTATTGAAGAAAAAAAAAAAAGAAAAATACAAACAAGAGGGGGGTACAAGAACCAAACCCCAAAAATCATCTAAAATGATAAAAGCAACGGAGATAAATCTCTAAAAACAAAAGAATTATAAAAAGGCTGGGAAATAAATAATCATGTATCCTGAGCAAGGAAAAAGAGTTACTCCAATATTTCCCAAACCAGAGGACAGAACTGCAAGTTGTAAGAAGAACAAAAGAAACAGGTATGCAAGAAAAAATAGGTTGGTTTGATACCTTTCCGAGTTGATGAAGACCACGTACGGCACAAAAAGAAATGAGAATGATGACAGAACAGACAACAGCAACCACCCATGTTGGTGTAAACTCCAGAGAGTTTGAGTCCTCTGCCATACCTTGAAATGAATAAGAGAGTAAGCAAAAAAGAAGGCAAATTTGCCTTCAACAAATGATGAACATATATGATTTCAACATGGAAAAGATAGTTGTGAAAGTGGTTAAGAATAATTATGTACAAAAGATGAAAGGAAGAGAATATAATCCCACATCAAGTAAAGCAGAGCGTATAAGAGAGGAAAAGCACCAAGTAGCTAAAAGGAATCACTTCACTAGACAGACTTGATTAATAATATTTCACAAACCAACTGATACTATATAACACCCACATGAGTGATCCATTCTTTTTCACACTTGCATACACCCTTAAGCATACAACACATGAAAAAGAAGTCGAAACTGATCTAAATGGAAAGAATTTTATCCAGCAAGAAAAATACTGTTAGACATTAAGAGGAATTTATTGTTAAACAATATCAAGCTGTTCAGATTGTCGTGTTCCCAAAGAATACAATAACCATATCATACATATATACTATGTATATCACAAATTACAAAGTAACATGCCCAGATGCACCAATTCGGCACTGATTCTTCAATCTTCACAATTTTTCTTTCTCTATAAAGTGTTCTCCACTATGCCCGTCTCCCTCATCTCTGCCTTGAGTTTACCTTCAAGGTGATTCATGTTTCAAAAACTACTATTGCAGCAAAATCATCTGGATGACAAGTCACACAACATAATGAAAAAAAGACGAAAGTCCCTATAGCTTCTTCTCATGGTTTCCAAGGTGCCGGAGGTGGCGGTGGAGTGGGAAACATTGGAGGAACAGCAGAGAATATAGTGTTCTTGTCAATGCCACCCTTTTCGCCTGACAAAGCCACGAGTGCTGCAACTAAACCGGCATTGCCTGCAAGAGTTGGCTCTGTATAATTATAATTGGAACGAACATCGCGGAAACCATCATGCTTATCAGGACCGGCAACCAGGGCTCCAACTAATGTATTTGGGTTTGGCTTTGAAGAGTCCCTCCATTTCCATCCACCTTTACAATTATATCTAATCTTATTCTTAGGGATAGACGCGCCTCTGTGGTGAACATGTTTAGGATAATGAGTGCCAAAACCCACAACATAACTCATTTTCCGAGGATTTTTACCAAGAATGTAATCCATCTGTCAACAAGAGAGCAGAAAAATGAAGTTATTATTATAATTTTTAAATGAACGAGCAGTACCGAAATCCATTGGTCATTAAATTAAGAAAAAGAAGTGCAATCTACCTGGGTCTGGGCGAATTCACGCAAGACTTTAGTTGAATAGAAATTGGGTCCACAGTACCATCCGGGCGTGTCTGCAGCATCAAGATAATCACTGAATAAGGTGGCCAAGTAGGCTGCATTGACAACATATTGGAGAGGCTGAGGCCTTCCATGGTTCAATTGGATCAAGCCTCCTGTGAAAGGTCACCAGAAAATCAAAGTTAGATCCCAAAAAAATGTATTTCACCCCATGTAATAACACCACCTGGTCAATCGAACAATATCACCTCTTGTTCTATTCCAGCTCGTGAAAATCGGAAGGTAGGAGCACATGGTTATGCTGGTTTGATTGTGAAATGTCCTCAACATTTCTTCATATGGATACCCAGGACTCAAAAACAATCTCAGTCGGCTCAAGAGCAGCTACAATTATACATAAAATATATCAGCAATCAGCAGCCAAAGGTATCCCAAGGAAGCTTTACAAACATTTCTTGGCTTGTTTTCGTTGTTTTTCAGGCTTGGTTGTGTTTTTGTTTTTCTTTTCTTGGCCTGTTTAGTCTTGTTGTTGGTGTTGTTTTTTTTTTTGGGAGGGTTTTTTTTTCCTTTTCTGTTTTCTCCCTTTTGCTTGGTTTGTATCCTCGGTTTTCCTCTGCCTTAAGTGAGGGTTTTTAATAAAAAAAAGTAAAACACTAAAAAAAAAAATATACAATTTGATTATCTGAAAAAAAAAATATATATATATATATATATATATATATATATATGTATGCAATATGCTTTGGATATCATGCCAACCAAAAATTGAATCACTCGATCCACTCGACCCCAAAAATTGTTTTAAACAAGTACAAATTATAACATCACAATCTTATGCAGTCATTCCTTTTCTTTTATCGGATATGCAAATTCATAATCCTGAACAAGTTTAAAGATTAGTCTGGTATCATGAATGTCATACTAGGCACAATACAAGCATGCAAAAGCTGATTGCATAGCTAGTTACACAATTTAAGAGCACCTAGTAAGTGGATGGACAAACTCACCTGAGCACCCGCAAGCTTGTTGTCCCAACTAAATACACTATTGTCTAGACTTCCCCAGAAAGTACCGGCATGTTTGGCAAGACCAGTAGTAGTAGCAAGCTGAAGGTAGGAAGAGTTCCCGGTTGCATAATACAGCCAAGCTCCACCCCAAATAAACTCGTCCCAATAACTCGTGGAATTATAGAATATTGCAGCTTCAGCACTACCAGCACTGTATCTGCCACGTTGTTGCCTTGCAAATGAAAAGAGTGTTTTGGCACCATGCACAAGTTTCTGTGAGTAGGCCTTGTTGTCCTTGAAAACAATGGATGCAGATGCCAAAGCAGCAGCCATTTCAGCAGCAAGATCAGAGCAACTGCTGCATTCTTGGACAGGTCGATCGTAATCAATATCCTCAGGACGCATCCAGCAATAATGATCGTTCGGAGTTGTACTCCCCCCAGACGTATCCCCTACACCAACCTATAAAAAAAAAGAACCAAAAACAATGGATCAGGTTAGCTGCTCCACAAAAGATCCCTCCATATGCACAACATCAACAACAGATTGGGATATTGATTACCAATGTAAATATTTATTTATTTTTATTGAATAAAAACACAGTCAAAGTAACTAGCGAATAATACTGTGAAACTACGACCCAGAGAGGTGAGTTACCTGTGCGACAACCTTCGAAATGGAATCGGCAGAATGATTGAAGGTCTTGAGAAAATAGTCAGTACCCCACTTGATAATGTCCTTAACATGGTTGAGCTCGCCAGCAGTTTCGTATTTGGAACTGTACTCGATGACACTCCAGCTCAACATAGTCATGGCAAATGCTTTAGGGAAGTGAAACTTAATTGCATCTCCGGCATCGTAGTATCCCCCAACCAGATCCTTGGTAATACTGGACGAATCCGATTTCCCATCCTGCGTGCATGAATTACCCCTCCATGACACATTGTTATGCTTCGGCAACTTCCCAGCTGCAAACCACAGCACAACACAATTCAAACACCACACACAAACCAAACTACCTCAAAAGAACAAAACAGAGCATAAAACATACATTTTTTTTTAGGATTGAAGCACCACCCACAAACCAAATTATCTCCAAAGAACAAAACAAAGTATAAAGCATACATTTTTGGGCATTAAACAGCAATTCAAAGACTACCCACTAACTAAATTAGCTTTAAAAAGAGCAGACGTTTTTTAGCATAAAACAACAATTCATGGACCACCCACAAACGTAATATAACAAAATTAACTAACAAAAACAGGACATTAATATGTAAAGAAGAGAAAGGTAGTTTACATTTTTGAGCGTTGAAGAACATGAGAGCCTTGCGGAGAGAGAGAGTGTAGTTATCAGCAGGAGCATGGGAGTGGTGATGACGTGGCACTGTCTTGACAATAAGAGTGATGAAACCAGCGATTAAGGCAGAGACAAGGATGGTACCAACTGTCCAAATGAAGATCTTGCGGCTGACGATGATACAACCCAGATCCACATACTTCTTCTTCTTCTGCTCAGTAGGACCCAGAAGCCAGCTCTGTTGGGTCTCATCCAAGGGCCTGGACAGAGCAGCTCTGTCGAAGTCCTGCAGATTCCGGCTCCTGTCGTCGTCGGTGGCGGAGTCAGCTGTGTTGATCTCCAACGGGCCGCCCCATGGATCGCGACCGTACATGCTCATACAGATTCAGAGAGATAGAGAGCTGTAGATAGATCAAATCTTTCAGAGTGTTGTGTGAATTGTGAAGATGATAAAGGAAGTAACTTTGTTTGAGAGGTTGTGGATTGTGGGTGAGTGAAGAAAGAGTAAAGAAGAAAATGTAGCATGTGGGTTTGGATTCTTTTTTCAATATTATAATTATTATTATACAGAATTAGGTCCTGTTGTTGACACTAACCAGTCCACTAATTTGAAAGGGACACCCTATCTGTTCTCTCTCTGTCTCTCTAAATGAAATATATATTTTTTTACATGTACAGTACAGCAGGAGTCAAGTGTTTGGTTTGGTTTTGGTTAAGTGTGTTTGTAAATTGTAATGTTATGTCTAGATGTCTTTAACAAGCTTGGTGTTATTTTAACTATGAAAATCTCCTTCTAACTAACGGTTGGTGAGATTTTTAATTCAACCAAAAACTATGCTTCATTAATAAAATTTCCATTTTCAACAAACGAAATATCATAATCTCAAATAAAGGAAAAAAAGAAAAAGAGCTATTTGGTTGGTGTTCTAGTCCCATCGGCCATCAATATGATTTATAAAGATTTTTTACCACAACAGCTGCCACCGACGTTTTTATTTATTTAACCATAAACAATTACACACACACACAGTTGTCAGTCAATTTTGAACCAAACATTTGATTTGCCGACACTCTAAGACATGTATTATTGCTTTCCAACTGTATCATATGGCATATGGTATGCCCCACCTTTTTCTTTTTCTTTTTCTTTTTCTTTTTCTTTCTCTTTCTCTTTCTCTTTCTCTTTCTCTTTCATCATATTATATATAATTTATACCAAACCTTTACTTGTGTATTTTTGTATGTTTGTTTTGGCTTTTGATTTAGATTAGAGATTAGATTATATCTTTTTTTTTTTTTTTTTCTGTGTCAACTTTCTAGATTCAATCTGTACCATGCTAATAAAACACCAAACTTGACTCCACATCTACAGCAAACACAACACATGTACAATATGTCTTTCTTTCATTTACAACGATTTCCATTTAACTTGTCGGTTACCTTTTCATTTTTTCTATTACAATAGAACTATAGGGACATGTAATACATATGCGGTCCGGATATCTACTCCCATAACGGGAGATCATTACTCCTATAATCCGAGAAGAAAACTCCCCCATACATGATTGTAAAATGTGTATGGTGGGATTTGAACCCCTTACCACTTAGGTGGAAGGGAGGTGCACTACTACCGACTCTGATAGGAGGTGATGTGCACATTGATTTCTATTCTTGAGCAACAAAAAAATTACATTGAAATCCAATTATTTGATAACTTAACAAAATGTACATCAAAAGGTCACAAGTACATTAACATTATTCTTGCCCTACAGACCGGAAAACAAATAGAAAATCATGGTCATACATACCATAAATGGAAG
This sequence comes from Acer yangbiense, assembly GCA_008009225.1. Classification (NCBI taxonomy): domain Eukaryota; kingdom Viridiplantae; phylum Streptophyta; class Magnoliopsida; order Sapindales; family Sapindaceae; genus Acer; species Acer yangbiense. Next base: position 566,944 of record CM017769.1, read on the forward strand.
TAAGAGATTACAAAGTGTCTGATTCATCAATTAAAATCAGTAATATAAGAATGACACCAATATGAAAGCATTAATTAAGCATCACCGATCATCTGATTTTGATCTGAAAAAAGTAAAAATGGAAGTGATATCATGAAAACCACAATGAAAATTTCAAGCCAAAATTATCAGGATAATGGATATATTTGATGAGTAGCACAATTTCAAAGGATAATAATTAAATTACATGAACCATAATACATACTATAAAGAGATTCCTGCCACAACTTGCTGATTGCCTCTCTTTCTCATCTTTCTGAGATTTCATTTTCTTATTCTTCTTACACAGATTTCAGTTCACACCTACTAACGTGAACCCAAACCCAAGAGGGTCGTCTGTTGGGCCGTTTGGTGCTAGCTAGAGGACAGCTTGGTTTTGGGCCTTTTAATAAAACTTTGTCTTTAATTATGACTTATGAGAACAACCAATTATATTTATGAGGATATATAATATATAATAGGGCAAATTGCACTGCACTCCCTGAGGTTTGGGTAAGATATACTTAGTTGGAAAGTTTTTGTATTATACAATAACACCCCCAATAATTAAATTTGACTTTGAAAACACCTAAAATGCCCCTAGTTATATTATTTTATACTTTTTTTTTTTTTTTACCTTTTAACCAAAAACTTTATAAACTTTAATAAAATAAATTAAATTAAATAAAAGATATGATTCATTAAATAAATAAATAGTTTAAAATAAATAAAATGAATTATGGTTCATTTTCAATGCTTTTGATTCATTTGTAATTTTGTTATTTTTAAGGATAAAATTATCCAAAAAATAACTTCTCTTTTGCAAGTTAACATTCTCGCCTTTTGTATCATTTTATTAATTTATTTAATAAAATTATAAGGGTATAATGGTCAATTCATATAATTGAAGCTTAAATAAGGACAATTTAGACTTTTTAACAATCAACACAATCAGAATGATAACGTTGTTAGTCCATAGGGGAGGTTTCTAAAATAAAGCATTTATAACTATACATCCAATAATAGTTTAAAAGGTGAGTGTAGGTATAATAACCCTCTTTTTAAAGATCTTTTTATATATTTTTTAAATTTAGAACGTCCACTTTTACAAAAATATAACTATCAACTAGTATTAGAACTTAGAAGTCTTTTACTTTATTAGTTGAATGAATTTTGTGATTTTGATTTCAGCTTGAGAGATAAGCGGCTGAGGTTAGGTTATTTGTTTTCTTTTATAGTACGGTTCATTTCAGTTTTATATATCTAAAACCAAATCGAACAGAACCGAAATCTATTCGATTTTCAAAATTGAAACTGGTGAACCGAATTGGTTACATGAATTGTACCCACTCCTAATTTTACATTTTTAAATCATTAAAATAGACAAATAATGATCTGCTTGTAAAAATGTCATCAAAGAATCAGTTGGGCCAAATATGTTTAATATGTGACCCAGCCTAGCACAAAAAGAAACTCGGATCGGATCCAAACCCGTTCGACTGAGCTTCAATCTTCAAAGTTCTAACCCCCGAGTTGGATCTAACACACATTTTCTCTGCAATAGCTTTCAAAACCCCTCCTTGGTCCTTTATTTTCTTCTTCGTTGTATTCAGCTTTGAAATGTAAACATTTCTCTCAAAAACCCACCAACTCAAATTCCAAAAATGACCTATCTTCATGTCCAACAACTATGCCTCCAAATCCAGAAGCACTTGACAGATTTCTCAGAGACAAATGCAGATTAGGTAATGTCTCTCCTGGCTAGACCTGGTAAGGTTCTAGAGGGAATCGGAATCAGAATCGGAAAAACTAAAACCAGAACCGTTTTTCCGGTTTCGATTTCGGTTTCGATTTCGGTTTCGATTTCGGTTTCGGTTTCGGTTTCGGTTTCGGTTTCGGTTTCGGTTCCGGTTCAGGTTCAGGTTCAGGTTCAGGTTCAGGTTCAGGTTCAGGTTCAGGTTCTGGAACTGGAACCAGAACTGGAACTGGAACAAAAACCAGAATCGGAATCGGAATCGGAATCGGAATCGGAATCGGAATCAGAATCAGAATCAGAATCAAGGGAGGCCAGTTTCGATTCCGGTTAGAACCGACGGTTCCTTAAATTTATTTTTTTATTTTTTTATTTTTTTATTTTTTTTAATTGGGCTGGAGATGGACCGTTGGAGACTTGGAGTTCTACCCTTCTACATAAGCCCACTGATGACTTAAGCCCACAGCCCAAGCCCACCCATTTCCTGTTCTAAACACACCCAAAATACCTTATCTCAAACCCTAGCTTTATGTTCTTGACTTCTTGTTCTTCCTCACCTCACGCAGCTACCACCCAAGTCCCACCCCACCACTCACCAGTCCACGGCAGTGCAGCACCACCCCAAATCTCATCTCCCTCTCTCGATCTATCCAACTATCCAAGCAAGAAGAGTAGTAGATGAAGAAGAAAGAAGAAAGAAGATGATGATGATCGATCCAAACCTTGGGTGAGTGAAGCTTGATTGATTTTGTGTTGTGTTGATCCAAACCTTTGAAATTTTTTCTAGGTTTTCATTATCTCTCTCTCTCGAAAAAGTGCCTTGAGTGTTTTTGAGTGACTTTTGTTGATTTCCTGTGAAATAATTGTGGTTGTAAAGTGAGATCAGAGCATTTGATTGTATCTTATGTGGTGAGATAGTGCTATTGGCAGTATTCTTGTTCAATGAAAGTGAAAGTTGTGATTCGAATGTTAGTGGACAGTGAGACAGTGAGTGGGTAATGGGTTTTTAATTATTTATTTATTTTTTATTTTTTTTAAAAGGTTCAGAACCGCCGGTTCCACCAAACCCTGGAACCGAAATTGTCGGTTCGGAACCGGAGCCGGAGCCGGAACCGGAACCGAACCGGAACCGTGCTAGGTCTACTCCCGGCGATGCTAATTACTATTTTGATTGCTTGATTCAAAGGAAACCCGCTTCTCGTCTGTTGTGGTTCAATCTTTTGTTTACTACTCTTGCCAAGAACAAGCATTTTGATACTATTATTTCTCTTAGCAAGAGACTTGACTAAACTGGGTTGTTGCCAAATTTGATTACTTTGAACATTTTGCTTAATTGTTTTTGCAATATTGGTAGAATTTGTGATGGTTTTGTGGTTTTAGGGAGGATTTTGAGGTTGGGTTTCAGCCCAGATTCCGTGACTTTTAATTTTTTGATAAAAGGTTTGTGTTGGGAGGGTAGAATCATGAAGGCTACCCAGTTGTATAATAATATGATTGCCTTTGGTTGTAGGCCTACTGTGGTTACATTTGGGACATTAATTAATGGGTTGTGTCAAACAGGAAATACAAGTGCTGCTCTTAAGTTACTTGAACAAATGGTTAAAGGGAATGGAGAAATCAGGGTTATCTGTAGGCCCAATATTGTTAGTTATACTAGCGTGATTAATGGTCTTTGTAAGGATGGATTAATAGACAAGGCTAATGAACTCTTTTCAGAAATGAAGAGTATGGGAATCAATCCAAATGTTGTCTCTTATACTTCTTTAATTCATGGTTTTTGTTGTTGGGGTAAATGGGAGGAAGCTAAAGATTTGATTGTTGAGATGGTGGATCAACATGTGCAGCCTGATGTTATGACATTTAGTGTGATTATAGACGAGCTCTGCAAGAATGATAAGATAGACAAAGCGAATGAACTGTTAAAATTAATGATTAAGCGAGGTGTGAATCCCGACACAGTAACTTATAACACATTGATAGATGGTTTGTGCCTGGCAAATAAAATTGATGATGCAAGAAAGTTGTTTGTTTCTCTGACAAATAATGGATGTAGACATGATGTTTTTAGTTACAACGTCATGATCAATGGGTACTACAAGAAACAAAACATAAATGAAGCCATGAGTCTTTATAGGGAGATGGTTTCAAAGGGAGTTGTGTCGAATGTTATTACATATAACACCTTGTTAAGTGGCCTTTTACGAGCCGGTAATATTGGGCATGCAAAAGAATTGCTTTCAAAGATGCGACGTAAAAATGTTATGCCTGATGAATATACTTATAATATTCTCATCGATGGGTTAAGCAAGAATGGTTGTATTACTAAAGCAATCAAAATATTACGTACTTTGAAAAAGGGTAAGTTTAATCTTACCATTCACTACTACAAAAAACACAAAAGAAATCAGTTTTTGAAATTTTTAAAACCGATGTAAAAACAAGAGAAAACATATCAGTTTTATATAGAACCAATTTAAAAACCGTGATGTAAAATTGATGTATCACTAAAATTAATCCCGCTGTCCGGCCAACCCCACCTCTGATAGTAATGAAAACTAATTGTCATTATGAGGAATCGAATTTGCAACCTCAAAGTCAAAATGGTAAAGCCTTTACCACCTGACTACAAGATTGAATGTGTTAACAATTGCACAATATTTATATATAACCTATATGAGTTGTTAGAAATAAAAATAAAAATAAAAATAAATTGTTTGATAAATTTAAATTTACTCAACTAATCAAAATTCTAATTTCTACTACAAACATATATATATTAAAAAAAAATATTGATGGGTTTATTTTTCATTTCATTTTTTATTGTGTGGTTTTGTGTTCTGCTGAAGATATTTTTGAGTAAATTTTTCCTTAAAACTGTATCTTTTGGCAAGGAAATAAATTTGTTCGTCCACTCAAGATTCTTCGATTTTTCGATACAAATCCAACGGTATATAGAACGTAAAATTCTGGATGGTATTTTGAAAGTTATGATCAATTATTTAGTCAAAGGTCAGAAGCGATTGGAGATATTTTTGTACAAACTTTTTCCTTAAAACTGTATCTTTTGGCAATGAAATAAATTTTTTTGTCAACGTTGGATTCTTTGATTTTTTGATACAAATCCAACGGTATAAAGAACGTAAAATTCTGGGCGGGATTTTGAAAGTTATGATCAATTATTCAGTCAAAGGTCAGAATTGAAGCGATTGGAGATATTTTTGTGCAAACGTTTTCCTTAAAACTGTATCTTTTGGTAAGGAAATAATTATTTTTGTCCATGCTAGGTTGTTCAATGTTTCGATACGAATCCAACGGTATAAAAAACGTAAAATTCTGGACGGTATTTTGAAAGTTATGATCAATTATTCAGTCAAGGGTCAGAAGCGATTCGCGAATCCGCTAGTAAGCTGTTTTCATTGCTCATTTTCACACTTTTCTAAATCGATTTTTGGAATATTTTTTGATTGAAAAGTGTTTGTTTGCACAGAATTTGACCAAATAACGTTGAGTATTTTTATAAATGCACACTTGAATGTGGACATAGATCAGATTTGTATTGCAGAATTTTGCTTTTGAATCCACATCGGTTTTTATAAAAACCGATGTCTAAACGCTTGTTTTTAATATCGGTTTTTATAAAAACTGTTGTCTTTTCAACACAATATTTAAGACATCGGTTTTTATAAAAACCGATGTCTAAACATTTTTTTTTTTAATATCGATTTTCCTAAAAACCGATGTCTAAAAGTTTTTTTTTAAATCAATTACCAAAAACCGATGTCTTTTAGTGATGTCATTTAACATTTTTGTTGTAGTGATTGAAAGCTATAGCTGCCTCCTAGATGGATTGTGTAAGACAGGGACGCTTGAACTTGCTATGAAGCTATTTCACAAGTTATCTAAAGAAGGCTTAGAGCCTAATGTTGTCACATATACTATCATGATCAATGGGCTTTGTAAAGATGGTAAACTAGAAGAGGCAAATGGTCTATTAACAAATATGGAAGACATGGGTTGTGCTCCTAATGTTTTAACATATAATACACTTATGCGGGGATTTTTACAAAATAGCGTGACAACAAAAGTGGTGGAACTTCTACAAAAAATGGCTGAGAGAAATATAATGCCAGATGCATATACAACTTCCATTGTCATGAACTTACTTGTAAAACATGAGAAATATCATGAATGTTTGACCAGGCTTCCATCTTTTCCCTCTCAAGAGCTAACAAGAAGTTGACACGGTAAGTCTTAAGTGAGTAGCATTAGGTTTGTATCATACAAACCCGTTTCGGTGTACCTCCTTAAAGCTAATAAATATGCATTTTTCAGGAGATTGACTACAATACTACATCAAGGAAGCAGCTAATGCAGAACTTTTTTCTCATATTTCAAAGACATGGATTGCGAAAAAGCCCAAATTATCTTATGGGAATACACCATGCCATAGGTTTACCATTTAATATCTTTTGTTTGTTGTTCCTTTATTTTCTTTATTTGTTTTTTCTAATCATATGTATAATCTTATTTATTTGTTTATTTGTGTTTTCTTGATGTGGCTTTTGGCAATGGACCGTGTCCTAGGAATCAAAATAAGCAAGATGTAAGCGTTAGATCAGTTGGGCAAACAATATTTAAGCGTTAGATCAGTTGAGCGTTGATGGAAAAAGGTAAAGCTAATCCAGTCATAATGCTATGCTTCTCAAAGAGAGTTTATGTTCAAAAATTTATAGATATATGTGCAAAAGAAATATTACATGATAGAAGGATTAATCCAATTCCAAGACTAATTACTCCTTACAAGTAAACTTTTTAATCTAATGCCAGAAACAACAACCTAAGCATCACTAATTTTATCTGGCCTAGAAACATAATTGTCCAAGTGCACCAATGGGAACCCAGTTAGATTAACCACCAAATCCCAAGTCAGCTAACGAGAGGGGGTCTTGACTCTTGACCAGTTTAAATATCTTGTGATGAGCTACTTCAGGTGTAGACACGTTTTGGGTTGCAAACCCGTGAGGGTCTTTTGTGTGCAAAAGCAGACAATATATTTATAAAGGGACAAAATGTTTCGATTGGTAACAGAGCGAATCGTGACCCCCATGAGTTTTGAACACCAAAGGGGGAAATCCCGTCAGAAACACTAAGTGACCTTGCAAACCTGCAGAAAAATAAGCCATTTATGAATCAAACACGGTTGTAAACACTAACAATGAAATAATTAGTAACATTGACTGTCATTTATGACAAAGATGAATTAGACAAGGGACTGATTACAAGATCCATCCGGAAGACAATAAGTGCAGGTAAGTACCCATAAGAAACAATCTAGCTAAAGATCATTTTCTAGTAAATTCTTTCTAACAAAAACCATAATTTTGCACAAACCAATTCCCAAAAGAAATACTAGTTTTGAAAATAAAAAATTAGTGAAACAGACCTCAACTGAGATATATTGTTCATCAATTCTCAAAGTCATATTTGAGCAGAACAATAATAGTAAAAATTGTTTTTGACAGAACATACCAAATAAAATTTATTAAAACATTTCGAGTTTAAAGCTGCAATATGTGAATGCTGAAGATTTTCCATTATGTTAGAGACTACTAAATTAAACCCAAACCCATAAACAAATGCTTAATTAATTAATTCAAAATCAAACAAAAAGATTATTGAAACGAAAAGTATGAGATCAAAGAGTTGTAGAGATTTTTAAGTACTAAAAATGAAGCAATAAATGGTTTCCTGACTTACAAATATATAGCCTTTAATTTGCATGTTATCATGCCCATCTTCAAAGATATCACATAAGCAGCTTCTCACAAATGCATCTGTAATCCAAACAGTAAAAATAGAAAAACAATTCTAGTGAATTAAATTTCAGAAGCAAAGTGTAGCAACATCAAGCTAGCAATTAGTTACCTTACAAATTCTGTGAACTGCTGTGAGCTTCCTGTCAATAAATCAGCTTTATCTTGTCCAATTGCAATGACAGACTATCCGGTAATTAGATGAATATGAAAATGGATCAGTAAAACTCTTGATTACAAATGATGGACAAATTACAAAAGAATATAAATTGGCTAACCTTGGAAAGACTATAAGGCTGGAATGACTTTATTTTTCCTCCTCTAGATCATCGATGAGTTTTTCATCTATCTTCACACGCAAGGGATGTGAGCTATCTTAAACCACTCTTGACCTTTATCCTTTCTGCACCGTTTTTGCAGCATAGGACAAATATAAATATGCAACTCCATTAGTGAGGACGGCAGGCCTATTTTCGGAAATGATATGAGATTTGGGCAATTCCAGATTGAAAAATATACAAGAGAGGTGAGGTTTTGGAAACCATATGAAGTTCGGGAAACTTGAAATGGTCAGATGTGTTAAAGAAGTGGGCAACATCATTCCTATCTCAAAAGACTCTACATCTGGGCATTCACGGATTCCGAGTGATGTGAGAGAGGTAAGCTTAGGCAGGCCCCACTGAATTAGTTGCTCATACATATCGAGATTTCTAATTCCAATTTCAAGAGTCGTTAGCTTGGTGTGAAAACATTCTTCTGGAAAGGATTTGATAGTTGGACAGCTCAGTATGTAAAGGGAATTAAGGGTTTGCATGCCTCTGGGTAGGGCTTTGAGGTTCTTGCAATGATGGATGTTAAACTCCCTTAAATTGGTGTTGGGAAGCAAACAAGACTTAGACATTCATATATACCAATTTGACAAAGACGGCTAAGTTTGTGTATACCCTCAGGAATGGATTTAAAATTTGAACAATTACTGATGGTAATTGTTTCGAGAAGCATGCTATTATGGAACCTCTCTGTTATCGACTCTAATTTTGGACAAAACTGAATGCGGAGGTCTTGAAGCGAGTCTGGTAGCTGGCCTCTCGATAAAGTCGTGATCAGAGATCTGAGTGTGGCTGGTAACTGATCTCTTGTTGACAAGCACCTGAGAGATGGACAGGATGTCACAAACAAGCTTTCCAGAGATCATTGATATTCTCCTCATGTATCACTGAATAAGAAGAAGAAGTATGTGTTTCATCTGCATCAGCAAACATATACTGCAGTGATGACGGTAGCTGTCCTCTTGTCAGGAATGGTAGTGAATGATTGCCATCAATTTCCAAGCGTTCCAAGTGTACATTCTTCTGCTTCATTCCCTCAGGTAAGGACATTAAAGCATAGCACTTTTTAATTTTTAGTTCAGTAAGAAGGGGAATCTCTAATACAGAGATTTTTGAGGCAGTTGAAAGCATGCAACTCTTTTGGTGTCTTCTCAAGAGATATTTCATTCTGCCACAAATGAATGAGCTCTTCACAACCATCGATCTTCAGGCTTTCCACTCTCTGAAACCCTTGCATTGACTGGGAGTCACTTTTACAACACCACACTACACGTTTGCATCCATTTACTTCCAATTTGCAAAGAACCGGAAGGCTAGACAATGAAACCACAAATTGTGCACATTCATTAATCGCAAGCTTTTCTAGTAAAGGAAGATGGTCAGGTAACTTACCAGAGAGTTTGGGGCATTTTTTAATTGAAAGCTCAAGAAGACGGGGAAATGTTTCAACATGCTCATTTTTTTCCGTAGTCTCCCAACAGTTCCATTCTTGCAAATCCTCGAATCTAAGAATCTCCAGTGATTGAAAAGGCTTTAAACAACCTTCTCCGTAGAATTCGGAAGCTAAAGTTTTTAACCTTTTTATGCCTACGATGGTGAGATCTTGGAGTGAGCTTAACAACCCGAGTGAAGGCAAAGTTGTGCAATTCTCACATCTTTCCAACCTTAGGACTTTCATGTTGGAGAATGATGCATCTCCAAGCCAAGATGGAAATCTTATGCCACCATAGCATTTGAGTGTGAGATTTCTTAGATTTGTATGAGGTTGTAGCATCTCAAGCACATTTTTTTCTTCCACCTCATTGCGTGAGTCATCAAATTGAGAACCCCATTCTAGCTCTATCACTTTTAAGCCTTTCTTATTACTCAGTATGGCTTCTCTTGTCGCGTGATCAACACCAACCACATTCTCTAATTTTGAAATACAAAGCTCTCCTTGAAGAAATAAGTTTTTCAAATCTTCCAAAGCACAACCGGCCCCATCTTTCCCTACAATAAAATCGGACAATGTTTGGAGGTCTTTTAATTCTTTTATCCCAGACGGCATCTCTCGTATTAATTTTGAGCCTCTAATATCAAAATGTTGTAGATTAAAATGTTGTAGATTGGACATATTCTCCATTTTAGAAGGCGACTTCACAAGACGAGAACAAAAGCTTAATATTAAAGTTTGCAAGTTAAATAGTGAACTTGCACACTCAGGGAAAATTCTAATCATAGTGTCCGACAGATTGAGATACCTTAAATGGATTAAACCTCCAATTGAATCGGGTAGTTCAACTAGATGACAATTTTGTATAGATAGTGCCCTCAATTTTTTAAATTTCGACAACAAATCAGATACAACCATAGTAGATATGTAAAAGCTACCATAATTCCTATTAGTTGGGGGTATTGCCAAGAATGTTCGTAGCCGCTCAAGTTTGTGTAAGACTTCAAATTTTGCTTTTTCATTATAACGTGTTGGTATGAAAGAAAAATGTCGAGCCTTTTCAGACATTTTCGTTTGCTTATTTTTTTCTTCTTTTTCCTCAAACCTAAAACTTGTTTCTCCAGAAACCCATTGAGCTAGATCATTAACAAGGTCGTGCATTACAAATTTAGATTCATTGCTGGCTGATTGTTGAAAAATCGACCTTGACAATAGCTCATTAAAATACTCACCGCCTAGATCTTCAAGTTGCATATTGTCTTTCTGGTTATGAATAAGACTTTCTGCCATCCATAAAAGCACAATATCTTTCTTGTTGAACTCATAATCCTTCGGCAAAATTGCACAATAAACAAAACATCTTTTAAGATGTGAAGGAAGATGATGGTAGCTTAATTTTAATACGGGAAGAATCTCATTTTCATCTGATAAGTCCCATATTCTACTGTTCAATATATCTTCCCATTTATCATCTCCTTGCTTAGAACGTAGAAGGCCACCAAGAGTCCTCGCTGCTAGAGGCAAACCTCTACATTTTTGAACAACTTCATCACGAATTAGTTCCAAGTTACGATGTGCATTGATATCTCTGTTTTGAAATGCATGCTTCTTAAACACAGACCAACAATCATCATTTGATAGAAGCTTCAACTTATAATAACCAACAGGTTCCATTGTCAACGCAACTTGTGCACTGCGTGTTGTCACAATAACCTTACTCCCAGGTGCTCCAACCAAAAATGGTGACCTCAAGGTTTCCCACAAAGTATAATTCTTGCTCCAAACATCATCCAAGACAAGCAAGAATTTTCTCCCAACTAATGCATCTTTCAATTTAAGCTGCACCTGATTCAGATCTTTTAGATCACAAGACTCAGAAGTGATCGATTCAAGAATTGCTTTCGAAATTCCCAAAACATCAAAGTCATCTGAAACACAAACCCATGCTTTAGGCTCAAAATCTTTCACCGCTTTATCATTGTACACTTCTCGAGCAAGCGTAGTTTTCCCAAGCCCACCCATACCCACAATAGATACCACACCAAAGTTGGCATCACTTGGTCCTTCATGACTAAGCACCATTTCAAGCACTTTGGCTTTCTCTTTATCTCTCCCATAAACAGCAAGCTCAGTTGGCAAACAAGTGGTGGGTGGTCTCTGATACAGTTCAGCAGCAGCAGAGCTTGTACTAGATGCCTTTCCGCCAATATCTTTCAACCCAAAACAAGCTTTTTGATTGCAAAGCTCTTCCATTCTACTAGTGATAGATTTGATCTTGTAACTCATACTAATATTAAACTTAATAGCAGTTGGACTCCAATTACTAGTACTGAAACAACAAGCAGTGAAAACACCTCGTACCTTGCTAGTGCTACTGCTAGCACCCTGATGATGATGATCATGTGTTGACATGACCAGGTTACGTCTTAGTGCTTCAGTTGAAAACTCATCAAGTATGTCCTCCACATCATAAGCCAAGTCTCGAAGATCATCGAGCCACATCTTCACGTCGTTGTCTGTCAGCTGCTTCTCCTCCGCATCATTGAGCACTGACTCAATAGTCTTCAGCTTTCTCTCCCACTTTTTCAAGGTTGGATGCAGCCCTTCTCGACGTGCAAACTGCAGAAGATCCGGGGACATTAATGTTTGAAACAACACTTGAAAGAAGGCAGAAAGAAAGAGCTCTCCGATAGGCATGGTTTTGTCTGTGAGAACTGAGAAAGAAAGAAATCAAAAGGATAAAGGTTAGATGGTAGACTCAGAAGAAACTGGTTTACTCTCAGAAAACAGAACCTCCAAAGTGTTAGAATAAATCAACTTTACACTTAAATATATTTTAAATTTAAATTCAATCTTTTTTTTAATCTTCTTGTTATTAACAGATGCACAGATCTATAGAGTATTGCTCCATCATACAGAAAAAGAGTGCAGGAGGACAGTGATCCGGCCATGTGAAAAAGTACAGCATCGTAGTGGCTTTCACATGCTGTAATAAATTAAACCGGAGAGAATAGTGGTGTTGCCACTAACTTTTGTTGGAGTAGTTGAAATCATTTTTTTTTATAGAACTGAATAAATTGACAAACAGCATGCTTTTTATTGTTAAAACAATTACAGAATTTGGAGTTTTGTTGGAGTTGTTGAATTCAATTTTATAGAATTGAATAACAAAATTGAGTAATGGATTGGCTCCATACTGAACTCAGTAGCTATCTAAAAGACTGTAATTATCCAAAGTTAAAAAGATATGAGACGCCATTTCTTATAAAAGATATGGTACCTTATAAAAGTAGATGGTAGCCATTTCACTGATGATACAAACCAGGACAGGGAATGACATGATTCCTTGTACTCTACTGTACCTAACGTGCATGAATACCAAGACATGCATATGCTCAAATGGTTATCAGTACATTTGAGAAATCCACCAGGAGGAAAACTAGTAGACTTTGGTGATTGCCAAAATCTTAGAAAGCAACCGAGCATGAAAAGCAATATAACTCCATCAACTATATTCAATTGCATGTATATATAACGTACTGCTAATTTCAATTACACATTATACTTCCATATGTTTCACCATACAACCCGCATATATATATATTTATGTACATTCCATCAGATATTGGAACCTAGAGATATATACAACTTCATATATAAACCTATATATTATGAGTATATGATTTGAGGAGAAGAAGATATCATCGACAGGGGTGTTTAATTTACAGATCAAAACTGTGGCTGTTGAAATGGAAGACTGGATCATGGTTTTGTCTGCTTAAACTCTGACACCTGATTTCTTTAGCAACACTTGACTGAAGACTCGGAGGTCCACACACGATCACACCCACATCCACATGGCCCCAGTTCTTGGATACAGATTCAAATATTTCTGCACTCAAGCAAAAGGGACATTATTACACAAATAAAAGTCAAGCAAAAGGGACATACTTGTGTGTCTGATATTATTAGGAGGAGGAATACCTTTGAACTCTGGTCTTGTACCATACAGTATAGCGGTTGAACTCTTTTGATTTTTCTGGTTTGGATCCTTGTGGTCTATACTTCCATTGTTATGTGCTCTGTCAACTTTTATCTTATCATCTTCATTTTCATCGCTTGCACAAGTTCTTCTTTCCCAAAGATGCCATAAACCAATCACAGGACCTCCGAAGATCAAAACACTACAAACCATGCAAATTGTGAACAGAAGTCCTTTGTACCACCATGAAGATACACCAAAGGGTTTCACATAGAAGATGTTCAACAAAGCCATTGATATAATAAATCCAACTGTCGATGAAATAACATATAGTCCGGACCATATATTATTTCCTGTACCCACCAAAACCGACATGCCACAACCAATGGAGAGAGGACATACAGTGGAGTTCACTGCCTTGTCAAGTCTACCCTCTTCCTGCAGAAAACAACAATGATTTGTCACAAACGGAATGAAGCAATTTTAACAACAAGTGGTAAAGAAGAATCTTTTAGGGAAGGAATAGATACCAATGGAGGTTCTGATTCTCGTGTGACATAAATGCAAGTCTCAATATTTAATTTGTTAGAGAAAAATGGACATATTGACTCCATGTCCAAATCCAAAAGAAGAGGAAGCTCTTTTGAATTTTTCACAGCCCAAACAATCAAAATATTTCTCGGTAGACAAGGTTTCCCTTCTCTTATGCGGTGGAGAACATCACTTAAGATAGCCAGGAATGGTGAAATTCCAATGCCACCAGCCACTAAAATCAGGCTCTCATACCTAAGAGAACAAAATACAACAATCAATTCATCAGCAAAAGATGACAAGCTTATATCTAAATGATGACATCTACTGAAATTTATTGTAACTATATCTGCTGAACCTGAAAATGAAATATTGGCATAAGGTTTTTCTATACCGACTGCAAATGTTGCCGAGTATACAGAACTATAGTGCACCTTGGCGTTGCATCGTACTAAGTAAAATCGTTTAAACTAAGATATTTAATTATTCACCATATATTTAATCAGATACTAGGCTAGACTGCACAAGCATATAGTCTGATGATAGAGTACATACATTAAGTGGTATGGCGATTCATGCCCATATGGCCCCTCGACAGATGCTGTGATCTTGGTATGAGGTCGCGAAGATAGCTCTTCCCGTGGTTCTGCCTCCGAAATGCTCAAAATATTTTCCCTTAATTTTTCTGTCCAATCTCCAAGAACCTTTATAAGAACAGCAAGATGATGTTTACCATCTAGAGGACTAGATGAAACACTGAAAGGATGCCACTGAAGCCAGGATAGTCCCCGAACTTGAAGGAAAATGAAACTGAGGGCATTGTACCGCAAATCTGCATTGTTAAATTAAAAAAAAAATTAAAAACATGTTGACTAAGAATTTTCAAAAGAAACATTATTCGTGAAGAATGGTAATTACTTGTAGGTTTTGAAAGAACCAATTCCACTGTTCCACATGGAAAGCACTTGGTTGAAAGTACATCCACAGTCCTCCGTGATTGGCAAAACCTCAAAAAGCGATCAAGTATGAAAAGAAAAATTCCTCCAGCAGCTATACTGAATATGAAATCACCAACATGCAGTGCCAAGAAGACAACAAAGACTATGTATAATTGATGTGTGTAGAAGAACAACTCGAAGTATTGCTTTCTCACAGGATGAAACGATGTCACCCACATCATTAGACCAGCTAAAAGGCTGATAACTCCTGGAAGATTAGCAATACCGATATTTTTCCACTCCAGTAGCTGCAATAAACAATTAAAACACGCAATAAATGAGTCGAATATTGTGCACGAGGAGTATTCATCATAAATTAAAACCGAAATAAGGCCTCTGTTGTATGTCAATGTCTGCATACTTATATTTTCGTATGTTGATAAATGTTTTCCAAAGGTCCATCACTCACTGATGTACTGTACCAGCGAGATGCTGGTGCATCCAAGTAAGTCGTATATAAATCATAAGATGACATACACAAGGCCACCTCAATCAGGCTTCCGAAGTAGTTATTAAAACCAGTCAGCAGTAATATTACGGTCCTTTAGTAACACTAGGATATCGATTACTGCAGAAACATTATCTGGAAACGGTTTTACATGCAAGAGATGAAAATAACAAGACAAGTCCTGTAAAAGAGAATTCCAAATCCAAGACATCAACAATCATACAAGGAGATAATTACTATACTAATTAATTCAAACTCTGTCCTCACTATATGAAAAACAAGGCTATATAGATATATGAAAACATGCCACACATAATTACGTACACATATAGCTGAATATATTTATTGATACATGAAAGCAAGACATCCAAAATTTGAAAACTCACTTCGTGTATGAGATGCCCTTGAATTGCCCACACAATTACATAAAATAGGCCATGAAGAGTAAAGAGTAGCATTGTAAGATGTCCCAGCCATACATGATATCTTGTAGCATGTTCGAAAGGGATGTCTATGAGACGTAGAAGAACAGAACCCCTTGCAACTGGGATAAACAAAAACGCCAAGCAAAGTAGTCCAATCATACCAAAGCGAAGTCCAGTCAGTTCTAGCATCCAAACACTGAAATTTCAAGTAAACCAGCTGGAAATCAGCCCATGTATGACCCTCAAAAGTGAAAGAACTTTGAAACATAGCAATTTACACAAACTAACACTGTTAAGGATCTAGCAACCTTTGAAAATTTAGCACTATCAAGCAAGCTGAAATTGCAGAAAAATATTTTATCCTTTCATTCTCTGTTTTATTGGTTTCAGATTGAAAATTTCAAACACAATAGCATGCTCTTGCTAATTATATGCAGTTCAATTACAGATTAAAACAGCAATAGAAGATTAAACACTATTGGTACAAAAGTGAAAATGAAAAAGGACAAAACTTATGAATTCATAAACACTAATGGTACTTCATTATAATAAAATCAACTAAAGAGGGCAATCAAATTGGTACCTTTGTTCTTTAGTAGGAAACTGGAACTCGGCTAAGAGATTGAGATTTCTTATGGTGTAGACATAAATAGCCATGATAATAAACACAACAAAGACAACAATTCCAATGAACTCAGCTGCAGAAACAACTCCAAATGGTCCATCTATAAGCACAGGGAAAGTCCACAACCGAAACCGTGGATGTTTTGAAGTCTTCTTCTTCCTATGTGTAGCAAAAATTATAAATTTCCATGTTATTAGAATTTAGAATCAAATCACTTGGTCTTAATTAACTGCAAAATCACATACCTTTCCAAGTGATCTTCCCCGGAGACGATAAGATGTGCTATGGAGAGAAATGCAATCACTAGAATAGGTCCACTGAATGCCAAGAACATACTTCCTGCAATCCACAGAACATCAATTACAAGTTACAACACAAAATTTACAAGTACCCAAATACATGAAAGTTGATGCCAATTACCTGTAATCCCAAAAACAGTTCCACTTGTGGCTCGATTCCATTTCTGAGACAATTGACTACCAAATTCTGTTGGGTAGATAAAAATGAAAGCAATCCAAGCAACAAGCAATACCCACATTGCAATCTTGAGAACCCATTTCACTGATGATACAAACAGAGGTGTATCTTTCACATCAACAGTTTCAAAAACTCCATTTTGATGAAGAAGAGGCTTGTGAACTGAATCTTCAGCCATTTTTTTTTTCTTTTTCAGTTCACAGTACTGATGAGTGAACCAGAAGAGCAGAAGCTAAATAAATACAATAAAAGAAGGGGAAAAGATACAAAATTTGTGGAACCCAGAACCATGGTAACCAGGTACATTAAGGATTTGTCACTATACACATAAAAAATTTGGAATTACAAACCTAAATTATGGAAAGCAGGAAAAAAGCAGGACCAGTGATTGCTTAAAATCTGATCAGAAATGAATATCCACCAGAAATAACATTTACAGTTACAGTTGTGGACAAATATAAAACTGCCACCTATCTGCATATTATATATATATGAAAAATATGAAAAAAGAAGGTCCACTCAATTTGTAAGTTGCTAGCTTTTTGATGAGTCCATGGAAAGAGACACCCAATAATGTAATATTCTTGATGGGATGGGACTTGGGAGCTGAAATTACAAGATAACCAAATGGAATTTTGCAATACTTCATACATTTATGTCTCAAGATTTGTATGATACTGATACATACACCACTCACCTACTATCTGTACCTTTTCTTTCAAAATATATTTATATTTTTAATTCTACTGGATTTGCAAATTTAATGCAAATAAATTTGATAACAAAAAGATTGAACCTTTTCTACACATCGCTTCTTATTAGAGCCGGTAGTGCATCTCCCTTCCACCTAAGTGGTGAGGGGTTCAAATCTCATTATATACATTTTACAAGCATGTGTAGAGAGTTTTCTTCCTGGATTGTGAGAGTAGATATCCGGACCGCACATGTTTTATTTGATCAGGTCCCGGTAGTTTTATTGTAATAGTTCTTATAATTCTTAAAAAAAAAAAAAAAAAAAAAAAAAAATTGAACCTTTTCTTCAACATTAATAAATAAATAATTGAATTGAACTACATTATGTTCCTTTTTTTTTTCTTTTTTTTTTTTTTATAATAGGACCGGAAGTTGAAGTGGCCCAAATAATCCCCTCTCAATTTCCAAATTGATAATAATTCATAATTATTTATTTATTTAACAAATCACTTTGAATTTCATAGTCACTTGAGTTCTACAGCTAATTACCATAAGGGATAAATACACGGAGACCCCTACAGTTTAATATAAAGTGTAACTAGAGAGTAAACTATATTTATCTATTCAAACCTCTTCTATTGTTAACATTGAACTAATAAAAAGATCAAATTGGCCATAGTTATTAAATTTAAAAATGAAGATAATTTTTTCATAAAAAATAATTAAAGTAAATTAATTAAAGATAAACATTTTCAGTAGAATATAAATTAAAAAATGAGAAAAAAAACAAACTCTGTTTTTAAATTTAATTTAATTTTTTTTACTATTTCTAAAGTAAATAAAAAATTATCATTTTTTAAAATATCTTTAATTTTAAATTTAATTTTTATTACTATAAAATTGTAATAAAAATTGGTTCTAAATTTCAAATTATTTATACTAGCTTTTACTATTTTTTTTATTAAAAAGATTATCATTATTTTTAAACTTTAAGAATTATGGATAGTTTTTTTTTTTTTTTTTTTTTTTGGTAAAGATAGTTTGGTCTTTTTATTAGCAGCAAGTGAGGTATGTTAGATAAATACATACTTACTCTCTAGTTGCATTTATACCAAACTTCAAGGGGTTTCAGTATATTTACTCTTTACTATAATGATGTTCATACCATTTTGGAAGGCATATTCCTTCAAGGGTGCTTCCTTCACACTCAAATAACAAGCTCATCAACATATCACGGTATTGATTACTAAGAGTATCTCCAATGCAAATATATATTTTTGAGTTTCTAAATAGAGCTACATCAACATTTCTATTCATTATGGACCCATTTTAGAAAAAAAAAATTTAAATAGAGAAATGCATATTCACATCTCCAACGCAATTATCTAAAATCTAGTATGCATCCATTTTATGACCAATCATAATAAAACAATTATTTCACTCTCTCTTATCTTTTATTTTACAATTAAATGAGCTCTAATATTATTGGTGAAAAGAGTTAGAAATCTTAGTCAACATTTCTAGGAGAGTTCTTAGAATAGAAACTCAATTCTATATTCTCTAACTTTTTTTTTTTTTTAACCATATCATCTTCATATTAAAGTTAGATAATTGTATTTTAGAGGGTTTTTTAAACTTTTTATTTTATCCTATGTGGCACTCAATTTTTTTTCCAAATATATATTTACATCGGAGATATTCTAATAGATCTTACTTGTTGATAGATCAAATGAGTCAGTTACTCAACATATCATAAGATATGTTATCATTATAACCACTATGCTACATTGCTACTCCTCGCTTGAGCAATAACCATTATAAAGATGATTTCACATTTATGGTTCAATTCAATGCTTTGCCATGTACTAATATTTTAATACTAAGTGGAGACTCTCAGACTCCTACTCAAATAAAGTAGACAATATTCGGTCACGGTGAGTCACACAGTTGGGGAGGACAAATGTCACAGACTGATGGGTGTCTGGATGAAGTCTGGGATCCTCGATACCAAAAAAGAAAAGAAAATTAGAAGTAATATTACAATGTTACAAAGTGAATTACCCAAATTCACTAATGGTTGAAATTAAATAAAATTCATTTCCTGCAAAATACGTTTGTTTTTTTGTCTCTATTTTTATTTTTTGAACTTTTACAATATTTAAAGATTGGATATTATAGGTGTGAGGGGTTTACCGTTAAACTAACTTCATCGTGTTATACTTCTGATTTTTGTCATTCATATATGTTAATTGTCAAACATGCATAAATTAAATATATTTTGTAATAATACCATATCAATGCTCAACATATATAACAAGCTACTGCACTATAAATAACGAGTATTTATTTTTAGAAAAAATGGTTCTATATCGATCACAGTAAGTCCTCTTTGTTCTATATCTGAGGCCGAATAAAAAAATAAAGAATGATGAAATGGTGTCCATGAATGTCATTTTCTTGTTGGGACTGAAAGAGATGTCGATAATTCATCAAATTCTTCTGCTGAGATTGTTGACAATAATAATTTTCTTTTTATGTGGATTGTAAAATTAATTAGTCTCATCAAATAAAAAGTGAAGAAACAATGGTTATGGTGGTGGGTGCAGGGATGCATCGATGTACGATGAGATAATAATTGATGTAACATTTGACGAATTATCGCCAAGACAACCAGAATCACTTATTTCTTATCCCCAAACATATGAGTCTGCTGAGACCCTGAGACATGCATGCATCGAAATTTATTAATTACATATTTACATACTTAGGGGTCGTTTGGTTTTTTTTTGTTTGAAGACTGAATAGGGACTGAAATCGAAACTTGAATGATATTTTTGTTTTTGTTTTTTTCCCTCACATCTGAATGTATTATCAACACGTTTGTTTTCTAAAAGTAAAATTGTCTGAAAAAAATAATAATTTTACATTTATACCCATGTTAAACAATTATACATATAATATGGAATAAAAACAATCCAAAAATAATAATTATATATTAACACATATGATCATGACATTCCTCTTCCATTACAAGCAAACTTCATTTTTACTATGAAAAAAAAATGGTTTTTTTTTTTTTCAAAAAATAAAAGAGACCAAAAAAACTCATACAAAATACTCTAGTTCTTTTTTATTTTTAAAGTTATTTAAATATATTAAAAAGATTTCTATACCATATATAATTATAATGAAATTGGAAATATGTTATATATAGAGGATAGTATCGGAAGAAAAGATTTTGGATTGCATTTAATGCAATTCAGTGATTTGTAATTAAGTGAAAAGTCAGGATTTTTTACTTTTTATTTTTTGGTATTTTTAAGTTGTTTGACCACTTAAAAAAACAAACAAAACAACTTAATAATTATGATTCAGACCCATTAAATTTTAAGTGACAACCCCTTAATTGCGTACGTGCTACACTTTGCAACCACTAAAAACTAGATTGTCATATTAATCAAATACATGTATACAATATGGGTACAAATCCAAGTTACAAAAGAAAGTGCAAATTAATAATCAAAATAAGATTTGATCTTTTAAGACATTATGATGTTGCCAAAGCATACATGGAAGAAAGACTCACATGAAAAATAGAAAACAACCTTTAATTGATTATTTGTTGATTCGCGTACGAATACAAGAATGATAGGTATATCAAAACTCATTGATTCTCAAAGAATACCGAAAATTGGAAGAATGGTAAAGAAAACTCTCCGTAATTTTTATTAAAATCCATTCCCATGGCCGCCAATGCTTATAATGACTTTAATAACACACAAATAATTTTTTATCTAAAAAAAAAAAGGAAAAAATTGAGATAATTATGGAAATTGAAAATACTAAACTCTAGGATCACAGCGCAGCAAACAGCGTGTAAATCTGAATTTTCTATACAAATTTATTAGCGAAACAAAGATTTTCTAAAAGCGAACACACGAATAATTTGAAGGTCTAAATGATGGAAAAAAAAAAAAAAACCGAAAACTGCATTTAGAGGCCTTTGTGTTGATTCCACCGCTCCATAAATTGAAAACCCTTGTGCACTGCATCACATTAATTGTTTAATGTTGGTGTATGGACTGCTACAAATGGAAGTTATGCCTATGGAAATAAAAGATTGGACGACGTGATGTAATTTTCTAGTTATATTGAACGACCTACATTCTTTAGCTACACTTGATTCCAGACTTAGAGGACCACATACTATCACACCCACATCCACATGGCCTTTTATAGTTCTATGGACTCAAATATATCTGCAATAATAAATATATGAGTGACGATATTTGCACCCCTCTAAAATCGTATATGCACCCCAAATCAATGTATTTTTAAAATTCCAACATTACCCTTAAATAAATTTATTAAAATTATTAATATAAATATATCTTTATATCATAATAATAAATTATGTATTACTTTCAATATTTTAACAAATATTATAATTAGTTACATGAATATAAAAACTATAATATCTTTTGATTAAAATATTATTTATTCATTAATTTAAATTTAAATAGTGATTATTTTAGAACTATAAATATTAAATTGCAGTAATATATATATATATATATTTTGAGAGAGTAATAATTTTTCTCAAAAAAAAGAAGAAAAGAAACTGTTATTAAAAATACTAAAACTAAACTAAAAAGATAAAAGGTAAAAGAAAATTTTAAGAAAAACAAAAAGAAGAAAAGCCTGCAGAATAAGAATTTGATTTGATTTGAAATTCATCCATCTTTAATATGGAGATTTTGGATTCGTGGAGGAGGTGTCCTCCATACATTTTTTTTTCTTTCCAATTTTCATTTTAATTAACTTATAACTTATTAATTTAAAATATTTATTCAAAAACTAAGAAAAAGGGCATATATGGTATTATGTGGGTGTGCTTACGAGATATAATATTTTTTAAATTTTAAAGGGGGTGTATATACAAAAGGGGTGTACATATAGTTTTCGAGGGGTGTAAATATCGCTACTCTAAATATATATGTTGGTTAATAATGGTGCATCCATGATGGGTTTATGGTGACTAGATTATGTTGGCCCCACTTGTATGAGTGGAAGATGTTGGTATATTTAGATATGGGTTGTGGACCCATTATACATCCAAGTGGGCCAAAATCACAAACGATACATGAAGAGCCCAAAATCCATATACACCAAGCCCAAGCCACCAAGCTCAAGCCCATGCACTTATCTAATGAAAACTACCTAAGCAGTTGAGACACATATAACATGTTCTGATGATGTCTAGCAATTAAGTGTGCAAGACGGTGTGTGTGGAGAACAAGTGCATGTGTGCTTGTGTTTAATGGAGAGCAAAATAGGAACACATTACAAAGAAGAGATGTGGAGAAAATCAATAGAGAATTTTCTCCCATATATGATTAGAGAGTGGGCATTTGTATCATGATTAGAGGGGACTTTTCGATTCCATGATCGTCCTCCGACCTCAATCCAGTGATACAATCCGGTGTTCGATCCGCTTCCGCTATAGAATTTGGATTTCTATATGGTGAACGGTAATAATCCGAAATTAATCTTTTGTTTATTGATTGTGTTTAATCTTCATTGGTATCAGAGCATGCTTGGAATTTTTTTTATGAATGCTTGAAAGCTTCACAATTCAGTAATGGCATAACACCACACACTGTTTTGAATTTGTTTTCTGTGAGATATATATATATATATATATATGTTATTATATGTTCTGGAAATGCATGCCTTGAATTGACTTCAAAATTTTGAGAATTTTGAAGAATTAAAACTTGAAAACCCATGATTGTAATCGAGTCATAACTCGTTGTCATTTTTTTTTCTACGATCATGGTACCATTAGATAGAGCCTTCCGAGAGCTTTCCAATGATAGGTCATTTGCATAATTTGGATTAGTATAGAGGGAGGAAAATGTTTTTGAATTTTTCTGTCAAAAATCAAAAATTGAAAACTTGTATTGAGTTTGAATTTGGGTGAAGAATGAAGAACACGTGCCATACGCCTATATGCGGCGAGTGCACTTCACCCTAGACCCAAACTTCAAAACTAAGGGCATAAATGGAATTAGAATAACATTCGGAGTCGGCTAGTGGTGGTCCGGTGATTGGGAAAAGTCGGGACAACGGCGCGTGGATGGCATGCGCCATCGTTGTGCCCGGGAGAAGCACATAGTAGGTTAGGGTGACTCTGTTGTTGACACGTGGACCATCCAGAATGTGCCATGTGCCATGTGGAAAGTTGATATTGGATTATACAACGTCATTTGTGCACATAGTAGGCATACCAACTCTCAATTGAAGTTGATATTGGATTATACATCTCCTTGGATTGAGTAGGCATACAAGCTCTCAATCTAGATTGAGATACCCACTTTTGGTGATAAAAACTAGTTAAGGTAAATGGAAGGAATGTGTTGTGAGCATACCAATCCAACATATTCCAGCTAAAAGAGTGGAAGGGGTGGATTGTGAACATACCAATCCAAGCCATCCAGACTACCCTAAATCTATCTAGGCTTAATTAGGAACCCTCTCTCCACTCAACCGAGCATACCAATCGTTGATGTGTAGTGAGAGTTAAGTGATTTCATATCACATCTAAAGATAGATTTAGCCCTAAAGATCGAATCGGTTCTTAATTGACAAATGGATACCCATCATTTGCATTTGAATTGCGTTGACTCCCACATTTCATCTCATATCTTTCCACACATTTCTTACTAACCTAGTTGCATGTTTTAATTGCATTCTAGTTGATAATTCAATTTTCCAACAATCATCATTTTACTTTTATCGCACTAGTTAGTACTATAGTTTAATTTGGTCATTGATATTCCCCAATCCTTGTGGACAACACCCGACTTTCCATTTTACTTGTTTGTGAACATTTGAAGCATTGTTGCAGTTTATAAATTTTGTTTGACAAGAACTTCTTACACACACAAAATGACACTTGTCAAAGGCATCCTGAACCTTTCAGGGAACGGTATAACACCCCAAAATTCAAAGAGTAATCAAGCATTTTGATATGGAATGTTCTATCATAAACCATAAATTAATTCACCAAAGAAAATTAATAATTATAAAATACCTCCAAATAAGTCATTCTCCAATGTAGATATATCTCCAAATAAATCATTCTCCAATGAAAATATATCTCCAAATAAAACCAACAATAAGGTCCAAATCGATCTAAAGGATTTTAAAACAATTCCAAGAATCCTAACTTTAAATTCTAAGTAATAAAATCAAAGGGAGTCGTTATATAAAATCTCAATTACTTCCAACTCCAAGTCTATCGCCCTAGCGGTAAACTCTTAAAAACCTCTATCTGCACAATGTTGAATGACAAGGGGTGAGCTGTCAACTCAATAAGCATTGCATAATATGCAATCGAAAACATTTATAACAAATACCAAAAGCTTTTAAAGAGTACATAAAAGCAAAAATCAAATATTCATATACAAGTAAACTTGTAAAAGTAACATTTTCATTGTACGATAACGATTAATAATATTTCATAAAAATAAGCTCAAGTCAAGTAGTGTCACCAATACCCCCGGTGACCCGGTCATTTACATTTCATAAATTGGTACAAGACCAAAATCATAACATTTCATTTGTTGCGCGCACTGCATTTACATTGAGCTAAAACATTACTTTCAAAATATGTATATAATAATACATTTGCATTACTAAAGCACAATAGAACGGAATATATAAACTTTTAAACAAGAGTTCAAGTAAAGGCAAAACTTATTTAAAGAATTGGATAAATAAAAGTAACAAATATATAAGTAGAAAAAATATGAGTTTACATAAGTATAATAAGCATATATATATATATATATATATCGTTTTAGAACATAATAATATAATAATTAAGTTTGTTTCATAAGATTTTTTTTCTTTTTTCTTTTTGCAACCACATACTATGCAAAAACCACTTACCTTGGAAGATAACAAGTTTAATGCTTCACTAACGATATTGGAAAGTCACACGCGGAACCTAAACATTTAGAATAATAATCCTTCAATCAAAATAACCAAATAAAAGAAATTTGACTTCGCTTCTTTAAAGAAGATGCATTTTTTATTCATTTTATTGTAGAAATTCCAGTAAAACAGATTTTAGTGTACAAACGTTAGTGATTCGAAAATCTTAAGGGTCTCAAAATATTTCAAAACTTAGTCAATAAAACTAAACATCAGATTACTAACTCCCCTCAAAATATCAGAATTTTATCAAACACCTATGGGTTTCTATAATTTCCTAAGCACACAATGGTCAATCCTGACAGTGTAAATTTCGATCCTCCAACCATACTTCGTATCAAAGTTTAAAACCCTATATACCATGAAAAATTCCAAACTTTTATTTATAGACTAAGATATTGGTACTCTATCTCTATACTGAAAATCAGAATTTAATCTATCTCCGTTTGTGAATTAAAATTCCTACGATACCAAAAGCTCAGCCTAAATATTATGGCTTAAACATCAAATATACCAACAGATTTAAAATACTTAAACATCACTAAAATTCACGAAAATTTATATACTGATTCAATTATAACCCTAAAACCATAGTACCAAAAATCAAACCTAAGTACATCCCCAATTTCAATTTAAAATTACTCTAACACAACAAGGTTAGTTTGATGATTCAGAAAATCTGCATATGTAACCAATTTAGAAATAAAATCTTTCTAAGATAAGCACCACCAAAAATTCCGAAAATTATAATCCAAGTTGATATAAATTTCTACTATTCTCATACCAAAATTTACCATCAACTGCAATCTACAAATTTAATTAAAATTATCAACACAATATATTGCTTCTCCAATACTAAAACAAATCAAAATTACAACCTATACTAACACTCAAATTTGAACTCTTTAATGAACTCCAAAATCCATGCATTAAGACATCTCCATCCAAAAAAAACTAAAATCGAACAATTGATAGAGGCCTAATCTTTGTTAATGAGATATTTGAATGTTTAAAAAAAAACAAAAACAAAAGAGTTTTGAGAGAGATTAAAGCTGTAAATAAATATGTAAAGAAAAACAAAGTTTAAGAACTTTACCTTGAAAACACTCTAACTCAATCTACAGAATAGTAGCTTTCTATATTCTTTTGAGAGAGTTATCAATTTCAGAAAAGAAAGCGTAGAAAAGAATATAAAAGTTTTAACGTGAAAACTCATTTATCTCTCTTTAAAGAGAATAAAAATACAATTCAAATTCAATTTTCTAATATCTCTACACATTGAGATAAAGATAATCAGTTTAAGGAGTTAATGGTTTTGTACAACTAAACCACCTACCAATCTCCTAGCTAAATCCAACTATCAAACTAACAGTAATTCTATTTATCTATCATTATTATTATTAAAGAGGAAATTAAATTCGGGTCTTACAAACGGTGTTCAAAGGATGTCATTAGTGAAAGGACTATCTGACTCATCATCCGACAGCTCGTTACACCTGTATTGCTTAATCAAAGTATCCATCTGACTTGGAATTCCTGGGTTAGCTTCTGTATGAGCACGTCCCACTCGCCTTTCGATTCTCCTCCAAGACTGAAGTTCTGGCGAATTGTTAACTTGCCCCTGAGCTTCTCTATTGAGGCCTTCTAATCGAATTGGTCCCCTTTGGCATCTTCAACGATGATTCTGGTCACTATCTTCAGACGAGGACGAACGGTTCCTTCGACAGCTATGCCTACCGGATCGATCCCGATCTTGCTTGGGTTGGTGCCGGTCATGCCCATCTCAGGGATGCTCATACTCCGGTTCTCCACTAGCCCGAGCTTGCCTCTCTAATAAGGTTTCCAGGCGATCCGTCATATTCCTCCCCATCTTCAACGGTGCATCCGATGTTGGGCCGATTATTATGGAACGCATTTTGCCCGGTTGATCATTCGGTGTGCACAAGTTGTAAGGTGAGGTCAACCCTATGGTAGTTGATAGGGTGACTCCATGCTTGGCCGTGTCCGCCACAAGTCGCTGTAGGGAATCCCAGAATTGTTAGGTGATCTCCTCCGTGGTAGGGGGAAGTCACTGGTTGCCAGTGACTGCTGCAGGTTGATCTCCATCGGTCCGCACTGCATCAGATAGCTCAACGGGTGTTGGGAGTAATATCAATCCCTCCCACATCGTCTGGTAAGTTTTGATTATTCCTAGAACTGCTCCCACCTCTGTTATCAGCCATTGCTTCACAAGGGTTCATAGAGTTTAGGTAGTAGTCTCCCCCTCCTTCTAGCGCCACTTGTTGATGGTGATTTTTGGGAAGTCAACCAGATAATGATTTGATGCGTCTAATATGTAAATAAACACTAAGAACAGAGAAAATAATAAAGAGACGATTTTACGTGGTAAAACTCCTGTAACGGTGAAACATCCACGATCGTCGCTTGGCAACGGAGAAACAAATTCACTATGAAAATATTGATTACACCCTTTGATCTCTCTCTCACTGAAATTAATAGATCGTCCTTTACAATGACTTTTATAAGTGTATTTATATGGTGTTCTCTAGGGTTTTATGAACCTTGGCGTACAAGTAGAGGATTATATCATGTTAGGATTCTATTTTTCCTATTTGGAGTTATCACGTAATAAAGGTGGTTGATTCGGGGCTTGATTAGGATTCCTGATATCTCGGGGAGGATCTGATTGTTTCCTTGTTGGAGTGTGGACTTCCTTTCTGGTCACTGTGTTCAAGTTGATTCTTGATTGCCTGATTTGGCTGAGTAGGCCTTGCTTGCACTACAAGAAAAACACTTAATGACAACGGGCAATGCCCGTTGTAGATGTGTATTTACAACGGGCACACGCCCGCTATAGCTGGGGCAGTAGTGGAAAAGCGAGCTTTTCAACCACGGGCATTGCCCGTTGTAGGTAACATATTTACAACAGGCAATGCCCGTTGTCGATGTGTTACTGACAACAGGCATTGTCCGTGGTCGATGTGTTACTTACAACGGGCAAAGCCCGTTGCCGATAAGTTTTTATTTTATAAAAAAAAAATAATAATAAAAAATTAATTTTCTGATTTTATAAATAGCCTATTTAGTGTATATAATTGGAAGATTAAACTCCAAAGCATTCAATATAAAAATTCACAAGCATTCAAAAATATATATATATATTAAAAATTATAAATCCATAAACATTCAATTAAAAATCTTCAAGTATTAACATTTCATTCACCTATAAACATTCACTTAATTAAAAAGTCTACTAGCGGAATGTGAATGAATATTAAGTAAAACTAGGTCTCTACATGGCTAATTTATCAAAATTATTACAAAATGTCAAAAAAAAAAAAATTGATTTATTAAATTTATACATGCCCTGTTATTGGAAATAGTTGGAAGATGAAACACGTTATATAGTTAAAAATCCATAAACATTCAATTAAAAATCCTCAAATACCAACATTCTACCATAAACATTCACCTAATTAAAAAGTTCACAAGTCCT
Source organism: Acer yangbiense (assembly GCA_008009225.1). Classification (NCBI taxonomy): domain Eukaryota; kingdom Viridiplantae; phylum Streptophyta; class Magnoliopsida; order Sapindales; family Sapindaceae; genus Acer; species Acer yangbiense. The sequence continues at coordinate 595,965 of CM017769.1, forward strand.
AACATTTAAGTTTATACATAAATATTCACTGAAATCCTTAGTAGTTTCAGTGATGGAGCACAGGTCTGAACAAGAACCAAATGAGCTAAATTGACCAGCTCAATTTAGATATAAATTAAATAAGAACCAAACATGAAGCAACCATACATTCTCTACTGATATATTGACCAGTTCAATTCTAGTACAAATGAGCTACTAAATTCAAGAAGCCCAATCCAATGCTTTATATATTAGTCCTTCTCTTGTGCAAATGTTCAGTAATAGTAACATTTTGGTCAGATATATAGTTAGTATCCTGACAAAGTAGTTGCCTAGGATGCATATTCTATACTCCAAGTTACAAAAGGTTTTTGTAATAGTTTCTCTGCATATATATACAGATACAGAGAGTTACATCAAGAGAAAAATAGGGTAGCCTAGTGTAACTGAATAGATACAGATTTATTCAAATATTGATAATGCCCACGTATGATAGTAACAAACTAACAATAAAACAACCGTGCAATAGTCAAAGTGACCAAATATATATCATCAGACCATAACTCGACATTCAACATGTAGTAACAACATGACTAACCAATCTTCCACCACCATCATCATCAAAGTCTGTAGATTTTGCTCCGATATCTAGTGCTTCTACATGATCAGTAACAGATGACACCTGCATGTGTACATAAACAATTAGCTGAGCAGTTGGCATGGACCTCTATTTAATGGCGACACGAACTGTCACACGAGTAAGAACACATCTTTAAAAAAAAATAAACATTTACTATAATCACATCATGCTACAAGTAATCATATTTATATTTCCAGCTTCAAAAAGTCTTAAGCATACCTTAATAGTCCGATCTGTCCAGTGTTCCATTCAAAGCACTTTGTGCTACCTTTCATGTTCAAGCTGAGCAAACCGAAAAAGAAAGAAATGTCATAAAAATAACATAGAAAACACATAATAAATAAACACCAATACTCAATTAGAAACAAAATTCTACAGTCAAATAAAAGGTGCCACAAACCTGAACAAACTCAAAACCTTTATACTGCCCTGTCTCAATGTCAAGGGGAAGTTGCACAAGCTCCATAAGACCAAATGGTTCGAAAAGCTAAGCAATCAACATGAAAGAAAATGAAAGGTTTATAAGAAGAGTGTTAATAATAAAAAATAAAAATAATAAATACTACCAAAAAAAAAAGGCTGCTCTTGAATAAACTTCTAAAAATTCTCGAGTTTAATACTGTTGATCATTTTTCATGCATTTAGACAATGCAATAAATATTGACAGAAAATTTATAGATTCTTCTCTACTTAGCTTCAGTAGACCTCAAAATGACTTGGAGACAACATACACTATTACAATTTCTCAATTTCAAATGCACAAGATCCTTTTCTATAGAATTCAGAAAATTACTCTCATTCTAATTATAGTTGTATAAAAGATCTTGAGATCGAATCTCTCTCATATCAGAGTTAAAGTTTAGGCTACATTTGAGTTCCACTTTCTTAAATAAATAAATAAAAACACTAGTACAAACAAAGAGTTTCTTGGCTGGCATCAGGTGATCTACTTCAGTCTGAATTAGACTAACAGAGGAAAATAAATCGCCTTCCCCTTTGAGCTAATAGGTTCAAAAGTTAGAAATATTTATGATTGCACAAATTTTTTATTTTTTATTTTGGTATAAGTTTTGATCACCAAATCATTAAATTTAAAACCACTTCTTTGAGTGAAAGAAATATTCATGACTGGCAATATTTCAAGGTTTCTGAAATCGTAATTTGCGGCCAAAGGAATTTCTCATCTAGTACTAGGCCAAGGTTAACTTTCCGATTTAAAATTATAGGTTTTGCTCAAATCAAAACAAAATTAATAATAAACTTTATATCCTGTGTCTTTCAATTGTTTCCTTTTTTCCTTTTTACATGTCCTATGTTGATGACAGGTTATGTATCATTCAAAATCTAAACTAAAATGACATAAATAAAAATCAACCCATGTGTTTCTACTTGTTAATACTGAAACAAATCTAAATACCTCATATTAATTACCTGTCTGAGCTGAATCTCAGTCATGTTATAGTATAAATTTCCCATATAAAGTTTTCTATCAATTGCTCCATAGAGTCCATTGGCGGCACCAGCAGCAGCAGAAGTATTAGATATAATTTGGCTTTTGTAAATTTTCTTCCAACATTGACATTTCTTTTATCAAAAACAAAAGAGAAAAAAAGTAAAAAAAAAAAGGAAAAAAAGAAGAAGACAATATTGAATATATCTCCAGGTGGCTACACAATCATCTTAGTAAACATCTCCATCCTCAATCAAACTCCCCACTGACTCCTCTGCTTTCTAATAAAGCTTTTGATGGAATACTCATGAATAGAATACTAAAACACAAATCAGAGAAGCAAAGGTTGATAGAGTGACTGACTTACCTGGAAAACCTCAAGGGACCTTCAAACACTACGCCAGCTATTTCAATCTCCGCCCTCTCCAACAAAAGGTTTTGATCTCCAGTAGTTTGATTCAACAAAAGGCTCTAGTCGAGAGACGTGGCAGGGTAGGATTGAGTGAGGGGAGATCGAGAGAGGAGAGGTCGAAGAGGAGGAAGTCCTCGTCTGAGGAGATCGCTAGAATTGTGCGCGAGCAAGATCGATCTGAAGATTTTAGGGTTTTGCAATTGACCTGGGAATTTTTGATTTTTTAGTTTTCACTATCGCTTGAGATATATATGGTCTCAATAACAACGGGTCATTATTTGGCCGTGGTCATTATAAAACTATCGACAACGGGCTCACAACTGCCCGTAGTAAATAAAAACTATCTATAACGGGCATATAAAGGCCCGTGGTGAAAAAGCTTTTAAGAAATTATTAACAACGGGCATTTAAAGGCCCGTTGTTGATATCTCTTATCTAACACGGGCCAAGTATGCCCGTGGTAGATGCTCCGTTATTAATAGCCTAATTTCTTGTAGTGTTGTGGAAGATAATCCTGATATATTTCCTATTTTAGCCGAGTAGGTTTTGGCTAATAGAATCCGCATTCATTAAGACTCTTTGGTCTGGCAACTTCCACATGGACTCCGCTAATGACGTGTTCGTGTCTGGTGATGTGTTTCCGGATAGCGCCCTTTTTGTTGACCGGTTGACTTTTGTCGACATGGCCTGGTTAGTCTTCCACTTTTCTTGTTTCGCTTGGGTGATGTGTCACTTGAGCAAATTATACATACAACAATAATAATTTTAAAAATAGAAAAAAAAAAAAAAAACCTAATAGATTATGGAAAATATAAAGTTAAAATAAATAATAAATTGAAAGTATTTCAAAAAAATTTTAAAAAAAGTATTTCAAAAAAAAAAAAAAGAGTTTTTTATTTTTTTTTATTTTTTTATTTTTTTAAGTATATGGATCTCCACTGTTGGTTTTGGATTGATCCAATGGTGGAGATCCATTTACTTAACAAAAAAAAAAAAAAAAAAAAAACTTTCTTTTAATTGTTTGAAATACTTTTTTTTTTATATAAAAAATTTGTTTAAAATTATATCCAAGTCCATTGGTTCTCGATATTTTTTTTTTGTTTTTTTAGAAAATAAATTTTTGTTGTTAATTTATTTTTATAAACCATTTTAATATTATTTAATTTTGAAACTCAACAAATCATTTCGACAAGGGTAAAATTGTACTTATATATATATATATATATAGAAATGTTCAAATCAGTGTGGACTGATATAACTTCATCAGTACGTTGGATGTAGGCCATTAGATTTACATACTTTGACTCAAAGTGTATGCACTTATCAAAACTTCTCCATAATCAGTGGTTCACATGCATTTGTATTGATATAGTTACATCAGTATGCACTGACCAGAACATGACCATATATATATAGTTAGAGTTAACTGTTAGGTCAAATAGACTAAAATGATGTATTTTGGAAAAATAAAGGACTTAAGTTGTTAATATGACAAAGACATTTAAATAGGTGACATTTCGTCAAAAAGTAGAGACTTTAGTGAAATTACCCCATTTAATAACATGACAAATTAAGTAAAAACTAAAATACAATAATTCTACTGGTATATAAAATCAAAAATCTTTTACTAACGTTTCTGTAGCTGAATCGATTTCAATCAAGGCTTTGAGGTCCTGTAAAACAAAAAAAGAAACATCCCAAATACCAAACAAAACAAACATGAGAATTCCAATCAATTCAGCAGCTGAAACAACTCCAAGCGGCCCTTCCACAACAACTGGGAATGTCGATAGCCGATAATTCGGACCATTTTTTCCACCATTCTTCCTACACAAATTAATTAAACAACAAAATTCTTAATAATATTAATAAGTACATAACTCAAGAGTCAAGATGATAATGATGGAGTTGCTGTCTGCTAGAGATGATAAGGTATGGTACGGACATAATTGCAATAACAAGAACCGGGCGACTGAAGATCAAGAGCACACCTCCTACACATGTTGAAGATGAACATGAAGATGATGAAGAAAGAAAAGCAATCAAGTACACTGATCAATAATTATGAATAGGTACCTTCAATTTCAAGAAAAGTTGAAAAACTAGCGTCATCGCTCAATCCCTCCCATTCATTGACAGCAGGTAGAGGGTACAAGAATATAAGAAGAACCCATGCAATGAATACAATCCACATTACAATTTTTAGAACCAATTTCAGTACGTACTAAAGACAAAAGGAGACCATCGCTTGTATTATTAACTACATATTGGTGATGATGATCATGATCATGATTTGCAATAAGAAGAGGTTGTTGATGATCATCATCTTGAGCTGCTTGATGTTCTTCATGATCTTCCATGGAAGCAGATCGACCACTTCCTTTGTGAGCTTGAATATCTCCCATGTGCATATTTGCCCATCAAATTATCATGCATGTATATGTATTTACGAAACTGATATGCATACATGCATATATATATATATATATATATATATATATACGGTCCCGTTCACATCAGTGTGAACTGATATAAATATATAAAGACATTGAATGTGAGTCACTCATTATGGAGAAGTTTTGACAAGTGCATACACACTAAGTCAAAGCATGGAAAATGAGTGACCCACATTCAATGTCCTTATATATTTATATCAGTGCGTACTGACTTAAACATTTATATATATATATATATATAAATTCTATTATCAGTTCGAACTGACAAAAGTTATATCAGTTCCTTGCATGTGGGCCACTGGATTTAAATACTTTGACTTGGCTGTATGCACTTGTCAGTCAAAGTATTTAAATCCAGTGGCCCACATGCAAGGAACTGATATAACTTTTGTCAGTTCGAACTGATAATAGAAAGACTGTATATATATATATATGTAATTTTTCTATTATCAGTTTGAACTGACAAAAGATATATCAGTTCCTTGTCTGTGGGCCATTAGATTTAAATACTTTGACTTGGCTGCATACACTTGTCAAAGTATCTTTTAAATCTAATGGTCCACATGTAATGAACTGATATATTTTATATCAGTTCGAACTGATAATAGAAAGACTGTATATATATGTATATGTATAAGGGATCATTTATTTTAATTTCGGTAAAGACCTTGATGAAATCACATCGATTTTTATGAATTTTGATATGGATTTTTGTGGATGATAAGTTCAATGAAATGTATCTATAAATAAAATTTGAAATTTTTTTTAAATAGTAGAACTATTTATCCTGATTTTTTTAAATATGACGACATCGGAAAATAGTCGAAATATAGAAAAATTTGAGAAAAATAGTTATATTGCTTGACATATTCTCAAATTTTATTCAGACGTAGATTTCATTAAACTTATCATCCATAAAAAAAAAAAAAAAAAAAAAAAAAATTTCATATCAAAATTCATAAAAATTGATATGATTTCTTCAAAGTCCTTACCGAAAATAAAATAAAGAATCCCTTATGAAAGACTCTCTTTATATATATATTATTATTAAATTAATACTCTCTAGAAAGGGGTACAATGTGATTGTTAAGTGTTGTCTACCGGTCTAACAAGGAAAAGAGTAGGTGTTAAAAAAAGGTAGAATTGCAGAAAAAAGGTAGTGTCGATCCTCTCTCTCACAAGGAGGCGTGCAACATTACTTCTATCGTGCTAAACATGGAAGAAAGTGTTACGGGAGATGATGAGAAAAGTGGCCAGGTAAAAAATATGGACAAATTGGCATCAAAAGGTGAAGATGGTCAGAAAATTAACAAGAAAAGCATGGGTATGCTTAGGCCTATTCAAGAAAAAGGAAAAGGGATATGGAGTCAAAAATCAAAAGCAAAGCCTAATTTTGTTTCCTTTAGTAATGCAAAGTTGTTCATCGGTAAAGAGAGAGATGTTGGGTGTGAGGTGGATAGTGAAGTGTGTTGGGCCAGGATTTCGAGGGCCTAAAACTAGGAATGGAGGTTGGGCTCATAAATAGTTCTTTTGAAAACCGTTTTATTTCTCAAGTGGGCACGTTAGAACGCACAGAGGATGGGGTTTTGATAGTCAAGGAAAGCAATCAGAGTCTCTGTTTGGAGAGGGAAAAAAGGGAACTATCGGGCCATGATACAAACACTATTGAAGAAAGGGAGTTTGATGTTGACGAGGGCCAACTTGAAAGCCCAACTGGTGGTGGGAGAAAAAGGATGGCTGTTATTAATATATCTGATAACTTAGGCGAAAAGCTAATGCGAACTTCAGAGCTGGAGCCAGTGCAACCTGAGATTGTTGACAGGTTAGACGACACCGCTGAAATGTCCCTGGATATTCAAAAGAAGCGAAGAGGAGGCAAAAGAGTTTATTTGGCAAAGAGACATGGTACGAGAACTAGGAGTTCTAAGAAAGGTGACACACAGATTCATCAACAAAAAGAGAGACCAACTGAGACTGACATCAATGCAACACAGGACTTGTTGCTGGAGATAGTTAAAGTGTTAAAGTCAGGGGTAGATTTAGGGGTCATTAACAAGTTTATCAAGGAAAAGGATATGGACTCTTTTCTTGTTGTTAAGGGCCTTAATATGAAGACTAGGAGCTCTAAGTTTAGGATATTTTCGATCCTTGAAGAGGAGATTCTCAAAGTCATTGTCATGGGCATAGTCATAGGCTTTGATTTTATAGACAAAGAGGTTATTTCAAAAGTGATCTCAAAGCTAATGGGTGGTAGGAAGAAAATGGAGAAGTTTCAGTAATCTTTTGTATGGTTCTTGTTTGTTAGGTGTGTTTTCTTCTTTTGGGCCCTGGTTTGTTTTCGTTGTTTGTTGTTTGTTGCGGGTCGGTGTTTTTGCTGGTGTTGTCTTTCTATTGCTTTTCAGGTTGTTTGTGGGCCTTTAGTTGTTCTTTAGTTGCTTGTAAGCCTATTTGGGCCATTGGTAGGGCTTTTTGTAGTATTGACTTTTTGGCCTTTTAAATAAAATTTGTGCTGTTAAAAACAAGAAAACAGTTTTATCTATCGGTCCAATTTGGTCAATGAATTATTCCATCTTGAATTAGTTTTGAAGACATTACAAAGATTTTAAAACAGTACACTGTCCCATTTGTCGTTTAAATTATTTTTGAGAAAAGTTTGAAGCAATGAGTGGTCTAATTAAACTTGGATATTACATACAAATTAAATTAAGCTGAAGAAATATGCAAGAACCCCACAGCCAGTACTACAATAAATTCCGACTAAACCTTCAACGTACGTTAGAAAAACCACACCAGTCAAGTATTTAACCAAATTGTTGAGTAGTTTTATGTTATAATATTTACTAAAAATACAACTTAATATTACAATGTTTGATAATTTCAGTAAATCTACTGGATGCATTTTTACTATTTTTATATTTTTATTTTTCAGAATACAGCTTTTAGCATATGTTATCGGACGTGTTTTCAGGTTTTGAAATTGAAATAAAAAACAATGTTTGCATTTTCATATTAAAAAATCATCTACCAGATGCACTCTTAATTACTTGAGTTTTAATAGTACTAAAAATGTGTTTCTAACAAAAATATCTTTAAGACACAAACACAAAATAAGTCTCTTGCCTTTTTTTTTTTTCAAGCTTTTAGTCGAGACTTATTTCCTTTGGTCAAGACTTAATTTTCTTTTGATCAATACTTTTTAAGTTTTTGATTCGAGACTAATTATTTATGGAAGTTTTCCCAAATTTGTATTTTTCGTTTTTTTTTCATCGTTCTGTTGATTTTTTTTTTTTCTTATTCTCGCTTTTCAAATTGCTTCAACCATCTAATTATTTCCTTTAATCATTTTAAATTCCTCTACATTTTCATTTTTCTAGAGTTTAAGTGAGAGAGTGACTGGCATGAGAGATAAAAGAAAAAGAAAAAGAAGGGAAAAAAAGATAAAGTGAAGTCAATTAATATTTTTTTATCAATTACTATACTTTGGATGCTATTAAAAATCAAGTTATTACTTAATTATAATCTCACATGATCAGTTGAAAACTGCTACATATATATATTTTCACTTATTATAAAGTGAGATAGGTACCCTTGTAAGAGAATTTTTAATCTATATAGAGGCCCCATTGTTCAATAATTCTAAACATCGCACAAGGGTACCTCGATGGAATCGAGGCAAATGACACCTCACCAGAAATAATGGTCCACAAATAAACTGCATTTTATACGTTTCGGATTTATTTACTTACTTTTGAAGGACATTTAAACGTTCGTTTTCAAAATTACAGTGGTAAAAAAGGAAATTCCTTCTATTCAATGTCTCTATGGGGTAAAGAAGAGCCAAAATCGATTAAAAAAAGTTTTCCTTTAAACATTAGTCAAGAATCAAGATACAAATTTCAACCTATCTAACATCTGCTATTTTTTTTATTTTTTTTATTTTTTTTTAAAGAGTGTAATAAGTTTGAATTACTCACATTTTGGATGATGCTGTCCATATATTGTTCGTTCAATTATGTAAAGAAGACAATGGAGAGTAAAGAAGATGACAGTGATATGTTTGAGTCATACGTCAGGGACGGACACACCTTCACTTTCAGACGAGGTGGGGCAGTACCCTACCTCAGAATTTAAAAAGGTACAAAGTAAATTAAAAAAATTGTTTATATATATTTTAATTAACACTTTTAGTAGCATGTTACCTATTAACACAATTGGTAGTAACATTTCTTTAACTTTGCAATTTTGGGTTCAATTCCCACCATTTGTATTTTTCAAGAAAAATAAATAAATATTTAAAAAAAAAATTCAATTTTATTATGTAATTTTAAATTTTAATAATTCCTTTTTATTTTACCATCTTTTCCAATTTGTTTCTCAAATTTTCATTTTCTTATAAAATAAAACAATTCACTTTCTTTTTTTAGTTATTGTCAACTTCTTAACTACTCTCAATTTGTGGTTATTAATTAATGAATGATTGCAAGGAAATAAAAGTTAAAGAAACCTTCAATCCCAAGAAAAGTTGGGGTGGTGAGAGTAGTAAAATCAGCAATGGTAACATTAACAATGGTCAATGGATAGCGGAAAACAAAAGATAAAAGCGAGCCATGTTTTAAAAGCAGAGCTGTTGTGTGGTCATGAACATCTCCAATATCTATGGAAATAAGAGGGTCTCGATGATCAGATGAAGAATGTTGCTCATGATCCATGAGAATAAATGATATCAATTAATCAACGGTTTGAATGAAAGACATATAATATATATGATATATATACTTTGCAAACTAGCAATGGAAAACAAAGTTGGAATTTTGAAAGACAAATCTTTGGTCACCAGAATTTCAATATCTAGCTAAACAGTCCATTCTGGTGGATGATTTCTCAACCCGTACAGCGGTACAGGCTTTGTTCTTCTCTATTATAAGTTTATAACACTCTGGTATCCAATTAACGGCTCAAAATTTTTTTGTTACTATTTGGGTCAGGTTTTGTAAGAAAGTCACCACATTACTAATTCACATTTAAAAGGCACCTATTTAGGTGACTTGACAAAAATACCCATTTTCTGTCACTTTCTATCATTTTAAACCTAGAGAGACAAACTAGAGAGAGTAAACAGTAGAGAGAGAAAGCATCGGCTGCAAGAACATACGCTTGAAAATCTCACGGTAAACTCACCGGCGGTGGCGCTACAGTCCTGAAGTCGACAAGAATCTACAATTGATAGTGGTAAGTTTATGTGTGTGTTTGATGTTGGGTGTTGTTTAGACATGTAGATTAGGTTTGATTTGTCGATCTGAGTATGGTTCTGGGTTAGGTTAGAGTTTTAATTTATAAAAAAATTGTGTAAAAGACGATGAAGATCTGGGTTTCCAAGCCTTTTAACACTTTTTCCGAGCCTTTTGAAACACTGTCCGAGCTTTTTAAATTGTAATCTAAGCTTTTTTAAGGAATATGAATAGGTTTGTCAAATTAGAATCTCCGAGCCTATTAACACTGTCTCCGAACCTTTTGAAACACTGTCCGAGTCTTTTAAATTGTAATCCGAGCTTTTTAAGGAATATGAATATGTTTGTCAAATTAGAATCTTCGAGTCTTTTAACACTGTCTCCGAGCCTTTTGAAACACTGTCTGAGCCTTTTCAATAGTAATCTGAGCTTTTTTTTTATTTTTTTTATTTTTTTATTTTTTTTATGAATATGTTTGTCAAATAAGAATCTCCGAGCCTTTTGAAACACTGTCCGAGCCTTTTCAATAGTAATTCGAGATTTTTTATTTTTTATGAATAGGTTTGTCAAATTAGAATCTCTGAGCCTTTTAACACTGTATCCGAGCCTTTTGAAACACTGTCCGAGCTTTTACAATAGTAATCCGAGTTTTTATTTTATTTTTTATGAATAGTGTAAGGATTCTCGTTTTGTTGATTGGCTTATTTCGTGGTCAAACCACATGTTGGGGTTTTGAATGTAAGGGTAGTCTAAGTGTTTAAGGTTGAAGATCAAAGGCCCTTCCATGACCTCAAGATACAAGCACGCCAAAGGTATAATCTCTTGTGCTTGGTTTTCTTTGAAGAGAATTAGTAGCGCACACACACTTAGCATTCTTGCTATGATTGCATATTTGCTTATTTTTATGTGCATACTCTTCACATGTCACTTTACACACTAGCACTTTGGTTGATATATCTTGTTGTGTGTATATGTGCTTTATAATTCGTTTCCTGACATTGTTCAGAAACGTCCGCGCTTGCACTAATAAGTGCTTGGTTTCGCGCGAAGACCGCCTATGGAGTATGCTATTGGCTTCTCATTGGTTTTCACCATTGTTGGTGATCGACGGTTATGATCGGCGGCTTGGCCGCCGAATGAAACCGCCGTTTCAGTCCAGATTGGTCTGAAGCAATTATGCGGTCAAGATCGGCGGTCATGACCGCCGTTCGAAACCGCCGTTCATACCTGATCGATTTTAATCTCTCGGTCTAATTCGGCGATTGGATTAGCGGTCACGAAACCGCCGAATGAAACCGCCGTTGATGCTCTGTTCTTCACGAGCTCAATTCGGTGGTCGTGATCGGCGGTCTGGCCGCCGATTGAAACCGCCGAACGGTGCGTTTCAGGTGCAAAATTGTATTTTCACATGCCCAATTCTTGATGTCTATAAATATCTTATTTTCTCATTCTCTGATCAAGTTCTTTGAGACCTTAGAACCCTAAACTTTCAAGAGAGATTTTTGAGAAAAAATCAAATCAAGAACTCAACTTTAAACACTCAAATCAAATCCCTTTTGCATCAAATTTCATATTTGATCTTCTATGCCTTCATAGAATTGATCCATGCATGGTTTTGAATCATCACATCTTATTTGGTATGTTCTTCACTAATTTCATATTACTTTAGTGTTTTTCATATTAATACATCTCTTTAATTACTTGTATGCTTTTGATTATATGCTAGATACAAGTTAGAGATTATTTGTGATGAAAATGATTGAGTGTTGATTGTGATAGCTAATTAGGTTTTTAATTAATCTTGATTAGCTAAGCTATTTGACATGTCATTTAGCAATTGATATCTAGGATTGATTTAAATTGATTATCTCATCATGATAAGCATATAGAGTAACCTAGCTCTAATTTGCATTTTGAATATTTATACATATTCACTTAGGTTGTTTCTCTTCATTGAGAAGTAAGTCTTGAGGCTAAGAGTGCTTCGGCTTCAAGCAAATTGGAATAGGGTTGCTAATAAATGCCCGCTAGGTAGAAGTGAGAGGTTACAGAACGGAGTGTTAGACGAGGTCTACATAGGTTGTAAACTTCATTTCAATTAGTGATTTCGAGTTCCGAGTGTGGCGCACTATACAGCCCGTGGTTTTTCCTAGTGGTTGGGTTTCCACGTATACATCAAGTGTTATTTAAATTCCGCACTATATTACACTTGCTTGTATCTTTGACTAGTAGGGGCATTTTCGTAAAATTGACTTGCATGCGAAAATTGGGTAATAATTAGATAAAATCTATTCACCCCCCCTCTAGCTTTATATAGAACACACCGTATTTCTTTTCAAATAGGTTTGTCAAATTAGAATCTCCGAGCCTTTTAACACTATCTCCGAGCCTTTCGAAACAATGTCCAAGCCTTTTCAATAGAAATCTGAGCTTTTTTATTTGTTATGAATATGTTTGTCAAATTAAAATCTCCGAGCCTTTTAAAACTGTCTCCAAGCCTTTTGAAACACTATTTGAACCTTTTCAAACACTGTCCGAGCATTTTAATAAACTTATATGCTTTTTTTTTTTTTTTTTTTTTTTTTTCTGTGAATATGGAATCAGCTTAAGGATTCGCTTAAAACTCCAGTGGGAGAATGGTACGAGGGAAAAATAACTTGGGATGACCATTTTGATGACCTTCAAGATATCGACAACACACTTAATAGGGTACCTAAACATCTTGCGGTCGAAGAACGATGTTGTTATACTAAGTCGTGTTTTGGACATTTCCTTATGATATATTGTGAGATGACGTTTTTGGCTGGCATTGTCCATCGGTTGCTTATGCGCGAGTTGCATCACAATGGGGCGGAAGATGAGATGAGATTTATCTTAGGTCGTCATTCGGTTCGGTTCGGTTCGGTTCTCGAATGTTGAGTTTTATCTGATCACTGGTTTGAAGTTCGGAGTCATTCCCGACACGGCGAGCTATGATATGGTAAAGAATGGCATACACTAGCGGTACTTTGAAGGTCGAGATGAGATCGAGTATGAACAGCTAAGATCGGTTCTACGGATTGGTATTTTTGAGGAGCAGTATGATGCGGTTAAGTTGTGCTTATTGTATATGCTTAACTGGATACTGATGGGGTTGGACGAGAGAGAGAAAATTCCAGTATGGCAGATGCGCCTAGTCGAGGACTTTGACGCTTTTGATGCGTTCCCGTGGGGTGCACACATGTATAGATGGTTTATTTTTGGTTTCAACATGCGTTGGACTATCGAAGGGAGCGGTTCTAAAAAAACGAAAGCAAGAAAAGGGCGTTGACGTACATACCGTGGAGACGTACAACATATACGGTCTAACTCATGCACTATTGGTGAGAATTTAGAATTTGAATTCGTACTTTAATTGTAATTGTTTTCATATGACTGATGGAATACATATATTGGATTCTTATCATATTTATCTGAAAATACCTACAAGATTATACTAAACAACTTGTAGGTTGACATTCTAATTTCAAAATTCTTTCGAGACTTTTCTCAAAACCTTGATGAGCATATAAATTAACCTTTAACATGATTGTTATGAGAAAATAATTAACACAAGTATGCTCAATTCACTACCCTTAGTCTACAAAACAAATACCAAGGAACAATGTATCTCATATACAAGTATATTTAATAAAGAGCAAATTCCACAAGTTGTACTTTGAATATTACAATGCAAGTTCACTAAGTAGAACTTTACAACTTGATATAGAATATCACAAGATACAATGTTCAAACACTTACAAGATACAAGAAACAAATATTGATTCAACAACTAATGCATGCATCTCTTTCTCTACAAAAATCTTGTTTACAAGGATGTGAGGAAATGAAGATCTTGAACAAGTTATATTGATCATGCATACAAATATAAAAAGATAGAGATAGAAACATTTGACACATTGATTTTTACGTGGTAAAACATCCAAAGAGGAAACATCCACGGGTTAAATCCATAATCACCGGCAAACCGTAATCCACTATGACGAATAAAAGATACACACTCAAAGACATGACCAATCCCATGATACACTCTCCAAGCTATCAACTCATATTCTACCTTCGAGCCTAGTGAATCACTTTGCATACTTTCTATCCAAGACACTTCACTTATGTCTCTAGAAAGCAACTTCCTATTCAAGATGCTTCACTCACATCTCTAGGAAGATTTCTTGCTTAGCTATCCGGATCACAATGATCTTAGTTAAGCTTCCATAGCTTAACCATCTGGAGCATCACACTCCTAGCTAAGACTTTTTGCTTGGTTATCCGGACCACTTGTCCTAACCAAGACTTCCTTGCTTGACTATCCGGAGCCTCACACTCCTAGCTAAAACTTAATGCTTAAGTTGAAGCTTCACTCACTCCAATATGAGACTTCCATCTTTTGCAAGGCAAATGATCTAAGTGATGCAAATGATGCAAACACATGCAACATAGAATATATGATCAATACATCATATGGAAACTAGACTTGGTCATGTGAGCACACAAGTCAAAAAATTGTCTAGTTACAAAAACATGAATTGAAACCTAGAGCATGCGAAACACTTAACACATGTGATTTCTAGTTTCATTCACAAAGCTAACACTTGAATAAATCATATTCATAAAGCACATATTCAAGATATTAGAAACAAATACAAAAAAAATGCTAGAATCACAAAATATGATTAATGAATATTCTAGCAAGTATTTAGAGCAAGTATAGAATTAATAATCAATTAAATCCTAGTTAACTCTAAACACAAAATCAAATGTGCTAATCCTAGATTTGTTCAATTAAAGGATCCAAGCACATGCTAAGGTTATTAATCATAAAATGAACCAATCAAATCATAAATAACCCTAGATCTCAAGCTAATCACAATACAACACTCAAACATATGAAAAACTATAATCCTAGAAAACTAGTTCACATTTAGTCTCTAATTAGACTATATTAGCTTTGATATGAAGCTATCTTTCTCAATAGCTTCCATCATACATACACATATATATAGAAGAAGAAAACCCAAGGTAATTGAAGGTTTAAAAAGATGAAACCTCAAATATTAGTTCAATACTTTAGAATCCCGAGCTTGTTCGGTTTTGATGATGAAACCACCACAAAATGTGATCAAACAGCTGCAAACTCTTTTGGATAAGGTAGGGGACTTGATTACAAAGATTCTCCAACTTGAATCAATCAATTTGGAGTCCGAATGAGAAATTTATGGTATTTGGAAGATGAGAAAGTTGGAGAGAAAATTTCAGCTCTATCAAATTCAAATTTTCTTCTTAGGATAAAATGGGAGGGAAAAAAGATCATTTAAATGAAATGAAGAGAGGGCTTTCGGTGGCCAATGGGGGACAGCTATGTCACCCACCCCGTGAGAATGCAAAATAGCGTAGCTTCCTAGTTTGGACTCGGAACCTAATGAGTGAGTAACCGAAATGATCGGAACTCAATGAGGAATCGTATGAGATCATGTTCAAGTCTAAAAATAATAAAATAAAAACAAATAAACACAAAGTCACACAAGTATACCATTTCCTAGAGATAGTCCTATAACATGCAATTTCACAATGTTTATCAAATTAAATCTAATGCATGTGCATACTTCAACAAGTGTGTGAATATGTTATACCAATGGTGTACAACTATGTATGGACACATATGAATGCCATGTGTGTGTGTGCCTAAACGCCTTGCAAGAGGAATGTAGTCTAAATATACCTTTGATGCTTTCTCCTCTTGAAGGCTTCACTTTGCTTGATGTGTTGCTCAATTTCCTTGAAGCTCGATAAACCGTGAATACTAGACAACTAATCAATACAAAGAAAATGTCGTTTTGATATAGAATAATGCCAACCAAACTCAAAATCCTAACATTATCTATTACGCAGATATTTGCTTTTGAGGTTATCCCCGAGCTTGGCAACCGATGTGGGATCTGTAGGGAAATCGACCTATCTCCCCGTGTTTTGAAATGGGAGTTGAGTCAGCGACCGAAGGCGAAAAAGCTGGATAAAATTTTCACTGAAAGGGTAAGTATCTTTTTTGTTAATGTTTATACAATTACAATGGTCTAACTACAATTTCAGATGTTTGCGATGCTTGAATTGGTGTCGACAGCAGCTAAGAGGGTTGAACGGTACTACAAGGGCATAGACGAGAGAGGCAATCTATATGATGCCACCGATAGACCCATTAAGGTACTGAATCTTGTAAAGCATACGACTGTTATAACTAGTGATACAGAGGGTTCGACTGCCGGAACAAGTGATACGGAGGGTTTTGAGCTAGAAGGTGGTGGTGGTAGGACTCCCGTGAGGCATAAGCGGGTACGAATCGCATTGCCCAGATAGCCTCCAACTAGAGGTGATTCACGAGGAGGCGTTGGAGGGCATTTCGAGGTACGTAAAAATATTTGAATTGCATTATTTAATTTCAAACGAGTGAACGGTTTTAGTACTGACAATTTCGAAATCCTTTTAGGACTGTTAGGAACGTCAATTCGCTAACGTGTTGGATGCCGTCCAAGAGTTAAAGGAGGATGTCTGAAAGAGTGATGAGAAACGAAATCTGTAGCATACAGAGTTGCTGGGCTTGATCCTGGTGCTTCAGGGTTCGACATCGTAGTCCCATTGGGATAGTCCACCGTTCGATAACGAGACTTTAGTCCAAGAGACAAGATAGGTAGTCATCAGGAGCGGGCAGACCTAGAGAACGAACGTGAGGAGCAAGCTACTACGGAGACAATATTCGATCAGTAGGAGCCTATTGGAGTAGGTACCTCATCAGGATTTACCAGAGCAGCACTATTGATCGCGCTCTAAATGTTCACATTTAAGCGCCCCTTTACTTGGTTTTTGTAACCGTTTTCCGAGCATTTTATGTGTTTAACATTGTAAATAAGTCTTTTCAAGTAACTTAGGCATTTCAAGGGCATTTTGGTCCATAGTGATGAAAAAAGGGCAATTGAGGCAGAAAACAGAAGAAGAGCAAGACCCGGTGGGTTCATGCATCCTTCTCGGCAGGACATGTCCCGCCACATGAAGCCGCGGTGCAAGCAACCTCAGCCTGGCGAGTTCTCAACTTCTACCTGGCTGGAAAGAAACCACCGTACGAAGCCACGGGAAGTCACTCGAGCAACTCTGGCGAGTTCAAACACACCTTTTAGCTGGATATGTCCAGCTGCACGAAGCCGCGGGGAGAACCATCCAAACATCCAGTGAGTTCATGCTTCCTGGCCAGCGGGAATGAAACCGCCGCACAAAACCGCAGCAACCCTGGTGAGTTCAGATATGAGTCACGAAGAGACATGTCTCGCGGAACAAGTCCGCAAAGAAAGAAGAAACAAGCCTGGCAGGTTCATGCCGCGGGAACAAAGCCGCTGCACATACCTGCCGAGCACACTGTCGAGCTGCAAGTGGATTGAATTTCATCCCAAAGCCAATCAAATGAATTTTTTTTGCCACCTAATATCCTTGGGAGGCCTACATCACCGAGAATGCACAAAAGAATAGAGGATGTCTCTATGAATTCTCTCAACCAACACACTTAGAAGAAAAAAACGATGGAGAATATAGACAATTTTTAGTTAGAAGAAGAATAGAGAGAGTTTTGTAGTTGGTTACATAGAGTTTTTGGAAATCAATAGAAAGTTTTGTTAGATAGTTATAGAAAAGTCAAGATAGTTTTCTTGTCTACTTTCTAGGCAACCAAACACCCATATTTTGGTTCCCTTGTGTGATTGCTTCAAGTTGCCTTAGAAGAGTTGTTTCTTGGATTGCAAGGAGGATCATTTCCACTTCACAAGAATTTTGATTGGTGATGTTTCCTTTGTTTGTATTTCTTGGTAACTTTAATTCTATGTGTAACTAAATCCTCCTTGCTAAGGGATTAGATGTAATTCTTGCATTAACCTTGCCATATAATCAATCTTATTGAAATCACCTTCTCAAGTTATGCATGTTCCTCTTAATTCATGTATTTGTGGTAGTTGCAACTACCAATCCTTCATTAATGCACAATAACTTGATGAACTAGTATGCTTAAGACCATTTATTGCATTTACCTATTATGCCATCTATGTTGTAGAGATTACTAACTTGTAAATCTCTATTAACACTTTGAGTAAACCTTCTCTAATCACTTTTCTAGCCTTAGATCATGATTGGAGTTGAGGTTTAATGATTATGATTTCATATGAATAGATGCATGTTAGGGAATTGTGATTGAGCTTAAAGAATGATTGATTAGTATGTAGGTTAATACTTGAATGAATCTAGTCCCTAGCAACTTTTAATCTAGAATTTGAATCAAGTAGTTGTAACTGTTACTCAGCCAATTCTAATCTTAGCATAGTTAATGCGTTGATCATTAGTTAATTTAATAAAACTTGTTTAGCAAAAGTAGAGAATTGTAGAGGTGAGCTATTCTAGGCGTAAAAATATTGCTAATCCTCATGGGAACGATACCCTTACTTGCTCACTACACTAGTTCAACAACTTGTGCACTTGCAATAGGGTCACCAGACTCGTGCGTCCCTATAGTATAACCGAGGTAGAATAGATTAATTTGTAGTGACATTTGTAGAACTGGTTCGGGCATGTCAACTATCAAAGCAGATACCTTCTCAGGGTTTACCAGAGCAGTTGCTGCATCATCATGTTCATCCCCAAGATCGTGGGTTCGAGCATGTGGATCATCCTGTATATCTCCAGGACCACACAGCGCACCCCTTGTCGCAGCACACCCCTATAGGCGATCCACGAGGATAGAGTGCCTCCTCACAGTGCACCACTCCGGTTGATCCCAACGTAGCGCACCCCTCCAGGCGATCCATAGGGATTGAGTCCCTTCATCGTAGCACACCCCTCCGGTAAACCCTAGTGTAACGCACCCCTTCAGGCAATCCACTGGGACAAAGTTCCTCCTCATAGTGCACCCCTTCAGTCGATTCCAATGCTTCACACCATAGTCTACCCGACACTCAACGTCCTCAGCAGGTTCGCATGCGAGGTCAGCAGCTGATGACCCCATACACCGACCCCTATCGGCCGAAGAGGCCAATGACAATGCCACAGTCATCAGAGCATGTATTCAGGCCTAGGGATTTGGTAGATGGTGACCAACTTGCGGCTTACCAAGCCTATAAAAGGAATATGACGGGGGAATTGTAAGTATAATCATACATATTACAATATGTTAACCGGAAATTTAGGCAATTAATTCAAGGAAGAGCCTTTCCCACTGGAGGACCGAACCGTTTCGTTGCCTACCGCGGTGGCCCTCATAGTCAGCCCAACCCGCTTGTTTGGAACAAGGGCCTGGCCCCCTTTTGACCGCGCCTACTCATAGGCACGCTAGGATCAAGCATTGCTCGACCCAAAGCCGGCCTTCCTCCCATAAGAAGGCTTGTGGGGAAAGAGTACCTAACCCAGTGGGGAGCCCGCCTACAAAGCCACGATCTATCCGAGATCCGGCTCCCGCTCCATCATCCAATAAGAAAGACCGCTTCCTCCAGCAGCGGATCCACTCCAGTAGCCAGCCTCGCCACAGAGATCACTACTGTAGGGAAAAATACCGTAGTACACGCAGCGGAAGCGAGACTAAAAATAAGATTTAGTGACTTTTAAAATTTTTCCTTTATGAACCTTAAACCCTTTAATTAATTAAACATGCATATACAATAACCAAAAAGTAGAATACCTTTTGTCGCGTGATCCGATTGACTTACGTCGATGGTAATCCGCAAGATCTTCAATCCTAGCACGAACGTGGATCACCTAGGAGCGTGGTCTCCCTTTTTCTTTGAATTGCAAACCTGTGAATGGACAAAACAAACTTTCTTTTCTTTGTTAGTCACAAAAACAATCAAAAGAATGACTGAGATTATTCCGGTCACTTTTGAGTTCTCAATCTAATGATCGAAACTCGCGTGAACCTAGATCGATATCGTATACACAAGCTTATTGATGATTAAGCAAATAGTATACTATCAAAGAATAATCTAACACTCCTATTTGTTTTAGTAGAATAAAAGCTTTCTATGAATTGAGAAGAAGAAGAAAAATTGTCTCTCGAACAACTTTGGGTGGCCGAAATCTATAAGAGCACTTATATAGGTGGCCAAATTTTCTTCTCTTCATTCACTTAGGGTGGCCGAAAATCACAACCTAAAAGGGACTAGGGTTGCCGCAATTCTCAAGCTCAAAAGAGTTTGTATTGCACCCTATTTCCTATTTAGTTTAAGACTTTAAACCCTAATTGAATTCATAAATCTTTTATTCCTTTATTTGACTAAATATAAAAGACTTCTTATTTGATTAAATAAATAAAATTAATTATTTATTTTCTTACCAAATAAGTCTTTTACTTTTAGTATACTACCAACAATAGTATAACACTAGGAATCATATTTCCTAATCAGAAAAGATTTGTTTCTTAATTAAACAATTAATTAATAAATTAATTAATTCTTATTTAATTAAAACAAATGAAACAAAATAATATATTAGGTTAAAACTTAACCTTGCCGCCCCACTTGAATAAATGGGCCAAAATATTATTTTCTTATTTCATTTAATCCATTGGACTTTAAATAAAAAGCCCACATGTGAACCAGACCCATTCTTACTAAAAGAAACAAGCCCACATGTCTTTCATTAATATATAAATATAATTGAGCAGCCCATTACTTAAATAATGTGCAAATTATATTCTTAATATATTAAATGCAATTCTAGATGGACCCTTAAATTGGTCCGGTAGAATATATCAAGTGATCCATGCAAGTCCGTGTGGATTGGGATCTTGGCGGGCCATCTAAATTTAAGCTTCAATAGACATAACCTAATCACAATCAACAAATGATTCACTTAGGTCCGATCCATTAATTTTAACTCATTCCACTAAAGAGCTAAAATTGAACTCTTAAATAAAGATAGAAAAGGAAGATGCTCCTCATTCATACCCTAGACAATCATATAGGAGATAGTGTATCCTCGTGATTAATATCAGTAATCGCCAAGAGTTCATAGACCGCCTATAACTCTCCAAGTTACCATATTTACTCATATGACCACGTTTTGAACTTGGATATTTTGACTTGTCCAGAAGCCATGTTTTCAATAGACACTATCGAAAACTCAACGTTGAGATTTAATATCCAATTACCTCAAAACATCCATATGATGATATTATACTCTCATTTAATTAAATGGAGCCACGATGTCCATATCTATAAATGAAGTCCTCTATCGATTAACAAATGAATATCACCAAACTATCGAGGATAGACTATGCGATATAATCGTACTCATTGATAACTCAAATGATATCACTTGCAACCATAAGTCCATCATTTATCTCAGGATTAAGATAGACTCTCCGATTGTCCTGATAATGAAAAGACTATTATCTATTGACGGTTCTAGATAAAGCTTTTCATTGTGATCCTGTTCAATGCACCCAGTGCACTAGATCCTTTTGCTCGAAGACACTCCGATGATTTAGACTCATCATATCTCATTTGATCCCACTCAAATGCTAGCAAAAGAATTCTACAACTTTAACAAGATAAAGGTGCCCAACCTTTAACTTAAGTTGTGAACATTATTCAAGACTAACTAAAGAATTGTGTCTACCACATACATATCCAGATGTACGAACAATTCTTCTTTTCTCATAGTCTTTAGACCTTATGATTATTTACTTTGACAATTATAATATTAAACTATAAATGCTATACGATTTGTTAAACCAGAAATCACTTTATTAATATGAAAAAGATTGTTAATTACAACATTACACTCTTGCTATTGAGCATAATCCTAACAATCTCCCACTTGCACTATAGCAAATGTGTCATATCTCTCAAGCCCATGTTCTCTAGATGCCCATCGAAACTCTTCTGAGGTAGAGTCTTTGTGAAGGGATCCGCTAGATTTTCTGTTGACGCGATTTTGGTAATCGTCACGTCACCTCTTTGAACAATCTCCCTTAAAAGATGATACTTTCTTTCAATGTGTTTACCTCTCTTGTGACTTCTTGGTTCTTTCGAATTAGCCACTGCTCCACTGTTGTCACAGTAGATAGTGATCTGCTTATTCGCACTAGGAACCACTTCCAAGTCAATCAAGAATTGGCGGAGCCAAACAGCCTCTTTGGCAGCCTCGCATGCAGCAACATACTCAGCTTCCATGGTGGAATCAGCAATACAAGATTGCTTGATACTCCTCCATATAACTGCTCCTCCTCCAATAGTAAACACAGCCCCTGATGTGGATTTTCTGGAGTCAGAATCTGATTGGAAATCAGAATCTGTATACCCAACGGGAATCAAATCCCCTCCAGAGTATACAAGCATATTATCTCTCGTTCTCTTAAGATACTTGAAAATATGCTTGACTGCCGTCCAGTGATCAGGACCAGGTTTCGATTGAAACCTGCTAACTATGCCAACAGCAAAACAAATATCTGGTCTAGTACAGAGCATTGCATACATGAGACTTCCAACTGCCGAGGCATATGGAACTCTACTCATGAATTGCTCTTCATGCTCATTCTTAGGAACTTGTTCCTTAGAAAGCTTGATTCCATGTCTGAAAGGTAACATACCTTTCTTGGAATCCTGCATGGAAAACCTAGACAAGATCTTGTCTATGTATGAAGCTTGGGATAATGCAATCGTTCTATTCTTTCTATCCCTTATTACTTGGATACCTAGAATAAAACTTGCTTCTCCTAAGTCCTTCATATCAAATTGTTTTGCTAACCATTCTTTTACTGATGTCAATACACCTACATCGTTTCCAATGAGTAGTATACCATCAACATAAAGAATCAGGAAAACCAACTTGTCGCCCTTAATCCTTTTGTATACACAAGGTTCGTCAGGATTCTGAATAAATCCAAAACCTTTGACAGCTTGATCAAACCTTATGTTCCAGGATCTGGATGCTTGCTTCAATCCATATATGGATTTCTGCAACTTGCATACCTTTTCCATTTGGCCCTTTTCAATGAATCCCTCTGGTTGCATCATGTAGATGCTTTCGTCAAGACTTCCATTAAGGAAAGCTGTCTTGACGTCCATTTGCCAAATCTCTAGATCTAAAGATGCTGCAATGGGTAAGAGTATCCTAATGGATTTAAGCATGGCCACAGGAGAGAAGGTTTCCTCGTAATCGATACCTTCTTTCTGTGTATACCCTTTAGCTACCAATCTAGCTTTAAAGGTTTCCACCTTACCATCCATACCTCTTTTCCTCTTGTATACCCACTTGCACCCAATGGGTTTTATCCCTTTAGGCAAGTCTACAAGGGACCAGACTTTGTTATCGAACATAGATTCAATCTCAGATTGCATTGCCTTTTGCCAATGGCGACTATCAACATCCTCCATAGCTTCCTTGTACGTGTAGGGATCATCGTCGTCCGGGAGATTCTCCACTGATTCTCCCAGACCGATGTATCTTTCGGGTTGTGTTCTAACCCTCCCACTACGACGAGGAATGGTAGGTTGTTGATCTTGTGTTGGATCGGAACTTACAATTGGGTTAGGTTGTGTAACCTCTCGTGGAATTGTATCTCCTGACATCTCATTCAGGACAATTCTACTTCTAGGCACAAAATCATTCATATAGTCCTTTTCCAGAAATTTAGCATTTGTCGAAACAAATACTTTAAGATCTGAAGGACTATAGAAATAATATCCTTTAGTTTCTTTTGGATACCCTACAAATATACATGTTTCTGAACGGGGACTCCATCTTTTCTGTCTTTCCTTTTAACACATGCGCAGGACAACCAAATATCCTTAAGTGTTGTAAACTAGGCTTGCGCCCAGTCCACAACTCATGCGGTGTTTTATGAACAGACCTAGATGGTACATCGTTTAGAATGTATATAGCAGTTTGTAAAGCATATCCCCAAAAAGAAATAGGAAGTGTTGAATAACTCAACATAGACCTAACCATATCCAAAAGAGTTCTATTTCTCTTTTCTGCTACCCCATTCTGTTGAGGTGTACCTGGTGCAGAAAACTGAGAAACAATCCCATTATCAATAAGATATTGCTGAAACTCACCAGATAGATATTCTCCACCACGATCAGATCTCAAGATTTTTATGTGTTTCTCAAGCTGATTTTCCACTTCAGCTTTGAATGCTTTGAACATGTCAAAAGCATCCGACTTATGTCGCATGAGATACACATAACCAAATCTCGAGTAATCATCTGTGAAGGTGATGAAGTACTCATATCCACCTCTAGCTTGAATGCTCATAGGTCCACATACATCAGTGTGTATCAATCCTAAACATTCAGTGGCTCTTGCACCTTTGGCAGAGAACGTCCTTTTGGTCATTTTACCTTCCAAACAAGATTCACAAGTTGGTAGATCATCAACCTTTAAGTCACTCAAAGGTCCGTCACATACCAATCTTTTAATCCTATTAAGGTTAATATGACCTAAGCGTAAGTGCCAAAGGTAGGTTTCATCTGTTGATAATT
Organism: Acer yangbiense; assembly: GCA_008009225.1. Classification (NCBI taxonomy): domain Eukaryota; kingdom Viridiplantae; phylum Streptophyta; class Magnoliopsida; order Sapindales; family Sapindaceae; genus Acer; species Acer yangbiense. Next base: position 620,673 of record CM017769.1, read on the forward strand.
TTACTCTTTTATGATTAGGTTCCGTTATTTCTGTGTCTAACGAGTGAGAGATATTTCTATGCAAAAAGTATAGACCGTTTTCCAATGTACCTTGGCAAATAATTTTGTCATTCTTACTAATAATAAAAACTTTATTAAAAGTAACCGAATATCCAAATTTATTTAAATAAGAAACTGAAATTAAATTCCTCTTGAATTGAGGTACATAATAAACGTCTATCAAATCTAAATGCCTTCTAGAATCCAAATAAACTCTAATATCTCCCACTGCACTTGCAGACACTAACGTTCCGTTGCCCAAGCGCAAATTGATTTCATTCTTACTCAGCTTTCTCCTTTCTTGGAACCCCTGCAAGGAATAACAAACATGATTAGTGGCTCCTGAGTCTATGATCCAAGAATCTGTAGAATCAGCCAAAAAACATGTTTCAAGATAATTCACATTACCTTCTTCCTTCTTATTCTGGGACTTTGGGCAATTTCTCTTCCAATGTCCCTTTTCACCACAAAGGAAGCATTTCCCTTTGATCTTGGTTACTTTCTTGGTATCCTTCTTGATAGGCCCAAGTAGCTTTTTCTTCTGTTGTTTCTTGACCTTTTGACGGGCCTTAACAGTAGCAACTTTACCAACCATATGAATCTCTTGACCTTTGCCTTTCACAAGGATCTTTTCAGCACTTTGAACATCTTGCATCAGGCCTTGTAAGGTGTATTCCTTTTTGTTCAAAGTGTAGTCCAATTTGAACTGATCAAAGGAATCTGACAATGAATTGACAACCATATCAATCTTTGTCTCACCATCTATCTCAGCGCCATGCAGTTCAGCAATGTTGAGATGTGCTATGACTTTCATCATGTGATCTTTCACAGCCTGTCCAGGTTTCATCCTAAGATTCATAAAAGCAGTCACTGCCTCTCTCTTAGTCGCCCTAGACTTCATAGCAAACATCTCCTCTAGAGACATCATAATATCAGCAGCGGACTCCATTCCTTCATGCTGCTGTTGCAACACGTCGGAGATAGTGGCCATAATGTAACATTTTGCCATATCATCTGAAGTCTTCCACTGCTCATACTCATCTCTATACATTATGCTTGATTCATTATTAGATGCAGGTGGTTTAGGAGTAGTTAGAACAAACTTATGTTTTTCACTTTGCAGCAACAACCCAATTTTCCTTTTCCATGTGACATAATTATCTCCAGTTAAAGTGTTATCTTTCAGGATGTTCATAAGTGATGGGGTCATGATTTCTGAATAAAACAAAACATATATAAGTAAATAATCATGATAAAGCACTTTTAAATATTTATCTTGAATTAAATAAATAACTCAATCATAAAATTCAACGGTGATCCAACACCCATAAATGTTACGCCTCCTTTGGGAGTTCGCACCATTTACTAGTTAGACTAGGTCCCACCTAATTGTTAACATAACAACCAGCGTTTTCAATTTTAGCCTTGCAATTTTACTGACAAGAACTCTTGGGAGGATATCAATAAAATTACATTGAGTGTGTTACCAAGATATCGACCCTCAGTTTTCTCTCACGAATATCCCTCCTTGGGGAGTAGATCTCATTTGAGTCCATTGTCTAGTCTATCCTTGTAAGGAAGTATGTTGCTAAATTCCATTCATGGACGCCCCTTGGGGGGATTACCATAAATAATAAAGCTCAACCAACCTTGGAGGCCATAGGTGTTACAAAAACACCTTCTCCCACTCAATTATTTAAGGCGTGTGATTAAATCCCATAGAATGATTTACCGAGTTATCTAGATGCCAATTTAGATACCTAAATCATTCAATGCATGTTCATACCAAAAGAGATATATGAGTGGCACTCCTATTCTATATGTCATGTTATCATACAATAACAAATATTGTAATATTTAAAGCATAAATTAAATAGCAACAATTTTGGCCCATCCTAGAAAAACAAGTAAATTACAATTTGTTTTAGGAACACAAGATCTTCAGGTGGCCCATCAACCATAAGCTCATCCTTCGGCCTTCTCCTATGGGCGGCACACACCACAACCCCACAAAGGGGCTGCCATGCGCAGCCCATAAGTCCTCCAAGGCTGCCGTGCGCAGCCCACCTTGAGATGGGCTTGCCATGCGCAGCCCAATCCAATCCTAGGGTGCGCACGGTGCTCGTTCTCGGTTCCGGTTGCTTCGTTTTTCTTCGTGTCTTCGAATCTTCAATACCCGAATACATTACAGCAGTATAAATAATAAAATACTGCAGTATTATTATTATTATTTTTTTTATTCACTGCAGTACTTTTACAAAATAAAAACTGCACATAAAATTTAAATAAAAAAAACTGCAGTAAAATACTGCACCAAAATAAAATAAAATTAAAAGAAAACCTAGCAACTACCAAGAAGGAATTATGGCGATGATAGACCACCCTTCTTGTTACAACTCCGAAACAAAAATTACATTGAAAATCTAGGACCAAAATCGAGCAATAACAATCCACATAAACATATATAAATCCATACATCCACATGTAATTATATATTCGAATACCTAGAGTGCCATCTCTTTCTAAACATGCATAATCACAATAAAAAGAAATAGATCCACGTATATATACGTTAATTAATTAAAAGGGTTTAACCTAGGCTCTGATACCAATTGTAGGGAAAAATACCGTAGTACACGCAGCGGAAGCGAGACTAAAAATAAGATTTAGTGACTTTTAAAATTTTTCCTTTATGAACCTTAAACCCTTTAATTAATTAAACATGCATATACAATAACCAAAAAGTAGAATACCTTTTGTCGCGTGATCCGATTGACTTACGTCGATGGTAATCCGCAAGATCTTCAATCCTAGCACGAACGTGGATCACCTAGGAGCGTGGTCTCCCTTTTTCTTTGAATTGCAAACCTGTGAATGGACAAAACAAACTTTCTTTTCTTTGTTAGTCACAAAAACAATCAAAAGAATGATTGAGATTATTCCGGTCACTTTTGAGTTCTCAATCTAATGATCGAAACTCGCGTGAACCTAGATCGATATCGTATACACAAGCTTATTGATGATTAAGCAAATAGTATACTATCAAAGAATAATCTAACACTCCTATTTGTTTTAGTAGAATAAAAGCTTTCTATGAATTGAGAAGAAGAAGAAAAATTGTCTCTCGAACAACTTTGGGTGGCCGAAATCTATAAGAGCACTTATATAGGTGGCCAAATTTTCTTCTCTTCATTCACTTAGGGTGGCCGAAAATCACAACCTAAAAGGGACTAGGGTTGCCGCAATTCTCAAGCTCAAAAGAGTTTGTATTGCACCCTATTTCCTATTTAGTTTAAGACTTTAAACCCTAATTGAATTCATAAATCTTGTAAGGATTCCCGTTGTTTTTAATTGGCTTATTTCGTGATCAAACCATATGTGGGGGTTCTTTGTAAGGGTAGCCTAAGTATCGGTCTTGTTGTTCGAAACCCTTTTGAAGACCTCGTGTTGATAAGCACCGAAGGTAAATTTCTATGTGCTTACTTTTCTTTGAAGAGATTAGTTGCACACACACACTTAACATTCATTGCATTTGTGTGCATTCTCTTCATTTGTCACATTTCACACTTGCACTTATTTATTATATTTTATGGTGTGTAATTGTGTCATGTTGTTGTATAATTCGTTTCCCGATAACTTTCGGAAACGTCCGCGCATGCACGAGAATGTGCTTGGTTTAGCGCGAGGACCGCCTATGGAGAATGCCCTTGGCTTCTCCTTGGTTTTCACCTATCTAGGTGATCGGCGGTTGTGATCGGCGGCCTGGCCGCCGAATGAAACCGCCGTTTCAGTCCAGATTGGTCTGAAGCTTTTCTGCGGTTAAGATCGGCGGTCACGACCGCCGTTCGAAACCGCCGATTCAAGACCTGATTGATTTATCTCTCAGTCTAATTCGGCGGTTGAAACGGCGGGCATGAAACCGCCGTTCATACCTGGTTGATTTTGATCTCTCTGTTCTGTTTCGGCGGTTGGAATCGGCGGTCACGAAACCGCCGAATGAACCGCCGTTTATGCTCTGTTCTTCACGAGCTCAATTCGGCGGTCATTAACGGCGGCCTGGCCGCCGATTGAAACCGCCGATTGGCGCGTTTCTTTGAAACTTACTTAAACGACCACACTTTGATTTGGCCCCCTATATATATGCCACTTTGACTTTAGGTCAATCAAGAGAGTTCATATTCAGAATTCATACTTAGGATATTTTTCAAAGAGAAGAAAAATTCCAAGAACTCCATTCTTGATTCTCAAACACTTTTCATGATCATCAATCATCATCTAGCATCATCTTAGATCATCTAGATGTCATCTAGCATGGAATCTTCATCATACTTTGCTTGGTAAGCTTTTCACTAATATCTTACATGTTTTGTGTTTCTCTTATCTAGCAATCTCAATTAATTACTTGTTTGTTATTTTGTATGCTTTAGATACAATATTGAGATGAGTATGATGTATGTTTGAGATTTAATATTGTGCTTGCATATTAGGTTTTGTGCTTAATATTGATTAGCTAAACTAATTGACATGTCATTTAGTTTTGATATCTAGGATTATACTTAATTGCATATTAATCATCTTAGATAAGCATATAGGGTTTCCCTTGCTCTATGTTGCATTTTGGATATTCACATATATTCACTTAGGGTTGTATTCTCTTCAAAGAGAAAGTAAGTCTTGTGTGTAGCATCCGGGATTAGGTTGCTTAGAACGCAAGCAAATTGGACTAGGTTCACTCATACCGGGATTAGGTAGGTGTGTGATTACTTCCGGGATTAGGTTGTAATCGTTTGCACATTTAGTGGATTCGAGGTTCGAGTGTGGCTTACTTACATAGCCCGTGGTTTTTCCCGTGAGGGTTTCCACGTAAAAACCAAGTGTTGTTTTAATTTCCGCACCATATTACAATTGCTTGGTTATATTATCTTGAGGGCATTTTCGTAATTTTGACTAACACGAAAAATTGGGTAAAAAGCGTAAAATCTATTCACCCCCCCTCTAGATAGCTTTATACATACCGTGCTATTATTTGTTTCAAATCTTTTATTCCTTTATTTGACTAAATATAAAAGACTTCTTATTTGATTAAATAAATAAAATTAATTATTTATTTTCTTACCAAATAAGTCTTTTACTTTTAGTATACTACCAACAATAGTATAACACTAGGAATCATATTTCCTAATCAGAAAAGATTTGTTTCTTAATTAAACAATTAATTAATAAATTAATTAATTCTTATTTAATTAAAACAAATGAAACAAAATAATATATTAGGTTAAAACTTAACCTTGCCGCCCCACTTGAATAAATGGGCCAAAATATTATTTTCTTATTTCATTTAATCCATTGGACTTTAAATAAAAAGCCCACATGTGAACCAGACCCATTCTTACTAAAAGAAACAAGCCCACATGTCTTTCATTAATATATAAATATAATTGAGCAGCCCATTACTTAAATAATGTGCAAATTATATTCTTAATATATTAAATGCAATTCTAGATGGACCCTTAAATTGGTCCGGTAGAATATATCAAGTGATCCATGCAAGTCCGTGTGGATTGGGATCTTGGCGGGCCATCTAAATTTAAGCTTCAATAGACATAACCTAATCACAATCAACAAATGATTCACTTAGGTCCGATCCATTAATTTTAACTCATTCCACTAAAGAGCTAAAATTGAACTCTTAAATAAAGATAGAAAAGGAAGATGCTCCTCATTCATACCCTAGACAATCATATAGGAGATAGTGTATCCTCGTGATTAATATCAGTAATCGCCAAGAGTTCATAGACCGCCTATAACTCTCCAAGTTACCATATTTACTCATATGACCACGTTTTGAACTTGGATATTTTGACTTGTCCAGAAGCCATGTTTTCAATAGACACTATCGAAAACTCAACGTTGAGATTTAATATCCAATTACCTCAAAACATCCATATGATGATATTATACTCTCATTTAATTAAATGGAGCCACGATGTCCATATCTATAAATGAAGTCCTCTATCGATTAACAAATGAATATCACCAAACTATCGAGGATAGACTATGCGATATAATCGTACTCATTGATAACTCAAATGATATCACTTGCAACCATAAGTCCATCATTTATCTCAGGATTAAGATAGACTCTCCGATTGTCCTGATAATGAAAAGACTATTATCTATTGACGGTTCTAGATAAAGCTTTTCATTGTGATCCTATTCAATGCACCCAGTGCACTAGATCCTTTTGCTCGAAGACACTCCGATGATTTAGACTCATCATATCTCATTTGATCCCACTCAAATGCTAGCAAAAGAATTCTACAACTTTAACAAGATAAAGGTGCCCAACCTTTAACTTAAGTTGTGAACATTATTCAAGACTAACTAAAGAATTGTGTCTACCACATACATATCCAGATGTACGAACAATTCTTCTTTTCTCATAGTCTTTAGACCTTATGATTATTTACTTTGACAATTATAATATTAAACTATAAATGCTATACGATTTGTTAAACCAGAAATCACTTTATTAATATGAAAAAGATTGTTAATTACAACATTACACTCTTGCTATTGAGCATAATCCTAACAACTACCTTACCCCCCACAGCACCCTCCTACGATTCGAGCGGTCCTCTCTAGAAGAACCCCCATGAGCTCACTAACGCCTCCTGCCCCATAAGGGCTAACGCCAGCCCTTGCCTCCAGCTCACATGGGATAAAGAAGGTGCTGGGAACACCTGCAAAACACCAATGTCTCCTCATTAAGGAGAAGTAGTAAGCACGATTGAGGAAAGACAGTAGCCGACGGTTGTGATCGTCTGCTAGCCATACTACGTCAACGGTTGGATTACGCTCCATCTCAGCCCTAATTGAAGGTCAACTATCCCTTACATGCAAGAGGATGCTGGTTTCCTCAGCAAAATACTTACAGAAACGCAGCAAGCATGAAGAAGGAAATGGTGGAAGAAAGCGCCTGACAGGGTGCAGCGGGACAGGCGCTGACACTGTCCCCTGCCAGGCCAGAGCCTTGACAACGACTTTCCACCACCACAAAGACCCCTTGCGACCAATCAAAACTCATGGAAACGCCACCTTTTCACCACCTCAGCCCTACAGAAGCGCTGATATGGACCTGAGGCCTAGGTGGAGCGATTGGAACCCTCTAAGGCGTGTGGTAACCCCGACCTTGCCTTAAATCGGTGGCTGGGATCAGTCCTGCCAATTGCGCCCTTGGAACTAGGGCCCCCACCTAGCAAAACTGATGCTCCCGCCAAAGCAAAGCCAGGAGGGCGCAATCCTAGGAGGGCGCAATCCTGATCCTTGATTCCTTGTGACCGCCATTGTGGATAGGAGGGGATGGTGGAGATTTAACGGGGGATTCTCGCCTAAACGAAGGACCTGCACCTACCCCCTACCAGAGACACTATAAATGCCCCTACATCCCACAGAGGAAGGGGTTGGCCCTTGAAACACGAAAAATATCCTACTACCCTACCTAGTCAAAGCTCCTATGTGTGTCCTACTTGGCTACTACCTCACCTAGTCGATGCGTCTATATGTGTGTTCTACTTGGCTACTATCTCGCCTAGACAAAACTCCCATGTGCAACCTCTCGAGTCATTTCCTTGCTTAGATTGAACTCTTACATGTTGTATTCCCATCCTGCTCGTAAGCCCCTTGTAATAGCCGGATGTTATATGTGGATTGACGTATGATGTATTCCATTGTTAAGTAATAAAAGGCCCACCTTTTTATCCCTCCAAAGATGTATCAGTCGCACCCCACATACTAGCACACTATCTCAACATCTGCTCCCCTGTGTAGGGCTGGTTCTACTGCATAGGATTGGTCCCTGGTAACCAGACCTAGGTGTCCCCTCGACTCCCTTGCATCGGAAAGAGGGGGATCCATTCTACCCGGTCCGGACCAGCTGCGGTGCACCTCGTACACCGTGGTCCAGGTTATCCCGGGAAAATCCTGATGAACTTTTTAGGATAACAGTTTGGCGCCGTCTATGGGAAACTCACACACAGTGTGTCTTTCTCTTACCATCAGAGCATTCTAGTCATTCTAGCAAACATGAGGTTGAGATCATCCACGAATCAGGCCAACCCATCTGGGCCTCGCTCTTACCTCGCTAACCACGGAGCTGAATCCTCCGAAGGAACCTCAACTCAAGGCCCACTACCATGGGTGGAGGGGCCGGTCCAAGCCAATGCAGTTGCAGTCGAAGCTCTTCCCTCTCCCGGACCGCATTCGCCAAGTGCCTTCAACCGCCACATCACCGACTTCCTAGAGGGACTACGGCAAGAGCTGCTGGGCTCGCATCATGGTGAAGCAGGACCTAGCAACCGGGCCCACGTTTTCGATAGATTGGGTCCCGCTAAAGCTATCTTCGACCGGTTGGGGCCCACCGGGACTACACCTCGAGCGGTAGCACCGGGACCACGGAGAGCTCGATTGGAGGTAGGCGCTCCTCGAGCCTCACCTCCTCCAATAGGCCACCCGGCTCACCCCGTCACGACGGGAGCAAAGGAGATATCTGGCACCGGGAGCAGACCGAGGCTACATAACCGTAGTAGGAACCGGAGCCCACCCAGGCGAGGCGAGGCGAGGCGTGGAGGCCCATCATGAAGCATCAGTCACCTCCGGGACCGCAGTCAGGGAGGAGGGAGCTGAAGCCCAATCAAGGGAAAGAGGTCGAGGCCGCATGGAAGAGCAGATGAAGAAGATGGCAAAGCGCCTAGCAGAGCTGGAGAAAGACAAGGTCAAGTACAAGGGGATGAAGAAGGACCCCATTGGGGAGATGAATGCCCCGTTATCAAGGGAAGTTCGACATGCTACCCTCCCACCGAAGTTCAAAATGCCTGAAAAAGTATATTCAGGTGTGGAAGATCCCTTAAGTCACCTAGAATCTTTCGTGCAGCAGACGGAGGTGCATAATGCCTCCCGAAAGGCCATGTGCCGAATGTTCCCCTACATCCTAACAGATTTTTCCAAGACATGGTTCAGAAAACTCCCCACGGGAAGTGTCAACTCATTCACTAAGCTGTCAAGGGACTTCAATGCTCAGTTCCAGGGTGTCAAGCCACCTCCTAAAGACCCCATCCTGCTACAATACATAGTCCAGGAGCGTGGGGAGAAGCTCAAATCCTATGTGGAGCGCTTCCACAAGGAAGTCATTCAAATGAGGGTGTTCGCCGAGAAGGAAACTCTCACCAACTTCAGGAAAAATCTCTGGGTGGGGAAATTATGGCGTTCCTTCAGCAAGGATAAGCTCGAAACTTATCAGGAGGCATACAGCCGGGCTCTGGAACAAGTGCAGTTAGATGAGCAATACCGCATCAAGATAGAGCATGACGAGTCAAGCTCCAGTAAGCGACAAAAAGGGGACACCGGTAACCAAAGAAAGGAAAAGGAGCCGGTCCCCAAGTTTATAAATAATCTTTCAAACCGGTCCACCTACCGTTTGCCTCTGCTACCCCCTAGCAGGCCCGCCCCTTCAAGAGGATATCCCCACCAAGGAAGAATCGAAGGACGCCATCGCCTGTAAGAGAGGTCGCTGGAATCACCGAATCAGAAGAAGAATAATACACCAACTATACCCCGCTCAATGCCCCGAGGGAAACAATTTACCTAGCAATCCGGGACAAGGGGCTCCTAAAAAAGCCCGACCCCATGAAGCTCCCAGCAGATAGGAGGAACAAATACAAATACTGTGATTTCCACTGAGACATAGGATACAACACTTCGGAGTGCTACAGCTTGCGCAACCAAATCGAGAACTTAGTGAGAGGCGGCTTGCTGGTGGAATTCCTCCAACAAGTAAGGGATGGGATTGAGACTGGGAAGCAGGTTCAGAGAGAGATGAAGGAGCCGGAAGAATGAAGAATGGAGAAAGGAGAAAGGAGAAATGACCAAGGAAGAGACCTGATGGAGCAAATCCAGATCATCAACACTATCAGTGAAGGCCCCACCCTCGCTGGTACCTCCAATAACTCCAGAAAGAACCACGTCAGGAAGATTCCTCGACACGATACGGGGGGCCAGGTGCTGAAAGTTAGGAGGGACGCTTCGCCTCACCCCAGCTCTGCTAAATCATATTCACTGAGGACGACACCTACAACACGGTCCAGCCCCATGATGATCTAATGGTGGTCACTGTCCAGGTGGTAAATAACTGGGTATGATCGACACTGGGAGTAGCGTAGACATCATCTTCAAGGAGACACTGGATCGCTGCCAACTCCGCCGACCGTGCTTTTATAGTTGCACCACCCCCCTCTATGGTTTCACCGGGGACTCGCTGATGCTAGCCGGTTCCATCTCGACAGGTTAACAACATGATCGATTTCATGGTAGTGGACATTCCAAGCGCCTACAACATGATTCTGGGATGACCCTTCCTCTCAAAGATTAGGGGAGTCCTATCAATCTACCACAATGTCTTGAAGTTCCCAGTGGGGGAAGAGGTTGGAATCCTGAGAGGGGACCAACAGATGGCCCAGAGATGCTATGTCGTATCATCAAACCCCTTTGCGCTAATCAAACAGTGCTCCTAGATCACAACAGATAAAGATCAGGGGGAATCGGGCCCAAAAGGCATCCCGCAAGAGGCAGGCCACATGTCACTATCGCAGGGCTACATAGTACAGGAGGAGAGCACCTGGGAAGCATGACGAGACAGCTGGATGTTGAAGAAGATACATTCTAGGAAGAGATGCCGGAGGAAGAGAGAGGAGGACCGGCTGAAGAATTAGAGGAGGACGTGGTAAGGGAAGAAAACCCTCCCAAGACAGTGAAGATAAGATCCACCATAGCTTCAGAGCACAAAGCTGTGCTACAAAAGGTGCTCCGGGACTATAATGACGTATTCGCCTGGTCCCATGAGGAGATGCCTGGCATCCCCCCTAACCTTGCAGCACACCGACTCAATGTGGATCCTACCTTCAAACCAGTGAAGCAGAAGAGGAGGTACTTCAACCCGAACAGAAACATAGCAGTACAAGAAGAAGTGGACAAGCTCCTCCGCGCCGGATTCATCAGAGAGGCGCGGTACCCAAAGTGGATAGCTAACGTGGTCATGGTCCCGAAGACAAATGGGAAGTGGCGAATGTGTGTAGACTACACTGACCTGAATCGCACTTGCCCAAAGGACAGTTTCCCCCTCCCCAAGATTGATCAGCTTGTTGACTCGACTGCGGGCAACAAGACCCTGAGTTTCATGGACGCATTCTCCGGCTATAATCAGATCACCATACACCCCTCAGACCAAGAGAAGACCAGCTTCATCACAAACCAAGGTTTGTACTGCTACAAGATGATGCCTTTTGGGCTCAAAAACGCCGGAGCCACTTATCAGAGGCTGGTCAACAAGCTATTCAAGGAGCAGGTCGGTCACACCATGGAGGTCTATGTGGATGACATGATAACCAAGTCACAGCAGGTAGAGCAGCACCTCGACCACATCAGGGAGACTTTCGAAGTGCTCCGGTAGAACCAAATGCGGCTGAATCTGGACAAGTGTGCGTTCGGAGTGTCGGTCAGGAAATTTTTGGGCTTCATGGTCCATGAAAGGGGGATCAAAGCAAACCCCAAAAAGATCAAAGCAATCCTTGAACTCAGGTGCCCCACTACTCTCAAGCAGGTGCAAGGATTAACTGGCCGACTCGCTACCCTCAACAGGTTCATATTGCGGTCCACCGACAGGTGCCTCCCGTTCTTCCAAGTTATTAAAAAGGGGAGAGGGATGAACTGGGATGAGGAGAGCGAGTGCGCCTTCAGGGAGCTCCAGAGTTACCTTGCCAACCCCCCGCTACTCGTTAAGCCAGTACCGGGGGATATCTTACAGCTCTACCTCGCCGTATCAAAAACAGCGACTAGCGCGGCCCTTGTAAATGAGTGTGAGGGAGGGATCCAGAGACCCATATACTATGTGAGCCATTCCCTCAGCAAGGCCGAGAAGAATTACAACCAGATGGAGAAGCTCGCTTTCGCCTTGGTCGTCGCGGTGCGCAAGCTACACCCATACTTCTAAGCTCACTCAGTAATGGTACTTATGAACCTCCCTCTCTGACAGTTTATGCAGCTACCTGATATATCGGGCAGGCTAGTTTTGTGGGCCCTCGAGCTGACCTAGTATGACATTACCTTCAAGCCCCGTGTCGCAATCAAAGGACAAGCACTGGCTGACTTCGTAGTGGAGTTCAGCGGGAACCCTGGCTTCCCCCATAAGGAAGAGCCTATTGCCCCGACAGACAGACAACAACATCCTTGTTCCAGGGGAGGAATGGCCCCCCTCGGCATGCATTTGGATACTATTCGTCGATGGAGCCTCTAACTAGCATGGTTGTGGGGCAGGTATTTTGTTGGTCGATCCGAAGGGGTCAAGACATCTCATTGCATAAGGTTCGAATTCAGAGCTACAAACAATGAAGCAGAGTATGAAGCACTCCTCGCTGGTTTGACTGTCGCCCGAGAATTGGGAGCCCAGTTCCTCGCCATTAAGAGCGATTCACAGTTGATCGTGAAACAAGTGGCCGGGTCTTACCAAGCTAAGGGCGACAATATGTCTGCCTACTTAGAGAAAGTACAACAAGCGATCCAGGCATTCCAAATGATCAAGATTGAACAGATACCTAGACGGGCTAACCATCAAGCAGATGTCCTCACCAAGATTGCAACAGGAGGAGGACAAAACCCCCCTAGGGGAGTCCGGCTGCAGCTTCTAAGCTGGTCAAGTATTGCTAAAACCGCTGAGGTCCACCCTGTAGACCGCCTGCCCTATTGGATGGACCCAATAGTAGACTACTTTCATAGCCAGAAACTACCTGATGACCCAGCAAAAGCTAAGGCAATAAAGAGGAAATCGACCCGGTACTATCTTGTGCAGGGACACTTGTATCGGAAAGGGAAGTCCTTGCCCCTCCTTAGATGTCTTCACTCTAATGATGCCAAATGGCCACTGAAGGAGGTTCACTCAAGCGACTATGGCGATCATTCAAAAGGAGATGCCTTGGCTCACCGAGTTTTAAGAATGGGATACTTCTGGCTAACCCTCCATGAGGACGCACGCCTCTTTGCCCGCTCATGTACACCATGCCAGAAAGTGGTAAACCTCTTGCATCAGCCCCCTGAAAGACTATCCATCATCTCATCCCCTTACCCCTTTGCTGTATGGGGAGCGGACTTGATCGGGCCATTACCCGCCGGAGTGAAGCAGGCCAAATACGCTATCGTCGCCATAGACTACTTCACCCGCTGGGTGGAAGCAGAGCCACTTACAAACATCACCGAGGCAAACACGACAGTTTTCATCAAGAAGAATGTGGTATGCCGTTTTGGGGTGCCTAAGGCCATTATCACTGACCTAGGGAAGCAATTCGACAATTACAACTTTAGGGACTACTGTGAAGACCTGAAGATTGAATGCCGCTTTGCCTCGGTAGCTCACCCCCAAACGAACGGCCTGGTTGAAGCAACCAACAAGACAATCAAAAAGTTGTTAAAGAAAAAGCTGCAGGAAGAAAAAGGGGCTTGGGTGGATCAGCTCCTTAACATCTTGTAGGCCTACCGGACCACCAAAAGAACCGCGATTGGAGAGACTCCTTACTCGTTAGCTTTCAGAGTTGAAGCGGTCCTCCCCATTGAGCTGAAGCTCCCTACCTTCAGCACCCAACTCTATAATTCAGAAGACAATGAGGATAAACTCAGAGCCTGCCTAGATCTCATGGAGGAAAAGTAGACCGGGGTGGCACTGAGGGTCGTAACTTACCAACAGAAAATTACCCGCTGCTTCAACAAAGGTGTCAGAATCAGGAGCTCCAAGGAAGGCGACCTAGTATTGAGGAAGGTCATGCAGAATACCCGTCGCCGTTCAGATGGTGTCCTCGCTCCAAACTGGGAAGGACCGTACCTCATCAAGGCAAATGTGAGCTAGGGAGGCTATAAGCTGATGGACCTCGATGAAAACCCCATTGGGCATACTTGGAATGCGGATCATTTGAAGAAGTTCTACCCCTAGTAATCCAAGAATGGTGGAAGGTGACAATCCTACTAAAAATAAAGTTAGTTCTCTTATTTCTCTTTTGTGTAAACGTGACCCAACGGGCACTTCGGAGCCGGGGTTCAGCAAATGGGTGAAGCGGCCTTGACCGCCTGTACTTAGGATGTATTCCGCCCTCTTTTGAATCAATGAAAAGTTATTCCTCTCAATTAATAGCCTCATTTAACTCGCCTATAATTACCGGGTACCTCGGACGAGCTACCACGATGCCTTAAGCATGGGTATTGTCCCCTCAAGAAGGGACTTGGGCTTAAGTGGCCCTAGTTGCCTACTTGATGCCTTGAGCATGGGTATTGTCCCCTCAAGAAGGGACTTGGGCTTAAGTGGCCCTGGTTGCCTACCAAGTCCAGAATATACCGGATACCTCGGACGAGCTACCGCGATGCCTTGAGCAATAACCCCTCAAGAAGGGACTTGGGCTTAAATGGCCCTGGTTGCCTACCAAGTCCAGTGTAAGGATTCCCATTAATTGATTGGCTTATTTCGTGGTCAAACCACATGTTGGGGTTTGGCTGTAAGGGTAGTCTAGGTGTTTGTTGAAGATCAAGACCCTTTCCAAGACCTCAAGAGGACAAGCACCAAAGGTATATATCTAGTGCTTACATTGGCTTGAAGAGATATAGTTGCACACACACACAACATGCATAACTCTTATTCTTGAATGTTGTGTTTATATTTTGTGTGCATTGTGCTTTATTGATTTATTCAATATCTCTTCTTGCATGTTGAATTGATTGCATCTTGTTATATGATAATGCCATGACATGTTAGGCATTAGGATGCATTCAATACCCACACTTGCACTTCATGTATGTTAGCTTTTAGTGTGGTGTAATTCGTTTCCCTAAGGATGTTCGGAAACATCCGCGCGTGCACGGTAATGTGCTTTGTTTTGCTCGATGATCGCCGGTGGAGATGCCTTTGGCTTCTCCTTGGTTTCACCATTTTTGGTGAATCGGCGGTTATGTTCGGCGGCCTGGCCGCCGTTCGAAACCGCCAAATCAGACCTGATTGAAATATATCTCTCGGGTCCAAAACGGCGGTTGGGATCGGCGGTTTCTAAACCGCCGAATGAAGTCGCCGAAGTTCCCCTGTTCCACTCGGGAGCCATTCGGCGGTTCAGTTCGGCGGCCTGGCCACCGAATGAAACCGCCGATCGGTGCGTTTCAAGGGCAAAATTGTATTTTCACCTGCCCTGTTTTTGGTCTCTATAAATACATCCTTATCTCTGGTTCAGAATACAAGTCTTTGATCATAAGAACCCTAGAGAGATATTTAGAGAGACTTGAGAGAGAAAGCTTAAAGATCATATCTTTATCTCTCTAAACCCATTCCCACATGCATAAATCTTCATCTAAGCATCATCTAGGATCATCTAGCATATGCTAATGCATGGGACTTCTTCAACACACATGGTATGATTTGTTGAACACTTTTATCTTACATAATTAGTGTTTCTACTTATCAATTTTATCTCATATTTTACTTATATGTGTTTAGATTAATTTCTACATATAAGATTGAGATTATGTGTTGATTGGGTTTTTATTTGTTAGCTAGGTTTTAATGTTCATATGCCATCTAGCTAATTGATCTCATTTATTGATTGAGATTAGTTTTCTTAGCTTATTTGATTAGGTCATTATTGCCTAAAAGCTATGCCATGAACATTCTTGTGTGATGTATTGATAACTAGGTTGATAGATTGTTTTTTAATCAACTAGTTAATCCTTTGAATGTTTGTGGGTTTTATATGATAGCTTTGTATCTAGGATTGGTTATCCTTTACTTAGCTAAAGTTATATGCCATGTCATATAGCTATATGTGATATCTAGGATTGATTATATTGTCATCTTATAATCCTAGGTAAGCATTTAGAGTACCCTAGCTCTTATTGCATTAATTGAATATTCATACATATTCACATAGGGTTGTGCATCTCTTTTGAGAGATTGAAGTCTTGGGGCTAAGTGTGCTTAGGCCTCAAGCAAATTGGACTAGAGCCGCTATAAAAGGCCCGCGTGGTAGATTAGAGGGTGCTCACGCCAAGAGTAGTGTATCAGGGGATATCACTAGGGATTGAACCAAGAGTGGCGATTGGTAGTGTCCATAGCCTGAGGTTATCTAGGGTGAGAGTCCGAGAATCACTTGAGGGTGTAACCGTCTTTTCATATAGTGGATTTCGAGGTCCGAGTGTGGCGCACTTAACAGCCCGTGGTTTTTCCCAGTGGTTGGGTTTTCCACGTATACATCAAGTGTCATTTACTATTTCCGCATCTTATTACACTTGTATGTTTTGTTGACTTGCTAGGGGTATTTTCGTAAAATTGAATTGCATGCGAAAATTGGGTAACAATTAGATAAAATCTATTCACCCCCCCATCTAGCTTTATATTGATAAACACACCTCGAGTATTTTATGAACTTTCATCCAGAATATACCGGGTACCTCGGACGAGCTACCGCGACACCTTGAGCATGGGTATTGTCCCCTCAAGAAAGGACTTGGGCTTAAGTGGCCCTGGTTGCCTACCAAGTCCAGAATATACCGGGTGCCTCGGACGAGCTACCGCTAAGCCTTGAGCATGGGTATTGTCCTCTCAAGAAGGGACTTGGGCTTAAGTGGCCATGGTTGCCTACCAAGTCCAAAATATACCGAGTACCTCGGACGAGCTACCGCGATGCCTTGAGCATGGGTATTGTCCCCTCAAGAAAGGACTTGGGCTTAAGTGGCCCTGGTTGCCTACCATGTCCAGAACGCACTGGGTAACAAGTGCGAGCATTAATTTTGCCCCAGCTGACGTTCAAGCAGGAATTTTACTCCTGAAGAAGCCCGAATAAGGAGCGCAGGTTATTAGAAAAGAAAATTCTAAGGCAAAACCTCGCCTAGCGTGGAGCCAACCAGCCCACGGTAGATAATAGCTACACTGTCTCAATGGATGCGAATTCTACTTATGGAAAACTAAAGCCAGTGTCACAAGACCTTTCTCATGCAAACGGGAAACACACAGAATCATATCAAGTTAAAGCGGGGATGAGAAATGGGGATTCTCATTTCATTGATAAAGGTGCAAAGGAACCATGGAAGACCATGGCACCTGATCAAGCTCCATAAACAAAGCATGCATGGCAAAGGAAAGGAAAGAGACAAGCAAAGAGTGCATAAATCACTAGTTCATACTTACATGCCAAGAGAAGGATTGGGGTTCAGCAGGCCCAACCTCCCTACAAATAAAAATAACAAGTACCAAAACAGGAAAAAATTAAAAGGATGCACAAGCATCAGTTCGGGGTTACATGCCAAAGGAAGGCCAAGGCATAGAAGACCTGACCCTCCACAAATCATTAAAAAAAAAATCAACAGAAATAGCTGGACTAAATGATGATGAAGCAGGCAGTGATTACTGTTCTTGCATAGGATTGGCAGGCTCGACGACAGGTAAGGCGGGCTCGATGGACGGCTGGTTGGCTGGGACCTCTTGGGTTGCTGCAGGTAACCTCCCGGATTCCACAGGTGGTGATCCTTGCTGATCCTCAGTTGCATTGGTCTCCTTTTTATCACTCAAAGCTAGATCATTGCTACTCGCTGCGTCCCCACCTCCTGGGGGCCCCGTTGCCCCTAGCAACGCCTTAGACACTCCATCAGCACCCGCCATGATCTCTTCCCTGCTTCAGCCGTGGATTTTATGAAGGTCGAAATCAGGAGGAGTATACTGGGCCACATGCAGTTGAGCAAGGAAATAGCCATCCCCGAAAGACTTGTTGACACCCGTTTCCACCTCCATAGCCCTTGCGATTGCAGCCACAGCCTAGTTCTCCACGGCAGCAAGCTCTCCTTTTAACTCGTTCCGCTCCAGAGCCCGATGGGTGGACCGGGTAACCTCAGCCTCTAGCTCCTTTTGCACCTGTTCGAGGTCCTTCTTCGCCTAGGCGGCCTTCGCATCCAGCTCCTTTTTCTGCCTTACAATACGGATGATAGTCCTCACCGCTTTAATCCTGAGCTTATCGGCCTTAACACGGCCCTCCTCTGCTATGCGGTGCTTCTCTTGAAGCGAAACAGCCTGCTCCCCCAGAGCCAAGATATAGCGAAACGCCTACAAAAAAAAGAGGGGAGGGAGACCACAAAATGTGCAAGCCTGACACTCAGCATGGCTACCCAAAATAAAAAAAAAAATTTACACAAGGGAGCGGATGAAGTTACCTCAGCCGCGACCACGGAACCCTTGGAGGAGAGTTCATTGACAGGAAGTACAGCATGCTGGGATGAATCCACTTGGGAACACGACTCTCTGAAGGCACGAAGAATATTGTCAGAACCAGAGGATGAGCCCTTCTTTGCTTTGGGAGGGACCGGTGCCACCCTCTTCGAAATTACCACCCCCTTCCCTTTGATTGAAGAGGGACGGGGATGAGGCACATAAGACCGTGATGGAATGGAGGTAGAATAACCTGAGGGAACCACCGGAGGAAGCTTAGGAGCGGGAGAACTGGGTAGACCGCGACTTCGACCCAAGCGCGCCTCGAGTTCTTCCAGCCTCGAAGTAGGGGAGAGCATCTTTAGCGGTTGGGGGGAGACCGAGCCTGAAGCGACCCCTTTCTCCTTTTTCACCTTCATCAGTGCTGCTTGCTTGAGGGGGGTGCGCGAAGTAGCCTCCCCGCCAGTGGGAGAACCCAACCTTGTCTGTGCCATGCCTGAATCACTGAGTGGGGCCTCCTCTTGTTGAACGCCTGCAAAGGAAACTACCAATGGAGTGTCTATTAGAATCCACACCAGCCTCTCCTCAGTATCTGGAACAAATAAAAAGACAAAAGAAGGATGAAGAATAAATCACCTGGGATTACGTCTATCGCTGGGAGGGAGTGTTCCACCCTAGCACGCTCCCAAGGAAAGCCCTCCATCCCAGCATGCTGATAACCTGCCTGTTCGATTGAAGCCAAAAAACTCATAACTGCAGCATCGTCCTCCTCCTTCGCCCACTCTGGCTATGGCCCAAAAGAGGTAGGGACTATATGTTCTCGATGACCATATCGTACAGAATCGCCCAAGTTGCCTTTAACCACGATCCATTCCGTCTTCCAATCGGGATCCTTCCTCCGGGTACCAGGGACCACAAAATCAATGGCATTCACGCAACGAAGATAATATTGGCCAACTGGATGCTGGGTCAAGGGCGACAGTTGGAAGACAGAGCGAAGCTCTCTATACCCTGGGTCCCCTAAGTTAGAACGAGAGCTAGCAGCCTCCCGCCATAGCACAAGGAAGCCTACCAAATTCCTCCAAAAGCCAGGCACTAGTTGTATAGGAGCTAACCCGAAAGCACAAAGGGCCCGCCTAAGCGTGGGATAGAGGGGAAGGCGAACCCCTTCTTTGAATGCGGCCACATGTATGGGAAGGTGACCAGGAGGAGGAGCATAAGCATTGTAAGGATTCCCGTTGTTTTTAATTGGCTTATTTCGTGATCAAACCATATATGGGGATTCTTTGTAAGGGTAGTTTAGATGTTGTTGTTATTGCTTAGGCCCTTTGAAGACCTCATTATTGACAAGCACCAAAGGTAATACTCTAAGTGCTTACTTGTCTTGAAGAGATAGTTGCACACACTCACAACTCATGCATATGTTTAATCTTTGTATGTTGTGTTTCTTTTTGTTGTGCATCAATGCCTATTTACATCTCTTCTTGCTTGTTATTATGATTGCATCTTGTGTTTATAACATCATAGCATTTAGGCTTTTAGGATGCATCTTAGTTTACCTTTGTTCCCCTTGCATGATTGATTGTGGAGTTCAAAGTTGTGGGCTGTGCGCTGGTCCACCTGCGCCTGTCGTCCAGTGCCGCTCACCGGCACAAAACGCCCAGTGGCGTGCCGCTGGTCGTGCGCTGGTCCACACCAACGCAGCCCACCAGCGCAGATCATCCAGTTCTCTGTCGCCGGTCGTGCGCTGGTCTACACCAGCGCAAGGTCACCAGCGCTGATCGCCGAGTATGGCTCCGCTGGTTTTGGCGCTTGTGTGAGCGCATGTCGTCCAGCGCCAAAGCAAAAATGTGCGTGTGCACTGGTCCTGCGCCTATCGTCCAGCACAAGGCCACCAGCGCACAGAGCAATTTTTGGTGCGTTTTTCAAAACGACCACACTTCACTTATGGCCCCTATATATATAACACTTTGACTTTAGGTCAGCCAAGAGAGTTCATATTCATATTCTATACTTAGGATATTTTTTCAAGAGAAGAAAAATACACAAAGAACTCAATTTTAATCACTCAAACACTTTTTCATGATCATCAATCATCATCTAGCATCATCTTAGATCATCTAGATGTCATCTTGCATGGAATCTTCATCATACTTTGATTGGTAAGCTTTTCACTAATATCTTACATGTTTTGTGTTTCTCTTATCTAGCAATCTCAATTAATTACTTGTTTGTTATTTTGTATGCTTTGGATACAATATTGAGATGAGTATGATGTATGTTTGAGAAGTTGTATTGTGCTAGCATATTAGGTTTTATGCTTAATATTGATTAGCTAAACTAATTGACATGTCATTTAGTTTTGATATCTAGGATTGTTCTTAATTGCATATTAATCATCTTAGATAAGCATATAGGGTTTCCCTTGCTCTATGTTGCATTTTGGATATTCACATATATTCACTTAGGGTTGTATTCTCTTCATAGAGAAAGTAAGTCTTGTGTGTAGCATCCGGGATTAGGTTGCTTAGAACGCAAGCAAATTGGACTAGGTTCACTCATACTGGGATTAGGTAGGTGTGTTGATTACTTTCGGTTAGGTTGTAATCGTTTGCACATTTAGTGGATTCGAGGTTCGAATGTGCTTACTTCATAGCCCGTGGTTTTTCAACCGTGAGGGTTTCCACGTAAAAACCAAGTGTTGTTTTAATTTTCGCACCATATTACACTTGCTTGTTATATTATCTTGAGGGCATTTTCATAATTTTGACTAACACGAAAAATTGGGTAAAAAGCGTAAAATCTATTCACCTCCTCTCTAGATAGCTTTATACACACCGTGCTATAATTTGTTTCAATTGGTATCAGAGCTGGTTCCTAGACATACATAGGTGATCCTTGCTTATTTTGGTGTGTTTTGCATTTTGTGTGATTTTTGATCATTCATACATTTGCATTCATTTCATTCATTCATAAACACTATGAGTGGAAACGGTGGAAATGGTGGTGGCCATGAAGGAGCTTCTAGCACAAGGCCTCCACTTTTTACCGGATTGAACTATTCCCAATGGAAAGGGAAGATGGAATCCTACATATGCCAAATTCATGACCGTGCATGGATGGCGGTTGAAGATGGATATGATCTACCCAAGATGACTCCCGATGGTGGAGGAGAAGAAGTATTGAAGCCTAAGGCGCAATGGAACGCGCAAGAGTTTGAGGCTTCAAAGTGGAATAGGAAGGCGATGCATGCCGTCTTGTGTGCTATGGATGAAAATCAATATAAATTGATTCAAAATACTAGGATAGCTAAAGAGGCTTGGGACATCCTAGAGATTGCACATGAGGGAACCGAAGTGGTGAAGGACTCTAAGCTTCAAGTCCTCCAAACTCAATTCGAGATGCTTAAGATGGAGGAGAATGAGTGCTTCAACGACTTCGAGATCAAGTTGATGGATATAGTCAACCAAAGCCATCAACTTGGTGATCCATATTCGGATAGGAGAATCAAGCAAAAGATTATGAGATCTCTACCCGATAGGTTTGAATCGAAGGTGACGGCTTTAGAAGAAAATAGTGGGTGCTCTAGGCACATGACGGGAAACAAGAGTTTCTTCGAGACTCTTGTTATGGAGGAAGGTGGATATGTCACTTTTGGTGATGGATCCAAAAAGAAAGTTGAAGGGAAAGGAACCATTTCCGTTCCCGGATTATCCTCCTTATCCGATGCTTTATTTGTTGATGGCTTGAAAGCCAATTTAATAAGCATTTCACATCTAAGTGATGAAGGATATTCCGTCTTGTTTTGTAAAGATGATTGCTCGATCCTAAAGCCCGATGGACAAACCTTATTGAAAGGTATGAGATCTAGCGACAATTGCTATTGTCTTGAAGCTAGAATAGTCTCAAACAATGTGTCCATGGATGAGCAAATTGAGTTGTGGCATGAAAGACTTGGCCACATGAACTTTAGGGATCTACGGACCCTTGGAAAGTTCGAGTGTGTGCGTGGCCTCCCTAAGCTTGGGAAGAAAGCCAATGGTGTTTGTGGACCTTGCCAACAAGGAAAGCAAACTAAAAGCATGCACAAAAAGGGTAAGTATCTCACCACTAAGGAGCCTCTTGAGCTTCTCCACATGGACCTCATGGGTCCCATGCAAACCGAAAGTTTGGGTGGGAGAGAGAGATACATTGTGTATGTGTTGATGATTTCTCTAGGTTCACATGGACATATTTCTTAGAGAAAAAATCCGAAACTTTTGATAAGTTTAAAATGCTTTGTAATAAATTTCAAAATGAAATGAACTCTAATATTAAAAGCATAAAACGGATTAGAAGTGACCATGGGAGGGGAATTTGAGAATGCTACCTTGAAACCTTTTGTAATGGTTTAGGTATCTCCCATGAGTTTTCGGCTCCTAGGACACTCAACAAAATGGAGTTGTTGAGAGGAAAAATAGGGTCCTTCAAAGGATGGCCCGTGTGATGTTGCTTAGCAACAATGTCCCTAGGAACCTATGGGCCGAAGCCGTCAATACGGCTTGCTATATAGGAAATAGAGTCTTCCTAAGGCCCGGTACTAGAAACACCTCCTATGAGTTATGGAAAGGCAAGAGGCCAAATGTTAGCTACTTCCACACTTTTGGAAGCAAATGCTACATTTGAATGACCGTGATCAACTGGCAAATTCGATGCTAAGAGTGATGAGGGTATTTTTATTGGCTATGCCTTGAATAGTAGAGCCTATAGAGTTTTCAATTTAAAGACTCTAAGTGTTATGGAATCATCCAATGTCGTATTTGATGATACTAGGCTCAAGTCTAATGATCATGAGGAGGAGGTTATTTTTAGTGATGGTTCCCTTTGGAGAAGGTTGTGGTGTCTCCTAATGTTGGGACATCTAATGTCAACAATGATGACACACAACCTATTGCTAGAGTTCCTCTCTTGGACTCTAAGAACCCGCTCCATGGGTTAGGAAACTCCATGATAAAGAAGATATCATTGGAGAGGTAAATGAGGGTGTTAGGACTAGACGTCAACTTGCTAATTTTATTAGCTATACTTGCTACACCTCTCAAATTAAACCCAAAAAGGTTGAAGAAGCCTTAAATGATGAATTTTGGGTTCTTGCCATGCAAGAAGAGCTAAACCAATTCGAAAGGAATGAGGTTTGGACTCTAGTTCCTAGGCCTAAGACCACTAATGTCATAGGCACTAAATGGATATTTAGGAACAAATCCGATGAGGATGGCAACATAGTGCGGAACAAGGCTAGACTTGTAGCACAAGGGTACTCTCAAATTGAGGGTATCGACTTTGAGGAGACTTTTGCTCCTGTTGCCCGCTTAGAGTCCATTAGGCTTCTCTTGTCCATCTCTTGTGTGCACAAGTTCAAATTGCACCAAATGGACGTCAAGAGTGCCTTCCTCAATGGCTTCTTGCAAGAGGAAGTGTTTGTTGAACAACCTAAGGGGTTTGTGGATGTACACCACCCCAATCATGTTTATCGCCTCAAGAAGGCACTTTATGGGTTGAAACAAGCACCGAGGGCTTGGTATGAGCGCCTCACTCAATTTCTTGTTGACAACAACTACACAAGAGGTAGTGTTGACAAGACGCTATTCATCAAGAGAGACAATGATGAGCTTTTCATAGCTCAAATATATGTCGATGACATAGTGTTTGGCTCCACCAACAACACCAAGGTCCAACAATTTGTTGATGTTATGTCTCATGAATTTGAGATGAGTCTTGTTGGTGAGCTTAATTACTTCCTAGGTTTGCAAATTAAGCAACTAGATAATGGGATCTTCATAACCCAAGCCAAATATGCCAAAAACCTTGTGAAGAAGTTTGGTCTTGAAAAAGCCAAACATTGTGACACTCCTATGAGCACCACTTTGAAGCTAAGCAAGGATGCTAGCGGTAAAAGTGTGGACCAAACCTTATATCGTGGCATGATAGGGAGCTTGCTCTATTTGACCGCAAGTAGGCCCGATATATCATTTAGTGTAGGAGTTTGTGCTAGGTACCAATCCGATCCCAAGGAGTCCCATCTCTCTTCGGTTAAGAGAGTCATTCGATTTGTGAATGGGACTTCTAATTATGGGATTTGGTACTCATTTGACACTAATCCTAGTCTTGTAGGATATAGTGATGCGGATTGGGCAGGAAATTGTGATGATAGGAAGAGCACATCGGGCGGTTGCTTCTTTCTAGGCAACAACTTGGTGTCGTGGTTTTGCAAGAAGCAAAACTCGATTTCCTTGTCCACGACGGAAGCCGAGTACATAGCCGCGGGGAGTGGATGCACTCAACTTATGTGGATGAAGCAAATGCTAGTGGACTACGGATTCAACCAAGGTACTCTCACTCTCTTTTGTGATAACATGAGTGCCATTAATATTTCCAAGAATCCGGTCCAACATTCTAGAACTAAGCATATTGACATCCGACATCACTTCATTAGAGAGCTTGTTGAAAATAAATGCATAGTACTTGAACATGTAGGTACTAATGATCAACTTGCGGACCTATTTACTAAACCCTTAGATGCTACTCGATTTAAAACTCTTAGTAGATCTATTGGGGTATGTCTTGTGGAGTGATGTTCTATACTTGACCCCATATGGGGAACTCAAGCAAAGAGAGCTATTTTGCATTCTTGTATCTTGCAAAAAAATTTGAAATATCTTATGCCTCTTCTTTTGATTGCTTGAGTAAGCTTGGTTGTACATATGTATATATGTTTTCAAATTCTATAAGTGTGAACCTTGCTTGTCTACAATCCATGTCATATTTATGTTCAAACATGCATTTTTGGACTAAGAGATTTACATAGGAAGTATGATGTGAATGACCTATAGTTATCTCCATGACATGATAATTCTTTTATAACATGCTTATGTCAAATGAACAAGCATGAAATTCATACAACATGCTCTCATGAAAAGCATGAATTGATGATTGCATATTCTTAAAATGCAAAACTTGTGTGAAAACTTATGAGACTCAAAATGAATAAAGGATCTTGTATCCATTCAAAGGAATTTACATTCCAAATGTCTCTCTTTCTTTATTAGTTGAACATGGTTACTATCATACGGATATCTTATCTGGAAAAATCAAATAGGGTGCAAAGTCGCTCATGCCATGTTTCGCTTATAAAGTTGGATATAGTTGCTCTTAAATTGAAATCAATAATCTCTATATCCTTGCTTTTCCCATGACATTGGTGAAATTGGTTTGAATTTTTATTAGAAACCTTTGTCATTTGCTTTGCCAAATACCATTGTATTTTGGACTTGAATGCTATATGTCTTGTATGCAAAGCATGTTGGATTCACACATTTTCTCAAAATAAATCTCCTTGTTTCTCTCAAATTAATTGAAGTGCATAAAGTGACTTATATGTATATGCAAATCTTGCATGCTTCTATCTCTCGTTGCTATGAGTGACCCGGTTGGGGACTACTCCTTTGCCTATATCATGACACAAAGGGGGAGTAGGATATGGTAATGGGAGGTGCAAAATATATAAGCTATTGTGCACTTTGGGGAGAACATACATTGAGGGGGAGTAACCCGTTGAGGGGGAGCATTGCATTTATCATACATTGCATACATTTGGTAATGTTGTGCCTAAATTCTAAAAATGCAAATGCTTGGTATTGTTCTCACATGATTAATCTCACACTTTTCTTGTATTGGAAATGTTAGAAACTCTTTTCAGGGATTGATTATTCTATAAGAGGATTGAAGACTTCAAGTTGCATTCTCTTATCTCTTTGTAATGTAGAATATCATTGTAGTCCCGTAGTTTCTATTTTTTTTGTGAGGAATCAATGTGAGTGATGGTTTTGTCACGAAATAGCCAAAGGGGGAGATTGTAAGGATTCCCGTTGTTTTTAATTGGCTTATTTCGTGATCAAACCATATGTGGGGATTCTTTGTAAGGGTAGTTTAGATGTTGTTGTTATTGCTTAGGCCCTTTGAAGACCTCATTATTGACAAGCACCAAAGGTAATACTCTAAGTGCTTACTTGTCTTGAAGAGATAGTTGTACACACTCACAACTCATGCATATGTTTAATCTTTGTATGTTGTGTTTCTTTTTGTTGTGCATCAATGCCTATTTACATCTCTTCTTGCTTGTTATTATGATTGCATCTTGTGTTTATAACATCATAGCATTTAGGCTTTTAGGATGCATCTTAGTTTACCTTTGTTCCCCTTGCATGATTGCTTGTGGAGTTCAAAGTTGTGGGCTGTGCGCTGGTCCACCTGCGCCTGTCGTCCAGCGCCGCTCACCGGCGTAAAACGCCCAGTGGCGTGCCGCTGGTCGTGCGCTGGTCCACACCAGCGCAAATCGTCCAGTTCTCTGTCGCCGGTCGTGCGCTGGTCTACACCAGCGCAAGGTCACCAGCGCTGATCGCCCAGTATGGCTCCGCTGGTTTGGCGCTTGTGTGAGCGCATGTCGTCCAACGCCAAAGCAAAAATGTGCGTGTGCGCTGGTCCTGCGCCTATCGTCCAGCGCAAGGCCACCAGCGCACAGAGCAATTTTTGGTGCGTTTTTCAAAACGACCACACTTCACTTATGGCCCCTATATATATAACACTTTGACTTTAGGTCAGCCAAGAGAGTTCATATTCATATTCTATACTTAGGATATTTTTTCAAGAGAAGAAAAATACACAAAGAACTCAATTTTAATCACTCAAACACTTTTTCATGATCATCAATCATCATCTAGCATCATCTTAGATCATCTAGATGTCATCTTGCATGGAATCTTCATCATACTTTGCTTGGTAAGCTTTTCACTAATATCTTACATGTTTTGTGTTTCTCTTATCTAGCAATCTCAATTAATTACTTGTTTGTTATTTTGTATGCTTTGGATACAATATTGAGATGAGTATGATGTATGTTTGAGAAGTTGTATTGTGCTAGCATATTAGGTTTTGTGCTTAATATTGATTAGCTAAACTAATTGACATGTCATTTAGTTTTGATATCTAGGATTGTTCTTAATTGCATATTAATCATCTTAGATAAGCATATAGGGTTTCCCTTGCTCTATGTTGCATTTTGGATATTCACATATATTCACTTAGGGTTGTATTCTCTTCATAGAGAAAGTGAGTCTTGTGTGTAGCATCCGGGATTAGGTTGCTTAGAACGCAAGCAAATTGGACTAGGTTCACTCATACCGGGATTAGGTAGGTGTGTGATTACTTCCGGGATTAGGTTGTAATCGTTTGCACATTTAGTGGATTCGAGGTTCGAGTGTGGCTTACTTACATAGCCCGTGGTTTTTCTCGTGAGGGTTTCCACGTAAAAACCAAGTGTTGTTTTAATTTCCGCACCATATTACACTTGCTTGTTATATTATCTTGAGGGCATTTTCGTAATTTTGACTAACACGAAAAATTGGGTAAAAAGCGTAAAATCTATTCACCCCCCTCTAGATAGCTTTATACACACCGTGCTATAATTTGTTTCAAGCATCATAATTCCCGGTAGGAAGGGTGAGCTCTATGTCAGCAGGGATATTGAAGTCACGCCTCAAGCAGGATAGATCAGCCGTAGTGCAAGCCGAAGGGGGAACGCACTCGAAAACCCTAGCCGTGCCACCTCCCTCCACTTGTACACGGTGGCCCAGCTCCTCTATGTCCACCTGCTCCAAGTCTCGGTCCCCGTCGCTGGAAAGAGCCCTTTGACTCGCCCCTCTCCCTCCTCAGAGATATGCACCGAGGAAGAAGGGGTGTTAGCGAATCCTATCCCAATAGAGGAATGACACCCCGAGCAGCGAGGTTGAGGACGTCCCCTGCTTCCTCCAGCGGCGGAGTCACCACCAGCCCTTCGCCTCTTGTGGGAGAGCCCCGACTTCTCGGGAGAGCTCTCCTCATCGCCATATACATAGTCCCTCTCCGCGTTTGAATCTTCAGAAGCCATTGTCAAATAGCAGTAGTGAGTAAGGAAGTAGAAGAAGTAAAAAAAAAAAAAAAACTGGCGCAATGGAGAAAATGAAGAGACTCCGGTCAAGCTACCTTTTAAATGGGAAGAAGGTGGCAATTTCAAATTCAAGCCGGAAGATCTCCACCCCCCAATGGATCCAACGGCTAGGGCAGCTAGGGAAAAAGCAAACGTGACTAGTCCACCACCCCACGAACGCCACGTGGAGTCTCGCGCAACAAAACGTCCCGTCGCTGACGCCACGCCCCGAGAAACGTGCCTAATACCTAGAGCCATTTTTCCCGTATTTAATGCAGCAAGCGTGGGCCCCAGAAGTGAATTCCAACAAATTCAAAGGGTGGAAAATAGGAAAAGCCAAGCGGGAAAGGCCCTTCATGCGACCAGGTACCCCGCCTCCAACGTTCAGCAATATTAAGAACATTCAAGGCGGGAGGGACTTCTGTTAACCGGAAATTTAGGTAATTAATTCAAGGAAGAGCCTTTCCCACTGGAGGACTGAACCGCTTCGTTGCCTACCGCGGTTGCCCTCCTAGTCAGTCCAACCCGCTTGTTTGGAACAAGGGCCTAGCCCCCTTTTGACCGCGCCTACTCATAGGCACGCTAGGATCAAACATTGCTCGACCCAAAGCCAGCCTTCCTCCCACAAGAAGGCTTGTGGGGAAAGAGTACATGACCCAGTGGGGAGCCCATCTGCAAAGCCACGATCTATCCGGGATCTGGCTCCCGCTCCAACATCCAATAATAAGGACTGCTTCCTTCAGCATTGGATCCGCTCTAGTAGCCAGCCTCGCCACAGAGATCACTACCTTGACAACGACTTCCCACCACCACAAAGACCCCTTGCGACCAATCAAAACTCGTGGAAACACCACCTTTTCACCACCTCAGCCCTACAAAAGCGCTGATATGGACCTGAGGCCTAGGTGGAGCGATCAGAACCCTCAAAGGCGTGTGGTAACCCCGACCCTGCCCTAAATCGGTGGCTGGGATCAGTCCCGCCAATTGCACCCTTGGAACTAGGGCCCCCACCTACCAAAACTGATGCTCCCGCCAAAGCAAAGCCAGGATGGCGCAATCCTGATCCTTGATTCCTTGTGACCGCCATTGTGGATAAGAGGGGACAGTAGAGATTTAACGGGGGATTCCTGCCTAAACGAAGGACCTGCACCTACCCCCTACCAGAGACACTATAAATGCCCTTACATCCCACAGAGGAAGGGGTTGGCCCTTGAAACACGAAAAAGATCCTACTAACCCGTCTAGTCAAAGCTCATATGTGTGTCCTACTTGGCTACTACCCCGCCTAGTCGAGGCGCCTATGTGTGTGTTCTACTTGGCTACTATCTCGCCTAGACAAGACTCCCATGTGTAACCTCTCGAGTCATTTCCTTGCTTAGATTGAACTATTACGTGTTGTATTCCCATCCTGCTCGTAAGCCCCTTGTAATAGCCGGATGTTGTATGTGGATTGACGTATGATGTATTCCATTGTTAAGTAATAAAAGGCCCACCTTTTTATCCCTCCAAAGATGTACTAGTCGCACCCCACATACTAGCACGCTATCTCAACCTTTGCTCCCATGTGTAGGGCCGGTTCTACTGCATAGTATCGGTCCCTTGTAACCGGACCCAAGTGTCCCCTCGACCCCCCTGCATCGGGAAGAGGGGGATCCATCCTACCCGGTCCGGACCAGCTACGGTGCACCTCGTACACCACGGTCCAGGTTATCCCGGGAAAACCCCAACGGATTTTTCAGGATAACACAATCTTTTAATATTATTTTGAAACACTTAAGTAAAATTACTTGGATATCTAACTTCTTCAATAATTATGCAGACATAATGTGGATCTACATGAGCCAGTTGGTGTCACTTGGTTCCAGCGATTTCAAACCAACTTCTTGAAGTTGGAGGATATGGTATGTTCCTTACTTGAAATGTCTATATAAGTTTGTTTCAGTAATGGTAGAATCTTAACAATATAAAATGTTGAAATTGTCAACACATTGACGCGTACTTGCATATTCTGCGGAAGCGACAGCGGGCATACCCCACTATCTACGGCAGAGGATCAACATACTAGATTCACAGTTCTATGTAAGTGTTTATATTGTAAGGTTTTTGCTTGTGCATTGATGTGTTTCATACATCTTTAACCTAACATTTCGGTAAATTTTATATGTACAGTCATGGTTATATATTCAGTGGGGGAGAATTATGCCTCGTGAGGTTGTGGCCAAACCCCCTGAGGGTTGGTTTGTGCTGAAGTACCAGTGGCCCACTGAGGACCTTACGGTGGTATGTGGATTGGTCCCGTCAGAAAACTGGCTATGGCACGAGGTTGACGTGGTGAGTGTTTAATTTACATGGTTTCAATGTGTATAATAAATAAATTTGACACTGATAACACTTTGTTGAAACACCTACAAGTTCTGATTCCTTACAACATTAGATGGCAGCATCGGATCCTGGCCAGTGTCGACCTCACAGTGGGGAAGATCTACCTGTTAGACCTGTACAGACATGAAGTTACATGAGACACCAGGAATGCCTAGGTCGTGTGCTTAAGGTGGTTTTTACCTTCGATGTTGCATCAGGTCAGGTTTCACGATAACAGACAGAGGGATGATCTCACGTACGACCTGAAAGATAAGCCCTTTTCGGATGACCATTGTGTCTACATCATGTGTGCCACAACAAACTTCAGGGTATGACTGTTTCAAGTTCTTATTCTATCACGTTTGGTTTTAATAACATTCCATTCTAATGGTTGTTCATGTGGTAAATTGCATGGGTAACTGTGGTGCCCATACTTTGAGATTGATGAGTACTTGCTAGCGAATAGGGATAGGTTCGACTAGTCGGAAGACGATATGAGCGCCATCCGGGAGAAGATGGCGGTGGAGGTTTTTTGTAACTCTAAGCCCCATTTTTTTGTTGTAGTTGTAGCTGATGTACATAACATTTGAGTAATGAAATGATGATTTATTTTTTTTTGAGTTAAAATGTTTGGAATTAAAAGCAGAACACACATTTCATACCTTCAACAATCAATAAACTGAAAATTAACTGCCCAATTTAAACAACACGATTTAAATGAACAAGTCATTCAGTTCCAAATAATTAAAATTACATCAATATCAACGGCTCCATTCATTCCACGGTATCATCCTTGTGAGGGCACGTTTGTTTGTTGTGTCCAACTGAATGACAGATGTTACACTTGCGACGGTATTCCTCGGGAATAATTCTACTGGGACCTTTATTAACCATAGGCGGGTTAGAACACCTCCTGCTATTATGTCCTGATTGTCCACATCTTCTACACGATTATGTGGTTGTCCTCTCCAAATACGAGGTATGTCGACCCTCCATCGGTTGACCTGATTGTCTCTTGGACTTTGGATTTAAAACCACCTGCGCTGCGATGTTGGATGGCACTACCCATGAAGAAGGATGGCCAACAGGCATAATAGGAACCAAGTATGCATCAATAAGTGTCTCTCTCTTGTAGTAGTCCACACACAGAGATGTGAAATCCAAGTTTATGACAACATGGGAAATGGTCCATTTGGAATTTGTTGCATGTGCACTGCATTCCCTTCAGTTTAACGGATAATATGTTCTAGTCAACTAGATTTACGGTCATATAACTGCACTTCTTGACACATTTCAGGATCACAAGATGTGCTACGTCGGTCAATTGATGACGCATAGACTGTATAGCTCGATGACGATCGTGAAACCATTTTTGTAGCATATTCATAATGAACTCTACTAATGTCAACATTGGCAGTTGCCATGCGAATTTTAGGCATAAATTTATGCACTCTGCAATATTTGTTGTTATCACCATGTACCTTCTTTGGGGACAGTGTAGGCGTGACCATTTGTGTGGACCAACAGCAATGACATAATCGAAAGCAGCCTTGTACAGGTTACGTAACTCCTCCATGTGCCAGTTATAATCGAATTCACTGTACGTCCTAGCTGCTTTATCCATATGTCGACCACATCCTTTCTATGAAATCGCTTCTTAATATTTTTAGAAAGTGCCAACAATATATGGTATAGGTTGCATAAGGGAACACTTTAGAAATCCCTGATTCAATGCTTGAATGTCAATCGGAAATGAAAACCATATCATCTATATGACCAAGGGCACCCTTCAAGCATTCCAAAAACCACTCCTATGAAAGGTTGTTTTCTGAGTCACTGTACCTAAAAGCAATTGGATACACCTGTTCGTTTCCATCTTGTGCAATTGCAACAAACATTGTACCCTCGAATCTTCCCTTCAAATGGGTACCATCAACTGCAATCACAAGACGCATACACCTCTGGAAACCTTTAATTGAGGACCCTAACGACATGAAAAAGTAGAGGAATTTACCATCGTCTACGCACTATAAGTCAGTGATTGTGCCATGATTTTACTGTTCCAGAACGTATGCAAAAGATGGCAGTAGTTGGAAAGTTTCTTCATGAGTCCGTAGGTCAATGACAATGCATATTACAGGGCCTCATGTGCCTTACTGTACATGATTTGGATGCCATACATTGTTTTCATATCGGCGATTATGTCCTTGGGATGCATGAGATGACTATCATGTTGTTGAAGTCTAGGTGCAACGACTTCTCTGATTATGACTGCACTAGCTTGTCGGTGGCGACGGTGAATCTCCTCCAAGGGATAACTGTGTTCGTTGATAAAACTTCTGACTTGGAAGTAAGTCCATTCATCTCTTCTCCAAGGGACAACTGTGTTCGTTGACAAAACATACAGTTGTCAGTGATGCAAACCAGATGTAACGTTGTCTTATTGGACCTTTTCACCTTCCATTCAAAGTTCTCCCGCATTGCAAAAAGGCCAACTAGCCTATTTAAATCCCTTTTACTCGGAAAAAATTGACCTTTATAAATCATGCTTGTAGGTTCTTATGCTGCCAATGTGCTGCTTCTACTAATACCAAACGAGTATGAATCTGCTCCGGGAATAACCAACGTTGTCACATTATCAAAATCATATACAGTTACATTATGCCAGACCTCGGAAGTCCTAGATATATCTGGTGCAGTGCAACTAACTCCTTGTACACGTCTTCCGCGTGTTTGAATTTGTACAGGCTCTTCATCCATATTTTCTAGATCATCTACCTGTTCATTATTTGCCTCATTATCCACCTTATGGTTCGGGTCATTGTTTTGCTCAGTGTACTGCTCATCATTCATCTCAATTCGACAACCAAACACATCACCGAATTGAGGTTCAACTACATCTGCATGGTCGACCATTACCGGTGAGATACCACACATGTTTTCCCCACCTTCGGTGGCACTCCTTTGGGTGAACACTTGGTTGCTACCACTAAAGGATACAAATTGTTGGGTATTTTCACGAGGATGAATATCATTCCCTATCACATCTCCAACTGTCCTCTCAGTTAGACTGACACATACTTGAGGGATTACCCGATCTTCCCCTAGCATAAACTGAACATCATCGTCATTTCTTATAAATGTGTGACATGTAGTGCCAGGAACGATTGATATTGACTGTAGATCAACATTGTATTTGTTTACATCATACTTCCAAATGGTATGCACGATCGCTACCAATTCTCCGTAAGTCATATTCTTTGACCCATACATTCCCTGGTTATCATATCCAGCAAACTTCTGACTTCTTTTGGGTAACTACTTCCATCGACCATTGTAAGATATTACTATTCTAATCCGATTCATTATGCTATCAAATTAATCATCACAAACCATTAATAAAAACCTAGGACTACAAAATATTTTCACAGATGTTTGAATAAGATGTTAAGAAAAGGTTTATACAAAAGGCTAGGATTACATTTACAAAGGCTCGAGTGAGGATATTGAAAAGGCTTGTATGCTACTTGAAAAGGCTCGGACACTACTTCAAAAAGCTCAGAAAGTTCTTCATTGACAAACCAAACGGCTATACAAAAGGCTCGGACACAACTTGAAAAGGCTCGGAAACATCTTTAAAAGGCTCGGACATTACTTTAAAAGGCTCTGAGATTTAAAATTCTCACAACCAGCTTAAGGTTTACAAAAGACTCGGAGAACAAATGAAAAGGTTCGGACACTACTTTAAAAGGCTCAAACACTTCTTTAAAAGGCTCAAACACTTCTTTAAAAGGCTTGGAAACTTCTTTAAAAGGCTCGGAGATTCAAAATTCTCACAACCAGCTTAAGGTTTATAAAGACTCGAAGAACAAATGAAAAGGAACAGAAAAAGTGTTACAAGACTTAGAAACCGAGTATATAAAAGAAGTATTTAAGAGATATATTACCTTGTTGTACTGAAGAACGTCCACTTCTTTCTAAGTTGAAGAAGAAGTTGGAGAAGAAAGGGGAGACAACCTTGAACTTTTTGCTATAGGGGACAAGTTTATTGTAGAGAGAGAGAGAGTTGCTGAGTTGGGACTACTGTTGTTTTTGTTGGAAGTGTGGAGACGCAAGTACAAAAAGAATAAAAAACTGATTATCTAACGGCAATTTTGTCAGTTCACTATAATACGTGTCTTTTAAACCTAACTTATTAAAACACTCACTTTGGTGCCAAATCAGTTCAAGAAGGTGACATTTTCCACCGATTCCACATCCAACTAACTTGTGTGTTTAATTTAATTATCCTTCTGATCAGTGCTGATTAATTAGTGATAATTACTCAATTATTAGCATATCATGATAAACAAATGAAAGATTGTTAAAAATGTACATATGTTGAGAAAGTTTGATTCACCGACTATGTACTTGATCCATGAATAAAATTGATATAATATGTTCTTATGATCATGTCAAGCAATGGAAAACAAAATGGGCACGTATCACAAAGTTTGAAAGACACCAGAATTTCAATACGTAGCTGATTTTTAAACTACTACTATATAACACAGTTTCATTGGATGGTTTCATCGCCATGTCAATGAGACCGTCCCATACAAGTTTTTCTCCCAAACTGGTGGATGATTTAAGAGCAAAATGTCTTCCTCAGACTAACCGTACAACTATTATGAATATGACCCACCACCCATTTGGTTGCAGAGAAATCGAAAAAAAA
This sequence comes from Acer yangbiense, assembly GCA_008009225.1. Lineage (NCBI taxonomy): Eukaryota > Viridiplantae > Streptophyta > Magnoliopsida > Sapindales > Sapindaceae > Acer > Acer yangbiense. The sequence continues at coordinate 656,058 of CM017769.1, forward strand.
CTGATGAGATTCAACAGCGATCTGCTAGCCGCCTTCAAAGAACTTAGGACCCATTCAATTAAGCTGCCACGAGCCCATGATATAACACTCTAGCTGGTATCCAACTAATTAACTTGTGTGTTTCAGTTTAATGATCCTTCTGATGAGTGATGATTAATTAGTGATGACTAAATTAATTATAAGCAGATCATGATAAACAATGAAAGGTTAAAAATGTACATATGTTGAGAAAGCTTGATGCAACGATTATTTTTTGCAAAACGTGAAACTGGAAAGACATGACCATTTTAATCTTCAAATACAGCCAAAAAGTTAATTGGGATAATATAAGATTGTACATAAAAATTATACTATATATATATATACAGAAATTCTATTATCAGTTCGAATTGACAAAAGTTATATCAGTTCCTTACATATGGGCCACTGGATTTAAATACTTTGACTTGGCTGTATGCACTTGTCAGTCAAAGTATTTAAATCCAGTGGCCCACATGTAAGGAACTGACATAACTTTTGTCAGTTCGAACTGATAATAGAAAGACTGTATATATATATATATATATGAGGCCTTTTGGAAAGTGTCTCGAGAGCAAATCCATATGGGCTTAGGCCTAAAGCAGACAATATCATACAAATGTGGAGAATGTGAGTTCCGTACTTTTATATTATTATCATTACTATTATTATTTTTTAAAATTATTATCATTATTATTATTATTAAATTTTTTATTTTTGTTTTTGAGAAATGAACAAGTGATATTTAGAGATATTTAAGTAAAAAAAGATAATTCCTCTTAAATAATTTTTGTTGATCCAATTGGACTGACCTAAGGGGGAAAAGCAAATTTTGGATTTTCTAAACAATATATATTGATTCGAGACCATGTATTTTTTTGAAAGCTTTCGCTATTGGTAGGATTCGAGCCGTTGACCTATGAGTCATTTGACCAAGCCCCAAGCTCGTCCATCTGCCAACAATGGCGTAACCCCTGTTGGAATTCCTCTTAAATAATTTAAATATTCATCTGGGTTAGGGATATGTAAATAAAAAAGAAAATTTAAATAATTGTTAACTCAATTTCATTTTTTTCATTTCTCTATTTATTTAATTTTGTTTATCAAAAAAGTTCAGAATTTTATTATAACCGGACCGCTGTATATGAGAAACATAGGACCTGCATGATCAAGTTTATTATAAATATTTCCTTCAAAAAAAAAAAAAAAAGTTTATTATAAATACATATCAAATTAATTAATGAATGATTGCAAGGAAATAAAAGTTGAAGAAACCTTCAATCCCAAGAAAAGTTGGGGGTGGTGAAGAGTAGTGAAATCAGCAATGGTAACATTAACAATGGATAGTGGAAAACAAAAGATAAAAGCGAGCCATGTTATAAAAAGCAGCCACATTATTGTCCAGAGAAGCCGTTTCAGACAAGATAAAAGCAGAGCTGTTGTGTGGTCATGAACATCTCCAATATCTATGGAAATAAGAGGCCAAGAGGGTCTCGATCCATGAATAAAATTGATATAATATGATCATGTCAATTAATCAACAGTGTATATATATTTTGCAAGCAATGGAAAACAAAATGGGCACGTGTCACAAAGTTTGAAAGACACCAGAATTTCAATATATAGCTGACAGTCCAGACCGGGAGAAAAGAGGGTCTCATTGACATGACAATGGAACCGTCAAATGAAAATATGCAACATTGTACTTTAAGAATATATTTTTAATCTCCCAATATAAACAACATGTTTTCATTGAACGGTCTCATTGCCACGTTAATAAAATCGTCCCATATATTATGTATGGCTTTGTGAATATATTATGTGGTCCTCGGAATCAATATACTATGTGGTCCAATTTTCCACACCCATAACCTCTATTTGTAGCTGCCGCTAATACAATTAATGTCTTATAGGACCAAATCTATTTTGATTCGATTTTTACCACTCTGTTTTTGTACCTTAATTATATAAAATCTTGCTTTTTTCTATATTAATTAACATAAATTTAACTAAGATTAGCATACCACTTTCCAACAATTAAAACAGTCATATGGAGGCCTAGAGGCTTTCGGTTACAAAATATTTAAATGAATTAATATATTTAAATGAGGATTGATATTTTTGGTTGATAGTAAAGGGGTGCATATATTACTATCCATAAAACTAATTTACATACTCAATTAAATGAAGTACTATGATAAGAAATTATATAAAATATCAATTTTTTATAACACACCTTAGTGGATTCTCAGTAGAACGTCATTTTACTAATTTTAGTAAAACTTTTTATAACAATTATACCCCCAAACAAATATACTAATTAGGACAAGAAAGATTAATTTTAAAAATTAATAAAATTCTACCCGGGAAGAATAGCAACAAATATTAGACAAAAAAAAAAAAAAAAAAACGGTTGAATAGAAAAGAAAAATTAGACATTGAAAAAAATATATAAAAAAATAAAAACCGAGCAAGAGGTCTTTTATTTTATCTTTTAATTGACAAAGACTAGTAAAGATAAATAATAATTGAAAAACTAAAATCCAACCAAGCGAAATCACCAAATACATAAAAAGGTACTATAAAAACATGAGTAATGTTAGACTTTCAAAATTTTTTCCCTAATGATGTACAACGTGAGGTGTCAACATCACATTACTAACCATACAATCCCATGATTTACAAGATATTGGCACCTCACGTGCCATATTTTTTTTTAAATGAAAAATAAATTGTTAAAAATTTATTTATATTGGGGAAAGAATTTGAGAATTTTTTTTAACTACTACTACTGCTGCTTATTGTTATTATGAGAAAGGAGCCACACCCACACCTACTACTACTACTATGAGAATTTTTTTAAACAACTACTACTACTACTTATTGTTATTATGAGAAAGGAGCCACACCCACACCTTCTACTACTACTACTACTATTATTACTATTGTTATTATGAGAAAGGAGCCACACCAACACCTACTACTACTACTACTACTATGAGAAAGGAGCCACACCCACACCCACAGGACAAACCATTTGAGGATGTTATAAAACTTAACCATCAGCTCCTAATGAGAATTTATATAGGAATTCAAGGTTTATTTTTAGGGTTGGTAATGCAATGGTTGCTTGTAGTAAGATACGAAATTTTAAAATTAAATTATGGGTGTAGTTATTATTATTATTATTATTTTTTCTTAAATATTACAGCAATTCTCAGTTTTTTCTTTTGGATGAGGGAGAGATTCGAACCCACAACCTATTGATGTAGGTGTGAAGGGAATACCACCTGGCAAACCTCATTTGTCTATTGGTGTACTTATTAATTGGCGTGTATAAATCAATTTTATGAGTATCAATATCGGTATCCATGGTAAAGAAAATAAAAATGCACGAATACAATTACTATGATAAGATTTTTTTTTTTTTTTTAAATTTTAAATATTACAATAATTCAGATTTAAAATTGATATTAAATCCACAACCTCGTGGTATGGGTTTAAGAGACTTAACCACTGGATCAACCTCATTTTGTCCATTATGATAAGAGTTAAGTTCAAGATTTTATGGAATTGGGTTGGGATTGGAGTATCAATTACTATTTCATTTTTTAGAAACATACTGAGGTATTATAGTCAAATAGACAAAAGTATAACTAAAAATTTAAAAAGAAAATTGTGTTAGTATTATCTTCTTGTTGTTATATATATAGTCGTTCTATTGTAAGTTCGAATTGATATAAAATATATCAGTTTCTTGCATATGGACCATTGGATTTAAAAGATGTTTTGACGAGTGCATGCAGCCAATTCAAAGCATTTAAATCCAATGGTCCACATGCAAGGAACTGATATATTTTATATCATTTAGAACTGAAAATAGAAAAACCGTATATATATATATATATTGAAGTATTCACATAATTAAATTCGGGGTTTTTCTTGGGAGGGGGAGTACTCGAATCCACAAACTCGTTGTATATATTTGAAGGGTATACCACCAGACCAACATCATATCGTCATCTTTTTGTTATTATCAAACACATGATTTGCGCATTTAAATATATAAATAGTTAAATTATATTATATTTCTTAATTTTAAAAATGGGTAGATTATATTATTTTAAATTACTTTAGATATATAGAAATTTTTACTTTAAACATAATAAATTAACTAGGTGTCTTCCATTTTTGTTGTCTCATTAGGCGATAACGACGCTACATCAAAATTCTCTAACCGTTGTTTGCATGCTCCTCGCTTTCTTCCATCTCATTCTGCTCACTTGTATTGTATTGTGTGCTTCCACAGAGCTCGATCTCCACAAACATTAATTTGAAGTACGTACAAAAATGAAGAAGTTGAATGAGGAGGAGATGTGAATTAAATAAAAAGGTAATTAATTTGCAAAATAAAAAAATAAAATAGAAAAATTGGAAAGGTACAAAACTGAATGACAAATGGAATCTTCAAGTCTATGAATTAGGAAAGTTTGACTGACCAAATTATTTGACTAGTAGACCAAATCTTTTACTTTTTATTATTATTATTATTATTTTGCATTAGTTTCATTCACATGTGATTGGTTTTTCACAAGTGATGGAGGATTCAGATCCTGAATACTTGGTTATTTTTATGTACAGATATATCAAGCTCAAAAAGGAAGTGATCTCCTTCCTTCCTGATTATTTTTTATGGAAGAAGTACATCCTAGCTAGCTGAAGATCACGATCATAAGTGCATCTCCAATGCACGTGTGGCTTGTGAAAAAAAAAAGATGTCATGTAGGATAAATAAACGTTATGTTAATAATTGTGTCTCCAATGCAACCGTGTATATTCAACTTTAAGCTGATATGGTAAAAAAAATATTAGACATTGTCAACATGACAGTCCACTTTCAGACGGTCTGTTGCACAGCTATTTTTTAGGTTGACTCAGCAAACATTTAAAACTGAATGAAACAAATACTCGGTGTGTATAATATATAAAGCTAGAGGGGGGGTGAATAGATTTTAACGATTATTACCCAATTTTCGCATGCATGTCAATTTTACGAAAATGCCCCTAGCAAGTCAACAATACATACAAGTGTAATAAGATGCGGAAATAATAAATGACACTTGATGTTTACGTGGAAAACCCAACCACTGGGAAAAACCACGGGCTGTATAGTGCGCCACACTCGGAACTCGAAATCACTAATTGAAATGAAGTTTACAACCTATGTAGACCTCGTCTAACACTCCGGTCTGTAACCCCTCACTTTTACCCAGCGGGCCTTTATTAGCAACCCTATTCCAATTTGCTTGATCCTCGAAGTCACTACTCGTAATGATGTTTACAGCCTAATCCCGGTCTGTAACCCACCACTACTACCCAGCGGGCCTGTAATAGCAACCCTAGACCAAGACTTCAATCTCTCAAAAGAGATGCACAACCCTATGTGAATATGTATGAATATTCAATTAATGCAATAAGAGCTAGGGTACTCTAAATGCTTACCTAGGATTATAAGATGACAATATAATCAATCCTAGATATCACATGTAGCTATATGTCATGGCATATAACTTTAGCTAAGTAAAGGAAAACAAATCCTAGATACAAAGCTATCATATAAAACCCACAAACATTCAAAGGATTAACTAGTTGATTAAAAGACAATCTATCAACCTAGTTATCAATACATCACACAAGAATGTTCATGGCATAGCTTTTAGGCAATAATGACCTAATCAAATAAGCTATGAAAAATAATCTCAATCAACAAATGAGATCAATTTGCTAGATGGCATATGAACATTAAAGCCTAGCTATCAAATAATAACCCAATCAACACATAATCTCAATCTTATATGTAGAAATTAATCTAAACACATATAAGTAAAATATGAGATACAATTGATAAGTAGAAACACTAATTATGTAAGACAAAAGCGTTCAACAAATCATACCATGTGTGTTGAAGAAGACCCATACATAAGCATATACTAGATGAACCTAGATGATGCCTAGATGATGATTTGTGCATGTGGGAATGGGTTTAGAGAATTAAAGATGTGATCTTTAAGCTTTTTCTCTCAAGTCTCTCTAAATATCTCTCTAGGGTTCTTGGGATGCAAGACTTGTATTCTGAACCAGAGATAAGGATGTATTTATAGAGACCAAAAACAGGGCAGGTGAAAATACAATTTTTCCCTTGAAACGCACCGATCGGCGGTTTCAATCGGCGGCTAGGCTGCCGAATTGAACCGCCGAATGGCTCCCGAGCGGAACAGGGGAACTTCGGCGACTTCGTTCGTCGATTTATAAACCGCCAATCCCAACCGCCGTTTTGGACCCGAGAGAAATATTTCAATCAGGTCTCATTCGGCGGTTTCGAACGGTGGCCTGGCCGCCGAACGTAACCGCCGTTTCACCAAAAATGGTGAAACCAAGGAGAAGCCAAATGCATCTCCACCGGCGATCATCGTGTAAAACAAAGCACATCAACGTGCACGCGCGGACGTTTTCGAACATCCTTCGGGAAACGAATTACTCCACACTAAAAGCTAACATACATGAAGTGCAAGTGTGGGTATTGAATGCATCATAATGCCTATCATGTCATGGCATTTCATAAAACAAGATGCAATCAATTTAATGCAAGAAGAGACATTGAATAAACAATAAAGCACAATGCACACAAAATATAAACACAACATTCAAGAATAAGAGTTATGCATGTTGTGTGTGTGTGCAACTATATCTCTTCAAGCCAAAGTAAGCACAAGATATACCTTTGGTGCTTGTCCTCTTGAGGTCTTGGAAAGGGTCTTTGATCTTCAACAAATCACCTAGACTACCCTTACAACCAAACCTCAACATGTGGTTTGCCCACGAAATAAGCCAATCAATTTAATGGGAATCCTTACAATCTCCCCCTTTGGCTATTTCGTGACAAAACCACCACTCACATTGATTCCTCACAACATAATAGAAACTACGGGTCTACTATGATTTTCTGCTTTACAAAGAGATAAAATAAATAGTTTTGAAGTCTTCAATCTCAAGTAGAACAATCAATCCCTGAAAGCACAGTTTCTATACTTTCCAATACAAGAAAAGGTGAGATGAATCAAGTGAGATAAAACAAGCATTTGCATTTAAGAATTTAAGTACAACATCATGTAATGTATGAATGTGCAAATGCTCCCCCTCAAAGGGTTACTCCCTCTCAATTAGTATTCTCCCCAACATGCACAATTGCTATTACAATTTGCAACTCCCCTTACCACAACCTACTCCCCCTTTTTGTCATGATATAGACAAAGGAGTAGTCCCCAACCGGGTTACTCACGGCAAAGAGAGATAGTAGCATTCTAGTATATGCATAATCAATATAAGTCACTTTATGCAATCTCAATTTATTGGAGAGAAACAAGGAGATTTATTTAAATAAAATGTGTGAATCAAAAAATTGCTTTGCATATAAGACATGTAGCATTTAAGTTCAAAATATCATGGTATTTGGCAAAGCAAATGACAAAGGTTTTTAATATGAATTCAAACCAATTTCACCAATGTCAAGAGAGAAGCAAGAATATAGGCTTTCATTGATTTCAATTTAAGAACAACTATATCCAACTTTATAAGCCAAACATGTCATGAGCGACTTTGCACCCTATTTGATTTTTACGGATAAGATATCCGTATGATAGTAGACATGTTCAACCAATAAAGAAAGAGAGACATTTGGATTGTAAAATCCTTGAATGGATACAAGATCCTTTTTCATTTGAGTCTCATAAGTTTTTTCACACATTTTTTTTTGCAGTTAAGAAATGCAATCATCAAAACATGCTTTTTAAGATTAGCATTTAGCATGTCATTTTAGCAATCATCATGTCATGGAGATCATTATAGGTCATTCAAATTAAATCCTATGTAAATATCTCCTAGTCCAAAAATGCATGTTTGAACATAAATATGACATGGATTGCAATACAAGCATTGATCACACTTATTGAATAGAAAATATATATATAGTGTAACCAAACTTACTCAAGCAACAAAAAGAGAAGCATAAGATATTTCAAATTTTTTGCACGTGACTAGAATGCAAAATAGCTCTATTTGCTTAAGTTCCCCATATGGGGTCAAATTTCCATACCACTTCAAAGAAGGGTATGAGGTCCTATGGACCTACCAAGTCCTTTGGACTTGGTTTGTAAGGATTCCCGTTTTGTTGATTGGCTTATTTCGTGGACAAACCACATGTTGGGGTACTTTGTAAGGGTAGCTTAGGTATTGGTTTAATTGTTCGAAACCCTTTGAAGACCTCGTGTTGATGAGCACCGAAGGTAATTTTCTTTGTGCTTACTTGTCTTGAAAAGATAGTTGCACACACTCACAACTCATGCATATGTTTTATCTTTGTATGTTGTGTTTCTTTTTGTTGTGCATCAATGCTTATTCTCATCTCTTCTTGCTTGTTATTTTGTTGCATCTTGTGTTTATAATGTCATAGCATGTTAGGCTTTTAGGATGCATCTTGCTTTTACCTTTTTACCCCTTGCATGTTTTCTTGTGGGGTTCAAAGGAGTGGGCTGTGCGCTGGTCGTCAAGCGCCGGACCAGCGCAGCTCACCAGCGCAGATCACCCAGTGGTCTGTCGCCGGTCGTGCGCTGGTCTACACCAGCGCAAGGCCACCAGCGCTGATCGCCCAGTATGGCTACGCTGGTCGTGCGCCTGTCTGAGCGCTGGTCGTCAAGCGCCTGTGCAAATTTTGCCTTTGCGCCTGTCGTCCAGCGCAAGTCCACCAGCGCACAGAGCAAATTCTGGTGCGTTTTTCAAAACGACCACACTTCACTTATGGCTCCTATATATATAACACTTTGACTTTAGGTCAGCCAAGAGAGTTCATATTCATATTCTATACTTAGGATATTTTTCAAGAGAAGAAAAATACACAAAGAACTCATTTTTAATCACTCAAATCAAATCCCTTGTGCATCAAATTTCATATTGCATCTTCTATGTCTAGATAGAAAGCATCAATGATTGGGTTTGCATCATCACAACTTGCTTGGTAAGATTTTGATTAAGTTCATCTTATTTGAGTATTTTTATTATCAAGCTATTCTCTTTAATTTACTTGTATGCTTTGATCATATGATAAATACAAGATTAGAGAATTAATTGTGATGAATTGATTGAGTGTTGTATTGTGATAGCTAATTAGGTTTTTAATTAATCTTGATTAGCTAAGCTATTTGACATGTCATTTAGCAATTGATATCTAGGGTTGATTAAATTGATCATATCATCATCCTAGATAAGCATCTAAGGTTACCTAGCCTTGTTTGTTATTTGAATATTCATTTATATTCACATAGGTTGTTTCTCTTCATTGAGAAGTAAGTCTTGAGGCTAAGAGTGCTTAGGCCTCAAGCAAATTGGAATAGGGTTGCTAATAAAGGCCCGCTGGGTAGAAGTGAGGGGTTACAGACCGGAGTGTTAGACGAGGTCTACATAGGTTGTAAACTTCATTTCAATTAGTGATTTCGAGTTCCGAGTGTGGCGCACTATACAGCCCGTGGTTTTTCCCAGTGGTTAGGTTTCCACGTATACATCAAGTGTTATTTAAATTCCGCACTATATTACACTTGTATGTATTTTTGACTAGTAGGGGCATTTTCGTAAAATTGACTTGCATGCGAAAATTGGGTAACAATTAGATCAAATCTATTCACCCCCCCTCTAGCTTTATATTGATAAACACGCCTCTAATTTGTTTCATGGTTGAACCTATTTGAGACTTGTTAGTCTCGTAGCAAGCGGGTTCATTCTTTTTATTCCACTTAGGTGACACTAAGTCAATCCTAGTGGACAAAGGTTCTAGAGTACAAGATGAAAAAGGATCATGCACATGATTTTCTTCCTTTTTATGAAGCATCTTAGCTCTAGCCTTTTTCTTGTCAAACATGCTTTTAGCTCTACACATTTCAATGTAATGCAAGCAACTTGGTCTAATATGACCAACAATACCACAAAAATGACAAGTGGGAATAAAGTTAGGAATCATACCATTCCCTTTAGCATGGATATGAGCTTTCCCTTGTCGTTGTGGTTGTCTTGGTTGTTGGATAGGATCTCTCCTCCTTTGTTGATAACCAAGACGAGGTTGCTTGCTTGTCTGAGCTTGCATGAATGAACTCTCCCCATGTTGTTTTTGAGTTTGAGGGAAGATAGGGTGAGGAGCCCTTTGGGTGTGAGCTTGAGCTTGACCTTTTGGTGCCTCAAACACTTGGGCACTTCTTGAACACTCTCCTAGGTCACTCTTCTTCCTAGGGTGTTGAGGAGGAGGGGACATATTAAAGTCCATGTCTATGGCACAGGATGTCTTGCTTGTGGAGGAGGCATCCGTGTCATCCATGTAGCCAAGACCTCTCTTGTCACTTGGCTTTCTTCCAACTCCCAACATGTGGTCAAGCTTCTTGGTGCTTGAAGTCATCTTAGCCATTAAGACCTTAACTTCTTCAAGCTCTCTTTCTAGCTCTTCTTCTCTCCTCTTAGATAAGGCTAAGTTGTCTTTTAGCTTATCTTCATCCGCCATGGATCTCACCACTTCTTCACACAAGTGGTCTATTAGTGTTGAAAGCTCTAGATTCTCTTCTTTTAATCTTCTAATTTCTTCCTTGTTCCTCATCCTCGAGCTCTCAACTTTGACTTTGTAGTCATTAAGATCCATACACTCCACACTTCCATTTGTGGAGTTAGATGACAAATATTCAACACTTGTGTCATCTCCTCTAATCTCCATTTCACCAATGAAGTCATCTCCTTCATCAAGATCATCAAATTTTTCTCTTGATGAGGAAAGAGCCAAATCCCTATGAGCAGCTACACCAACTACTTCTATACCTAGTTCTTCTTGGGGATCACAAGGAAAAGCAACTTTGCCATCTTCTTCAACTTCTACACTCTTGGCTCCAAATTCCGTGTAGATGATGGCAAGTTCTTCATTACTTGAAGGATTTTCGTCATCTTCATATTTATCCCATAAGGTGGCCAACGCCTTCCCTTTTCTTCTATCCTTCAAGTTTCCACACTCCGGGGAGAAATGCCCGAATCCTCCATATTCGTAGCACTGAATCCCCTCTCTTGAAGACACTCCATGGTTTAGCTTGTCATTGAGTCCCATGTCTTCAATTGAGATACCCTCCTTCTTGTTATGCTTCGAAGTCTCCAAAGTAATTGTCTTCTTCTTCTTAGGAGGTGCGGTGGTCAACTTCTTCTTAGGAGGTGAGGTGGTTAATTTCACAAATCTCCTAAATCTCTCTAGTAAGAGAGGCATCTCCTCAACGGAGTCAATTTCCTCTCTCACAAATTCACTCATAGTGTTTGCGTTGAATGAATGCAAATGAGAAGAATGCAAAATGTATGAAGAAATCAAACAAACATACAAAATGCAAAACACACCTAAAATGAGCTAGGATCACCTAAGTATATCTAGGAACCCGCTCTGATACCAATTGAAACAAATACTCGGTGTGTATAATATATAAAGCTAGAGGGGGGGTGAATAGATTTTATTTATTTATTACCCAATTTTCGCGTGATGTCAATTTTACGAAAATACCCCTAGCAAGTCAACAATACATACAAGTGTAATAAGATGCGGAAATAATAAATGACACTTGATGTTTACGTCGAAAACCCAACCACTGGGAAAAACCACGGGCTGTATAGTGCGCCACACTCGGAACTCGAAATCACTAATTGAAATGAAGTTTACAACCTATGTAGACCTCGTCTAACATTCCGGTCTGTAACCCCTCACTTCTACCCAGCGGGCCTTTATTAGTAACCCTATTCCAATTTGCTTGATCCTCGAAGTCACTACTTGTAATGATGTTTACAGCCTAATCCCGGTCTGTAACCCACCACTACTACCCAGCGGGCCTGTAATAGCAACCCTAGACCAAGACTTCAATCTCTCAAAAGAGATGCACAACCCTATGTGAATATGTATGAATATTCAATTAATGCAATAAGAGCTAGGGTACTCTAAATGCTTACCTAGGATTATAAGATGACAATATAATCAATCCTAGATATCACATGTAGCTATATGTCATGGCATATAATTTTAGCTAAGTAAAGGAAAACAAATCCTAGATACAAAGCTATCATATAAAACCCACAAACATTCAAAGGATTAACTAGTTGATTAAAAGATAATCTATCAACCTAGTTATCAATACATCACACAAGAATGTTCATGACATAGCTTTTAGGCAATAATGACCTAATCAAATAAGCTATGAAAAATAATCTCAATCAACAAATGAGATCAATTTGCTAGATGGCATATGAACATTAAAGCCTAGCTATCAAATAATAACCCAATCAACACATAATCTCAATCTTATATGTAGAAATTAATCTAAACACATATAAGTAAAATATGAGATAAAATTGATAAGTAGAAACACTAATTATGTAAGATAAAAGTGTTCAACAAATCATACCATGTGTGTTGAAGAAGACCCATGCATAAGCATATACTAGATGAACCTAGATGATGCCTAGATGATGATTTGTGCATGTGGGAATGGGTTTAGAGAATTAAAGATATGATCTTTAAGCTTTTTCTCTCAAGTCTCTCTAAATATCTCTTTAGGGTTCTTGGGATGCAAGACTTGTATTCTGAACCAGAGATAAGGATGTATTTATAGAGACCAAAAACAGGGCAGGTGAAAATATAATTTTTCCCTTGAAACGCACCGATCGGCGGTTTCAATCGGCAGCCAGGCCGCCGAATTGAACCGCCAAATGGCTCCCGAGCGGAACAGGGGAACTTCGGCGACTTCGTTCGGCGGTTTATAAACCGCCGATCCCAACCGCCATTTTGGACCCGAGAGAAATATTTCAATCAGGTCTCATTCGGCGGTTTCGAACGGCTGCCTGGCCGCCGAACGTAACCGCCGTTTCACCAAAAATGGTGAAACCAAGGAGAAGCCAAAGGCATCTCCACCGGCGATCATCGCGCAAAACAAAGCACATCAACGTGCACGCGCGAACGTTTCCGAACATCCTTCGGGAAACGAATTACTGCACACTAAAAGCTAACATACATGAAGTGCAAGTGTGGGTATTGAATACATCATAATGCCTATCATGTCATGGCATTTCATAAAACAAGATGCAATCAATTTAATGCAAGAAGAGACATTGAATAAACAATAAAGCACAATGCACACAAAATATAAACACAACATTCAAGAATAAGAGTTATGCATGTTGTGTGTGTGTGCAACTATATCTCTTCAAGCCAAAGTAAGCACAAGATATACCTTTGGTGCTTGTCCTCTTGAGGTCTTGGAAAGGGTCTTTGATCCTCAACAAATCACCTAGACTACCCTTACAACCAAACCTCAACATGTGGTTTGACCAGGAAATAAGCTAATCAATTTAATGGGAATCCTTACACTGACATTAATTTTTCATATATTTTTTGTAAGGAAATAAAATAAAAAATAAAATAGGAAAAAAAAGACGGACACATCATTAAAAAAATTGTGTTTTAGACGGAAGCATTGGAGACCAAATTTTGAGTTGATTGTCTATCAAGTCTATTTTTATGTCACATAGGAAGCAAGTCTCTTGACATTGTTGCCATATCAACAATTATTAGTATGTAAGCCATGTTTGCATCGGAGATGCTCTAAACAACCTCTCTTCTCATTGCAAATCATCTTCACCAATTTTTGTAGTTTATACAAGTGGTCTCCTTTTGTCTTCAGTGAAATGGGTTCTAATATATAATTGTAAAGTGGGTTGTATTCATTGCATGGATTGTTCTAAGATTAATGGGATTTAATAACAAGAGCCATTTACCAGTACCACCAAGACACCAAGGCATATGTCGTGGTGGTTATCTAATGTTATTGAAAAAAAATTACTAAAGTAAAAATGATTTGAAAAGACATTACTGCGGTCCTTGTTTTTGTAGAACTAAAACAAAGACGATTATTAATGCGGTCTTTGTTGTTGTAGAACAAAAACAAGGACGATTATTAATGAGATCCTTTTTTTTTTTTTTTTTTGTAGAAATCATTTTAGTGTCAGTGGTCCCTATATTTTCCTAATTAAATACATCAAATCGACTTTAATGGTGTTGATCAACCTCATAGAAAATGTAGAATTTCTATTTTATCCTTGTGCTCCTTTTAGGAGCTAACATTATTGTTTTACCCTTTAAAAACGATTAGAATTACAATTTGAGTGTACTCCAAACCAATTTTTTAGAATATAAGGCCTGTTTGATTTTTCCACTTAACACTGAATGGCACTTAATGTGTTCCATTCAGTTATTTTGTTTGATTTTTTAAACAGTAAAATCACTTAATGAGCACCTAAAACTACTTGTTTTGAAAAGTGAAAAACTTTCATTTTTCACTTAACACAAATCCAGGAGAATTTAATACAAAGTTTTACTTCCAAAACTATCCTCACCAATTTAATCTATTTCAAATTTTGTCTTCTGTTAAAGCCCTAATTGTATTTATAATTTAATCTATTTCCTACTCTTGCCTTTTCCTTTCTCTTTTTTTTTTTGGTCTTGCTAGCCTGGTTTGGTTGTTTGCTTTTGTTGTTGTTTGTGCTCTGCTCTTGGGCTGTTGTTGCCCTTTTAATAAATGTTTACTGATAAAAAAAAAAATTTGATATTCAAATTGTTATTCATTGATAATGATATTAAATTTAGAAAAAAAAAAAAAAAAAAAACCAATCTATTCACAGACCAACCAATCCAGAATAATATAAATTTGAATAATTATTAATAACTAAATAAATTTATTTTATAATTAATTTATATGTTAGAGTTGTCCTTAATATATTAAAATGTAAATATATAACAAATAATAGTTAAAAGGGTATAGAGGTAAAAGTATTTATTTTCATATATTTATAACTTAAAAAAACAAACAACTTATTACTTATGTTCAGTTTTCAGTGAAAAAAAACAAGCATGTTTTTCAGTTTTCAGTTTTCAATCACTATTCAGTCTTCAGTAACATTCAGAACTGTTCAATCTTTAGACAAAAAATCAAACGGGGCCTAAGAATTTTTTTTTTTTTTTCCTATTAAGTGTTTTACAAACCCTAAATTTTGTTTGGAAGATAGAAAATGAGAATCAAATCTTTCATGTCTTTGACCATGGCAATTGGAGCATTCGGGACGTACATTTCTAATATTTAGGGTCATATCAGTGGTAGCTTTACGAGAAGCCCCATAATTCAGCTGATGAGAGCATTCAACCGAGCAGTTACTTCTTGAAACTAGAGACATAGCTAGAGAGTTGAATACTCTGGAATCAACATAGTACTAGTACTGAACTGTACCTCCCTTTTCTTTGGTTGCAAATGAAGATAGTAAAATGTTTCTGTTGATATATTATCTACTGGTAAACTGATCTAATTCTTCATGTTGGAGTAGAAAATTATTTAAACATGGCTGTCCCTTCATTGCTCGGGACCTGCACATGGACTGTCAATGTGCTTGGTGCTGAATATTTATCAAGCAAGCTGAAATTACAGAAATATTTTTTATCCTTTCATTCTCTGTTTTATTGGTTTCGGATGCAGAGTCTAGTGGCGCTGCATCGCTTAATATTATGGTTTAAAAATTTATCAGATCATATTTGGAATTAGAGTTGAACAGGATTGAAAATTTCAAACACAATTGCATGCTCTTGATAATTAGACCCGAGTTAAAAGTAGTACTATATGCAGTTCAATTATAGATTAAAACAGCAATAGAAGATGGTTTGAGAACCAAAAATAAATGAAACTAGAATGATTAAACACTATTGGTACAAAAGTGAAAATGAAAAAGGACAAAACTTATGAATTCATAAACACTAATGGTACTTAATTATAATAAAATCAACTAAAGAGGGCAATCAAATTGGTACCTTGGTTCTTTAGTAGGAAACTGGAACTTGGCTAAGAGATTGGGATTCCTTATGGTGTAGACATAAACAGCCATGATAATAAACACAACAAAGACAACAATTCCAATGAGCTCAGCTGCAGAAACAACTCCAAATGGTCCATCTATAAGCACAGGGAAAGTCCACAACCGAAACCGTGGATGTTTTGAAGTCTTCTTCTTCCTATGTGTAGCAAAACTTATAAATTTCCATGTCATCAATCAAACAACAAATATCATTAGAATCAAATCAATTGGTATTAATTAACTACAAAATCACATACCTTTCCAAGTGATCTTCCCCGAAGACGATAAGATGTGCTATGGAGAGAAATGCAATCACTAGAATAGGTCCACTGAATGCCAAGTGTTAGCAAACAAGTCACTATGCGGAAGCGTTGCCAGATAGAATACAAACAAACATAATAATAAAGAAAGATAAGATGAAGAGAAGTAATCAAATCCAATCACACAAAACACAAGAATTTATGTGGAAACCCAAATCAAGGAAAAAACCACGGCCGTCAGGACGACAAGAGAAAGTTCCAATATGTAGTAATTTGTTACAACCATACACTACAAAAGAAATGGTCTTTTCCGACGGCTAAATGCCGTCGGAAAATATAATTTCCCGTCGGAAATACGCTTTTCCGACGGGAAAAGGCCGTCGGAGGCCGTCACAAATACGCTTGTCGGAAAAAACCATTTACCGACGAGCCGTCACAAATACTACCATTTCCGACGGCTATGGCCGTCGAAAAAGATAAAAATGCCGTCGGTAATAGTAATTAAGGGTGGTCAAAATTACTTGCATTTTCCGACGGCTTTACCACTATTTCCGACGGCTTATTGCCGTCGGAAATAGTCGAATTATAAAAATAAAAAATAAAAAAATTAGTGCAACTCTACTTGACAGGCGCCACCTCACCCGAGCACCCAGCAACGTTAAATCCATGAAACTCATGGGGTTCGAACCCTTGACTTGAATGACAATAAGGGTTACCCTTACCATTTTGCTATAACTTTATATCTGATATGTTTTGCATACTATTTATATATAAGCTATTGATATTTTTGTAAAATATCTAATTAAATATTTTTTTTATACTATTTAAATATAACTATTGAGATATTGTTTTTTAAAATAATATTTTATTGAAATTATTAGAGTTTGTTTTAAAAAATCTGATATAGTGTCACTAAACATAACTAAAAATAACTAAATGTTCTTGTGATTACTAATAATTTTACTATATTTTATATTTAGTTAATTTAGTAAAATGTTTCCATAAAGTAATTCGAATTAAATTTTAGCATTTCCGATGATACTTTTTATATTGTTAGAAAAGTGAGTAATATTGACGGCTTATTTGACTATTTTTTAAGGCCCAAAAGTAGTCGGAAATGCAGTACTGTTATTTATTTATTTTTTTTAATTTCCGACGGCACAAAAAGTCCCACAAGTCATCGGCATAACTCGACAACTTGACACAACCCAAATCAATCTTGTAGATGTCATGTACGAGGGCGTCGTAATGTTCATTGACATCCCTACATAACTTTCTTGACAGTTGACTAGCGATATTTTGACATCGGGCAATTTTTCAAGATAAAATTGCTTATAATAAGAGGGAGTTCCTAAAGAATGATGTCAATATCTCACAAATCCCTGCATCATAACCCTGACAAATGTTTTGTGTATTTCTGTTGCATCAAAGTGTTCACTCTTGATTTTTGCACATATATGTCATTGTCCAGATAGCAATTTAAGGAAAATCAGGTGTATTAAATGCTTACTACGAAATAGAGTTTATATAATTATTTTATCTAACTTTTTATTTTTCAAGAAAAAATAAATCATGAAATTTTTATTTATATAAATTATTTGAAGAAACTTTATATAAAAATATGTTTTTGACACTTAAAAAAAAATTTAATCTTTTCCGACGGCATTTAGCAGTCGGAAAAGACCATTTACCGTCGGAAATGTGACTATTTCCGACGGCAATTAGGCCGTCGGAAATGTTAGATTACTTTTTCCTCATTTCCAACAGAACAAGACTATTTCCGACGGTCATTTAGCCGTCGGAAATGTCATATCAGATTTTTATTCATTTCCGACGGCACTGATATGGCCGTCAGAAAAGGTACTATTACCGACGGCAATTAGCGCCGTCGAAAATAGTTCGTCACTGATAGGGCTTTTTTTTGTAGTGATAGGATTCTCTCTCTAAATAATACCGCAAGCCCGATTACACCCAATGCCCACTTTGGGATCTCTCTAGTATTTGTTATTTTGCTCTATACCCAATAACCTAGTTATTATGGTGTATTTATATGAAGGAGTTTAAGATAAAAGGAAATCCTACTCCTATATATACAAGAATTACTTGTTTCACATAAATACTATTTCCTATTTATAACAAGTCTTCTTGTTTCACATAAATACTATTTCCTTTTATGAAGAGAAGTAATCAAATCCAATCACACAAAACACAAGAATTTATGTGGAAACCCAAATCAAGGAAAAAACCACGGCTGTCAGGACGACAAGAGAAAGTTCCAATATGTAGTAATTTGTTACAACCATAGGATTCTCTCTCTAAATAATACCGCAAGCCCGATTACACCCAATGCTCACTTTGGGATCTCTCTAGTATTTGTTATTTTGCTCTATACCCAATAACCTAGTTATTATGGTGTATTTATATGAAGGAGTTTAAGATAAAAAGAAATCATACTCCTATATGTACAAGAATTACTTGTTTCATATAAATACGATTTCCTATTTATAACAAGTCTTCTTGTTTCACATAAATACTATTTCCTTTTATGACAAGTCTTCGTGTAAGGAGAAATCATTTTCCTTCAAGCACAAGACTCTCCTGTTCTGCATGAAGACAAACTCTTTTTCCTTTTCCGATAAGCACAAGAACTTCTAGAAGATGACATTTCCTATTTTCACACAACATTCCTTTTTTTTTTTTTTTGAAAGGCAAACTTTATTACAGGCCAAGAGCCTGGCAGGGCTACAAAGCAGCCAAAAAGAAGAACAAACCAAAGCCAGCAACCTGAACCACATGTGACAGGGGCAACACCTAAACCTCTGTCACTGGAGGATGACAGAGCAGCAGATACAAAGAAACCAAAACAAAACCAAACCTCACAAAACAACAGACAACAGACACCGCAAAACCCCACAACACAAAAAAACCCCCACACATAAAGAAAGAAAAAAACACGCAGGAAGACACTGAAAAACAGAAACATCAGCAAAAGCACTGAACCTGCCGCTGCCTAGAAACAAGGACTGAAAACACACACAAAAGCACATCATCTTCTTTCAACTTTCCACACTCCCTAAAACTCTGATGCCTGAAACCGAAAGAGCTACGTGCTATTAAAATCATTGAACCTAGCAACATCATTTTCCTCTCTTCTAGCAATAACATCAGCCAATTCCTTCTCTTTACCATTGAAATCGAGACCCAAAAGAACTCCAATTTCTATTGTTTTAGCTATTTCATCATCTGCATTACAAGCCTGCTTATGAGCCTTCCCTAAAGATGAAACCTGATTGGATTCGAAAGGCTGAATCTTAGAACTCTTAGTCTTCATACTATGCTTGCAATTTTTAAAGATTGAAGCAGACAAATCATTCACTATACCTGCAGCCATCTTCTCCAATGCTACCGGATCAGCACCTTCCTGATCTGAGCAAAATTCGCTATTACCGTGGTTTGGGCCGTGGTTTGCAACCCACGCCCTACACCGCAGAATATCTCTAGAGTCCACTGCTCAAAATACCGTGGTTGGTGCCTTTTGCCTATGCTGCGGTCAACACCACGTGATCTCACTGGAATGTGTCGCAGTTCGTACCACTATCTGTGCACTTCTGTCGGTACCGTGGTCCATGCCGTGGGTCCTTCCAGAATCTGATTCTTCAGTTCTTCTTCAGTCTTCAAGCCCCCCTCAAACACTATCTCTTACTTCCAAACGATTCCCACGTCTCCAAAAAGTTTTCGTATTGGTTGAATCCCGTTTGGTAATCATTGAGAATACAAGCCATATCCAACACCAAGAACATGCTTTCTACAATCCACAAAATATCAATTACAAGTTACAACACAAAAGTTACTATAAGGATTCCCATTTTATTAATTGGCTTATTTCGTGGACAAACCACATGTTGAGGTTTGTTTGTAAGGGTAGTTTAGGTAATTGAGGATCAAGCTCAAAGGCCCTTTCAAGACCTCAAGGGACAAGCACGCCAAATGTATAATATCTAGTGCTTAGTTCTCTCTGAAGAGATTTAGATTGCATACACACACTTAGCATACTTGCATTTGTGTGCATACTCTTCACATGTCACTTTACACACTAGCACTTTGATTGATATATCTTGTTGTGTGTTTTTGTGTCTTGTAATTCGTTTCCTGAATATGTTGGGAAATGTCCGCGCTTGCACAAATGTGTGCTTGGTTTAGCGTGAAGATCGCCTACGGAGAATGCCTTGGCTTCTCCTTTGGTTTTCACCATTTTTTGGTGAATTGGCGGTTTGATCGGCGGCCAGGCCGCCGATCAAAATCGCCGTTTCATACCTGATTGATTTTTATCTCGGGTTTGATTCTGCGTTTGGTTCGGTGATTTGGAAACCGTCGTTGTTCCCCTGCCTTTCTCGGGAGTCATTCGGCAGTTGTGAACGACGGCCTGGCCATCGATTGAAACTGCCAATCGTGCGTTTTCAAGGGCAAACTTGTCTTTTCACATACTCTGTTCTTGATATCTATAAATATCACACTTTCTCATTCTCTGAATCATGTTCTTTAACTCTAAGAACCCTAAACTTAAAAAAGAGACATTTGAGAGAAAATCAAATCAAAAACACATTTTTAACACTCAAAAACCATTCTCATATGCATCAAAATATCATCTAGCATTTTCTAGCATAGTTAGGATGCTTGCTTGCATGGATTTTTGTCAACACACATTCTTTGGTAAGTTCTTCACTATTATCATATATAATTAGTGTTTTATTTATCATTGACATCTCTTATATTATTTGTATGTTCTTAGAATATATTCTAGATACAAAATAGAGATTGTTGTGTTGACATGATTGAGTGTTGTATTGTGATAGCTATCTAGGTTTTTATAATCTATGTTTAGGTAAGTTATTTGACATGTCATCTAGCTTTTAATATCTAGGATTGAATTAATTGCAAAATCATCATCCTAGATAAGCATATAGGGTTATCTAGCTCTAATTGCATTTTTGGATATTTCATATATTCACTTAGGTTGTATTATCTCTTCTTAGAGAATTAAGTCTTGTGTTGCTATCGGGATTAGGTAGCTTAAATCACAAGCAATTGGACTAGATTCACTTATACCGGGATTAGGTAGTTGTGATAATTATTGATCGGGATTAGATCATTAAACCGGGATTATGTTGTAATCATTTCAATTAGTGGATTCGAGGTTCGTGTGTGGTGCACATAACAGCCCGTGGTTTTTCTCGTGAGGGTTTCCACGTAAATATCAAGTGTTATTTACATTCCGCACCATATTACACTTGTTATATTATTGTGACTAGTTAGGGGCATTTTCATAAAACTGACATACTTGCGAAAATTGGGTAATAACGATTAAAATCTATTCACCCCACTCTAGATTAATATTTAGAACACACCGAGTATTTGTTTTAGTTACAAGTATCCAAATACATGAATGTTGATGCCAATTACCTGCAATCCCAAAAACAGTTCCACTTGTTGCTTGATTCCATTTCTGAGACAATTTACTACCAAATTATGTTGGGTAGATAAAAATGAAAGCAATCAAAGCAACAAGCAATACCCACTTTGCAAACTTGAGAACCCATTTCACTGATGATACAAACAGAGGTGTCACTACTAGAAAAACCCTCATATATGACAGTTTTTGGATTGACAGTTTTTTTTTTCCTTAATAGTTTTTTTTGTTGACAGTTAAAAATTGTCATCAATTATAAGTTTTTTTTTTCTTGACAGTTTTAACTGTCAAGAAATGTTAATAATTTTTTTTTAATTTTCATTATTTAATATTTAATAATAATATTTAATTAAATAACATTTTATATATTTATAATAACCACCTCCCTCACCGTCGGACCACCGCCCACTGCCGACCGCCGCCGACCACCCACCGCCAACGTCCATCCATTCCAAAAATAATATATTATTATTAGTTATTATATTAATGATATATAAATATAATAATATATATTATTATTATATATTATATTATTATAATATATATAACGATATATAAACATATATAATATAATATATTTATATATTATATTATTATATAAATTATATATATTATACTATTATATATATATTATATTATTATATAAATATTATATATTATAACATATATTATATAATAATATATATAATAATATAATATACATTATATAAAATAATATATATTATTATTATATAATATATATATATATATATATTTATATTTATATTTATATTTGTATATATTATTATTATATATAATATATATATTTATATTTGTATTTATATATTATTATATGTATTATATATTATATATATAATATATTATTATATTAAATAATATATAATTATATGTATATAATATACTTTTATATTTTATTATCATTATCCATAATATATCATGTTATTATGAATGTTTTATAATTAGGGGTATTTTGGTCAAAATATAGTTAACTACATTCCATTCCGTTATTAACCAAACAAAATAATACCGATTCAGAGACTAATTCTAAAGTTCCAACCAAACAAAAAACTTAGTTTTCCTTTCCTGTCCATTCTCATTCTCATTACCATTCTAATTACCATTCCAACATCTAACCAAACGTGACCATAGAGTATCGACCAATAGCTCGACTATATTTTTTAAAAGTTTCAATAAATATTTTTTAATATATGTTTGTTGTAGAAATTAGAATTTTGATTAGTTGAATAAATTTATATTTATCTTAAAATGATTTTTTTTTTATTTGTAACAACTCATATAGGTTATATATAAATATTGTTCAATTGTTAACACATTAAAGGTTGTAGTCATGTGGTAAGGACTTACAACCTTTGAACTTGAGGTCACAAGTTCAACTCCCACTAATGATAATTATTAATTGTCATTATTATCATAGGTGGGCTTTGGCGGTGGTTCGGCGACGACGGTGGGCTGGTGGCGGTGGCTGACGTCGGTGGCCGGATTGTGTATAAATATAAAATAATTTTTATTTTTTTTTAATTCTTGACAGTTAAACAACTGCCAAGGTAATTCTTGACAGTAGATTCCTTGACAGTTTTTAACTGTCAAGAAAAGCATAATTTTCTTATAGTGTGTATCTTTCACATCAACAGTTTCAAAAACTCCATTTTGATGAAGAAGAGGCTTGTGAACTGAATCTTTAGCCATGGAAACCTAGTGTGAAGGTAGAGTAGGTGATCAAGCCATTTCAATACTAGATTTTGGCCTCCCTTTCCATTGCTTTTGTTCGGTTCTCCGGTGAAATCGAGTATTTAATGGCTTGATCGAGGCTTTTGCAGGTTATTATTGTAAGCTAGGGTGTTTTGGTGCGAGAGAGAAGATTTGGGGCTTAAAGTGCAATTTTAGGAGTCTAGGAGCACTATTGAAGATATTGCCGCTGTTGAAGTGCCGTTTTGGCCAACCGCGTCGCTCAAGCGACAGCAATCCTCCAAGACCAGTGTCGCCTCAGTGCCGTTTTGGCCAACCGCGTCGCTCAAGCGACAGAAATCCTTCAAGGCCAGTGATGCCTCTATGCCGTTGCCCACGTCAAGGAGCCAAAGTGTTACCGTGGTTGAAGTGCCGTCTTGGCCAACCGCGGCGTCCTTGCGACAGTGATTTCTGCGGCCATTTGCCGTCTTCGCCAACCATGGCAAATAGCGACCGTGGCAGTCCGTCATCCAGTCTTCTAGAAGGAATCTTACCCTATTTTGAACCTATATATAAACCTCTCTTTATTTCTTTTAGATCTAACATCATCAACCACACGAAATTGACCCAAGCTGTAGCTTTTCTACACCATTTCATCATCCCCTTCACATATTTCCTTCTCCACAACTATTTCTATCCATCTTTTGGAAGTTTTGCAAGCAAGAAGACAAGGATTCTCAAGAGGAAGCTCTCATGCTCCATATGGGTTTTCTCTACTCTTTTGTTTTCTCTTTTCTTTTTCCATTGATGTGTAACTAACTCTATAGCTAGTGGATTGAAGCAACCATATTTGACTACTCTATGTAATTAATTAGTCTATTCTCTAATTCAATTCGATTTTAGTTTCAATTATTGCATTAATTGTTCTAATTTCTCTATTCATGTTTTGTTGTGGACATAAGAGACATGGGTTTGAGAGTTAGTTTATTTAAGGTGTTGAGTTTAGGTGTGGGTGGCCATCCCATCTAATTCTCTCACAAGCTTAGTAATTGGAAGGGTTGGCCATGCTAGACCAACTTGGCTTAGAGTTTTATGTTAAATAAAGGGATTTTCCATTGCTTGCTACATGGTCATGAAAGACCTAGGACTTAATGAATTTATCTTAAAACAAGCCCTAAAATTGGATTGAAGTGCTTAATGAGACTAAGAACATATAGTGGTCTAAGAAGGTTGCATTGATTCCCTAGTGCTTTCTCCCATATATCCATACATTGTGTGATTGTGTGTTGTGTTTAGCTTAATTTTAATTTCTCAAGTTTGCATCTTTAGTTTTAAGTTTACATTTTAGCTTACAAGTTTACATATTTAAGCATTTTCAAGAAACCAAATCACATTTTCAAACCAAAGCATTATGCAATTTATTTTTCACGCACTTAGAGTAGATTTTCCTAAACTAATTAGTTTTCAACCTATTGAATCACCAATCCCAGTGAACGAACTTTGATTTAAATTGAAAGTAAATCATTTTTATTGCATCAGTAGGCTCGGGGTGGCTATAAGAGTTTGTTTGTGTGAGAGGTGGAGAAGCTTTTTGCTTCATTGTCCTTAAAGGATTGTGAGGGGCCGGTTCAAAAACTGCAAGCTTAGTTGAAAGATGCTAGGGCTCGAAAAATGGCTCTATGTTTGGCGGGAAAGATTTTATCCCCAGATCTCATCAATTGAGATGGGTTCAGGTCACCGATATCAAAGATTTGGAGAGTTATGGGGGTTGGTGGAGATCGAAGTGATATGTAGTAATATATATGCCTTGAACTTTTTTTTTTTTTTTTTTTTGAACAGTAGTATTATTGAAGAGCCAAGCAAGGCTCCAAAGAGCTACAGAGAAACAAAAACGAAACAGAGGCTAAAACCCCACCCAGAGACCAAGGACAAAACAGAGGCTTCAGAGACCAAAAAAACCCTATACACCTAACCAAACACCAACCAAGAAAAAGAAAACAGAAAACGAAAAGCTAAAACTAAGTCACAGGTTGCTCCAATGATCTACAACACCAACCATCCTAGAGCTTATCTAGACCAAAAATCAGCAAAGGAAAAGGAACCTCATAAGCTGAGAGAAACCCCTATGACACCAAAGTAGAAAAACACAAGCAGCAAAAACCCTATAAATTATACATGGCTTGTAGCAACAACAAAAACCCAATAGAAGCAACAGCAAAAACCCAACAGCAAAAAAACACAAGCAGCAGCACCATAGCAGCAAGAAGGACACCACGCCTCTTTAGCAATCCTAGTATTTTGAATCAATTTGTATTGATTCTCATCCATTGCACGTAGGATGGCGTGCATCGCCTTCATATTCCATTTGGATGCCTCAAACTCTTGCGCATTCCATTGTGCCTTTGGCTTGAGCACATTCTCTCCTCCACCCGTAGGAGTCATCATTGGTGGAGCGTAGCCGTCTTCAACCACCATCCAAGCACGATCATGGATTTGGCATATGTACGACTCCATCTTACCTTTCCAAGAAGCATAATTTATCCCGGTGAGCAATGGAGGCCTCATGCTAGAAGCATCTTCGTTTCCACCACCGTTTCCACTCATAGTGTTTATGAATGAATAAAATCAATGCAAATGTTTGAATAATCAAAAATCACACAAAATGCAAAACACACCAAAATGAGTAAGGATCACTTAAGTATATCTAGGAACCTACTCTAATACCAATTGAAACAAAAACGGTGTACTAATTATATCTAGAGGGGGTGAATAGATTTTAATCAAGTTAATTACCAATTTTTCTTGATTAGTCAATACTCAATAAAAACCCCTAACTAGTCAAAAACCAATCAACCTAATTCTAAGTACAAAAAACAATAAATTGCTCGTTGATTGATTTACGTGAGAAACCCTTAACAGGGAAAAACTCACGGGCTAATATGTGCACCACACACGATCCTCAAATACACTACTTGTAATGGTGTTTACAACCTAGGTTGACCATGTCAAACCCTACACGGTCACTAACTTACCACTACTATCTAACGAGTCTTTAATAGCAAACCTAGATCAATTTGCTTGCAGACTAAGCAACCTCAGCCACAAAACTTAATTCTCACTAAAGAGATCAACAACTTAAGTGAATATCATGATATTCAATTATGCAATTAATGCTAGGTTATACTAAATGCTTATCTAGGATGAAAGATGGCAATAATCACAATCATAGATATCAATTTTGCTATATGACATGGCATATAACATAGCTATCAGGATTTAAGTAATCCTAGACAATAGCTATCAAAATACAACTCTCAATCAATCAACATAATAATCTCAATCTTGTAAATAGAATTTAATCTAAAAGCATACAAGTGATAAAAGAGATTAATTGATAATAAAGAACACTAAAAAGGATGAGTATGGTGTTCAACTTACCAAATCAAGTGCGTTGAAGAAGACCCATGTAAAAATGCATCATAGATGATCCTAGATGATGCTAGAGAATGATTGATGCACATGGAAATGATTTGAGTGATCAAAGATGAGTTCTTGAATAAATTTCTTTCTTTGAAAATGATCTCAATTAAAATTATAAATTTTTGAGTCATTGGGACGACCTAAAGAGAAAGCAATGTTTATATAAGTGTCCAAAATGATGTAACGCTGTTTTGACAAAATAGTGGTCGACCGCTGCGGGTACCGCTACCAAAGCCGTAGTGTATCCACATCGGTGGACTAAAATACGCATAAGGTCAATAAACCGCTGCGCTGACCGCTGTGGCTTCCACAGCGGTTACGACAACGATATGTACTGGGCACAAAACGATATGCCTACCGCTGCGGAAAACCATAGCGGTTAAGAGAGCTACCGAGATAGAGTATCTCATCGTTGCGGAGACCGGCAGCGGTACCGACAGCGATCACTAGGGCCAAGCAAGCTTAAGTGAAAAATCATGCATTCTTAAGCTACTTATGGCATGGCAACAATCAAAATCATGAAGAGTTAAGAACATGAATGCATAAGCATAAAAACGCACAACATACTAGAAGTATAGATATACATGAGTTGTGTGTGTGTGTGCAACTACAATCTCTTCAATGCGAATAAGCACAAGTGTTTTACCTTTAGAGCGCTTATCATCTTGAGGTCATAAGAGGGCCTTTGTTGAGCTTGATCATCAACAATTAAATGCCCAAGCTACCCTTACATCACAAACCTCCAAATGTGGTTTGTTACCGAAATAAACCAATCAAACTTTGAAGAACCTACAATGATGTTATTTCATTTCATGAAATAAACATCTATATGCCCCGGTTAAGCAATCTAGAAGATTGCTTCAAATTAATTTTCATCAAGGGGAGCGTCCCATCAAAGAGAGCATATCAAATGAAGTATATTAATTATTTTGAGACATATGTGCATTGTACTCTTTTTCCTTTGATAAAGTTTTATCCCGTTGGGTTTTCCTGATAAGGTTTTAATGAGGCAATTCTCTAAACACACCCAAAAATCTTTTGATTCATAAAGATCGTCATTAATATTACATTAATCTAGTTGATCATCGTATATATGTTGTCTTAATTAAAAAGATCAGTGTAAATATTACTTTGATTTTGCTAATCATCGTATATATGTTACCTTGATCCATAAGATCATCATAAATATTTCTTTAATCCGACATATCAATGGATATCATTGCTAAGGTTTTTTATCCCATTGGGTTTTTTCATAGCAAAGTATAAATGTGAGAAATGTTTTGAAAAAAATAAAGGCATGTCCTATATTTGTTTTTTAGCCTGTTTTTGTTTTTCAAAAACTATTTCGAATTCGCATTCGTTAACCGTTTTTCATTTTATTTTCAAAAAACATAAAACAAAATGAAAAACAAAACCAATGTTAACGGTGAAATATTTGACAAACACCAAATACATGTTTTCTTTGTTTTTGTTTTTGTTTTTCACTTTGTTTTTTTTTTAATAAAAAAAAACTCACTTTTTTTTTTCTATTTTTCTTCTTCTTTATCGATGTTCTTCATCACTGTTCTCCTTCTTTTTTTTTCTTCTTCTTCTTCTTTTTCGATCTTCTTCTTCTTTTTCGATTTGCTCCTCCAAGTCCGGAGGAGGATCTCGACTCCTCCGGCCTTTGTGCCGTCGATCTCCTTCTCCGGCTAAGTTCAAAGGTCCTGCTGTTCCTCCAACAGGCAGTGCTTCTAGCTTTAATGGTGGTTTGGTTGTGGGGTTAGGGCTCTTGGCTTTGTGGTTGTTGTTCTGATTCTAATGACAATGAGGATCCTTGGCCAACTTGGCTGTTGGACTTTTTAGGAGATTTTTTGGGTTTATATTGGGAGGAATTTGTTTCATTCATTTTTCAATATTAATATAATTAGTGCCATTTATTTTTTGGGTTTGTTTTTGATGAATGGATGATGGTGATATGTGTTTGATTTTGATTTTTTTGGGGTTGTTTCTGGGTTTCCATGGCTATGGTCACGGGAAGTTCAAGCACGGGAAGTTTGGCAAGCGCTGGAAGCACGGAGGCTTGTTTTGGCACAAAGGCAAATTCGGCAGGAGATGGAAATGATTACATTCCTTTGAACGACTACTTTCTTTTCATGATTTATGTCTTAAACTAGTTTAGTTTGTAAGATTTTGTGTGATTTTATAAGAAGTCTTGTATTCAAGTCCTTTTTTCACAAGTTGCGGAGGGGGATGGATTTTGTTTTATATTTGTTATAATAAAAAGATTTAAAATCAAATTCTCGATCGAGTCTGTGTTATATTATATATAGGGATGACCATTTTCCCCTGGGGCCCCAAATCCCTACTCCCCCGTCCCCATTTGGGGGAAATATATTTGGGAAAATGGGGAAATGGGAAGGGATGGGGATGGGTCCCCCATCCCCATTTCCCCCACAAATTCATGGAAATGGGGATGGGGATGGGGATGGGGATGGGGGTAGTTGCCTCCATCCCCATTTCCCAATTTCCCCCAAATATTATATATAATATATTAATATATTTTTATTTTTAATTTTTCAATATTTTTATTCTTACTAACTATATATACATCTTTATTATGTAATTTTTGTATTGGATGTTATTTTGTATTTGAATTTAATGGATTGTGCGTTTTTTTTATTATGTAATTTTTACTGATACATGAAAAATGGGAGAATGGGGAAACGGGAAAAAATAGAAAAATAGGGATGGGGGGTGGGGGGGGAAGGTGTGGTTGGTTGTTGTGTTTGGCAAATGGGGATAGGGATGGGGGGACCTATATCCATCCCCATTTCCCCATCGACTATCCCTAATTATATAACAGCCTTGTCATACTTGAATACTCAAGTCTGTCTGAAATATTTTCTACCATTAACATATGAACGAGTTGATCTTTGACGAGAGGAGATGATTCAACATGCCAAGCTTCTTAATTGTTTTTATGCTATATATTAATTTTTTATTTTATTTTATTTTATTCAAATATTTTCAACTCATTAAGAAATATTACGAAAATTATAATTTTTGATATTTTTTGTTAACCTACCAGATGCGTTTTTTACGTTTTCATTTTTAGAATACAGTTTTCAGTATATGTTACCAGACGCGTTTTCGGATTTCGAAATTGAAACCAAAACATTATTTTCATTTTTATTTTTATTTTTGTAAAATAGATGATGAAAAACACTTACAAGACGGACCCTAATAAATTATGGACATATATACACTGCACTCTTTTTCCCTTCGATCAGGTTTTATTCCATTGGGTTTTCCTGATAAGGTTTTTAACGAGATAGTTTTGATAACGTCCAAACACCACAAGATCTAAAAATAATTATATATATTGTTACCGAGGTTTTTATCCCACTGGGTTTTTCCTGATATATTAAAATACAAGTGGTATAAATCTAAAGGGAGTGTTATAACACATGGTTTTTTACCACTTGTGTGTATACACAATATATTCCCACCGCCTATCCAGTATCCACTTGATAGAGCTCAGCTCCACTTGTAAATGATGCAATGGACAAGTGACCAAGTGGTTGTTCAGCTGAATCACTGTGAAATCAATACAAAGTTAAATCTCTCATTCTTTATCTGATCTAATATTTCTCTCATCTCTCGTCTCTCTCTATTGTTCTCTCTCTCATCTTTATTTCATTTATTATTTATTTATTTTACAACACAAATCACTTTGAATTTCATAGTCACGTGAGTTCTACAGCTAATTACCATAAGAGGTAAATACACGGAGACCGCTACCGTTTGATATAAGTGTAACTAGAGAGTAAATTATATTTATCTATTCAAACCTCTTCTATTATAAAAAGACCAAATTGGCCATAGTTATTAAATTTAAAAATGAGGATAATTTTTTCATGAAAAAAATAATTAAAGTAAATTAATTAAAGATAAACTTTTTCAGTAGAATATAAATTAAAAAATGAGAAAAAAAATCTGCTTTTAAATTTTTTTTTTTTTTTACTATTTCTAAAGTAAATAAAAAATTATCGTTTTAAAAAAAAATTAAAGAAATGCATATTCACATCTCCAACACAATTATCTAGAATCTAATATGCATCATTTGTATGACCAATCATGATAAAACAATTATTTCACTCTCTATCCTCTTTTATTTTACAATTAAATACCCTCTAATATTATTGGTGAAAAAGTTAGAAATTATAGTCAACATTTTTACGACAGTTCCTAGAATTAGAAACTCAACTCTATATTCTCTATTTTTTTTTCCACATCATCTTCATATTTAAAGTTAGATAATTGTATTTTATAGGGTTTTTCTAACTTTTTATCTATCTATCCTACGTGGTACTCAATTTTTTCTTCAAATATATATTTACATCGAAGATACTCTAATAGATCTCACTCATTATGATAGATCAAAAGAGTCGGTTACTCAACATATCATAAGATATGTTATCATTATAACCACTATGCTGCTCCTCGCTTGAGTAATAACCATTATAAAGATGATTTCACATTTATGGTTCAATTCAATGCTTTGCCATGTACTAATATTTTAATACTAAGTGGAGACTCTCACTCAGATAAAGCAGACAATATTATTCCACCAATTTGAAAATTATAAGTAATATTACAACGTTACAAACTGAATTACCCAAATTCATAAATGGTTGAAATTAAATAAAATCCATTTCCTACAAAATACTTTTATTTTTTGCCTCTATATTTATTTTTTGAACTTCTACAATATTTCAAGATTGTATATTATAGGTGTGAGGGGTTTACCGCTAAACTAACTGTTGGAAAATTTTGTGATAAACTCTTAATTTGAGATGACCAATTGAGTAAAATTAATTCCATGAAAATTGAAGATTAAAGTGTATTCGAATTCTCCCCCGTGAGAGCTTCAGAATGGTATACTCAAACTCACAAAATGGTTAATGGGTGAATGAGAAATTGAGTCTCAAGGTGAGCCTAAAATGTGGTGAACAATGGCACATCCCACATTGGCTAGGGAAGAAACTTATATGTAGTATATAAGTAAATATGTGATAGGAGCTATCAACATGTGTGTGGCATAGAGGCTCTCTCTCGCGCGCGTAGGGGGGGTGGGTGCATATCATGGACCTCGAACCTTCGAATGAACGACTCGTGTGCGGGCACAAATGCCGCTCCGATTTGTTTGGATTCTGATTTCTTGCTTGATCACTAAGATTTTCCTTACTTGTGCTCAATAAGATATCACGCAAGTGTGTTCAATAAGATATAAGATATTGAACCAAAATTGTTTTAAAGAAGCTTCTTGGTCACCAAGAAATATTATTCACCATAAAATTTCCAAATATGTCCCTTCATTGTGCTCCTAGTGGTTCGTTTTGCCTATTATATAATAGTGCTCCTTTCATATCAATTATCCAACAAAATATATATAGCATCCGAAATTCTTCTCTTCTCCTCTCTATTCTTGGTAAGTTTGAGCTCGGTTTGAGTTCGCTGAGAATAGCTTGTGCTTCGCACTTCCACTGTTAAACCGTTATATCCTGGGAGACGATCGCTATACACATATGGTGTAATATACGGCGAAATCGTCTTAAGGACACCGTGTGTAACACGGGACTCGGTTTTCCCTAATGAATTTTTCCAACGTGTTGGCTTGTGTTGTTTTACTTTCGTTTTCTACAGGTCCTGACCAGATTGTTGATTTAAAACATAACACCAACTTCATCGTGTTATACTTTTGATTTTTGTCATTCATGTTATTTGCCAAACATGCATAAATTAAATATATTTTGTAATAATACCATATCAATGCTCAACATATATAACAAGCTACTGCACTATATATGGATAAATAAATAACGAGTATTTATTAATTTAGAAGAAATGGTTCTATATCGATCACAGTACGTCCTCTTTGTTCTATATCTGAGGCCGAATAAAAAATAAAGATCGAATGATGAAAATGGTGTCCATGAATGTCATTTTCTTGTTTGGACTGAAAGAGATGTCGATAATTCATATCAAATTTTTCTGCTGAGATTGATGACAATAATAATTATAATTCATGTCCCCCACATTCTTTGTATAGTTATTCGTTTTGGTTTGGAATATGTATCTATCATTTGCATAGAATGAATATTACATTTGTTGGTATTCTTTTTTGGAATATGTATCTATCATTTGCATATATGCATTAGATTTTTTTTTTTTTTTTTTTTAAATAAATGTTTGAAACTAATATATGACGAAACCGAACAATAATATTTTTATTCTTTTTATGTGGATGTACATATATATATATATATATAATTGTAAAATTAATTAGTCTCATCAAATAAAAAGTGAAGAAACAATGGTTATGGTGGTGGGTGCAGGGATGCATCAATGTACGATGAGATAATAATTGTTGATGTAACATTTGACGAATTATCGGCAAGACAACCAGAATCACTTATTTCTTATCTCCAAACATATATATGATATGAGTCTGCTGAGAGCCTGAGACATGCATGCATTGAAATTTATTAATGACATATTTACATACTTAATTGTGTACGTGCTACACCTTGCAACCACTAAAAACTACATTGTCATAATAATCAAATACATGTATACAATATGGGTACAAATCCAAGTTACAAAAGAAAGTGCAAATTATTAATCAAAATAAGATTTGATCTTTTAAGACATAAGAAAGTGCAAATTATTAATCAAAATAAGATTTGATCTTTTAAGACATTATGATGTAGCGAAAACATACCTGGAAGAAAAACTCGTATGACCTTCTATCAATTATTTGTTGATTCGCATACGAATACAAGAATGATAGGCATATCAAAACTCGTTGATTCTCAAAGAATACCGAAAATTGGAAGAATGGTAGAGAAAACTCTCTGTAATTTTTATTAAAATCCATTCCCCATGGCTGCCAATGCTTACAATGACTTTATAAATAACACAATAATAATTTTTTCCAAAGAAAGGAAAAAATTGAGATAATGATGGAAATTGAAAATACTAAACTCCAAGATCACAACGCAACAAACAGCGTATAAATCTGAATTTTATATACAAATTTATTAGCGAAACAAAGATTTCCTAAAAGTAAAAACATGATTAATTTGAAGGTCTAAACGATGGAATTGAAAAAAAAAAAAAAATTTAAAAACCCATAAACTGCATTTATAAAATTTAATTCAAAGGTCAAATATTAATATATATATATATATATATATATATATATATATATATATATATATATATATATATATATATTATAATTCACATTACCAATATGTTTGTATTAGTGTTTTTTTTATCAGTATTAGCTAGCTAGTATGTATTCTTTATAATTATAGATCTACCTCTATTTTATGTATTTTGAGAGTAAATAAAATAAAATGGTATACTAATTGTTATAATAGGAGATAAAAAAAAATATAAAAAAAATAAAAACTATAAGCAATAAATAAAAATAGTCGTTTAAAATAATTATTAAAAAAATTCAAATATTATTATTATTATTTTTATTATTATTATATGGAATAAAAGTTGGAATAAAATTATCTTTATGTTAAAATAACAAAAATAATTTTGTCACTTAAAGATTTATTAAATTTCAAAACAGATTATTTGATAATCCATTCTAAGAAGTAGCATCTCACCTGCTGTTTTTTTATTTAAAAAGTTTAATTGGTGTTTCAACATGAGCATGACTCAAACCCATGACTCACTGAGTTAACCTCATCTTATCATCAACACAGATTATTTAATAATCACTTATATCAGTTTTATCAAATATATCTTTCATATCAAAATTATTAAATAATTTGATTTTAACTTGTCCAAAGCAATATCAAAAACTGCTTTTGACTTGCTAATGTGTTTTTATTTTTATTTTACAAAAAAAAAAAAAAAGCAATTATTTTATATTTAACTATTATGCTAAAAGTTTTTTCTTAAAAGTACATGTTAAAAGAAGTACTATTAAAAAATAAAAATAAAAAGAAAGAGAGAGACGTTTAAGGCTTTTACATTAATTTTACATACTAAATAAGTCTTTCAAACATTTTTTTTTTTTTAATTATTTGCAGAATTGCAGGAGCATCTGTTATTAATTAAAGTTTAATTATTAATTAATTTGCATCATATTTTAGATTTTTTTTTTCTTGTTAAATGAATATTATTTCATGTCATTTTCATATATGGAATTATTCAACTTTATTATTATTTTTTTTAACAACTTTCAAGTTTTATAAAAGTAATTGATTAATTAGATGAAATTCAGTGTAAATTTGTCAAATTCAAGGAGCAAATTAGAATAGTAGATTAAATTCAGTGATTGGTAGGTAGCACTTTCCTGCAATCACATTTTGTCTAACCTTGACTCTATACATCTGTTTGAAGGAAAGATATTCAAGCTCCCAAAGGAGGTCTCCATTAACAGTTTCCATGGAAGAAAATCCAGGTCAAGAACCTCTTCTAGCAACTCATCATCACCAATATGAATATTATACAAGAAAAATAAGTGGTCTCCTTTTGTCTTCTGTGAAATGGGTTCTAATAATTTTAATGTGGGTTGTATTCGTTGCATGGGTTGTTCTTATATTCTTGTACCCTCTAAAATCTGTGAATTATTGGGTTAAGGACTTATGCAACCACACACTTGCAACTTTTCTAGGAATTGAAGGTACGTACCTATATATATATATATATATATATATATATATATATATATATATATATACACTTCATCTTCTAATTAGTTCTTACTTAATTTCCTGTCGAGGTTCGCTAAAATAAAAATAAAAATTGTTATGCTTACAATTAATTATAAACTTTATAGGAGCGGTGTTCCTGATTTTCAGTGGCCCGATTCTTGTTATTGCATTTCTGTCCATCCCATACCTTATCATCTCTCGCAAACAGCAACGCCATCATCATGAGTATGTACTTTTATTAAGCTAATTATATTTCTCATGAGGCTACTGCTGTAAGAATATGTAGATAGTTTGTAGTACTTGATAATTCTCCGTGTTCCTTCTTTTTTAAAATTTGTGTAGAAAGAAGAATAGTGGGAAATATGGTTGGAGTCATCGATTATCGACGTTCCCGGTGCTTGTGGATGGACCATTTGGAGTTGTTTCTGCTGCTGAAGTTATTGGAATTCTATCGGTCATTGTCTTTGTTATTTGGGCTGTTTTTGTTTATGCCTTGCGGGACCTCACCCTTTTGGATGAAGCTGAATTAACTAATCAAACCAAAATGTAAGTTTCAAGTTTCAAGATAATTTCTGTATCCATTTATCAATTGAATTTAGTTTTCGTTTTTTTTTTTTTTTTTTTTTTTCCTTCTTTTTTTACATCCTTTTGACAATGTCTGTATACCACTATATGATGATGATCTCAGTTCTTTCATGCTGGAAGTATCGGCACTTTCAGTGGGGTTGATAGGGATATTTTGCGTTGCATTCTTGTTTGTTCCAATCTCAAGAGGGTCATTTCTGCTAAGGCTCATAGATGTTCCTTTTGGACATGCTGTGAGATATCACATATGGCTCGGACATCTCACTATGATCTTCTTTACTGTCCATGGTCTTCTTTACGTAATTGCATGGACAATGGACGGCACCCTCCTACAAAATGTGAGTTATTCAAACATATTACATTTTGTTTTTAAAATAAAAAATAAAAATAAAAATTCGCATGCAATAGATCATCTAAAAGGTTACATGCTACCACCGTACTCTAAATTTCTGTTTTCAAGAATTTTTTTTAGAGTTTCAAAGATTGAAACTCTAAATTTAGAGTGCCAAATATATATGAAACCCTGAATTTTGCTATTAACATTTTATATTCCAATTTTACCATCATGCCCATAATTATAAACAAATATTTGACATTTATATCATCTATACTTTTTAATTAAATTAAATTAATATATAACATATTTTAATTTATTGATTTTATTATCATTAGAAAGCTATCATCTATATCTTTAAAATAAGACTAATATTAAATATTTTTAATTATATTTTTATTTAATAATTTTTCATTTATCAATATTTATTAAAAAAATAACATAAAACTCAAAAAAAACAATAGTAACATTAAAGAACAAACATTAGATAACACATTAATATTATATTTTTGAAGGTAAAAATTAGGTCAAGAATTGTTTGAATGAAAATAGTATATAAAAATATGTGAGATAAATATGAGAATATTTAGGTGTTAAAGCAAAAGTACAACAAATTTATGCACCGATAAATTTTAATCTGATTTTTTTTTTTTTTTTTTTTTTTTTTTTTTGTGAATGATGAATTCAATGAAATCTACATATAAACAAGATTTGAGAATTTTCTGAGTACTAGAACTATTTATCCAAATTTTGTTAAATATGAAGGCATCAGAAAATATGCGAAATATAGGAAAATTCAAGAAAAATAGTTCTAGTATTTGAAAAATTCTCAAATTCTCAAATTTTGTTCATATGTAGATTTTATTGAACTCATCATTCACAAAAAAAAAAAAAATTCAGATTAAAATTCATTAAAGTCGATGTGTTTTCATCATGGTCCTTACCGAAATTAAAATAAGGGATCCATCATGAGAGACCCACTATATATATATAACTACAATTAATATTATTTTTTTATCTTACTATATATTGAAAAATGATATAATTTTTTTTTTTCAGAATACTATTTTGTTTACAAGTCAGAAATTCAGAATAATATTTTCAATTATTGATACCAAATGCATTTTTAGCATTTAATTCCAGCCTCTAAAAACACAAAAACCAGTTTCTCATTTTAAAATAAAATTACATAAAAAAAAAATTTAAAAAAAAAGGAAACAAAAACATTACTGAACGGGCCTTAATTGCTTGGAACTATTCTATGTTTTTATTAGTAGGTTGGCTGGTGTGTATTTAATTTTTAGTGTCTCTAGGTCCAGAGCTTTTGCTGCTTTATTTTCATATTTAATCAGTTGTGAGTGCGCTTGTAATTGTGTGTGTTTCCACCATAAACTTTCATCTTTGATATAGGTTATTTCCATCTATTCTCTATACGGTTAGTTTTATTATTACTAGTAGTTTTCTCTCTTCTTTTTTTCACACAAAGGTGCTAGAAATTAAGAACTCTGATTTATAAAGAGAGGTGTTTACCATTTTGTTAATTAACCTATCAATTGGGTCAACTAAACATAAAAGGTAAAAGGCTAGTTGAGTGGTCCTGGTTAGAAAATCCATATGTGAAGCTAGACAAGATGGAAATAAATTTACATGACCGGAATAGGTAAAAGGCAAGAGAAGGGTATGTATATCAATGAATGCCAAGGTCCAATAGACTAGTCTTTTGGATTGTAAAGACTATCCATTGATATATAAATCACATCTTGTAAATAGAAAAAAAATATATTTCAAAATAATAGTTCAGGGGCACAACTTGTCTGACAAAAAAAACTTTAAGTCTCGACCCCAATCCACAAGTCCAACTAGGCCTAAAAATTAGGCATATAGTTTTAACCAAAACATGGTTTTACTTGTTATTGTGGTACAGATATTGGAGTGGCCAGAGAGTGGTGTCGCCAATCTTGCTGGATTTATTGGTCTTGTAGCTGGTTTACTGATTTGGGTGACATCGATTCCTCCAGTGAGGAAACACTATTTCGAAGTGTTCTATTACACACACCATTTATACATAATCTTTGTCATCTTCTTGGCTATGCATGTAGGTGTTATCTTTTTCAGTATAGTTGCTGGATCGATATTTCTCTTCATGCTTGATCGCCTTCTTAGATTTTGCCAATCTCGAAACACTATTGATGTTGTCTCTGCTACATGCTTTCCTAGTGGGATTCTGAAGTTGGTCCTCTCCAAACCTAAACGTAATAATATTTTGCAATCCCTATTTATGTTGTTTTTCTCAAATCTCAATCGTTAAATGAATATATATATATGTTTTTTCTTATTGGACGTATATATGTTGCAGATCTCCAATACAATGCTCTTAGTTTTATATTCCTTCGAGTTAAGGAAGTATCGCGATTGCAATGGCATCCTTTCAGTGTTTCATCTAGCTCTCTAGATGGTGATCAAATTCATCTTTCTGTTTTCATAAGGGCT
Organism: Acer yangbiense; assembly: GCA_008009225.1. Taxonomy (NCBI): domain Eukaryota; kingdom Viridiplantae; phylum Streptophyta; class Magnoliopsida; order Sapindales; family Sapindaceae; genus Acer; species Acer yangbiense. The sequence continues at coordinate 695,109 of CM017769.1, forward strand.
CTTGGTGGATGGACAACAAAGATAAACGAAAATTTCTCAAGTATTTCTAGGGCTGATGAATCATTAGAAGATCAGCTACATCTCTATCCTCATATTAATGTTGAGGGGCCTTATGATCATGAATTACCACACCATTTGATGTAAGTAAATTGTTATATATTTACATGACTTATATAAATAGGCATACACACATCTGACTAATTAATCATTTTTTGCTCCCTCTTAATTAGGTATGAAAAAATAATATTGATAGCAGGTGGCATTGGAATTGCACCCTTTCTAGCTGTGTTGAGTGATATTTTTCATCATATGAAGCAAGGGAAACCTTGCCTACTGAAACATATTTTACTTGTTTGGGCTGTGAAAAGATCAAATGATCTCTCTCTTCTTTCCACTACTGACATGAATGCAATTCATTCAAATCTCTCCAATGAAGTTAAGCTTGAATTTCATGTTTATATCACTCAAGAATCTGAACCTCCATTGGTAAGTCTGATTGTAATTTCAATGTATGTATATATAAACTGAGGATCCAAATCAGATTACTTAGTTTTTTTGACTGAATGCAGGAAGCAAAGAGTAGACTTGATGACAATGCCATAAAATCTTTTGCTTTTCCTGTAGCCAACAAAAGAAACATGTTGTCTGGTTTGGTTGGTGCAGGAAATAATATAATCTTGCCTGGAATTTATCTCATCACAACAACAATAGGTTTTCTAATTTTTGTGGGATCATTAAACACATTTTACATAAACACTAATAACATACCCATAGGGTGGTTTCATGGAATTCTATATCTGGCATGCATGGCCGCTAGTGTTTTCATATTTGGGGGTTCTGTGATTGGTTTATGGCACCTTTGGGAATCAAAATTTTCACAAATGAGTTGCGATCAAGATTTATGTCAACACTACAATGAACCTGAAATTGGAACTCGCAAGGATTTATGTGAGTATCTTGCTTCTTCAACAACCATTCAATATGGTATCAGACCTAACTTCAAAGGTACGTTCATACAGTATTTAATTTATGGGACTAGATGTATAAGCAGCCCTTTCTTTTCATGTAAATTTGAATTGATTTTTATTCATTTGGTTTTGAATTATTTACAGATATATTAGAGTCGATACAAGGGCATATTAATGTGGGAGTGATAGTATGCGGTCCTCCAAGTCTAGAATCAAATGTTGCTAAACAATGTAGGTCACTAAACATGAGAAGAAAAATTCATCATACAATCTTTCATTTTCACACCCATAACTTTCATTTGTAGTTATGGTTGTTCAAATTACATATCATTATTTTTTAAATAAATTCAATATGTAACAACCTATTTGAATGTTGAATGGTTGTGTGAAAAAAATGTTTAGCATCTTGTAACTATATCAATAAAGAGTTAAATTTGTTATTTATAGTAGAAGTTTAATATATTTAATTATTGTTTGAACTAAGACTTCTCCTGATTGAGTTTATGGATATGTAACTGTATGTAAGCATAAATTAGAGCTCAAATATACAATATATAGAAGATAAGTTGTAAATCTAAAATACAAAAACATAAAAGCAAAGAAAGGTGTTTGATAGAGTTAACAAGGTGTTTGACCAAATGGGTTGTTGAAGCTTAAGGATGATCCAATTTACCATGTAAGAAGGCATTTTTATATCCAATTGTTCCAGCTCCAAACCAAACTAATGGATTATGGAGAGGCCATTAATTATCTATTTACACTCCAATTCTCCGGTTCTATAATCCTAATACCATCTCCTCTCGTATGCCAAAATATGGCCCAGCCATCGGAATAGCTACCGAATAACATACCTCTGAAGTTTCAATTCCAAACCATCTTGCAGCAATAGACAATTCTCATCTCCCCATTACAGGTCATAAACTAAATGGGCAAGACTTTCTCCAAGGATCTCAATCCGTCATGATGTCCCACAGCAACGAGAAGACATCGTTTGAAACTACACTCTTTAGCAAAGAGCAGATCGAGTTTCTTCAGAAGATGATCATCCACCAAACAACATCCTCCATTCTGATCCTAGATGAGAACACCATAAGAACTGGTTTCGTTGCTCAAATAGGTAATTTTCCTATGGCTTTGAGCACCGAAATAAAGAGACACAACCCTTGGATAGTAGACTCTAGCGCATCAAATCATATGACCAGTAATGCTACACTATTCAATACTTACAACCCAAGTTTTGGAAATTTGATGGTTCAAATTGCTTATGGATCATTGTCTAAAGTGGCAGGAATATGATCAGTTACTATTACCCATAATCTTACTTTAAAATCTGAGCTTTTGGTTCCAAATTTAACTTGTAATTTGCTTTCAACAACATGATCTATACACAATTCCAGACAAAAATAAAGGTTTTTAGGATGGATAACGCCAAATATTACTTCAATTCTTTACTTGGAGAATATCTGATGGATCAGGGAATAGTGCATCAAAGTTCATGTGTCGACACACCTCAACCAAACAGGTTGGCAGAAAGGAAAAACAGACACCTCCTCGAAGTGGCTAGATCCATTATGTTCACTACAAACGTTCCCAAGCATTTTTGGGGAGAGGCAGTCCTCATAGCCACATATCTCATTAATCGGATGCCATCAAGAGTTCTCAAATTCCAAATACCTTGCCAAGCCATTCTTCGCTCCTACTCAGTTACTCAAATCATCTCATCCCTTCCATTAAAAGTATTTGGGTGTACAACATTTGTTCATATATATCAACATCAATGAAGCAAGCTTGATCCAAAGGCCATCAAATGTCTCTTTCTTGGTTACTCTTCCATTAAAAGAGGTTACAAGTGTTACTCGCCTATCACTAGGAAATTCTACACATCTATGGATGTCACCTTCTTTGAGAATCAATCATACTACCCAAAAACTTCCATTCAGGAGGAGAACTCAGCCATACAAGAATGTAGTTTTTGGCTTGACACTCTTGACACTCCAATTCTTCCATATGAAACCAAGTTAACCACTTTCATTCCACCTGAACCCGGGTCATGGAAAGCAATCCTCCCCTAGTGACACTGGCATTTATTAGGCTAGAGTTGTTAACGCCGCATGAGGAATGACTCCCATCTCTACTGTTTGCCATGCTAGCTTTTCACAAGTCCTTACGGTTGGTTTTGTGTTTCTCCCCTTCTTCTAGTGCCAATTATTAACGGTGATTTTTGGATTATGAAAAAATAACCACACGTCCAATAAGTTGATGTGAATAAACAATCAAACTACAAAGCAAAAGAAAATTTATCATGCAAAAGAAGAGATTTTACGTGGAAAACCCTAAAAGGGAAAAAACCACGGTTGTTGGAGACGGCGAGGAAGAAGCTTCACTATAAGGCCCCGTTTGGTGCATGGGATAGGATAGGATTATTTTTTTAGGATAGGATAGGATTGGATAGGATAGGATAGGATTAATTTTAATGTTATCTTATGTTTGGTGCAACATAGGATAGGATTAAAAATAAAGTAATCCTGTGTTTGGTGCAACATAGGATAAGATTAAAAATAAAATAATCTTATGTTTGGTATGTTGTGGGATTGAACAAAATATTGCAATATCATGTTTATTAAAATTATGGAATGAACAATAATTAAATTATTTTTCTTTAAAAGTTAATTTGTCTTGGGGTTTCATTTTTCTGTTGCTTTGTCTTGCTTTTGGGGGTTTTTGTTGTTGGTGCCACTTGGTTTGTTGATTATATTATCTGGTTTTAATTTTGAATGAGTAAATGAAGTACATATACGTACAACAGCTTTTAATTCTATTGATTTATCTTTGAAACTTTCATATTATATGCAAAGAAAAGTTCCTGTTTTAGGTTTTTTATTTTCCAACTCCTTGATCTTATCATTATTTCTCATGTGATCTATCTAGTTCTTCAATTTAGAGTGCTAGACTGCTAGAATTATTTAGACTTAATCTGGGTTTGTTGGTGTTTTTAAATTAATGCAGGTAGAAGAATACTGTAATCTGACTTCAGTGGATGACATTGCCAAAGCTTCAGTGCTTCAAGCTTCAGTGCTTCATTGCCAGATATTGTATACGCAATTTCAAGATAATATGGCTCATGCTACTCTTGTCAGATATTGGACACAAAATTTCGGAATTATATGGCTCATGGCCTCATGCTACTCTTGCCAGATATTTTTTTTTATTTTTTTTATTTTTTAGTTTATAATCACATAATGTATACCATTTTACATTTTTTACCATTTGGCATAACAAGATCGAATATATATAAGCACACTCTAATATTACTAGTCAACAAGTAAAACAAAATAATATGATACTTAACATCATATTACTAACAAAAGAGTTTACATAAAATATTTGCTATTAGAAGAGTTAATACAACTTTGTAGCATACATAATATGACAACGTTGATGAGAGTTTGTCAAAAAGCAACATCAGTCACATAATTACAAAAGTATATGTCCATAGCCACCACCTACATATAGTAAATTAATTTCAAATGTTAGTAACCACCATGTATTATGATAGAATAGTATAAAAGTCATTAGTTATGAACTTACTTTACCATATTAAAGTCATCAGTTATCAAACACACCACTAAGAAGTGATGCAACAAACTGGAACTTCTGCTCCTCACTCTATTGTGCCTTAAAGATCTCTGCAACTTCTGGTTTCTGCATAAACTTTTGCATCACACGTACTTGATCCGAGAGAGGAAGTTGCATTTTCTGCAAATCAATTGCTATAACTTGATTTTCAGTCATCTTGTTTTTTGCTAACACTTGACAAAACTTGTCTAATGTATCATTTGTTTTCTCAATAGCATCCTTCATCACATTAGCAAATCTATCCATGCTACGAACTATTGGATCTCCTGATCTAGACCTTTTCTTACTCAAGGATTGAGATGAAGTTGGGTGCATTGGTTGGTTAGAATCAGTTTGATTAACTGATATTGGAGAAAAGTTTCCAGGTATCTCAAATTCATTATCAAAGTTGTCATCTGCCTCCATATCAGCTGCCAGGTTCTCAGGGGTATATGCTGTTTTTCCCATAGCACGGTCTTTCCCAAAGATATAAGCTAGTCTTTCATAGAGAGGAAAAGGTTTATCTCTCCAACCTTTTGCCTGTTTATGGTGCTGCAAGAAGAATTAACATATAATTAATTAAATATTTAAATGTTTAATTCAACTTTACACAACATTAACATCTATTCCAATAAAAATATTATAGTAAAATTAAGTTAACATTACCTCTACATATGAATGCCATGCTTCGTTGCTCTCAACTTCAACACATTTTCTCACATTGTTCCAACCAAACCCACTGGTATTTATCATGTCATATACCACTCCATAATCTTTTTTCCAAGTCTTCACCTTTGATTCAATATGAGGGCTAGCTTTTAAGCCACAATTTGGTAGAATATTGGCTAAACGTGATTCCATAATCTTTAAAGTTCCAGCTTTAAAAGAACCACAATCTGCACGACCACCATTTGCAACAATTTCATCCATGATACTAAGTAGAGTCTCTTCCTCTTCTTTTGTCCACATACGCCTACATGCTCTTCTATCTTGCTCATTTGTTTGGGTACGACCGCAAACATCCATTTCTATTTATACATAACCACAAAAAAAACACTTACGAATATGCTAAGTATAAATAGTATAAGTAAATATAGCACAGGTAATGCTAGATAAACATAAAACATATACAAGCAACTAAACCATCATGTAATCTTATAAAAATAATTTATGATGACAAAAATTATGATTAAGCAAAGATAAATAATTATTCGAAAATGATAAAGATAATATAAGATTCTTAAATAATGTGCACGTACAGAAAATCCATAAGTCACACATTTAATGCTTAAATAAACAACATTAATTACAAATAAAAATTAAGTACATCGATTTCCCCTCCATTCATTAAACATTTGTGAAGCCAAGTTATCTCTCCATGTTGTCCATTCCGGGGATGAAGAAACTTGCCCAATGACATCATGATCCAGTTCATCCTCAATGATTTCACTTAGCTCATGCTCCATTGGATCAATTGATATTTCTCTTCTAATAAGATTGTGTAGAAGACAACAAGCAACTATGATTTTACAATGTGTTTTCAGTGGATAAAATGATGGACTTCGCAAGATTGCCCAACGCAGTTTTAGTAGTCCAAAACAACGTTCAATTACATTTCTTGCTGATGAATGCTTCATGTTAAAGTATTCCTCATGGTTAACAGGGGTATAACCATCTCTCCATTCAGATAAATAATATCGTGTTCCTCTATATGGTGCTAGAAATCCCTCACCATTTGTATACCCACCATCCATAAGGTAATAACAACCTAATAGCCACAAAAATAAAGAAAATTATTATATATATATATAACTATATTTATAAAGTTTTCCTTATTTTTAAAAATTATATTAATGCTTACCATTGGGAACTTTCATCCCAGTTGGTCTAGATAAAGCGTCTTGGAGTACTCTAAAATCTGAAGCTGACCCCTCCCATCCGGGAAAAACAAATGTAAACATCATATCCCTAGAACAAGCACCTAATACATTTGTTGCAATTTCACCTTTTCTTGACCTAAATCGTGGCTTATCAACTTCAGGTACATGTACTTTAATGTAGGTCCCATCTAATGCCCCTAAACAATTCTAGAATATAGAAATCATTATGTAAGGGAAGTTTATAATAGAAATATAAGTTAAAATCAATTGTTAATTATACGTATTACTAACCTTAAACCATTTCCATCTTTCGTCACTACAATTTTCAGGCACAGGATCTGGTGAAACTAGTAAATGATTGTGAAGTTGTAAAACTGCACATAAGACTGAATTGAAATATCTACTGATTGTCTCTCCAGATCTATAAAACCTACTGTGAATAGTACGATTTTTAACATGGTGAGCAAGTATGTGTAAGAACATACAGACTTGTTCTTCAATAGAAACCAAACCATCAGTCTTCAATCTCCCAGTGTTACGAAGCAATTCACACAGTACGGCAAAAGTTGTTCTATCCATCCTTAACTGAGCAATACACTCAGTATCATTGTAGGTGATTAAACGATTTATATAATCAACACGACTAGCTGGGTTGATAAATGTACGGTTACTTAGCAATCGTCTATTATATTGGTACTCTGCCATATAATGCATAACCAAACCCATTGCAAGTAGATACAATCTTTGTAAATGAAATAGTTGCCAAACTAAGACAAATATAAGATCTTCTTGATCCATATCATCCATAACTATTACATGAAAACAATCATTTGTCATACTTCTTGAAACTAATTAAGATTTTAATAATGCGATTAAAGTAAAATAAAATATCACAACAACATTTAAAACAAAAGTCAAGGTTTCAAATTGCTATATATATTTATATATATGCATATAAAAATAGATAAAAACCTATAGATTTCATTCATACAGTTTGAAACAACAGGTCAACTCAGATTCATAAGTCTTCCATCCAAAAACTAGTCTCCTATTTTCTATTCTAACTACAACTTTGTATATACTTTATTTTATGATGCAACATCGTCTAAATAGTTTTTTTTTTTTAACAGCAAAAAGATTGCATTAGAGGCAGAGACGCCAAATAGAACAATCACAAGGAAAGGCAAAGCAGAGAAAGACACACAGGCAGCATGCCTACAAAACACACACCAGACCAAACGCCCAAAGCCACACAAAAGGCAACCAAAACACACAGACAGCAAGCCTACAAAACACACACCAACCCACACGCCCAAAGCCACACAAAAGGCAACCAAAACAGACAAGCAGTAAGCACAAAAACATCAATGTCACATGTTTAATATACAAATATAGTCTCACATTCAAAACAAAACTTTAATTCAAGTTGAAGTAAGTATGATAAATTACTAGTTAGAATTATTAATTTCAAATACATGTGCTATCACAAAATGATATTTTTTTAGCATAATTAGACACAAATGATAGAATAGATATGAAGCCTGACATCCAAAAACAAACTTAAAATAGCTAATTCTACAAATGAAAAGGGCAGTAATGGGTCTCCCTTGCTCAAGAAAAAGGTACAAACAATCTAGCAATTTTTTTTTTTTTTGGTAACTTTGAAATATTAAAATCTCTTTCAAAAGCACCTCCCTCTCATCTTGAAATAAACGATATAAGAGAAGCAAAAGAACTAGATGGTGCAGACTTCAATTTCTATTTTAACTGATCTAGATTGTGGACTTCATTTCCTGTTTTCTCTTCTTTCTCATCTGCTCTCTGTTTTATCTATGTTTTTTTTTTTTTTTTTTTTTTTTTTACTTCTTTTAGACCTATAAAAGGGAGTTCTTTCTAAATAAGGACCTCTATAAATTAAGCATAATTTTTTGACCAGAAAAACAAGAGCAGAAGCTGTCAAGCTTAATTAAAATATGATTTCAATTTGTTGTTGGATTCTCACATCTCCTGTGTCAATAATCATCTAGTTAATATTTTTCTAAATTCAAATATCCTTCAAGGCATAAAACTATTGCATATTCATATCAGGGGAAACAACACAAAGCAAATGAACAAGGCCACCAAACTACCAAAAAGAGCAGCCCAGCAACCCCCCTACAACAAACAAACGACAACATCCCAGCAAAACAAAGCAACAGAACCAGAATAGACCAAAGATATATAACAAAGGAAAAAAAAAACAGAAACAAATACACTCCCAGACCAAATCAAATGAACCCAAGAACACAAAAATCAAATATCCCCCAATTCCAAAACATAGAATCAGGATAATTAACAATACTTAATATTTACCTCAAAAATTACAGGCTGCTTTTTCTTTGTTGAACACCTCCGAAAATCAAGGATAGATTTGGGAGACAAAGTGCAGAAACCCTTGTTTCAAAAGCTCAAAACAAAACCCTAAATCAAAGGGAGAGTAGTCAGATGAAAGAAAACCCAAAAATAAAAAATAATACTGCTTTTTTCTTTGTCAAAACACCTGCAATTTGTAAATCAAAGAAAGGGATTTTGACAGAAAAAGAAACCTTGTTCAGAAGCTCAAAAGATAGAGACGTCGATGATGAAGATGAGATTCATTTGAAAGAGAGAGTCGAGTCGTCGAGGTCAATCAGAAATCAGATGGGATTCATTTGAATCCCACCATTTTAGATGGGATTGTTTTATCCCATTAGGCTGGGATTCATTTTACTGTTGGGATTAATTTAACCCATCCCATTTGTGCAGCCAAACATGGGATTGGGACTAAAATTAAGCCGATTCCCATCCTATCCCGTCTACCAAACATGCCCTGAATGTTTAAAGTTACACCCTCAATCTCTCTCTCACACTCTTGTATGCTTTTTTGCATTAATTGTTACAATGACGTTTTAAGATCTATTTGAACATGCATTGAACTCTAACCCTTGATGTACAAGTAAGGAAAGTTGTCGAGGTTTAGTAGGACTCTAGCTTATCGGAGTCGTCTTCATCTCCTTTCCTGTTCTGCGTATCTCGCGCATTAAATGAATTTGATTTCTTGTAAGATTTGGACTCTGGTATCTATAAGGAAATTTGTTTCTTTATCAAAGTGTACTTCGAGGTGCCTTGTTTGAATAAGACTATTTTTCTAAATATTTGAATCGTTGTTGCCTTGAACTTAATGTTATCGACGTGTCGTTCAACCGGCCAGCTATATTATTTGACCAGATCTCATTCGCCCCGATCGGCTATTTAATCCCGACCGAATGTCTTAGCCCGATTGACCTACTTGCCTCGATCGGGTCATCTCCACCTGATCAATCTGGCCACCCCGATCGGGTTATCTTTACTCGACCGCTTGGATAAACCTAACCGGGTCTTGAGATCATTTATTGGTCAACTTGAGTTGGTCTTCTCTGGTTGACTTTCTAATGACATGGCATATCTGATCACCGTGTTTTCAAGTAACCTTTCTGACTTATCAGTCCCCCAGATTTTACCAATAATAGAAATCAAAAACAATGTTTTCATTTTCATATTCGAAAATCGTCTACCAATTGCACCCTTAATTACTTGAGTTTTAATAGTACCAAAAATGTGTTTCTAACAAAAATATTGAAAGTATACAAAGAAGGTTAAATAGCTTAAAGCATACCTAGAGGGGGGGTGAATAGGTTTTTACGCCTTTTCAATCCCTTGAACAAACTTTCATTTGTCCCTCAAGGTAGCCTTACATACAACACATAAGCCATAAATCCATACATAGACAACATAAGCTTATGATCATATAAGCATAGTCTATGAATATCAATTAGTTGTATGAGGTATAAGAACACATAAACTCAACATCAAACAATACTTGTATTTCAATATTTGTTCAATGTATTACAAGTATAACCAAATAACACTATACACAAGAAATACAATATACAAAAGAATTATATTTACAAATAAGATCAAATGAATAAGTTCACAAATCACACTTTACAAAATCTTGTTTAAATATACATCACAAGTGAATAATATGCAACAAGATAACAACATACACGTATACAAATATAGAAGATAGAGATAGGAAGAATTAACACAATAGATTTTTTTAATGTGGTAAAACCTACAAGGAGGAAACATCCACGGTTTGAACTACAACCATTGGGTACTATATATATTGGATGGTAAATTAGAAATTCCACAAAGTGACCAATCTTTAGCTCACCTATCTAGTGGAGTCTATGTCTACCCAACCCTATTGAAAAGTATGAAATCCATCGATGATGCAAAGCCACCATATATTGGATAACATACAAAACCAACATCGATGGAAGATTAGAAATTCCTCAAGAGTGCATACACATCCCGTGTACCCCGCTCTTTTGGAGTCTATATCTATCCATACGCCTAGACCTACCAACATACAAGCCAACTCCCTATCCAAGGCACTCATGCCTCTAGGGAGCCTCCCATGCATGAGTATCTGAGTCCTCCCGACTCTAACCATGACTTCTTGCTTGATTATCCGGACCTCACGTCCTAACCAAGACTTCCTTGCTTGACTATACGGACTCCTCGTCCTAGTCCTAGTCAAGACTTCATGCATTTTACAAGGACTTCCTAGTGTGATCATGTGAATACAAATGATGCAAACAATCAATTCAATATAGAACATGTGATCAATATATTCCATGAAACAACTAGACCTAAACATGCCGACTCTAGCCATGACTTCTTGCTCGGTTATCCGGACCTCATGTCCTAACCAAGACTTCCTTGCTTGACTATCCGAACTCCTTATCCTAGTCAAGACTTCATGCCTTTTACAAAGACTTCCTAGTGTGATCATGTGAAAGCAAATGATGCAAACAATCAATTTAACATAGAACATGTGATCAATACATTCCATGGAACAACTAGACCTAAACATGTGATAACACAAGTAATAAAAGTCTAAATGCAATACTTGAATAAAAAACCTAGAGCATGTGAAAACACCTAACACATAAAACTCATAGTTTCATTCACACAAATAACACTTGAACAATTCATATACATGAAGAACAAATTCAAGATGTTATCAACATACACAGAAATGCTAGAATCACTAAAAGTGTTCAATGAATATTCTAGCCAACAATTAGAGTAAGGATATATTGAATAATCAATTAAAATCCTATTTGTCTCTAAATACACATACAAGAGCATTAATCCTAGATTTTATCAATCAAAGGATCAAAACACATTTTAAGGATTATTAATCATAAAATGATTCAATCAAGTCACAAATAATCCTATATATCAATTTAATCACAATACAACTCTTAAACATGTGAAAAACCTAGAATATAAGAAACTAGTTCACATATGTCTTTAATTAGACTTTTGATTAAGATTGATTATGAAGCTATCTTTCTCAATAACATTCACCATACATACACATACATATAGAAGAAGAAACCCCAAGCAAATTGAAGGTTATAAAAGAAGAAATCTCAAAGATATGAACACTACATTGGATTCTCGAGCTGGTTCGGTTTTCTGTGTGCAACCACTAGAAAAGTCGATCAAACAACTTCCAAACCACTTGGAAAAGGTAGAGAACTCGATTACGAACAATCTCCAACTTGAATCACTCAATTCCAACTTCGTATGAGAACGTTATGGTGTTTGGAAGATGAGAAAAATTGGAGAGAAAAATCTGACAGGATTTCAATTTTTCTTCTTAAAAATGAATTGGAGGGAATGAGAGTATTTAAAAGGAAGAGAGAGAACGGAGGATTCCGGCCAACCAGAAGGTGACACGTCACCCCCTGGCCGTGTGGGGCGCGTGTGACACATGGGGGCAGAGGCCTGCCCTGGCCGTGTGGCCCACGGCCTCCACACAGGGTGGCCAAGCTTGGCCACTTGGCCCCGCTTGTTTCTCCCGTGCACCGCTCGCGTTCTTTGGCCGTATTCGGGCCTCCGAACTCTGATTTCGAATCCGTCTTCGGATTACGAATCATGACTCCCTCACGCACAATGAAGACTATGAAACTTTGACAAAAGGTTGAGAAATCATCTCGAAATACGACAACTAAAACAACTCAACGAATGAGAACGAAAAGTAGCGTAACTACATCGTTTGGACTCGAAACCTAATGAATGAGTAACCGAAATGTCCGGGACTCAATAAGGAATCATAAGAGATCATGTTCAAGTCCAAAATACAAAAAAGCGAAAACATATAAACACAAAATAACACACATATGCAATTTCCTAGACATAGTCCTAGAACATACAAATTACAATGTTTGTCAATTTGAATCTAATGCATGAGCATACATTACTAAGTGTGTGAAAGTGATATATAATTGTTGTTCAATCATGCAAGGACACATATGAATGCCATGTGTGTGTGTGCCTAGCCTTGTAAGAGAAATGAGGTCTTATATACTTTTATAGACCGATGAAGCACATTTCTCTTTGAAGCCTGTAACTTGCATGAGCTGTGGCCAAGTCTTTCTTTGACGTCTTGAATCTTCAAATCTTAGACCACTAAATATTACAAGACAATATCGTTTTGATATTGTAAGGTTCATGATTTGTATTGGCTTGATTCCATTGCAAAACACTCTATAATTGTATTAGTTATTGCTTAGGATATTCTTTGAACAAAGGAAGCTTAAAAAGTGAAGAGCAACGTCTAGTGCAAAAGTCGTCTTCAAAAGGTGAAAAGCGTCAAAGGTATATCTTGACTTCTATCCTCTTGCAAGGCGTTAGAGCACACACGCACAATTTATACATGTGTGTCCCTACATCATGGTTCAAACATTTGGTATAACACATTCACACACTCCATAGTATGCTCATGCATTGATCTTGTATAAACAAACATTGTGGAATTGCATGCTTTGTGACTATCTCTTTGATATGGCATGCTTGTGTGAATATGTGTTTATTTGTTTGTGTATTTTGTGTTTAGGACTTGAACATGTTCTTATTTAATGCCTTATTGAGTTCCGGTCGTTTCGGTTACTCATTCATAAGGTTTCGAGTCCAAACAATGTGACTATGCTACTTTTCGTTCTCATTCGTTGAGTTGACTTCATCATCATTTTCTGAGATGATTTCTCAACCATTTTACAAAGTTTTATAGTCTTAGTCGTGCATAAGGGAGTCACAATTCGTAATCCGAAAATAGATTTGAAATCGGAGTTCGGATGCCCAAGATATGGCTGAAGAACCGGAGAGTGCGCGAGAGTGGTGTGGGAGGCCGTGAGCCACCTTGCCCACGCCGTGAGGGAGGCTGTGAGGCTCACGGCCAAAGGGGCTCTCTCCCCCGGTGAGCCTCACATGCCCCCCATGGGAGGGTGATGTGGCTCATGTTGATTGGCCCCTGAAATCCTTCTCTCTCCTCCTTTTAAACTCTTTTCCTTCCCTCCAAATGTATGTGTTGAATTTTGAAGAACTCTTCACGAATTTCTGCAGAATTCTCTCATTTTTAGTTTTAGTATTTTGATCATATCTCTCTCATACGAACTCGAAATCAATCGATTCAAAAACCAAAATTGTTGGTCTTGAAGAAAGCTACAAACTCCAAGCATTTCCAGAGGTATCTGACTTTGCCATATTTCCCAGTTGATCGATTTTCAGTCCGAGGTCAAGGTTGTTTGTTCAACTTCTTCTTTTTCATTTCATCTTTGATCATCTCTTTGATTTTTACTATTTGTTTGATGAAATATGATAAGAAAGATGTTAGATCATATGCTAGGGGTGTTTGATCATTTGTCAATTAAGTTTTAGCTTTGTGATTTCTCTTGAACATATTTGTGCTAAACTTGATTCAACATGAAATTGATTCTAGAAAATGTATATATGATGTGCTTCATGTTATTTTCTAGGTTTTATTTCATGATCTAAGAACTAGGTTTTTAGTGTGATATATTGAATATTCATACCTTGTTCTTATTGATTTGCATGTCTTGATTTCTAGATAATCTTATGATTGTGTGTTGAAAGCATATTCTAGATTGTTATTGAACATGTACATTTTGCTTGATTGATCATCTAGCTTAATTTGATTGTGTTTGCATCATTTGCATCACTTTAGATCATAGCCTTGCATTAGGTTGAAGTCTCTAGCAAAGTGAGTGAAGGTTTGTGGATAGAGCAAGGAAGTCTTGATTAGAGTCGAGAGGACTCAGATAATCAAGCAAGGGAGTCTTGTCTAGGGTCGAGAGGATCTGGATAGGCAAGCAAGAAATCTTCCTAGAGACGTGAGCGTCTTGGATAGGAAGTTGCTTTCTAGAGGTCTGGGATACATCTCGGATAGGAAGTAGGCTTGGTGATTCACTAGCCCGAGGGTAGATTAGGAGTTGATAGCTTGAGCGGATATCATGAGTTGATAGCTTGAGTGTGTAAGTCCTTTTTCACATAGTGGATTGCTTTGCCGGTGGTTGTGGTATCAACCCGTGGATGTTTCCTCTTTGAGGTTTTACCACGTAAAAATACTTGTGTTCATTTTTATTTTTACTTTTCTTTATCTTTCATATCTTTCATTGATTGCATATCTTGTAAATTGATTAACTCTTGTATAAGTGAAATCAATTAATTTGTCAAATATAATCAAGTGTGCATTCTCTTTGATATATTCCGCATTATTTTTTAAATTGGAAGAATTTGGAGCCTATACCTATTCACCCCCCCCTCTAGGTATATTTCACTACTACTTAAGGGAAATTTCAAATATGGAATACATGCCAAGACAAACCAAAAACCTAACAATCTCCCTCTTTGGCAAATTCCATGTCAAAACCTCTATACATATACTAAAACAATTACAAAGAAAATTTAGTCACAATAAGTGCAATGAGTTACACATTTTAGACGCAAATTATAACAACAAGTCTTGAACTTCATCTTGGTCTTCTCTTGATATTACCTAAAAATAACTTGAAAGCACAAGAATATCCAAGAGACAACACATATGGCAATATTCATTCTTAGGCAATAAAAATAAACATTTAAGTTCAAATGGATCATGTATACTCCCCTTAAATACATGCAATCGAACAAAGTATTCTAGCTAAGAAATTATATGTCATAAGAAGTTCAAAACTTAACACATACACAAAGAAGATATGCTAAAACAATATCATATTTCTCCCCCTTTTGGACATGAAATGAAGCCAAAAGAAAAAGAGAAAAAATACATTGAGATCACAAAAACTTTGCTAGCCACTTGTACTACCAAAGAACGTTGAACGATTTAATGATCTCACATTTGGAGGTGAATGCTATGCTTAAAGAAATGCTTTCTTCAAAGATCTTGATTTTTTGCATCTTGTTGAACCACCTTTGTGTTTAGCTACTTTATCTTCTCCCTTAATTCTTGTTTGTTATCTATGTTAACCTAGCAAAGTTATACAAATCTAGACAATACAACAAACTCATCAAGGTAAAATGAATCACAAATGCATAAATTTTACTCTTAAGAACATAGGTCATTTCTACCAAATTCAACAATTGCATAAACAATCATATCAACCCCAAATATGAAGGAATTGCTATCAACAACAATCATCTCGATCCCATTCAAGAAGAGATTTGATTACAACCACAACTACTAACACTCTAAGCAAGGAGGAATTTTGTAAGGATTCCCGTTGTTTTTAATTGGCTTATTTCGTGATCAAACCATATGTGGGGGTTCTTTGTAAGGGTAGCCTAAGTATCGGTCTTATTGTTCGAAGCCCTTTGAAGACCTCGTGTTGATAAGCACCGAAGGTAAATTTCTATGTGCTTACTTTTCTTTGAAGAGATTAGTTGCACACACACACTTAACATTCATTGCATATGTGTGCATTCTCTTCATTTGTCACATTTCACACTTGCACTTATTTATTATATTTTGTTGTGTGTAATTGTGTCATGTTGTTGTGTAATTCGTTTCCCGATAACTTTCGGAAACGTCCGCGCATGCACGAGAATGTGCTTGGTTTAGCGCGAGGACCGCCTATGGAGAATGCCATTGGCTTCTCCTTGGTTTTCACCTATCTAGGTGATCGGCGGTTATGATCGGCGGCCTGGCCACCGAATGAAACCGCCGTTTCAGTCCAGATTGGTCTGAAGCATTTCTACGGTTAAGATCGGCGGTCACGACCGCCGATCGAAACCGCCGTTTCAAGACCTGATTGATTTTTCTCTCAGTCTAATTCGGCGGTTGAAACGGCGGGCATGAAACCGCCATTCGAAACCGCCGTTCATACCTGGTTGATTTTGATCTCTCTGTTCTGTTTTGGCGGTTGGGATCGGCGGTCACGAAACTGCCGAATTAACCGCCGTTATGCTTTGTTCTTCACGAGCTCAATTCGGCTGTCATGAACGGCGGCTTGGCCGCCGATTGAAACCGCCGATTGGCGCGTTTCTTTGAAACTTACTTAAACGACCTCACTTTGATTTGGCCCCCTATATATATGCCACTTTGACTTTAGGTCAATTAAGAGAGTTCATATTCAGAATTCATACTTAGGATATTTTTCAAAGAGAAGAAAAATTCCAAGAACTCCATTATTGATTCTCAAACACTTTTTCATGATCATCAATCATCATCTAGCATCATCTTAGATCATCTAGATGTCTTCTAGCATGGAATCTTCATCATACTTTGCTTGGTAAGCTTTTCACTAATATCTTACATGTTTTGTGTTTCTCTTATCTAGCAATCTCAATTAATTACTTGTTTGTTATTTTGTATGCTTTGGATACAATATTGAGATGAGTATGATGTATGTTTGAGAAGTTATATTGTGCTTGCATATTAGGTTTTGTGCTTAATATTGATTAGCTAAACTAATTGACATGTCATTTAGTTTTGATATCTAGGATTGCTCTTAATTGAATATTAATCATCTTAGATAAGCATATAGGGTTTCCCTTGCTCTATGTTGCATTTTGGATATTCACATATATTCACTTAGGGTTGTATTCTCTTCATAGAGAAAGTAAGTCTTGTGTGTAGCATCCGGGATTAGGTTGCTTAGAACGCAAGCAAATTGGACTAGGTTCACTCATACCGGGATTAGGTAGGTGTGTGATTACTTCCGGGATTATGTTGTAATCGTTTGCACATTTAGTGGATTCGAGGTTCGAGTGTGGCTTACTTACATAGCCCGTGGTTTTTCCCGTGAGGGTTTCCACATAAAAACCAAGTGTTGTTTTAATTTCCGCACCATATTACACTTGCTTGTTTATATTATCTTGAGGGCATTTTCGTAATTTTGACTAACACGAAAAATTGGGTAAAAAGCGTAAAATCTATTCACCCCCCCCCCCCCCCCCCCTCTAGATAGCTTTATACACACCGTGCTATAATTTGTTTCAATTGGTATCAGAGCGGGTTCCTAGACATACATAGGTGATCCTTGCTTATTTTGGTGTGTTTTGCATTTTGTGTGATTTTTGATCATTCATACATTTGCATTCATTTCATTCATTCATAAACACTATGAGTGGAAACGGTGGAAATGGTGGTGGCCACGAAGGAGCTTCTAGCACAAGGCCTCCACTTCTTACCGGATTGAACTATTCCCAATGGAAAGGGAAGATGGAATCCTACATATGCCAAATTCATGACCGTGCATGGATGGCGGTTGAAGACGGATATGATCTACCCAAGATGACTCCCGATGGTGGAGGAGAAGAAGTATTGAAGCCTAAGGCGCAATGGAACGCGCAAGAGTTTGAGGCTTCAAAGTGGAATAGGAAGGCGATGCATGCCATCTTGTGTGCTATGGATGAAAATCAATATAAATTGATTCAAAATACTAGGATAGCTAAAGAGGCTTGGGACATCCTAGAGATTGCACATGAGGGAACCGAAGTGGTGAAGGACTCTAAGCTTCAAGTCCTCCAAACTCAATTCGAGATGCTTAAGATGGAGGAGAATGAGTGCTTCAACGACTTCGAGATCAAGTTGATGGATATAGTCAACCAAAGCCATCAACTTGGTGATCCATATTCGGATAGGAGAATCAAGCAAAAGATTATGAGATCTCTACCCGATAGGTTTGAATCGAAGGTGACGGCTTTAGAAGAAAATAGTGGATATAAGGATATGAAGCCGAGTGAGGTGATTGGGAGACTTCTAGCTTATGAGTCTAGGAAAGGTCCTATCTCCACACCCACTAAAAAGCAAAAAGGAATTGCTTTAAAAACCTCCAAGGATGAAAAGGAGGCAAAGAAGGTTGACTCGGATGAAGACCTTGCCTTGTTTGTAAAAAGGTTCAACAAGGTTATGAAGTTTAGAAAAAAGAGCTTTGGGTCAAAAGGTCAAGACTTGAAGAAAAAGGGCTCTTTCAAGAAGTTTGAACCTAGGCAAGAGAGGACCGAAAGGAAAGGGGTCCGATGTTTCGAGTGTGGTGGCATAGGTCATTTTGCCCCCGAATGTGCAAATCACAATGAGAGGAAAAAGGGAAAAGTGATGGCCGCCACTTAGAGTGGAAGTAGTGATGACTCCATTGAGGGAGATGAGTCTTCAAGTGATGAAGAGCTCATGGCTAATCTCCTAGCTTTTGCCTCCTCCCATAAAAGCAAGAGTGCTAGTGAGAGAGAGGAAATGAGTCAAGAGGAAAATGACTCAAGTGAAGAAGAAAGTGATTCCTCGTCTAACTCCATAATTAGTTTTGTGGAGAAAAAGGTGCTTGCTAAATGCCATGCCGAGTTTAATGATTTAGCAATCAAGAGCACAAGAAAGATCAAGATGTTGAGAGAAGAAAATCTTGAGCTTGCATCTCATAATGACCACTTAGGTGAACAAGTGGGAAAATTCAAGAAGATAGAAGATAAGCTAAGAGAGGAGTTAGCTTTATCTAGGAGGAATGAAGAAAGTCAAAAGAGTGAGCTTGAAGAAGTTAGAAATTCTATGACTAGGATGGATTCTAGCACCAAGAAGCTTGACCATATGCTTGGTGTTGGAAAGAGTCCATGTGACAAGAGGGGTCTTGGGTATGAAGATGACAAGAAGATCTCTACCTCTAACAAGACCGTGTTTGTCAAGAGCTTGAAGAGAGAAGAAACTTCATTTGTGCAAGCTCCTAGAAAGAAATTAGAAGTAGGACAATGCTCTAATGCACAAGTGAAGATGGGACCAAGAAGGCAACCTCAAGCTCAACCCCCTAGTGTCCCTCAAGCCAACATTCCTCCTCAAATGGCTCACAAAGGAAAGAGACCTATCATGCAACCTCAAGCTAGGAAGCAACCTAGACCGGTTCAACAACGAAGAAGGATTGAACCCTTTCATCCACAAAGACAAGGACAAGGTATGATTCCTTATTTTACTCCTATATGTCACTTTTGTGGATTTGATGGTCATATTAGACCACATTGCTTTCGTTATATAAAAATGTGCAAAACTAGAAGCATGATAGAGAAGAAAAAGAAAAGAGCCATGATGCATGTTCCTAGGAATAATAATATTATTATGCATGATCCTAGGACATCTAGAGCCCATATACCAAAGACCACTAAGAAAGCTAAGATTGTTTCTAGGTGGATTAGAAAGAATGAAATTGTTTGCCATGTTGCTCAAATAGCCTTGAAGGCAAATTCTTCTAATTTTTGGTATTTAGATAGTGGGTGCTCTAGGCACATGACGGGAAACAAGAGTTTCTTCGAGACTCTTGTTATGGAGGAAGGTGGATATGTCACTTTTGGTGATGGATCCAAAAAGAAAGTTGTAGGGAAAGGAACCATTTCCGCTCCCGGATTACCCTCCTTATCCGATGCTTTATTTGTTGATGGCTTGAAAGCCAATTTAATAAGCATTTCACATCTAAGTGATGAAGGATATTCCGTCTTGTTTTGTAAAGATGATTGCTCGATCCTAAAGCCCGATGGACAAACCTTATTGAAAGGTATGAGATCTAGAGACAATTGCTATTGTCTTGAAGCTAGAATAGTCTCAAACAATGTGTCCATGGATGAGCAAATTGAGTTGTGGCATGAAAGACTTGGCCACATTAACTTTAGGGATCTACGGACCCTTGGAAAGTTCGAGTGTGTGCGTGGCCTCCCTAAGCTTGGGAAGAAAGCCAATGGTGTTTATGGACCTTGCCAACAAGGAAAGCAAACTAAAAGCATGCACAAAAAGGGTAAGTATCTCACCACCAAGGAGCCTCTTGAGCTTCTCCACATGGACCTCATGGGTCCCATGCAAACCGAAAGTTTGGGTGGAAAGAGATACATTTTTGTATGTGTTGATGATTTCTCTAGGTTCACATGGACATATTTTCTTAGAGAAAAATCCGAAACTTTTGATAAGTTTAAAATGCTTTGTAATAAACTTCAAAATGAAATGAACTCTAATATTAAAAGCATAAAACGGATTAGAAGTGACCATGGGAGGGAATTTGAGAATGCTACCTTTGAAACCTTTTGTAATGGTTTAGGTATCTCCCATGAGTTTTCGGCTCCTAGGACACCTCAACAAAATGGAGTTGTTGAGAGGAAAAATAAGGTCCTTCAAGAGATGGCCCGTGTGATGTTGCTTAGCAACAATGTCCCTAGGAACCTATGGGCCGAAGCCGTCAATACAGCTTGCTATATAGGGAATCGTGTTTTCCTAAGGCCCGGTACTAGAAATACCTCCTATGAGTTATGGAAAGGCAAGAGGCCAAATGTTAGCTACTTCCACACTTTTGGAAGCAAATGCTACATTTTGAATGACCGTGATCAACTTGGCAAATTCGATGCTAAGAGTGATGAGGGTATCTTTATTGGCTATGCCCTGAATAGTAGAGCCTATAGAGTTTTCAATTTAAAGACTCTAAGTGTTACGGAATCATCCAATGTCGTATTTGATGATACTAGGCTCAAGTCCAATGATCATGAGGAGGAGGTTATTTTTAGTGATGGTTCTCCTTTGGAGAAGGTTGTGGTGCCTCCTAATGTTAGGACATCTAATGTCAATAATGATGACACACAACCTATTGCTAGAGTTCCTCTCTTGGACTCTAAAGAACCCGCTCCATGGGTTAGGAAACTCCATGATAAAGAAGATATCATTGGAGAGGTAAATGAGGGTGTTAGGACTAGACGTCAACTTGCTAATCTTATTAGCTATACTTGCTACACCTCTCAAATTGAACCCAAAAAGGTTGAAGAAGCCTTAAATGATGAATTTTGGGTTCTTGCCATGCAAGAAGAGCTAAACCAATTCGAAAGGAATGAGGTTTGGACTCTAGTTCCTAGGCCTAAGACCACTAATGTCATAGGCACTAAATGGATATTTAGGAACAAATCCGATGAGGATGGCAACATAGTGCGGAACAAGGCTAGACTTGTAGCACAAGGGTACTCTCAAATTGAGGGTATCGACTTTGAGGAGACTTTTGCTCATGTTGCCCGCTTAGAGTCCATTAGGCTTCTCGTGTCCATCTCTTGTGTGCACAAGTTCAAATTGCACCAAATGGACGTCAAGAGTGCCTTCCTCAATGGCTTCTTGCAAGAGGAAGTGTTTGTTGAACAACCTAAGGGGTTTGTGGATGCACACCACCCCAATCATGTCTATCGCCTCAAGAAGGCACTTTATGGGTTGAAACAAGCACCGAGGGCTTGGTATGAGCGCCTCACTCAATTTCTTGTTGACAACAACTACACAAGAGGTAGTGTTGACAAGACGCTATTCATCAAGAGAGACAATGATGAGCTTTTCATAGCTCAAATATATGTTGATGATATAGTTTTTGGCTCCACCAACAACACCAAAGTCCAACAATTTGTTGATGTCATGTCTCATGAATTTAAGATGAGTCTTGTTGGTGAGCTTAATTACTTCCTAGGTTTGCAAATTAGGCAACTTGATAATGGGATCTTCATAACCCAAGCCAAATATGCCAAAAACCTTGTGAAGAAGTTTGGTCTTGAAAAAGCCAAACATTGTGACACTCCTATGAGCACCACTTTGAAGCTAAGCAAGGATGCTAGCGGTAAAAGTGTGGACCAAACCTTATATCGTGGCATGATAGGGAGCTTGCTCTATTTGACCGCAAGTAGGCCCGATATATCATTTAGTGTAGGAGTTTGTGCTAGGTACCAATCCGATCCCAAGGAGTCCCATCTATCTTCGGTTAAGAGAGTCATTCGCTTTGTGAATGGGACTTCCAACTATGGGATTTGGTACTCATTTGACACTAATCCTAGTCTTGTAGGATATAGTGATGCGGATTGGGCAGGAAATTGTGATGATAGGAAGAGCACATCGGGCGGTTGCTTCTTTCTAGGCAACAACTTGGTGTCTTGGTTTTGCAAGAAGCAAAACTCGATTTCCTTGTCCACGGCGGAAGCCGAGTACATAGCCGCAGGGAGTGGATGCACTCAACTTATGTGGATGAAGCAAATGCTAGTGGACTGCGGATTCAACCAAGGTACTCTCACTCTCTTTTGTGATAACATGAGTGCCATTAATATTTCCAAGAATCCGGTCCAACATTCTAGAACTAAGCATATTAACATCCGCCATCACTTCATTAGAGAGCTTGTTGAAAATAAATGCATAGTACTTGAACATGTAGGTACTAATGATCAACTTGCGGACCTATTTACTAAACCCTTAGATGCTACTCGATTTAAAACTCTTAGTAGATCTATTGGGGTATGTCTTGTGGAGTGATGTTCTATGATTGACCCCATATGGGGAACTCAAGCAAAGAGAGCTATTTTGCATTCTTGTATCTTGCAAAAAATTTGAAATATCTTATGCCTCTTCTTTTAATTGCTTGAGTAAGCTTGGTTGTACATATGTATATATGTTTTCAAATTCTATAAGTGTGAACCTTGCTTGTCTACAATCCATGTCATATTTATGTTCAAACATGCATTTTTGGATTAGGAGATTTACATAGGAAGTATGATGTGAATGACCTATAGTTATCTCCATGACATGATGATTCTTTAATAACATGCTAATGTTAAATGAAAAAGCTTGAAATTCATAAAACTTGCTCTCATGAAAAGCATGAATTGATGATTGCATATTCTTAAAATGCAAAACTTGTGTGAAAACTTATGAGACTCAAAATGAATAAAGGATCTTGTATCCATTCAAAGGAATTTACATTCCAAATGTCTCTCTTTCTTTATTAGTTGAACATGGTTACTATCATACGGATAATTTTTTATCCGGAAAAATCAAATAGGGTGCAAAGTCGCTCATGCCATGTTTCGCTTATAAAGTTGGATATAGTTGCTCTTAAATTGAAATCAATAATCTCTATATCCTTGCTTTTCCCATGACATTGGTGAAATTGGTTTGAATTCTTATTAGAAACCTTTGTCATTTGCTTTGCCAAATACCATTGTATTTTGGACTTGAATGCTATATGTCTTATATGCAAAGCATGTTGGATTCACACATTTTCTCAAAATAAATCTCCTTGTTTCTCTCAAATTAATTGAAGTGCATAAAGTGACTTATATGTATATGCAAATCTTGCATGCTTCTATCTCTCGTTGCTATGAGTGACCCGGTTGGGGACTACTCCTTTGCCTATATCATGACAAAAAGGGGGAGTAGGATATGGTAATGGGAGGTGCAAAATATATAAGTTATTGTACACTTTGGGGAGAACATACATTGAGGGGGAGTAACCCGTTGAGGGGGAGCATTGCATTTATCATACATTGCATACATTTGGTAATGGTGTGCCTAAATTCTAAAAATGCAAATGCTTGGTATTGTTCTCACATGATTAATCTCACACTTTTCTTGTATTAGAAATGTTAGAAACTCTTTTCAGGGATTGATTATTCTACAAGAGGATTGAAGACTTCAAGTTGCATTAGCTTATCTCTTTGTAATGTAGAATATCATTATAGTCCCGTAGTTTCTATTTTTTTTGTGAGGAATCATTGTGAGTGATGGTTTTGTCACGAAATAGCCAAAGGGGGAGATTGTAAGGATTCCCGTTGTTTTTAATTGGCTTATTTCGTGATCAAACCATATGTGGGGGTTCTTTGTAAGGGTAGCCTAAGTATCGGTCTTATTGTTCGAAGCCCTTTGAAGACCTCGTGTTGATAAGCACCGAAGGTAAATTTCTATGTGCTTACTTTTCTTTGAAGAGATTAGTTGCACACACACACTTAACATTCATTGCATATGTGTGCATTCTCTTCATTTGTCACATTTCACACTTGCACTTATTTATTATATTTTGTTGTGTGTAATTGTGTCATGTTGTTGTGTAATTCGTTTCCCGATAACTTTCAGAAACGTCCGCGCATGCACGAGAATGTGCTTGGTTTAGCGCGAGAACCGCCTATGGAGAATGCCCTTGGCTTCTCCTTGGTTTTCACCTATCTAGGTGATCGGCGGTTATGATCGGCGGCCTGGCCACCGAATGAAACCGCCGTTTCAGTCCAGATTGGTCTGAAGCATTTCTGCGGTTAAGATCGGCGGTCACGACCGCCGTTTCAAGACCTGATTGATTTTTCTCTCAGTCTAATTCGGCGGTTGAAACGGTGGGCATGAAACCACCGTTCGAAACCGCCGTTCATACCTGGTTGATTTTGATCTCTCTGTTCTGTTTCGGCGGTTGGGATCGGCGGTCACGAAACCGCCGAATTAACCGCCGTTATGCTCTGTTCTTCACGAGCTCAATTCGGCGGTCATGAACGGCGGCCTGGCCGCCGATTGAAACCGCCGATTGGCGCGTTTCTTTGAAACTTACTTAAACGACCTCACTTTGATTTGGCCCCCTATATATATGCCACTTTGACTTTAGGTCAATTAAGAGAGTTCATATTCAGAATTCATACTTAGGATATTTTTCAAAGAGAAGAAAAATTCCAATAACTCCATTATTGATTCTCAAACACTTTTTCATGATCATCAATCATCATCTAGCATCATCTTAGATCATCTAGATGTCTTCTAGCATGGAATCTTCATCATACTTTGCTTGGTAAGCTTTTCACTAATATCTTACATGTTTTGTGTTTCTCTTATCTAGCAATCTCAATTAATTACTTGTTTGTTATTTTGTATGCTTTGGATACAATATTGAGATGAGTATGATGTATGTTTGAGAAGTTATATTGTGCTTGCATATTAGGTTTTGTGCTTAATATTGATTAGCTAAACTAATTGACATGTCATTTAGTTTTGATATCTAGGATTGCTCTTAATTGAATATTAATCATCTTACATAAGCATATAGGGTTTCCCTTGCTCTATGTTGCATTTTGGATATTCACATATATTCACTTAGGGTTGTATTCTCTTCATAGAGAAAGTAAGTTTTGTGTGTAGCATCCGGGATTAGGTTGCTTAGAACGCAAGCAAATTGGACTAGGTTCACTCATACCGGGATTAGGTAGGTGTGTGATTACTTCCGGGATTAGGTTGTAATCGTTTGCACATTTAGTGGATTCGAGGTTTGAGTGTGGCTTACTTACATAGCCCGTGGTTTTTCCCGTGAGGGTTTCCACGTAAAAACCAAGTGTTGTTTTAATTTCCGCACCATATTACACTTGCTTGTTTATATTATCTTGAGGGCATTTTCGTAATTTTGACTAACACGAAAAATTGGGTAAAAAGCGTAAAATCTATTCACCATCCCCCCCCCCCCCCCCCCCCCCCCCCTCTCTAGATAGCTTTATACACACCGTGCTATAATTTGTTTCAAATTTTCTGCAACTACAAGCAATAAAATTGATTACAACCACAATTATTATCACTATAAGCAAGGAGGAATTTTTTGCAACCATAATCCATTGAATTGATTACAACCACAATTACTATCGACCCCAAAATAAAGAGGAACTCATTACAACTACACTCAATTAAATTGATTATAACTA
This sequence comes from Acer yangbiense, assembly GCA_008009225.1. Lineage (NCBI taxonomy): Eukaryota > Viridiplantae > Streptophyta > Magnoliopsida > Sapindales > Sapindaceae > Acer > Acer yangbiense. Next base: position 721,420 of record CM017769.1, read on the forward strand.
CAATTACTATCGACCCCACACAATGAGAAATTCATTGCAATCACTCTCTTATTAAACTTAAGAATGAAGAAATTGATTGCAATCTCAACTACTATACAACCCCAAACAAGGAGAAGGTGATTGCAAACACAACCATACAATTATTACAAAAAGATTCCTGCATTAATTGTGATCAAACATACAAAGGCATATATCATTATGAAGAATCATCATGCATATCAAGACATATGAAATAACATCTTCAAGATTCATCATATCAACCAAAACAATATGCCAACATTTATCAACTCAAAGCATGTGAACATATCATAAAAGAGAACAAAGTCTAGCATATTATGCTCCCCATTGATAAGTGCTCTATCTAAGATCAAGATAGAGTATTGTTCACAACGAGATCCACACAATCACACATTCAAGCAATTAGAGAAAATATTTCATCACTTTTCAAAGTCCAAGAGAGAATCATAGATTTTCATTAATCTCTCAAAAATATTCTCACATTGCTAATGAATCAAGCACATAAGCAAAATATGTGTGTGTGTGTGAATGCTTCTCACATATATAGAAGGAGTAATTATGATATCAACATGCAAACTATTTCCACACCTATCCAACTAAAGCATTTCCAATCTAGGTCAAACCGATATTCATCTGGGTTTTTGCTTTAAAAGAATAGATATCAACATGTGAGCGTGTGTGTGCATATGGCTCGTTTTCCTGTTTCTATTTGGCAACTCGAGCTTTTCACAATTCTCAATTATACACCATTAAGCCTTTTACTTTTCATTTCTTTTAGGCTTAGAATCAAAGATATTTTTTTTTAATGATTATTTTCAACACTTCTTTGATTTTTCTAACATAAACATATACACCTCATGGCGGCTTTCACTCATCATAATGGCGTAGCCCTTTCCTACATTGGGCGGCTACACAACCAAGGTGTGTAGCCCTTTTCATGAGGGTGCTCGTTGAATACTATGTAGTGCCGAAGTAAAATGGATACATACCAAAGGTCATCTATCATGTACTAAGCAATAGGCTTCTAAATGCATCCATAATCTACACATTTTCAACCATATATACTCAAAACTAAAATATATAAGAGAAGCATTAATGCACTTTTCAAAAATAATATTTTCAAGCTCAAGTGCATGATCTAGAAACAATAAAAGTTATTTGTTTAAGATCATTACTTCTCAAGTGAGTAGCTCTCAAAAACATTGATATTCAAATTAAGTTTTGCTCATCAAACCACTCAACAATCACACAAGCATTTCAAGCATCATGTATAAGATCATTGTGAACACATCACTAAAAGATCTTTTGAGAGCAAATGTCAATGAGAATCATATGAATACTATACTATTTCTCTAATATGACATGCTATATAATGTAATGCAAAACATAGAGTCGAAAGATGAAAAGCTAGAAAGCAAGCATTAGGATATAGAAATGCCTAAGCAAGTTTTTTCATCAAATGCAAAGCATTCGCTCTTTTTATGAGCTCTCTTGGCTTATTTGTCCTCATAACAACAAGTTGTTGGTGTTTCATCATAAGAGAATAAAGACTTAACACTTCAACTCAAACACATACAAGAAAATGACTTTCTCAAAAAGTCTTAACAAAAAATTTCACCAAATAGATTTCAAAATTCAACTTCTTAAAAGTTAATCAACAAATTTTGACTATCATAGCAATCAATGTGAAATAGCTAAGTTCATGTTAAGTTATAGAGATACAAAGCAAACAAGCTAAGCTTCTTAACAACAAAACACTAATCTTAAAGCTAACACACATGTGCAACTTACTCTATTGGTAAGAGCACTCACCCTTGACAAATTTTGTCTTGGGTGGACCTACACAAATATTATCAAGATTCTTTTTGACAACAATGTTGAATCTAGAGTAGAGTTCTTCAACAACTTGATTTACAATAATATCATTGATACTCTTCTTTTCAACATTATTAGCAACACATGCATTGTCAAATTTTGCAAGGTTTCCATTCTTCACATTCCGGACATTCTTAACATGCTTTGTGACATTATCATGCTTTATATATTCAAAAGCCTTAACATGCCTAAAATGAGGTCCAATCTCTCTATCCCTAAATGCATTTTCCATGTTGCAATATTCAATGAATTTAAAGCACTTGGGCTTGATATGGCCTACGGTATTGCAAAAATGACATATTGGAACAAAAGAAGAGATTTTATCTTCCGGGATTGGAGAAGCACAAATGGGAGTTTCAAGAGGTACCTTGTTCTTCAACTTGTTCTTTTTCTTGGAACGTCTCTTCTTAGGAGCTTTCTTGTCAATAATGACCTTGCTTGTAGAAAGTGATGCTTCTAAGAGCTTCTCATCAACTACCGTGTCACTTGAGCCTCCTAGAGTCAAACTAGAGATGATCCTATCTTTTTTAAGAACAATCCCCTCAACTTCTCTAAGCTTCTTGGCAAGAGCATTCTTTTCACCCAAGAGCCTCTAAGTAGTTGAAACAAATTCATCCATTTGTATCTTGATCAAATCATCCTTCTTATCGATCTCTCTTAAAGCTATCTTTAAATTTTCTTCAAGACAATTCAACAACTTTGATTTTGAATCCGTCTTTGGATTACGAATCGTGACTCCCTCACGCACAATGAAGACTATGAAACTTTGACAAAAGGTTGAGAAATTATCTTGAAATACGACGACGAAAACAACTCAACGAATGAGAACGAAAAGTGGCGTAGCTACATCGTTTGGACTCGAAACCTAATGAATGAGTAACCGAAATGTCCGGGACTCAATAAGGAATCATAAGAGATCATGTTCAAGTCCAAAATATAAAAAAACGAAAACATATAAACACAAAATCACACACGTATGCAATTTCCTAGACATAGTCTTAGAACATGCAAATTACAATGTTTGTTAATTTGAATATAATGCATGAGCATACATTACTAAGTGTGTGAAAATGATATATAAATGTTGTTCAATCGTGCAAGGACACATATGAATGTCATGTGTGTGTTCTCTTAGTCTTGTAAGAGAAATGAGGTCTTATATACTTTTGTAGACCGATGAAGCACATTTCTCTTTGAAGCCGGCATTTTGCATGAGTTGTGGCTAAGTCTTTCTTTGACGTCTTAAATCTTCAAATCTTAGACCACTAAACATTACAAGACAACATCGTTTTGATATGGAATACATGCTAAGACAAACCAAAAACCTAACAAATATCTTTAAGACACAAATATGGGAGGTGAAATTCCCAGACCCGCCCCAAACCCGCGGGGCCCCGGTCCGTTTGGAGCAGTAAAAACAGGTAACGAGACAGGTTTGGGGCAAAGTTCTTGACCTAGGCAGGTTACCAGATCAGGTATGGGGCGGTCTCTTTTGCCCCGACCCGCCCCGTTTGACTCGTAATATATATATACTGGATTGCATCTGACACGATATGTGGGAATTATAAAATGTTACGCAACAGTAATTTAAACAGTCATGATTTAACTTATTGGTCTAAGATATTGGATGCATTGGTGATAAAAAACAATCATGGGGCATTTCTCTCAATTTATTTCTTTGACATCTCCAACATAATATTAATTAACAGTCAAGTCAAGCCTTCTCATGTGGTATGTTGAGACTCTATGATAATTTATTATTCATCAAGCATTAAAGGAAAAATATATGATCTAATAATAGTAATAATTCTCAATTAATTAGATACAGTGAAAAAAAATTCTCATTAAATCTAGAAAATCAACCATTAATTGAAAAAAAAATGAAAAGTTGAAAAATATAAAACTGAAAGGTTGAATATAATTTTTTTTTTTAAATTAATTAATGGTTAAGCCTTCTCATGCCGACACGTGGCATGTTAAGGCTCCAAAATAAGATAAAATAATTAATAATATAGAAAAATCAAGTGCCAATCTCATAATTAATTGGACAATGAATAGAATGAAGAGTTAATTCCATAATTAATGAGATAATTAATAAATTTTCTGAATGAACCAAAAATAAAATAAAATAAAATAACTTACCAAATATTATATATATATATATAATATTATTTTATATTATATTATATATATTACTGTATATAGTTAAATAATTAACAATAATTAAAAAAAAAACTAATTAATACGAATTTATGGCTTGTTGGTAAAAAACAATTGTCTTTTAATCGTACCAAATAATGGAATACTTCCAACAAACAAAAATACATATTATTTAAAAATCAATTTATTCACTATCCCATTAATTATGAGATTGCCTTTTGATTACCTATAGATATGTGATTTATGAAAAAAGATTATATTATTAAAATTTATTACACTTAATAACTACTTAATAGCTTTGGTAAAATAAAAAAATAAAAAATAAAAAAGAATTTATGGCTTGTCTTTTAAATTTACCAAATAATGTAATACTTCAAATACTAATAATAATTGATAATTAAAAATCAATTATGATATTGTTTTAGAGAATTTATTCACTATTTTATTAATTATGGGATTGCATCTTGATTATCTATTGATATGTGATTTATGAAAAAATAAATTATTACATTTTTTTTACAATTATTAATAACAACTTAATAGCAAAAGCTTTATTGCCATTTTTATTTTATTTTTTACAATAAGATTTATTGCTCTTTGAGACTCCATTATACTAAATTTTCTAAACATAGATATAATAATATATTATTCATCAAGCATTAAAGGAAAAATATATGATTTAATAATAGTAACAATTGTCATTAAATCCATAAAATCAACTATGAATTGAAAAAAATGAAGGGTTGAATATAATTTTAAAAATATTAATTAATAGTCAAACCTTCTCATGTTGACACGTGGCATGTTGAGGCTCTATGATAATATATTATTGGGTAAGTAATATCTAGAGCCACTAATTTGATGAGGCGGTCCCTAAATGGTCATTAATTTTTTCAAATTGCTCAAATTGGCCATTCCATTGAAAGAAAGTATCAATTGTTGCCACTTTACTCATTAATTGTTTGAAGTCCATTTGCTTATGTCATAAACTCATAACCTGTTAGAATCGAGGTTAAAATAGTAAAACAAGAAGGGTCAATATTGTAAAATCATCAAGTCACCATCTTAGGGCACAATTTGACAAAGATGTTCAAAACGTTTTTTCACCTTTCTTTTCAAGTCACTACTACAAAAAACGCAAAAGAAATTGGTTTATTTTTCATTTCATTTTTTGTGTGGTTTTGTGTTCTGTTGGAGATATTTTTGTGTAAAATTTTTCCTTAAAACTGTATCTTTTGGCAAGGAAATAATTTTTTTCGTTAGCATTGGGTTCTTCAATTTTTTGATACAAATCCAACGGTATAAAGAACGTAAAATTCTGGGCGGTATTTTGAAAGTTATAATCAATTATTCAGTCAAAGGTCAGAAGCGGCGCGCAATCCGCAAGTAAGGTGTGTTCAACGCTCTTTTTCCTTAAAATTGTATCTTTTGGCAAGGAAATAAAATTTTGTTGTCCTTGCTGGGTTCTTCGATTTTTCGATACAAATCCAATGGTATAAAGAACGTAAAAGTCTGGATAGTATTTTGAAAGTTATGATCAATTATTCAATCAAAGGTCAAAAGCAACGTACAATCCGCGAGTGAGGTGTGTTCATTGCTCTTTTTCCTTAAAACGGTATCTTTTGGCAAGGAAATAAATTTTTTTGTCCACGTTAGGTTCTTCAATTTTTTGATACGAATCCAACAGTATAAAGAACATAAAATTCTGGGTGGTATTTTGAAAGTTATGATCAATTATTCAGTCAAATGTCAGAAACGATGCGAATCCGCGAGAGAGGTGTGTTCATCGCTCTTTTTCCTTAAAATTGTATCTTTAGGCAAGGAAATAAATTTTTTCGTCCAATTTGAGTTCTTCAATGTTTTGATACGAATCCAATGGTATAAATAATGTAAAAGTCTGAGTGGTATTTTGAAAGTTATAGTCAAAGGTCAGAAGTGACGCGAATCCGCGAGTGAGATGTGTTCATTGCTCATTTTCACACTTTTCCAAATCGATTTTTGGAATAATTTCTGAATGAAAAGTGTTTGTTTGCATGTCTACATTTTTGTGTCAACGTTTGAGCAAATAAAATTGAGTATTTTTAGATATGTGCACTTGAATGTGGACATAGGTCAGATTTGAATAGTTTGCAAAGATGGAAATAATGGCCTTTTTGGGACTCCACCCACCAATTAATGGTGTCTAGTGCTATTTTATTCTTTAGGAGTGCCATGTCATAGATAATGGTAGCTTTCTGTTAGATTTAACATAATGGCTGCCAATGAACAATGTTTCGTCAAAATGATGATTTTGAAACAATTTGAATGGTCGGTGGCCTTTTTGGGACTTTATCCACCAATTAATGGTGTCTAGTGCTATTTTCTCTATATTACAAGCATTATAGGAAATATAAAAGAAGTCCAAATGATGTTCATAAAATCCAAATTATAAGACAAATGGCTGAAACTTTATTTTCAATTTTTATCTTTATCTACAATTTTTTTTTTTTTTTTTTTTTTTGTGATTTCTTTATTTGTTTCTTTTGCAATTTCTATGTTTTATCGATTCCAATTAATATTAAGAAAATATTATACAATATCATTAAGTACTTTAAAAAAAAAAAAAAGTATAACTAATCTCTAACTTTTTTTTTTCTATTTCTATTATTCTTTTTTAAAGTAGAAATCTATTATATACTTATAATAATGCCGCATGCAAGACTACATAATATTAATACATATTAAAAAAAAAACAATTAAATAGGTATAGATGAATTTTTTTAAACAAAAAAAAAACAAAACAAAAGAAGAAGAATGTACCTTTCGATGAATGCACTAAAAAAAAGGGGCTATTGGGACGCTTTTTTTTTCATCCCAATAGCCCATAATTCGTCCCAAATAACGTCGCCTCATATGGGTCGCAATAGCATCTTTGGGACGAAAATTCAAAATCGTCCCTAAAACATACCTATAGGGACGAATTATCTTTGGTGTGAAAATGATGAGATTTTGGGACGAAAATTAGATTTCGTCCCAATAGAATGTCTATTGGAATGCTTTTTATGCGTCCTATTAGGTGTTCTATTGGGACGACATATATACGTCCCATTAGGTTTGCTATTGGTTTGGCTTTTAAAACTAGATTTCATCCCAGTTGTGCATCTAATGGGACGCATGTATTTCGTCCCAATAGAACATCTATTGGGATGCATATATTTCATCCCAATAGAATATCTATTGGGACGAAATATATGCGTCCCATTAGATGTGCTATTGGGGCGAAATATATGTGTCCCAATAGATATTCTATTGGGATGAAATGCATACGTCCCATTAGACATACAATTGGGACGACTTTAATGCGTCCCATTAGAATAAATATTGGGACAAAACTGTTTCATCCCATTATACAACCTATTGAAACAATTTTTATTTTCATGTTTCTATCGAGACAATTTATTTTCGTCCCAATAGATGTGCTATTGGGACATTGTTGTGCTATAGGGATGAAATATTTATGTCCCAACAGGTTATAAAAATGGAAATTTGGGTTCCCTAAATACTGTTTTTATTGATTAAAATATTATTTTAATTTTGTTATTAATATTCAATATAAATAAAAAGACAATCAAATATTACAAAATATACTAAGCTTCCAACATCTATATATTTCACCCATAGTTTGACATAAGTTTTTTTTTTTACATCCCAACATCTATAATATATACAAAATGAAAGTCTAAATACCTAAATATATAGACTTTGAGGTCGAACATATTTACATGGACATTAACATATATGTCACTACATGATAAAAAAGATGTAAACTTCATTATCATGTGCAAAAGGAACTAATGCAAAACATGCAATCAAAAGATCACGGATCAGAGGAGTTATGCAAATACACCTCAAACAAAGCCTCCATCTGGGATAGTCGATCCTCCATAATAGCCATATTCTGTAGGATTTATGGTCCTAATAACTAATAGTTTTAATGTTAAGTTAATGTGGGATAAATAAGTTATCAAATTAATTCTTAAATTAATGAAGTCTTGAATTAATGAAGGATTAATTATCCAAATTATGCACATGCCGATGTATTGGTTTGAGAAACTGTTTCTTAACATAACATTAATTTTATGGGAATTAATTGTTGCGTTAAACTAAATGTGAGAAACACTCGTCCTCTCTCTGACCTTTATATAAATCAGAATTCCCATTAGTTCTGATATACAAAATAACACATAAAAGTTTAAAGTATAAAGGTTAAGAGGAGAGAAACGATTGTTGTCAAAATGTCTTCTTCCATGGATCAAGGTACGTAAGTTATTATCTTACAAAATTAACATGATTATTTTATATGTGAAACAATATGTGATTCTAGATCTTTCATTTAACATTAAGTTAAAATGTATAATAGTTTACATGTATTTACTTTAAGATGTATAATTGCTTACATGTGGTATCAGAGCTTAGGGTTGAATCACGTATTGTTTCCATCATTATCTATTTAATATTAAGTAAACATAAAATAAAATTACGAAATGTTTTGTTTATTGCAACTAATTCATGGCCGTATTAATTATTTTATTTATTGCAATTAAAAGAAAGTTGTATTAAATTATGAATTATCAATTTGACATTGATTGTTTTTACTATAATTAAAATATACGGATATTAAAGTACACATATAGTAATTTGATATTCATAATTTTAACATTTAAGTTCTTAACGATGTTTCATTAATAATTGTTAAATATATGTAATGATATTTAAAATTTACAGTTTATTAATGAAAAGCATGTTATGTATATTTATGTTTATTTGTTATTACGTAAATATAAAATTGATATTTTGGCAACTTAATTAATTTATTGTTTAATGTTTAATAATTATGATGAATGTATATAAATGTATATTAAAAGATATACATGTCATTGTATGATTATTTTTTATAATTATTTTTTATAATTATACATAAAGTTTATTTAGTTATTATAATTCCGCTGCATGTTTTATTAATAATGTCAAAATTGTTGATATTTATAATTTTTTTGTAAAGATATTGGTAAGCTGCCAAAGTAGCCCAAACAAGATAGAAAAAATTATTAATATCAATGTATCAATGAAATTGACATTCTATTACAATTTCTTTATAAAGTAAATAATAGTTAGCCCAAAGGTTAATTATTACCAAAGTTTAAGAAATTGAAATAGGATAATTTAATGTGTATTATAAATTAGAACGGGAATGGATACCCAAAGGTAGCATACCTGTCTAATATTACGTTGCATAATTAATAAATCCTATTATTAATGAAATTTAAATTATGAGTGAACACTTTTGTATATTGTGGTATCGACCCAAAGGTTATATCATGATGATACTATTTAGTTCATCATATATAATGATTTAATATGTGTTAAATTTCAAAGCATTAAATAACGTAGTGAGCATTTATTTTATTGCAGTATCTATTCTTGTTGCATTGCACTCCCATGCTTCGTCTGTACCTGTCCTTAATGGGTCAAACTTTTCAGACTGGAGTGAACATATCCGATTTCACTTATGTGTTTTGGATGTTGATTATGCACTCGATTCTGAAAAGCCTAATGAGCCCACTGATGAAACTAATGATGAGGACAGGGCCTTTTATGATGCTTGGAAAAGGTCAAGCAAACTTTGCCTTGGGTTTATGCGAATGACTATCGTAGGAAACATTAAGACATCGCTTCCTAAAAGTGATAGCGCGAAAGAATTCCTTAAGGCTGTGGAAGAGCGTTTCAAAACTGCTGACAAATCCCTTGCTGGGACATTGATGGCCCAGCTGACCACAATGAAATATAATGGGGTTCATGGGATGCAAAACCACATCCTGGAAATGACGAACCTAGCTGCAAAGCTAAAGACCTTAGGAATGACCGTTGGTGAATCTTTCCTTGTTCAGTTTATTCTGAATTCCTTGCCTGTTCAGTATGGTCCATTCCAAATCCATTATAACACCATTAAGGATAAATGGAATGTGAATGAACTAACCAATATGGTTGTTCAAGAAGAAGCAAGGCTTAAGCAATAAGGAATGCAAACTGTTCACCTTACGACTCAAGGCTCAGGATCTGGACATAAAGGAAGAAAGCCTGTAAAAAGCAAGAAAAGTGTATTTTCCAAGAATGAACCTGCTCATGCTTCTCAGGTTCAAAAGAAGGACTTTGGCATAAAATGTCATTTCTGTAAAAAGGAAGGACATTTCAAGAAAGATTGTCGGAAACGAAAGGAATGGTTTGAAAAGAAAGGTATGAATATTTACGTAATTTTTGAATCAAACCTTACCGAAGTTCCTTCTAATACATGGTGGATTGACTCTGGTGCTACTGTCCATGTTTCTAATACGATACAGGGATTCCTTACAAGCCGAACCATACTCCCAAATGAGCAATACATTATGATGGGGAATCGGGCCAAGGTTCCTGTTAAAGCTGTTGGAACCTTCAGACTTGTCTTAGATAGTGGTTTTAATTTAGACTTATTTCATACTTTATATGTACCATCTGTTTCCAGAAACCTTATTTCATTGAGTAGACTTGATGTTGATGGATACACATTTTCAATTGGAAATAAATGTTTTAGTTTATTTAAAAATTTACCCATTGTTGGTTCTGGAACATTATGTGATGGTTTATATAAGTTGAAACTTAATAACCACTTTGCTGAGACTTTGATGATTTTGCATCCTAAAGTTGGAACTAAACGTAGCCTAATGACTGAAATGTCCTCTTTCTTGTGGCATAAACGTTTGGGGCATATCTTCAAAGAAAGAATCCAGAGGTTAGTAAAAGATGAAATTCTTGAAAATCTAGATTTTACTGATCTTGGAGTGTGTGTTGATTGTATTAAAGGAAAACAAACCAAACACACAAAGAAAGGTGCCACAAGAAGTACAAATCTCCTTGAGATTATTCACACTGACATTTGTGGACCTTTCACCACTTCATGTTTTGGTGGTGAAAAGTACTTTATCACTTTTATTGATGATTTTTCACGTTATGGATATATCTATTTGTTGAATGAAAAATCTCAGTCGGTGGATGCCCTTGAGGTTTACATAACTGAGGTTGAAAGACAATTAGATAGAAAAGTGAAAATTATAAGATCTGATAGAGGTGGTGAGTTTTATGGTCGCTATGATGAGTCAGGACAACACCCTGGTCCTTTTGCTAAATTTCTAGAAAAGCGTGGCATATGTGCTCAATATACAATGCCAGGAACGCCTCAGCAGAATGGTGTTGCTGAGAGACGTAATCGTACTCTTATGGATATGGTTAAAAGTATGTTAAGTAACTCTACCTTACCCATATCATTGTGGAGTGAAGCTCTAAAGACCGCTGTGTACATTTTGAACAGGGTTCCTAGTAAGTCAGTTCCGAAAACTCCCTTTGAGTTATGGGCTGGAAGGAAACCAAGTTTAAAACACCTTCATGTTTGGGGATGTCCAGCGGAAGTTAGACTTTTTAACTCACAGGAAAATAAATTGGATTTCAGGACAGTAAATGGTTACTTTATTGGTTACCCAGAGAAATCCAAAGGGTTCAGGTTTTATTTGCCTAACCATAGTACGAGAATAATGGAAACTGGTAATGCCATATTTTTTGAGGATAGTGACATTAGTGGAAGTGATTTACCACGTCATGTGTCCATTGAAGAAACTAGGTCACATTTACGAAATATGGTAAATGAAGAAGTGAGGGTACAAGTCCCTTTACCTTTAGCTTCTAAAAATATTGTTAATCCAAATGTTATTGTCCATAATAACGATCAACAAATAAATGATGAACCACTTCATAATGAAATTGTCACTGAAACAAATTATAGCACGGTGTGTATAAAGCTATCTAGAGGGGGGGTGAATAGATTTTACGCTTTTTACCCAATTTTTCGTGTTAGTCAAAATTACGAAAATGCCCTCAATATAATATAAACAAGCAAGTGTAATATGGTGCAGAAATTAAAACAACACTTGGTTTTTACGTGGAAACCCTCACGGGAAAAACCACGGGCTATGTAAGTAAGCCACACTCGAACCTCGAATCCACTAAATGTGCAAACGATTACAACCTAATCCCGGAAGTAATCACACACCTACCTAATCCCGGTATGAGTGAACCTAGTCCAATTTGCTTGCGTTCTAAGCAACCTAATCCCGGATGCTACACACAAGACTTACTTTCTCTATGAAGAGAATACAACCCTAAGTGAATGTATGTGAATATCCAAAATGCAACATAGAGCAAGGGAAACCCTATATGCTTATCTAAGATGATTAATATGCAATTAAGAACAATCCTAGATATCAAAACTAAATGACATGTCAATTAGTTTAGCTAATCAATATTAAGCACAAAACCTAATATGCTAGCACAATACAACTTCTCAAACATACATCATACTCATCTCAATATTGTATCCAAAGCATACAAAATAACAAACAAGTAATTAATTGAGATTGCTAGATAAGAAAAACACAAAACATGTAAGATATTAGTGAAAAGCTTACCAAGCAAAGTATGATGAAGATTCCATGCAAGATGACATCTAGATGATCCAAGATGATGCTAGATGATGATTGATGATCATGAAAAAGTGTTTGAGTGATTAAAATTGAGTTCTTTGTGTATTTTTCTTCTCTTGAAAAATATCCTAAGTATAGAATATGAATATGAACTCTCTTGGCTGACCTAAAGTCAAAGTGTTATATATATAGGGGCCATAAGTGAAGTATGGTCGTTTTGAAAAATGCACCAAAAATTGCTCTGTGCGCTGGTGGCCTTGCGCTGGACGACAGGCGCAAGACCAGTGCACACACACATTTTTGCATTGGCGCTGGACGACATGCGCTCACACAGGCGCCAGACCAGCGGAGCCACACTGGGCGATCAGCGCTAGTGACCTTGCGCTGGTGTAGACCAGCGCACGACCGGCGACAGAGAACTGGACGATCTGCGCTGGTGGGATGCGCTGGTGTGGACCAGCGCACGACCAGCGGCACGCCACTGGGCGTTTTACGCCGGTGAACGGCGCTGGACGTCAGGCGCAGGTGGACCAGCGCACAGCCCACAACTTTGAACCCCACAAGCAATCATGCAAGGGGAACAAAGGTAAACTAAGATGCATCCTAAAAGCCTAAATGCTATGATGTTATAAACACAAGATGCAATCATTATACCAAGCAAGAAGAGATGTAAATAGGCATTGATGCACAACAAAAAGAAACACAACATACAAAGATTAAACATATGCATGAGTTGTGAGTGTGTGCAACTATCTCTTCAAGACAAGTAAGCACTTAGAGTATTACCTTTGGTGCTTGTCAATTATGAGGTCTTCAAAGGGCCTAAGCAATAACAACAACATCTAAACTACCCTTACAAAGAATCCCCACATACGGTTTGATCACGAAATAAGCCAATTAAAAACAACGGGAATCCTTACAATCTCCCCTTTTGGCTATTTCGTGACAAAACCATCACTCACATTGATTCCTCACAAAAAAAAAATAGAAACTACGGGACTACAATGATATTCTACATTACAAAGAGATAAGAGAATGCAACTTGAAGTCTTCAATCCTCTTGTAGAATAATCAATCCCTGAAAAGAGTTTCTAACATTTCTAATACAAGAAAAGTGTGAGATTAATCATGTGAGAACAATACCAAGCATTTGCATTTTTAGAATTTAGGCACAACATTACCAAATGTATGCAATGTATGATAAATGCAATGCTCCCCCTCAACGGGTTACTCCCCCTCAATGTATGTACTCCCCAAAGTGTACAATAGCTTCTATATTTTGCACCTCCCCTTACCATATCCTACTCCCCCTTTTTGTCATGATATAGGCAAAGGAGTAGTCCCCAACCGGGTCACTCATAGCAACGAGAGATAGAAGCATGCAAGATTTGCATATACATATAAGTCACCTTATGCACTTCAATTAATTTGAGAGAAACAAGGAGATTTATTTTGAGAAAATGTGTGAATCCAACATGCTTTGCATACAAGACATATAGCATTCAAGTCCAAAATACAATGGTATTTGGCAAAGCAAATGACAAAGGTTTCTAATAAGAATTCAAACCAATTTCACCAATGTCATGGAAAAAGCAAGGATATAGAGATTATTGATTTCAATTTAAGAGCAACTATATCCAACTTTATAAGCGAAACATGACATGAGCGACTTTGCACCCTATTTGATTTTTCCGGATAAGATATCCGTATGATAGTAACCATGTTCAACTAATAAAGAAAGAGAGACATTTGGAATGTAAATTCCTTTGAATGGATACAAGATCCTTTACTCATTTTGAGTCTCATAAGCTTTCACACAAGTTTTGCATTTTTAAGAATATGCAATCATCAATTCATGCTTTTCATGTGAGCATGTTATATGAATTTCATGCTTTTTCATTTGACATTAGCATGTTATTAAAGAATCATCATGTCATGGAGATAATCATAGGTCATTCAAATCATACTTCCTATATACATCTCCTAGTCCAAAAATGCATGTTTGAACATAAATATGACATGGATTGTAGACAAGCAAGGTTCACACTTATAGAATTTGAAAACATATATACATATGTACAACCAAGCTTACTCAAGCAATCAAAAGAAGAGGCATAAGATATTTCAAATTTTTTACAAGATACAAGAATGCAAAATAGCTCTCTTTGCTTGAGTTCCCCATATGGGGTCAATCATAGAACATCACTCCACAAGACATATCCCAATAGATCTACTAAGAGTTTTAAATCGAGTAGCATCTAAGGGTTTAGTAAATAGGTCCGCAAGTTGATCATTAGTACCTACATGTTCAAGTACTATGCATTTATTTTCAACAAGCTCTCTAATGAAGTGATGGCGGATGTCAATATGCTTAGTTCTAGAATGTTGCACCGGATTCTTGGAAATATTAATGGCACTCATGTTATCACAAAAGAGAGTGAGAGTACCTTGGTTGAATCCGTAATCTACTAGCATTTGCTTCATCCATATGAGTTGAGTGCATCCACTCCCCGCGGCTATGTACTCGGCTTCCGCCGTGGACAAGGAAATCGAATTTTGCTTCTTGCAAAACCAAGACACCAAGTTGTTGCCTAGAAAGAAGCAACCGCCCGATGTGCTCTTCCTATCATCACAATTTCCTGCCCAATCCGCATCACTATATCCTACAAGACTAGGATTAGTGTCAAATGAGTACCAAATCCCATAGTTGGAAGTCCCATTCACAAAGCGAATGACTCTCTTAACCGAAGATAGATGGGACTCCTTGGGATCGGATTGGTACCTAGCACAAACTCCTACACTAAATGATATATCGGGCCTACTTGCGGTCAAATAGAGCAAGCTCCCTATCATGCCACGATATAAGGTTTGGTCCACACTTTTACCGCTAGCATCCTTGCTTAGCTTCAAAGTGGTGCTCATAGGAGTGTCACAATGTTTGGCTTTTTCAAGACCAAACTTCTTCACAAGGTTTTTGGCATATTTGGCTTGGGTTATGAAGATCCCATTATCAAGTTGCCTAATTTGCAAACCTAGGAAGTAATTAAGCTCACCAACAAGACTCATCTTAAATTCATGAGACATGACATCAACAAATTGTTGGACTTTGGTGTTGTTGGTGGAGCCAAAAACTATATCATCAACATATATTTGAGCTATGAAAAGCTCATCATTGTCTCTCTTGATGAATAGCGTCTTGTCAACACTACCTCTTGTGTAGTTGTTGTCAACAAGAAATTGAGTGAGGCGCTCATACCAAGCCCTCGGTGCTTGTTTCAACCCATAAAGTGCCTTCTTGAGGCGATAGACATGATTGGGGTGGTGTGCATCCACAAACCCCTTAGGTTGTTCAACAAACACTTCCTCTTGCAAGAAGCCATTGAGGAAGGCACTCTTGACGTCCATTTGGTGCAATTTGAACTTGTGCACACAAGAGATGGACAAGAGAAGCCTAATGGACTCTAAGCGGGCAACAGGAGCAAAAGTCTCCTCAAAGTCGATACCCTCAATTTGAGAGTACCCTTGTGCTACAAGTCTAGCCTTGTTCCGCACTATGTTGCCATCCTCATCGGATTTGTTCCTAAATATCCATTTAGTGCCTATGACATTAGTGGTCTTAGGCCTAGGAACTAGAGTCCAAACCTCATTCCTTTCGAATTGGTTTAGCTCTTCTTGCATGGCAAGAACCCAAAATTCATCATTTAAGGCTTCTTCAACCTTTTTGGGTTCAATTTGAGAGGTGTAGCAAGTATAGCTAATAAGATTAGCAAGTTGACGTCTAGTCCTAACACCCTCATTTACCTCTCCAATGATATCTTCTTTATCATGGAGTTTCCTAACCCATGGAGCGGGTTCTTTAGAGTCCAAGAGAGGAACTCTAGCAATAGGTTGTGTGTCATCATTGTTGACATTAGATGTCCCAACATTAGGAGACACCACAACCTTCTCCAAAGGAGAACCATCACTAAAAATAACCTCCTCCTCATGATCATTGGACTTGAGCCTAGTATCATCAAATACGACATTGGATGATTCCATAACACTTAGAGTCTTTAAATTGAAAACTCTATAGGCTCTACTATTCAAGGCATAACCAATAAAGATACCCTCATCACTCTTAGCATCGAATTTGCCAAGTTGATCACGGTCATTCAAAATGTAGCATTTGCTTCCAAAAGTGTGGAAGTAGCTAACATTTGGCCTCTTGCCTTTTCATAACTCATAGGAGGTATTTCTAGTACCGGGCCTTAGGAAAACACGATTCCCTATATAGCAAGCCGTATTGACGGCTTCGGCCTATAGGTTCCTAGGGACATTGTTGCTAAGCAACATCACACGGGCCATCTCTTGAAGGACCCTATTTTTCCTCTCAACAACTCCATTTTGTTGAGGTGTCCTAGGAGCAGAAAACTCATGGGAGATACCTAAACCATTACAAAAAGTTTCAAAGGTAGCATTCTCAAATTCCCTCCCATGGTCACTTCTAATCCGTTTTATGCTTTTAATATTAGAGTTCATTTCATTTTGAAGTTTATTACAAAGCATTTTAAACTTATCAAAAGTTTCAGATTTTTCTCTAAGAAAATATGTCCATGTGAACCTAGAGAAATCATCAACACATACAAAAATGTATCTCTTTCCACCCAAACTTTCGGTTTGCATGGGACCCATAAGATCCATATGGAGAAGCTCAAGAGGCTCCTAGGTGGTGAGATACTTACCCTTTTTGTGCATGCTTTTAGTTTGCTTTCCTTGTTGGCAAGGTCCACAAACACCATTGGCTTTCTTCCCAAGCTTAGGGAGGCCACGCACACACTCGAACTTTCCAAGGGTCCGTAGATCCCTAAAGTTCATGTGGCCAAGTCTTTCATGCCACAACTTAATTTGCTCATCCATGGACACATTGTTTGAGACTATTCTAGCTTCAAGACAATAGCAATTGTCGCTAGATCTCATACCTTTCAATAAGGTTTGTCCATCGGGCTTTAGGATCGAGCAATCATCTTTACAAAACAAGACGGAATATCCTTCATCACTTAGATGTGAAATGCTTATTAAATTGGCTTTCAAGCCATCAACAAATAAAGCATCGGATAAGGAGGGTAATCCGGGAACGGAAATGGTTCCTTTCCCTACAACTTTCTTTTTGGATCCATCACCAAAAGTGACATATCCACCTTCCTCCATAACAAGAGTCTCGAAGAAACTCTTGTTTCCCGTCATGTGCCTAGAGCACCCACTATCTAAATACCAAAAATTAGAAGAATTTGCCTTCAAGGCTATTTGAGCAACATGGCAAACAATTTCATTCTTTCTAATCCACCTAGAAACAATCTTAGCTTTCTTAGTGGTCTTTGGTACATGGGCTCTAGATGTCCTAGGATCATGCATAATAATATTATTATTCCTAGGAACATGCATCATGGCTCTTTTCTTTTTCTTCTCTATCATGCTTCTAGTTTTGCACATTTTTATATATCGAAAGCAATGTGGTCTAATATGACCATCAAATCCACAAAAGTGACATATAGGAGTAAAATAAGGAATCATACCTTGTCCTTGTCTTTGTGGATGAAAGGGTTCAATCCTTCTTCGTTGTTGAACCGGTCTTGGTTGCTTCCTAGCTTGAGGTTGCATAATAGGTCTCTTTCCTTTGTGAGCCATTTGAGGAGGAATGTTGGCTTGAGGGACCCTAGGGGGTTGAGGTTGAGGTTTCCTTCTTGGCCCCATCTTTACTTGTGCATTAGAGCATTGTCCTACTTCTAATTTCTTTCTAGGAGCTTGCACAAATGAAGTTTCTTCTTTCTTCAAGCTCTTGACAAACACGGTCTTGTTAGAGGTAGAGATCTTCTTGTCATCTTCATACCCAAGACCCCTCTTGTCACATGGACTCTTTCCAACACCAAGCATATGGTCAAGCTTCTTGGTGCTAGAATCAATCCTAGTCATAGAATTTCTAACTTCTTCAAGCTCACTATTTAGACTTTCTTCATTCCTCCTAGATAAAGCTAACTCCTCTCTTAGCTTATCTTCTATCTTCTTGAATTTTTCCACTTGTTCACCTAAGTGGTCATTATGAGATGCAAGCTCAAGATTTTCTTCTCTCAACATCTCGATCTTTCTTGTGCTCTTGATTGCTAAATCATTAAACTCGGCATGGCATTTAGCAAGCACCTTTTTCTCCACAAAACTACTTATGGAGTTAGACGAGGAATCACTTTCTTCTTCACTTGAGTCATTTTCCTCTTGACTCATTTCCTCTCTCTCACTAGCACTTTTGCTTTTATGGGAGGAGGCAAAAGCTAGGAGATTAGCCATGAGCTCTTCATCACTTGAAGACTCATCTCCCTCAATGGAGTCATCTCTACTTCCACTCCAAGTGGCGGCCATCACTTTTCCCTTTTTCCTCTCATTGTGATTTGCACATTCGGGGGCAAAATGACCTATGCCACCACACTCGAAACATCGGACCCCTTTCCTTTCGGTCCTCTCTTGCCTAGGTTCAAACTTCTTGAAAGAGCCATTTTTCTTCAAGTCTTGACCTTTTGACCCAAAGCTCTTTTTTCTAAACTTCATAACCTTGTTGAACCTCTTTACAAACAAGGCAAGGTCTTCATCCGAGTCAACCTTCTTTGCCTCCTTTTCATCCTTGGAGGTTTTTAAAGCAATTCCTTTTTGCTTTTTAGTGGGTGTGGAGATAGGCCCTTTCCTAGACTCATAAGCTAGAAGTCTCCCAATCACCTCACTCGGCTTCATATCCTTATATCCACTATTTTCTTCTAAAGCCGTCACCTTCGATTCAAACCTATCGGGTAAAGATCTCATAATCTTTTGCTTAATTCTCCTATCCGAATATGGATCACCAAGTTGATGGCTTTGGTTGACTATATCCATCCACTTGATCTCGAAGTCCTTGAAGCACTCATTCTCCTCCATCTTAAGCATCTCGAATTGAGTTTGGAGGACTTGAAGCTTAGAGTCCTTCACCACTTCGGTTCCCTCATGTGCAATCTCTAGGATGTCCCAAGCCTCTTTAGCTATCCTAGTATTTTGAATCAATTTATATTGATTTTCATCCATAGCACACAAGATGGCATGCATCGCCTTCCTATTCCACTTTGAAGCCTCAAACTCTTGCGCGTTCCATTGCGCCTTAGGCTTCAATACTTCTTCTCCTCCACCATCGGGAGTCATCATAGGGAGATCATATCCGTCTTCCACCGCCATCCATGCACGGTCATGAATTTGGCATATGTAGGATTCCATCTTCCCTTTCCATTGGGAATAGTTCAATCCGGTAAGAAGTGGAGGCCTTGTGCTAGAAGCTCCTTCGTGGCCACCACCATTTCCACCGTTTCCACTCATAGTGTTTATGAATGAATGAAATGAATGCAAATGTATGAATGATCAAAAATCACACAAAATGCAAAACACACCAAAATAAGCAAGGATCACCTATGTATGTCTAGGAACCCGCTCTGATACCAATTGAAACAAATTATAGCACGGTGTGTATAAAGCTATCTAGAGGGGGGGTGAATAGATTTTACGCTTTTTACCCAATTTTTCGTGTTAGTCAAAATTACGAAAATGCCCTCAAGATAATATAAACAAGCAAGTGTAATATGGTGCGGAAATTAAAACAACACTTGGTTTTTACGTGGAAACCCTCACGGGAAAAACCACGGGCTATGTAAGTAAGCCACACTCGAACCTCGAATCCACTAAATGTGCAAACGATTACAACCTAATCCCGGAAGTAATCACACACCTACCTAATCCCGGTATGAGTGAACCTAGTCCAATTTGCTTGCGTTCTAAGCAACCTAATCCCGGATGCTACACACAAGACTTACTTTCTCTATGAAGAGAATACAACCCTAAGTGAATATATGTGAATATCCAAAATGCAACATAGAGCAAGGGAAACCCTATATGCTTATCTAAGATGATTAATATGCAATTAAGAACAATCCTAGATATCAAAACTAAATGACATGTCAATTAGTTTAGCTAATCAATATTAAGCACAAAACCTAATATGCTAGCACAATACAACTTCTCAAACATACATCATACTCATCTCAATATTGTATCCAAAGCATACAAAATAACAAACAAGTAATTAATTGAGATTGCTAGATAAGAAAAACACAAAACATGTAAGATATTAGTGAAAAGCTTACCAAGCAAAGTATGATGAAGATTCCATGCAAGATGACATCTAGATGATCCAAGATGATGCTAGATGATGATTGATGATCATGAAAAAGTGTTTGAGTGATTAAAATTGAGTTCTTTGTGTATTTTTCTTCTCTTGAAAAATATCCTAAGTATAGAATATGAATATGAACTCTCTTGGCTGACCTAAAGTCAAAGTGTTATATATATAGGGGCCATAAGTGAAGTGTGGTCGTTTTGAAAAACGCACCAAAAATTGCTCTGTGCGCTGGTGGCCTTGCGCTGGACGACAGGCGCAAGACCAGCGCACACGCACATTTTTGCATTGGCGCTGGACGACATGCGCTCACACAGGCGCCAGACCAGCGGAGCCACACTGGGCGATCAGCGCTGGTGACCTTGTGCTGGTGTAGACCAGCGCACGATCGGTGACAGAGAACTGGACGATCTGCGCTGGTAGGATGCGCTGGTGTGGACCAGCGCACGACCAGCGGCACGCCACTGGGCGTTTTACGCCGGTGAGCGGCGCTGGACGTCAAGCGCAGGTGGACCAGCGCACAGCCCACAACTTTGAACCCCACAAGCAATCATGCAAGGGGAACAAAGGTAAACTAAGATGCATCCTAAAAGCCTAAATGCTATGATGTTATAAACACAAGATGCAATCATTATACCAAGCAAGAAGAGATGTAAATAGGCATTGATGCACAACAAAAAGAAACACAACATACAAAGATTAAACATATGCATGAGTTGTGAGTGTGTGCAACTATCTCTTCAAGACAAGTAAGCACTTAGAGTATTACCTTTGGTGCTTGTCAATTATGAGGTCTTCAAAGGGCCTAATCAATAACAACAACATCTAAACTACCCTTACAAAGAATCCCCACATACAGTTTGATCACGAAATAAGCCAATTAAAAACAACGGGAATCCTTACAGTCACTACTGAACCAACAGTAGAAAAACCATAAGAAATTGCATTACGAAGATCTCAAAGAGAAAAGAGATCAGTAATTTCAAATGATTACATGGTTTATCTACAAGAATCTGATTATGATATTGGGATGGATAATGATCCGGTTTCGTACCAACAAGCCATAGAAAGTAATGATTTTTCTAAATGGATTGATGCCATGAAAGAAGAGATGAAATCAATGGAACATAATGAAGTTTGGGATCTTATCGAGTTGCCTAACGGATGCAAGAAAGTTGGTTGTAAATGGGTTTTCAAAACCAAGCGTGACAGTAAAGGCAATATTGAAAGACATAAAGCCAGACTCGTTGCCAAAGGTTTCACTCAAAAAGAAGGCATTGATTACACAGAGACTTTTTCACCTGTATCTAAGAAGGACTCATTTAGAATTATCATGGCTCTGGTGGCTCATTTTGATTTAGAACTGCACCAAATGGATGTAAAGACTGCCTTTCTAAATGGAAATTTAGATGAAGAAGTTTACATGGATCAACCTAAGGGCTTTGCATTAAAGGGAAAGGAAAATCTTGTTTGCAAGCTTAAGAGATGAATATATGGACTTAAACAAGCTTCCAGGCAATGGTATATTAAGTTTCATAATACTATTATCTCCTTCGGTTTTAAAGAAAACACTGTTGATAAGTGTATATACTTGAAGGTCAGTGGGAGTAAATTTATAATTTTGATCTTGTATGTTGATGATATATTGCTTGCCAGTAGTGATCTTGGTTTATTACATGAAACCAAGAAATTTCTCACCAAGAACTTTGAGATGAAAGATATGGATGAGGCAGCCTATGTGATTGGAATTGAAATATTTCGAGACCGATCACAACGATTGTTAGGGTTATCTCAGAAAGCATATATTAACAAAGTTCTGGAGAGATTCCGAATGGAAAATTGTTCAGATGGGGATTCTCCAATTCAAAAAGGGGATAGATTCAACCTTATGCAATGTCCAAATAATGAATTGGAACGCAAGCAAATGGAAGCAATTCCTTATGCTTCAGCAGTAGGAAGCTTGATGTATGCTCAGACTTGCACTAGACCAGACATCAGCTTTGTTGTTGGTGTTCTGGGTAGATACCAGAGTAATCCAGGAATGGAGCATTGGAAGCTTGCAAAGAAAGTGATGCGATACTTGAAGGGTACAAAAGATCAAATGCTCACGTTCAGGAGAACCGATCATCTTGAGGTGATTGGTTACTTGGACTCAGATTTTGCTGGATGTCCTGATAGCCGAAAATCCACATTTGGTTATGTGTTTATGTTAGCCGAAGGGGCTATTTCATGGAAAAGTGCAAAGCAATCTATCATTGCTGCATCCACTATGGAGGCTGAGTTTGTGGCATGCTTTGAGGCCACAGTTCATGGTTTATGGCTACGGAATTTTATCTCAGGACTTAGAGTTGTCAACTTTATATCTAGGCCGCTGAGAATTTATTGTGATAATGCTGCAGCAGTCTTCTTCTCCAAGAATGACAAATATTCTAAAGGTGCTAAGCATATGGAGTTGAAGTTTCTTTCCGTTAAGGAAGAAGTGCAGAAACAAAGAGTGTCTATTAAACATATTAGCACAAAACTTATGATTGTTGATCCATTAACAAAAGGGCTTCCACCAAAGACTTTCAAAGAGCACACTATTAGTATGGGTCTTGGATGTAACCCTTGATATTGTTATTTGGATCTATTATATTAGACAGTCTTTTGAGATCTTATTAAAGTTGTTTCTGCTATTTCCTATTTTCATCGTGTACGTACATTTATGATAATGAAAGAGTTTTAAACAGGATATTATGTTGGACAAATTTTAGGCATTATTGCTAGCCTATATTTCTCGCTTACGGTTCATGACAATCAAGCTATTAGTGTCGTAGTACATGGAAGGGACTGTGTCGTTTCATTGACACACAACCGCCATGACTCACATAAATAAATTGTTTGATCATGATATTACGACAACCAAATTATGTAAGGCATGGATTGGATATATAATTTTTTTAAGATGCGATCGCGTATACATATATATAAGTCTTTTCTTGTAATCCCACATGTGTCCTTTTATAAAGTAATTTTTATTTATTTATTTTAATTATGTTATATGGACCAAGTGGGAGAATGTAGGATTTATGGTCCTAATAACTAATAGTTTTAATGTTAAGTTAATGTGGGATAAATAAGTTATCAAATTAATTCTTAAATTAATGAAGTCTTGAATTAATGAAGGATTAATTATCCAAATTATGCACATGCCGATGTATTGGTTTGAGAAACTGTTTCTCAACGTAACATTAATTTTATGGGAATTAATTGTTGCGTTAAACTAAATGTGAGAAACACTCGTCCTCTCTCCGACATTTATATAAGTCAGAATTCCCATTAGTTCTGATATACGAAATAACACATAAAAGTTTAAAGTATAAAGGTTAAGGAGAAGAGAAACGATTGTTGTCAAAATGTCTTCTTCCATGGATCAAGGTACGTAAGTTATTATCTTACAAAATTAACATGATTATTTTATATGTGAAACAATATGTGATTCTAGATCTTTCATTTAACATTAAGTTAAAATGTATAATAGTTTACATGTATTTACTTTAAGATGTATAATTGCTTACATATTCTTCTTATTTTCTTGAATTTTTCTCTCTTGTTCCACCAATTTCTCCTCTTGCTCTTCTAATTTTTTTTGATGTACTTCCAACTGCTCTTGCTGTGATGCTAACTCCCCTTGCTAAGTTGTTATTGTAAGGATTCCCATTATTGATTGGCTTATTTCGTGGTCAAACCACATGTTGGGGTTTGGTTGTAAGGGTAGTCTAGGTGTTTGTTGAAGATCAAGACCCTTTCCAAGACCTCAAGAGGACAAGCACCAAAGGTATATATCTAGTGCTTACATTGGCTTGAAGAGATATAGTTGCACACACACACACAACATGCATAACTCTTATTCTTGTATGGTGTGTTTATATTTTGTGTGCATTGTGCTTTATTGATTTATTCAATATCTCTTCTTGCATGTTGAATTGATTGCATCTTGTTATATGATAATGCCATGACATGTTAGGCATTAGGATGCATTCAATACCCACACTTGCACTTCATGTATGTTAGCTTTTAGTGTGGTGTAATTCGTTTCCCTAAGGATGTTCGGAAACGTCCGCGCGTGCACGGTAATGTGCTTTGATTTGCGCGATGATCGCCGGTGGAGATGCCTTTGGCTTCTCCTTGGTTTCACCATTTTTGGTGAATCGGCGGTTACGTTCGGCGGCCTTGCCGCCGTTCGAAACCGCCGAATGAGACCTGATTGAAATATATCTCTCGGGTCCAAAACGGCGGTTGGGATCGGCGGTTTCCATACCGCCGAATGAAGTCGCCGAAGTTCCCCTGTTCCACACGGGAGCCATTCGGCGGTTCATTTCGGCGGCCTGGCCGCCGAATTAAACCGCCGATCGGTGCGTTTCAAGGGCAAAATTGTATTTTCACCTGCCCTGTTTTTGGTCTCTATAAATACATCCTTATCTCTGGTTCAGAATACAAGTCTTTGATCATAAGAACCCTAGAGAGATATTTAGAGAGACTTGAGAGAGAAAGCTTAAAGATCATATCTTTATCTCTCTAAACCCATCCCCACATGCATAAATCTTCATCTAAGCATCATCTAGGATCATCTAGCATATGCTAATGCATGGGACTTCTTCAACACACATGGTATGATTTGTTGAACACTTTTATCTTACATAATTAGTGTTTCTACTTATCAATTTTATCTCATATTTTACTTATATGTGTTTAGATTAATTTCTACATATAAGATTGAGATTATGTGTTGATTGGGTTTTTATTTGTTAGCTAGGCTTTAATGTTCATATGCCATCTAGCTAATTGATCTCATTTATTGATTGAGATTATTTTTCATAGCTTATTTGATTAGGTCATTATTGCCTAAAAGCTATGCCATGAACATTCTTGTGTGATGTATTGATAACTAGGTTGATAGATTGTTTTTTAATCAACTAGTTAATCCTTTGAATGTTTATGGGTTTTATATGATAGCTTTGTATCTAGGATTGGTGATCCTTTACTTAGCTAAAGTTATATGCCATGTCATATAGCTATATGTGATATCTAGGATTGATTATATTGTCATCTTATAATCCTAGGTAAGCATTTAGAGTACCCTAGCTCTTATTGCATTAATTGAATATTCATACATATTCACATAGGGTTGTTTCTCTTCATAGAGAAGTAAGTCTTGGGGCTAAGTGTGCTTAGGCCTCAAGCAAATTGGACTAGAGCCGCTATAAAAGGCCCGCGTGGTAGATTAGAGGGTGCTCACGCCAAGAGTAGTGTATCAGGGGATATCACTAGGGATTGAACCAAGAGTGGCGATTGGTAGTGTCCATAGCCTGAGGTTATCTAGGGTGAGGGTCCGAGAATCACTTGAGGGTGTAACCGTCTTTTCATATAGTGGATTTCGAGGTCCGAGTGTGGCGCACTTAACAGCCCGTGGTTTTTCCCAGTGGTTGGGTTTTCCACGTAAACATCAAGTGTCATTTACTATTTCCGCATCTTATTACACTTGTATGTTTTGTTGACTTGCTAGGGGTATTTTCGTAAAATTGACTTGCATGCGAAAATTGGGTAATAATTAGATAAAATCTATTCACCCCCCCTCTAGCTTTATATTGATAAACACACCTCGAGTTATTTTTAAGAACTTTCAGTTATGATATCTTGTAGTTTGTTTGTTTCTTCTGTTGGTGTGGCACGCATTGAAGTGGGTTTTGAACCAAAACCTAAACCCTTGACATAGTCGGGTCTCTTTCCAAACACTTGATCACATATCTCCCTTTGAGTTGCATGTTCTTTCTCTGGATGTTTTTCTTGATCAGCCAATAAGGTTTTCATTTTCTCCTGCAAATATAATTAGTTAATATTTGAACAAGAAAAAATAATGAACAATATTGAATAAAGATTAGAACTTACATGTGCTAGTTTTGCATCTGGATGGACCCATTGCTCCTTCTTCTTGTTATAATGCGTGTTTTCATATAATTGTATTTCACCCATAGTTGGATCATCTTCAAGATGATTGACAAACGGTTTTGAACCTCCACAATGATAAATTTAAGTTGATCCCGATTTTCAATATTCTTTTTTGACTTTTCCTACATTTAGAAAAATAAAGATGAAAATGTTTCCTGTATACATAAATAAATTTACATAGGTAACACACAAATCAATTGGAGAAAATTTTTAATACAAAGCATCATAGGCAAAAAAACATACATTTTTTTTTATTTGCAAAGGCAAAGAAACACCTAACAACAAACAACACAGGCATAGATGCACAACAAGAAAAACAAACAACAAACAAAAACTAAGACCAACAAAACCATCATACATACAAAACAAAACATTTATCTGTACCAATTGCAATTATTTACCCTAACAACCATTAATGCACTTATAATAGAAGAAAATATCACTAAATCAACTTCTAAAATAAATAAATAAAACCAAGTTCATGTTCAACTTTTGAGACTATAAGAAATTATCACTAAATCAACTTCTAAAATAAAATAAAAACCAATTGTTTGATCTTCAACTTTTGAGAGTTGAGACTATAAGAAATTATTAACCACTTAAAAATTGAAATCAAATCCAACAAAGTCTTAGAAATTAAAATTAATGGATATAATTACTTTTACCTGATACCATTCAGCAATAAAGATTTCTTTACAAAGCCACGTCCAATCGTGTTGGCTTATATTCTTGAAAGGATTTTCAAGTGCTACCTCCATGGATGAAAATGATTTATAATGCATATTCATATCATATCCAAAATCTCTGTATCTCTCACTAGCAAGATGATTCAGCAAAGCACGAACACGAGGACATTCTAACCGAAGTTTAAACTTCGTCTAAAATGATACAAACAACTACTTTATTCTTTGATAATATATTAAAAAACTAAATATAACAATTTTAGGATATATATATATATGTGTGTATACGTGTGTGTTTGTGTGTGCATATATATATAAATATATATATGTATGTATTGTAAAGAATTATTCAACTTGATATTGATAATCTTGAATTACCTGTATCTATACACGAACTGCACAGGTCGTATCTTACACTAGACTAAATCTAATTTTATTAACTATTAACCTGATTGCTTGTTAGCTAAAGATAATTACAACACGTAAATAAGCTAAGGATAATTACAACTGGTAACTCAATAATGAAAGTTCTCAAGGTGTGTTCAATATTAATCTAGGGGGTGAATAGATTTTATACGATTTTACCCAATTTTTGCATATATGTCAATTTTACAAAAATGCCCCCAAACTAGTCAATCAAGCAATCAAGTGTAAATGTGCGGAAATAATAAATGACACTTGATATTTACGTAGAAACCCTCAATAGGGAAAAACCACGGGCTGGTAAGTGCGCCACACTCGAACCTCGAAATCCACTATATGAAAAGACGGTTACACCCTCAAGTGATTCTCGGACTCTCACCCTAGATAACCTCATGCTATGAACACTAACACTCGCCACTCTTGGTTCAATCCCTAGTGATATCCCCTGATACACTACTCTTGGCGTGAGCACCCTCTAATCTACCCCGCGGGCCTTTTATAGCAGCTCTTAGTCCAATTTGCTCATGTGACCACCTAATCTCGGTCTATCACACAAGACTTACATTCACCGAAGAGATCAAACACCCTATATGAATATGCAATGAATATTCAAATAGCAAATAAAGTTAGGGAACCTTAAATGCTTATCTAGGATTATATGATGACAATAAAATCAATCCTAGATATCAAAATAGCTATATGACATGGCATACAACTTTAGTTAAGTAAAGGATAACCAATCCTACATACAAAGCTATCACAAAACAATCTCAATCATGTAATGAGATTAAATAGCTAGATGGCATATGAACATAAAAGCATAGCTATCAAATAAACACCCAATCAACATATAATCTCAATCATGTATGTAGAAATTAATCTAAACATATACAAGTAATAAATGAGATAAAATTGATAAGTAAAAACACTAATTATGTAAGATAATAGTGTTCAACATACCATACCATGTGTGTTGAAGTAGACCCATGCATTAGCACATACTAGATGATCCTAGATGATACTTAGATGATGATTTATGCATGTGGGAATGGGTTGAGAGAAATGAAAATGTAATCTTTAAGCTTTTTCTCTCAAGTCTCTCTAAATATCTCTCTAGGGTTCTTATGATCAAAGACTTAAGTTCTGAACCAGAGATAAGGATGTATTTATAGAGACCAAAAACAAGGCAGGTGAAAAATCAATTTTGCCCCTGAAATCGCACGATCGGCGGTTTCGATCAGCGGTCGAGACCGCCGAATGACTCCCGAGTGCATCATGAAACATCGGCGACTTCGTTCAGCGGTTTCATAACCGCCGTTTTGGACCCGAGACAAAATTCAATCAGGTCTTGGATCGGCGGTTTCGAACGACGGCCAGGCTGCCAATCTCAACCGCCGTTTCACCAAAAAAGTGAAATCAAAGGAGAAGCCAAGGGCAACTCCAACGGCGATCATCGCGCTAAACCATGCACACCAACGTGCACGCGCAAACGTTTCCGAACACCCTTCGGGAAACGAATTAAACCACACTTAAAGTTAACATACATGAAGTGCACGTGTAAGTATTGAATACATCCTAATGCCTAACATGTCATGGCATTATCATTGAACAAGATGCACTCAATTCAAACATGCATGAATAAAATTCATGACTTTGCATCCTAATGCCTAAACATGTCATGGCATTTTAATAAACTAGATGCAATCAATTAAAACATACAAGAAGAGATGTTCAAGAACATGCATGCACACATATAAAAACACACAACATATAAGAATAAGATTTATGCATGAGTTGTATGTGTGTGCAACTAGATCTCTTCAAAGCAAGAAAGCACTACAATATACCTTTGGTGCTTCTTCTCTTGAGGTCTTGAGAGGGCATTGGTTGTGCAAATCACCAACCATCAAATGCCTAAGCTACCCTTACATCAATCCCCAATATGTGGTTTGTCCACGAAATAAGCCAATCAAGAAATGGGAATCCTTACAATCTCCCCCTTTGGCTATTTCATGACAAAATCACCACTCACATTAATCCTCACAAAATAATAGCCAAGGGTCAACAATAATTTATTCTAAATTACAAGAGAGAAGCCTAATCAAACTATATCTTCATGCAAACCATCTCTTGTAGAATAAATCATCCCTGCATAATAAGAACTACACTTTCTAGACAAGTGTTTGTGAGATTAATCATGAAACAAATTAGAGGCGTGTTCTATATAAAGCTAGAGGGGGGGTGAATAGATTTTAACTATTATTACCCAATTTTCGCATGCAAGTCAATTTTACGAAAATGCCCCTACTAGTCAAAAATACATACAAGTGTAATATAGTGCGGAATTTAAATAACACTTGATGTATACGTGGAAACCCAACCACTGGGAAAAACCACGGGCTGTATAGTGCGCCACACTCGGAACTCGAAATCACTAATTGAAATGAAGTTTACAACCTATGTAGACCTCATCTAACATTCCGGTCTGTAACCCCTCACTTCTATCCAGCGGGCCTTTATTAGCAACCCTATTCCAATTTGCTTGAGGCCTAAGCACTCTTAGCCTCAAGACTTACTTCTCTATGAAGAGAAACAACCTATGTGAATATATATATGAATATTCAAATAACAAACAAGGCTAGGTAACCTTAGATGCTTATCTAGGATGATGATATAATCAATTTAATCAACCCTAGATATCAATTGCTAAATGACATGTCAAATAGCTTAGCTAATCAAGATTAATTAAAAACCTAATTAGCTATCACAATCAACACTCAATCATTTTCATCACAAATAATCTCTAACTTGTATCTAGCATATAATCAAAAGCATACAAGTAATTAAAGAGATGTATTAATATGAAAAACACTAAAGTAATATGAAATTAGTGAAGAACATACCAAATAAGATGTGATGATTCAAAACCATGCATGGATCAATTCTATGAAGGCATAGAAGATCAAATATGAAATTTGATGCAAAA
Source organism: Acer yangbiense (assembly GCA_008009225.1). Taxonomy (NCBI): domain Eukaryota; kingdom Viridiplantae; phylum Streptophyta; class Magnoliopsida; order Sapindales; family Sapindaceae; genus Acer; species Acer yangbiense. The sequence continues at coordinate 752,317 of CM017769.1, forward strand.
GGGATTTGATTTGAGTGTTTAAAGATAGGTTCTTGATTTGATTTTTTCTCAAAAATCTCTCTTGAAAGTTTAGGGTTCTAATTGCTCAAGAAACTTGATCAGAGATTGAGAAAGTGTGATATTTATAGACATCAAGAATTGGGCATGTGAAAAGACACTTTTGCCCCTGAAACGCACCGTTCTGCTGTTTCAATCGGCGGCCAGGCCGCCGATGACGACCGCCGAATTGAGCTCGTGAAGAACAGAGCATTAACGGCGGTTTCATTCGGCGGTTTCGAGACCGCCGATCCAACCGCCGAATCAAACCCGAGGGATTAAAATCGATCAGGTATGAACGGCGGTTTCGAACGGCGGTCGTGACCGCCGATCTTGACCGCATAATTGCTTCAGACCAATCTGGACTGAAACGGCGGTTTCATTCGGCGGCCAGGCCGCCGATCATAACCGCCGATCACCAACAATGGTGAAAACCAAGGAGAAGCCAAGGGCATTCTCCATAGGCGGTCTTCGCGCGAAACCAAGCACTCATTAGTGCAAGCGCGGACGTTTCCAAACAATGTCGGGAAACGAATTATAAGGCACATATACACACAACAAGATATATCAACCAAAGTGCTAGTGTGTAAAGTGACATGTGAAGAGATGCACATAAAAATAAGCAAGTATGCAATCATAGCAAGAATGCTAAGTGTGTGTGTGTTACTAAATCTCTTCAAAGAAAAACAAGCACAAGAGATTATACCTTTGGCGTGCTTGTATCTTGAGGTCATGGAAGGGCCTTTGATCTTCAACACTAATCACTTAGACTACCCTTACATTCAAAACCCCAACATGTGGTTTGACCACGAAATAAGCCAATCAACAAAACGGGAATCCTTACAATCTCCCCCTTTGGCTATTTCGTGACAAAACCACCACTCACATTGATTCCTCACAACAAAAATAAACCTATGGGTCAATGAAGATTTTCTACAATACAAAGAGATATATAAAAATAAAACTTGAAGTCTTCAATCTCTTGTAGAACAATCATTCCCTGAAACAAGGTTTCTAAACTTTCCAAAACAAGTAAAAGTGAGATGAATCAAGTGAGGACATAAACAAGCATTTGCATTTCTAAGAAATTAAACACACATCATGCAATGTATGATGAATGCAATGCTCCCCCTCAAAGGGTTACTCCCCCTCAATGTATATTCTCCCCAATGTGCACCAATTGCTACAACAATTTGCACATCCCCTTACCACATTCTACTCCCCCTTTTTGTCATGATGTAGACAAAGGAGTAGTCCCCAACCGGGTCACTCAAGGCAAAGAGAGATAGTAGCATTCTAGTATATGCATAATCAATATAAGTCACTTTATGCAATCTCAATTAATCGGAGAGAAACGAGGAGATTTATTAGATAAAATGTGTGAAACAAAATGCTCTGCATACAAGACATATAGCATTCAAGTCCAAAATACCATGGTGGCAAAGCAAATGACAAAGGTTTCTAATAGGAATTCAAACCAATTTCACCATTGTCATGAGAGAAGCAAGGATATAGAAATTTCATTGATTTCAATTTAAGAACAACTATATCCAACTTTATAAGCTAAACATGTCATGAGCAACTTTGCACCCTATTTGATTTTTCCGGGAATGAAACCCGTATGATAGTAGACATGTTCAACCAATAAAGAAAGAGAGACATTTGGATTGTAAAATCCTTGAATGGATACTAGATCCTTTTTCATTTGAGTCTCATAAGCCTTTTTTTTTCACACAAGTTTTTTGCATTTAAGAACGCAATTATCAATTCATGTATTTTCATTTGAGCATGTACATGAATTTCATGCTTTTCATAAGACATTAGCATGTTATTAAAGAATCATCATGTCATGGAGATAATCATAGGTCATTCAAATCATACTTCCTACATACATCTCCTAGTCCAAAATGCATGTTTGAACATAAATATGACATGGATTGTAAACAAGCAAGGTTCACACTTATTGAATTGAAAACATATATACATATGTGCAACCAAGCTTACTCAAGCAATCAACCAAGAAGCATAAGATTTTTCAAATTTTTTGCAAGTGACAAGAATGCAAAAATAGCTCTCTTTGCTTGAGTTCCCCATATGGGGTTAGTATCATCCTTCATTAATGAAGGGCATGAGGTCCTATGGACCTACCAAGTCCATTGGACTTAGTTGAACCTATTTGAGACTTGTTAGTCTCGTAGCAAGCGGGTTCATTTTTCCTTATCCACATAGACAAAGGTTGCATGTCATTCACTAACCTAGGATTATTGACAAAAGATTTCCTAGGCTCATGCAAATGGGCTCTTCTTAGCCTCTTTTTCTTTATCATGCTATCAATCCTACAATGCTTAATGTACTTAAAGCACTTAGGCCTAATATGCCCATAAACACCACAATAATGACAAGTTGGTACAAAGTAAGAATTCATACCATGTTCTTGTGAAGTCATTTGAGACTCATCATGCATTTGATGTCTCCTTTGGTGTTGAGTCGGTTCATGTCTTCTATTTGGTTGAACCGGAATGGGTTGCCTCCTTGGATTAGGTAGCATGTTTTGCCTCTTTTCATAGTGAGTCATTTGTTGAGGAGAGATGACTCGAGAGGCTCTAATCCGTTGAGCTTAGGGTTGTCTTGCTTTCACCACATTCACTTGTGCATTTTTCGAACATTGTCCTAGTTCTAACTTCTTCCTAGGAGTTTGCACCGGTGACGCTTCTATCTTACCCAAACTCTTCACAAAGACGGTCTTCTTAGGAATAGAGCAATCCTTGCTCACTTCGAATCCAAGACCTCTTTTGTCACAAGGGCTTTTTCCTACACCAAGTATGTTGTCAAGTTTCTTGGTGCTTGTGGTCATTCTAGTCAATGACTCTTTGGCTTCAACAAGCTCTCTCTTCAAACCCTCTTCATTCCTCTTAGACAAAGCTAGCTCATCTTTTAGCTTGTCTTCTTCCACCATGGATCTTACCACTTCATCATTCAAGTGGTCCACTTGTGTTGAAAGCCTAAGTAATTCTTCCTTTAACCTTTGAACCTCTTTTTCATTCTTTAACTTAGAGCTTTCAAAACTTTCAAAGTTGTCCTTAAGATCCATTTTCTCCACTTGCTTCTTTAGGAGGTCATTGTATGTTGTAAGCTCTAGATTTTCTTCCTCTAAAATCCTTAGAAATCTATCTTTCTTCTTCATGGAGCTTTCAACATTGACTATAAAGTTATGCATATCCATATTCTCTACATTTCCATTTGTAGAGTTAGATAAGGAGTCATCTCCACTAGTGTCATCTTCTAGGCTCTCCTCCTCTCTTATGGATCCAATTTCCTCATCAAGACCTTCACCTTGATCTCTTGAGTCAATAAGTGCCATATCCCAATGTGAAGCAACAACTATCTCCTCTAGAGCTACTTCTTCAACTTTCTCTTCTATGGGATCACTAGCAACGGAATTCTTACCAACAACTTCATTTTCTTCACAAGTGGCACCCAATGCCTTGAAGTTATTGATAAGCTCATCATCACTTGATGACTTATCTCCCTCTTCGGAGTCATCACTTTCACTCCAAATGGCGGCCATCATTTTTTCTCTCTTGTTCTTCAAATTCCCACAATCTAGTGAGATATGACCTATGCCACCACACTCATAGCATTGGATCCCTTTCCTTTCGCTATTCTCTTGCCTATGCTCAACCTTCTTGAAAGGAACCTTTTTCTTCAATTCTTGCCCTTTGGATGCATGACCCTTTTTCTCGAATTTTACAAACTTCTTGAATTTTCTCATTAAAAGTGCCATGTCTTCATCCGAGTCATCCTTTTCCTCCTTCTCAACCTTGGAAGCTCTCAAAGCAATCCCTTTTTGCTACTTTGAAGGAGTGGAGCTAGGACCCTTCCTAGACTCGTAGGCGAGAAGTCTACCTATTACCTCGCTCGGCTTCATGTCCTTAAAATCACTGTTTTCTTCTAAAGCCGTCACCTTAGACTCAAACCTCTCGGGAAGCGATCTCATTATCTTTTGCTTGATCCTTCTATCCGAGTAAGGGTCACCAAGTTGATGACTTTGGTTGACAATGTCCATCAACCTAATCTCGAAGTCGTTGAAGCACTCATTCTCCTCCATCCTAAGTGTCTCAAATTGAGTTTGGAGGACTTGAAGTTTGGAGTCCTTCACTACTTCGGTTCCCTCGTGTGCAACCTCTAAGATGTCCCATGCCTCCTTGGCTATCTTAGTGTTCTGAATCAGTTTGTACTGATTTTCATCCACTGCACATATGAGGGCGTGCCACGCCTTTTGATTCCACTTGGACAACTCAAACTCAGGTTGTGTCCACTGTGCCTTAGGCTTGAGCACTTCTTCTCCTCCACCCGTGGGAGTCATCATAGGAGGCGAATATCCATCTTCAATGGCCATCCATGCCCTATCATGGATTTGACACACATATGCCTCCATCTTCCCCTTCCATTGGGAGTAATTTATGCCGGTGAGGAGGGGTGGCCGTGTTCTTGAAGCACCCTCATGGTTGCCACCGAATCCACTCATTGTATCAAATGAATGAATGAAATGTATGCAAAATGTATGAATGAGCAAAAATCACACAAATGCACAACACACCTAAAATGAGCTAGGATCACCTAAGTATATCTAGGAACCCGCTCTGATACCAATTGAAACAAATTAGAGGCGTGTTCTATATAAAGCTAGAGGGGGGGTGAATAGATTTTAACTATTATTACCCAATTTTCGCATGCAAGTCAATTTTACGAAAATGCCCCTACTAGTCAAAAATACATACAAGTGTAATATAGTGCGGAATTTAAATAACACTTTATGTATACGTGGAAACCCAACCACTGGGAAAAACCACGGGCTGTATAGTGCGCCACACTCGGAACTCGAAATCACTAATTGAAATGAAGTTTACAACCTATGTAGACCTCGTCTAACATTCCGGTCTGTAACCCCTCACTTCTACCCAGCAGGCCTTTATTAGCAACCCTATTCCAATTTGCTTGAGGCCTAAGCACTCTTAGCCTCAAGACTTACTTCTCTATGAAGAGAAACAACCTATGTGAATATATATATGAATATTCAAATAACAAACAAGGCTAGGTAACCTTAGATGCTTATCTAGGATGATGATATAATCAATTTAATCAACCCTAGATATCAATTGCTAAATGACATGTCAAATAGCTTAGCTAATCAAGATTAATTAAAAACCTAATTAGCTATCACAATCAACACTCAATCATTTTCATCACAAATAATCTCTAACTTGTATCTAGCATATAATCAAAAGCATACAAGTAATTAAAGAGATGTATTAATATGAAAAACACTAAAGTAATATGAAATTAGTGAAGAACATACCAAATAAGATGTGATGATTCAAAACCATGCATGGATCAATTCTATGAAGGCATAGAAGATCAAATATGAAATTTGATGCAAAAGGGATTTGATTTGAGTGTTTAAAGATAGGTTCTTGATTTGATTTTTTCTCAAAAATCTCTCTTGAAAGTTTAGGGTTCTAATTGCTCAAGAAACTTGATCAGAGATTGAGAAAGTGTGATATTTATAGACATCAAGAATTGGGCATGTGAAAAGACACTTTTGCCCCTGAAACGCACCGTTCGGCGGTTTCAATCGGCGGCCAGGCCGCCGATGACGACCGCCGAATTGAGCTCGTGAAGAACAGAGCATTAACGGCGGTTTCATTCGGCGGTTTCGAGACCGCCGATCCAACCGCCGAATCAAACCCGAGGGATTAAAATCGATCAGGTATGAACGGCGGTTTCGAACGGCGGTCGTGACCGCCGATCTTGACCGCATAATTGCTTCAGACCAATCTGGACTGAAACGGCGGTTTCATTCGGCGGCCAGGCCGCCGATCATAACCGCCGATCACCAACAATGGTGAAAACCAAGGAGAAGCCAAGGGCATTCTCCATAGGCGGTCTTCGCGCGAAACCAAGCACTCATTAGTGCAAGTGCGGACGTTTCCAAACAATGTCGGGAAACGAATTATAAGGCACATATACACACAACAAGATATATCAACCAAAGTGCTAGTGTGTAAAGTGACATGTGAAGAGATGCACATAAAAATAAGCAAGTATGCAATCATAGCAAGAATGCTAAGTGTGTGTGTGCTACTAAATCTCTTCAAAGAAAAACAAGCACAAGAGATTATACCTTTGGCGTGCTTGTATCTTGAGGTCATGGAAGGGCCTTTGATCTTCAACACTAATCACTTAGACTACCCTTACATTCAAAACCCCAACATGTGGTTTGACCACGAAATAAGTCAATCAACAAAACGGGAATCCTTACAAATCATGTGAGATAAAACAAGCATTTGCAATAAGAATTTAAGCACAACATCATGCAATGTATGTGTAATGCAAATGCTCCCCCTCAACGGGTTACTCTCCCTCAAATAAGCAAACTCCCCAATCACGTGAATGCTACACAAATTTAGCAATTAGCATTCTCCTCCTTACTACATACTTCTCCCCCTTTTTGTCATGAGATGGGCAAAGGAGTATTCCCCAACCAGATTACTTGTAGCAAAGAGAGATAGTAGCATACAAGTCATTTGCATAATCATATAATGCACTTTATGCAACTCAATTAATTGGAGAGAACAAGGAGATTTATTTTCATAAAAATGTGTGAATAAAAATGCTTTGCATACAATACATATTGCATTTAAGTCCAAAAATCAATGGTATTTGGCAAAGCAAATGACAAAGGTTTCCTTTAGGAATTCAAACCAATTTCACCATTTGTCATGAATAAAAGCAAGGATATAGAAGATTCATTGAATTCAATTTTAGAGCACTATATCCAACTTTATAAGCCAAACATGTCATGAGCGACTTTGCGCCCTATTTGATTTTTCCGGATAAGATATCGGTATGATAGTAAACATGTTCAACAAATAAAGAAAGAGAGACATTAGGATTTTAAAATCCTTAGACCGGATACAAGATCCTTTATTCATTTTGAGTCTCATAAGCTTTTCACACAATGTTTTTGCATTTAAGAACATGCAATCATCAATTCATGCTTTTCATTTTTAGCATGTCATTTAAAAATCATGTTTTTCACATTTTCATTTTAAGCATGTCATTTAACAATCATCATGTCATGGAGATCATTATAGGTCATTCAAAGAGTACATCCTATGTATATATCTCCTAGTCCAAAAATGCATGTTTGAACATAAATATGATATGGATTGCAATACAAGCAAGATTCACACTTATTGAAGTAAAAACATATAAGCATAATTGCAACCAAGCTACTCAAGCAATTAATAAAGAAGCAAAAGATATATCAAATTTTTTGCATGCAACAAGTATGCAAATGCTCTCTTTGCTTGAGTTCCCCATATGGGGTCAAAATCCATACCACTTCAATAAAGGGCATGAGGTCTAAGTCCAATGGACTTAGTTGAACCAATGTGAGACATGTTAGTCTCGTAGCAAGCGGGTTCATCATTTTTAATCCACCTAGGTGACACATTATCATTCCTAGTTGTCAAAAATGGCATGTTATGTAAGATCCTAGGATTATAGACAAAAGATTTCCTAGGCACATGCAAATGGGCTCTTCTAAGCCTCTTCCTCTCTATCATGCTTTGCACCCTACATTTTTCTATGTAGTTAAAGCGCTTTGGTCTTATGTGACCAATCATACCACAATAATGACAAGTAGGTATAAAAGAAGAATTCATACCATAGCTTTGGGCTCTCATCGAGGCATTGCCATTGTGATGAGGTTGTCTTTGATGGTGCACCGGATGGCTTTTCTTTAGAGCATTAGCCGGATGTTGGTGCCTTTGTGGTTGAACCGGTTATCTCTTTCTTTGATGTTGAACCGGGTTGTTTTGCTTCCTTGGTTGGTTAGGCCTAGGTAAAGCAAAACTTGGGTGTGTAGCTCTTAGAAGATGAGGTTGAGCTACACCCTTAGTTGGCATCTTTACTTGGCCAATTTTCCCCCTAGGATGACAAGGAGGTGATGCTTTGCACTTGCCTTGAGCTTGAGGTTGCAAGATCTTACCCTTCTTCAATTCTTAAAGGTGCCTCTTCTCTTTATCCCTAAAAATTCTTAAGGAATTTTCCTTACAAGCAAGTTCATCCTTCATTGCCTTTATCCTTTGATGACAATCTTTAATCTCCTTTAAAGACTTTTGAAAGGAGTCAATGAACTCTTGGTTGTCCACCAAATTAACACAAGAGTCCTCGGAGCATGAACTTCCATGATTGAAGCATCTCTCACTTGAGCTTATGAGAGTCATTTCTTTAAGGCTTACTTCTGTCAAGCATGCTCAACATCGGTTTCCAATCTTCAAGTCACAAATCTTGAAGTCTTCAAGTGACACACATTTGGTGACGTCTTGAGTTTCTTCTTGGTAGGAAACCGAAAATGTGAAGTAATTGTTCTCACACTCAACCAAGCTTGTGGAGAATCCTTCAACTACTTCAACTTCGCTATCTCTCCAAGTAGCGATCAAAGCTTCCCCTTTCTTCTTTGACGGGGTCATCTTCTTCTCCTTTTTCAACTTAGGAGTCATCTTTTTCTCCTCCTTCCTTTGAGATTTCGCAAATCTCCTAAATCTCTCTATAAAGAGAGTCATCTCCTCATCGAAGTCAATTTCTTCTCTCTCAAAATCACTCATAGTGTTTGAGTCAAATGAATGCAAATGAGAAGAATGCAAAATGTATGAAAAACTCAAAAATCACACAAAATGCACAACACACCAAAATGAGTAAGGATCACCTAAGTATATCTAGGAACTCATTCTGATACCAATTGAAAGTTCTCAATGTGTGTTCAATATTAATCTAGAGGGGGGTGAATAGATTTTATACGATTTTATCCAATTTTTGCATATATGTCAATTTTACAAAAATGCCCCCAAACTAGTCAATCAAGCAATCAAGTGTAAATGTGCGAAAATAATAAATGACACTTGATATTTACGTGGAAACCCTCAACAGGGAAAAACCATGGGCTGGTAAGTGCGCCACACTCGAACCTCGAAATCCACTATATGAAAAGACGATTACACCCTCAAGTGATTCTCGGACTCTCACCCTAGATAACCTCAGGCTCTGGACACTACCACTCGCCACTCTTGGTTCAATCCCTAGTGATATCCCCTGATACACTACTCTTGGCGTAAGCACCCTTTAATCTACCTCACGGGCCTTTTATAGCGACTCTTAGTCCAATTTGCCATGTGACCACCTAATCCCGGTGTAGCGACCTAATCCCGATCTATCACACAAGACTTACATTCTCCGAAGAGATCAAACACCCTATGTGAATATGCAATGAATATTCAAAGAGCAAATAAAACTAGGGAACCTTAGATGCTTATCTAGGATTATATGATGACAATAAAATCAATCCTAGATATCAAAATAGCTATATAACATGGCATACAACTTTAGCTAAGTAAAGGATAACCAATCCTACATACAAAGCTATCACAAAACAATCTCAATCATGTAATAAGATTAAATAGCTAGATGGCATATGAACATAAAAGCCTAGCTATCAAATAAAAACCCAATCAACACATAATCTCAATCATGTATGTAGAAATTAATCTAAACACATACAAGTAATAAATGAGATAAAATTGATAAGTAAAAACACTAATTATGTAAGATAATAATGTTCAACATACCATACCATGTGTGTTGAAGTAGACTCATGCATTAGCACATACTAGATGATCCTAGATGATGCTTAGATGATGATTTATGCATATGGGAATGGGTTGAGAGAAATAAAGATGTAATATTTAAGCTTTTTCTCTCAAGTCTCTCTAAATATCTCTCTAGGGTTTTAATGATCAAAGACTTAAGTTCTGAACCAGAGATAAGGATGTATTTATAGAGACCAAAAACAAGGCGAGTGAAAAGTCAATTTTGCCCCTGAATTCGCACGATCGATGGTTTCAATCGGTGGTCGAGACCGCTAAATTGAACCGTCGAATGACTCCCGAGTGCATCAGTAAACATCAGTGACTTCGTTCGGCGGTTTCATAACCGCCATTTTAGACCCGAGACAAAATTCAATCAAGTCTTGGAACAGCGGTTTCGAACGGCGGCCAGGCCGCCGATCTCAACCGCCGTTTCACCAAAAAAGTGAAATCAAAGGAAAAGCCAAGGGCAACTCCAACGGCGATCATCGCGCTAAACCATGCACACCAACGTGCACGCGCAAACGTTTTCGAACACCTTTCGGGAAACGAATTAAACCACACTTAAAGCTAACATACATGAAGTGCATGTGTGAGTGTTGAATGCATCCTAATGCCTAACATGTCATGACATTATCATTGAACAAGATGCACTCAATTCAAACATGCATGAATAAAATTCATGACTTTGCATCCTAATGCCTAAACATATCATGGCATTTTAATAAACTAGATGCAATCAATTAAAACATACAATAAGAGATGTTCAAGAACATGCATGCACACATATAAAAACACACAACATACAAGAATAAGATTTATGCATGAGTTGTATGTGTGCAACTAGATCTCTTCAAAGCAAGAAAGCACTAGAATATACCTTTGGTGCTTCTTCTCTTGAGGTCTTGAGAGAGCATTGGTTGTGCAAATCATCAACCATCAAATGCCTAAGCTATCCTTACATCAATCCCCAATATGTGGTTTGTCCAAGAAATAAGCTAATCAAGAAATGGGAATCCTTACAAGTAATGACAACGTCTTCAAGTCAGAGTTGGAGACGGATTGATATGAGATTCCAAGTCTGAGGTGGAGTCAGACTTCAAGGCAGAGTTGGAGTTGGATTGAATATCCTTAATACGCCCCCGCAAGATGGTGGGCATTTCAGAGACACCAATCTTAGACCGTAGTAGTGTGAACCAAGTTCTGGACAGCGGCTTGGTGAGCGAGTCAACTAGTTGGTCTGCGAAGGCTACATGGGATACCCGAAGTTGTCCACATTGAACCTTTTCCCGGACGAAATGAAAATCAATGGCTATGTGCTTCATTCTTGAATGAAAGACTGGATTCAAGCATAGATATATGGCACCAACATTGTCACAATAGATTGTTGGTGGATGAGTCTCAGTAATTGATAGTTCACTCAATAGATTGGAGAGCCATATCGTTTTGGCGGCAGCAAGAACAACAACCCTATATTCCGCCTCTGTTGAGGAACGAGCAACCGTCTGTTGTTTGCGAGAGCACCATGAAATTGCATTTGTGCCAAGAAAGATGACATAAGCACTGGTGGATGTGCGGTCATCATGGTTTCATGCCCAGTCCGCGTCAGAAAATCCATGCAGTGAGACTAGAGAGTCACGACGAATGAGAAGTTCTTGACCGAGAGTCCCACGTAGGTAACGGAGAAGCCTTTTGGCAAAAACCCAGTGGCCAGAGGTTGGACGGTGCATGAACTGAGTAAGCTTGTTTACTGCAAACGCGATGTCAGGGCGAGTAAAAGATAAGTATTGTAAGGCTCCAATTACCTGACGAAATTCAATGGCATCTGTGAGAGACGTGCCGTCAAGAAGTTTCAGAGTGTTATCTGTTGGCAACGGAGTTGAGACCGGTTTGGCATCAAACATTTTAGTGCGAACCAATAGATCAGTAACATATTTCTGTTGTGAGAGAAACATGCCATGTGGAGATTGAAGAACCTCAACACCTAGAAAATATGACAATGAGCCTAGATCTTTGATTGAGAATCGTTGAGCAAGTGTACCCACAAATTTTTCCACTAGAGCCCCATTACTTCCAGTGATAATTATGTCTTCAACATACACCAATAAGAACATAACACATCCATTAGCATTAAAAATGAATAGAGATGAGTCGGATTTAAAATTAACAAACCCAGTTTTGAGCAGATATTGACAAAGCTCATTGTACCAAGCCCGAGGAGCTTGTTTAAGACCATAGATGGCTTTCCAGAGGCGGCAAATGTGTGCAGGATAGGCAGGATCTATGAAGCTCGGTGGTTGTGCCATAAAGACGTCCTCAGATAAGTGCCCTTGAAGAAAAGCATTGTTCACATCCAACTGACGAAATGACCAACCATGAGATACTGCGACACTGAAGACTACCCGAATTGTGGTGGATTTAACCACTGGACTAAAGGTTTCAGTGTAGTCAAGACCCGGGCATTGGTGAAACCCCTTGGCTACCAAACGAGCCTTATATCTAGAGACGGAGCCATCCGGTGACCTTTTAATACGGAACACCCATTTGCACCCTACAATGTTTTGAGCCGAGTGTGAGGGAACCAAGTCCCATGTACCATTCCGAATAAGTGCATCAAATTCTTCTGACATTGCCTTTCTCCACTCAGGAATTTTTATAGCCTAAGAGGCACATGTGGGCTCAATTTGGGCGATTAGGGACAGTACAATGGTGAGAGAGAGTTTGGAAATTGGTTTGTGAACATTGTTCTTTGACCTTGTGATCATGGGGTGGGTATTATGGGTGGCTGGCTCGGGTATGTTGATGAGTGGAGCTACGCCGGATGAGGTGGAAGGAGATTGTGGACATTCGGGACTGTTGTTGTGCTGGGCAGGTGGCAAAAGGAGTGGCTGGCGGCTGGCGGCTGGCGGCTAGATGGTGGACTGATCTGGTGGATACGGGAGATTATTTCTATAGTGGACTGCTTTGGTGCAACTGCAGCGTGGTGTGGCTTGGTTGCGGACAGGTGTAGGTGGCTGCGGACAGTGAACTGGTTTGGTGCAGCTGCAGCTTGGTGTGGCTCGTTTGTGGACAGATGTGGGTGGCTACGGACAGATGACTCAGCTTCAATTAGGCTTTATGCTTGTGTTGGCTGGGGCATGCTGGTTTGAGAAGGGACAGGTGCAGCGGTGCGAGCTCCGAAGCTAGGTGGTGCCACCGAATTAGGGGTCTCATGCAAGAGAGGATCCGACATGTGTGCATGCCTTGTGGGAACCGAAATGGCTGGTAATGGTTGAGGTAACCATGATGTGTGTGTGTCAGTGTTTGAACGAGGGACTTGACAGGGGAGACTCGTGTAGGAAACACAGACTCAACGAACGTGACATATCGAGAGACAAATATACGATCGTTTTCTAAGTGAAGACGGTGATACGCACTCTAAGACAAAGAGTACCCAATAAAGAGACAAGCTCTAGATCGAGGCTCTAGTTTGTGATCGTTATATGGTTTAATCCAAGGATAACAGAGACACTCAAACACATGCAATTTGTCATATGACGGACGTATAGAAAATATTTTTTCAAAAGGTGTCGACATGTTGAGCACCGGTGTAGGCATCCTATTTATTAAATAGACAGTTATGGTGAATGCGTATGACCAAAAAGTGAGTGGCACTGATGCATGAGTGAGAAGAGACAGACCGGTCTCGACAATGTGACAATGACGTCTTTCAGAGACTCTATTGTGTTCAGGTGTGTGTGGTGGAGTAGAGAAGTGTGATATGCCATGACTGGCGAGAGTTTGTTTTAAAACAATAAATTCACCACCATTGTCACTGTAAAAAGAAATAATGGGGTGGCGAAAAAATCTTTCCACGAACAATTTAAATCTTTTGAACACATCGTGAATGTCAGATTTATTTTTCAAGGGATAAAACCATATATATTTTGTAAAATGATCAACAAAAAGAACATAATATTTATAGCCATCTTTGGAAATTATTGGAGAACTCCAAACATCAGAATAAATTACCTCAAACGGTTTTGAACTACAGACAGTTGAAACCGAAAAAAGCAATTTATGAGTTTTATTACACTTGCAGGCATTACATGCGACACTAGACTTAGTAGACGACAAAATAGACAAAGCTTGGGAATACACTAACTGACTAATTATTTTGGACGAGGGATGACCCAGACGATGATGCCAATCAGGGAGAGTGGCTTTGACACATGAGAGAGCAGTTATTGGTGGAGATTCTCGCTGAGCATGGGACGGCCACTCGTAGACACTGTTCCTAGTCTATCCTTGCAGGAGCCGTGCCCCCGTACAAAGTTCCTTCACAGTAAATAGCAGAGGTGAGAATTCAATTTAAACTTGGTTAGTAGCACAAAATTGTGATACAGATATTAGGTTTTGTTTCATGTTGGGAACATATAAGACATTAGATAAAAAGAAAGAGGAAGATTTAGAGGGTAGGTGAATAGAACCAATATGTGTGATTTTCAAACCTGAACCGTCACCAATCATAATGTTATCAGAACCACTATAGGGAGAATGTAGTGACATGTTGTTGAGGTCTCTGGTGATATGATGGGAAGCGCCTGAGTCAAGAAACCATTCAGGGTAGGAATTAGCGCCCGGAGCGGCATAGTTTGCACGAGGCTACCATTGTCTTGTGGATTGAGTTGGTGGAGCTTGATTTTGCACAGGACTTAATGTGAAATTGGAGCATTGTTTCGCTGTATGACCCTGTTCACCACATAATTGACAAAATCCAAGATAATTTCTTGGTTTATTTTGCGAATACCTGGGGTTTTGGCGTTAGGAGTCCGCCAGTTTTGAAGGTTACCGATTGAAAGCTACAGCTGGTTGGTTGCTTCAATTTTGGTGAGCTGAATGGTTGCTTCGGTTTTGGTGATTGCCAGAGTTGCCGTATTGGCTGCCGGATGGTGGCCGTGCCGCGTAATTAGTGGTGATTGGGAGTCGTTGATTCTTCCCAGCCCCTTGCTTCAATACTGCTTCAAAGTTGATGAGTTTCTCATGTAGTTCTTCGAAAGATATGGCTGTGTCACGTGCACGAACAGCGGATGAGATGTCTTTGAATTCATCACTAAGGCCATTCAGAATTTTGACAATGAGATCTTCAGAGTTTTCCGGTGCATCCAGCATTGCTAGTTCATCGGCTATGCTTTTACGAATTAAGTAACCTAATCCCGGTCACAACACAAGACTTAATTTTCTAAGAAGAGATAATACAACCTAAGTGAATATATGAAATATCCAAAAATGCAATTAGAGCTAGGTAACCCTATATGCTTATCTAGGATGATGATTTTGCAATTAATTCAATCATAGATTTTAAAAGCTAGATGACATGTCAAATAACTTAGCTAAACATAGATTATAAAAACCTAGATAGCTATTACAATACAACACTTAATCATGTCAACACACCAATCTCTATTTTGTGTTTAGAATATATTTTAAGAGCATACAAATAATATAAGAGATGTCAATGATAAATAAAACACTAATTATGTAAGATAATAGTGAAGAACTTACCAAAGAGTGTGTGTTGACCAAAACCCATGCAAGCAGACATCCTAACTATGTTAGAAAATGCTTAGATGATGTTTAGATGCATATGAGGATGGTTTTTTTGATTTGAGTGATCAAAGATAATCAAAGATGAGTTCTTGATGAAAAAGCTCTCTTTGAAAATGCTCTCAATTAAAAATATGAGTTTTTTGAGTCATTGAAGTGACCTAAGGTCAAAGAAGCATGTATATATGATGTCCAATTGAAGCTATGTCGTTTTGGAAATTTTCCAAAAAGTTTCCGCGCAAACCGCTTTACGTAGGGTGGATGTAAGGCGGATTGAAAAATCAATCAGGTGCCCGCTCTAAGTAGGGTGGGTGAACATCGGTTTTGGTGCGACAGTGCATCAGCTTCAACTTCAAGCACCTCAAAACATGACCAAACGACATCGAAACCTTTCGTATGATATATCGTTGGAAAGGTATGGATGTCTACTTTCTACTCCAATTTACGGAATGACATGTTGATGTCTGTAGAAAAAGTTATGGTCAATAGAGTGACCAAAGGTCAGAAACGGACAACAACATAGTTGCCCTGTTTTGGTGGTCACTTTTGAGATTTCAAAACCAATCCAAACGGCCATGAAATATTATGAATAATATACTGTTGGAAAGGTATGAGTGTCTAGTTTGTCCAGAATTTCATAAAACTTAATTTAAATTTTTTTATAAAACGTTATGGTCACAAGACCATACAAAGGTCAGTTTTGAAAAACATATAAATCATTGAAATTCAATTTTTTGAACCTAGACACTTTACTCCAAACAACCAAACCAAAAGCTACCACTTATCCAAGAGAAGAATGAGACCTTCTCAAGTGGTCAACCGTCGCGCTAAGACATGCACACCATCGTGCAAGTGCGGACGTTTCCGATCAATATCGGGAAATGAATTACAAGACATATAAACACACAACAAGATATCTCAATCAAAGTGCTAGTGTGTAAAGTGACATGAGAAGAGTATGCACACAAATGCAAGTATGCTAAGTGTGTGTGTGCAATCTAAATCTCTTTAAAGAAAATTAAGCACTAGAGATATACCTTTGAAGTGCTTGTCCCTTGAGGTCTTGGAAGGGCCTTTGAGCTTGAACCTCATTCACCTAAACTACCCTTACATAATAAGCCCCAACATGTGGTTTGTCCACGAAATAAACAAATCAAAGAATAGGAATCCTTATAGTAACTGAATTTGGACTAGGCCCACTCATACTTGGATTAGGTAGTTGTGATGATTATTGATCGGGATTAGATCATTAAACCAGGATTAGGTTGTAATCATTTCAATTAGTGGATTCGAGGTTCATGTGTGGCGCACATAACAGCCCGTGATTTTTCCCGTGAGGGTTTCCACACAAATATCAAGTGGTATTTATTTCCGTACCATATTACACTTGTTTTTCTTTTTTACTAGTTAGGGGCATTTTTTGTAAAATTGACATACTCACGAAAATTGGGTAAAATCGTATAAATCTATTCACCCCCCCCCCCCCCCCCCCCCCCCCCCCTCTAGATAATTTTATACACACCGTGCATTATTTGTTTCAGCTACAGTTTGGGTTCCTTTGATGACATTGGTAAGAACTCCTTTGAGATGCATAATATAGCCTTTGAAGGGTTTTGCATAGATGTTTGCAAGTGCAGTTCACGCATCACAGACAGTTTTGGCGGAAGCAATAAATGGGATAATTGAGGGAGATATAGAGCCAATGATTGCATTCAAAAGCAGTTGGTCTTGTCTGATCCAGATGTTATGAGCGGGGTTAGGTGCTGCAATATCGTTTGTTGTGATAGTTACCGGTGGGCATGGTTTTTGGCTATCAACAAATCCCATAAGGTCGAACCCAACGAAAAGGGTGTGAAATTGAAGTTTCCATGAGCGATAGTTAGTCACTGTGAGTTTTAGTGGGGCTTGAGCTGCAACATTGATGTTGACGATGATGTTTGATGAGGAACTGATTTCATGTGAGGAGGAGGAAGAGGAAGAGGAGGAGGAGGAAATTACAGTCACTGAGGAGGATAAGCTAAAGCCAGTCATATTTGGATCGGGACTCATTTGAGTTTGGTGAAGCTCTGATACCATGTAAAAAATTATTCAACTTGATATTGATAATCTTGAATTACATGTATATATACACGAACTGCACAGGTCGTATCTTACACTAGACTAAATCTAATTCTATTAACTATTAACCCAATTGCTTGTTAGCTAAAGATAATTACAAGACGTAAATAAGCTAAGGATAATTACAAGACGTAACTCAGTAATGACAACGTCTTCAAGTCAGAGTTGGAGACTGATTGATATGAGATTCCAAGTCTGAGGTGGAGTCGGACTTCAAGGCAGAGTTGGAGTTAGATTGAATATCCTTAATATATATGTATCTGTATGACTTACCAAAAGGCAAAAGCCGCTCATATACAACTTGTTTTTCCACTTCAAGAATTTGTTTCCATCATGTATACCTTAAAGGAGCAAATTTCCTTACTATATAACCAACCTCACGAGAAAGCGAGCCTCCTTTTTTTCCGGTAACTACTCTACCCATTTGTTGGGTAACTTCTATTTCTATTTTTCCAAAAGCTTCAACTATTGCGTCTGTATTTTTCTCTCGACTTGGCCTTCTTTTTCTTTTGGAGGCTTGCTCTAAAACAGTGAATAAACAATTTATATACAACAATCGTAATTCAAAAGACACAAAGATAGTTCATACTAAAAGAATAATGAGACTAAAAAAACATAACAATGAACAATATTTCAAATTTAAGTAACAAAGACGGTTGATATTAATCAAACACTAAATTTCCTAGGTTTAAAGTAGTATACGTCTCTACCAATGACCATATACAAAAATATATATATATATATTTACAAATAAATTCATTATGCTAGAGGCTTATATTGCAAACCTTTAAAGTGAAACATTAAAAACATTAAAAAGTGTGGGTGGCATGAGGATGTGTTGATGGTTGAATATAACAGTAAAGTTTCTCTATCAAAGTTATTTTTTTTGAACTGCACGAATTTATAAAAGGAAGGGTAACAACCCAACCAAGCAAGACAAGGCAAAGAAACAAACAGAAGGCTACACATCAGGTCATGCCCAAAACAGAGTCGCCTAACAGACAGCAAGAAACACAAATATTAACAGAGCATCTGCTAAACTGAAAAAGACCATACAGCAGCAAGAAATAACCCAAACGAAGACACCTTCTTTGCCAACCAGCCTTAGAGCATATCCCACACCAAAAAAGACATCCCAGCAGCAAGAAGGAACCCAACCAGCCTTAGAGACCTCTCTAATCCACAAAATCACCAGCCAAACTTGAACCCTCTTTGCCAAGTCATCTGCAAGTGGTTAGAGTCTCTCGAATTGAAAGACTCTAACCAGCCAAACTCGACCCCCTCTTTAGTTATAATTAAAACTACTAAAATGTGGCCAAACTAACGTGAATCATGCTAACAAATTTTGTATAATATAAATTATTTGGCATGCCAAATTCTATTTATCCAAGCATGATTGTATTAAATTTAATAAACATAAATTTATTTGCTACAAAAACTTCTTCAATGTGTCATATATGTGGCGATTGTTGAATCCAAAGTTTAAAGGTGAAAAAAAAAAAAAAAAAAAAACTTTTTAAATCACCTGTACGATTTGTTTGCATGGACTCCGAAACCAATCCATGACTTTCCGATGTTGGAATCTGTAGACTAGGACCACCAGCAGACTCTGGTGAAGAGGTAGAGCCTTTTCGTTTTCCTCCTGGTGACATCTAATGTATTTTCAAAAATCCTAGCAATTGAAAAGGCAGTGAAAGAGAAAAAACTTTTTAAATCACCTGTACGATTTGTTTGCATGGACTCCGAAACCAATCCATTACTTTCGGATGTTGGAATCGGCAGACTAGGACCACCAACAGACTCTGGTGAAGAGGTAGAGCCTTTTCGTTTTCCTCCTGGTGCCATCTAATGTATTTTCAAAAATCCTAACAATTGAAAAGGCAGCGAATTTGATTAGTACAGTACTCAAAATCCCTTTGACTTTATATCTTATTTATTATTATTGTTCAAATGTTTCCAGTTTCCAAACACACACAATCTCAAAGAAAGAAAAAAAAAATAGAGAAATAATGAAAAATAGAGAATTAGATTACTAATAAATTTTTTACAGAAATGCGTTCAACAAATTGGAAAAGAAAAAAAAAAAAACAAAAAGACAAAAAATAATTGACTACCCAAAAACCATATGATTGTAACAACCTTTTGGGGGTTTTGCATTTACCGATTCTTTAAACTTCTAAATGACCCACAAATAGCAAGAAATGGAGGGGAGAGTTCGGATGACAGAGAGAGAGAGGACCATTGGAGGGGAGAGAAAAAAAAAACGCATAAGTTTGAGAGAAAAAAAAAAATAAAAACAAGAATGAAGGAAAATTAAAAATAAAAAAAAATAAAAAATAAAAAAAAAAACTCAACAGTTTGCAATTACCTGAGAAAACAAGTTTGGAAAGAAGTTTGGTTCCAAGCGAGTTTGTTGCACGCTCTGCACCTGCAATAGAACCAGAAAGGAAGGTTTTTTTAGAAGACCTAAATCGCAAAATAAGAGGAACCAAGACAGAGAATGAGCAAACCTCAGACAAAGCCCGGATTTCTTTTAATTAAAGGGTAGATTTATTTAAGTCAGTTGATACGATGACGTTTTAAAGATGAAAGGCGCCATCCACCAATTCTGGGGCGGGAAGTATCCCGCCCAAGAGTAGTTTTTTTTTTTTTTTCTTTCAAGTTAAAAGAGCCAAGGCCCAAACTTTTGATATCATATCATATTATAAGGAGGTAACATTTTAAGTCCTTGGATCAATATATTTAACATTTCATTAAGCTAACGTTATGGAATCCTTGATGTTTTGATCTAAATACCCTTACCCTTTATATATTTGATATATTAAAAAAAAGAATTAAATGAAAATATTATTCTTAAATTCAAATAATAAATAATTAAAATTCAAAAAAAAAATCCAAATAATTATGATTAATAATTTTTGAATTTTGTAAAAATAATAATAATTTAAAAGATGTAATAATCAAGTTAAAAATATAAATTAATTTATTAGAAAAAAAATACTTTTATAAATAATAATAATAATAATCAAATTAAAAAATTTCACTGGTGGTGGCCACCAAAGACGATGGCGAAGGACTTGACGAGGCACAACGGTTTTCTTCAGTGGTGATGGAGGAGGACGAGGCCTCCTCCGACAAAGAAGGAGATGCGAGCCCAACCAAACAAGCACTTAAACCCATTAAGCTAACGGGTCATGTTTGAGTTAGACAATTTTAACACAACATGAACACAAAACGACACTGATTCACAATAACACGACCCATTTGAAAGCAGTGTTCTAGTAAACGCTAGGCGCTAGTCGGGCGGTGGACCAGCGCCTAGGCGGATTTCTAGACGGCTGACTTTTTCCGTTGACCGATTATGATGAAATTCATATTATAATGAAACTCAAATAAAATCATCAACATAAATTCTCTTATTGTTTGTATCTCTTGTACCTGTTTAATATAATTATACTTTTTATTGTATATTTTGGATTTTTGCATTGAAAGAGGGTGTCTTTTGTTATTTTACAAATATGCTTTAAAAGTTAAAAATCTTCTTCTCTCTCTTTCACACTTTCACGCCTTCAGCCTTCTTCTCTCTCTCTTTCACGCAGTTTTTCTTCCACCATTTTCTCTCAATTCGAGCTTTATCTCTCCTCTATTAAAGCTTGTTTTTGACTTATTTTTCATTAAATCTTGGTGGGTTTTGTTTGTCAACAACACTTGAATCTAATTTGTGTATTGATAATTTGATTTTGCTCATATTTTCTCCATTGATTCAACTCAGTTGGGAGGGTCAACGGCCAACTCGGTTAGGCGACGAGAGGTGGTGGTCGGCGACTGGAAGAGGTTTGATTTTGGGTTTGATTTTGAGTTTTTGATTTTGGGTTTTGGCTGATTTCACGATCTGAGAGGTTAGGCCAATTTGGGGTTTTTAAGAGGAGCAAACAGTGCCGTTGAAAGGGATTAGGATCGAATTGGGTTTTGATTTTGCGATTAATCGGTCTAAACCGAACAAGTCGCCCGATTTTTTTCCAAGAAAACGTTGACCTTCACCGTTGACCGTTGACTTTTCCCTTGACCGATTTTTTGGCCGATTTTGGCAACTTCGGTACAGTTAATCACCGCACAACGTCTAGGCGGCGCCTAGTCGGCCGCCTAGACCGCATTTTCGAACACTGTTTGAAAGTAGAGAGGGCAAAGTTATGAATTGAATATGGCAAACCTCAGAGAGAGAATATTAACATCCCTTAAAAATATTCAATTTATGGTTCGGTTCGGGTTTCATAATCTTTGACCATAGACCGAACCAAACCATACAGTTTTGTTATATAAATAAAAGAGTGCCGATATTTGCAACCCTTAAAAACCGTATGTACACCCCAAATTAGTACGGATCCCGCTATAAAATTGGATCGGACCGGATTGCAATTTCTTCGATCCAATCGAATTGGATCGGATCGGATCTTGGATCATGGTAAATCCATTAGATCCGATCCACCGAACACCTCTAGTTTATTTACAAATTAAAGATTTTTTTACAAAAATTTTTATGGGTGTGATTACGACAAAGATGAAGATACAATTTTGGAGGATTGAAATTATTGCCAATAAAAAAAAATAAAAATAAAAGGGGGACCAAACCAACCCATTTGATTTTTGGTTTGGTCTGATTTAGCAATTTATTGGCTTTTTTGCCCAGTTCTATCCAACACTTCTTATACAAAAAACATATTAGTGTGTTCCCCCTCTTTTTGATTGTTTCCTTAAAAAAAAAAAAAAAAAAAAAAAAAAAAAAAAAAAAGGGGAATTGCACAACATCCCTCAAGATTTGATAAAATTGCACGGATATTTCAGTTTTGACCATATACGCACAAACTTCCCTTAACATTTGAAAATTGTTGCACAAATATCCCTTACCGTTAGATGGATCTATTAGTCAATGGTCGAACGTGTAAAAAGTCTTAAATACCCTATATTTTTATTTTAAATAAACTTAAAAATTTAAAAATAAGATAAAACAAAATATTTAAAAATCTTTTAGAAAACATGAATGTATCTTAAATTTGAAATCTAGAAAAAAAAATTATCTTTAAAAAAAAATTTGTTTGTGCAATTCCCCCTTGATTTTAAATAAATTTAAAATTTAAAATTTATTTATTATTAAATTGTTTAAAAAACTATTTTTTATTTATTTGTAAAGATGAATTTTTTTTCCATGTTTCAGATTTAAAATGCATTCATGTTTTCTAAAATATTTTTTTTATATTTTTTATCTTAAATTTTAATTTTTTTAGTTTATTTAAAATAAATAAATGGTATTTTAGACTTTTTACTGTTTTGACCATTGACTAACGAATTCATCTAACGGTAGGAAATGTTTGTGCAACAATATTCAAATGTTGAGGGAAGTTTGTGCGTATATGGCCAAAACTGCCATATCCGTATAATTTTATCAAAGCTCGGGGGATGTTTGTCCAATTCCCCCCCAAAAAAAAATTGTAACTTGTTTTCTTTTCTCATGCTTTGATTGTTTTGAAATTCAAAAAAAATTAAAAAAGGGCAAATTACACAAACTTACCCTAATTATATGTGAAATTGCACTAAAACCCGCAAAAAATCATAATAACAATGACTTCCCCTTGACCAGTTGACTAACCGTTGACCACTTTAATTAATCACGAAAAATATGCAATGCATGTTTTGCCCTTGCTCTACATCAGAAAAAATGAGAAAAAATATATTTAAAATTAAATAATTTTTAAAGGGTTTATAAAATTAAATTACCACAATTTATATATATATATATATATATATATATATATATATATATTAAAAGATATACAAATTCAGGAAGATCTTTAAAAAAAATAACAAAAATTAATGGATAATAGAAAATTATTAAAAAACAGTTACAATTTTAAAACATAAAAACAATAATGGATAATAGAAAATTATTAAAAAAAAACAGTTAATAGATAATAAAAAAAAGAAATTATATAAATAAAAAATAAAAAAGAAAAGAAAAGAAATCTGAAACGATCTCCATGGTTTCAGACCGCGATGGAGATCAACCAGATCTCCACTCACTCGGCGAGACGGTGACTCAACGATGGACCTCCATCTTAAGAATCATTTTAGCGTTATTTGATGGAAAAAAAAAAAAAAAAAAATTCGGTACTCCAAACTGAGTTTTTTTTTTTTTTTTTTTCCCATCAAATAACATTAAAAATGATTCTTAAGATGAAGGTCTATCGTTGAGTCATTGTCTCGCTGAGCAAGTGGAGATTTGGTCGATCTCCATCGCGGCTTGAAACCATGGAGATCGTTTCAGATTTCTTTTCTTTTCTTTTTTATTTTTTATTTATATAATTTCTTTTTTTTTTAAAATAATTTTCTATTATCCATTAATTTTTTTATGTTTTAAAATTGTAACTGTTTTTTAATAATTTTCTATTATCCATTAATTTTTGTTATTTTTTTTTTTTTTTTAAAGATCTTCCTAAATTTGTGTATCTTTAAAAAATTTGTGTTAATTTAATCTTATAAACCATTTAAATATTATTTAATTTTAAATATTTTTTTTCTTATTTTTTCTGATGTAGAGCAAGGGCAAAATAAACATTGTATATTTTCCGTGATTAATTAATGTGGTCAATGGTTAGTCAACTGGTCAAGGGGAAGTCATTGTTATTATAATTTTTTTGAGGGTTTTAGTGCAATTTCACATATAATTAGGGTAAATTTGTGTAATGTGCCCATAAAAAAATAAAAAAATAAATAAAACTCATAATTTGAAAAGTTTATAATAAAAGTATACATTTCATAGGGTGACTTAATAAAATTAGACAGCATCCCCGCTGTCCACACATTTTTCAGCCTGTAATTAGTAATTACATGATACAAAAACACTTGTAACTTGTAACCCATAACATGTCTGAACAAACATTCTGGGATCTCTTGTCCCTAACACAAAAACACTTAAAATATACAAAACATTGTTAAACCAACGTGCATTACTTCTGTAGACTTTCATCGCTGAATCCATAAACCTGAGTAATCTGTAACAGATTAAAAGAAGCAATATTCAGCGCAATATCCACTGCAACAGAACAATTTAAACCTCTTCATAGCTCGGCATAGAATTAGTATTACTTTCTGGTATTGTATCTGTGAAAATTCCATCTATTGAACTCGTCCCCAACATTTAATCCACCGGTGTCAACAAAATCAGATTTTTCCCCATGGAAAATCCACTTATCGTAGGATGTTGAAATCCTAAAATTGTAGAGGTGGGCTTGTACTACACTTAGTGGTTCGAAAAATGTGTTTTGACAATCTCGGCATGGACAACAAACACAATTGTTCTCATCTTTACATCTTTTTGCAGCATCCATAAATGAGTTAATGCCATCAATATATTCTTGACACAATCTATTTCGTAGTTGGATCCAACTCCTATCCATGATTTGAATACTGTTAACACCAGAAAATAAAAGTTAATATAATTTAGTAAGGGCTTTTTATGTACAGCAATACATTATGCAATCTCAAAGTATAAAAATTTTGACAGCTAGTTGTGAGTTGAAAATATATTATTCAACTTTATTTTTTTCATTTATTAGATATAATACTTGATTAGGTATCCTTATTGCATAATGATACTAAAGAAAATAAACATGCTAAACTAATAACAAAATTGAAACTCGACCACTTAATTTCTTTTTTTTCTCATCTCTGTATAGACATTCAATTTTTTTGAACAAAAGCTTTTTATTAGAAAAGAGGGCAAGAGCCCCCACAAACACCAACAAAACAACGAGGGAAAGGCCCCTAACCCGGCAAAGCAGCTGGCAAACCCAGCACACCAACAAAGAAGCAACAACCTGACAAAAACCAGAGCAAAGAGAGAAAAAAAACAAAGACCAAACAACAGCAGGAGATACAAAACAGAGACCACACCAAGCTGACATTCAATTGAGAATGTAGGCTACAGTACATCCAATCCATGCATGTGTAATAACAAATAAGAATGAACAAAAACCAAAGTAAATCACTTTAGGTCCATTAATGAACATCTCTTTGCATTCAGTTAATAAAACATCTCTATGCTTAAAGCTTTACTTTCTAAAATCTAAATGCTGGTTGTGAATTATGTGTTTAGTCCATCAAGAAATTTTTTTGTGTTAAAAGGTCGTTCTAGCTAGCTATGTAGAATTCAAATTTAATAGTCAAAATAAAACCATATGACCAATAGGATAGATCATATCGAAACTAAAAATGAAATTGATCTCATTCAATTATTTGTAAAACTGATTTGGAAGAACCAATTTTGTTTAACAAGTCAACTAGTGTTGATCCAAATCACATGATGATTCAGTTATATTATATTGGCTATTGCTAACCAACGTTCTCTTATTTCTTTTTTTCTTTTTTTTCTAACAACTAAAATTACATAGAGCATACCAAACCATTACAACTAATGTACGATCACTAAATTACAAAGAATAACAAAGTGAAGAAATTCACTTCATAGATGCCTCTCAATCCACTAGAGGGCTTGACGTTTATAAGCATATTAAGTAGACAACAGTTATGTTGCTCTTAGTCATACACTTGCCGAAATTCACACTTAATTGAAAATTTTCATACAAGACTGCTTTTTATAAAGTGCATTTCATAAAGTTTCTTTCAAAGCACTCATTTCGAATAATTTTTTTTTTGAACTGCATCATTTTGAGTGATAATCAAGAACAAGGCAAAATACAAGTATCAACTCAAGTGGGTGGCACAGCTCGTGGACAAACAGAGCAAGGAAAAAGAGGTCCAGCCTAAAACAAGTTTGTTACAATGTTAGCATTCCCAGTCAAGCTAACATCAAGATGATCAAAGGAAGATCGAACAGTGAAGGTTGTATCAAGTTCTATGCATCTGGAAAACAGAATAGCTTCTCCCACATCTTGGCGGGAAATTCTGTTGGTAATTATAATAGAGTTTCCAAAACTTTGATCTTATCCAAATTCTTATCTGATGATTGTAAAGAGCCTATAAATATGAGCTAGTTCTCGTAATATTGTACGCATGAAAACTTAGTAAAATTTCTCAGAGTTTTAAGCTCTCTTCTACTACTCTGTTCTTCATATTCTTCTTTTTCTTATTTTGCTTTGCTTCTCTAAGAAGCTTTTCATCAAACACTTAGTTTGCACACATTTTTATAAAGGCACCATGCCAAATGAAAGCCTAGAAACAGGCACAGACAGAGAAGCGAAACAAAAACCACAAAAGCAAAACCAGGCAACTAAGGCCAAAACAACAAAACAGACAACCAACAGCCTAAAAGAACCGGGCAAAACAACACAGGCGAAACAAACAGAAAAAAAACAAACCAACCGAAAGAACACAAAACCAAAAGAAGCGAATAATTAACAAATCAGACTTGCCTGCAGCAATTATGTTGCCTTCTGTGTCCTCCCAACAGTCCCCAATATTCCTTTCAAGATCTGCCAAAATAAGACAAGCAAAAAATCAATGTATTTCTAAAATGTAAAGTAAAAGCTATAAAAACAATTTAAAGGAAAATTTAGGGGAAAAAAAAAAAAACAAGAAGGAAGAAGTTGAAATCCAGCATATCAACCTCTGTTTAAACAAATTGGAAGATTCGTGGTCTTCTGAAATCTGGCAGATATGGGATTTAGCACGACAATACTCTGCAATTACAGATAACAAGTTGTAGGGGCTGTTTGCATGGATCAAGAGACGAAAGCAGAATTGAAGATTGTGCACATACGGTCTTCTTTTGTTGATCCCTTCAAAAGAACAAAAAAATGAAGCTTTTGATTTGGATTGTGTACTAGGGATGTGAATGATGTTCTTGTTCTGGGTTCTTAGATTAATAAATGAAACAAAGAAGAAGATGAGGTAAAATGAAATTGGTAGTTTGTTGAGAGTGATAAATGGAACAAAGAAGAAGATGGGTTTAAACGCTCAAAATGAAATAGAGAGGATCTTGGGTTCTGTATTCACTGCCTCACTATTAACTTTACCCGGGAATTCTTCGCGCGTAAAACTGGAAATAAAAATAATTTTCTTTAAAATTTACTGTAAATATATTCTATTTTAACTTTTAAATTCAACTAATTAATTTTACTATTTAAATACTAAATAAAAATAATATATTAACAAAGCAAATTTAATCATCATGGAATTATATTTTTCTTTATTTATTAAATTAAAATGATTTTGTCAAAATTATTAATGGTAAATATCCTAAATGATTTACACATGACCCCGGTTCCGATTCCTCTGTTCTGGTCTACTTCTATCGATTTTTTTTTTTTAAAATAATAGAAAACCTCTCAAAACTAATAGTTATTAATCCTTATGAAGAACTTATTGTGACAAAACAAAATTTATCTCGATAGATGACCACTTTGGACGAATAAAATGATCCATATTGCCTTATTTTCTAATTTATATGGTAATTTAATAATTAATCTATCTTTAAGGAAAAACTTTAAAAAAAAAAAAATTCAATAATTTTCAACAAAATTAATTAATTATTATTACTTTAAATAAAAGGAAAACCTATTGGGATAAAACAAATTTGTCCCAATAGACAGTCTATTGGGACGAATAATTTATTTCATCCCAATAGAATGTCTATTGGGACAAAAATATTTCATCCCTAAAGGTCTTGTTAGATTTGTAATTTTTAGGGACGAAAAATTTATTTCGTCCCAATAGGCATTTTATTGGGACAAATTCGTTCGTCCCTAAAGGTTTTCATCAGGTTTGTGTTTTTTTGGGACGAATAATTTTTTCATCCCAATAGACATTCTATTGGGACGAAAAAAAATCATCAATATAAGTTTTCGTCCCTATAGGCCAAATTTGTTGTAGTGATGGTTGTATGAATGATATCAATCTACACAAAATTGAAAAACAATTATACAATTATGAACATATTAAAGAATGGAAACAAAACAAGACCAAAAGAATATGTACCTTTACACAAAAGAATGTATCTCTCTATTCTATTGAAGATATAATAACATAAAAAGGAGTGTGTAATATAGAATATCAAAAAAATGACCGCGTGGGGTTAGTTTGTATGCGCTCTTTGAGTTTTTGGTGCTAGGTCCACGCGCCTCCTCTTCTGAGTTGGTTTCCTCTGTTTCTTCTTTTTTTCTTGCCGTTTCTAGCCGTTTTCCCTCCGATTTGCCATGGAACCCATAAGTGGAACCTTTGTTTTCTCAGCTCAACACCCACCCGTGAGTAAGTTGGGCGTTGATTTGACTACGAGTGTGGATACTGGTGCTACCGCGAAGCGACCGAGAGCTGACTCTGATTCGCTGGACCGTAACGATATGGAGAATGTTCCTCTGCGAAGAGATGCAATGGGTAGTTTTAAGTCGTTGCTTATGAATATGGCGAATCCGAGTTCATGGTCTAGGTCTGAAATTACGAAGGAGAAGCTCAAAATTGCTCAGGAGGATATTCAAATCTCAGAAGGTCCTACTGGTCCGATGATGACGCTTTCAACTAATCTGAAGGAACAATTGCAAAAACCATGGGTTAATGCATTACTTTTAAAAAATATGGGGCGTGCACACACATTGAATTTTATGTTAGCCAAGCTTTCTCAGAAATGGTCTCTCCTTGGGCAATGGCAACTCACAGATCTTGGTGAGGGGTATTTTGTTGCTCGATTTCAGGTTAAAGAAGATTTGGAGTATGTGTTGACAAATGGTCCATGGGTAATTTTGAACCAATATCTGGTTGTGCGGAGATGGAGGCCGAATTTCGTTCCAGGTGAGGACACCATCCAGAGTATGCCTATTTGGGTCAGATTATCCAAGCTTCCTATGGAATGGATGGATGCTGAACTGCTATGGAACATTGGCGGAATGTTGGGACAGATGTGCAAAGTCGATCCTGTTACTCTGAACCAAGCTCGTGGCAGATTTGCTCGAATTTGTGTGGAAATTGACATATCCAAGCCTCTTATTGCCACCCTTAACATTGATGGGAGATTAATAAGGGTTGAGTATGAGAATCTGGGTTCTATATGTTTCAAGTGTGGTCGTTATGGGCATAGCAAGGATGTGTGTAGAGAAGGACTGGTGGATCCTACTCATGAGGAACCAATTGATAGCCACAATAATAAGATGGATTCAGATAAGGAGGAGCCAGTCTATGGTCCGTGGTTATTAGTTTCGTATGGCAAACAGGGAAATAGATTCAATAAAGGAAAATCAGGTAGGAATGGCAGTGGAAACATTAGTGCTAGGAGGTCTGATGGAGGTGGGAATCCTAATATCCCTGATAATAATGGTTCCCCTGGGAAGTATTCGGGGAGTGGGAATGCTGGTGCTAGGAGGACTGATGGAGGTGGGAATCCTAATATCCCTGGTAATAATGGAGGCCCTGGGAGGTATTCGGGTAATGGGAATGCTAATGCTAGGAGGACTGATGGTGTGGGTAGTAGTGTTGGTTTGGACAAAACTGAGCAGTTGAAAGGGGATGCTAAATTTAAGAATCCTGGTTTGGCCAAACCCTCTAATGCTAGGAAGAGTAATGGTTCTAGGTTTGACGTTTTGAATGATGAGGGAGATGTGTTAATGAATGAAGAAAGCTCTCAGATATGTAACAATTCTGAGGAGGGAAGGAAGATTAAAGGAAAAACTGTTCTTACAGAAGTTACAAATCAGAATAATATGCAGGGGAGGAAAGCCAATAGGGCTCCCTCACAGAGCAGCAAGATTGTGGCCAAGAAGGGAATTAAAAAAATTAATACTGTACTTCATAAAGAGGCGGCCAACTTCACCAAAATCACGCCTAGCAGTGACAGAGACAACTCTTGCTCTTCTCTCCCTATAGAGCCAGGTTCTGATATTCTAGACAGTGCTTCGATTCTTAGGCATCTCCATAAAGAGGTAACTAATTTCGAAACTCAAATATCTGGTATGGATGGGATTACTGCTTCTTTGTCATAGAATGATACTAGTAATAATATAGTGGGTGTGGATAATTTTGAAACTGTTGCCTCTGATTTAAAAGAGGCGTTGGCAGTGATTTCGGAATAGTTTTCCGTTTCCTCTCTCTTTTTTCCCTATGATTTGTGTGTGGAACGTAAGAGGAGCAGGGAAGCAGGCTTTTTCGAGGAATATTGCTGATTTACGGGGGATGCATCATTTTGATGTCTTAGCTGTGCTTGAACCAAGAATTAGTGGTTCTAAAGCTACAAGTGTTATTAGAAAATTAGGCTTCTCTAGGAGTTTTGTGGTGGATGCTGAGGGTTTCTCAGGGGGCATTTGGCTTTTATGGGATGAGAGTAAAGTCAAGCTCCAAGTTATTGCTAGTTCTAGACATAGTGTGTCGGCTTTGGTTTATGATAATAATCATTTATGGATTCTTACAGTTGTGTATGCGAATCCGTGTATTACCACTAGGAAACTTCTTTGGGGTTATTTGGATGCCATCAGAAAGTGTTTCTCCTTGCCTTGGCTGGTGTCTGGAGACTTTAATGAAATTATCAATAACTCTGAAAAGAGAGGAGGTAGACCTACTCATTCTAATAGTGGCTTTGGTGGTTGGGTTGATAGGAATGAGTTGGTCGATTTGGGTTTTTTGGGACCTAGGTTTACTTGGATGACTAAGAGGGGTATAGGTGAGGAAATTTGGGAAAGACTTGATAGAGCTCTTTGCTCTATGGATTGGAGGATTCAATATGGGGAGGGGTTTGTTAGACATCTTCCTAGAGTTATGTCGGATCATTGTCCGATTTTAATTCTTCTCCAAAGTAACCAATTACCTAAGTGTTATTGTAAGCCGTTTAGGTTTGAATCTATGTGGTTCAAACACAAGGATTTTGATGAGTTTATTCGTAATAATTGGAGATGTCATGGGGTTCCGATTATGGAGAGTATTCATAAGCTTACGGGAGCTCTTAAAGTTTGGAACAAGGAGACTTTTGGCAACATTTTCTATCAAAAAAGGAAATTGCTTGCTAGGATCCAAGGTATACAAAAGTATCTTAGTGTGAAACCTTATCCTTTTCTCTCTAGCCTTGAGGAGACTCTTTTGAATGATTATAGGGATATTATTGAGAGAGAAGAAATCTTTTGGCAACAAAAATCTAGGAATTGTTGGCTAAAAGAAGGTGATAGAAACACCAAATTTTTTCACCTTTCAACTGTGATTAGAAGGCGAAGGAATAAGATTGAGGGTCTAAGGAAAATGGATGGTAGTTGGACTGTGGAAATTGAAGATATGAAGGCTGAAACAGTGCAGTATTTCCAAGGGCTGTTTTTGGAAAGGCAAAGCTCTGGTTCGTATTCCCATCTCCCTTTGTTATTTCCTAAAATTAGTATATCTGAGGCAGCAGATCTCTTTGTGGCTGCTGATGAAAATGAAGTGAAAAATAGTTTGTTTAGTATAGGTGGAATTAAAGCCCCTGGACCCGATGGTTTCCCTGCCATTTTCTTCCAAAAGTTTTGGACCACTTGCAAAGGGGAGTTAATGGATTTGGTCTCGAGCTGCTTTAGGGAGGGATGTATTCCTAGCTTGCTGAATAGTACTCTTATCTCCCTCATTCCTAAAATCTCCAATCCCACTAACCTCTCCCATTTTAGACCTATTAGTCTTTGTAATACCTCTTATAAGATTATTAGCAAAATCCTTGTCCAAAGATTAAAAGGCCTTCTCCCTAATTTGATTAGCCCTAACCAAGTGGCCTTTATGCCGGGAAGACAAATTCAAGACAACATTGTAGTTGCACAGGAGGTGCTTCATAAGTTTAAAACTGTTAGGGGTAGAAAGGGGTGCATTGCTTGGAAGATTGATCTTGCCAAGGCCTATGATAAGCTCCAATGGAGTTTTATCAAACTTGTTCTTGAAGAAATTGGCATTGTGGGGGGTTTAAATAACCTTATTATGAGCTGCGTTACGAGTGTGCAATATAAGGTGGTTCTAAATGGTGAATTATCCAATAGTTTCCAACCTAATTGTGGGATTAGGCAGGGAGATCCCCTATCCCCCTACATTTTTGTGTTATGCATGGAAAAGTTGTCTCATATTATTCACCAAAAACTGTTGTGTGGTGACTGGAAACCGGTGAAGGTTTCTAGAGGTGGGCCGGATATTTCGCATCTTTTCTTTGCGGACGATCTAATTCTATTTGGCCAAGCTTCACTCCATCAGGCTAAGATCATGAGGGAGGCTCTTGAAGTGTTTTGTGACATTTCTGGACAAAAGATTAGTTTTCCTAAGTCCAGAGTTCATTGCTCCACTAATGTTAGTCGCGGGTTTGCTAAAGAGTTGGCGGATGCTTGTGGCTTTCCTATCACTCATAATTTAGGAAATTATCTTGGTGTCCCGCTCATTCATGGTCGGGTTACGAAGGGAACCTATAATGAGATCATTGAGAAGACCCAGATTAGGTTGACTGCTTGGAAGATTGCTTCGTTATCTCTTGCAGGCAGATGTACTCTCATTAGAACTGTCACTTCTGCCCTACCTACCTATGCTATGCAGTCTATCAAATTTCCTACGGATGTTTGGAATACTCTTGATAGATTAAATAGGGATTTTCTATGGGGAAGTATCTCTGATAAAAGGAAAATTCATCTTGTGAAGTGGGATACGGTGTGTTTACCTAAAAAGCTAGGAGGATTAGGTATTAGAAAGATGAAATTGATGAATCAGTCCCTTCTTGCTAAAACTGGTTGGAGGCTGATCCAGAAGGATTCTGGCCTTTGGGGCGAGATGATTAAAGCTAAATATTTTAAAGGGGGCTGCTTAACCATCCAGGTTTCTACTTCCAAGACCTGTTCTAGTACTTGGAAAGGTCTCACTTTTGGGGCTAAACTTATCACTGAGGGTGTTTATTGGAGAGTTGGCAATGGGCTCAAGGTGAATTTTTGGACTGATATTTGGCTGCCTGATTTGGGTAAGCTACAAAATTTCGCTTCTTGTATTATTTCTGAGGACCAAATCAAGGAAAAGGTCTGTGTGTATTTGACTGATAGGCAATGGAATCTGCAGAAGTTGTATTCGGTTCTGCCTGGGACTGTTGTGAACCGTATCTTCAGCATACATATTGCTAGAAATTGTATTATTGAGGACTCTATTATTTGGGGGCTTTCCAATAATGGGGATTTCTCTGTTAGTAGTGCGTATAGGTCCCATTTTCAGATGGAGGCAGCTGATGCTTGGAAATGGTATTTCATTTGGAATCTTAAGTTACCTCCTCGTGTCACTTATTTCCTTTGGACTCTCCTTCATGGGAAGTTACTTACTAATGAGCATAGAGCTATTAGGGGTATTGGTGTGGATCCTATTTGTGAGAGATGTAGGGTGAGTAATGAAGATTTGGATCATGTTTTTAGAAAATGTTATGTTTCTTGCAGAGTTTGGGAGGACATTTGCAAAGATATCACTAAAAGTAATGCTTATATGATGGATTGGAGTAGCTGGCTGTGGGATAATCTCAAGAGCAACACTATTGTGTTGGACCGCATGCCTAGTCACCTCATGTTTGCTGTTTCTCTGTGGTACATTTGGAAATGGAGGTGCGAGATGGTTTTCAATCCGACCTTTATTCTTCCCAATTGCCCGGGTAAGATTATTCTGAATTATGTTAATGTTTGGCTGGATGCTAATTCTACTAGGGAATGCAGTATTGTTAGGGATAGTTGCCTGATCTCTTGGTCTCCTCCTCCTTTGGGTTGGGTTAAATTAAATGTTGATGGGAGTCGGAAGGCTGAGCTGGGCTCTATTTCGGCTGGAGGAGTGTTAAGAAATGAGAGGAAGGTCTGGCTGGCTGGGTTTGCCTTAAATAAGGGAGCTGGAAACGTTATTGAGGCCGAATTGTGGGGTGTGTATGAAGGGCTCCAGTTGGCTTGGAGGGCTGGTTACCGTAAATTGTGGGTGGAATCTGATTCGCTTTGTGTGGTTCTTCTCCTGACTAATCCCACTCCTTTGAACCATCCCCTTTTCAGCATCATTGAGGACTGTAAGAAGCTGTTTGTGATGAGTTGGAGCTATTCTATTCATCATATTTACAGGGAAAGCAACAGAGCTGCTGACTTCATGGCTAAGTTTGGCCATTCTCTGGATTTGGGGCTTACTCTTTTTGAAGACCCTCCTACCCAGATTGCTACTATCTTATCTGATGATTTTAATAAGTTTGCTGTTGCTAGGCTGATTGCTAGCACTTAGGTTTTTTTGTTGTTTGGGCTGCTGTAGCCCCCCCTCTTACCAAAAAAAAAGATATAATAACATAGCCTTAACATTGACACGTATGAGAGCTATTTATAGAAAATAGTGGAAATTGAAGAGTTAGTAATGGAATTTAAAATTTTAGAAAATGGTGAAAATGAAGAGTTATTAGTGGAATATGAAACATCTTAATTAAGATTATCATGTGTGATATCTATCTATATCTATATAATCGATATCTATATAATACCTTAAAATCAATTGAATCAATACACTAATCACATTAAGTGATATTAGAAAATTAATATTACAGTAGTTAGTAATAGAAAATTAGTGGATATTAGAACATTAATATTATATTAGTAGAATATGAAGCAAACAATCAGAAAATGAAAATCAACGCATTGAGTAATAAATTAGTAAGCATTCAAATTTGACAATTATCATGAGAGACTAATGGACTCCAATAGCCATGTATGCATTTTTTAACCTTGAATGGATTAATTTAAATTGGATATTATTATTCTATTAATTAGAGAGATTTGACCGGTTATTAGTGAGAGAGAATAGTCTTTGAGAAAATCAATAAAGAAGAATTAATGGACCAATGAATTTAATGCCACAAATTCTTATTAGTAATTAATATGGTCAAAGCTCATCCTATTAACACTTAATAATTAATAAAATTTTAATGATAAAGCCTCTATACGATGACACATGTCAATGTGAGGTTTCATTTTACTATATTACTAGTTTGTAGCTCGCACGATGTGCGAGCAGAGTAAAATATAATTTTATTATATTATATAGATGTATTTATTGAAAATATTTATTTTAAATATAAAAGGGGAAATAAAGAAAGAAAAGGAAACCCTACTCGGTCTTCACTACTCTTACCACTTCCCACGCAACATTTTCTTAACCATTACTGGCCTCTACTCTCTACTCAGTACTCACTACTCTTCCCACAACAAATTCGTTGACACTGAGACTTAACAAAGTCGGTGTTTGAAGGTTTGAAATAGAAACAGAGTTGCGATTTGCGTTGGTGTTTGTTGTTCTTATCTGATCTGTTTTTTGGATCAGAGAAGAGAGAGATTTGCTTAAAAAAAAAGTAAAAGCAAAAGTTGTTTAAAAAAAAAAAAAAAAAAAAAGGAGACAGAGGTATTCTTAGTATCTGATACCAGGTTCACGTGACCTAATATTGTGTGATCTGCCAGGAGTCGTGTTTTTATTTTATTTTTTTATAACTTTGTGGCTTGTGCAGTTGTTGCATGCCGAGATAGGAAGCGGGGAACAGAGGCGTGCTTGGCCTTCCTTTTGATTTGGTCTGGTGACGAAATATATATATATTATTTGGAGACCACGGTCCTCTTTATTTCACTTACATGCATGGTAGTAGAAAAGTGAAATTTGGAATTTATTATTATTATTATTATTATTATTATTTTGATCACTTGTTAAAAGTTGTAAGTGGATTTGCCAAGAAATACAAAATAAGTATTACACAAACCTTTTGTTTATGTAACTTTTAAAATCCTAAAGCTTTTGCTATGAGTCTCTCTCTTGGTTTTCTCTGAAACGTTGTTTTCTCTGATTCCTAAGGTGTGAGTTGTGGGCAGTCTCCAATCTTTTTACGATGAACTCGAAAGAATTGGAATTACTTTGTGGTGCTCTTTCCATTACGGAAAAGGAGAGACCAGTGGGTACACTAGATTATGATCTCAAGGCTAAAGGGGAACGTGTGCTAGCCTTATGTTTGGTTGGTAAGGTATTAACTACTAAGGTAGTTAATAAGGAGGCTTTCATTAATGTCATGCATTCAATTTGGAAGACCAGTGAGGAAGTGGAGATTGAGGCTTTGGAAGGGAATGTTTTCGCTTTTCATTTCAAAACCTCAGAGGATAGGAAATACATCCAATCAGGTGGTCCATGGTCTTTTGACAGAGCTTTAACTGCTCTTGAGGAACCCACTGGAGCAGGGGATATTGCTCTTATGAAATTCAATAAGGTGGAGATTTGGGTCCAAATTCATAACATACCTCTTATATGCAGTGTTCGAAAAAACGGTCTGGGTGGCCGCCTAGACGCTGTGTGGCCTTCCACCGTACCGAATCTAGGAATTTCAGCCATAAAAATCGGTCAACGAAAGTCAACGATAGTCAACGATGGTCAATGGAAAATCGGCCGAGTTGGACCGATTTTTAAGAGATTAATCGGTCTAGGCGGGGTCAAAATCGTTGACCCGCCTAGCCCGTTTTTTTTTTTTTTTAAAAAAAAAGTCTGAAAATCAAACCTAAAATCCATACCAGATCGTGAAAATCAAAATCATAGACCAAAACCCAAAATAGAACCCAAATCAAACCTCTTCCAGTCGTCGATAACAGCAGAGATCCACCAAAACTGCACCGAGATTTAATGGTGTTCTTACTTCTTACAAATTGAATCAATGGATAAA
Organism: Acer yangbiense; assembly: GCA_008009225.1. Taxonomy (NCBI): domain Eukaryota; kingdom Viridiplantae; phylum Streptophyta; class Magnoliopsida; order Sapindales; family Sapindaceae; genus Acer; species Acer yangbiense. The sequence goes on from CM017769.1 coordinate 789,430, forward strand.
ATATGTGCAAAATCAACGCACAAATTTGATTCGAGTGTTGTTGACAAACAAAACCCACCAAGATTTAGTGAAAAATAACTCAAAAACAAGCTTAAATGGAGGAGTGAGAAAGCTTGAAATGAGAAAAAATGGTGGAAGAATCGCGAGAGAGAGAGAGAGGCGTGAAACTGTGAAGAAAGAGAAGAAAAATAAAGATTTTTTTTTTACTTTTATAAAGCATATTTATAAAATAACAAAAGACACCCTCTCTCAATGTAAAAATTTTAAATATTGATAACTCTTATTTCTACACGTTGTGTAGCCCATTACTTTTATCTTTTATGCTTGTTTTCCGGGTAAAACCGGGTATTTAATGTTTTAAATAAGTGTTTCAGGTAATTTTTCACCACAGGGGCTATAGTGCAAAACTGGCAAAATATTGGGGCAAAAGTGTAATTTTTGAAACTTGGATTCTGTGCCCCATTTTTGCGATTAGTGGCCGCAGAAAAGGGCGCAAAAAGGGACCAGAACTTCATTTTTTTGTAATTATGCGGTCCATGACCGCAGAATAGGGCGCAAAAGTCAAGGCGGAAATTCTGACGAAAGTTTCCTGCAGAATACTCAACTTGCGGGGGCCATATCTCTCTCCTTCAATCGAACTGGGTTTCGTTCTTTATATGGTTGGAAAGGTCTAGAAGTCTTCTTTCCAACGGTTCTTCAAGATTGCGATTCCGACGTTTGTGGAGAGAGTTATGCCCGTTTCCGTAACGGTGCGCACTGCTGGAAAGTCACCCGCAAGACCCCCCAAAAATCAGCCACTTAAGGGCATTTTCGTCCTTTCCCCCATTTCTGACCTAAACCCTTCTCCCCACTATATATATCCCCTCTTCTCTTCAGTTTTTTCACAGACCCCCTTTCACTCCCTCTCTCTCTCCTCCGCCCAACTCTTTCTCTCTCTTCCATCTTCTTCATCCTTCTTCACATAATAAGGAGAGACCCATGCTCCCATGGAGGTTTTTCCTCCATGGGAGCTCCCTATACATCTCCACAACCCCGTTTTACACTTCCTCCATCCATTTTAGGGCAGATTGCAAGGAATAGGAGTGGTCTTTGGACCAATTTCGAGCTAGGAAAGCTAGGAGCTTTTTTTTGGAGGATTTGTCTTCAAAGGTTGTCTCCTTTTTACTCATTTCTTTGTATTTCTTGCTTCTTTGATGTGTAACCCCGATTTGGGGAATATTGTAAACCCTACACTTGTGTTATATATATTGGTTGTTCTTAAATTCTTGTGGGTTTTGTTTCACTCTTTGTTAATTTCATGAATTGAGCTTTAATTGCGATATCCATGTGTGTGGAGGTCCGAAATTGATATGTGTCCATGATTGGGATTAGGAGTAGAGTAATTTAATATAGGAGTAGTGTAATTTAACTTCCCATGATTGTTGATTGATTGATGGATGACTAAAATGCTATGTTTAGAGTAATTGGAGTGTTAGAGATTTAGCTCCAAAGAGTGGGAAAGGTTTCAGTTCAGGCAAGTTAGTTGCTAAATTGGCCTTGGTTCAAATCCTTGTGCTTAATGGGTCTTTTTAAGACACAATTGTCCTTCCTTGGCCGGATTGGGTGATGAATTGATTTTGGGAGAATTCCCAAATCAAGAGGATGAACCCTTAACCTATATTGAATGGTCTTAATGAATAATAACCGACTTATTGCACATTGTTGTTTGGTAAACTTGTTTCTCATGTCTAGCCATCCTAGGGAGATTGATAAAATCGAATCCGTATCTAGAGTAAAGATAAACTGAATTCCTCTTGTGCTTGTCTAGTTATATGGTATTTCATTGCTTAATGCTTTCACTCGGTTAGCCACCTTGTGGATGATATTTAGGCTATGTGTTATATATTGCGTGGTTCACATTAACATATCCATCGTGATATCCTCTACATTTGACCAGACAGTGAGAGATACACTAGGCTGGCGTGTAGAGCTCGTGTGTGTGTCCCACAGTCCTTAATGAATCCAAGCATTTATGCATGGATGTAATTTCTAAGACATCGAGAGAGATTAGAGATTAATTAAGGGGACACGAGCATATAACATACGTGTTGTATGGGTATCTCGTATTCTTAATGCTTTCACTTGGTTGCCATCCCATATTTGGTTAGCTATTGTGAATGAATTATTGGCTGTAGTATGGCTCACGCGATTGCGCATTACATGCCCAACGAAATAACCAATGTATATGACCAGACAGTGAGAGATACACTAGGCTAGCATACAGGGCTCTTGTGTGTGTGCCACGGCACTTAATGAATTCATGTGTACTTTGTATGTGTGGATGTGATTTCTAAGACTCGAGAGAGATTAGAGATCAATTAAAGGGACACGAGCCTATGATATACTTGCATATTGAGGGACTAAGTGAGTCTAGTGCTTAATTATGAGGATTGTTACGGTTGAGTCATTGCCCTAGTGTTACCATATTTCATGCATCTCTCCATTTCATCCTATCCATGTATATATTATGGTAGTTAGTTTATTTATTTATAATATTATTTACTTTTCCGCAACCGCAACACACGAGTTCTCTCGGCGTGTTGTAATAATAGCTAGAACCGGTGACGGTCGGTGAATCCCACCTCCCTGCGGAACGATACCCTCACTTGCCGCTGTGCTAGTCTCTGTGACTCGCGCGCTAGCGAGGTCGAACTTAAATGTTCATCTTTTGACCGACATTGCAACGACGTGTCGTCAAATATACAACAAGAAGTAAAAACTATATTAAAGAGGTACAAGACATAAAAACAAAATGGGAATTATGTTCATGATTTTGTTTGAATTTCATCATAATATGAGTTTTATTATTTGTTTTACAGGTAGGAAAAAATATGAAAAATTATAAATAAATAATAAATAAATAAATAAATAACTAGCCGCCTAGAAATCCGCCTAGGCGCCGACTAGGCCGCCTAGGCGCTAGGCGCTGGTCCACCGCCCGACTAGCGCCTAGCGTTTACTAGAACACTGCTTATATGTATGACAGAGGAATCGGGTCATTTCCTAGGAGCTATGATTGGAGAAGTTAAGGATGTCGACCTTCTTGCGGCTAAATCTATGGGTGGGAGATTCATTAGAGTCAGGGTTATTATTTCTTCAGACGATTCACTAATGAGGAGTGTTAGAGTTGATTTACTTGGCACAGGGGAGATTACTACCATGCTACTTAGGTACGAAAGGCTTCAGGATTATTGTTTCAAGTGTTGTCGTCTGGGCCATTCCTTCACGGAATGCTCTGAACCAGGTCCTGGTAAAGAGGCTACAACAGAGGCCATGGCTAGATTGAATGTCTAGCTTCGTACAGACAGCCCTCCCAAGCGCATACATAACAGAAGAGGCCCATTTGGGAGGCAGAGTTGGGGAAATCAGAATGGTGTTCCATATTCTAGGGCTGACCACGGCAATTGGCGAGCTGGTATATCAGGGAGGAAACCACCGGATGTTTCTTCAGGCGGCCACGGTGGGATTGGGAGGAAGCGGTCTGATCCAATGACAGGGGTGAGTCGTCATCCGCATGTCAGCAGGCAGGATAGCCAAGTGGGGGGATTGCCGGAGGGTCAAGTGGGGGTGCAACACAGCATCGAGCCTTGCACGAATTTAATGCGAACCGACGCAGCAATTAATGTCTTGGGGGGAGACAAAATTTCTGAAATCAATTTCAAAGTTGGGAAGGAGAAGCAAGTTCAGGCGGCAGAGGTTATTTGTCAACAAACGCCACCTCATTCGGACATTCAGTTGGGCCAGTTTGATGGGCCAGCCCTTGTGAACCGAATGATGGTGGACTTGCCTATCGAATCGGGCCCAACTAGGGTAAATGATTCTAGGCCAACTTCTGGTCTGGTTCTAAAGAGTGATATTGCTGACCCCAGTTTCTTGGCTTCTTCGTCTTTTTATACCAATTTGCTTAGGAAGGAAAATACCTCTGTTGCTACTTCAAAGACTCTTCCTTTCTGGAGGCTACTGCTTCCGCTTCCAGCACATTCGTTTGGAAAAGTATTATCTGGGGCAAGCAAATCCTCAACAAAGGCACAAGGTGGAGAATTGGCAATGGCTCCTCTGTTGCTATTTACAAGGACAGGTGGCTGCCGCGATCAGCTGATTTTAGAGTCACATCTCAGCCTGTTCTGGGCATTGCTGCTACGGTGAACAGCATTTTCTCTCCTTCAGGTGGCTGGGATAGATTTCGTATTATGCATCTTTTCGATAAAGCTGAAGCTGAGGACATTTTGAGTATTCCTGTTGGGTCGGGTGATTATGTTGATACTTTGATCTGGCATCATGATATCTCAGGTAACTATTCGGTTTCCAGTGGCTATAAGGTTTGTCAAACTATGGTCGACATCCCCTCTTCTCCTTTTTCCTCGAATTTCAACGGCTACTCTTCTTGGTGGAAGTCTCTTTGGAAGGCCTGCATTCCTCTAAAGGTCAAAATATTTATTTGGAAGGCCTGGCACAACTGGATCCCTACCACAGCTAATCTCACCAGAAGAGGAATTAATACTGATGGGGCTTGTCCTCGGTGCAAATTGGGGGAAGAATCCACGCTGCATGCTCTCTGGAATTGTAAGAAACTGAGACATATCTGCAGGGAATGGGGAGAGGAACATCCTGGCTTTCATGGTAACTTCCCTACTTTCATGGATTTCATTTACGAAAGTTTCAGGATTTTATCTAGTCAGAATTTTGGTTTGTTGTGCACTGTTATTTGGCGAACCTGGTTTGTTCGAAATTCTCATCTCTTTGGTTCAAATAAGCCTGTTTTTCTCTGCTCTGTTAGTTGGTGCAAGTCTTTTTTTGTTGGATTATAACAGTAAGAATGTGCAGTTTGTCCAGCCTTCCTGCTCTTCTATTTCTTCCGGTCTGTTATGGTTACCTCCTGCTCCTAATTTGTTCAAGATTAATTGTCGGGCCATTTCTGATTTTGTAAATAGTAGTACAGGTTTGGGTATTATTATCAGGAATCATGGTGGGATTGTTTTAGCCTCTTGTAGCCTTTATCAGGATTATGTTTTGGATTTCATGGCTGCCAATTCTGTTGCTATTCTTAAGGGGTTTCAGTTTGGGGAGTCTTGTGGCCTGTTTCCCTTTTGTGTTGAATCTGATGCTGTTAATGTGGTGGGTCTGGTCAATCAAGGTGGCTTCTCTAATGCTGCGTGTGGCAACATTGTGAGTGATATTCTCAAGATTATGAAGGTGCTTGGTTACTCCTCTGTCCTTACTGGGAAGAAGGGTTCGAACAAGTCTGCCTTCGCGCTTGCCAGACAGGCTCTTTCGAGGAAGTCGAACCTCATCTGGAGGAGGCAATGTCGCTGATTGTTTGCTGCTGTTCGTTCTTTCTTGTTGCTCTTTTCCCCTTTTCTGGGGTGTTGCTGTTGTTCCTGTTTCTGCTCTTAGGAGCTGTCAAAAAAAAAAAAAAAGTAAGTGGATTTGCCTTTTTAATTGTATATGAACATGGGTTCGTCTATCGGTATATGAACATGGGTTTAAAATTGTTGACTACTTGACCGGGTCAGTCAAACGGTGCAGGTTTGGGGCACACGGATCGGGTTTGGGGTGGAAGTTTTTGACCCAATCGGGTCACGAGTTGGTTTGAGGTATCTTTTAAAAATCGGGTTTCAGGTTTGGAGCAGATCGATCCGGCCTCGACCCACCCCGTTGCCACCCCTAGACATAAACACAAAATAAGTCTCTTGTCTTTTTTTTTTTTTTCAAGCTTTTAGTCTAGACTTATTTCCTTGGGTCAAGACTTAATTTTCCTTTGATCAAGACTTTTTAAGTTTTTGACTCAAGATTAATTATTTATGGAAGTTTTTCAAAATTTGTATTATTTTTTTTCATCGTCCTATTGATTCCTTTATTTATTTATTTATTTTTAATTTTTTTTTTGTCTCATTCTCGCATTTCGAATTTCTTCAACCATTTAATTATTTCCTTCAATCGTTTTAAATTCCTCTACAATTTCATTTTTCTTGAGTTTAAGTGAGAGAGTGATTGACAAGAGAGATAAAAGAAAAAGAAAAAAAAAAAGATAAAGTGAAGTCAATAAATATTTTTATCAATTATTATACTTTGATGCTATTAAAAACCAAGTTATTACTTAATTATAATCTCACAAAATCAGTTGAAAATTGATACGTATATATATTTTCACTTATTATAAAGTGAGATAGGTACCCTTATAATCTATATAGAGGCCACATTGTTCAATAATTCTGAACATCGTACAAGGGTACCTCAATGGAATCGAGGAAAATGACACCTCACCAGAAATAATGGTCCCAAAATAAATACATCAATTAATGAAAATATTAGTCAAGAATCAAGATATGAATTTCAACCTTTTGGTGATCTATCACATCTGATATATATATATTTTTTAAATATATATTTTTAAAAAATTCAATTTTATCCTGCAATTTTAATAATTCATTTTTATTTTACCACATTTTCCAATTATTTTCTCAAATTTTTATCTTCTTATAAAATAAAATAATTCACTTTCTCTTGTACATTATTATCAACTTCTTAACTACCCTCAATTTGTGGTTACTTAATCAATTTTATTTTATATTAAATTATCTATTATTATTTTAAACTTTTATTATTTTTAATGGTTTTAGTTTGACATACTTAACACTTCCAATCAATAAACCCTAAAATCTCAAATTTTATTTTATTTTATTAAAATAGTACATCTACTATTATGATTCATTTTAATTTATCGATCTCTAGTATTTTTCTTTATTTTATAGTTTTAATTTATTTAGAATAATTAAATCACTAATTTACCAATATAGAAGAATAAAAAATTCAAAAACATATATAGTAATATTTATTAATCAATAAATTTAAAGAGAATTCACTATAAATACAAAATAAAATTTCTTATTATAAAAATTTGATAGTAATTTATTATTTTAAGAATAATTATTGTAATTTTTCATTGTTTATGTTATTTTTATTGTTATTATTTATTTTTCATTGTTTCATAAGAATAAATAAAAAAGTTAAAGAAACCTTCAATCCCAAGAAAAGTTGGGGTGGTGAGAGTAGTAAAATCAGCAGTGGTGATCAGAAAACAAAAGATAAAAGCGAGCCATGTTATAAAAAGCAGCAACATAATTGTCCAGAGAAGATAAAAGGTAGAGCTGTTTTGTGATCATGAACATCTCCAATATCTGTAGAAATAAGAGGCTCTCGATCCATGAATAAAATTGTAATAATATGATCTTATGATCATGTCAATTAATCAATAGTGTATATATATTTTGCAAGCTATGGAAAACAAAATGGGCACGTGTCACAAAGTTTGAAAGACACCAGAATTTCAGTATGTAGCTGACAGTCCAAACGGGGAGAAAAACTTGTATTAGAAGGTCTCATTGATGTGGTAATGGGACCGTATAATGAAAGTGTGCCAGATAGTATTTTAAAAAATATATTTTTAATCTCCTAATATAAATAACACATTTTCCTTGCACCTTCCAAACACTTATTTGAGAGTCTGTACAATGAGGTTAAAAATTTATTATGCAATTTAAAATTAAAATAATGTTATGAATATAAGATAATTTTTGTAAGGTATAAAAATAAACCTTGATAGTTGAACCCATCTTTTATCCATAGTGATCTACACACAATCAACACAACAATTAGATTATAAAAATAATAAAAAATAATAATAAAATAAAATAAAAAATCTAAGAAAATAAACAGATTTTCAAGTTATTTTTAATCTTTCTTTCTTCTATTATTTTTTTCTTTTTCCTTGTATTTTTGTTTTTACATTGTATAACAAAACAACATCTTCCTCTCTGTGCTAAGGTTAGAATTTTGACTTAACAAAATTCAATTTATTTTCTTGTAAGAGTGGCTAAGGTAGTTAAAATCAACTATCTAAAAACTAAAATCTCTACGGACAAGGAAAATTGAAACCTAAAATCCTTAAACCTAGTTAAAATCCCACAAAAGCCTTAAATCTAAAACCAAACATATATATATATATATATATATATATATATATATATATATATAAACAATAAAAATAATTAAATCAACAACTAAATCACTAATAATATATGGATATAAATTAAATACAATCCAATATCGAATTTAAAAATATCTAAAGTGACAACAAACCACCAACTAATCAAGAGAAGAAGAATATTTGGCAAGAATAACTTACCACAAGAAGCTGAAGAATAGACGGTGCAAAGAGGCATCTATAGGTCTCCATCTAATATCGGCAAGGTCTTGATGTACAATCTTAGTTGACTGAATATGGCCAAAGTGAGGGTTGATTAGAAAGTGAAAGCTGAAGAGATAAGGCTAGATTGGGATTTTATGGTGAAAGATATTTTGTGAATAGTTGCATAATGAAACTAACACTGAACCCATTTAGGATGTTACAAGTCACTTTTGAAAAAAGTAGCCACTTTAAATATGACAACATATCATTTTAGTTAAATCACAAGTTATATTTTACTAAACATGATCATTGTTATTACTATTAGTGATTAATTATACACGACCTATTTGAAGACAACCTACATGTCCTCAACACGTACTCATGAATAAACATTTCTAAACATTGACCTAAGTTGTCATTGGTCACACTTAATCAAAGTTAATTAACATCTTAAATTTGGCCTAGTGGTTACAATAATTCGGGATTTTAAGGAGAGGGAAAATGCTCGAACTCACAACCTCGTGTTGTAAGTGGATATTCAGATTGGATCTCCATTGTTTTAATTGTACTTAATTTATAACAAGTGAATATTTATTAATTAAGATAAACATAAATTAATATTTATATAAAAGTAATTATAAAAACTTGATCATAAGTCTTATGTTTTATGTTCTAAGGTTGCATATAGCTTAATAGGTACATTATCATGGTTGTATTGGAGAGTAAAGAAGATGACAGTGACATGTCCGAGCCATACGTCAGGGGCGGACTCACCTTCACTTGCAGACCAGGTGAGGCAGTGCCCTATCTCAAATTTAAAAAGAAAATTAAAAAAATTGTTTATATATATTTTAATTAGCACTTGTAATAGCATGTTACCATTGGTAGTAACACAATTGGTAGTAACATTCCTTTCACTTTGTAATTCTGGGTTCAATTCCCACCATTTGTATTTTTCAAGAAAAAAAAAATATTTAACAAAAAAAAATTCAATTTTATCTTGTAATTTTAATAATTCCTTTTATTTTACCATCTTTTCCAATTCTTTTCTCAAATTTTGATCTTCTTATAATAAAACAATTCACTTTCTCTTGTATGTTTTTGTCAATTTCTTAACTACCCTCAATTTGTGGTTAGTTAATTCAATTTTATTTTATATTAAATTATCTATTATTATTTTAAAATTTTATTATTTTCAATAGTTTTAGTTTGACATACTTAATATTTCCAATCAATAAACCCTAAAATCTCAAAATTTAATTTATTGTATTAAAACAGTACATTTACTATTATGATTAATTTTATTTTATTGATCTTTAGTATTTTTCTTTATTTTATAGTTTTAATGTTGTTTGTATAAAATGAGGAGAGAGAATTCGGCAATCTGGTTCAATTAGATTGATATGGAAATAACTTGATTTTCATGTTTTTAATGATAAAGGAAATTAATTAAGGAATAATCTCTAAAAAGATATATTCCTAATTAAAAACCGAATTCTGTTTTCTTAGTGATCAAGAACAAATTAATACTTCGGAGCGGCATTCGTCTATGTAGGACGCGCCCACACACGAGTCGTGTGCAACCGAAGGTTCAAGGTCCAAGATTTGCAACCCCTGTGCATGCGAGAGAGAGCCTTTATACTACACATATTGTTAAGCTACTATCACACAATCACTTACATACCACGTATAAGTGTTTTCCCTAGCCAATGTGAGATGCACAATTTTCCCTACACTATGGGCTCACCCTAGACTTGATTTCTCATTCATCCATTAATCATTTTGTGAGTTTGAGTATACCATTTCGAAGCTCTCACGGAGGCAAATTCTAATATACTTTGATCTTCTATTTTCATGAAATCAATCATACCCAAATAGTGCTCTCAAAATGTATGTTCATCACAAAATTTCCAACATTTAATTTATTTAGAATCAATAAATCAATAATTTACCAATATAGAAGAATAAAAAATTCAAAAAATATATATAGTAATATTTATTAATCAATAAATTTAAAGTGAATTCACTATAAATACAAAATATAATTTGTTATTATAAAAATTTGATTGTAATTTATTATTTTAAGAATAACTATTGTAATTTTTCATTTATGTTTTTTTTTTTTTTTTGCTATTATCAAATCGTGCTCATATCATTTGGTATCAAAGCCGGTTATGAAGCACTTTTGCTAGGTTCGTGTTGAACTACCATTCTGTTGTTTGGAGCAATGAATTCATTCGGCAATTTAGAGGCTAAATTAATATGTGTTAGTATTATATATGGGCATAATATTATTGCATCGAATACTAATAGTTGGGTGATGGGTTAGTGTCGATATGTTGACCAACGCGGACGTTGGATCGGAAGCATGATAGAATGTTACGATCATGTTTTTGAGAAAATAAAAATAATATGTTTTTGAGAAAACAAAAAACTGATAGGATTCTTATCCTATTTAATCTCTATTGTTATTATTTGAATTTCATGTATTTGTTCTATAAATAGGACTTGCTATCAATAAATGAATGTATGAGTTAAAAATTAAAATCTATAAAAAAAATAAATAATATGATCTTATGATCATGTCAATTAATCAATAGTGTATATATATTTCGCAAGCAATGGAAAACAAAATGGGCACATGTCACAAAGTTTGAAAGACACCAGGATTTCGATATGTAGCTAACAGTCCAAACCGGGAGAAAAACTTGTATGGGACAGTGGCAATGAGACCGTCCAATGAATGTGTGCCACATGATACTTTAAAAAAATATTTTTAATCTCCCAATATAAATAACACTTTCATTGGATGGTATCATTGCCATGTCAATAAGATCGTTTCATGTAAGTTTTTCTCCCAAACTGGTGGATGATTTAAGAGCAGAAAGTCTTACTCGGACAAACCGTACGAATATTATGAACATGACCCACCACACCACCCCTTTGGTTGCAGTGAAATCGAAAAAAAATCTGATGAGAAATCGATTTTCTAAGTGCTAACTGCCACAGTACAGATGCCTTCCGTACTGTGAGATATCATGTATGGCTTTGTGAATGTGGGTGTGGTCCAATTTTCCACACCCATAAGTCATAACCCCTAATACAATTAATGTCTTATATTTTGATTAATTTGCACTTTCTTTTGTAACTTCGATTTTTACCACTCTGTTTTTGTACCATAATTATATAAAATCTTGCTTTTTTCTATATTAATTAACATAAATTTAACTAATTAGCACTAGTTAGAAATCAAATATGCAACATATAGAAGATTTTTAAAAAAATTTTTTTTTTACCAGATTTTATCTTTAATAATATTGAAGTTTATTCGCTTATTCTTGGCCACAAAACTTGGAAGTCAGTCACAGCCCTCATGTTGTCCATTATGATATGAGTTAAGTTTGAGATTTTATGGAATTACTTGGGATTGGAGTATAAATAATTATTTCATTTTTTAGAAAAATACTGAGATATATTTTAGTCAAATTGACAAAAGTTGAATCTCGATCGGCTAGATGTGAATTAAATAAAAAGGTAATTAATTTGCAAAATAAAAAATAAAATAGAAAAATTGGGAAAGATACAAAACTGAATGACAAATGGAATCTTCAAGTCTATGAATTTTTTTTTTTTTTTAAAATTTTTTTATTGGAAGTAACACCTGGTTACAATAACTGGATACCTGATCCAGACATCAACTACAACTGGGACCATCGAGATTATACATCGGGGAACAGCCCAGACTAAAGCTCCCTCAACAGGGAGAGAAAACCCAAACCCACAAACGGGAGAGGGACTGAAACAACCCAAAAACCCCAACCCACATACGTGAGGGGGACTGAAACAACCCAAAACCCTCACAAGGGGGAGGGTTGGACCAAACAAAAAAAACTAAAAACCTCACAAAGAGGACTGAAACAAGCCGACCAAACCAAACTTCGATCAGAGGAGGAGGAGATCCACGGCTGCCGGCAGGTGCTTCGGAGGAGAGGATCGGGCCGGATGAACAAGGACCACCGATCAGACAGCTCACACCGATGATAACACCCTAGATCTGGCCGGATCCAAGAGGATCGGCCGATCTAACAGCTGTCGGCATCGACAGGAAAAGGACCCGCCTGGTGGTGGCGCGAGAGGGACGGCCGATCGATCACCAAGGCCGTCGTAGCAGCCGCCGAAGACACCCATCTGACGGGAAGGCTTAGCGGGAGGAAGAAGATTGCCCGTAGGGACGACATCGCCGCCGTCTCCCGCTGCCACATCAAGAAAACGGCGACGAACTGAGGGAGGCGGCGAAGTAAGGGTTAGGGTTAGGTTGAGAGAGAAATAATAGAGAGAGAGTCGGTTACAATTAAAGGAAGTTGTTGTTAGATTCAAGTCTATGAATTAGGAAAGTTTGATTGACCAAATTATTTGACTAGTAGACCAAATCTTTTACTTTAATCTTTTGGACTAATTGCACAAACATCCCCTGACATTAGGCCTAATTGCACACATATGGAAGTTTTGTCCAAAATTACACATGAAAGTTCATTAAATACTCGAGGTGTGTTTATCAATATAAAGCTAGAGGGGGGGTGAATAGATTTTATCTAATTATTACCCAATTTTCGCATGCATGTCAATTTTACGAAAATACCCCTAGCAAGTCAACAAAACATACAAGTGTAATAAGATGCGGAAATAGTAAATGACACTTGATGTTTACGTGGAAAACCCAACCACTGGGAAAAACCACGGGCTGTTAAGTGCGCCACACTCGGACCTCGAAATCCACTATATGAAAAGACGGTTACACCCTCAAGTGATTCTCGGACCCTCACCCTAGATAACCTCAGGCTATGGACACTACCAATCGCCACTCTTGGTTCAATCCCTAGTGATATCCCCTGATACACTACTCTTGGCGTGAGCACCCTCTAATCTACCACGCGGGCATTTTATAGCGGCTCTAGTCCAATTTGCTTGAGGCCTAAGCACACTTAGCCCCAAGACTTCAATCTCTCAAAAGAGATGCACAACCCTATGTGAATATGTATGAATATTCAATTAATGCAATAAGAGCTAGGGTACTCTAAATGCTTACCTATGATTATAAGATGACAATATAATCAATCCTAGATATCACATATAGCTATATGACATGGCATATAACTTTAGCTAAGTAAAGGATCACCAATCCTAGATACAAAGCTATCATATAAAACCCACAAACATTCAAAGGATTAACTAGTTGATTAAAAAACAATCTATCAACCTAGTTATCAATACATCACACAAGAATGTTCATGGCATAGCTTTTAGGCAATAATGACCTAATCAAATAAGCTATGAACAATAATCTCAATCAATAAATGAGATCAATTAGCTAGATGGCATATGAACATTAAAGCCTAGCTAACAAATAAAAACCCAATCAACACATAATCTCAATCTTATATGTAGAAATTAATCTAAACACATATAAGTAAAATATGAGATAAAATTGATAAGTAGAAACACTAATTATGTAAGATAAAAGTGTTCAACAAATCATACCATGTGTGTTGAAGAAGTCCCATGCATTAGCATATGCTAGATGATCCTAGATGATGCTTAGATGAAGATTTATGCATGTGGGGATGGGTTTAGAGAGATAAAGATATGATCTTTAAGCTTTCTCTCTCAAGTCTCTCTAAATATCTCTCTAGGGTTCTTATGATCAAAGACTTGTATTCTGAACCAGAGATAAGGATGTATTTATAGAGACCAAAAACAGGGCAGGTGAAAATACAATTTTACCCTTGAAACGCACCGATCGGCGGTTTCATTCGGCGGCCAGGCCGCCGAAATGAACCGCCGAATGGCTCCCGTGTGGAACAGGGGAACTTCGGCGACTTCATTCGGCGGTATGGAAACCGCCGATCCCAACCGCCGTTTTGGACCCGAGAGATATATTTCAATCAGGTCTCATTCGGCGGTTTCGAACGGCGGCAAGGCCGCCGAACGTAACCGCCGATTCACCAAAAATGGTGAAACCAAGGAGAAGCCAAAGGCATCTCCACCGGCGATCATCGCGCAAATCAAAGCACATTACCGTGCACGCGCGGACGTTTCCGAACATCCTTAGGGAAACGAATTACTCCACACTAAAAGCTAACATACATGAAGTGCAAGTGTGGGTATTGAATGCATCCTAATGCCTAACATGTCATGGCATTATCATATAACAAGATGCAATCAATTCAACATGCAAGAAGAGATATTGAATAAATCAATAAAGCACAATGCACACAAAATATAAACACACCATACAAGAATAAGAGTTATGCATGTTGTGTGTGTGTGTGCAACTATATCTCTTCAAGCCAATGTAAGCACTAGATATATACCTTTGGTGCTTGTCCTCTTGAGGTCTTGGAAAGGGTCTTGATCTTCAACAAACACCTAGACTACCCTTACAACCAAACCCCAACATGTGGTTTGACCACGAAATAAGCCAATCAATAATGGGAATCCTTACAACACAAACCTCCCCTATTGTTAATTATGCACCGTTAAAAGTTAACTGCTGAGGGGCAAGCAAGTCTTTTAAGATGTTAATAAAATAAAGGATAATGTTACACATCCAACACTTTTGTCCAACACTTGTGTCCAACACTTGATGTGTCAATTGATGAGTGGATACACATTAATAATAATTTATCCATGTATCCACTCACCAATTGACACATCAAGTGTTGGACACAAATGTTGGACAAAAGTGTTGGATGTCTACCATTGTCCTAAAATAAAACCATTATTAGTTATTTTTATAATTCTTAATTAATTAATTTTTCTTTCAAAAGAAAAAAAGAATGGGTGAAAGAGATCAATTCCTCCATCCATCACACAATCTCAGCCATTGATAAATAATTATTAAATAAATAATTATAAAACAATTTTAAAAAAATAAACTTGAAGGCATCTGAGATAGATTCAAACGGATTTAGATCTCTTCCAGGACCAAGAGCTCCATCCACATGGATTTTCATCAAGCAAAAAACTTTTAAAAAGAAAGAAGATTGAAGAGATCTGGAAAAAAGAGATCTGGGGATCTCTTCTAAGAGCTTCATCAACGGAGTCAATGGGAGCTCCAGCGCCACTCTCATCTTAGCAACACAGTCGCCTCTCCCAAGGATCGAAGGGCATCCTTCCACGACCTGAATACCAACGACATCGCTACATGGAGATGCGGCAGCGTGAACGACGCTGCAGGTAGATAAGCCCTTGTTCCTCCATTCGCGACGGATCTGGGTCATCTCTCACTCAGACCACCACCAAACCACCATATCTCTCTCTATCTCTCTCTGTCATCTGGGTTCGATTTCGACCCAAAAATGGAATCGAACCAAATATGGGTTCGAAACACATCTAGGTTTGACCTAGAACTGGAATTGAACCACTTATGGTTTCGACCCATAATTGGAATCGAATCACATTTGGGTTTGATCTAAAATTGGAATTGAATTAGAACTGGGTTCCAATTTTTGGTCACCTCTTCTAAATTTTTGTTCCAATTTTTGAAATTCTTAATACTTGTACTTCCTGACTTCCTGTTTGGTGGTGCATGAGAAATATACGTTATGAATAAATTGTAGTTGATTGCATGAGAAGACATGATTTGTGCTTGAATTTGATGAAAATGAGTTTTGTTGATCTGTTGTGTTTATGTTTGCCTTGGATCGAAAAAAACAAGCAGTGTGATGGTTTTTTTTTTGTTTTTTTGTTTTTAATTATTTTTTTTTATGTCTTGGTTTTAATTTTTTTCCTTTAATTTTTTTATATAAAATAGGGGCATTTTAGTCTTCTCATGCTTATAGGATGGTCAACAGTTATAATGGATGGAAGTCAACTAACGTTAGGGTAGGTTTGTGCAAGTTTGGACAAAAGTTCTATATACGTGTAATTATACCTAATGTCAAGGGATGTTTGTGCAATTAGTCCTAATCTTTTTGGACTGCTAAAATATCAGTTTATACAGTACCTACAATATTTAGTATTTACTTCATCAACATTATTTTATTTTTATTTTTATTTTTATTTTTATTTTTATTTTTTTACATTTCATTCACATGTGGTTGGTTTTTCATAGACCACAAGTGATGGAGGATTCAGATCCTGAATACTTGGCTAAAAAGGAAGTGATCTCCTTTTGTCTTCAGTGAAATGGATTCTAATAATTGTAATGTGGGTTGTATTCATTGCATGGATTGTTCTAAGATTAATGGGATTTAATAATAAGAGCCATTTACCAGTACCACCAAGACACCAAGGTATATATATATATATATATATATCGTGGTGGTTATCTAATGTTGTTGAAAAACAATTACTAAAGTAAAAATGATTTGAAAATACATTACTGCGGTCCTTGTTTTTGCAGAACTAAAACAAGGACGATTATTATGGTTTGGGATTTTCAAATTTTATAAACGTAATTGATTAATTAGATGAAATTCAAGGAGCAAATTAGAATAGTAGATTAAATTCAGTGATTGGTAGGTAGCACTTTCCTGCAATCACATTTTGTCTAACCTTGACTCTATATATCTGTTTGAAGGAAAGATATTCAAGCTCCCAAAGGAGGTCTCCATTAACAGTTTCCATGGAAGAAAATCCAGGTCAAGAACCTCTTCTAGCAACTTATCATCACCAATATGAATATTATACAAGAAAAATAAGTGATCTCCTTTTGTCTTCTGTGAAATGGGTTCTAATAATTTTAATGTGGGTTGTATTCGTTGCATGGGTTGTTCTTATATTCTTGTACCCGCTAAATTCTGTGAATTACTGGGTTAAGGACTTATGCAACCACACACTTGAAACTTTTCTTGGAATTGAAGGTACGTACGTACCTATATATCTATATACTTGATCATCTTCTTAGTTCTTACTTAATTTCCTGTCGAAGTTCGCTAAAATAAAAATAAAAATAAAAATTGTTATGCTTTATAGGAGCTGTGTTCCTGATTTTCAGTGGCCCGATTCTTGTTATTGCATTTCTGTCCATCCCATACCTTATCATCTCTCGCAAACAGCAACTCCATCATCATGCGTACGTACTTTGATTAAGCTAATTATATTTTTCGTAAGGCTACTAGTGTAAGAATATGTAGATAATTCTCCGTGTTCCTTCTTTTTTTTAAAAATTGTGTAGAAAGAAGAATAGTGGGAAATATGGTTGGAGTCATCGATTATCGACGTTCCCGGTGCTTGTGGATGGGCCATTTGGAGTTGTTTCTGCTGCTGAAGTTATTGGAATTCTGTCGGTCATTGTCTTTGTTATTTGGGCTGTTTTTGTTTATGCCTTGCGGGACCTCACCATTTTCGATGAAGCTGAATTAACTAAAGAAACCATAATGTAAGTTTCAAGATAATTTGTGTATCCATTTATCAAATGACTTTAATTTTCATTTTTTTTTTCTTTTATTACATCTTTTTGACAATGTCTGTGTATTACTATATGATGATGATATCAGTTCTTACATTCTGGAAGTATCGGCACTTGAAATGGGGTTGATAGGGATATTTTGCTTGGCATTCTTGTTTGTTCCAATATCAAGAGGGTCGTTTCTTCTAAGGCTCATAGATGTTCCTTTTGGACATGCTGTGAGATATCACGTATGGCTCGGACATCTCACTATGATCTTCTTTACTCTCCATGGTCTTCTTTACATAATTTCATGGACAATGGACGGTACCCTCCTACAAAATGTGAGTTATTCAAACTTAATTATTACACCTTTTTTGTTTTCAAAAAAAGACAATATATATATATATATATTTTAAGTATTACACATTACATAAATTTTTTAAGTATTACACATTACATAAATTTAGGGTTTTTTTTGGGAAAAGGTAATGACTCGAACTTGTAACCTCGTGGTGTAGTGTGAGGGGTTTACTACCAAATCAACCCCATCTCGTCAAAATAATAATAATAATAATAATAATAATAATTCACATGTGATAGATTGTCTAAAAGGTTGATATTTGTACCTTAACTAATGTTTCCATTAATTGTTTTTATTTCTGTAAGTTGTCATTTTCATCGATTCCATTAATGTTTGGCATTATTGAACAATATTCACCCCCAATCTAAATGGGAGTGGGGGTGTGTAAGTATTTCCCTCATTTCCCCAAACATACATACATATATATATATATATACATCAAATGCAAATATTTTAGTTTAAATATTGTATAATTAAAATATATTTAATTAATTAACTTAACTTTAATTATGTAAATACTTGTATTTATTTTGAATTAAATTTTAAACTTATTTATCTTGAATTGGATATTTGGATTATTATGTAATTGTATTTCTATGTTTATTTTCAATTTTAACTCAAACTGGGTTAAATGGGAAAAGTGGATGAAACATGGTGAAACGAGAGATTACGGATTGCCGGATTAGATATTTGGCAAATGAGTAGGGGAACCTCCCCCAAAACACCTCTATCCCCCATTTTTCCCAAACCCATGAACATCCCTACTCTATCACTTAAACTCAAGAAAAACGAAAATGTAGAGGGATTTGAAGTGATTGAAGGAAACAATTAAGTGATTGAAGTGATTTGATATATGAGAATCAGACAAAAAAGATGAATCGACGAGAAGAGGAAAATAAAAACATAAATCTAACAAAAAAAATATAAATAAAAACATTGATTTGGGGAAATTTCCAAAAATACATAAATGTCTCGCTGAAAGGAAAATTAAATCTTGACATAAGGAAATGAGTCTTGACCAAAGGTTTGAGAAAAGAGTGAGACTTATTTTGTGTTTGTGTGAAGAGTATTTTTGTTAGGCAGAATTTCATATAACTCCTACCTTTTTGGTGATTTGTCACCTTTATAAATGTCTTTTCAAATTCATCACTTTAGTCCTTACTTTTTCCAAAACTCATCACTTTAGTCCATTTGACCAAATATGTGAAAGTCAACTATTTTAAAACCTATGAAAGTACACTTTTACCCTTATTACTGTTTAATTTAGCTAAAATGAATATATTAGCTTTAAATTAAAATGAAAAATAATAAAATTTTCAATAATAAAATCCTAAATAAATATATTACAAAAAAATCTTAAATAGATAATAATAATAGAATCCATTAATTTTTTATTTTTATTTTTTTTTGTATTTTTGTCATAATGGATATTAATTTAGCTAAAATGATTATCTTAGCTTTAAATGATTTTTTTTCATAAAAAAAAATTGTAATCTATTTATTTAAGATTTTATTAATTGAGAATTTTATTGTTTTTCAATTTAATTTAAAGTTAAGATAATCATTTTAGCTAAATAAAAATCCATTATGAAAAAAAAAAAAATACAAAATAAGAAAAAATTAATGGATTTTTTAATTATTTATTTAAGCTTTTTTTGTAATATATTTAATTAAGATTTTATTATTGATAATTTTATTGTTTTTCATTTTAATTTAAAGTTAAGATAATCATTTTAGCTAAATTAAATAGTAATAGGGGTAAAAATCTACTTTCACAGGTTTTAAAATAGTTGACTTTCACATATTTGGTCAAATGGACTAAAGTGATGAGTTTTGGAAAAAGTAAGGACTAAAGTAATGAATTTGGAAAGACATTTATAAATGTGACAAATCACCAAAAATGTAGGACTTATGTGAAATTCTATCTTTTTGTTATGAACACATTTGTAGTGCTATAAACATTTTTTCTATTGTCAGTTCGAACTGACAAAAAATATATCAGTTCTTTACATGTGGGCCATTAGATTTAAATACTTTGACTTTGCTGCATGCACTTGTCAAAGCATCTTTTAAATCCAATAGCCCACATGCAAGGAACTGATATATTTTATATCAGTTCGAACTGATAATAGAAATACTGGCAGTATTTCTATTATCAGTTCGAACTGACAATAAATATATCAGGACGAAGAATGTGGATAACAGATTATAGAGGAGTTTTAACAAGTGCATATACTTTGAGTCAAAGTATGTAAATCTAGTGGTCCACATTCTTCGTCCTGATATATTTATTGTCAGTTCGAACTGATAATAGAAAATATATATATATATATATATATATATATATATATATATATATATATATATATATGAAAATTGGAATAAATATTATAGAAAACATGGAAATCTGTCTTTCATTTAATGACGTGAAAGAAAGCTTAATAGAAAACAACGAAAACATGTTAAATATTCTCATTTTTTTGGCGGACTAACAAGTTAAATCATTGATTTTATTTTATTTTTGTAATAAAAAGATCATTTTTAACTAATATTTTAAGATTAAGAGATCCATTTACCAACAAATGTTCAACGAATAATAATAATAATAATAATAATAATAATAATAATAATAATAATAATTAAAATTATACATAATTTATGATAGTTGATAATTTGTAATTATAAAATGATGAATATATATATATATAAATTGATATAATTCTCTTAAAATTAGTGAAATGTATTATTTATTATAAATTTTTTTAATAAAAAAAGACATAAAGCAATTATGGGTTATGAGCACTATTTTAAGGGTGAATTTTAAGAGTATCACTCCTTTAATAACTTAAATTTAAATGGCATCTAAAATGGGTTCCTTCAAAAAATTTCACACACCCTACCCAGTAACCAGTTCTTCAATATTTTTTATTTTTTATTTTTGTTTTTACTTTTCTGGAATCAACCTCCAATGGGGATCTGTTCGTTCGACCTCTAATGGAGTGTGAAATCGATCTCCATTGGAGGTCAAAGTCGTTTGACCTCTGTTGGAGGTCGACGAAGATGAAGATGGAAAACAAGAATTGGAAAATTTCATTTTTGTTCAATAAGTCCCGGAAACTACAAAATAAGTCTCGGAAACTATATGAAAAGTCTCGGAAACTACCTGAAACGTCTTACAAATTACCTGAAAAATCTCATAAATTACTTGAAAAATCTCATAAATTACTTGAAAAATCTTGGAAATTACCTGAAAAGTCTCAAAAATTACCTGAAAAGTGTCGGAAACTATCTGAAAAGTCTCACAAATGATTTTTTCCAATTTTTATTTTAATTTTTTCATCATCTTCTTCATTAATCTCAAATGGAGGTCGAAATGTCGATTTCAACCTCCATTAAAGGTCGATTTCGACATCCAATATAGGTCGATTTCGACCCCCATTAGAGGTCAAACTCTACCTCCAATGGAGGTCTATTCAATCTCCAATGGAAGCCGATGAAGAAGATGAAAATAACTAAATAAATAATTGAAAAACTGAAAAGTAAAAAAATATATCTACGTAGAGTAAGGAAATTTTTAGAAGTTCACCTATTTTGGTGCCTTTAAAACTTAAGTGATTAAAGTGGTGATACTCGTGAAACACCAACTCAAAAGAGTGACATTCTTCACCAATTCCACAATCAATTAATGTATTTATTTATGGTCCATTCTTTCTTGTGAGTTGTCATTTTTATCGTTCCGTAGAGGTACCCTTGCACGATGTTTATCAATCAGTACTCTTCTCACTTCTCTGTGGCCAATGTGGACTGATACCACGATTGCATCATTCGGTCTGACTTCAAGCCCGTGTGCATATGCTTCGGAGGATACGATTGGGTCCCAACTCTATTTAGTCTTCTTTTGGTCGGGTCCGACTGAGTTTACTTCTACGGTCCTTCGACCATCTATTGCCTCACAAATTTTGGTCATCCCCTCCCGACTACTTCTCCCTTTGTAAGGACCTTCAAAAATCGTGTTAATCTCCCCTCAATCTGGACTCCTTTTAGAGCTATTTTTCCCATCTTGGTCATTTTTCTTTAGGTTTATTCGCCAGTCATCATTCCCTTTTAGGACTACATCCTTTAAGTGTCCTTCTCTAATCAACTTCTCAATGTAGTCCCTTAATTGGTAACATTTCAACGTTTCATGACCATTTTCATAGTGGAATCGGTAATACTTCGAGGTATCTCTTTTGGCAAAGGTTTACTACTTCGCAGGGTTTTTGTACAAGTTCTTATCTTCTATCATAGCCAGAACCTTCTCCTGCTTTGGCTAAGGGAGTATAATTGGTAAATTGCCTCCTGAAGGGCTTGTTGCCCTTTTGGTCATCCTCCATGCAACCCTCCTTACCTTTGCCAAAACTGCTAATCTTTTGTTCCCATCTCTAATTACCCTTCGAACCACTTTCTTTGGACTTCTGGTTCTCTTCAGGTCAACCACAATGTATGAAATCTCCACCGTAAGCTATCTGCTATTCTTCTACTATTTCATATTCTCCCACATCATCCACCAGATGTGCATAAGTTGTTGCTTCTTTCTGCCTTAGATTGAAAGACAACTAGTTGTGTTGTAGACTGTTAACGAAAGTTGATACCACTACATCATCATTAGGGTCTTAAACTTCTAACAGTTCTTGAGAGAACCTGCTCAAGTAGTCTTTTAATTTCTCATCCTTCCTCTTCTTTAAGGTAGAAAGAACAGATATTGATTTTCTCATTTGATTGTTTCCCATGAATTGTCTGGTGAAGGCTTGTAATAGTTCCTCAAAATTCCTGATCGAGCCGCCTACGAGGCCACCAAACCATCTAGACCCCTAATCACCCAGGGTTTTCGGGAACATCTTGCACATGAGTGCGTCATCATAGTCATATTGTGCCATTATACCGTGGTATCTTCTGAAATGTTTTTGGGGATCGGTGTTGGCCTGGAACTGCTCTAGATACAGCATTCTGAACCTCTCTGAGAAACGATCTCATCGAATCATGTTGGAGAAAGGGTTTTTGAATTTCCATTCAATAGATTTCCTCGGCCTTGTCTGTGTTCTAGGGCTTCTATCCTTCGTAGCAAGATTTCTCGTTCACCTTCCGGTTCTCTTTGCTCGTCAAACTTTTGACGTATGGTGAGTCTGTAAGGATCCATTGGTATACGTCCTGTAATCTGGGAGTTATGATGGTTGTATCTAATCGTAGGACTGACCACTCGTCGCCTTCTTGGTGGGACATCCTCATCAGTAGAGGTTGACCGGGATCTTCTTTTGTGACTGCCCTGTGGGTCTTTCCTGATGTATTCTGCCTTGATTCCATCGTATCTACCCTTGTCTTCTTGGAAAGTAGATTCTCTATGATCCCTTCTATCCTAGTCACCTTGTCCCCTGTAACCCCAATCATCTTGTTGGTCATCTCTTCTTCGGGAGCGTTCCTTCCTCCCATAATGATCCTTCCTATCTCTTCCGGTATTGCAAGGGGCACATAGGGTCACACCTACTATCCCTGAGCGCAACCTAGGGTCTTGAGCCACTATAGGCATGGATAGCTGGTACGGGGAAGGTAGATTGGTGATCGCAGTTATATTGATTCCCTACTTGGCGGCATCCTCGATGACTATTCGTAGTGATTCCTGGATTTGTTGGAATGCATCAAGGGCGACTCTAACGGGAGAGTTCGTGGAGGTTATCACAGCTTGGCCAGCTGAGGCTGGAGTCGTGGAGGGTAAATTTCCTCCGGTGACGCTGGCGTTTACTGGACCCAAGTTGTTGACACCACGTAAGGTGTTAGTGTAAGTCGCGCAGCGGAAAATAAAGAAGTTTTATTTGAAATTAATCAATATAAATTAAGAACGATAGGTTTCAAAAAATTTATATCGTCTTCTTGGGACCTTTTGTATATACACAAATATGAGGAAGAGATTTGTTTTCATACCTTTGAAGAACACTCCTTTGTTTTCTTTTCGATCCTTCTTTACGATCTAATACCATTAAGCCTTCCTAGCTATGTCCCGTGATCTAGCAACTGTGTGTGTGGGCACGTCATGATTTCGGGAGCGGTTGAATGGAGGGTTGAGAGAACCGGAAGACAACACCTTGCTTCCCTTGATGAATTCGGCCAACCTCAATTGAGAGAAATTTTTTTTTCTTTTTTCTTTTCCCTCTATAGTTGCCACACCTCTTGTTCTCTTTAGGGTTCCGAATAGCTTATTTTTCCTGACAAGTATATCTTATATACTAGGAACCTAGGGTTTAGTAATCCATGTTAAAATAGGATTTCAAATCCTTTTTAATTATTACTTTACTAGGGTTTGAACCTTTGACATATTTAGAGTAAATAAAAATAATCACTTATTATTTTATTGCTCTTGTCAAGGTTAGAAACTGAAACCTCCATATGGCAATTTAATAATTCTTAATTATTAATATGTCAATTAAATAATCATATTATTTAATAATATTTAATTCAACAATTAAATAATATATTAATTAAATAATCATCATTTAATTAATTCCCAAAATTATATTTAAGTTACTTTCGTAACACAATTAATTGGACCATCCAACTCTCCTTGAGTCTTGTTACTATCAATCGTATAAGGCTAGCAAGGGGACCTAATAGACCCACAGTTTTGAGCTCCAATAATACTTAGAAAAAATTAATTAAACTCTTTAATTAATATTTCATAATTATTAACCTTGGAGTTATTCCACTAAAAACCCAATGTTGTACTCTCGTAACTGTAGATGTTTTACACAACCAATTTTATCAGTATCCATTGATATAGCTATTACATATGGCATGATCCTCCATAAGTAGTTCATAATTAGAGCTAGGTCATAAAGTCCGTTATACCTCTCTAATTATATCTTTTCCTTTAAGTACCATTGATTCTCTTGAATGATTATATCATTCATTCCTTTATGGAAGAATGAGAGCGCTCTTAATTGTTTAAGCCTTGAATCAACCCTTATGGGAACTACTTATCTACTTCTCGCAAGAAGGAGTGGATTCCACTATTGCGTACATACCTTCTCAGCCATAAGCCAAACCGTGATTCCAAGATACAGAGATATTGACCGAGAATGCTATTCTGATCTCACCCATGGTAAATCAAAAACCACAATCTAACCTGAAGGAGTTAGTAAGACACTCAGGATTTAGATCACCCATATATAGCCATCATTAATCAATATATATAAATCTTTTCAACTAACGGATCTTAGTGACAGATTCATATAGATCGTGGCCTAATCCTATATGATCACATCATATAAGGTGCCTCCATTCTCATAACACCATATGAGTAGTCTAGGATAAGACCACCGTACTATACGAAATGGACCGCAGCTGTAGATTAACCAAAAATAAAGTACCCAGCTTTATTTGCTTTCTACGGACTATTTAGATTGCATGTCTCAAACTGAATTCCTCTGTATATGACATTCATATACTCAGTTTGAGATTACATCTAGTAATCTTGGATGTTTGCATATATAATATAAGCATATGAATTAATATATTTGAATGAAATAACTACTTTTATTATGGAATTTATAACATTTACAAATTACAAGCTTTAAGGCATAAATCCCAATAGTTAGCACCGTGGGGAGATTGACTTTCATCTCTCTCTTTTGCCATGTTAGCTTTTCACAAGTTCTTGAGGGTTGTATAATCTCCCCCTCATTCTAGCACTAATTGTTGATGGTGATTTCTGAGTTATATTAAATTGACCACACGTCCAACTAGTTAATACGAATTAACAGTCAAATTATAAAGTAAGAGAAGAAATCAAGCATGCAAAACGCAAAGTTTTACATAGTAAACCCAAGGAAAGAAAATACCACGGTTGCAGAAGATGGTTAGGGAAAAGCTTCACTGTGAAAGCTTAGGGTTACACACTCAATCTCTCTTGCACTCTTTCTGCAAGTTAGTGCACTAACTATTACAATGGCATTTTATGGTCTATTTTTACGTTCATAGAACCCTAATTCTTAATGTACATGTAAGGAAAATAATGTAAGTTAACTGGACTCTAACTTATCGGAGTCGGTATTATCTCCTTTCTCGACTTGGACTCTGATATCTTTAAGGAAGTTAGTTTCCTTATCAGGGTGTTCTTCCATATGCCTTGTTAGAGTGAGATTCTTTCTCTGCATATTTGAATCGTGGATGCATTAAACCAACATCTCCACATGTCGCTCAGTCGACCAGCTATCCAACCCAACCGGACCTCCCTGACCCCAATCGGTTACTTAACCCCAACCAAATATCTTGACCCGATCGATCTAGTTGCCTGGATCGGGGCACCTTTATCCGATCAACCTGATCATTTTGATCGG
The DNA here is from genome assembly GCA_008009225.1 of Acer yangbiense. Lineage (NCBI taxonomy): Eukaryota > Viridiplantae > Streptophyta > Magnoliopsida > Sapindales > Sapindaceae > Acer > Acer yangbiense. Next base: position 815,778 of record CM017769.1, read on the forward strand.
GTTACATTACCCCGATCACTTGGATAACTTGACCGGGTCTAGAGATCGTCTATTGATCAACTTGGGTTGGTCCTTCTCCAATTGTCTTCTGATGATGTGGCACATCCGATTACCATCTTTTCCGGTAACTGTACTGACCTGTCAGTTCTCTGAATTTTACCGATAACAATATATGTTTATTTGTTTATTATGATCACTAGGGAAACAAATTTACTTAGAGATAATAGTTTCAAAAAGTTCATAAAAAGAAAATATTATGTTTTCAAAATTTATTTCCACTCACTGGGCGTTATTGCTCATTCTTTTATTTTTAAACTATTTTTCTCATATAATCACTAGGTTCGTGCAGATTCTTTAATATCTTGAGATTGGCCACATGTGATGACAAAAATGGTAGTTCATAATTTTAATTAAAGCATGTTATGCATATGTGCATATTTTCAGATATCAAGATTTCCCAAATGAGCTTTAGAAATGTTTTAAATGACATATTCATAATTTTCAAAGTTATTTTTATAAATCTCATTATTCTATATTTGTTTTCGAATATGTAAAGCAGATGAGTCCAACACAAAGAATTATATTTTAAATGAATTATATTTTATAATGGACTATAACCCACAAATTTAAACCACACTTTTAAATTAATCACCTCTCCATATTTGGGGCCAACACTGGATTGAACTTTTCAATCATGTGGCCACACAATAATCACATCTCCACATTTTTTATTTTTTAAATTTAAGAATAAATAAATCATAAATTTTAAAAGTTTTTAAATTTATTTAAAAATTATAGAAAGCTATAATTTCATCTAAAATTAATTTTTGAATATTGTTAATTTAATAATATATAGATTAAAATATTTGTTTTGCCCAAAATATTATTTCGATAATTTGTTATTCACTTTTCACCTGATTACATGGAATTGAGACTATTTCAATACTAGTTACTCCCAACGGAATTGAAGAATCTAAATTTGTTGGGCCCAAACTAATTCCACCTTTAATGATTTAATTTTTTAATTTTAGTAAATAAGAAAATCACAAAATTGAAATATATTGAAATATATTTAAAATTAATATAAATTCAGAACTTTTTTATAAAAATAATAATTAGACATTTACTTTAATAATATTTAAATTAAAATATTAACTTTTTTCGAATACTTTATTTCAATAATTTGCTATTCAATTCCAAAATATCATCAAATTTAAATAATATTTTATTTATTCTAATCCCATATTTCACCAAACAAAACATATTATTAATTAAGTAGTACAATTATATGTTTCTCCAAACACATCATAGTTTTAATTTAGTCAACTTCAATCCAATCCAATTTAATCCAATAAAATAGTCCAATCTAATCTCGCATACCAAATAGGGCCTTACAATTTTGTATTTTTACAGTAAAAAGGCCTCGTAACAAAATACCCCAATATTAACAACATAAAAACGATAAAAACTTTTCTATTGCAATTATATATATATAGTTGAAGATGATGCCCTTGATATCTCTTCATGCATCTTGATCTTCTCAGTCATAATCATGTTTATAACTTGCTAGAAGTTCAACTTATTTCTACCAAACGAATTGGCGATTGATTGACACACATCTTCAACTCTCCAACATCTGACTAAGAATAATATCGTCTAACACCTCATCATCGAATGCGATGGAAACCGAATTTAACCCAAATGTTATGACATGATCAGATGGACCTTGAAACTTTGATTTTCCGACATCTTCAGAGTAACCAGTTACATGATTAGATAAACCTTCCTCACTGCAGAAGGCGTATAAATTCGTTAGAGCCTTCATGAGATCTGCAGCTATCTCCTAACCCTTGATGTTGAAGACGACTAATTTCGACAAACTGAGTCAAATTGCTCCTAATGCATTGCAATCCAGGACCATCCACTCTGCTTTCGTCATGCCCTTAGGCATCCGTTAGACTATCCAATCTGCGTCGGACACACCATTTGGTTTCTCTACTAACAGCATGTACAAATAGTTCTCCATCTACAACTTCCAAAAACTGAAATTTACTCCATCGAATTTCTCAACCTTGTACGACTCCTTTCCTGGTCCCATCTTCCTCATGAAATCGATTTGCCTTAAGAAACCCTAGATTTACGTAAAACCCTATATTCGCCAAACCTCGGCTCTGATACTAGTTTTTGTAGAAAATCGCAAACACACACAAATCTAAACCACACGAAGATAATAAAGAAAGAAAAAAGAAAAAAAAGATACAAGAAATTTTATGTGGTTCACGGAGCACACATGGACTCAAATCCACTATCAGAGTTGATTACAATCTCCCAGTCTCTCTCTTTCAGTCTCTTACAAGTTGCTCTCCTATCTCTTTAGCAATTGTCTACACACCTAATAACATAGGGTTACATAGTAATTTATATTAGAGCACTAGGGAAGATATGTCAAAAACCCATAAGAAAACATTTTTCTTTCTGTGCAAGATTTCCTGATTTGCGTCAAAATCGTCTTAATCGCGATCTGGGGCGTGGTGGGCAGCCCGCACCTTGCACCGTGGTAAACCTCTATAAAGCACTACTTAGAATACCGCGGTTGCTTCTTGCACGGTCTACACCTCGTAACACCTCTGTGAACTTTCTCTCCTTGCGTTGCGGTTGGTGCACCGTACTTTTGGTTGCGGTCTTCTTCATGAGAAACATCTGTGAACTTCTGCGGTTCACGCCGTAGTCTTCTTCCTTTGTCGATTCTTCAGGCTTCACAAACCCAACATATCGGTTAAAGATGAGAATTATCTTAGTGATTAGGTTTATCATTCTAAGTATTTGATTTGTTATTAAATTAGTTCTCAGTACCTATAAATAGAACTATAATCATTTAGTTTAATTAAGGAGAGTTAGTACATATTGCAATTCCATATCAAGTTTTTCATTCATTCTATTTATTTGAGTGTCAATCCAGAGTGTTTATATTATTTTCGATCCTACAATGTATATGGTTCACTAAAACATGGTTTAACTTGTTGTGATACAGATATTAGAGTGGCCAGAGAGTGGAGTGGCCAAACTTGCTGGACTTATCACCCTTGCAACTGGTTTATTGATTTGGGTGACATCAGTTCCTCTAGTGAGGAAACACTATTTCGAAGCGTTCTATTACACACACCATTTATACATAATCTTTGTCATCTTCTTGGCTATGCATGTAAGTGTTATCTTTTTCAGTATAGTTGCTGGATCGATATTTCTCTTCATGCTTGATCGCCTTCTTAGATTTTACCAATCTCAAAACATTGTTGATGTTGTCTCTGCTACATGCTTTCCTAGTGGGATTCTGAAGTTGGTCCTCTCCAAACCCAAAAGTAACAATATTTGCAATCCTTATATATGTTGTTTTTTTTTCTCAAATCTCAATCGTTAGATGAATATATGTGTTTTTTCTTATTGGTCGTATATATGTTGCAGATCTCCAACACAATGCTCTTAGTTTTATATTCCTTCGAGTTAAGAAAGTATCGCGATTGCAATGGCATCCTTTCAGTGTTTCATCTAGCTCTCTAGATGGTGATCAAATTCATCTTTCTGTTTTTATAAGGGCTCTTGGTGGTTGGACAACAAAGATAAATGAAAATTTCTCAAGTATTTCTAGGGCTAATGAAACATTAGCAGATCAGCTACATCTCCATCCTCATATTAATGTTGAGGGGCCTTATGGACATGAATTATCACACCATTTGATGTAAGTAAATTGTTATATATTTACATCACTTATATAAATAGGCATACATACATCTAACTAATTAAACAATTTTTGCTTCCTCTTAATTAGGTATGAAAAAATAATATTGATAGCAGGTGGCATTGGAATTGCACCCTTTCTAGCTGTGTTGAGTGATATATTTCATCATATGAAGCAAGGGAAACCTTGCTTATTGAAACATATTTTACTTGTCTGGGCTGTGAAAAGATCAAATGATCTCTCTCTTCTTTCCGCTACTGATGTGAACGTAATTCATTCAAATCTCTCCAACGAAGTTAAGCTTGAATTTCATGTATATATCACTCAAGAATTTGAACCTTCGTTGGTAAGTCTGATTGTACTTTCAATGTAAATATATACATATAACTAAGGATCCAAATCATATTACTTAGTTTTTTTTGACTGAATGCAGGAAGCAGAGAGTAGACTTGATGACAATGCCATAAAATCTTTTTCTTTTCCTGTAGCGAACAGAAGAAACATGTTGTCTGGTTTGGTTGGTGCAGGAAATAATATAATTTGGCCTGGAATTTATCTCATCACAACAACAATAGGTTTCCTAATTTTGGTGGGATCATTAAACACATTTTACATAAACCCTAATACCATACCCATAGGGTGGTTTCATGGAATTCTATATCTATCATGCATGGTCGCTAGTGTTTTTATATTTGGGGGTTCTGTGATTGGTTTATGGCACCTTTGGGAATCAAAATTTTCACAAATGAGTTACGATCAGGATTTATGTCAACACTACAATGAACCTGAAACTGAAACTCGCAAGGATTTATGTGAGTATCTTGCTTCTTCAACAACCATCCAATATGGTATCAGACCTAACTTCAAAGGTACGTTCATACAATATTTAATTTATGGGACTGGATATATAAACAACCCTTTCTTTTCATGTAAATTTGAATTGATTTTTATTTATTTAGTTCTGAATTATTTACAGATATATTAGAGTCGATACAAGGGCATGTTAATGTGGGAGTGATAGTATGCGGTCCTCCAAGTCTGGAATCAAATGTTGCTAAACATTGTAGGTCACTGAACATGAGAAGAAAAATTCATCGTACAATCTTTCATTTTCACACCCATAACTTCCATTTGTAGTTATGGTTGTTCAAATTACATATCATTATTTTTCAAATGAATTCAGTTTGTAACAACCTATTTGAATGTTTAATGGTTGTGTGAAAAAATTGCTTAGCATCTTGTAACTATATTAATAAAGAGTTAAATTTGTTATTTCTAGTAGAAGTTTAATATATTTATTTATTTATTGAACTAAGACTTCTCCTGATTGAGTTTATGGCTCTGTAACTGTATGTAAGCATAAATTAGAGCTCAAATATAGAACATATAAAAGACAAGTTGTAAATATAAAATACAAAAACAAAAAAGCAAAGAAAGGTGTTTGATAGAGTTAACAAGGTGTTTGACAAAATGGATTGTTAAAGCTTAATGATGATCCAATTTACCATGTAAGAAGGCGTTTTTACATCCAATTGTTCCATCTCTAAACCAAACTAAGTAAATAGTTCCAAAAGAATCCTAATTGAAGTTTGTTTCACCATAGGAGCATAAATATCAATAAAATCTACACTTTCCTTTTGAGTGAAACCCCTTGCTACTAATCTAGCTTTAAATCTAGGTTTCTCAACACCTGATATTCCCTCATTTTTCTGAAAATCCACTTAAATCCAATGATTTTCTTATTGTCCAGTTTGTCAATTAAAATCCAAGTGTGATTCTTGTGTAGAGATACTCCTCTTTCATAGAGTTTAACCATTTCTGTCTTTAATCATGCTTAATAGCATTATGAAAATTTTTAGGCTCATTTTCATCAAAGCAAAAGATATGAGATCATGTTTAAACCTGATTGGAGCTATTTGCTCTCTTCTCTTTCTATCTCTTGCTAACAGATAATTTCTCAAGTTACACCTTCCTCATAGTGTTCTTTATCACCTGTATAGTCTTCAAACTGATTAGTATTGAAATCTGTATGTTCTGCAGCTATGCCATGCTGTTCATTCTGTTTTTCAAATAGCTCCACCTTAAAACTAGGTTCATTTCTTGATGTGCCTTCACCAACTTTAATTGATGAATTTGTGCCAACCATGTACATCTCTTATTCTATAAAAGTCACATCCCTGTTATTACTTTGAGGTGTTACCCTCAAAGTACCAAAGTTTGTAACCCTTAACTCCTTTAGGATACCTAAGAAACATGCATTTCTTAGCTCTTGCCTCAAGTTTTCCCTGTTTGACATGAGCATACGTAACACACCTAAAGACCTTCAAGTTATCATAACTAAGAGGTGATCCAGACCACATTTCCTCAGGTGTTTTAAAATCAATTACAACTGAAGGAAAATTGTTTAATAGATATCCAGACCAAACTCTTTTCTTGATGTTAATGGTCATAATATGAAGACTATGAGCTCTAAGTTGAAGATATCTTCGATCCTTGAAGAGGAGATTCTCTAAGTCATTGTCATAGGCATATCCCCGGGTTTTGATTTTAAAGACAAAGAGGTTAGGGTGGATGAGGTTATTTCCAAAGTGATCTCAAAGCTAAAGGGTGGTAGGAAGAAAATGAAGAAGTTTCAGTAATCTTTTGTATGGTTCTTGTTTGTTGGGTGTGTTTTCTTCTTTTGGGCCCTAGTTTGTTTTCGTTGTTTGTGGTCTGTTGCTATCTTGTTTGTGGGCTTGGGGTTGTTTTTTTTTTGTTGGGGCCTATGTTTTTGTTGGTGTTGTCTTTCTATTGCTTGTTAGGCTGTTTATAGGCTTTTGGTTGTTCTTTGGTTGCTTGTAAGCTTGTTTGGACCGTTGGTAGGGCTTTTTGGAGTGTTGGCTTGCTTGTTGGCTTTTTGGCCCTTTGAATAAAATTTGTGTTGTTCAAAAAAACAAGTTGTTAAGTCTCATATTTGGATTGGTTTATTTCGTGGACAAACCACATATGGCATATGATGGTTGGTGATTTGCAAGACCAAGGCCCTCTCAAGACCTCAAGAGAAGAAGCACCATAGGTATATTCTAGTGCTTACTTGCTTTGAAGAGATCTAGTTGCACATACTTAAAACTCATGCATATTTCTAATACTTGTATGTTGTGTGTTTTTACCTGTGTTCATGCATGTTCTTGAACATCTATTCTTACACGTTTTAATTGATTGTATCTAGTTTATTAAAATGCCATGACATGTTTAGGCATTAGGATGCATTCAATTCCCACACTTGCACTTCATGTTTGTTAGCTTTAGGTGTGGTGTAATTCGTTTCCCGAAGGATAATCGAAAACGTCCACGCGTGCACATTGGTGTGCTTGTCTTGCACGAAGATCGCCTTCGGAGAATACCCTTGGCTTCTCCTTAGGATTTACCACTTTGCACACTTGCACATTGTGCACAAAGTGGAAAACAGAGCATTGTCGCCATTTGTTGGTGTCGCCCTTTGATGGTGTCACCATGGCGACAGAAATATTTATACTTGAAAAACCAATTGTAAGGTCTCATTTATTTAATTGGCTTATTTCGTGGACAAACCACTGAAAGTAATATGATCGGACCAAATATGGTACGATTTTGTACCCTTATTTCCTACTCTTTGTGCTTAATTCTTGGGTATTTCCCCGTATTTAATGTTGCAAAATCAAGTGTTTCAGGTTTATGAGGCCTCAAAGGAAATTGTGAAAAAGAAGAGCATAAAAATATGAAGCTGGGCATTCTCGCCACTTGCTAAAGAAAGGTCGCTAGTTGGTCACCCTAGGGTTGCCATGGTGACATAATGGTTTGTAAAATCACCATTTGGTCGCCCCAGGGTCGCCATGGCGACATACCATATTTCTCCAAGAAAGTGCATCAGGTGTGGTCGTCATTTAACATTCAATGGCAAATGGCGACCTCCTCCCAAATTCCTCAGCATCGCCATTTGCAAAGGGCGAAAAAGATGATACTCATGGTGACAATGGGATCTCAGAATGCGTAACAGTATGTCGCTATGAGGTCGCCATGGCGACACAAATAGCGACATTCCTGCCACATCAGCTTTCCAAGAGATTTTCAGCACAAAAATCAAGCCAATATAAATATCCCTCTTCTCTGAGTTTGAACAAGAGAGAAATATACAGAGTTTTAGAGAGAACACTTTTTACTTAGCATTTTAGACCTAGATTTTCTTCCATGACTCCCACTTCCAAATTCCTCCATTTCTAACCTTGAACTACCTTTTCCATCAAACACTCAACACCAAATCTATCCTACCTCACCAAAATCATTTCTCTCTCACCATATTTTCTTCACCTTATTACCTTAGTCACACACCATTTGTCACTCATAACACTAGTACACAAGGAGTATCTAAGGAAGGAAAGGATTGAGCATTAAAGAAGGTGACCTACGGGTGATTTCCTCATTATTTACTCTCTTTTCCTATTTGTAACTATGTGTAGCTAAAACCCCCAATCTAGGGGGTTGGTGTTAGAAACATTTGGACTTAGGGTTGCTTGACTATATTTTAATTGAATCTTTATGTATTTTATGTAGGAAAAAATCATAGTACACACAGCGGAAGCGAGACTAAAAATAGATTTAGTATGTTTTAAAATTTTTCCCTTTTATGAACCTTAACCCTTTAAATTAATTAACCATACATATCAAGTAACAAAAAGTAGAATACCTTTTGTCGCGTGATCCGATTGACTTACGTCGATGGTAATCCGCAAGATCTTCAATCCTAGCACGAACCTGAATCACCTAGGAGCGTGGTCTCCCTTTTCTTTGAATTGTGTACCTGAGAATGGACAAACAAACTTTCTTTTTCTTTTGTTAGTCACAAAACAATCAAAAGACTACAAAGATTATTCCAGTCACTTTTGAGTTCTCAATCTAATGATCGAAACTCGCGTGAACCTAATTCGATGTTGTACACACAAGCTTATTGATGAACAAGCAATTAGTGTACCATCAAAAGAATAATCTCTTCTCTCTTTTATGTCTTGGTAGAATAATCAAACACTTTTCTATGAGTTGAGAAGAAGAAGAAAATTGATTCAGTGAACCAGTGGGGTGGCCGAATTCTATAGCATGTATTATATAGGGTGGCCGAAATTTCTTCTCCTCTTCCTTTAGGGTTGGCCGAATCCTACTTGTGATACAATTAGGGTTGGCCGAAAATCCTCTTCCAAAAAAGGATTTGTGCTTTGCCCTAATTTCAATCAACTTTAGAATCCTAACCCTAATTTAACTCATAAGTATTTTATTATTTTATTGACTTAATAAAAATACTTCTTATTTGATTAAATAAATAAACATAATTATTTATTTTCTTACCAAACAAGTCTTTTACTTTTAGTATACATATAGTATAACTCTAGGAAACATATTTCCTAATCAGAAAAAGATTTTGTTTCTTAATTAAATAATTAATTAATAAATTAATTAATTCTCATTTAATCAAACAATAAAATAAAATAATATTTTTGACTATGTATATAGCCTTGCCGCCCCACTTACAATAAATGGGCCAAATATTATTTCCTTATTTTATTTAATCCATTGGACTTTAAATAAAAAGCCCACATGTGAACCAGACCCATTCTTACTAAAAGAAACAAGCCCACATGTCTTTCATTAATATATTAATATAATTGATCAGCCCATTAAACAAATAATGTGCAAATTATATTCTTAATATATTAAATGCAATTCTAGATGGACCCATAAATTGGTCCGGTAGAATATATCAAGTGATTCATGCAAGTCCGTGTGGATTAGGGATCTTGGCGGGCTATCTAAATTTAAGCTTCAATAGACATAACCTAATCACAATCAACAAATGATTCACTTAGGTCCGATCCATTAATTTTAACTCATTCCACTAAAGAGCTAAAATTGAACTCTTAAATAAAGATAGAATAAGAAGATGTTCCTCATTCATACCCTAGACAATCATGTTGGAGATAGTGTATCCTCGTGATTAATATCAGTAATCGCCAAGAGTTCATAGACGGCCTATAACTCTCCAAGTTACTATATTTACTCATATGACCACGTTTTGAACTTGGATATTTTGACTTGTCCAGAAGCCATGTTTTCAATAGTCACTATCAAAAACTCAACGTTGAGATTTAATATCCAATTACCTCAAAACATCCATATGATGATATTATACTCTCATTTAATAAATGGAGCCACGATGTCCATATCTATAAATAAAGTCCTCTATCGATTAACAAATGAATATCACCAAACTATCGAGGATAGACTATGCTATATAGTCGTACTCATTGATAACTCAAATGATACCACTTGCAACCATAAGTCCATCATTTATCTCAGGATTAAGATAGACTCTCCGATTGTCCTGATAATGAAAAGACTATTATCTATTGACGGTTCTAGATAAAGCTTTTCATTGTGATCCAATTCAATGCACCCAGTGCACTAGATTCTTTTACTCGAAGACCCTCCGATGATTTTAGACTCATCATAACTCATTTGATCCCACTCAAATGCTAGCAAAAGAATTCTACAACTTTAACAAGGTAAAGGTGCCCAACCTTTAACTTAAGTTGTGAACATTATTCAAGACTAACTAAAGAATTGTGTCTACCTTATACATATCCAGAGGTACGAACAATTCTTCTTTTCTCATAGTCTTTAGACCTTATGATTATTTACTTTGACAATTATAATATTAAATTATAAATGCTATAAGATTTGTTAAACCAGAAATCACTTTATTAATATGAAAAAGATTGTCAATTACAATATTACGCTCTTACTATTGAGCATAATCCTAACAATCTCCCACTTGCGCTATAGCAAATGTGTCATATCTCTCATGCCCATGCTCTCTAGATGCCCATCGAAACTCTTCTGAGGTAGAGCCTTTGTGAAGGGATCCGCTAGATTTTCTGCTGACGCGATTTTGGTAATCGTCACGTCACCCCTTTGAACAATCTCCCTTAAAAGATGATACTTTCTTTCAATGTGTTTTCCTCTCTTGTGACTTCTTGGTTCTTTCGAATTAGCCACTGCTCCACTGTTGTCACAGTAGATAGTGATCTGCTTATTTGCACTAGGAACCACTTCCAAGTCTATCAAGAATTGGCGGAGCCAAACAGCCTCTTTGGCAGCCTCGCATGCAGCAACATACTCAGCTTCCATGGTGGAATCAGCAATACAAGATTGCTTGATACTCCTCCATATGACTGCTCCTCCTCCAATAGTAAACACAACCCCTGATGTGGATTTTCTAGAGTCAGAATCTGATTGGAAATCAGAATCTGTATACCCAACGGGAATTAAATCCCCTACAGAGTATATAAGCATATTATCTCTCGTTCTCTTGAGATACTTGAAAATATGCTTGACTGCCGTCTAGTGATCAAGACCAGGTTTCGATTGAAACCTGCTAACTATGCCAACATCAAAACAAATATCTGGTCTAGTGCAGAGCATTGCATACATGAGACTTCCAACTGCTGAGGCATATGGAACTCTACTCATGAATTGCTCTTCATGCTCATTCTTAGGAACTTGTTCCTTAGAAAGTTTGATTCCATGTCTGAAAGGTAACATACCTTTCTTGGAATCCTGCATGGAAAACCTAGACAAGATCTTGTCTATGTATGAAGCTTGGGATAATGCAATCGTTTTATTCTTTCTATCCCTTATTACTTGGATACCTAGAATAAAGCTTGCTTCTCCTAAGTCATTCATATCAAATTGTTTTGCTAACCATTCTTTTACTGATGTCAATACACCTACATCGTTTCCAATGAGTAGTATATCATCAACATAAAGAATCAGGAAAACCAACTTGTCGCCCTTAATCCTTTTGTATACATAAGGTTCGTCAGGATTCTGAATAAATCCAAAACCTTTGACAGCTTGATCGAACTTTATGTTCCAGGATCTGGATGCTTGCTTTAATCCATATATGGATTTCTGCAACTTGCATACCTTTTGCATTTGGCCCTTTTCAATGAATCCTTCTGGTTGCATCATGTAGATGTTTTCGTCAAGACTTCCATTAAGGAAAGCTGTCTTGACATCCATTTGCCAAATCTCTAGATCTAAAGATGCTGCAATGGACAAGAGTATCCTAATGGATTTAAGCATGGCCACAGGAGATGAAAAGAATACAACACTCGGTATGTATAAACTATATCTAGAGGGGGGGGGGGGGGGGGGGGGGGGGGGGGGGGGGGGGAGTGAATAGATTTTAACTATTATGACCCAATTTTCGTAAAATTCGCATGCAAGTCAATTTTACGAAAATGCCCCTACTAGTCAAAGATACAAGCAAGTGTAATATAGTGCGGAATTTAAATAACACTTGATGTATACGTGGAAACCCAACCACTGGGAAAAACCACGGGCTGTTTAGTGCACCACACTCGGACCTCAAAATCCACTAATCGAAATGGAGTTTACAACCTATGTAGACCTCGTCTAACACTCCGGTCAATAACCCCCCACTTCTACCACTCGGGCCTTTAAAAGTGGTTCTAGTTCAATTGCTTGAGGCCTAAGCAACCTTAGCCTCAAGACTTAATTCTCTAAGAAGAGATTATACAACCTATGTGAATATGTAAAATACTCAAAATGCAATTTAGAGCTAGGTTACTCTAAATGCTTACCTAGGATAATAATATGCAATTAATTCAATCCTAGATATCAATAGCTAGATGACATGTCAAATAGCTTAGCTAATCAAGATTAATCAAAAACCTAATTAGCTATCACAAAACAACACTCAATTAATTCATCACAATTAATTCTCTATTCTTGTATTTATCATATGATCAACAACATACAAGTAAATTAAAAGAGAATATGCTTGATAGTAAAATACTAAAATAAGATGAAATTAATCAAAATCTTACCAAGCATGTTGTGATGATGCAAATCCAATCATAGATGCTTTCTATGTAGACATAAAAGATGCAATATGAAATTTGATGCAAAAAGGATTTGATTTGAGTGTTTAAAGGTGAGTTCTTGATTTGATTTTTTCTCAAAAATCTCTCTTTGAAGTTTAGGGTTCTAAAGACTCAAAGAACTTGATCAGAGAATGAGAAAGTAAGATATTTATAGACATCAAGAATTGGGCATGTGAAAAGACAATTTTGCCCATAAAACGCATCGTTCGGCGGTTTCAATCGGCGGCCAGGCCGCCGATCACGACCGCCGAATTGAGCCCGTGAAAAACAGAGCATCAACGGCGGTTTCATTCGGCGGTTTCGTGACCGCCGATCCAACCGCCGAATCAAACCCGAGAGATTAAAATCGATCAGGTATGAACGGCGGTTTCGAACGGCGGTCGTGACTGCCGATCGTGACCGCATAATTGCTTCAGACCAATCTGGACTGAAACGGCGGTTTCATTCGGCGGCCAGGCCGCCGATCATAACCGTCGATCACCAACAATGGTGAAAACCAAGGAGAAGCCAAGGGCATTCTCCGTGGGCGGTCTTCGCGTAAAACCAAGCACACATACGTGTGAGCGCGGACGTTTCCGAACACTATCGGGAAACGAATTACTAAGCACATATACACACAACAAGATATAAAACAAAGTGCTAGTGTGTAAAGTGACATGTGAAGAGAATGCACACATGAACAAGTATGCTAAGTGAGTGTGTGCTAACTAAATCTCTTCAAAGAAAAATCAAGCACAAGAAATTATACATTTGGCATGCTTGTCCCTTGAGGTCTTGAAAGGGCCTTCGAGCATGAAGTTCAAACACCTAAACTACCCTTACATTATCAACCTCAACATGTGGTTTGTCCACGAAATAAGCCAATCAATATATGGGAATCCTTACAGGAGAGAAGGTTTCCTCGTAATCGATACCTTCTTTTTGTGTATATCCTTTAGCTACCAATCTAGCTTTAAAGGTTTCCATATTTCCATCCATACCTCTTTTCCTCTTGTATACCCACTTGCACCCAATGGGTTTTATCTTTTTAGGCAAGTCTACAAGGGACCAGACTTTGTTATCGAACATAGATTCAATCTCAGATTGCATTGCCTTTTGCCAATGGCGACTATCAACATCCTCCATTGCTTCCTTATACGTGTAGGGATCATCGTAGTCCGAGAGATTCTCCACTGATTCTCCCAGACCGATGTATCTTTCAGGTTGTGTTCTAACCCTCACACTACGACGAGGAATGGCAGGTTGTTGATCTTGTGTTGGATCAGAACTTACAATTGGGTTAGGTTGTGTAACCTCTCGTGGAATTGTATCTCCTGACATCTCATTCAGGACAATTCTACTTCTAGGTACAAAATCATTCATATAGTCCTTTTCCAGAAATTTAGGATTTGTCGAAACAAATACTTTAAGATTTGAAGGACTATAGAAATAATATCCTTTAGTTTCTTTTGGATACCCTACAAATATACATGTTTTTGAACGGGACTCCATCTTTTCTGTCTTTCCTTTTAACACATGCGCAGGACAACCAAATATCCTCAAGTGTTGTAAACTAGGCTTGCGCCCAGTCCACAACTCATGCGGTGTTTGAGGAACTGACTTAGATGGTACATCGTTTAGAATGTATATAGCAGTTTGTAAAGCATATCCCCAAAAAGAAATAGGAAGTGTTGAATAACTCAACATAGACCTAACCATATCCAAAAGAGTTCTATTTCTCATTTCTGCCACCCCATTCTGTTGAGGTGTTCCTGGTGCAGAAAACTGAGAAACTATCCCATTATCAATAAGATATTGCTGAAACTCACCAGATAGATATTCTCCACCATGATCAGATCTCAAGATTTTTATGTGTTTCTCAAGCTGATTTTCTACTTCAGCTTTGAATGCTTTGAACATGTCAAAAGCATCCGACTTATGTCGCATGAGATACACATAGCCAAATCTCGAGTAATCATCTGTGAAGGTGATGAAGTACTCATATCCACCTCTAGCTTGAATGCTCATAGGTCCATATACATCAGTGTGTATCAATCCTAAACATTCAGTGGCTCTTGTGCCTTTGGCCAAGAACGACCTTTTGGTCATTTTACCTTCCAAACAAGATTCACAAGTTGGTAGATCATTAACCTTTAAGTCACTTAAAGGTCCGTCACATACCAATCTTTTAATCCTATTAAGGTTAATATGACCTAGGCGTAAATGCCATAGGTAGGTTTCATCTATTGATAATTTTACTCTTTTATGATCAGGTTCCGTTAATTCTATGTCTAACGAGTGAGAGATATTTCTATGCAAGAAGTATAGACCATTTTCCAATATACCTTGGCAAATAATTTTGTCATTCTTACTAATAATAAAAACTTTATTAAAAGTAACCGAATATCCAAATTTATTTAAACCAGAAACTGAAATTAAATTCCTCTTGAATTGAGGTACATAATAAATGTCTATCAAATCTAAATGCCTTCTAGAATCCAAATAAACTCTAATATCTCCCATTGCACTTGCAGACACTAACGTTCCGTTGCCCAAGCGCAAATTGATTTCATTCTTACTCAGCCTTCTCCTTTCTTGGAACCCCTGCAAGGAATAACAAACATGATTAGTGGCTCCAGAGTCTATGATCCAAGAATCAGTAGAATCTGCCAGAAAACATGTTTCAAGATAATTAACATTACCTTCTTCCTTCTTATTCTGGGACTTTGGGCAATTTCTTTTCCAATGTCCCTTTTCACCATAAAGGAAGCATTTCCCTTTGATCTTGGTTACTTTCTTGGTCTCCTTCTTGGTAGGCCCAAGTTGCTTTTTCTTCTGTTGTTTCTTGACCTTCTGACGGGTCTTAACAGTAGCAACTTTACCAACCATATGAATCTCTTGACCTTTGCTTTTCACAAGGATCTTTTCAGCACTTTGAACATCTTGCATTAGGCCTTGTAAGGTGTATTCCTTTTTGTTCAAAGTGTAGTCCAATTTGAACTGATCAAAGGAATCTGACAATGAATTGACAACCATATCAATTTTTGTCTCACCATCTATCTCAGCGCCATGCAGTTTAGCAATGTTGAGATGTGCTATGACTTTCATCATGTGATCCTTCACAGCCTGTCCAGGTTTCATCCTAAGATTCATAAAAGCAGTCACTGCCTCTCTCTTAGTCGTCCTGGACTTCATAGCAAACATCTCCTCTAGAGACATCATTATATTAGCAACAGACTCCATTCCTTCATGCTGCTGTTGCAACACGTCGGAGATAGTAGCCATAATGTAACATTTGGCCATATCATCTGAAGTCTTCCATTGCTCATACTCATCTCTTTGCATTAAGCTAGATTCATTATTAGGAGCAGGTAGTTTAGGAGTAGTTAGAACAAACTTATGTTTTTCACTTTGCAGCAACAACCCAATTTTCCTTTTCCATGTGACATAATTATCTCCGGTTAAAGTGTTATCTTTCAGGATGTTCATAAGTGATGGGGTCATGATTTCTGAATAAAACGAAAATTATATGAGTAAATAATCATGATAAAGCACTTTTAAATATTTATCTTGAATTAAATAAATAACTCAATCATAAAAATTCAACGGTGATCCAACACCCATAAATGTTACGCCTCATTGTTAACATAACAACCAGCGTTTTCAATTTTAGCCTTGCAATTTTACTGACAAGAACTCTGGGGAGGATATCAATAAAATTACATTGAGTGTGTTACCAAGATATCGACCCTCAATTTTCTCTCACGAAAATCCCTCCTTGGGGAGTAGATCTCATTTGAGTCCATTGTCTAGTCTATCCTTGTAAGGAAGTATTTTGCTAAATTCCATTCATGGATGCCCCTTGGGGGGAATTACCAATAAATAATAAAGCTCAACCAACCTTGGAGGCCATAGGTGTTACAAAACACCTTCTCCCACACAATTATTTAAGGCGTGTGATTAAATCCCATAGAATGATTTACCAAGTTATCTAGATGCCAATTTAGATACCTAAATCATTCAATGCATGTTCATACCAAAAGAGACATATGAGTGGCACTCCTATTCTATATGTCATGTTATCATACAATAACAAATATTGTAATATTTATGCAAAAAATAAATAGCAACAATTTTGGTCCATCCTAGAAAAGCAAGTAAATTACAATTGCTTAGGAATACAAGATCTTCAAGTGGCCATCAACCATACGCTCATCCCTCGATACTACCACAATAGTATACTACTAAGAAACATATTTCCTAGTCATAAAAAGATTTTGATTCTTAATTAAATAATTAATCAATCAATTAATTAGTTCTCATTTAATTTAAATAATAAAAATAAAACAATATAATATCATATATATATCTCGGCCATGTGCCATATATATTAATATATATATATATTGTTTTTCTATTTTATTATATCCATTGGACCTTAATAAAAGGCCCACATGTGAACTAAGCCCATTCTTACTAAAAGAAACAAGTCCACATGCCTTAATACAATTCTAGATGGACCCATAATTAGTCCGGTAGAATATATCAAGTGATCCATGCAAGTCCGTGTGGATTGGGGATCTTGGCGGGCTATCTAAACTTAAGCTTCAATAGACATAACCTAATCACAATCAACAAATGATTCACTTAGGTCCGATCCATTAATTTTAACTCATTCCACTAAAAAGCTAAAATTGAACTCTTAAATAAAGATAGAAGAAGAACATGTTCCTCATTCATACCCTAGACAATCATATTGGAGATAGTGTATCCTTGTGATTAATATCAGTAATCGCCAAGAGTTCATAGACCGCCTATAACTCTCCAAGTTACCATATTTACTCATATGACCACGTTTTGAACTTGGATACTTTGACTTGTCCAGAAGCCATGTTTTCAATAGTCGCTATTGAAAACTCAACGTTGAGATTTAATATCCAATTACCTCAAAACATCCATATGATGATATTATACTCTCATTTAATAAATGGAGCCACGATGTCCATATCTATAAATGAAGTCCTCTATCGATTAACAAATAAATATCACCAAACTATCGAGGATAGACTATGCTATATAATCGTACTCATTGATAACTCAAATGATACCACTTGCAACCATAAGTCCATCATTTATCTCAGGATTAAGATAGACTCTCCGATTGTCCTGATAATGAAAAGACTATTATCTATTGACGGTTCTAGATAAAGCTTTTCATTGTGATCCAGTTCAATGCAACCAGTGCACTAGATTCTTTTACTCGAAGACCCTCCGATGATTTTATACTCATCATAACTCATTTGATCCCACTCAAATGCTAGCAAAAGAATTCTACAACTTTAACAAGGTAAAGGTGTCCAACCTTTAACTTAAGTTGTGAACATTATTCAAGACTAACTAAAGAATTGTGTCTACCTCATACATATTCAGATGTATGAACAATTCTTCTTTTCTCATAGTCTTTTGACCTTATGATTATTTACTTTTGACAATTATAATAATTAAACTATAAATGCTATAAGATTTGTTAAACCAGAAATCACATTATTAATATGAATAGATTGTCAAAAACACTATTACACTCTTGCTATTGAGCATAATCCTAACAGTCCTAGGAGCTGAAAACTCATGGGAGATGCCTACACTATTGCAATATGTTTCAAAAAAAGCAATCTCAAATTCCCTCCCATGGTCACTTCTAATCCGTTTTATGCTTTTAATGTTTGAGTTCATTTCATTTTGAATTTTATTACAAAGCATTTTAAACTTGTCAAAAGTTTCGGATTTTTCTCTAAGCAAATATGTCCAT
Source organism: Acer yangbiense (assembly GCA_008009225.1). NCBI lineage: Eukaryota > Viridiplantae > Streptophyta > Magnoliopsida > Sapindales > Sapindaceae > Acer > Acer yangbiense. The sequence goes on from CM017769.1 coordinate 834,277, forward strand.
GTGAACCTAGAGAAATCATCTACACAAACAAAAATGTATCTCTTTCCACCTAAGCTTTCGGTTTGCGTAGGACCCATAAGATTCATGTGGAGAAGCTCTAGGGGCTTCTTGGTGGAGAGATACTTGCCCTTTTTGTGCATGCTCTTGGTTTGTTTCCCTTGTTGGCAAGGTCCACAAACACCATTGGCTTTCTTCCAAAGCTTGGGAAGGCCTCGCACAACATTGAACTTATCTAAGATTCGTAAATCCCGATAGTTCATGTGGCCAAGTCTTTCATGCCACAACTCCATTTGCTCATCCTTGGACACATTGCAAGAGACTATTATAGTTTCAAGACAATATCAATTGTCGCTAGATCTCATTCCTTTTAACAAAGTTTGTCCATTGGGCAATAGGATAGAGCAATCATTTTTACAAAATAAGACGAAAAGTCCTTCATCACTTAGATGTGAAATGCTTATCAAATTGGCTTTTAGGCCATCAACAAATAAAGCATTGGACAATGAGGGTAATCCGGGAATGGAAATGGTTCATTTCCCTCTAACTCTCTTCTTGGATTCATCACCAAAGGTGACACTTCCTCCTTCCTCCTTCCTCCATGACAAGAGTTTCAAAGAAACTCTTGTTTCCCGTCATGTGCCTAGAGCACCCACTATCTAAATAACAAAAATTAGAAGAAGTTGCCTTCAAGGCAATTTATGCAACATGACAAACATTTTCATTCTTTCTAATCTACTTAGGTAAAACATTTTCTTTCCTAGTGGTCTTTGGTACATGGGCTCTAGAAGTCCTAGGATCATGCAAATCAATCTTCCCATTCCTAGGAACATGCATCATGGCTCTATTCTTTTTCTTCTCAATCATGCTTCTAGTCTTACACATTTTAATATAACGAAAGCATCTTGGTCTAATATGACCATCAAAACCACAAAAATGACATGTAGGAATAAAATAAGGAATCATACCATGTCCTTGTGCATACATAGGAGCTTTCTCATGTCTTTATGGTTGAGTAGGTTCAATCCATCTTCGTTGTTGAACCGGTCTAGCTTGCTTCCAAGGTTGATCTTGCACGATTGGTCCCTTTCCTTTGTGAGCCATATGTTGAGGAATGTTAGCTTGAAGAGCTCTTGTAGGTTGAGCTTAAGGTTTCCTTCTTGATACCACCTTCACTTGTGCACTATTTGAATATTGTCCTAGATCAATTTTCTTCCTAGGAGTTTGCATCAGTGAAGCTTCTTTGTTGCCTAAGCTCTTGACAAACACGGTCTTGTTAGAGGTTGAGATCTCCTTGCCATTTTCATACCTAAGACCCCTCTTGTCACTTAGCCTCTTCCAACATCTAACATGTGATCAAGTTTTTTAGTGCTAGAGTTCATCTTGGACATCAACTCTCTAGCATCTTCAAGCTCTTTCTTCAATCCTTCTTCACTCCTCTTAGATATGTCTAACTCTTTTCTTAGCTTATCTTCACTCTCCATGGTTCTCACCACTTCTTCACTTAAGTGGTCAACTTGTGTTGAAAGTTCTAGGTTTTCTTCCTTTAATCTCCTAATTTCTCTCTTGTTCTTTAACCTTGAACTCTCAAATTTCTCCATGTAGTCTTTAAGATCCATCCTATCCACATTACCATTTATCGATTGTGATGAATAGCAATCATCACTTGAGTCAATTTCCACATGACTCTAATTCTCTTCTTCACTAGCACGTTTGCTCTTGTGAGAAGAGGTAAAGGCTATGAAGTTAGCCATGAGTTCTTCATCATCCGAAGACTCATCTCCTTCATTGGAGTCATCACTCCCACTCTATGTGGCGGCCATCACTTTCCCTTTCTTCTTGATAACGTGATTAGCACAATCAGGGCAAAGTGTCCTATGCCACCACACTCATAACATCGGACCCCTTTCCTTTCGGTCTTCTCTTGCATAGGCTCAAACTTTTTGAAGGGAGTCTTTTTCTTAAAGTCTTGGCCTTTGGATCCAAAACCTTTCTTCTCGGACTTGTAGAATTTCTTGAACCTTCTCATCAACAAAGCCATTTCTTCATCCGAGTCATCATTCTCCTCTTTCTCATATTTGGAGGCTTTCAAAGTAATTCCCTTTTGCTTTTTAGGAGGTGTAGAGGTAGGACCTTTCCTAGACTTATAAGCTAGTAGTCTTCCAATCACCTCACTCGGCTTCATATCCTTGTATGTGCTATTCTCCTCTAAAGCCGTCACCTTGGACTCAAACCTCTCGGGAAGCGATCTCATAATCTTTTGCTTGATCCTCATATCCGAGTACGGGTCACCAAGTTGATGACTTTGGTTCACAATGTCCATCAACCTTACTTTGAAGTCGTTGAGGCATTCTTTCTCAACCATCTTAAGCAATTCGAATTGCGTTTGGAGAACTTGAAGTTTCGAGTCCTTTACAACTTATGTTCCCTCATGTGCAACCTCTAGGATGTTCCATGCCTCCTTAGCTATCCTAGTGTTTTGAATCAACTTATATTGATTCTCATCCATTGCACATAGGATGGCATGCATTGCCTTCCTATTCCATTTTGATGACTCAAACTCTTGCGTGTTCCATTGCGCTTTTGGCTTGAGCACATCCTCTCCTCCACCTGTAGGAGTCATCATGGGTGATGTATAGCCGTCTTCAACCGCCATCCAAGCCCGGTCATGGATTTGACATATGTACGACTCCATCTTGCATTTCCAAGAGGCATAATTCAACCAGGTAAGAAGTGGAGGCCTTGTGCTAGAAGCACCCTTGTTACCACCACCATTTCTACTATTTCCACTCATAGTGTTTATGAATGAATGAAATGAATGCAAATGTATGAATGATCAAAAATCACACAAAATGCAAAACACACCGAAATGAGCAAGGATCACCTAAGTATATCTAGGAACCCGCTCTGATACCAATTGAAATAAATTATAGGTATGTATAATATTATCTAGGGGGGGGGGGGGGGGGGGGGGGGGGTTGAATAGATTTTAACCGACTTTACCCAATTATATTTATTGGGCGGAGGAATTTGATTGCTTTTATTAAAATGATATAAACCTATTTCTTATGGAAGAGTCTTTTGGAAGGGCTCCTCTTTTTTAACTCTTCAAATTGACACATAAGTAAGCAAATAGACATTTGAAGAGTGAAAATAGAAGAGTGTTTTGAAAATGCTCTAATTAGCTTCTATTACAGTGTTGTGTTCAGAAAAGCTGTAAAAAAGGAATAAATTGATGTTTTAATATATTTGTTTTACAGTTTTTATTAAAGGGATAGTTACCCTATGACCATCAATTTGATTACAAACTATCCAAATGGCCTCTAAAATGGGAATTGGTTTCAAAATGACCATTTTGGCGAAAAGTGTGACACTAATGGCCATTCCATCTAATTCCATCAAATGAGTGTCATTTTGGTAAATAAGGAGATGTCATTAATTTATTTTAGATATTTTTTTGAAATCAATTTTTTTTTAAAATTGAATAATTATATTTAATGTGTGTATATACGTATATCATATCTCAAACATATATATATGATCATTTTGATACCAATTAATCAAATGGATGGCCAATAGATTAGTTCTATTATTCGAAAAATTATCAAATTTTGTTCATAGGTAGATTTCAATGAACTTGTCATCCACAAAAAAATTCAGATCAAAATTCATTAAAATCGATGTATTTTCATTAAGGTCCTTACCGAAATTAAAATAATGGATCTCTCATGAGAGACTCATTATATATATATATATGTGTGTGTGTGTGTGTGTGTGTGTGTGTGATATGTTATACGTATATACACATACTAAATATAATTATTCATTTCAAAAAACAAAAGAAATTTTTTATTTCTAAAAAACATCTAAAATAAATTAATGGCATCCCCTTATTTACCAATATGCCACTCATTGGATGGAAAAAGATAGAAATTTGATGGAATTGGATGGAATGACCATTAGTGTCACACTTTTCGCCAAAAATGGCCATTAAAAAATAAATTCCCAATATATGGAAAAAGATAGAAATTTGATGGAATTGGATGGAATGACCATTAGTGTCACACTTTTCGCCAAAAATGGCCATTAAAAAATAAATTCCCAATATAGTGGTCATTTTGATAATGTGTCATCAAATTGATGGCCACCAGGGTAATTATCCTTTTATTAAAACGTCATAATGAATGCCCTTTACAAGACTTAAAAAATGCGGCACCTGAAAATATGGAAGTAAAGAAAAGATTGACTATCAAAAAATAAAAAATAAAATAAAAAGGCGGTCTTTATTATTATTTTTTTCATTTTCACGCTTTAATGATACTAAATAATTTATTGTTACAATATGATAATTAAACCTCATCGGGAATCTGTTGGTAGATGGACGAGTTTGAGACTTGGGCAAATGACTCCCAAGTTAGCAGCTCGAATCCTACCAATGGCAAAGAGCTTTAAAAAAATACATAGATAGGTGGTTAGATAGATATTGTAATATATATATATATATATATATATATATATATATATATATATATATATACAAATACAAATATGCCATGTAACTTCATAAATTAATAATTTGTTGATATTTACGTGAAGTATAAAATCTATGTCTGATGTTGCTGTTTTTATCTTGAAATTTAGGTATAATTGGATCTCATCTTTAATTTTTGGTAATGGACTTAAAGAGTTATGGGGTTGAATATTTCTCATATTGCAACAATAAATTCAAGTTGCAATATGGTATTCAACCTCATAACTCTTAAAGTACATCGGGAGTTTTCTTTCGGTTTGTAGGAGTAAATATCTAAGCCGTACAAGTATTGTTTGATCTTAGTAGGTCGCAGCAGTTCTATTGCAATAGTTAACACGAAGTTTGCTGTATTAGGCAATTAAAATGTACTAAAATAATACAATACACTGTTTACTGTATTGTATTATTTTAGTACATTTTAATTGCCTAATACAATATGATACGGCCAAACAAACGAGGCTTTAATTAGTAAATAGTAACTTGTTTCTCTCTCTTCTCTAGAAAGATCTCAATTAAATTAGGGAACGATTGTATCAATCCCTAATTTAATTTCACAGTCTTTCTAAGTTTTGCATTCTAGAAATCAAATCGAGACACAATGATCAGCAAATTGTAGGTCATCGGAATTACGGTTTGCCTCTGCGAGAGCAAGAACACCTCATAGAGCTTCTCAGTGCATGGAAAAGGATTGAGTAGATGTACATCGATGGAGGAAGGGGACGAATAGAGTTTCTTCAAAATAGAGTGCCAGATTGGAACCTGCATGGATCAGTAAGACTCGACGAGTTGAACTCTGTCTGGTCGAGTGAGTCGTGTGACAACACCGAGTCACAATCTGACTCGAAACCGGTCCATTTTGAGTGAATAAAGAGAAGCAGTGTAAATTCCACCGATAATCACATAAATATAGATACTCTCTTCTATTTTAAATTTTTTTAATTTTTCTTACTCTGCTTTTTTTCTTCAGTTATCTTCAGTATTTTGTTCTTAAACTTTTCATTTTTCACTGTTCACATATATTTTTGCTTAAATCTGTAGATATATTATCTGTGTGTATTTTTCTTTTGGTCTCGTTATGTCTTTTTCTCATTTCATACAATAAAATTTGTTTGGCTGCTAGTAAAGGAAGATGAAATATGAAGTTGAATTTAGAAATTGAAGCATATTATAATGGATGGAAATTGCAATCAGTTGCTAAATACTAGATTTTGCTAGTAAATTTTAAAAAACAATATAATTGATTTGATATTAGTTACTAGTGTTGTTGTGGAATTTATTTGATTTTTGCATGTGATTTAAATATGTAATTTCTAGGAAGTTTTGATTACAGACTTTTTATACTAAGTTCATTGGATCATTAATATCCAATGCTCTACCTATAGGTGGGTAACAATATAATTAAACTAAGTGACCAAGATGTTTAAGTTTTAACTTCATTAGCATAGTTTCAATTCAGGTAGCTAACAATAGAAGCAGGGCGATATACAAAGTTTGTTATGTAACCTTTTACACACTTGCAAGCAAGCTTGAGTGGTTTTTATTTATTTATTTATTTATTTATTTTTTTAAAAGTAAGTAGCCAGAGCAGATTACTTAGGAGTTAGGACAGCAACTTGAGAAGTATTTAAATTTTTATGGTTGTACTATGAGCAAACAGAGACTATAGACTATATTTTAGAATTCATATCTAAAATTAAAATTTACAGAGCACATAATCATGGTCTTGTGTGTAGTTTTTGAGAATTTCCATGTCTGGTCTGGAAGCCTGTGTCTGTGTAGAAACACATTCAGTGTGTTCAGTGAGTTTGGTGGGCTCCAGAGGCTAGCAAAGGTGCAAATTGGTACTTGCACCCTCAAGTTGTCTCGATATCTCAAGGAATTGGACTTAAATCATCACTAAAGCTGTCAACTTTAGCCAATGCATTCACATTGAAGAGGCTTAAAGTTACTTTGATATTTTTGGTTTGCCTTTTCCATTGACCGTAGAGTGAAGTTTTATTGTGTGGCTTAAAGTTATGTTATTTTAGATTAGATCTATAAATGTTGTATAGTAGTAAAGTAGTAAGCTATGTAAAATGATATTTGGTAGCAGTCTTTGTAAAATGATATTCTTGGTTATATTATTTTGAGCTTCAATTTAATGTTAACGACATGTTTTATTTGGATATTTTATTTGGCTTCTCTATTTTTGTTTTGTTTTGTTTTGTTTTGTTTTTTGTTTTTGATGAAATTGGACTTACCTAAGGGGGAAAAACATCACAAGAGATCATATGCTGAAAAACCCCTAGACAGTATCCATAAATATATAAATAAAGGAAAAAAGAAACAAAAGAATCCGAAAAACAAAACAAAACAAAATAGAGGATACATCCCCAAAAAACCCAAAGGTACGCATGCCAAACAAGAAAAAACAAAACTAGGAAAACCTGAAGGATTCTCTAGCCATACAATCATTACCAACTAACCGAGAACAGAACGAAGGAATGGAGGACCACCATAAATTAGAAGGAACACCCAAAGCGTGCTTAGAGAGAGCATCCGCCACCTGGTTTCCTTCCTTGAAGATGTGAGAAACCTGAAACTCCATATGCGAGATCTGATAATTATAACGTTGCCAAGCTTGACGAACATGCCAGGTAACCTTATCGGACCTTTCAAAGAGAAGTTGGACCACATAAGAAGAGTCACTCTCGAGCCAGATCCTATGCCAACCCAACTTCCACGCATAATTAATGGCTAAAGAAGCAGCAAGGAGCTCAGCCTCAAAAGTAAAAACCTGACTAAGGAGGACTGCAAAACAAGCTTTAACAAAAGATCTGCAAGTCCGAGAAACACCCCCACAACCCCCCACATCTGGAGAACCTAAAGCAGCCTCATCCGTGTTAACCTTAATCTACCTCGGAGCCAGAGGAGACCAGACAACACTCCTGATAACTGGAGCCTTACCAGGACGACCATTGAGACCAAACTGACGGAGAATCAGCAAATCATCAACACAGTTATGCATACAACTGATCCCCAAATGATTCGTAACATAGACAGAGCACCAAACAAGAGATAGAGCAGCCCTGAAATCAACAGACTTCCCATCAAAAATCCACTGATTACGGGAATACCACACACTCCAAACCACAGTATGAATGGAAGTTTTCCACAAAATCCTAATCTGATCACTGAAAGAAACATGTGATGTGTAAAATCGTGTTATAAAAACCTAACTCGCAAGTGCACGAATCGTGAGATAAGTACAGCGACAAGTAGGGATCGTTCCCACGAGGAAAAGTGATTTACTAGTTATAACTAATTCTAATTAAAGCTAAGCAATTAACAGTATCCAAGAGATTTGATTGAGTGATTGATTGATTGAGTATCGATTAACTAAATTAAACTAAGAAAACAATTAAAAAGAATATGTGAATGTGATCAAGAGGTGAGAAGACTAGGTTATCAATGCTCCCCAACTATATCTACTCAATGCTTCGAATTGACTTTTGATAAAAGATGTAACTCAAGTTAAGGGTTCGTTCTTATCTTATTTATGATTGTTACCGTATGATCCTGGGATGAATCAAGTGTTCTCAACTGTAATTCAATTTAACTCAAACACATGAGATATGAATCACAACCAAAAACCCATTAAGCTCAAGAACAAGTGAACCAAAATTGCGTCCCAAACACTTGGGGTTGCTAATTTTATTCATTCAATTAAATATTAGCTCTCAATTATAATTTAATTTAACTCAAACACATAAGATATAAATCACAATTAAAAACCCTAAATTCCTACCTAGCATAAAACTATGCATCAACAAGAATAAAGAATTAAATTATAGGATGAATTGAATGAATCAAAACTTGAATTAATGGAAATATAGTCAATTCTAACAAAGAGCATTCATAGCGGTTCACATTGACTCCCTAGTATGGAGTTAGTTACACATATTAGAAACAAAGAAACAAGAGGGGAAAAAGATAAAACCCATTGAACGTCTTCAACGAATTCTTCAAATCTCCAATGTTGGCAACTCCTTCGTCTTCGAATCTTCTATGTATAAAGATAAATGATGGTGATGGGGGACGGCCCCCTTGGTGGCTTGGGACCTCCCTTGGCTGGCTCTTTAGCTTCCCTCTCGAAATTAGGTTTATAAGGGGTTTAAATAGGTGCAGATGCAATGCCATGCCCTTAAACAACAAGGAAATCTCTTCCTTCTGTCTACGAAAAGATTCCTACGACCTGATATTATCGTAAAACCGCTGCCGTGACCGTTGCCAGTGTGGCAGCGGCGCGGCAGCGCCCTAGACGAGAAACGGGGAACTGCTGTGGCAGCGGAAGCGGCAGCGGCAGCTACTGTTCTCTGAGCGATGCTGCATCGCTGCTAAACAATTGGGAGCGATTTCAGCTGCACTATTGGATAATTGCATGAAAGCCCCTAAAGTCTTCAAAATAGCACTTTATACCCGATATTCTTCGATTTATTCATCTGGATCCAAAATCCTGAAAATGCTCACACACACACATTAAATCCCAAAAAGACTCAAGAAACAAGCAATTGATAGGAGGAATGGGGATAAAAAACATATACAATAAATGACTGATCAACATGGTCTAACAAAAAACAGAGCCCCAAGTGTCAGCGGAGACACGCCTCTGAAAAGCAGAAAAAACAACCTCCCAAAAAGTAGCAGCAAGAGGGCACTTAAGAAATAGATGGTCCATAGTCTCCGAGCTAGCGTCACAAACACTACATCTGGAGGCTAACTGAAAATCGGACCTGCATAAATGGTCTTCGGTGGGTAATCTATTAAGAATAAGACGCCAAGATAGGATAGAACAGGAAGGAGGGATATAGCGAGACCAGACATCTCTCCACCATAGGACCTGAGGAATATCATGAAACATCCTAGAATAAGCTGCCTTATAAGAAACCCTCCCATCCCTAGTATGAGGCCACACCAAATAATCAGTCGCAGAAGAAATAGCAATTTTCTCAATCCGAAAACAGAGATCCGGGAATCTAGCACGAAAACGATCTTCCAAAACCCATCTACCATCCCGAATGAAGTTCGAAACCTTAGCATGAAGATGTATGACCACGAAATCAGGAATACCAAGAGGATCCACAATCGGCACCCTAAGCTAATTATCATGCTAAAAATCTCTCTTAGAGTCTTTCCCGATGAGCCAGATACCATCCTTAAGGAGCTCAGCATAGTTAGACTTAAAAGAAATACAGATGGAGGTGGTGATGTAGCCTCCCTAAGGTTTCTGCAACTGATTCATGTATCTTTCACGCAAGAAAGTGAAAGCAAAACTGTTAGAAGTTATAAACTTCAAGGTAAGCTTTTGAAGTAAAGAATCGTTCAATAACGCCATATCTTTCAAACCAAGACCCCTAATAGCATAAGGTCTACAACAACGATTCTAATCAACACGGACTAACTTGGAGTCCTCACAAGATCCAGACGATAAGAAATTTTTGATCTTCTTAGTAATCATCTGGATTAGGGAAATTGGTCACTTATAAACCATAAAAGAGTGAACAAAAGAGCCAGTAATCACCGAACGAATCAAAGTACCCGGCCAGCCATAAAAAAGGACTTACCTTTCCACCTGGAAAATTTAGACACAATCTTATCTGTAATGGGCATCAAAAGAGACTTCCTGGGCTTGCCCCGAAACAAAGGAACACTCAGGTAAGAAAACGGAAAGTGACCAATCTGCGTCCCAACTAAGCACTGAAGAGAACTAATCCGTGCAAGAGAAACAGAAGACCCGAAAAAGATGAAGGATTTACTCCAGTTAACAAGTTAGCCCGAAATGTTGCCATAAGCATAGAAAACATTCATAACATTTCTCAGATTATTGGTCGTGCCCCTACAAAAAATCAACACATCATCGGCATACAACAAATTAATGGGAGCAAAAAAGCCCCTTGGAGAGGATATATGCAAAAGACGATCAGACGCCACCATTTTAGAAAGTAACCTGCTGAGAAAATCCTCCGCAATACCAAAAAGAAGAGGAGAAAGAGGATCCCCCTATCTAACCCCTCTCGTGCATCTAAAATAACCAGTCGGAGAACCATTAATCAGAACCGATAGTCTTGAAGAGCTAAGAATGCTATCAATCCAATCCATGAAGATTTGAGAAAAAACAAAAGCACGTAGCACACGGTAAAAGAACTTCCAATCAAGAGTAGCAAAAGCCTTACAATTGTCAATCTTCATAGCCACACTACCCCCATAGCATTTCTTATGAAGCACATTAACACAAACGGAAGCAAGAGCAATACAGTCATCAATGTGTCAGTCTCTGATAAAACCAAATTATTAAGGAGAGACAATACGAGCAACAACTTGAGCTAATCGGTCGGCCAAAATCTTTGAGAAAATCTTGAAAAGAAAGTTACCAAGCACAATAGGGTGAAACTGATCCACATTGACTGAGTCTCTCATCTTCTAAACAAGCACGATAAAATTAGAATTCAGACCCGGGGCAACCACACCAGAATGGAAAAAATCCTAAACTACAAGAATCACATCTCTACCCACAATCTCCCAACAGCATTGAAAGAAACGACTAGAGAAACCATCGGGCCTAGAGGCCGAGAGAGCATCCATGTTAAAAACCGCATCATTGATAACATCGACAGAGAGATAATGACCAGAAGCAAGTTCTCCTCATGAGAAACCAAAGAGGGAACAATGTCATCAGTAATAGAGAGATCGTGATCAATCTGAGCCGAATCCAAGGAGAATAAATCCTCATAAAATTTGACAATGTGATATCTGATAACAGACTGATCATTCGAAATAACACCATCAATCGAAAGAGAAGACAAAATGCCCCGACATTTCCTTCGTTTGATCGAGGAATGAAAAAATGCTGAGTTATGATCCCCATCTTGCAACCATTTCACTTGGGATCTATCACGAAAGAAACACTCATGCCTATGTAAAAACACATCAAGATCAGGATGAGTGCGTGACTCTGTAAAAAAAAAAACTCCTCAGAAAAACCCAAATCAGACATTTGGCTCTGAACAGAACAGAGCTCAGCTGATTTCCTAGAGATGTTAGTGTTAAGATCACCGAAAACCTCCCAATTCCAAGACTTGAGAGTCTTCTTTAGATTCTTAAGCTTACCAATAACAACTTGTGGGGGACGACCAAAACAAGAAATGCCCCACGCCCTACGAACTAGGTTCATGAAATTAGGATGATCCACCCACATGCTTTGAAAACGAAAATGCCTAGAAGAAGAAACCTGAGATTCAGATAATCAAATCCAAAGAGAACGATGATCAGAAAACTGATGGGGGAGAGCCACATGGGAAATGTCATACCAACATAAAGCATAATCCTCAGAAACCAAAGTCCTGTCCAATCTCCACTCAACTCTAGTGCGACAAGATCAGCCCCTAACCCATGTAAAATGAGCACCCTAAGATCGAACACCAATTAGATTGCAATCCTCAATCATTGATTTAAAATTCTCACAAGAACCCTTAGCAGGAGAGCGAGACCCCAAACACTCATGAGCACCCGAAACTGCATTGAAATCACCCACCACCAACCAAAGCGCCTAGCGAACCGAGGCAGAGATACTAGCATAAACAAAAAAGTACCAATGTGTCAGAGACCCAATAGAAATAGAGACGGTCAAATGTTGATCATGACACAAAACTATTTGAGTATTTGTAATAGAATCACAAGCAAATACCCAAATAGACAAAATCAAACCACCCCTATTAATCATACCCACCAAATAAAGACCAAGAGAGGACCAAAAACTGGCAGAAATCGAATCAAAAGCCACCATAGGCTCTGAAATGCAAACCAAAAAAGGCCAATGAGAACAACATAAATCTTTGAGAACTCGTTTAGTAGAGTTGTTCCCAAGACCACGGCAATTCCAATAAATGATACTAATCATGGGAACTGTTGGGAGGAGTCCGACTCTCGGACTTAAATGACTCCAATATACTTTTGATACTCGTGAACCACTAATCCACCTCATTAAGATCCAAAACCTTAACATCCACCTTATTAGGTCAAGGAGCGACCGCGACAAAACCAAGTTCAGCTTGAGAATCTGTCAAAGAGGAGTCCGATTGCACGACCTGAGAAGAGTTAATCTCATGCTCCCGAAAAGTTTGCTCCATAGACTTACTAGGATCACTTGAAGATAAAGATTCCATAACAAGACTACCCAAAGAAACCACAACAGAGGGAGGAGGAGAAACCTCACGCAACAAGAGGCTAGACAAAGATTCCATAATAGGGACCACCCGAAGAAACAACAATAGATGGAGGAGGAGAAGCCTCACGAGGCAAAAGACTATAGACCTATTGAACGATAGGAACATATGGTAAAAGAATTGGAATTGAGCCCACAACAGTATAAGAAGGACCTAAAAGAGAGAAACATGTAGAAGATAGAACCGAAGCCGAAGAAGGACCTAAATAGGCTGAATGATGAACTACCACTGAATCAACAGACCCCAAATCTTGAGAAATAACAACGAAAAAATTGGATACCAGGATTTCCTAAACTGACTTATCTATCGGACGATAAACCATCTTCGAAGACCGTGGGCAAACTAGCTGAAAAACAGGCTCCTTAACAGAACCCTCAGTCATTGGCTGAGGAGATTTTCTGGCACTAGCAATAAGAACCTTAGGATTGTTCCGGTGACAAGAGTTGGGCAGATGACCAATGGAAGAGCAAACGGAGTAAAAGGATGGCAGGTTTTCATCCTCAACAGAAATGAAAGAGCTATGCAGCTCGCCTCTCTCTAAAATGACCGAGGATGGAAGCATAACAGACATGTCAACATCCACTAAAACCATGGCAAAATGACCAAAATCACTATCAATAGTAGCTTTATCCATTCTCAACGGAACTCCAATACATCTGGCCAAGTCATGAATGATCTTCGGATGCCAATATTCCCAAGATAGCTCATAAAACCTAACCCAAACTTGCGCATTAGTGGACTTCTACAGAGAGGGGTTAAAATCCGGAACCCAAGGCTGAAGGTGGAGAACCCCTGGCTTCAGATTAACAGAGCCCATACCCCAAACCTTGTTCTTGTACATCTTCAGGAGACTTCAAAATAATCTGGAATAAGCCTTTCCCTAAAGATATAAGTCTCCAATCAGCTGAAATCATCCAAAATTTACTAAGCTTAGCCTTAAGGTTAGCAAGTTTCCAAGGATGCTCACCACTAGAAAGAACCACACGACCGATGAGAGCATTCTTGCATAAATCTAGTCTAGGTTGATAAGCCACCGGATCAACCCGAAAAGACACATAACCTCCATTTTTCAAAGGCGCAACCGTCATAGAGAAAGGCTGAATAAAATCTTAAGGAGACTTCAAAAGATCCGCATAGGACTTGCCATCCACAGAAACCGGAATAGAATTCAAAACAGGGCCCTGAACTGAACCTTCAACACTGACCGAAATATCACACAAAGCAGGCAACATATTACCCAACCAGAGCCCACCATTACTAGAAACCGATCTCACACCACAAATAGGAACAAAAATAGGCAAGGAGGAACACAAAGTAGCTTCCAAAACCATGGGATTCTTAACAATACCAAGAATGGAAGGAGAAGCCATTATCCGAAACACGATCAAAGCAATCGAAAGAGGAGAAGAAGAGAATAAGCAAAAAAAATAAATTAATTAATCAATGAAGAACACTAACCAAGAAGATGTCTAGCCGCAGCAAACACCAAACAACAGCAGTTTGAACAGCAAACGTGAACAGAAATCATGAACAGTAGCAAACATCAAACCAATCCAACAACAACACTAGCAACGTGATAGCAACCAACACCAAACAGCAAGCGTGAACAGCAAACGTGACCCAGCAACAGCAACAGTAGCCAACACCAGTGGAAACAGCAACAGAAACACGGCAGCCACTAGACCAATCCACCACGTAATAGCAACCAAGCCAAACAGCCGCCGGAATCTGCAGCAACAAAGGGACCGCAGCAGTAGCCACAAGCGATAGCAGCGTGAACCAGCAACAGCGACAGCAGCAAACACGAAACAGTGGCACCAGCATGGGTACCGGAAGGAGGCCGGCAATGATGCCGGTAGCAGCAGCAAGCAAGCCTCTCCCAGTCCCCCATGCAATTGACGTAAAACCCTAGAGAAACCCTCTATTTTTTTTCATTTTTTTAAAATTCTTTATTCTTCAATTTCTTTGATTTTTTAAAGATTTTATTATTATTTAATAGTTTTAAATTCGCTTCTCTATTTTTGTTCAATTATCTTTTTCATATGAAATGGTTTATACTTTTTTGTTGGCCTCGAAACTCATTTTTGTACAACTTTTTTTTAGCTTAAAAACTACCTTTTATACGGCATTTTTTTGTTGCCTCAACATTTTTGGATTGCCCCAACACTACTCTTTTACGGCATTTTAAGCGGCATTTCTTGGCTGCTCAAAAATGTATTTTTTGTGGCATTAGTGACATGTAATAGATTGGCAGTCTTTTACAACTTCCTTCGTAATCACATTTTACTAAATGCCATAAAAGGCCTTCGTAATCACATTTTACTAAATGCCATAAAAGGGGTTTTACGGTATTTTTCAGAGCTAGTAAATATCATTTTTTTTCTTGCAGTGTGAAGATTCTATACCAATTCAATGTTACATATAAGAGAATACTAGCTGAATAATTAATGGGATATAAAAGGTTTCTCAATTGAAACATGTTCAACAAATCAGAAGCCGGAAACTCACATCGAAAATATGAATCCATACCAGTAAGTAACTAAAGAGGATGGCACTGATATATGTACCAATTGTTATAGGCTGAACGTGTGGCTGTAAAAGTGAAAGATTGGATGGTGTGGTTGTTTCCAGATATTCAATGACCTGCATCGTCCAGCAACCGTTGACTCGAGTATCGGAGGACCACATACGATAACTCCCACATCAACATTGCCCCAACTCTCCGATATGGATTCGAAAATCTCTATATCAATACAAGTTAATTAACATTAATTTATCAAGAAATTAATTAAGATCGACTTGATTGCATACAGTGCATGTACGTCTACAAAATATATATATATACCTTTGAAGTCAGGTCTGGAACCGTATTGAACTTTGGTTGAAGCAGCAAGATCTCGGCACAAGCCATCCTGGTCGTGTGTGGTGGTGACAAGCAAATCATCGTTAGATTGTTTGGAAGATTGTGTGACGTCCCAACGTTGCCATAAAGCAACCACAAAACCACCAAAGAAGATAACACTAGCGACCATGCATGCTACAAATAGAAGGCCTTGGTGCCACCCTGATGGAATGTCATTAGGGTTTATGTAATAGACGTTCAGTAAACAGAGTAGCATAATCAAGCCAATTGTTGTTGAGACTAGATATATTCCACACCACATAATATCTCCTGAACCAACCAGACCAGACACTTTGCTTGGATTGGAGACAGGAGGACTACGATCAAAAGAATTTATTAAAGCCTTGTCATCAACAACTGTACCCTCTTCTTCCTGCACCACAAACAGATTAATTTAATTATTTGGATTCTGAAATTAAATTGAAACTAGATCGACTTACCATTAATGGAGGTTCAGATTCCTGAGTGATATAAACAAGAATGTCAAGATTTGGAGGAACTAATAACTTGATGTCGATTGTGGAAAGAAGAGAGAGCTCATTCGATTTCTTCACTGCCCAAACAAGTAATATGTCTTGCAACAGACAAGGTTTTCCCGACCTCACAAGCTGAAAAATATCACTCAATACGGCTAGAAATGGTGCAATCCCAACGCCACCAGCTATCAATACAAGTTTTTTGTACCTACCACATTCAAGGAACAAAATAGAAATAGTTAGTAAAATTCATTTGTTGGACACAAATGCCCCCAATCCTGTAAATTTTGATTATTTTTTAGAGGATGTGCAGGTCACTATGTAACGTTACAAAGTTCAATCTGTAACATTAGATCACATTACCTAACAATTATATATATAATCCGAATAACAATGATTAAATTGCATGCTTACATCAAATGATGTGAAACTTCTTGCCCGTAAGGTCCCTCAACAAAAGCTGTTATTCTCGGAAGTTGATGCTCTTCTAGACATTGATGTGCCCTACAAATACTTGAGGAAATTTCATTTATCTTTGTTGTCCAGCCACCAAGAGCCTTTATGATAACTGAAAGATGAGTTTGATCACCATCAAGAGAGCTAGATGAAACACTGAACGGATGCCATTGCAACCGAGACACTTCCCTAACTCGAAGGAATATAAAACTTAGAGCGTTGTACCGAAGATCTGCACCATTAAACATAATGCAAAAAAAAAAACTCAATCACATTAATTTGCATGATATATATATAATTAACAAAAATGTAGACCACTTTATTTAATTTTCTAATAATAAAGTATATAGGCTTGTGTTATTATTTACTTTTTGGTTTGGAGAGGACCAATTTGAGAATTCCTTGGGGAAAACATGTGGTTGAAAGTATATGAGCATTGTTTCTTGATTGGCAAAACCTTAGGAAACGATCGAGCATGAAAAGCAATATAGGTGCAGCAACTATACTCATATACATGGCACCGATATGCAAAGCCAAGAAGATGATAAATAATATGTAGAGTTGGTGTGTGTACAAGAACACTTAGAAATAGTGTTGCCTCACTGGACCAAGCGATGTCACCCACATCATTAAAATAATTGGGAGGGTGATAACTCCAGCAAAATTTGATGTAGTCCCAGTACTGCTTTCCCACGTCAAGATCTGCATATGCAGGCATACATACATGTTAAATTGTTAATTGGAGTAGCCAGTTTTTTTTTTTTTTTTTTTAAAGCCGACACCAGGGCCTGTTAGGACCTGGCCTGGTGAGATTGGACAAATGGTAGATTATATTTACTATACCAGAATTTAAACCCCGGTGTTGGTGCTTCATTTTGAAGATTCCAACCACAAGAGACCCTAGGCGCTAGTTTTTAATATTTTATTAGAGAAATAGAGATGAGTGACATACCTTTTCTAGAAGAATACCCTCGATTGACCATTCAACTATAAAGCAAATTCCATGGAGAAGAAACAAGAAAACTGTGAGATGTGCGAACCATATATGATATCTTGTAGCATGTCCAAAAGGTATATCCATCAGACGCAGAAGAATCGACCCCCTTGCTATTGGAAGGAACAGGAATGCCAAGCAAAATATCCCAATATACCCCAATGAAACTCCCGCAAAACCAATCATGTAAGGCCTGATCATCAACAAACAATAGTTTCTGATATTATTATTGATCATTGCATGTAACACTACTAACACGCAATCACATATAGATAGATACGAACAGGATATCACTCTTTACACCAACAAGTACAGCCTCCACAGCATAAACACCAACAGACCAAAGAAAATAAGAAACAAAGAGCAGTATTCCCACACACTCGGCGGCAGAAACAACACCAAGGGGTCCATCCACTACAAGCGGGAACGTCGATAAGCTTTAACTTGAGCATTTCGGACTGCTTATCTTCTTATTCCTACGTACACATACACAAACAGTTAAACACACGACCAGAATCCGCAACCTCATTAATATAAACAGAAAGAAATTTATCTTGTAATTTAAAATGAACGTAATTAATGAAGTAGATATATACTCTTGGAGTTTCTGTTTCTGGGAGATGAGAAGATATGGAACTGAAAGAAATGCGATGATAAGAACCGGACCGCTGTATATGAGAAACATAGGACCTGCATAATCAAGTTTATTATAAATACATATCAAAATAATTAATGAATAATTGCAAGGAAATAAAAATTAAAGAAACCTTCAATCCCAAGAAAAGTTGGGGTGGTGAGAGTAGTGAAATCAGCAATGGTAACATTAACAATGGATAGCGGAAAACAAAAGATAAAAGCGAGCCATGTTATAAAAAGCAGCCACATTATTGTCCAGAGCATTTCAGACAAGATAAAAGCAGAGCTGTTGTGTGATCATGAACATCTCCAATATCTATGGAAATAAGAGGGTCTCGATGATCGGATGAAGAATGTTGCTCATGATCCATGAGAATAAATGATATCAATTAATCAACGGTTTGAATGAAAGACATATAATATATATGATATATATACTTTGCAAACTAGCAATGGAAAACAAAGTTAGAATTTTGAAAGACAAATATTTGGTCACCAGAATTTCAATATCTAGCTAACAGTCCAATCTGGCTGATGATTTCTTGCTAAAACATTTAGGTAAAACAGTAAAATCTGGTGGATTATTTCTCAACCCGTACAGGCTTTGTTCTTCTCTATTATAACACTCTGGTATCCAACTAACTTGTGTGTTTAATTTAATTATCCTTCTGATCAATGATGATTAATTAGTGATAATTACTCAATTATTAGCATATCATGATAAACAAATGAAAGATTGTTAAAAATGTACATATGTTGAGAAAGTTTGATTCACCGACTATTCAAAAACATGATCCATGAATAAAATTGAAATAATATGATCTTATGATCATGTCAATTAATCAATAGTGTCTATATATTTTGCAAGCAATGGAGAACAACATGGGCACGTGTCACAAAGTTTGAAAGACACCAGAATTTCAATATGTAGCTGATTTTCAAACTACTGCAGGCCGGCCCTGACATCTCAGGGCCCAAGGCTAAAATATCGATTTTATTTTTATAGGGTCTGGTTTTAAAAAAATAACTAGCTTTTGGACTCTTTAAGTTAAAATATAATAGCGGTTTTTGCTATTTTTCATGGGCCTAAGGTGGGTGCACCTCTTGCACCAGCACAGAGCCGACTCCGACTATGTGACACTTTTATTAGACGGTCTCATTGCAACGTCAATGAGACAATCCCATGCAAGTTTTTCTCACAAACTGGTGGATGGTTTAAGAGCAAAATGTCTTCCTCAGACAAACCGTACAACTATTATGAATATGGCCCTCCACCCATTTGGTCAACAAAGCTAAGTTTTTCTTGTAGTGTTAAGAATTGTTTGATGCAACGATTATTTATTGCAAAACGTGAAACAGGAAAGACATGACCATTTTAATTTTCATATAAGATTGTACATAAAAATTATACTATATATATTTTCATAAAATAATAAATTTCAGCATTAAAACAATGAAGTAAGTTTAAACCATTTAAAATAAATTTTTAACATTTGTATTTATCAGGGTAATAAAAATTACTTTAATATTCATATATATAACAATTTTTTTAAAAAATATATTATAATAATTGAGGCTTTAGAGGGGGGGACTATTATTATTAAATATGACAACAAATGGTTTAGGGGGTGTGTCGAGATCTACCGAGATCAAGCACTACATGAATGACACTAATATTTACTCCCACAATCAAATTAATGTGTGTCATTTGTGCACCCAATATTAATAAAATACTTAAGATATTAAATGGTTACTAATACTAGACACAAACTATTATGCCATATAAAAAAGGGGCAGGATCCATGGCCTCATTTTTTTACACATTTTTTGACACATTTTTGTGGCCTTTGGATCTAAAGGAATTGGATGGTTAAGATTTGATATTTTAGTCTCTCTTCTCTCTCCTTAATTAATTAAATATTGAAAAAAATTGCTCTCACCACTACCTAGTTAATTAAATCATGAATTAAAATCCTCTCTTGCTCTCTCCTCTATCCCCATTAATTCTAACAAAATGTTTTCTCTCCATTTTTTTCCTCTTACTCCTCAGTCCTCACGCACCTTATCTTCTTTCTTATTTATTTATTTATTTATTTTACTTCCTCCATCAAAACAAAAAAATTCTACCGAATCATGAATCATTATGCATTTCAATAATAAATATGTACAATATTTATTTTGCATACAACTAATATAACCAAGTTAAAAAATATGTAACCATAAATTTAGGATTTTTTCTGGAAAAATCTTTGAATATTTTTCAATAATATTAAAATCAGTAAGAGGATTTATCAAAAAAAAAAAAAAGTAAGAGGAATTTTTTTTTTTTTTGGGGTGACATTATAATGCTTTGAAATTATTGGAATTCCAAAAACAGAAAGAAATTATTTCAAATAAAATAAAAATAAAAATTATGTAATTTTCATGATTCATTGCAATAAGGTATGTTAAAGTTCTTCTTTGTGAATTGAGGTTCATTTACTTAAAAAAAAAAAAAAAAAAAAAAAATGGCTATTAATCAACTATTTGAAATAACAAAAAATTTGGCTAGATTTTTTTATCAATCTTTCAAGTCTTCATATTTTTCATGTTTTTTTTGGAAGAGAAAAGAAAAGAAAAGAAAAGGGAGGATGGAGGGTTGTGGAGAGAGAAAATGATAAAATAGATATTAGAAATAGATAAATGAAAAGAGAGGAGAGAGAAGAAAATAAAAGATATTAATAGATTAAAAAAAATCATTAATTCAAAAAGTGTATTGGTCAAATGACTCCTAAGTCAGTGGTTCGAATCCTATCAATGGCAAAAGCTTCAAAAAAAAAAAAATACATGATCTAGATAGATACTGTCAAATATATATATATAGCCAATAGGGGCGTAGCTCAACTGGTAGATGGACGAGTTTGGGGCTTGGGCAAATGACTCCCAGGTTAGTGGCTCGAATCCTATCAATGGCGAAAGCTTTTTGCCAACAGAGGCGTAGCTCAGCTGGTAGATGAATGATTTTGGGATTTGGGTAAATGACTCCGAGATCAGCGTCTCAAATCCTACCAATAGCGAATGCTTTAAAAAAAAAGCTTATAAATTTTGCCAACAGGAGCGTAGCTCAATTGGTATATGGATAAACTTGGGGCTTGGGCAAATGACTCCTAGGTCAGCGGCTCGAATCCTACCAATGGCGAAAGCTTTCAAAAAAATACTTGGTCCTAGATTAATAGATATCGTCCCAAAAAAAAAAAGTGACACTTGTTACGATCTAAACCATTCGATTCCATTAAATCCTAGGGAGAAAAAAGAGTGTCAAAAAATGTGTCAACAAATGGAGCCATGGATCGTGCCCCCAGGGCTGGCCTATGGGGGCCGCAAACCCAGCATTTTGCTTGGGCCCCCAACTGGCCCAATTTACTTCTTCTTCTTTGGGACCTTAGAACCCAATATATTTATGTTTAAACAGGGGCCAATTCTAAACATTATATATATATATATATATTTCCTTTTGGGCCCAATGAGCTAATTCAATTAAACAAAACAAAACAAAAACTTCAAACCCATTAAACTTGCCATTGTGATTCTGAGACTACATCACTATGCTATTTAAAACAAAACCAAATAGTAAATTAATTAAAAACAACAACCTTAACCTAAGATACGATAAATCTTTTTTATTTTAATTTTTGTGGATTACATTGTATTTGGTAAATGAATAATTACTATTATTATTTTTTATGTTAAGATAATAATTTTATATAGGGCCCTGATTTTTGTTAATATCATAAAATCTCTTGGGTCCCAAAATGTCTGGAGATGGCCCTGCCTGCCCCTATAAAAAATACAATTAAAAATAAATGTTTAAATTTAATTACGAATTTTTTTAAAGATAGATATTTTAATTAAGATTTTAAATTTCACTTTTTATTAGCATAAATATCCTTAAATCACAAGTTATATTTTACTTAACATGATCATTGTTATTATTATAAGTTATTAATTACACACGACATGTCCTGAAAACGTACTCATGAATAAACATTTCCAAACATTGACCTTAGTTGTCATTAGTCACACTTAATCAAAGTTAATTAACACCTTAAATTTGGCCTAGTGGTTACAATAATTCGGGATTTTAAGGAGGGGGAACAAGCTCGAACTCAAAACCTCGTGTTGTAGGTAGTAGGGGTGTGCGGCGGATCGGATCCAGTGGATTTGCCAGCCATGATCCAAGATCCGATCCGATCCGATCCAATTTTATAATGGGATCCGATCCGATCCGATCCAATTACTATTTGATCCGATCCGCTTATAAAATACTTCAATCCGATCCGATCCAATCCGATATGATCCGATGGATCGAATTAATATAAAGTCATTCGTAATATATAAAAGTTATAATCTGAAATAAATAAAATCAAATAAATTATTCAAACATTACTAATTAATTCAAATAAAATTAACATTAAAAAAATACATGAAATAACTTCTAAACTTTATATAATTCAAAAAGTTTATAAACATTATACATCAGCTCCAAATGTAAACTTAATAAGCCGTGATGTTGATGAAGAAGAATAGAAGAAAAGAAGATGGTGGATTGTTGGCTGTAGAGAAATTGAGAAAGAAAACCCAAAATAGTAACATTAGAAATTGTATTTTGGTTGGGCTTTTACATTAGAAAGTAGTGGATAAAATAAATTGCTCAATATAAAAATATGGCCTAATATTTTAGGCGGATTGGCAGATTCGGCGGATTTTCAAACGAAAATCCAAGATCCGATCCAATCCAATGGATTTTAGAATTTAGGATCCAATCCGATCCAATCACCTCTCTTGATCCGATCCAATGGATCGTATTGGATTGGATTGGATCCTGCACACCCCTAGTAGGTAGATATTCAGATTGGATCCCCATTGTTTTAATTGTATTTAATTTATAACAAGTGAATATTTATTAATTAAGATAAACATAAATTAATATTTATATAAAAGTAATTATAAAAACTTGATCATAAGTCTATGTTTTATGTTTGAAGGTTGCATATAGCTAGGGGCGTAGCTGGAAAACAATTTCGGAGTGGGCTAATCTATTTTTTTTTTCTTATTTTAAAATCTTAAAATTTTGAACTAACCAATAAGTAAAATAAAAAATAAAAAAATTGTAATAATTAAATCAAACCAATACGAGAGAAATTTCATTAAAAAAAATAAAAAATAAAAAATAAAAATCAAAGATATACCTAGTAAGAGATAATGGTAACACACAATAAAAATTTTCAATGTATATTTTTCTTTTCAAATCCCCAAAAGTAAAATAAACCTTAGCTTTCGTAAGATTTTTCTTCTCTTTTCTAACTTTGCTATCCCATAAGAAGATACATTAATATACAAAACCTAAACCTCAATAATAAAATACAATACTTAAATAACAATCATAAATACAAAACCTAAAATCAAATTCATTCTAAGTAAATAAATAAAAAAGATTAAAGTTAAGAGAATTTACTTTCAAATTGAAAGATTTAAGAGGACACCTAAAAATGAGCGCGTGGGGATGAGATTTTGTACGCACTTGGAGTGTTGTGATTGTTCTGTTTTGCTTCTCATCTAATCTCACGCGTCGCCGTCTTCTTCCTTTCTTCCTTTATTTCTCTCTTTCTATTTGCTTTGTAGTGTTCGTCTCTTTCCATGGATTCTGATCTAACGATTGAAGATGTGAATTCGAATGATTTGTTTGTTTTCTCTGCGTAACAACCAACGACTAGCAACATGAATATTGACTCGAAAGGGGACCTGGGTAATATTTCTACTACTAAACGAGCCAGAGTTGAGAATGATTCTGGAGTTAATTGCATGAGGAGGGATGTGGGGAGTTTCAAATCGAAGCTGATGGGTATGACTACGCCCAGCTCCTAGACTAGATTTGGAGAGAACAAGGAGAAACTCAAGATTGAATCTGAAGATATCTCGATTTCTATAGGTCCCAATGGTCCGATGATGAGGCTTTCTTCCAAATTGAAGGATAAACTTAAGAAACCCTGGGCCAATGCTCTAATACTGAAGAACATAGGCAGAGCTCACACTTTGAATTTTATGCTCACTAAACTGACCCCATAAATGGACACTTATATGGCAATGGCAACTAACAGACCTTGGGGATGGATACTTCGTTGCCCGATTCCAGATGAAAGACGATCTAGACTATGTTCTTACTAATGGTCCCTGGGTCATCACTAACCAATACTTAGCAGTGCAAAGGTGGAGGCTGAATTTTGTCCCTGGAGATGATATCATTTAGAGCATGCCGATTTGGGTTCGATTGTCAAAACTGCCAATGG
Organism: Acer yangbiense; assembly: GCA_008009225.1. NCBI lineage: Eukaryota > Viridiplantae > Streptophyta > Magnoliopsida > Sapindales > Sapindaceae > Acer > Acer yangbiense. Next base: position 858,856 of record CM017769.1, read on the forward strand.
AGTGGATGGATTCAGAATTGATATAGAACATAGGAGGTATGTTGGGGAAAATTTGTAAAGTGGATCCAATTATGGAGAACCAAGCTAGAGGTAGATTTGCACGTATATGTGTTGAAATTGATATAATCAAACCTCTTTTAGGATCTCTGAATATTGATGATAGAGTTATTAGGTTGGAGTATGAAAGTTTGGGTCTAATTTGCTTCAAGTGTGGAAGATATGGTCATAGTAGGGAGAACTGCAGAGAGGGGATTGTAGAACCTATTGTTGAGAAGGTGACTACTGATGAGAAGCAGGAGGCGGTTGCTAAAAAGGAGGATTCTCCTTATGGTCCATGGTTACTAGTTTCGTATGGCAAACAGGGCAACATAAATTTAAATGGGAGGACTGGGAAAATGGGTAATGGAAATGGAAATGGTAGTAGTGGTTATATGGAGAGAAAGGGCTTTTCCAGTACTATTTTTAATAAGAATAAGAATGGTGATAATCATGATGCTAGAATAGGTAAAAGTTACCCTGTGAAAGCTGGCAAGACTGTTGTTAAAAAGGTTGTAACTATTAATGGAAGTGGTTCTATGTTTGATGTCCTTAATGAGGATGTGAATGTCAGAAGTGTTGAGAAAGATAATGGTGCTGTGACTAAATCTATGGCTGATAAAACCCAAAGTAACAAGACAGTATTGACAGATATCACTAATCAGAAGTGTAAACAGGGTGAGAAGATGAGCATTAAGAAAATCATTAGAAAAGGAGAGAAAATCACCCCCTACAGCAGTGGTATGAGTAAAACGGTAGAGAGTCAATGAGAGGCTAGCTATTCGAAGAACAAGGGGGGCAACAAAGGCAAGAACCAAGTGCAAGAATCCTCTGCTCGGGTTGAGAGCAAGATTCCTGACAGTGAGGTTTTGGGTCAATTCCATAAAGAAGTGTCCAATTTTGAAATTCGTTCTACTAGGATTAAACATACTAGTGATACAACCCCTTGTAAGCCTATGTGGCACAACAATGAGAGTTTTAATGAGATGGCCTTTGAGTTGGAAGAGGTTATGGTTGCGGTCTTTGAATAGAGGCTTCTTTTTGTTTCCTTCCCATGACTTATGTGTGGAACATGAGAGGAGAAAGTAAGAAGGGTTTTACTAAGAACATGGTTGACCTCCGAAGAATTCATCATTTTGATATTCTTGCTATATTTGAACCTAGAATCAGTGGGTTGAAAGCTCAGCATACTATCAAAAACCTAAGCTTTGATAAGAGTTTTGTTGTGGATGCCGATGGATTTTCTGAAGGAATATGGCTTTTTTGGAATGAAAATAGGGTTAAGATTCATATTATTGCTAAGTCTAGGTAAACCGTGACTGCGTTGGTTAAGGATCAGAAAGCCTATTAGAACATCACGGTTGTTTATGCCAACCCGTGTGTCACTACTATAAGCCTTTTTTGGAATTAACTTGATGCCATCAGAAGTTGTTTTGACATGCCTTGGCTGATTACTGGTGACTTTAATGAAATCACCAACAATTCTGAAAAGAGAGGGGGTAGACCTACTTTTTCTAACAGTGGCTTTGCAAATTGGATTAATCGAAATAATTTGGTTGATTTGGGTTTCATTAGGCCGAAATTTACTTGGATGACGAATAGGGGTATTGGAGAAGAAATATAGGAAAGGTTGGATAGAGCTCTTTGCTCTATGGATTGGAGACTCCATTATGCTGAGGGTTTTGTAAGACATCTCCCTAGAATAATGGCTGATAATTGCCTTCTGCTTATTCAACTTCATAGTAACCACATCCTTAATGCTAGGTGCAAACCCTTCAAATTTGAAGCTATGTGGCTGCAGCACGGAAAGTTTGAGGAGGTCATTTCCAAAAATTGGAATTCCCATGGAGAAAATGCTACTGTAAAACTTCACAACCTTACCAGAATTCTTCAAAAATGAAACAAAGAAGAATTTGGTAATCTTTTTCGAAACAAGAAAAGATTGATGGCCCGTATTTAGGGGATTCAAAGGAGTTTGAATGATAGATTTTCTCATTACCTTTCTCGGCTTGAAGAGTCTCTCCTAAAAGAATACAATGAAATTCTTATCCAAGAGGAAATATTTTGGAAACAAAAGTCTAGAAATTGTTTGCTTAAAGAAGGAGACAAAAATACCAAATTCTTCCACTTATCTACTGTTATCAGAAGGAGAAGAAACAAAATTGAAGGCTTAGAGAAAAAAGAATAGTGGCTGGATTGGGGAAGCAGATGAGATGAAAAAGGAAGCAGTCAGGCATTTTCAAAAGCTTTTTACCGAAAATCTGAGTACTGGTGAGTATTCTAGGCTGCCCCCAAATATTTCAAAAGCTGAACACAAGTGCTATTGCTTGTTTAGAGGCTTTGGTTAGTGAAAAAGAGGTCAAGCAATGCATTTTTGATATTGGGGGTTTTAAGGCCCCTTGGCCCGATGGTTTCCCTACCATTTTCTTCCAAAAATGTTGGGATCTGCTCAGGTTGTGCTCAGGCTGCATGTAGAGAGGTTACATTCCAGGTGACATCAACCAAACTCTTATATCCCTTATACCCAAAACTCCCAGTCCTATAAACATGACACAATTTAGACCCATAAGCTTGTGTAATACCACTTACAAAACCTTGAGCAAGATCCTTGTTCAAAGGATTAGACCTTATCTTCCTAAGCTTGTGAGTCCCAACCAGGTTGCCTTTATGCCCCGGAGGCAAATCCATGACAACACTGTTGTTGCACAAAAAGTTATCCATAGATTTAGGAATACTAGGGGGAAAGTGGGATATATGACTTGGAAGATTGACCTTGCCAAAGCCTACTATAGATTGAGTTGGAGCTTTGTTAGGAATGTGCTAGAGGAAATTGGCATAGAGGGACAACTCAACAACTTGATTATGAGTTGTATTTCTAGCGTTCAGTATAGAGTTATCTTGAATGGAGAGTTATCGAAAAGTTTCAATCCTAAAAGTGGCATTAGACAAGGAGATCCTCTATCTCCCTACATTTTTATCCTATGCATGGAGAAACTATTCCACATAATTAACCATAAACTTGGTGAGAGAAAGTGGAGGCCTGTCAAGGTTTCTCATAGTGGTCCCAAAATATCACATCTATTCTTTATGGATGACCTCATCCTTTTTGGTCAAGCTTCGATGAGTCAAGCGGAGACTATGAGGGATTGCCTAGATACGTTTTGCGATCTATCAGGACAGCAAGTAGCTTTCCAAAATCTAGAGTCTTTTGCTCTAGTAACATTTGTGATAACTATGCGAGTGCTTTGGCTAGTGTTTGTGGGTCTCCTATCACCAAAAACTTGGGCAACAACCTTGGTATCCCTCTCTTACATGGTCGTATTACGAAAAATACCTATAAAGAGATCTTTGAAAAGTCTCAGAAGAGGCTTACTTCGTGGAAAAAACACCTCTCTCTCCTTGGCTGGAAAATGCACTCTTATTAAGTCTATGGTGTCAACTTTCCTTGTATATGCGATGCAGTCTATTAAACTCCCTTCTGAGATTTGTTCCAAACTTGATAAACTTAACATGGATTTTCTATGGGGTTCCAATCCCGAAAAGAGGAAGGTGCATCTTGTTAATTGGGAAACTATGTGCCTACCTAAGAAGTATGGTGGCATGGGCATTAAGGGAATGAAATCCATGAATCATGCTTTACTTGCTAAAGCTGGGTGGAGGCTGATACATGATGAAAATGGCTTATGGGCTGATGTGCTTAGAAATAAATACCTTAAAGGTGGAGATATTGATAGGTTTGAAAGCACAAAAGCTAGAAGTTGCTCTAACACTTGGAGAGGTTTCTCATGTGGTGCTAAACTTCTTTTGAAAGGCTTGCAATGGCGTGTTGGTAATGGGGCTAGGGCTCGGTTCTAGACTGATAATTGGGTCCCTAAGCTTGGTTGCATTTCAAGGTTTTGCTAATTGCCCTTTGTCTGATGTGCAATTGTCAGAATTAGTTAGTGATTATCTTCTGCCGGAAGAATGGAACTTCCAAAAGTTGTCCTCTGTTCTTCCGCAGAATGTAGTGTACCGGATTATAAGTAGCCATATTGGTTCCTCTCATTGTAATCATGATAAAGTCATTTGGAGTTTATCTAGGAGTGGTGACTTTTCTATCAAAAGTGCCTATGAGGGTTTTTTCAAAGATGATAATCTGCCTCCATGGGAATGGGATTTTATTTGGAAGCTTATAGTCCCACCTAGAGTTACTCATTTTCTGTGGACCCTTCTTCAGGGGAAGTTGCTTACGAAGGAACATAGAGCTACAAGGGGTCTTTCCATGAATTCCACTTCTGATAGATGTAAAGTGAGTTGTGAGGATGTGGAGCATGTTTTTAGGGGTTATGGCAGCTCCATCACCATCTGGGAAGATGTTTATAAGGGTGTTACTAAGAATAGTATTTTCAAAAGGGATTGGAAGGATTGGCTGCACCAGAATTTGAGATGTAACAAGCTTATCCTTGACAGATGCCCAAACTATCTTCTTTTTGCAATTGTTCTATGGTTCATATGGAAGTGGAGATGTGACAACATCTTTAATCCCAACTTCAAGCTGCCTTCCAGACCTGGTGTGTGTATTTTAAGGTATGTTGATGATTGGATGAATGCAAATTTTGGTAAGAACAAAGAGGCTGAGCTGTAGCATTGCCTACTATCATGGAAACCCCCTCCCCCAGATTGGGTGAAATTAAATGTGGATGGAGGAATGAGGACTGGCATGGAATCTATTGCTGCTGGAGTGGTCTTTAGAGATCATCAGAAAAACTGGTGTGGTGGATTTGCGCTAAACAAGGGAGTGGGCAGTATTATTAAGGCAGAAATTTGGGGTATTTTTGAAGGACTAAAGTTTGCTTGGCAAGCAGGTTTTCGTAGGATTGCTGTAGAAACTGATTCTCGTGATGCGGTTCTTCTTCTCAACACGTCTATTCCTCCTAATCATCCCCAAATGAGTATCATCCAAGCTTGTAGAGACCTTGTAGGGAGGGATTGGAGCTATTATGTGCATCATGTTTATAGAGAATGTAACAGAGTTGCTGATGGTCTTGCGAGAATTAGCCTTTCCTTAGAGCTGGGAACCATCTTTTTTGAAGAACCTCCTCCCTAGATAGTTAGATTACTAGAAGATGATTTTAAGGATTCTTCCTTTGTCAGAACCTTTCCTAGCTTTTAGTTTGTTTTTGTTTGTTGTTGTTTCGGGCTCTTAGCCCTTCCTTTCACCTAAAAAAAAAAAATTTAAGAGAAGAGAGAACTCAGAGAAGTTAGAGTTTGAGATTTGGGAAAGAGGAAAAGAAAAAAAAAAGTGATGAGTTTAGGAATCCGTCGAATGATGATTACTTGAAACAAGATGAGTTTTTTTTTTTTTTTTTCATTCATTTTGGCTAATCTTTTTTAACAAAGTTTTTGGACTAGTTGGACATATTTTATAAAGTTTTGTTTAGTTTATTGGGTTTTAGTAAGTTTAAAATATTTACAGTATTATTTATTGGGCTTTAGTAAGTTTAATACCGAAAATCAAACTTTGGTTAGCTAAACAGAACTTAAATATTTTTCAAAAACTTGGGTGGGCTACAGCCCGCCCAAGCCCTTGAAGGGCTTCGCCCTTGCATATAGCTTAATAGATCCATTATCATGAGTGAGGCTATATATATATATATATATAGTTTTTCTATTATCAATTCGAACTGACAAAAGAATATCAGTTCCTTGTATGTAGGCCACTGGATTTAAATACTTTGACTGACAAGTGCATACAGCCAAGTCAAAGTATTTAAATCCAGTGGCCCACATGCAAGGAACTGATATAACTTTTGTCAGTTCGAACTGATAATAGAATTTTTGTATATATATATTTGGTTGCCAATGTATAAAGTTTAAATTTTTTTAAAACAAATTAAATATCAATTTAAAAATTTGTTGATTTCAATTTGTGACATCACTATATCAGCATCTATCAATTCATTTCTTCTCAATCCAATGATGGAAAAACATAAAGGAATTAATGATAGATTTCTACTGTTGAACTATATAAAAATAAATAAATAAATAAATAAATATTTAAAAAATAAATTGTAGGAATTAATGGTGTGCATGTTTCTCCTCCATTTCTTGCAGCAAAGACTCCGTGCTTGCCATGTCTCCTAACTTGCAGTGACCATCAATCAATGCTGACTAGGTGACATAGTTTGGAACTAAATCATGATTTGAAATCATCCTGAACACGTCCTCTGACTCACTGGGTTTTCCAGCCTTGAAAAGTCCGTCCGTCAAAGGAACTACCATTTGCCTTCAGACATCAATGATTATAGTTATGGGTGGAAAAAAATTCAGTCATTCATTATTTTCTCTACAACACAAACATTTATATATTTGAAGAAGCTAATGAACTTGTGAAACTGCAGAAAATGTAGACTATTGAGTTCTGATTTCAGCAATAGTATACTGTGCATGTTTCTGCCATTGGCATGAATGTCGAGGCAGCTGAAGACGCTGACTTGTATTATACAATCATAACAGATTGGCGTGTTTTCTAGTTATTTTACTTACATCCATTGCTTTAATTTAAATGCAAGAAGAATAACATTTGAAAATTATGATTTTCATATACCTGTGAAATTTAGTCAATAATATGCAGCAGAAAGTGCAAACTAGATGGCTTGTTTTGATCGCCTCTTGCATACATCATGTCCCTCGAGTAGCCAAAAATGTAGCTCTAATTTTGGTCAATCTAGTTACAACATTTTTTATGTCGATCCTATTTTCAGGTAAGGCTATAGTACAATTCATTGCTAAACTTAAGATAGAGAGTAGACATTGCTCCCTTGCCGGAAAATGTACATCTTCCCCTATGAGTAAATCGTGATCCACAACTTCCATGACCAAAGTCATCAAGACAATTGAAGTTTGAGGCAAAGAAATGGCTAGGACAAGACTGATCCTTGATTTTGGATGGGTGCTACGTTTGCATGGAGGAATTTGCTGTTCGGGAAAACCACACAGTGCATGGTTCATCAGGAATGAATTACCAGAGAAATTTGCAAAGGGTCCTTCTGTAGGAATTCTTCCTTCTAACTGGTTGAAAGATAAGTTTAGATAGTTGAGGTATTTGAGAGCCACCAAAGAAGTCGGAATAACTCGAGAGAGATTATTGTTCGACAAATCCAAAAACTCTAAGCTTGTTAAGCCCCCAAATGATTTAGGAATTGAACCTTGTAAGCTATTATATCTTAGGGAAAGAATCTATAGATCTTGTAGGCCTCCAATTGTGGTTGGGATCTTACCTGTTAAATGATTCTTTGACAAATCTACATCTATCACAACCTTCATATTTCCAAAATCTAATGGAAGAGTTCCAGTTAGAGAATTTGATGACAAGTTCAAGTGCAAGATGCCCTCAAGTTTCCAAAAAGAAGAGGGGATAACAGAAGTTAACCGATTGGAGCCTAACAAAAGTAGTCTTAGACTTATTAGATGACCTAAGCTTGTTATACTCAAGAGAAAAACCTTGAAGATTTTGCAAGTTTTTTTAGGGTACTTGGAATTGATCCTGTCAATTCATTTCTGCTCAATTCTAACATCATCAAGTTTTTCAGGTTGCCGATTTCTTTGGGAATGCTGCCACTAATGTTGCAACTTTTCGTGTAAATTGAATCTAAGAAATAGAAAGATTTCCTTTTAGAACCTGGAAGGAAACCATTCGGTGGATTTGCTGATAATACCACTGCTCTTAAATTCTTGGAATTTGACAAGTAAAATAGCTCAAATCTGGAGTAGAAGATGTGAAGTAATTAAAAGCTAAGCCGAGCCACTCAAGATTTGTTAAACTATTGCCTATTGTGTTGGGAATGAATCCTGAAAATGAGTTACCTCCCTTCTCTAGATATTGGAGATTGGAAGTATTTGTGATGAAGCTGGGAAATGTCCCACTGAAGTTATTAAATGGAAGCTCAAGCAACTCAAGGTTTGGAAGCCCGAGAACATTGCTTGATGGAAGACTTCCCGAGAGTGTGTTGTTACCAAGCGCAAGCATTTTTAACGTCAAAATGTTGAAGATTGGAGCTGGAATGATGCCAACTAGATAGTTATCTGCAAGTGCCAACACCTCTACATTATGAAGATTACCAATTTCATGAGGTATCTCACCTGCAAATTAACATTAAAAAAAAAAAAAAAGATTTTATACATTAATGTAATTTAAATTATTGTAAAGATTCACATAACATATCTACATGTTAAGATGTTGCTGTGAAGATATATATAGCAAAAAGGGGCATGTTCTGTTTTCAGCTACTCTAGACTCGAGTCTGGTACTAAAGTCTTGTCTACGGCTGCCCACAAAACAACTTGATGAATGCATATAAGAATTGAAGAAGTATATATATAAATCTTGCAAATGTAATTTCTAATTATTTTTCACAGATGTTGCTTTTACTAATCAAATAAAAACTAATGGTGAGATATTAAAGAAGTAATGGAAATTTGCAATTATCTTCTTGCATTCAATTCATATATAAACCCAACAACATAAAGACATAATTAATTATGCTCACTTTATAAATCAACCATGGTTACATGCAGGAACCATGTTGCATTAGTCTGTACCACCCTAGGTTCCACATACCTCTGGTGGAAATAATTTCTAGACTAATAAGCCATAACATTCATTACAAATGAGGATAAATCTAGAGATATGAATGTCAGAAAGACAAATAGATTACACAATCTTAGCAAGTGAGCCAGAACAAGAATAACCTTCAATTTGATTTCATCAATCTTGTTGTATGAAGCCGCTCTCTGTCAGCATTTCTTACTCTTCTTAACTTTACGACTCCTATTAGTTATCATATTACTGGCTGTTATAAGTTTGTAATTGGCATAAGGCATTTTGCTTAGCTTCCCGAACCTCTGCTCATAGAGGTGCCACAGTTCTGACCCGATCAAGATCAAGCAAAAAGATCGAACTAGTTGAGAAACTATGCAACTGGGTCAATCAGAGAATTATGAGAAGCAGATTAAACAAGAACAGAGTTTCATATATTATACCAGTATGCCAAGAACTGATACGGTGCATACTTTCTGTGGATTCGTTCAACATCTATCTGAATTGTTTTAACGGTGGATTTTCTTGCATGGACCTGCACTAATGTACTGTTAAACATACCAAAACATTTTCAAAACTAGATACTCCTGCAATGCCTACGGATGAAACAAAGACTTTACCTGCTTTAAATGCCTGATAGTTTCAGAATCAGATGGAATCACATGGTAAAATCCCATGCATACAAGAACATTGGCACATGTAAATGGACCAAATCCATCAATCTTACTCAGCTGCTCAGAGAGCTTATCGTAGCTGGTTAAGCTGGCTTCATTGCAGATTTCTTCAAGCTGTTTTAACTGAATCCTGCCTTCAACAATAGCCTGGGCAAGTTTTAATATACGACCTGCCCTGCAGCCAAGACCACAGCGCTTTGCCAGAAACCTTCTGTCAAGGTTTGCTAGCTCTCTTGGGCTAGGAAAGTTACCAATCCTATCACAGGCATATGATTCTCTCCCTTCGGAAGCCGATCGCACTGTAGACAGCTCATTCAATGTATGCAAATCATCTTCGATGTTGATTTGAAAAGAGCTCTCATTCACATCATGTTTTGTCGCTCCAACACAATCCAATTTCATGTATTCTTCCGAACCTGCTTCGATCCTTGCAATTTTGCTTGTTAAATTGGTGGAAACTTTGGACATTTTAACCTTCCTCTTTGACTCCTTTCCCACAGGGGTAATGGGAATGAAATTTTCCGTCTCAATTTTTTCAGCATCTGAATACCGGACGAACAATGCTGCAACTCCCACTGAAGCTCACAGAAAGCCCTAGCAATGCTCAAAGTCCTAGGCCACCTATCAAAATTAAAAAATCTCACTAACTCACAATAAAAATTCAAAGCTTCAATAGCTCAGCAAAACAGGTTTCTGTTCAAAGCCTCCAAATCATATAACAAATGAGTTTCTCTCAAATAAAAGATTCCAAGCATTGCACAAAGTAAATGCCATCAAGACTCAGACTCTTAGAGCACAAAATATTTACTTAACATAGCAATATTAAGAAACCAATCTCATTTCGAAACCTTATTCTATGAGAATTACTCTCAAATAACATGATTCTCAAACATCATATCAAGTTAATGGCATAAAACTCAAGCGCCAAAATATTTACCAAAACAGAAATCACAATGGTTGAGGCATTTTACCAAACAGATTACAAGCAACGAAAAATAAACTCACTGGCAATTACAAAGAAGTATACACTTGACCATGTCCTCGAACAAAGTTGGTGACCTGAACACTCTCCCGCCAAAATTCTTCATATAATCACTCTCTTCCGATTCTTGGGATACAATCCTCTCAAACTCTCTCACGTTCCTCTCATCAGTCTCCGACAACCGGAGCATTCTAGCAACCTGACCCAGTAAAGTCTCCTGCTCTTTGGAAGAAAGCAAGACGGACCCAGTATTGTAAACCTTGACATGAAGCGAATTTGGGGTCTCTTGAGGGTGGAAAATGCGGCGGACCATCACTGAAGAAGGAGGAGCGTGACCGTTGTCGTCGAGAGAGAGATGGAGAAGACGCGGAAAGGACCGAGAAAGTGGGTCTCAGTGGTATGGAGACATCATGAAGAGTCCATGGCTGCAAACTGCCTTTTCCAGGTTCCATGAAGAGTTGGGTAGTAAATTAGTAATAGCTTATAGCTTCAACAAACACTCGTCTTCCATTTATAATCTATGAGGTTTATAAATAAAATGTATAAAAATGAATATAATTATTTTCATAAAAACATAAAGTTACTATTGGTATTAGAATGGGTGCTATATTTATCTTTTTAATTTTCGATATAGATGTACTTATAAAAATAGGTTTACTAAGGGGTTGTTTATTTTTTTCACCATAAGACTTATTGCCTCTTATATCATAGAATGGTTGTTATTAATTAAAAAAAATGAAGTGTAAATAGATAATTAATGGATTGTCAATAGTATTTCTCATAAAAAAAATTCAATTTCCACATCTACCCTTTTGGTCCTCTTGTACCTTATATAGAATGGCTGAGAATATTCTCTGAAACAAATAATGCACGGTGTGTATAAAACTATCTAGGGGGTGGGTTGGTTGAATATATTTTAAACGATATTACCCAATTTTCGCGATTAGTCAATTTTATGAAAATTCCCTAACTAGACAATATAAATATAACGAGTGTAATATGGTGCGGAATGTAAATAACACTTGATATTTACGTGGAAACCCACACGGGAAAAAATCACGGGCTGTTATGTGTGCCACACACGAACCTCGAATCCACTAATTGAAATGATTACAACCTAATCCCGGTTTAATGATCTAATCCCCATCAATAATCATCACAACTACCTAATCCCGATATAAGTGGACCTAGTCCAATTGCTTGTGATTTAAGCTACCTAATCCTGATAGAAACACAAGACTTAATTCTCTAAGAAGAGATAATACAACCTAAGTGAATATATGAAATATCCAAAAATGCAATTAGAGCTAGGTAACCCTATATGCTTATCTAGGATGATGATTTTGCAATTAATTCAATCCTAGATATTAAAAGCTAGATGACATGTCAAATAGCTTAGCTAAACATAGATTATAAAAACCTAGATAGCTATCAAAATACAACACTCAATCATGTCAACACAACAATCTCTATTTTGTATCTAGAATATATTCTAAGAACATACAAATAATATAAGAGATGTCAATGATAAATAAAACACTAATTATATAAGATAATAGTGAAGAACTTACCAAAGAATGTGTGTTGACCAAAACCCATGCAAGCAAGCATCCTAACTATGCTAGAAAATGCTAGATGATATTTTGATGCATATGAGAATGGTTTTTGAGTGTTAAAAAAGTGTTCTTGATTTGATTTTCTCTCAAATGTCTCTTTTTGAAGTTTAGGGTTCTTAGAGTTAAAGAACATTAATTCAGAAAATGAGAAAGTGTGATATTTATAGACATCAAAAACAGGGCATGTGAAAAGACAATTTTGCCCCTGAAACGCACCGATCGGCGATTTCATTCGGCGGCCAGGCCGCCGATCACAACCGCCGAATTGAGCCTGTGAGGAACAGAGCATCAACGTCGGTTTCATTCGACGGTTTCATAACCGCCGATCCAACCGCCGAATCAAACCAAAGAGATTAAATCGATTAGGTATGAACGGCGGTTTTTAACGGCTGTCGTGGCCGCCAATCGTAACCGCAGAATTACTCCAGACACTTCTGGATGCAAACGGCGGTTTCATTCGGTGGCCAGGCCGCCGATCATAACCGCCGATCACCAACAGAGGTGAAAACCAAGGAGAAGCCAATGGCATTCTCCATAGGCGGTCTTCGCGTAAAACCAAGCACATTCTAGTGCATGCGCGGACGTTTCCGAAAACTATCGGGAAACGAATTATAAGACACAAATACACACAACAAGATACAACATCAAAGTGCAAGTGTGAAATGTGACATGTGAAGAGTATGCACACAAATGCAAGAATGTTAAGTGTGTGTGTGCAATCTAAATCTCTTCAAAGAAAACCAAGCACTAAAGATTATACATTTGGTGTGCTTATCCCTTGAGGTCTTGAAAGGACCTTTGAGCTTGAAGTTCAATCACCTAAACTACCATTACACAATAAACCCCAACACATGGTTTGTCCACGAAATAAGCTAATCAAAGAATGGGAATCCTTACAATCTCCCCCTTTGGCTATTTCGTGACAAAACCACCACTCACATTGATCCTCACAAACATAATTGAATCTACGGGATAACAAAGATATTCTACATTACAAAGAGAAGAATATAAAAAACTTCAAGTCTTCAATCTCTTATAGAACTATCAACCCTTCAAAACAAAAGATTATACTTTCCAAAGCAAGAGTATGTGAGATGATCAAGTGAGAATAAAACAAGCATTTGCATTTAAGAATTTAAGCACAACATCATGCAATGTATGTGTATGTAATGCTCCCCCTCAACGGGTTACTCCCCCTCAATGTATATTCTCCCCAACATGCATAATTGCTAATACAATTTGCAACTCCCCTTACCACATTCTACTCCCCCTTTTTGTCATGATATAGGCAAAGGAGTAGTCCCCAAATGGGTCACTTCTAGCAAAGAGAGATAGTAGCATACAAGATATTTGCAGAATCATATAAGTCACTTTATGCATCTCAATTAATTGGAGAGAAACAAAGAGATTTATTTAAAGAAAATGTGTGAATCAAACATGCTTTGCATACAAGACATGTAGCATTCATGTCCAAAATACAATGGTATTTGGCAAAGCAAATGACAAAGGTTTCAAATAAGAATTCAAACCAATTTCACCATTGTCATGAGTAAAGCAAAGATATAGATATTTCATTGATTTCAATTTAAGAACAACTATATCCAACTTTATAAGCGAAACATGGCATGAGCGACTTTGCACCCTATTTGATTTTTTCGGGAATGATACCCGTATGATAGTAACCATGTTCAACTAAATAAAGAAAGAGAGACATTTGAAATTTAAATTCCTTTGAACGGATACAAGATCCTTTATTCATTTTGAGTCTCATAAGCTTTTTCACACAAGTTTTGCATTTTAAGAATATACAATCATCAATTCATGCCTTTTCATTTGAGCATGTTATATGAATTTCATGCTTTTTCATTTGACATTAGCATGTTATAAAAGAATCATCATGTCATGGAGATAACTATAGGTCATTCAAATCATACTTCCTATGTAGATCTCCTAGTCCAAAAATGCATGTTTGAACATAAATATGACATGGATTGTAAACAAGTATGGTTCACACTTATTGAATTGAAAACATATATATATATGTGCAACCAAGCTTACTCAAGCAATTAAAAAGGAAGCATAAGATATTTCAAATTTTTGCAAGTGACAAGAATGCAAAATAGCTCTCTTTGCTTGAGTTCCCCATATGGGGTCATCACCATCCTTCATCATTGAAGGTCATGAGGTCATATGGACCTACTAAGTCCATTGGACTTAGTTGAACCTATTAGAGACAAGTTTGTCTCGTAGCAAGCGGGTTCATCTTTTCTAATCCACTTAGGTGAAACAATTTTCTTCCTAGTGGTCAAAAGTTCTAGAGATCTAGATGTCATAGGATCATGTAAATGAATTTCTTCCTTCCTATGAGCATGCATTCTATCTCTAGCCTTCTTCTTCTTAATCATGCTTTTAACTCTACACATTTTAATGTAATGAAAGCACTTTGGTCTAATATGACCATCAACACCACAAAAATGACATGTAGGGATAAAGTTAGGAATCATACCATGTCTTTGTGCATGCATGGGAGCCTTCCCATGTCTTTGTGGTTGTCTTGGTAGTTGGATAGGATCTCTCCTTTTTTGTTATTGACCAAGACTTTGTTGCTTCCTTGGTTGAGTTTGCATAATTGGTCTCTTCCCTTGATGGAGTTGAGTTTGAGGGAAGTTAACATGAGGAACTTTTTGAGCTTAGGGTTGTCTTCTTGAAGCTACCTTCACATGTGCACTATGAGAGCATTGACCTAGATCAATCTTCTTCCTAGAAGTTTGCACCGGTGAAGTCTCTTTCTTGCCTAAGCTCTTGACAAACATGGTCTTGATAGGAGTGGAGGTCTCTTTACTATCTTCAAAGCCAAGACCTCTCTTGTCATAGGGGCTTTTTCCAATACTCAACAAGTGGTAGAGTTTTTCCGTACTATAGTCCATCTTAGCCATCAACTCTCTAGCATCTTTAAGCTCCCTTTTCAACCCTTCTTCATTCCTCTTAGACAAAGCTAGCTCATCTTTTAGCTTGTCTTCAATCTTCTTGGATCTTTCCACTTGTTCATTTAAGTGGTCAATATGAGCCAAAAGGTCTAGATTCTCTTCTCTCAATCTTCGCATCTTTTCCTTAGTCTTCATTTCTAAGTTTTTAAACTCAGTGAGGAATTCATCTAGAACCGTTTTCTCCACATATCCATGTGTGGAGTTAGATGAAGAGTCATCTTCACTAGAGTCAATTTCTTTTTGACTCTCATTCTCTTCTTCATTGTAGGAGATCGGAAAGGCACAATAATTATTCTTACAATCATTCAAGCTTGAGGGACTTCCTTCAACAACTTTCACTTTGTTGTCCCGCTTGTGAGAGCAACCTAATGCCAAAAATTTTGCCACAACCTCTTCATCACTATCACTTGAAGTGGCACCCTCCTCTCTTTCATCTTCCAAGTTAGCAAATTCCTTGCAGATATGCCCGAATCCTCCACATTTGTAGCATTGAATCTTCTCTCTTGAAGACATCTCATGATATGGCTTGACATTCTTGATTGTGGTATTCTTCTTTTTGAAGTCATTCCCCTTTGAGCCAAAACCACTCTTTTGTAGATTCAATAACTTCTTGAATCCCTTGGCAATGAGTGCCATGTCTTCATATGAATTGAAAGTTCTCACGGTGTGTAAACTATTAATCTAGAGGGGGGGGGGGGGGGGGGGGGGGGGGGGGGGTGAATAGATTTTAACTAATTTTACCCAATTTTCGTTTAAGGACAAGATTACGAAAAAGCCCATAATAGTCAATAAAATATAGCAAGTGTAATATTGTGCGGAAATTAAAACAACACTTGATATTTACGTGGAAACCCTCACGGGAAAAACCACGAGCTATTAAGTGAGCCACACCCAAACCTCGAATCCACTAAATGTGAGAAATTACAACCTAATCCCGGAAGTAATCACACACCTACCTAATCCCGGTATGAGTGAACCTAGTTCGAATGCTTGCGATCTAAGCAACCAAATCCCGAATGCTACACACAAGACTTTGATTCTCAATGAAGAGATTAAATCCCTAAGTGAATATGTGAATATCCAAAATGCAACATAGAGTAAGGGAAACCCTATATGCTTATCTAAGATGATGAATTTGCAATTAGAACAATCCTAGATATTAAAACTAAATGACATGTCAAATAGCTTAGATAATCATAGATTATAAAAACCTAGATGTCTATCACAATACAATACTCAATCAAAATATCATAAATAATCTCTATCTTGTATTTAGTATATTATCTAAAAACATACAAGTAATCTAAGAGATGTCTTAATATGAAAAACACTAAAATTAGATGAGATTAGTGAAGAACATACCAAGGAAGATGTGATGATCCAAAAGCAAACATGGATGCATTCTATGAAGGCATAGTTGATGCAATATGAAATTTGATGAAAAAGGGATTTGATTTGAGTGGTCAAAGGTGAGTTCTTGATTTGATTTTCTCTCAAAATTCTCTCTTTTAAGTTTAGGGTTCTTGGGAGTTGAAAAACTAATTCAGAGAATGAGAAAGTAAGATATTTATAAACATAAAAAACAGAGCATGTGAAAAGACAAGTTTGCCCCTGAAACGCACCGATCGACGGTTTCAATCGGCGGCCAGGCCATCGATTATAACCGCTGAATTGAACCCGAGAAGAACAGGGGAACAACAACGGTTTCATTCTGTGGTTTCGTGACCGCCGATCTAATCGAGAGATTAAATCAATCAGGTATGAACGGTGGTTTCATTCAGCGGTTTCAAAACCGCCGAATCAAACCGAGAGATTAAATCAATCAGGTATGAACGGCGGTTTCGAACTGTGGTCGTGACCGCCGATCGTAACCGCAGAATTGCTCCAGACACTTCTAGAAGCAAACAGCGGTTTCATTCGGCGGCCAGGCCACCGATCATAACCGCCGATCACCAACATAGGTGAAAACCAAGGAGAAGCCAATGGCATTCTCCGTAGGCGGTCTTCACGTAAAACCAAGCACATTCTAGTGCATGCGCGGACGTTTCCGAATACTATCGGGAAATGAATTACAAGACACAAATACACACAACAAGATATAACATATAAGTGCAAGTGTGAAATGTGACATGTGAAGAGTAAGCACACAAATGCAAGAATGCTAAGTGAGTGTGTGCAATCTAAATCTCTTCAAAGAAAACCAAGCACTAGAGATATACCTTTGGCGTGCTTGTCCCTTGAGGACTTGTGAAGGGCCTTCGAGCTTGAAGTTCAATCACCTAAACTACCATTACACAATAAACCCCAACACGTGGTTTGTCCACGAAATAAGTCAATCAAAGAATGGGAATCCTTACATGAGTCATCCTCCTCCTCTTCCTCTTCCATCTTGGATGTCTTCAAGACAATATCTTTTTTCTTCTTAGGAGGTGATGTGGTAGCCTTTCTTGATTCATAGGCTAGAAGTCTTCCAATGAGTTCACTCGGCTTCATTTATTTGTAGGTGTCATTTTCTTCTAAAGCCGTCACTTTGGGCTCGAACCTCTCGGGAAGTGATCGCATGATCTTTTGCTTGATTCTTCTATCCGAGTAAGGATCACCAAGTTGGTGACTAGCGCGGTAAGGCACCCGGTCAACCGCTGGAACTCTTTCAAAGTCCGCGGGGGCTTCATTTTTATGAGAGCGTCTATTCGGTTGGGGTTTGCCTCGATACCTTGCTGATGCACAACAAACCCGAGGAATTTTCCCACTCGGACTCCGAAAACGCACTTCGCTGGGTTTAACTTCATCATAAATCTTCTGATAATGGCGAACGTTTTTCGAAGTGCGTCAATATGTTCATCGGCTGTCAGGCTCTATGTTAACATATCGTCTACGTAGACTCAATTGTCCGACCTATTTGGTCGGTAAACATTCGGTTTACTAACCTGGGTATGTTGCTCCTGCATTCTTTAGTCCGAAAGGCATGATCTTATAACAATATAACCCTTGGTCAGTTATGAATGTTGTTTTGTCCTCATCCGGACCGTTCATTTTCACCTGGTTTTATTCTGAGTAAGCGTCCATGAAGCTTAGCAACTCGTGTCTGGAGGTAGTGTCCACCACTCGGTCAATCCTTGAGAGAGGAAAATCGTCCTTTGGGCAAGCTCTGTTTAGATCTGTAAAATCTACACACATCCTCCAGGTGTCGTTCTTTTTCTTTACCAGAACGACGTTGGCTATCCATTCTGGGTACGTTGCTTCCCGGATGGATCCGGTCGTCAAGAGCTTCTTCACTTTTTCTTTTACCGCTGCGTTTCTTTCGGAATTAAAACATCTTCTTTTCTAAGTCATATGACGAGTGTCTTGTCTCACTGATAAACTGTGTGTGATTATGCTTGGATCTATTCCTGTTATATCCCCGTGGCTCTAGGCGAAAACGTCAGCGTACTCTATTAGGAAGGCTGAAAGGCTGGCTCTTAACTGAGGATTTAAATGGCTTCCTATTTTAACCATTTTTTTGGGCCTGCTTTCGTCGAGTCTGATGTTATCTATTGGCTCAATTTCGTCCTCTTGATTTCTGTTGGCCGACTCTCTTAGATCCAACGTGAAACCTGGGGTAGTTTTAGCAATATCCTTAATGAGCGTATTTCACTCAACCGATGCTTTAATCGCTCGCTTTTTTCCTTCAGTAGTTGAAGTTTCATCCAGCTGAAGCACTTCTTCAATTCTTTTTTGCGTGAATGTTAAAAGGTTTGCCTTGCGAGCGATTTCCTGACAACCTCTATACCAAACTCGGTTGGGAATTTTATTTTGAGACAATAAGTGGCTGTGACTGCTCTTATCTCATTAAGAAAAGGTCTTCCCATCAAAGCGTTGTAAGGCCATTTGGGGATGTTCACTACCACAAACTCAATTAACACTATTCGTCGGGTAGGATGTTGGCCGACTCTTACTGGGAGTTTCACCGTTCCTAGCGGACGGATTTCAGATCCTCTGCAGGCTCTGAGGGGGGGCATTAAATGACTCTAAATCCTTGGCTATGAAACCCAGCTGCTGAAAAACTGACTCACTCAGGAAGCCTACGGAACTACCGTTGTCGATTATGATCCTTCAAACGTCTTTATGACCGATTTGTAATTCGACTATTATAGCGTCATTAGGTCGAGCGTAGTATCCGTCGGCATCTTCTGGTCGAAAAGAGATCGGGCTCCAACCTTCCTTTGATTTCTTTCGAGTTCATTCCGTGAGGTTGACTTTTCTTCCTGAGACCTCTCTTATCTCGGCTTTCCTCTCTCGGTTGCTGTGACCAGTGTTTGGTCCTCCCGAAAATTATGTGAATCGGGCTCCATTTTTTAGGGCTTTTCTGAGGTAGATCCTTCTTTTCGTCCGGCTTTGATCCTCGGCCATCATCCTTTTTGATTAGGTAATCCTTTAGATGCCCTTCTTTGATCAGACTCTCAATGTGTTCTTTCAGCTGGAAACAGCTCGATGTCTCATGATCATGATCATGATCATGATCACGATCACGATGGAATCGGCAATACTTTTCCGTAGGTCGTTTATGTGGGGGAGCGCTCATTTTCTGGGGCCAACGAAGTATTCCCTTTTCCTGGGCTACTACGAATATACTTTCTACATCACGTGTGAGTGGGGTATAGGCTGAATACCTACTTTTCAGGTAATCCCTTCCATCTAGGGCATCGTTCCTCCGACTGCCTTTGTTTCTGTCAGGATGTATCTCATTCTTCTCTGTTTTGGACGCTTCGACCCTTAAACCTTCTCCCCTTTCTGGCCATGAACCGTGTACTAGAGTCCTACCCTGGGCTACCTTTTCTTCCTCGGCCTAGTGTACTCGGCCGCTACTTCGACTAATTCTAGATAAGTGGCCGGCCTCTGTCGTTTTAATCGGAATGAAAAAGGGCCGCTTTGAAGGCCATTGGTGAAGGCATTGACGGCCGCTATGTCATTAAAATCTTTTATCCTGACTGCTTCTTTGTTAAAACGGGCCAGGTATTCTCGGATGGTTTCATTCTTTCCTTGTTTCAAGCTTGATAGATGAGCCAGGGATTTCTTGCGTTGGAGGCTTCCCATAAATTGTTGTGTGAAAGCCTGACTAAGTTGATTGAAACTGCTGATGCTATTCCGGGGTAACTGTCTGAACCAACTTCCCGCCAAATCTCTGAAAGTAACTGGGAATGCTTAGCACAATAGGGGGTCATCATAAGTTTGGGTTGCCATTAGGGTGACAAACCGACTAACATGCTCTATTGGGTCTCGCTCCTTCGTGTATTGCTCGATGTTTGGCATTCTAAAGTTCCTTAAGAAGGGTTTTTCCGATACCTCAACTGTGAATGATCCATGGTGTGTACCAGGTAGTCATACTGAACCACGCGTCGATCTATTTCCATCATTTGCATGTCGTCTCTGATTTTTCGTATTTCCTCTATATACTCCTGGTCCTTCCTAGTTGAATAACCGAAATGGAGGTGTCGGCGAGCGGGCTGAATTTTCCTGTTTTCTAGGACTCTGTTTGCTTTGGGAGGAGACTCATTAGTTATAGGTGGGGTTTTGGTCCTTCGGGACTTTCGACCCCGTCAGCCATGGTGCCGATTATAGGAGATACTTTCCTCCTCATCTTACTCGTTTGTTGTTTTGTGATTTTTTCTCCTCGACCGTGTTGAGTGAGAGCTTTCCTCGTCTGAGTGATTGAGCCAGCTCCGTGGCTTACTATGCTCTTCCACTATTGCTTTTCCTTTGTCAAACCTGTCTTTTTGGGGGAGATCTTCGGCTTGTACACCATATGGAGCTAAAATCGCTGACTCTTTGGGGTGCGAAAGACAAGAGGGGGGACTTGGAAACCTCTTCCCCTATGATTCTCATGAGCTGTTATAGATGTGAATTTACTTCCTGTAATCATTGTGGTGAAAAACTTGGGAGGGTCTGCGTATCAGATGGTGGTTGAGTTAGAGTGATCTAGGGTTTGACGGATTCATGGGCTTAGTGTTTAAGGTTTCTTCAGAGTTGGGTAACTGGCCCTCCTTCTAGCGCCAATTGTTTTTGGTGAAATCTGGTAAAGAGTAATCGAAGCTGAAAACTGGATGGTTTGACTATTCTTTAGAGATAATTTATTGCAATGTAACAATGATATGGTCACTTCTGAATTTTATTTCTCAAGTCTTGAAGATACAGATCTTAAACATGAGTTCCCAAAAATTCCTCCTTTTTGATGGGTTTGATCCCTTGTATATATACTCTTTGAAAACGTGTTTTAGTCATCAAACTTGAGTACTCTAGGCTGATATCCTATGTAACTTGGGCGGGGGAGTTTCCCGACTAACACTTGCATGTTATCCTCCCCAATATTCGTTTGACATCTGTTGATTTAAGACCTTGGTGTGTTGTTGGATGAAAAATTCGGTATTCGATGTATTTAGTGGTGACTTAGTTCAATGCATGGCTTGCCCGAGTAAAATCAACCGAGGGCGTCTTTTTTACGCAGCTGGATGAGGCTCTTTTTTGGGTTGCTGAACTTGTGGGGTCCATTGGGCTTCGGTCTTCTTTTTGATAGAAATATAAGTTGCTTCTCTTCTTAGTGGGCTTGGGCAGTCCCTATTCGTTGATGAGCCTCTTTTTAGATATTTTGATTTTGTGGCGGTCGACCCATTTTTAGGGCATAACACTTCTTATACTAATTAAGTTCATTGGATCATTAATATCCAAGAATGCTCTACCTATAGGTGGGTAAAATATAATTAAACTAAGTGACCAAGAAGTTGAAGTTTTAATTTCATTAGCATAGTTTTAATTCAGGTAGCTAACAATAGAAGCAGGGTGATATACAAAGTTTGATATGAAACCTTTTACACACTTGCAAGCAAGCTTGAGAAGTTTATTATTATTATTATTATTATTATTATTATTATTTTTTAAGTAAGTAGCCAGAGCCGATTACTTAGGAGTTAGGACAACTTGAGAAGTATTTAATTTTTTATGGTTGTACTATGAGCAAACAGAGACTATAGAATATATTTTAGAATTCATATCTAAAATTATAATTTACAGAGCACATAACCATGGTCTTGTGTGTAGATTTTTGAGAATTTCCATGTCTGGAAACGTGTGTTTGTGTCGAAACACATTCAGTGTGTTCAGTGGGTTTGGTGGGATCTAGAGGCTAGCAATGGTGCAAATTGGTACTTGTATTCTCAAGTTGTCTCGATATCTCAATGAATTGCACTTAAATCATCACTAAAGCTGTCAACTTTAGCCAATGCAATCACATTGAAGAGGCTTATAAGGAAGGGGATGGTCTCAAATGCAGCTACAATGGTTATGATCCACCTAGAATTGTATCCTTGTAAGTATATTCCTGCAGAATACAAGCCATAGCTTACTAAATTCTTGTTTTTTATTCCATTTTTTTCTAACAATAGTTAAAAAATGCATATTGGAACTTGTCCTCAAGTGGGTTGACTGGAATTGAAATATATATAGCACCAGACCTGGTCAATCAATCTCACCTCAGTACAAAATCTGTAAGCATATAAAATTTTAATTCAATACCATATTTGCATGTAAAGAAGAACATGGGATTTTGTGCTCCTGATTATAGAGCTCTTCAGAGGTTGATTGTGTCAAGTTATTTGGCTGATTTTTTCCTTCTTTTGTAGGGTGTAATAACGACTGCAATACAACTTGTTACTACAACATTGAGAAACAGCCACCTCTATGCAAGATACGTTGGATGGTAAAACTTGTTGATAGAGTAAGATTCTATTTACTATCACTGGGGCCCTGCTGATTTTCTATTTACATTTCTGGTGACAGCCAGAGCATCAACAACTTATAGTCGATAAGGGGGCCTTGTTGCATCTTGTGAATTTGATGAACAGGCACAGGATGGAAATGGTTCCCGTGCTGTCAATAGTGTCATTAGAAGAGCAGCCGATGCTATTGCCAACCTTGCTCATGAGAATAGCAGCATTAAAACCTGTGTCAGGTTTGCTAATATCTCTAGTTTTTAATTTCAATTCTGGTTTATAGTGTTTAGTGCCATATTTATCTCATGGTTATGTGGACCAGATAAGCAGAATGGAAGGTGGGATTCCACCTCTTGTTGAGTTGCTTGAATTTACTGATACAAAGGTGCAAAGAGTAGTTGCTGAAGCACGCGGTCCTTGGCATTTAAAAACGATGAAAATAAGAATCTGGTAATGAGCCTTTTCTTTGGAAGTTATGTTTTATAAGATTGACATTAGCATCTATAAATCATAAATGGTGAAAATACTATGATTTTGCAGATTGTTGAATGCAATGCTCTTCCGACCCTCATTCTAATGCTACAATCTGAAGATGCTACCATACATTATGAAGCATTAGGATATTGCGCAAGTGGAATTTTCTTTTTAATTTTTTTAAAAATTGCATTACTTTGATATTTTTTGTTTGACTTTTCCATTGGCTGTAGAGTGAAATTATTTTTAGTTAGAAGTTTTATTGTGTGGCTTAAAGTTATGTTATTTTATATTAGGTCTATAAATGTTGTATAGAAGTAAATGATATTTGGTAGTAGTCTTTAAAGGGTTTAATATTTGTAAAATAACTGCACTATTTTAATAATTGATAATAGAGGTATTTATACATATTACATTGCACAGGGTATGATAGTAAATACACCTAGTTGAACCTAAGTACATACGGTAAACTACTGGGAAGCAGTTTATGATCTAGTGAATCTCACTTCTCCTATTATGCCCCCGCAAGATAGAGCTACCGTCAAGGATGCCTATCTTGGAGCGATGATCTGTGAACTAGCGTCGGGAGAGAGGTTTGGTTAAAGAATCCGTCAGCTGATCGTTTGTGTGGACATGAGAGACACACAGCTGTTGACGGGCAATTTGATCCCGAACAAAGAAAAAATCGATGGCAACATGTTTCATTCGGCTGTGAAAAATGGGATTAGCACAAATGTATGTGGCACCGACATTGTCACAATAGATTACTAGAGTACTTTGAACACTTATCTGAAGCTCGGTTAGAAGATGGCCAATCCAATTCAGTTCAGCAGTGGTAGAAGCAATGGCGTGAAACTCTGCTTCAGTTGTGGATCGCGCAACAGTATGTTGCTTTTTGGAGCTCCAACTTATAGGAGTGGAGCCATAGAAGACAACATAAGCTGTAGTCGATCGTCGATCATCTGGATCGCCCGCCCAGTCAGCATCAGCAAAGGCATGAAGGTGCGGAGAAGACTGACGACGGATGAGCAGCCCATGGGTCAACGTCCCCTTGAGATACCGAAGAAGTCTCTTTACTGCATTCCAATGAATTGTTGTTGGACGATGCATGAACTGTGAGAGCTTATTGACAGCGAAGGATACATCTGGATGAGTCAGAGATAGATATTGGAGAGAGCCTAGAACCTGTCGGTATTTGGTGGCATCCATAGGCGCACTACCATCAGTCATCTTGAGAGATTCCATAAGAGATAGCGGTGTGGAAACAGCATTCGACTCAATCATGTCTGTTTTGGTCAGAAGATCACGAATATATTTATGTTGGGAGAGAAATAATCCGCTTTTAGAATGAATTGCCTCAACACCTAGGAAAAACGATAGATGACCAAGATCCTTCAATGAGAAGCGGTGAGCTAGAGTAGCAATGAACTCAGAAACCTGTGATGGTGACGAGCCAGTGACAATGATATCGTCAACATATTCCAAGAGATACAGTGTCTTCCAAAGTGCCGACGAACAAAGAGTGATGCGTCACATTTGGAGTTGACGAAACCAGTTGCTTGAAGGAAAGTGCGCAGCTCATTGAACCAAGCACGGGGTGCCTGACGGAGCCCCGTAAATCGCTTTCTGAAGCTTGCACACGTGATGAGGCATGGAGGGATCCACAAAACCAGCCGGTTGCTCTATGTATACGTCATCAGTTAGAGAACCCTGCAAAAAAGCGTTATTAACATCAAGTTGACGCAAAGGCCAATCATTAGTGACAGCAAATGTTAGGATAAATCGGACAGTAACAGGTTTTACAACCGAACTATATGTCTCTGTGAAATCAATTCCAGGGCGTTGGTTAAAACCTTTCGCCACCAGGCGAGCCTTATATCTAGCCATCGAGCCATCATGGTGACGTTTGATGCAAAAGATCCATTTGCACCCAACCACATTTTTGGAGGAGCTGGAAGGAACCATTTTCCAGGTGCCGTTTTTGACTATTCAGAACTCATGGCCTGTCGCCACTCTAAAAAATTTTGAGCCTGCGATAGAGTACTTGGTTCAGTTTGGGGAGGCGAATGGGCTGTGGTGTTGAGATCAAATATAGCTTTAGGTTTGAAAATATTACTCTTGGACCGAGTATGTATCTGATTGTGAGGAGGAATAATGTTTGGAGCATATGACAGTGGAGCTGACTCGAGGCGGGTATGGTCACTCAAAGACTGGTGTGTTGGAAGTGTGGCAACGTGTTGGGTGGAGGAAGGATCTGTGATGAGCGACGGACCAAGTAATGGTGGCTGGTTAGACGTGTGTGTGATAGGTGAAGGCGAGAGAGAATTTTGTGGCAGCTGTACGTGTATAGGAATAATATCAGCTAGGGAACTGCTATGATCAGAAAATTGTGCTGTATTAGATGCAGATATATCACCCACGTTTGAAGTTGAAGTGGATGACGATGACTGGAACCAAGGCATGGCAGACAATGAGGGAACCGAACGTGTAGGACTCATGGATGAGAGGAACGGAAAGTAGTTTTCGATGAAAACAACATGACGGGAGACAAACACTCGACTTGTGGACGTGTCAAGACACAGGTAAGCATTGTGCTCATTAGAATAACCAATAAAGACACAGGGTCGAGAACGGGGTTGCAGCTTGTGGGACGTGTACGGGCGAAGCCACGGGTAGCAAAGGCACCCAAATACACGAAGCTTACTGTAGTTGGGTTCCTTGTCAAATAAGATGGAGTATGGACTTTTGTGACTCAGAACTCTGGTGGGCATACGATTTATGAGGTAAACAGCCGTTTGGAAGGCCAAAGACCAGAATTTCAGAGGGATTGAGGCGTGGTGAAGAAGAGTGATGGCTGTCTCGACCACATGTCGATGCTTGCGTTCAGCAGTACCAACATGTTCAAGTGTGTGAGGTGGGGATTTAAGATGCTGGATACCAACATTTTTCAGTTTAAGACCCAAAGTCTAGGCCTCCCCACTGCCATCCGAATAGACTGTTTTTATTCGGGTATTGAAAAAAAATTCGACAAGAAGTTTGAACCGTTTAAAAACCTGTGAGACTTCAGACTTGTGTTTAAGTGGATATAGCCAGGTATATTTTGAATAATAATCCACAAATATGACATAATATTTATATTTGTCAAATGACGGTATATGTGCAGGACCCAAGACATCAGTAAACAAAATTTCAAATGGTTTATTGCTTGTCAATGTTGATGTCCCAAACGGAAGTTTGTGACTTTTATTACAAAGACATGCAGAACAATGAGAAATAAAATTTGCAAACTTGGAAACAGGAAGGTTATGAGACGAGAGAAGTTGCTGGAGAACTGGTGTAGACGGATGACCTATACGACAATGCCATGACTGAGAAGAGATTGTTGACTGGGAGGACGTGAAGTTCTGGTGAGCTCTAGAATGACATGGAATACTCGATTTGGGCCATACATAAAGGTTCCCTTTATTCTGGCGGCGAACCAAGGATGCCCCCGTGTTCAGATCCTTCACAACAAAACAGTCAAGAAAAAATTCAATGGAGGTATTATTGTGAGAACAAAATTTAGACACAGATACTAAGTTTTGTGAGATGCGAGGAGAACACAGAACATGATTAAGATGAAATGAGGTAGTAGGAGAGAGTAAAGAAGTGGAACCAGTATGAGTGATG
This sequence comes from Acer yangbiense, assembly GCA_008009225.1. Classification (NCBI taxonomy): domain Eukaryota; kingdom Viridiplantae; phylum Streptophyta; class Magnoliopsida; order Sapindales; family Sapindaceae; genus Acer; species Acer yangbiense. The sequence goes on from CM017769.1 coordinate 885,614, forward strand.
GGAATTGTTTTACCGTCCCCAACCATGATATCCTCTGTACCGCCATATTCTGAGTGAAGAGAAAGGTTCTGAAGGTCCGATGTCATGTGGTGTGAAGCACCAGTATCAAGTATCTAGTTGTTGTGATTGTTCGACTGACCCAAGTTCATGTGATTTGCCTGTGGCCACGGTTGAGATGCAGGTGAAGGACGTGAGCGACACACGCGGGCTGTATGGCCAACCTTATCGCAGAGCTGACAAATAGGACGGGACTAATTGCTGGTGACAGGGAACTACCACTGTTGAGAGTTGTTGCTCGGTCTGAATGAGTGACTTGAATTGAAGTTGCCACGGCCACTGCCTGCTGATGTACCAAAGTTCTGATGGTTGCTGCTGTGTTGACCGAACTGCTGGTTATGGTTGAACTGCTGGTTGTGAGCAAATTGTTGGTTGTGACCCATGAAAGGTGAGTGCCCTTGATAGCCACGGCCCCGACGGTTCGATGTCCTTTGATTAAACTGCGCCATTATCTGTGGTCCATCCTTTTTTGTGTCCTCACGTTTGAGAAAATACTCATAGTCCAGTAATCTATCATAGAGTTCCTCGAACGAGATTGGAGAGTCGCGAGCTCGAATCGCGGAAGCAAGTGGTAAATAGCTCGAACCTAATCCATTCAGAGTATGGATCACGGCTACACCATCATCAATAATATGACCAATCAATTCCAGGTTGTCGAGTATGCTCTTGATGCCTTGCATGTACTCGGAAACCGATTTGTCCGTAATACTGACATTGGTGAGTAAGTCAAGAAGTCCCAATTTACGGGTGTTCAAGCTATTAGCATATGAGGATTCAAGTTTCGCCCAAGCTTGAGCAGAAGTAGAGGAGCGAGTAACAATAGATTGCGCAGCACCGGTGCAGGAGACCTGTATTGCGTGTAGAAGTATGCGATCCTGACGAAGCCAGATATGATGATCAGGGTTCGGGATAGTATCTTGTGATGCCGGATTATCAGAGGTTGTTAAAGAAGTAGGACTGAGTGCAGGAGGACATGGCTTGGTACCATCCAGAAATCCCATAAGTCCGTATCCGAAGATGAGGTTTTCAAACTGTGATCTCTAGGCGGCATAGTTTCCACCTTTGGATAGCTTGATTAGAATCTGTGTTGAGTTGATGGCTATGAGCTGCGTTGGGTGATTGGAGTTGTTAGTGCCCATGAGGACGACTTGAGGAGCAGAAGACGTGGAAGAGGTAGTGGAGGTTGCAGATGCAGAAGAAGTCATTGTTTAGGGTAGGTAGAGACGTTAAAGAAAAATTTGTGTACACATGTGGCTAGGGTTTCAACTAGGTTATCAGGATCTCAGCTCTGATACCATAAAGGGTTTAATATTTATAAAATAACTGCACTATTTTAATCATTGATAATAGAGGTATTTATACATATTACATTGCACAGGGTATGATAGTAAATACACCTAGTTGAACCTAAGTACATACGGTAAACTACTGGGAAGCAGTTTATGATCTAGTGAATCTCACTTCTCCTATTAGTCTTTGTAAACTGATATTCTTGGTTCTATTATTTTGAGCTTCAATTTAATGTTAACGATATGTTTTATTTCGATATTTTATTTGACATCTCTATTTTTGTTCAATTTAATTATCTTTTTCATATGAAATGGTTTATACTTTTTTTTTTGGCCTCAAAACTCATTTTTGTACAACATTTTTTTCGCTTAAAAACTACGTTTTATACGGCACTTTTTTGTTGCCTCAAAATAAGTTTTATATTTATCGGCATTTTTGGATTGTCCCAATACTAATCTTTTACGGCATTTTAAGCGGCATTTCTTGGATGCTCCAAAATGTATTTTTTGCGGCATTAGTGACATGTAATAGGTTGGCAGTCTTTTATGACTTCCTTAGTAATGACATTTTACTAACCGCCATAAAAGGGGTTTACAGCATTTTTTAGAACTCCTAAATGTCATTTTTTTTCTTGTAGTGTGAAGATTCTATACCAATTTAATGTTACATGTAAGAGAATACTAGCTGAATAATTAATGGGATATAAAAGGTTTCTCAATTGAAACATGCTCAACAAATCAGAGGCCGGAAACTCACATCGAAAATATGAATCCATACCAGTTGTTATAGACTGATATATGTACCAATTGTTATAGGCTGAACGTGTGGCTATGAAAGTGAAAGATTGGATGATATGGTTGTTTCCATATATTCAATGACCTGCATCGTCCAGCAACCGTTGACTCAAGCGTCGGAGGACCACATACGATAACTCCCACATCAACGTTGCCCCAACTCTTCGATATGGATTCGAAAATCTCTATATCAATACAAGTTTAACATTAATTTATGAAGAAATTAATTAAGACTTGATTGCATATACTGCATGTACGTCTACAATATATATATATATATATATATATATATATACCTTTGAAGTCAGGTCTGGAACCGTATTGAACTTTGGTTGAAGCAGCAAGATCTGGGCACAAGTCATTCTGGTCGTGTGTGGTGGTGACCAGCAAATCATCATTAAATTGTTTGGAAGATTGTGTGACGTCCCAACGATGCCATAAAGCAACCACAAAACCCCCAAAGATGATAACACTAGCGACCATGCATGCTACAAATAGAAGGCCTTGGTACCACCCTGATGGAATGTCATAAGGGTTTATGTAATAGACGTTCAATAAACAGACTAGCATAATCAAGCCAATTGTTGTTGAGACTAGATATATTCCACACCACATAATATCTCCTGAACCAACCAGACCAGACATTTTGCTTGGATTGGAGACAGGAGGACTATGATCAAAAGAATTTATTAAAGCCTTGTCATCAACAACTGTACCCTCTTCTTCCTGCACCACAAACAGATTAATTTAAGTATTTGGATTCTGAAATTAAATTGAAACTAGATCGACTTACCGTTAATGGAGGTTCAGATTCCCGAGTGATATAAACAAGAATGTCAAGATTTGGAGGAACTAATAACTTGATGTCGATTGTGGAAAGAAGAGAGAGCTCATTCGATTTCTTCACTGCCCAAACAAGTAATATGTCTTGCAACAGACAAGGTTTTCCCAACCTCACAAGCTGAAAAATATCACTCAATACGGCTAGAAATGGTGCAATCCCAACGCCACCAGCTATCAATACAAGTTTTTTGTACCTACCACATTCAAGGAACAAAATAGAAATAGTTATATGCAGGGTAAAATTCATTTGCTGGACACAAATGCCCCAAATTATGTAAATTTTGTTTATTTTTGAGAGGGTGTATATGTCACTATGTAATGTTACAAAGTCTAATCTATAATATTAGGTCACGTTACCTAACAATTGTATATATATAATCCAAATAACAATGATTAAATTAAATTGCGTGCTTACATCAAATGGTGTGGGACTTCATGCCCGTAAGGTCCCTCAACAAAAGCTGTTATTCTCGGAAGTTGATGCTCTTCTGGACATTGATGAGCCCTACAAATACTTGAGGAAATTTCATTTATTTTTGTTGTCCAGCCACCAAGAGCCTTTATGATAACTGAAAGATGCGTTTGATCACCATCAAGAGAGCCAGATGAAACACTGAACGGATGCCATTGCAACCGAGACACTTCCCCAACTCGAAGGAATATAAAACTGAGAGCGTTGTATCGAAGATCTGCACCATTTAACAGAATGCAAAAAAAAAAACTCAATCACATTAATTTGCATGATATATAATGAACAAAAATGTAGACCTCTTTATTTAATTTTCTAATAATAAAGTATATAAAGGGTTGTGTTATTAATTACTTTTTGGTTTGGAGAGGACCAATTTGAGAATTCCTTGGGGAAAACATGTGGTTGAAAGTATATGAGCATTGTTTTTTGATTGGCAAAACCTTAGGAAACGATCGAGCATGAAAAGCAATATAGGTGCAGCAACTATACTCATATACATGGAACCGATATGCAAAGCCAAGAAGATGATAAATAATATGTAGAGTTGGTGTGTGTACAAGAACACTTCGAAATAGTGTTGCCTCACTGGACCAAGCGATGCCACCCACATCATTAAAATAATTGAGAGGTTTATAACTCCAGCAAGATTTGATGTCCCACTCTTGCCTGTCCACGTCAAGATCTGCATACATATATGTTACAAATGTGAGATTGGACAAACTCAGTAGCCAACTGAGTTTGTGTTCCAAGGATTGAATGAAACTCTGGAGACAAACAAGACGCTTCAATTTCTTCAACTTGTGAGATAGAGATGAGTCACTATACGTACCTCTTCTAGAAGGACACCCTCGATTGCCCATTCAACCATAAAGCAAATTCCATGGAGAAGAAACAAGGAAACTGTGAGATGTGCGAGCCATATATGATATCTTGCAGCATGTCCAAAAGGTATATCCACCAGACGCAGAAGAATCGACCCCCTTGCTATTGGAAGGAACAGGAATGCCAAGCAAAATATCCCAATATACCCCAATGAAACTCCCCCAATATTAAACATGAAAGGCCTGATCATCACCAACAATTTCTGATATTAATATTCAGTCGATATGCATAAGAGAAAGAGAGAGAGAGAGATACATACTTACAGTATATCACTTTTTAGACCAGCAAGTACTGCCTCCCCAGCCACAGCATAAAGACCAACAGACCAAAGAAAATAAGAAACAAAGATCAGTATTCCCACACATTCGGCAGCCGAAACAACACCAAGGGGTCCATCCACAACCAGCGGGAACGTCGATAAGTGGTAACTTGGGCATTTCCGACGACTTATCTTCTTAATCCTATGCACACGTACACAAAAAGCAGTTAACAGCAAGATTCGAATTCTCAATCTCATTACTATAAACGTACAGAAAGAAATCTATTGTATATAGTACTCTTGCTGTTGCTGTTTCTGGGAGATGAGAAGATATGGAACTGAAAGAAATGCGATGATAAGAACCGGACCGCTGTATATGAGAAACATAGGACCTGCATAATCAAGTTTATTATAAATACATATCAAATTAATTAATGAATGATTGCAAGGAAATAAAAGTTAAAGAAACCTTCAATCCCCAGAAAAGTTGAGGTGGTGAGAGTAGTGAAATCAGCAATGGTAACATTAACAATGGATAGTGGAAAACAAAAGATAAAAGCGAGCCATGTTATAAAAAGCAGCCACATTATTGTCCAGAGAAGCCATTTCAGACAAGATAAAAGCAGAGCTGTTGTGTGGTCATGAACATCTCCAATATTATCTATGGAAATAAGAGGGTCTCGATGATCAGATGAAGATTGTTGTTCATGATCCATGAGACCCTAAATGATATCAATTAATCAACGGTTTGAATGAAAGACATATAATATATATGATATATACATTGCAAACTAGCAATGGAGAAAAAAGTTAGAATTTTGAAAGACAAATATTTGGTCACCAGAATTTCAATATCATTATAATGACGAAGACAGTTGTTGTACTACTTTTGTTGAACCTGTTGCTAACAGAGAAGGCAATGATAAGCAGTTGACAACTACTTGCAAGGATAAACAGTTGTTGCTAACAGAGAAGGCAATGATAAGCAGTTGACAACTACTTACAAGGATAAACAGTTGTTGCTAACAGTACTCCAATCTGGTGGACGATTTCTTTCTAAAACATTAACTATTAGAATTTCAGAATTTAGCTAACAGTCCAATCTGGTGGATGATTTCTCAACCCGTACAGGATTTCTCCAACTAATTATTTTTCTGAGAAAGTTTGATTCACCGACTATTCAAAAAGTTTGACACGACCATTTTAATCTTTCCCAAAAAGTTAGTTGGGAATTTCGGATAATAACTGAGCTAGACTTAATCATATTTTGTTTTTTTCTTTGTATTTTATATATTAAATTAAATAATAAAACTACATTAAAATATAGAAAAATTTATTATTATTATTATGTTGAAAATTAATACAATTAAATAAATATAAAATATAGAATAATTGAAAATGAATTTAAATAATATTAATAAGTAATATAAGTACAAGTATATATTGAAAAATTCAATATATTATTAACATTAAATTAATATTTAATGTAATTAAATTTGTGAAGGAAAATATTAAATATTATTAAAATGTTTAAATGTCATTGAATTCAATTAATAAATGTAATCAATAAAATTATATTAACAATAATGAAAAATAATTAAAGTATTCTTAACATCATATTAATGTTTAGTATAATTTCATACATTTATCATGAATTATATTTTATAAAATTGCAAAAGAAAAAAAAAACACTAAAATGTATGGAAAAGTTAAATATAAACTAAAATCACCTTTAAAACATATAAAGATGAAGTAAATATATGTTATTTATAATTACATTTATCATGGATATTTATATATTCATTTATCATGGACAACATATTTTGAAAAAGGTAGAGCACGCTTTTCAAGTAAATTTGATAAATTCAGTAAGGAAAAAGAAATCCAAACCTCAAATAATCCGTGTATAATCTGAACAAAATAAATCCAAATCTTGAAAATATCCACTGTATAACCTAAGCATATCGGCTACAGAAATAAATATCAGAAGTAAAACTTAGTAAACAATTATGAAAATTATGAAATTCTATTTACTAAAAAAATGTATAAAATGAATTGCTATCCATTCATTGAGTTATACTGTCTAATCTGGTGGATGATTTCTTGCTAAAACATTTAGTTAAAACAGTTTAATTATCCAACTAATTAACTTGTGTGTTTCAGTTTAATTATCTTTTTTGACGAGTGATGATTAATTAGTGATAACTCAATTAATCATAAGCAGATCATGATAAACAATGAAAGGTTGTTAAAAATTTACAATTGTACATATGTTGAGAAAGTTTAATGCAACGATCATTTAGGGGACCTTGCAAATATAGCCTATCCCAACATTCACTTTAAGGAAATAGCCCGTTGGGAAAAAAAGTGTATATATAGTCTTTCCTGATATTTACTTTCTAGGAAATAGCCTTTCTAGGACAATAATGCCCTCCACAATTAAACCGTGCAAAATGACTAAATTACCCTCTTACAATGTGTAAGGACGAAACTGCCCTTCTCTTCTTCTCCTTTAGTTCACTGAAGAAAACCAAAAGTTTCAGAAGTTGGGTCATCTTCTCCATCGTTCTCCTGTGGACCGGAATCCACTCTATCATCCCATTTCAAATCCCATCGTCCTCATTGTCGACCGGAATCCACTGCTGTTCAAATCCCATCTTCGCTGGAATCTTGCTACCGACCGTAATCTCGACGGCGACCGGAATCGAGTCAGTGCCGACACCTCGCCCACACCTCCTTCAATAGAGCTTCACTGTCAAGTTTGAAATCGAGCTTTTTTTAGTCAATGTAAGTCCCGTAATCACACTTAAGTTTCCAATGTCATTGAATCTGTTGATCTTTTATTGTTGTTTAAGTTTGAGACGTTTTTTATAGAATGAGGGATTGATGGTTTTGGATTTCTTGCCCATGAATTTGGGTTTGTGTATGTAGTATTGTTGGGTTTAGTTAAGGTGTTTGATGAAATGCCACATCAAGCTTTTAAGAGGTGTAGTATTGTTGTAGTTAAGGTGTATATAGTATTGTTGGGTGCAAACACATCGTCCTCACTATCACATGAATAACCGGAAGAAACGCACTCCGGTGAATAGTGTTGTATGGTTTGTTTTCACATTTATTGTGTTGTATGGTTTGGTGGGGAAAGGTTTAGGGAATTTGTATGTGATTTTGTGAGGATTGATGGTGTATGTATATTTGTTTGTGTTGATCGCTACTAAACCAAAACAAGTTTAGGATTTTGCTATTGTTGTTGGTTGATGATGTATGTATATTTGTTTTTGTTGGTTGGTTGAACCAAAACAGGTGCTGTTATTGATTCCTTTTGGTTTTGTTATTGGCTTGGCTGGTGTTATTGATTTTGAAAAACATAAGATGAGCTAAGCCCGGGAGGAATGTTGTAGTCTTGGGAACCATTCCTAGGCCTAAAAGAATTGTTCCTAGGCACTGACCTGAATTGAATGACAGTAATTGTTATACTGTTTTGATTGAATTTTTTTTTTCAAGGTCTAAGGATACCATGTCTTGGGTGTTAGTTCAGTGCGGTGAGCATTGGAAAGGTAACGCGTTTACCCGTCCTATTTCGTTTTCAATACGTCTAACAAAAAAATACAACGGAGCGTACGATGAATTGGTGGAAACGATATACCAGCGGACAGGGGTTAGTAGAGACCAAATTCAGTTCAAGCTAACTTCGCATGTGGAAACGGGGGTTGATAAAGTTACTGTAAGGATTCTCATATATTGATTGACTTATTTCGTGGACAAACCACATGTTGGGGTTGATTGTATAACGGTAGTTTAGGTGATTGAACTTCAAGCTCGAAGGCCCTTCCAAGACCTTAAGGGACAAGCACGCCAAAGGTATAATCTCTAGTGCTTGGTTTTCTTTGAAGAGACTAGAATGCACACACACACTTAGTATACTTGCATTTGTGTGCATACTCTTCACATGTCACTTTACACACTAGCACTTTGGTTGATATCTTGTTGTGTGTATTTGTGCTTGGTAATTCGTTTCCCGACAGTGTTCAGAAACGTCCGCGCATGCACTAGAATGTGCTTGGTTTTGCGTGAAGACCGCCCATGGAGAATGTCCTTGGCTTCTCCTCGGTTTTCACCTCTGTTGGTGATCGGCGGTTATGATCGGCGGCCTGGCCGCCGAATGAAACCGCCGTTTTTGTCCAGAAGTGTCTGGAGCAATTCTGTGGTCATGACCGCCGTTCAAAATAGCTGTTCATACCTGATCGATTTAATCTCTCGGGTTTGATTCAGCGGTTGGATCGGCGGTTATGAAACCGCCAAATGAAACCGCCGTTGATGCTTTGTTCTTCACGGGCTTAATTCAGCGGTCGTGTTCGGCGGCCTGGCCATCGATTGAAACCGCCGATCGGTGCGTTTCAGGGGTAAACTTATCTTTTCACATGCCCAGTTTAATCTCTCGGGTTTGATTCAGTGGTTGGATCGGCGGTTATGAAACCGCCGAATGAAACCGCCGTTGATGCTCTGTTCTTCACGGGCTCAATTCGGCAGTCGTGTTCGACGGCCTGGCCCCCGATTGAAACCACCGTGTAAGGATTCCCATTATTGATTGACTTATTTCGTGGTCAAACCACATGTTGGGGTTTGGTTGTAAGGGTAGTCTAGGTGTTTGTTGAAGATCAAGACCCTTTCCAAGACCTCAAGAGGACAAGCACCAAAGGTATATATCTAGTGCTTACATTGGCTTGAAGAGATATAGTTGCACACACACACAACATGCATAACTCTTATTCTTGTATGGTGTGTTTATATTTTGTGTGCATTGTGCTTTATTGATTTATTCAATATCTCTTCTTGCATGTTGAATTGATTGCATCTTGTTATATGATAATGCCATGACATGTTAGGCATTAGGATGCATTCAATACCCACACTTGCACTTCATGTATGTTAGCTTTTAGTGTGGTGTAATTCGTTTCCCTAAGGATGTTCGGAAACGTCCGCGCGTGCACGGTAATGTGCTTTGTTTTGCGCGATGATCGCCGGTGGAGATGCCTTTGGCTTCTCCTTGATTTCACCATTTTTGGTGACTCGGCGGTTACGTTCGGCGGCCTGGCCGCCGTTCGAAACCGCCGAATGAGACCTGATTGAAATATATCTCTCGGGTCCAAAACGGCGGTTGGTATCGGCGGTTTCCAAACCGCCGAATGAAGTCGCCGAAGTTCCCCTGTTCCACACGGGAGCCATTCGGCGGTTAATTTCGGCGGCCTGGCCGCCGAATGAAACCGCCGATCGGTGCGTTTCAAGGGCAAAATTGTATTTTCACCTGCCCTATTTTTGGTCTCTATAAATACATCCTTATCTCTGGTTCAGAACACAAGTCTTTGATTATAAGAACCCTAGAGAGATATTTAGAGAGACTTGAGAGAGAAAGCTTAAAGATCATATCTTTATCTCTCTAAACCCATCCCCACATGCATAAATCTTCATCTAAGCATCATCTAGGATCATCTAGCATATGCTAATGCATGGGACTTCTTCAACACACATGGTATGATTTGTTGAACACTTTTATCTTACATAATTAGTGTTTCTACTTATCAATTTTATCTCATATTTTACTTATATGTGTTTAGATTAATTTCTACATATAAGATTGAGATTATGTGTTGATTGGGTTTTTATTTGTTAGCTAGGCTTTAATGTTCATATGCCATCTAGCTAATTGATCTCATTTATTGATTGAGATTATTTTTCATAGCTTATTTGATTAGGTCATTATTGCCTAAAAGCTATGCCATGAACATTCTTGTGTGATGTATTGATAACTAGGTTGATAGATTGTTTTTTAATCAACTAGTTAATCCTTTGAATGTTTGTGGGTTTTATATGATAGCTTTGTATCTAGGATTGGTGATCCTTTACTTAGCTAAAGTTATATGCCATGTCATATAGCTATATGTGATATCTAGGATTGATTATATTGTCATCTTATAATCCTAGGTAAGCATTTAGAGTACCCTAGCTCTTATTGCATTAATTGAATATTCATACATATTCACATAGGGTTGTTTCTCTTCATAGAGAAGTAAGTCTTGGGGCTAAGTGTGCTTAGGCCTCAAGCAAATTGGACTAGAGCCGCTATAAAAGGCCCGCGTGGTAGATTAGAGGGTGCTCACGCCAAGAGTAGTGTATCAGGGGATATCACTAGGGATTGAACCAAGAGTGGCGATTGGTAGTGTCCATAGCCTGAGGTTATCTAGGGTGAGGGTCCGAGAATCACTTGAGGGTGTAACCGTCTTTTCATATAGTGGATTTCGAGGTCCGAGTGTGGCGCACTTAACAGCCCGTGGTTTTTCCCAGTGGTTGGGTTTTCCACGTAAACATCAAGTGTCATTTACTATTTCCGCATCTTATTACACTTGTATGTTTTGTTGACTTGCTAGGGGTATTTTCGTAAAATTGACTTGCATGCGAAAATTGGGTAATAATTAGATAAAATCTATTCACCCCCCCTCTAGCTTTATATTGATAAACACACCTCGAGTATTTTTAATTACTTTCACACCGATCGGTGCGTTTCAAGGGCAAACTTATCTTTTCATATGCCCAGTTATTGATGTCTATAAATATCTTACTTTCTCATTATCTGATTAAGTTCTTTTACTCCTTAAAACCCTAAACTTCAAAGAGAGATATTTGAGAGAAAATCAAATTAAGAACTCACCTTTAACCACTCAAATCAAATCCCTTTTGCTTCAAATTTCATATTGCATCTTCTATGACTATATAGAATGCATCCATGCATGGGTTTGCATCATCACAACTTGCTTGGTAAGATTTTGATTAACTTCATCTTATTTTTGTATTTTTACTATCAAGCTATTCTCTTTTAATTTACTTGTATGTTTTTGATCATATGATAAATACAAGAATAGAAAATTAATTGTGATGAATTGATTGAGTGTTGTATTGCGATAGCTAATTAGGTTTTTGATTAATCTTGACTAGCTAAGCTATTTGACATGTTATTTAGCTATTGATATCTAGGGTTGATAAGCATCTAAGGTTCCCTAGCCTTGTTTGTTATTTGAATATTTATACATATTCACATAGGTTGCATAATCTCTTCATTGAGAATTAAGTCTTGAGGCTAAGATTGCTTAGGCCTCAAGCAATTGGACTAGAGCCACTTTTAAAGGCCCGCGTGGTAGAAGTGGGGGGTTATTGACCAGAGTGTTAGACGAGGTCTACATAGGTTGTAAACTCCATTTCAATTAGTGGATTTCGAGGTTCGAGTGTTGCGTACTAAACAGCCTGTGGTTTTTTTCCAGTGGTTGGGTTTCCACGTATACATCAAGTGTTATTTAAATTCCGCACTATATTACACTTGCTTGTATTTTTGACTAATAGGGGTATTTTCGTAAAATTGACTTACATGCGAAAATTGGGTAATAATAGTTAAAATCTATTCACCCCCCCTCTAGATATATTTATCATACACACCGTTAATTTGTTTCAGTTACATTGTCTGTTATAAGTGACGGCGATGTAGAGTTTGTGATTATTAATAAGGAAAAAGGTTGGGCCGCAATTGATGTTGAATTTGTCAACAAACATGAATTTTGACCTCTACCAAATCCAATCCAATCAGAATGTACGGTCTCGCCTGTTAAACCCATCGATATTCCACGGTCTCCGGGGGGTACTCCAAACTATAAATCAGTTAGTGGCAGCAATAATCCTTTTGCATCCCAGGCTACACCCGAATTTACGTCAGCAGGCAATGACCAAGCGACGCCAGCATCTACTACCAAGCATGCAGTTGTGGATAGTTCTGAAAGCATAGATACTTCTGGAAGGTCTGATAGTTCTAAAACCAGTGATACATAAGATGAGAGTGGTAGGGATGATGATGGTGGGCTAGCGGCAACAGTTCTTGTAACAGAAGAACGAGGGGTGAGTGGAACACCCGACAGTTCTTCACCGTCCCTAAACACACGGTGGACAATATCAGGTTCAAAGCTTTACTCAATACCAACCGTTCGATCAGTGGATGTGTTTCAAAATCTAGGTGACCAAGGTCCATTATACAAAGGACAGATGTTTAAGGACAAGCCTACATTGAAGCAAGCTGTAGGGTCGTATGCATTTGTAGAGAGGTTTGAGCATAGGATTTCACGATCTTCTAATACACGATTCACTGTCGAATGTACACAGAGAAGTTGTGGATGGGTTCTTCGGGCATGGAAGTCGAATAGGGGGACTTACTGGCATGTTAAGGCGTTCATTAATGAGCACACATGTGAGAGAAATGACAACTACAACGGTGAATTTAAACGTGTAAGTGCCACCGTGATCAGGGATTTGTATGCAAGTAAATATCGCGATCCCGGGAGCATCATCCATCCTAAAGATATAGTTTTTTAGATGAGGGGGCTGCATGGCATACACCTCTCGTACAACAAAGCCTACAGGTCGAAGGAGCAAGCTTTGAGTCAGGTATTCGGCGATCCGTGGGAATCCTTTCAGAGGTTGCCGTCTTATTTTTATGTATTGGAACAAGCAAACCCCGGGACTGTGACAAAGATCAAGACCGACTCGAAAAACCGGTTGAAATATGGATTCATGGCAATTGGAGCCTCTATTGAGGGGTTCAATTATGTTATTAGGCCGGTTATCTGCATCGATGCTACCTACTTGAAGGCTAGGACTATGGGTGTTTTGTTAGTTGCGGTGTGCAAAGACGGAAACGAGATGATATACCCTTTGGCATTTGGGTTTGCAAACTCTGAATGCACAAAGTCGTGGACTTGGTTTTTGAAGAAACTCCGTAAAGTGATCAAAAATCCGGACCGTGTGATGTTAGTTTCAGATTGGCACAATGGTATATTTAATGCAATTGAAGCCATATTCCCAGTTGCAGCACATGGCGTTTGTGCAGACCACTTGGCACAAAATCTTTAAATATTTTGCAAGCAGAGGAATGATGTGATTTGGCTTTACTACCGTGCTAAGTATGCATACCGTATCGAGGATTTTGACCGTGCAATGGGTGAGTTGAAAGAAACCTGCCCTAAGGTTTACAATGAGCTCCTGGGCGTTGGGGTAGAGAAGTTTTCACGTGTACATAGCCCTAAAAAGAGGTACTTTTTGATGACCACCAACATTGCTAAGTCAATGAATTCTTGTCTACTTGGGGTCCGAAAATTGCCTATCACAGCAATGGCAGAATGTATCAGAGATTTGTTGCAAAGGTGGTTCTACGATCTTCGGACAAATGCACGTGAAATGTCTACATGCTTGACAACGTTTGCAGACGAACACATCAAACAAAGGACAGAAACAGCGGATCGGTCTGCGATTCACCCCATTCACTACATGAAATTTAAGGTAGACGACAAATGGATTCCTAGAACAGTCAACCTTGACGAACATTCTTGCTCATGCCGTCAATGGGATTTAGATGAGTTGCCGTGTTCTCATGCAATGACAGTTGCTAGGTATGCTTGCCGGTCTTTTAACTCTGTACATTTATCTGTTGTGGTTTATTTTACAAACTTGGGGTAATCTGGTTTGTTGGTGTGTTATGGCCTAGGTACAAAGGTATGTCAATCAATGCACTGGCTTCTGACCTATACACAACAGGATTTCTTAAACATGCTTATGAAATTAGTGTCAACCCTGTTCCGGATCCCAAAATTTGGGACGTTCTTGATGTAATCCGGAACCGTATTGTATTGCCACGGAAGAAAAAGATTATGCCAGGAAGACCAAAGAAGTTGAGGATACCGTCAGCTGGGGAGAAAAGAAAGTTACATTCTTGTTCAAACTGTGGAAAAAAAAGGACACAATAAAACAAGTTGCCCGGAACCATCATCTAGCACATGCAAACCAACCAAAAAACCTCGATCATGTAGCATTTGTAAGAAAGAGGGACACAACAGACTGACGTGCCCAGACAAACCACCTGAACCTACCTTGCTTGACACTGACGAAGAGAATGCCGCTGGACCAACCTGCTGAACCTACCTTTATTGATTTATGGTGTATGTACATTTGTTTGTGTTAAACACTGCTGAACCAACCTTAATAGGTTTATGTATCATTTGTGAAACTATGGATATGTATATCGGAGGAATAACAATACTTAAAATACACCATCACCAGATAGTTGTCTGGTTTAATACAAACCAAAAAAGAAATAAGATGCATTCAGCGTGTAATCATTTGTTCTTATATTCTCTAACAATAACAATAGTAGCGTGTAATCATTTTGCAATTTCAGCTTGTAAACATACAGTCACCGTGTAAAAATGTTTATATTTCAGCGCGTAAATATTTTCATCGTGTGGCCCAATCTAATTTGTTTCTAGGCCTATAAAATCTTTCCTAGGCTCAGGTGTTTTTCGTTGCCACATCATCAGTATTAGGACTGATACTAAGGCTAGGAAGTTTAAATTCACACTGTTGATAAAAAATCAACAGTGTAAAAGATTTCACGATGCAAACAAACCATTCTTACACGATATATTTAATATGTCATGTAAGGTTTATTGCTTTTCATCGTGTAATCTTTTAGACTGTTGAATTGGGATCAACAGTGTGAATGATAGCAAGATGAAAAGTAATCAAGATTACACGATATAATAAATGAATCGTGTAAGAATGCTTACTTTTGCTCGTGTAATCATTCACACTGTTGATCCAAAATCAACAATCTAAAAGATTACACGATGAAAAGTAATAAACCTTACACGATATATTAAATATATCGTGTAATTATGGTTACTTTTCATCGTGTAATCTTTTACCATTTAGTGTGTAATGATCATTCATTCAAACACGTTTCAAAATATATCCAAAAAATATCAAAATTGTAATTATCCATCAAAAAAAAAATTTACATGCTACTCAATTTCCATAGAGTTGGCAAAGATATCCCTAGCAGCTTGTTTTCTAAAGGCCGGGATGTCCTGCTAGACAAAATTGAAGTGGGGTTCTTTCCCCATCATTACATACTCTATTCCATTTAACATGAAAGCACCACAACTGCTACCGTCCACCTGACATAGGAATTGATAGGGGGCCAATCTCACAGCCTTCATACAAG
This sequence comes from Acer yangbiense, assembly GCA_008009225.1. Taxonomy (NCBI): domain Eukaryota; kingdom Viridiplantae; phylum Streptophyta; class Magnoliopsida; order Sapindales; family Sapindaceae; genus Acer; species Acer yangbiense. The sequence continues at coordinate 901,300 of CM017769.1, forward strand.
TCAGACCTTGTGGCTTGCGTTTACTATCGTCGTAGTAACCAGACTTTTTACAAATGAGTGGGAATAACCGACGTAGAGGCAATACCTGCTGTTGTCTATACTTTGGATTGTCCGGCAGTAGATGTGCGTTTGAGTCATAAATTGTAATATCCCAATTGTGGAGATGAACTACACAAAATACCTAATGGCTACCTCCCACGACGCAAGGGACTATAACCTGTTACAAATAAAGTTGTTTCAGCATATTGAAGTGAGTATGTATTCAATTGAGTAAGTCAACTATCTTACATCATCAACACTAGCCCATGCCGTCCCCCAGGCTGGTTTGTTACCGATAGCGTATTCTATTAAGTCTAATGGGACATAAAATTCTCCAGAGTAGAACAGTTTCTTCAATGGTGCGTGGAAATCTGGTTGAAATTGACGCCAAATAAGTGTAAGTTCATTCTGCAACGAAGTAACAAAACGGGTCAGTGGTGGCTTTAAATATAGTATAAAATTGTATGAAGTGGAATGAATCCTGCAATGAAGTCTACTTACAAAGAAAGCGCAATCAACTACAACTACTTTGCGTTTAAATTGTTTTTTTCTCCATTGGGTCATTTTTCCGCTTACAAAGCAGGTTTATGTACCCATCCACATGCTCAATGCCCAACCATTCCGTGGGATCTTCTAACTCTCTGAAAAATGATTGTGAAACACAAGCTTCAATGCCGATGTAACGTCTGCATTAAAAAACATGTGAGTACAATTAGTGGCATTGTACAAAATGTTAAATGACATGCTACACAAAGAACTTTTAAAAACACTTACAACAATAGGTTCAGATCATTCACAAAGGCGTTATATTTCCTGTTTACTTCCATCTTCTTCATTGCTCTGGAGGGATCTGTGTATGGACTTCTTAACCACTTTGACACCCATCGCTCCCTAGCAATTTCTGTCGGGTCACGTGGTGGAAGACCAACTCTGGGATTCTCTCGATTGGAAGTGGATTCATCGGGCAGTCCAGATTCAAAGACATCGGGTTCGGGTTGAGTTCTTTTAGATGGTGGGGGAAGGGTATGTACGTCATGTGAGGGTGGTAGAGGGGTACGTATGTCATCCATCTCGGTGTGGTTGGGGGCTGTCTCGGTGTGGGCGGGGGCTGCTGCTGCTGTCTCATTTTGGGTGGGGTCTACAGGGGCTGTGTTGGGGTCTGCTGGGGCTTCGGGGGGTGTCTCGGTGTGGGTGGGGGTTATGGGGGCTATCTCGGTGTGGGTGAGGGATACGAGGGGTGTCTCGATGTCGGTGAGGTCTACGGGGGCTGTCTTAGGGTCTACAGAGGCTGTCTAGGGCGCTGTCTCGGGGTGACTGAGGGCTGCGGGGGCTGTCTGGGGGTGTCTTGGGATGGGTGGGGTCTGCAGGGGCTTCTGGGGGTGTCTTGGTATGGGTGGGGTCTGCAGGAGCTGTCTTGGGGTCTGCGGGGGATGTAGTGGGTGTCTTGGTTTGGGCGGGGGATGTGGAGGCTGTCTTGGTGTGGGTGAGGGATATGAGGGGTGTCTCGGTGTGGGTGGGGTCTGTGGGGGCTGTCTCAGTGTGGGTGAGGGATACGATGGGTGTCTCGGTGTGTGTGGGGTCTACAGGGGCTGTCTCGGTGTGAATAAGGGCTGCGGGGGCTGTCTTGGGGTCTGTAGGGGCTTTTGGAGGTGTCTTAGTATGGGTGGGGTCTGCGGGGGCTATCTTGGGGTCTACGGGAGATGTGGGGGGTGTCTCGGTTTAGGCGGGGGATACTAGACGTGTCTTAGTGTGTGTGAGGGATACGAGGGGTGTCTTGGTATGGGTAGGGTCTGTAGTGGCTGTCTCGGTGTGGGTGGATCCCTCAGTGTGGGTTGCATCCAAACCTCAAGTGGCTGCCTCGAAAGGATCTGAAGGTGAATATGGGTCCGAGACCTGTTCTGCACGATCCTCTCCACGGGAATGTCTCTGTGAAAAGGAAAATGTTTATACAAAATGAGTTGATAATATAACCAAATTTAAAATACTACAAAATGATGTAGTGGAGTTATACATACCAGAATACCTACAAAAGCAAACAATTCTGTCTGAAGAGTTTCAAACTCGGATCGCATCGCGCTTTGGACCTCCACACGTACGATGATGCGCATTTGGTCAAGTAGTTGATTCAGAATTGCAGTAGAGGTCGATCCCTAAACAATATTAATTGTCATGAAAATGATCGTTGTTTAAAGAGAATAACATAATGAAAATAATCACATCTGATCTCTTTGATTGTTGTCTATGATCAACTAATGGAGGTGGAGGTGGAGGTGGAGGTTGAGGTTGACGCTGACGAGTATGAGATGAAGTCATGTGGTTATCACCAGACGACAGCAATCCGGTCTGTGTCCCTCCTGAGGATGGATGACGGAGAGGCAAGTGTGTCTCGTCAAAAGGTGGGGGTGACAAATCAGGTCTGTCACGGACATACCGAGTGGTGCGCATACATGGTGATGCATTAAAATAGTTTCGTCGTCTTTTAATTGGATCATCAGGACCATGGTACTGCTTTCGTTTATTCTTATGGAGTTGTTTCGATGACAGCTCCGCTCTGTCCTCTTTGCCGACGAAATCCTTCAACGGTACAAACTGAGGTCCTTTGGATATGTCATCGTCAATGCCCCTCCAGTAGTCCTCTTTTTCCTCCCTTCGAGTAGGCCAGATCTCAGCTAATCTAGTGAGCTGTAAAATATTACCCTTTCAATCAGTAACAAAATAGCAAACAAATTCAAAAAAATCTACCAATTCTACATTTACCGTTCCGTCAGCCTCTTTCTCCAACCATATTTGAGACATAGTTGATCCCCATTTGATAAATTCCCATTTTTTAAAACGGAGGCATCCGTGATTAGCGAACTTGTTGCCCAATTTTCTCTACATCGAAGGGATGGCCTCCATTGCCCAGAACTACCAAGGAAAAAAACCAGTTTATTAGATGAATAAGATGATATTTTAAAAAACTATAAGAATATTTTGACATATTGTCAACTTTGCACGATACCTGAACTCCCCAAACAAAACCGTATAGGTTGTATCTTCTTGTAGGACCCAACGGCTCCGGCACCTTAAAACCACTTCGGATGTAGTGCAATGTCATCTTGAATACGTAATGACCCCATGGGAACAAATTGAATTCCTCTATGTCCTCAACCAACGTCATTAGCCAGTACGTAACTTGTCTCCTGTAATCCTGGCCGAAGAGAATGTTGTTCGCAAACAACACAAGTGCCATCTTCAAAGCATCACCCTCTCTCTTAAAACTCCGACTGAAGAACCTGGACAGCACATCTTGCAATAATAAACCTCCTTATCCATGGAAATATCGGATGTGGATCCCATCCGGCACTGGTACGTAATCTCTCAAAAAGATATTCGACAAAACACCAAACCTCAACCCAGTGCACAAACAAAACTCTCTCTTTCCTATTCTAACCTTGTTCTTACCCAAAGCAAACCACATCTCATCCTCACTGGCACCTAGGAGCCGAATTTGGCGGAGCAATAGGTTATGTATGTACTGCGCTTGAAATAAGGCCTGCATGTGTCCTGGTAGATCCAAGTAATGCCCGAAACATCCTCTCTTGAAACGTGTCAACTCACCTTCTTCCTCCAACACCCTCCTGATGTTAGCGATAAATTTTAGTTTGCAATGCACTGTTATGGTTATGTCATACGCCCACGTATTCCTCGGGTATACCAAATACTGATCTAGGTCTTCCTTCTGTGATGCATGTTCAATCTGTACTACGTTTTCAGTCTGTTGTATATGTTCGTCGTTCTGTGTTACGTAGCTCACCACTGCTAGGTTGTCAGTCTCTGCTACGTTCACATTCTCTGGTTGGTTCTCAGCTTATGGTACGTTCACATTCTCTGTTACGTTTTGGTTCTGTTCAAGGTCTTCATTCTCTGCCATTGCCTGGTTCGTTCTCACTCTCTTGTATGTTCTCATTATCTATTTACAAACTGAAAATATTTCCAGGATTATTACAAACTTCCTTACACGATGACAAACATACAAAGTAAATAAAAATGAAACCATAAATCTTTACACGCTGTAGTATAAAATTCTTTACAAGATGAGCTATACAAGTTTTTAACTGCTCAATTGCAACGTCATTTTAACGTGTAACCATTCTGGATCATTTCCAACATAACATCAAACCCAGATTTCGTACACGCTGTATAAACAACATAGTTACATGATGATATAAAAGGGTTTACACGCTAATTCTAAAGTAATTTTATCGTGTAACCATTTTGGATAATACAAAGTTCAAGAAATGAAATCCAGAATCCTTACACGATGTATAACAAACTTCGTTACACGATAATTTGTACACGGGTTTACACGCTCAAATGTAAAGTAGTGTGTAACCATTCTGGGTAATACAAAGTTCAATAAATCAAAGTGGAATCCAGATTCCTTACACGCTGTATAACAAACTTCGTTACACGATTATTTGTACAAGGGTTTACACGCTAAAATGTAAAGTAGCGTGTAACCATTCTGGGTAATTTACAAGATTTTCAATCGAACCCAGAATTCTTACACGCAGAATAACAATCTTCTTTACATGAATACTTGTACTAGGGTTTACACGCTCAATCTTAAACTCATTTTATCGTGTAACCATTGTGGGTAATTTGAATGTCTAAATAAGAAATCAATCGTAAAAAAACACTGCATTGTTCACAACAAATAAATTAAATAAAACCCAAAGTTCAACAATCTGTAATCCAAAGTTGGTACCTATAGTTTGTTGATGAACAGTTCTTCGGAGAAGTTGTTGATGAACAGTTCGTCCGCGATGAACAAATCTTCACTTTCTCAAAACCACTTTCCCACTCAACAATACAACTTCCTGAAAACCTCTTTATCAGACATCCTTTTCGAGGTTTAAAGGCCAAAAAGGTTTTTAATTTCATTTGAGTTTTATGTATTTTATTGTTTTCAAATTTCAAAATTAGCCGAATAGCCGTAATTAAGTGCCACGTTGGAATTGCAGTAAGGGTATACTAGTCCAAGAAACTTTCTCTTGGATAAAAAAAGTTAACTTATTGAGATGTGACAGTTTCACAAAGGCCCATTAGTAAAGGTGACTTTTCACTTTTCCCTGGTATGGTCATCTCGTTCCACTTGTACGTAGGCCTAGGAGATTTGTTCCTAGGCTTAGGAGAATTGTTCCTAGGCTTAACAAAATTGTACGTAGGCCTATGAGATTTGTTTTCAGGCTTAGGAGAATTATTCCAAGGCCCACAAATAAGTCGTTGCTTTTCATTTTCAGAAAGAGTTGAACAATAAACTGGTGGCTTTCCCTAGTGTACCGACCGTTCAGTTTACAATAACAAAATAAATGTTCATTTAAGATAAGTTTAATGGTTCAATTAAGGCACAATGGTTCATTTCAAATGTCAAGGTATTGGAAAGGTTACAATGGTTCATTCTTCAATGAAATTAATGTAAGAGATGACTCTTCAGTTTTCACTGATATGGGTCATATTCTTCCACTATAAAAATGTCAATTGCTGAGTTATATATTGGTCAGAAAAGTCTTGAAGCTTACAAGTGGAAATGGAAGCAAACGGCAGGAGCAGTCACAGGATGAATGCCATTACAGAAGTGATGCGTGAAAGGATTGCAAAGGCTGAGGAGACCATCACCAAGGAGCGTGAAAATGCAAAACGGCTACGTGATGATTATACTCTTCTGATGGGGAAATTTCAGAATCTGGAAGCTGAAATCATTAACTTAAACGTTGAGATTGAAGCAAGGGATAACGAACTCAATGGACTCTACCAACTTGTTGAATAAATGCAGAAGAAGTTGATGGACTTCAACATTCCACCATCACCCTGAATTCAATGTTTTTTTTAATGTTTTTTCACATGCTGTACCCCCCGTCTATATAAATGGAAGTTATTGGTTTTGTTTTCACATGCTTTATAAATTTCACATACTGTCATTATATTCCTTCATTACTCATACCAGTATAACAGAACAAATAAAATGGTCCTTCATTACTCATACAAGCAGAACATAACAAATAAAATGCTCCTTCATTACTCATACCAGTAAAACAGAACAGAACAGAACAAACAAGATCTTTCAAACAATCTTGCCTACTAAAACTCCCAAAATAAACACGAATACAAATAAAAACAACATCACACCAGTGCTTTCACTCTTCCCAGATACCTTCTCAGCAACATTCACAGAAGATTGAGGCCAAGAATGGCTTGAATGTCCAGAACGGCTACTTATCGCTTTATATGCTTCATCAGTTGAGTTAAACTTCTTGTAAGATGCTCCTGGAAAACCATCTACATGTTCATAACATTCAGGCCAAGAACTAAACACACATGTTTTCCTTCCTTTGAAAACCACAGAAACAGAATTCTTCCCCATTGGTGTTCTCACAGTTTACAAATATCTGTAAATTGAAAAAAAGTAAGGAAGGAAATCAGGCAAAACCTTGTTATGTAAATCAGGCAAAACCCTCTTAGTGGACGTGTGGAAGAGTTGGGGTATGGGAGAAGCAATCAGGTTTGCCTTCAACAGGTATACAAACCGAAAAAAGATGAAGAACCCTAAGTTTGCTTGTTTTGGAACATGTGAAGATGGGTTACGTTTGACTAAGGACGAAGATGAAGGAAACATAGGATCCACACTGTAAACATGTCATCAATTGTTGGGATCCATCTGTAATCCATTAACAATTGATGACATGGCTAGACGGTATGTGGGATCCTTCGTGACACGTGTCACAAATGAACGGTGCCGACGAAAAACACATGCGCCTAGGAAAGATGTTATAGGCCTAAAAACAAATTATATTGGGCCTAGGAATTCTTTTTAGGCCTTACAGATTTTACCCGTTGATTAAATTATGGAGGCCCCGCAAAAATCTCAACGATTGGCACCGTCCTACGATGAAGGGGTATCAATGGAAATATGTACGTGGAGTTTCGAGATCATCAAATGGTCGAACAAGTACGTCCATACCCATTACACTAGATATACCATATACCAAACAACCCTTTCAAATATTAACCCCTAAGTGCCTAAGAGTTTTTTCACAACCTTGTAAGTTGTTCTAGTTGCTTGAATCGATCTCCCGTATTAGATTTACACTTCCGAAATCGAGTCTGATGGGTGCACACCGCCTTTTTAAAACATCCTGTGCAATCAGAATAAATAAATTAAATATTTAAAAAATTTATTTAAATCAAAATTAAATCCACCATGGGCCTAGGAGTTGTTCCTAGGCTTACAATACCTATTCCAAGGCCTTTAATATCCTAAGCTTAGTTCCTTCTTATCATCCCCAATACTGATGACGTGGCGAAGGAAAAACCCTTCAGCCTAGGAAAGATGTTACAGGCCTAGAAACAAATTATATTGGGCCTAGGAATTCTTCTTAGGCCTTACAGATCTTACCCGTTGATGAAATTACGGGGGCACCGGAAAAATCTCAACAATCGGCACCGTCCTACGATGAAAATGTATCAATGGAAGTATGTACGTGGAGTTTCGAGATCATCAAACGGTCGAACAAGTATGTCCATACCCATTACATTAGATATACCATATACCAAACAACCCTTTCAAATATTAACCCCTAAGTGCCTAAGAGTTTGTTCACAACCTTGTAAGTTGTTCTAATTGCTTGAATCGATCTCCCGTATTAGATTTACACTTCCGAAATCGAGTCTGATGGGTGCACACAGCCTTTTTAAAACATCCCGTGCAATCGGAATAAATAAATTAAATACTTAAAAAAATTATTTAAATCGAAATTAAATCCACCTAGGAGTTGTTCTTAGGTTTACAGTACCTATTCCAAGGCCTTTAATATCCTAGGCTTAGTTCCTTCTTATCATCCCCAATACTGATGACGTGGCAAAGGAAAAACATGGTTACACGCTGAAAAGTAATCATCGTTACACGCTAATATTAATGTATCGTGTAAGGATGATTACTTTACATCTAGTAATCTTTGACATAGTTTCATCTGGATATTTGAACATTCAACTGGTCCATGATTACACGCTGAAAAGTAATCATGTTTACACGCTAATATTAATGTATCGTGTAAGGATGATTACTTTACATCGTACAATCTTTGATATAATTTCATCTGGATATTTTAATATGCAACTGGTCAATGATTACACGCTGAAAAGTATATAGTATTACAGATGACCCATTGAAATAATCGAAGGACACTTAGAAATAAGACAAAGGACTTTTAAACTTTCTAGGTACATTGACACAGGACTTTAATCTCCCAAGATTCATAAATAAAGTTCAACTTTCCACGGTTCATGACTCTTGGAATATGCAAAGTTGATTTATCTTTCCAACAAGTGAAAATATATTGTTTTTTAAGTGAGGGTGGGACCGTCCAAGAGATTTTTATATACACTGGGCTGTGGTGGTTGTTGTAGGCAAAGTGGTTGTTTTCAGAAATGAAAAAGTTCATCGTCTGATTTTTTTCCTTTTTTTTTTCTTTTAATAGATCTATTTTCATGTACTTGGTAGGTCTCTTTGATAGTTTCAAATTTCCAGACTTCAAATTCTACTACTAAGCATTCTCATTCTTCCGTTGTCAAACACAGACAAGGCAGGAAATTCTAAGGAAATACTTGATGAATTTGGCAATACAAAATCTGGTGTTGGAGATGTTGAATTTGTGCTTGTTAACACAAATTCCAACAAGTCTTGTTGCACACGATCTAAGTAAGAAAAAAAATTATCCACTTCCTTCGTCATGGTATCAGGGTTAGATGGATCGATTCTGTTCAGAATTGTCACAGACTCATTCTGAAAATGCAATCATCTGAGTTCATTCATCGGCAAACTTCAATCACTGTCCAAGCTTATGTTCTCCCGAGTTTATCATCTAAGCGTTACACTCGCAGTGTTAGTGTTGGTTATGTGTAAGAGGATTATGTCTGTGTATGAAAGCTGAGCAGTTTTAGTTGCTTCTCCCGCTCCTCTAATTCTTTTTCCTTAGCTTCTAGACGAGACAAAACCTTGTCTATCTCTAATAATATCTCTACCATTTTTACTTTTCCTTCCCTCAGTTCACTCATGTTATCAGTTTGTGAATATCAAACAGAGATAGGAAACCAAGCACATAAATACAGAAAACATAGCTTCAATGCTTTCATATCTGCCTCATCACCTGTAAATTTTCTCTTCATTGCAGCAATGAATGGTTTCCTGTCAACTGGACACCAACATCACTACAATTGGTGATGGGATGAGGTATGTTTCAACATTATTATTATGTTTCACATGTTGTTGAATTTGTGCTTGTTAACACAAATTCCAACAAGTCTTGTTGCAAACGATCTAAGTAAGAAAAAAAATTATCCACTTCCTTCGTCATGGTATCAGGGTTAGATGGTGTTAATAATTTCCTTTTTTATATGTGGGAACAGAAGAGAAATCTCTAGTCAACTAACGAAGAACTCATCGGCAGTAGTCGACTTGACCCTGATTGTTCTGTCCAATTAAACGGAAGTTCTTGATACGTCTTCGGTGGAGAGGTTTAAGCGCAGGGGTGATGCTCTTAAGTTGGCATTAGTGTTGTTTGCGACTAGTATCCTTAATAAATTTGTACAATTTTTTAAAGCTTACTGGATTAGAAGAGCTGCACCCCACGAGACATGAGGCGGAACAAGATTATTGGGCGGACATTGACGTTGATCTATCCAAAGGTCCCCAGTTTGTCCCCAGTCCGCACGGCGTGCCCGACTACCATATCCACCTACCGAAATAGATACACATGCGGAGTCACACCCACTGGATTTCCAAAAGCAATTCCCATTTGATGTTGCTTGCTATGATGGAAGTTCCTTCCATGTTAGAAATATGATTTTATTTGTAAAAATATATATATATATTAAAAAAATCAACACTGCGAATGAAATGTAAATATACATCAAATATATTAAACCTACTAAATATACATCAAATATATTAAACCTACTTTAATATAAAGAATGAAATGTGAATCGCTGTATCAGCCACGCAATAATTTCAAAGACTACATTTAATGTAATGTGTAAGCATAGTTACTTTTCATCGTGTAATTGCAATATTAATGATTCAACATGCAATTTGGTCAATGGTTACACGATTTAAAGTAACCATGATTACACGATACATTTAATATATCGTGTACTCATGGTAACAAATTGACGTGTAATCATTCAGACTGTAACCATGTTACGTGTAATCAAAGTGTTCCCAGTTATCATGTAAATATATAACCGTTAAATAGCTATGCCTGATAAACGACCACATCATATACCAAATTTACGTCAAAAGCAACATCTTTATTACACCTTACATATGAAGAATAGTGTAATGATGATATGTTTGCAGCATGTAACCATTCACACTGTTGCTTGTTGAAGGATTGAACATGCAACGGAGTCAAAGATTATACAATGGCTCATTCTACTGTTGGCAGGTATTGCCAGTCTGGATGTAAACTGTGCAGAGATATTCATGGGAAACTTTTTTCTTTAAATAAGTGTTTCAATGTTTGATTAAGGGGACAAGAGGGAGGAAGTCTGGATATGATATAGATTCTACAGAGATTCGCAAGGATACATACTTTTTTATTTGGATAAGTGAAAGGTTGTTTTATTGATGGGACATCATTACAAGTGATATATTAAAAATTATTTTTTAAAGTGAGATGGTCGGACCGTCCTGAGTCTCCTTAATATAAAGAATGAAATGTGAATCACTGTATCAGCCTCGCAACAATTTCAAACAACAATTTCAAAGAAGACATTTAATGTTGCGTGTAAGCATGGTCACTTTTCATCGTGTAATTGCAATATTAATGATTCAACATGCAATTTGGTCAACGGTTACACAATTTAAAGTAACCATGATTACACGATACATTTAATATATCGTGTACTCATGGTAATAAATTGGCGTGTAATCATTCAGACTGTGACCATTATACGTGTAATCAGAGTGTTCCCAGTTATCATGTAAATATATAACTGTTAAATAGCTATGCCTGATAAACGACCACATCATATACCAAATTTACGTCAATATGTAAATAACGTTTCTGATAGCATAGCACAAATACAAAACTTTTGGAAATTACAATGTCTAGAAACCATAGAGAAATAAATTTACAACTTATGGAATGATAGTAGGAATAGAGTGCTATGTGCTGCTTGTTTGACCTTATGGGCATTCACACTATTGCTTGTTAAAAGATTGAACATGCAACAGTGTGAATGATTCCACGATGGAAACTAAGCGTTATTACACGCTACATATGAAGAATCGTGGAATGATGATATGTTTGCAGTGTGTAACCATTTACACTTCCGATATGATGTAGATTCTATAGAGATTCGCAAGGATACATACTTTTTTATTTGGATAAGTGAAAGGTTGTGTCATTGATGGGACATCATTACAAGTGATATATTAAAATTTATTTTTTAAAGTGAGAGGGTCGGACCGTCATGAGTCTCCTTAATATAGACTGTGTTGTGGTGCTTGTTACAGACAAATTAATAAGTTCTCAAAAAATAACTTCTTGCTCTCCCCACTTTTTTATATTCTTGTAACTATTTTTTTTTTTTGGTATCTTGTACTTGTTAGTTCATTGTGAAAATAAAATTTCCAGACTTCAGATTGATTGTTGCAGGTAATTCGGTGGCCGTCTACAGCCACTCAATAAATGTTTTTATTTTTTTTTCCTGTGTTGTTTTCGCTCGAGGTTAAATCAACTTTGCATATTCCAAGATTCATGAACCTTGGAAATTTGAACTTTCTTTATGAATCTTGAGAGATTAAAGTACTGTGTCAATGTACCTAGAAAGTTTAAAAGTCCTTTGATTATTTCAATGTGTCATCTGTAAAGCAATATATATAGCAAACAACAAATTGTGTGTAGTTTTTCAAGGCATGAAGTTGAATGATAAAAAAGAATGAGCCTTTAAAATATTTTCTTCTCTGTTTTGTTCTTAGTTCTGTAACAAAATATCAATATCAATCCAATTCTTACAGTTTTGTGATATTGTTAACAATTTTCCTTGTTTCGGGGGTTACCCGGAGAGAAATCTGTAGCCAACTAATGAAGAACTCATCCGCACTAATCGACTTGACCTTGATTGTTCTGTCCAAATATACTGAAAGGTGTAGAGGGTGTCCTGTTGAGAATGATGAGGCTGATAGAGCTACGATCGAGACTCCATACACTTATGAATCACTGTCAGAGTGAGACTCGAGCGCACAAACAGCCTTCAAATAGCTAGTTCATCATCTGCACAAACTTGCCTTCAAACAGCCAATTCATCATCTGCACAAACTTGCCATCATCGTAATTACATTTTGTGTAAGTTTAATAAGTTTATATACGGAGATGTATAGATTTTGACTGACTTTTATGTCATGGAAGCACTGAGAAGATGATTTTATGTCACTATTGATATGTATATTATATGTTATATGGATTTAAATATTTAAACATTCCATCGACCACCATTGATGTTGCTTACTGTGCTGGAAGTTCCCTCCATATTAGAAATATGATTTTATTTGTAAAAAAATAAATAAATAACATTAACAAAACGAATGAAATGTAAAATTACACTAATTAAACCTACTTTCATATAAAGAGTCAATCACTGTATCAGCCATGCAACACTCTCAAAGATTACACGATCAAAACAAATAAATATATATATTTTTCATAAAAGAAAATAAATATAAAGAATCAAATGTGAATCGTGAATCAGCCATGTAACACTCTCAAAGAAATGTGTTTGTATATTTTGTGTTTGAATGAATGATCATTACACACTTATTTGTCGATGATTACACGATGAAAAGTAACCATGGTTACACGATATATTACTTTTCATTGTGTAAGGATACTTACTTTTAATCGTGTAATATTTGACACTGTTGTTTTGGATCAACAGTGTCAAAGATTACACGATGCAAAGTAACCATTATTACACGATTCATTTATTATATCGTTTAAGGTTTATTACTTTTCATCGTGTAATCGTTGACACTATTGATCCAAAATCAACATTGTCAAATATTACACGATTAAAAGTAAGCATCCTTACACGATGAAAAGTAATCATGGTTAATTTCATCGTGTAACCTTTGACACTGTTGATTTTGGATCAACGAACATGCCACACGTTATGATTACACGTTGGGTCGTGCCACTATTGCCAGATATTGCTAGTCTGGATCTAGATTGTACAGAGATACGCATGTGAAACTTTTTTCATTTTCGATACGTGTTTCACTATTTGATTGATGGGACAACAGAGAGCAAGTCTGGATCAAGTGAAAATATATTGTTTGTGACTTTGTGGTGCTTGTTGTAGGCAAAGCAGTTGTTCTCTCAGAAAAATCTTTTTTATTTATTTATTATAATCTATTTTCTTGTACTTGTTAGTTCTCTTTGAAAATCAAATATCCATACTTCAAATTCGACTAAGCATTCTCATGCTCCATCCGACGGCGTCTTGGTAATGAATTTTGTTTTTGCTTGAATAAATATCTTTATTTTTGTTCTGTGTTGTTTACTTACGGTGTTAACAATTTTTTTTTTTTTTTTAGAGCAACAGGAGACAAATCTCTGGCCAACTAATGAAGAACTCATGGCCACTAATCGACTTGACCCTGATTGTTCTGTCCAATTAAACGGAAATGTGTAGAGGAGGTGGTGGCGGTGTCTTCGGGTCTTGATAATCGGAGAGATGAGCCATCTCCATGAAAGCACTGAGAAGATGATTATATGCCAGGTAATATAACATGTACTAGGTTAGCTGGCTGAGCTTCCAAACAGTGTCACTACTGCTAAATCAAAATGAGACACGACCGAGACTCCATATACTGATGAATCACTGTCAGAGTGAGACTCGAGAGCACAAACAGCCTTCAAATAGGCAGTTCATCATCTTCTCAAACTTGCTATCATCTTAATGGCATTTTGCGTAGTTAATAGGTTTATATAAGAAAATGTATAGATTTTGGCTGACTTTTATGTCATGGAAGCACTGAGAAGATGATTTTATGTCACTGTTGATATGTATATTATATGTTTTTGGATTTAAATATTTAATCATTCCACCGACCACCATTGATGTTGCTTGCTGTGCTGGAAGTTCCTTCCAAGTTAGAAATAAGATTTTATTTGTTATTAAAAAAAAAAAAAAAAAACATAAACATTAATACTGCGAATGAAATGTAAATATACATAAAAATATTATTAAACTTACTTTAATATAAAGAATGAAATGTGAATCACTGTATTAGCCTCGCAACAATTTCAAAGAAGACATTTAATGTTGCGTGTAAGCATGGTCGCTTTTCATCGTGTAATTGCATTATTAATGATTCAACATGCAACTGGTCTATGATTACAAGCTGAAAAGTAATCATGTTTACACACTACAATTAATATATCGTGTAAGGATGATAACTTTCTATCGTGTATTCTTTGTCATTTTATCATCTGAATCAAATTTTTAGCGTGTAATTATTGACATTGTTGCATGTTGAATCAAGTTTTCATCGCGTAATGATTGAAAATGCTACAGTATAAATGATTACACGATGAGAGCTAACCATGCTTACACAATACATTTAATGTAAGCATGGTTACTTTTCATCGTGTAATTGCATTATGAATGATTGAACATGCAATTGGTCAATAATTACACGATTTAAAGTAACATGATTACACGATACATTGAATGTATCGTGTACTCATGTTTAGAAAATGGCGTGTAATCATTCATAATGTGACCATTTTACGTGCAATCAAAGTGTTCCCAGTTATCATGTAAATATATACATGTTAGCTATGCTTGATAAACGACAACATCATATACCAAATTTACATCAATATGTAAAGTGAAAATTACGTTTCTGATAATAGCACTTTTGGAAATTACAATGTCTAGAATCCATAGAAATAAAATTACAACACTTAATGGAATGATAGTATGGATAAAGTGCTCTGTGCTGCTGGTTTGACCTTGTGAGCATTCACACTGTTGCTTGTTGAATGATTAAACATGCAACAGTATGAATGGTTACACGATGGAAACTAATCATTATTACATGCTACATATGAAGAATCGTGTAATGATGCTTAGTTTTTTAGCGTGTACTGTTGCTTTTTGAATGAATGAACATGCAACAGAGTCAAAGATATTATACAATGGCTCATTCTACTATTGGCAGATATTGTCAGTCTAGATGTAGATTGTGCAGAGATTTGCATGGGAAACTAATTTTTTTGGATAAGTGTTTCACTGTTTGATTGAGGGGACATGAGAGAGGAAGACTGGATATGATGTAGATTCTACAGAGATTCGCATGTGAAACTTTTTTATTTAGATAAGTGAAAGGCGGTTTCATTGATGGGACAAGATTAGAAGTGATATATTAAAAATTATTTTCTTCGGTGCCAGTATTGTTTTTTTTTTTCCTGTATTGTTTTCACTTGTTCGAAAGTTAAATCAACTTTCCATATTCCAAGATTCATGAACCGTGGGAAGTTGAACTTTATTTATGAATCTTGGGAGATTAAAGTACTGTGTCAATGTACCTAGAAAGTTTAAAAGTCATTTGTTTTATTTCTAAGTGTCCTTTGATTATTTCAATGTGTCATCTGTAAAGCAATATATATAGCAAACAACATATTGTATTGTGTGTAATTTTTCAAGGCATGAAGTTGAATGACAAAAACGAATGAGCCTTTAAAATACAAATTGTAAGGATTCCCATTAATTGATTGGCTTATTTCGTGGTCAAACCACATGTTGGGGTTTGGTTGTAAGGGTAGTCTAGGTGATTTGTTGAAGATCAAAGACCCTTTCCAAGACCTCAAGAGACAAGCACCAAAGGTATATCTAGTGCTTACTTTGCCTTGAAGAGATATAGTTGCACACACACACAACATGCATAACTCTTATTCTTGAATGTTGTGTTTATATTTTGTGTGCATTGTGCTTTATTGAATTATTCAATATCTCTTCTTGCATGTTGAATTGATTGCATCTTGTTATATGATAATGTCATGACATGATAGGCATTAGGATGCATTCAATACCCACACTTGCACTTCATGCATGATTAGCTTTTACTGTGGAGAAATTCGTTTCCCGAAGGTTGTTCGAAAACGTTCGCGCGTGCGCGTTGATGTGCTTTGTTTTGCGCGATGATCGCCGGTGGAGATGCCTTTGGCTTCTCCTTGGTTTCACCATTTTTGGTGAAACAGCGGTTACGTTCGGCGGCCTGGCCACCGTTAGAAACCGCCGAATGAGACCTGATTGAAATATATCTCTCGGGTCCAAAACGGCGGTTATGATCGGCGGTTTAGAAACCGCCGAACGAAGTCGCCGAAGTTCCCCTGTTCCGCTCGAGAGCCATTCGGCGGTTCAATTCGGCGGCCTGGCCGCCGAATGAAACCGCCGATCGTGCGATTTCAGGGGCAAAATTATCTTTTCACTTGCCCTGTTCTTGATGTCTATAAATATCACACTTTTTCATTATCTGAACAAGTTCTTTTGACTCTTAAGAACCCTAAACTTCAAAGATAGATTTTGAGAGAAAATCAAATCAAGAACTCACTTTTAACCACTCAAATCAAACCCCTTTTGCATCAAATTTCATATTGCATCTCCTATGTCTATATAGAGTGCATCCATGTATGGGTTTGCATCATCACAACTTGCTTGGTAAGATTTTGATTAATTTCATCTTATTTTAGTATTTTAAATACCAAGCCATCTCTTTTAAATTACTTGTATGTTTTAGATCATATGCTAAATACAAGAAAAGAGATTAATTGTGATGAATTGATTGAGTGTTGTTTTTGATAGATATCTAGGTTTTTATAATCTATGATTATCTATGCTATGTGACATGTCATTTAGCAATTGATATCTAGGATTGATTTAAATTGATTATCTCATCATCCTAGATAAGCATCTAAGGTTACATAGCCTTGTTTGTTATTTGAATATTCATATATATTCACATAGGTTGTTTCTCTTCATTGAGAAGTAAGTCTTGAGGCTAAGAGTGCTTAGGCCTCAAGCAAATTGGAATAGGGTTGCTAATAAAGGCCCGCTGGGTAGAAGTGAGGGGTTACAGACCGGAGTGTTAGACGAGGTCTACATAGGTTGTAAACTTCATTTCAATTAGTGATTTCGAGTTCCGAGTGTGGCGCACTATACAGCCTGTGGTTTTTCCCAGTGGTTGGGTTTCCACGTATATATCAAGTGTTATTTAAATTCCGCATCTTATTACACTTGTATGTATTTTTGACTAGTAGGGGCATTTTCGTAAAATTGATTTGCATGCGAAAATTGGGTAATAATCGTTAAAATCTATTCACCCCCCTCTAGATAACATATTTAGAACACACCGCGTATTATTTTCAATTGGTATCAGAGCAGGTTCCTAGATATACTTAGGTGATCATTTGCTCATTTTTGGTGTGTTTTTGCATTTTGTATGTTTGTTTGATTTCTTCATACATTTTGCATTCTTCTCATTTGCATTCATTCAACGCAAACACTATGAGTGAATTTGTGAGAGAAGAAATTGACTCCGTTGAGGAGATGCCTCTCTTACTAGAGAGATTTAGGAGATTTGTGAAATTAACCACCTTACCTCCTAAGAAGAAGTTGACCACCTCACCTCCTAAGAAGAAGAAGACAATTGCTTTGGAAACTTCGAAGCATGACAAGAAGGAGGGTATCTCAATTGAAGGCATGGGACTCAATGACAAGCCAAACCAAGGTGTGTCTTCAAGAGAGGGGATTCTGTGCTACGAATGTGGAGGATTCGGGCATTTCTCCCCGGAGTGTGGAAACTTGAAGGATAGAAGAAAAGGGAAGGCGTTGGCCACCTTATGGGATAAATATAAAGATGACAAAAATCCTTCAAGTAATGAAGAACTTGCCATCATCTACATGGAATTTGGAGCCAAGAGTGTAGAAGTTGAAGAAGATGGCAAATTTGCTTATCCTTGTGATCCCCAAGAAGAACTAGGTATAGAAGTAGTTGGTATAGCTACTCATAGGGATTTGGCTCATTCCTCATCAAGAGAAAAATTTGATGATCTTGATGAAGGAGATGACTCCATTGGTGAAATGGAGATTAGAGGAGATGACACAAGTGTTGAATATTTGTCATCTAACTCCACAAATGGAAGTGTGGAGTGTATGGATCTTAATGACTACAAAGTCAAAGTTGAGAGCTCGATGATGAGGAACAAGGAAGAAATTAGAAGATTAAAAGAAGAGAATCTAGAGCTTTCAACACTAGTAGACCACTTGTGTGAAGAAGTGGTAAGATCCATGGCGGATGAAGATAAGCTAAAAGAAGACTTAGCTTTATCTAAGAGGAGAGAAGAAGAGCTGAAAAGAGAGCTTGAAGAAGTTAAGGTCTTAATGGCTAAGATGACTTCAAGCACCAAGATGCTTGACCACATGTTGGGAGTTGGAAGAAAGCCAAGTGACAAGAGAGGTCTTGGCTACATTGATGACAAGGATGCCTCATCCACAAGCATGACATCCTTGGTCATGGACATGGACTCTAGTATGTCCCCTCCTCCTCAACACCCTAGGAACAAGAGTGACCTAGGAGAGTGTTCAAGAAGTGCCCAAGTGTTTGAGGCACCAAAAGGTCAAGCTCAAGCTCACACCCAAAGGGCTCCTCACACTATCTTCCCTCAAACTCAAAAACAGAATGGGAAGAGTTCAATCATGCAAGCTCAGACAAGCAAGCAACCTCGTCTTGGTTATCAACAAAGGAGGAGAGATCATATCCAACAACCAAGACAACCACAACGACAAGGGAAAGCTCCTATCCATGCTAAAGGGAATGGTATGATTCCTAAATTTATTCCCACTTGTCATTTTTGTGGTATTGTTGGTCATATTAGACCAAGTTGCTTGCATTACATTGAAATGTGTAGAGCTAAAAGCATGTTTGACAAGAAAAAGGCTAGAGATAAGATACTTCATAAAAAGGAAGAAAATAATTTACATAATCCTTTTTTATCTTGTTCTCTAGAACCTTCGTCCACTAGGATTGACTTAGTGTCACCTAGGTGGATTAAAAATGATGAACCCGCTTGCTACGAGACTAACAAGTCTCAAATAGGTTCAACTAAGTCCAAAGGACTTGGTAGGTCTATAGGACCTCATGCCCTTCTTTGAAGCGGTATGGAAAATTGACCCCATATGGGGAACTTAAGCAAAGAGAGCTATTTTGCATTCTAGTCACGTGCAAAAATTTGAAATATCTTATGCTTCTCTTTTTGTTGCTTGAGTAAGCTTGGTTACACTATATATATATTTTCTATTCAATAAGTGTGATCAATGCTTGTATTGCAATCCATGTCATATTTATGTTCAAACATGCATTTTTGGACTAGGAGATATTTACATAGGATTTAATTTGAATGACCTATAATGATCTCCATGACATGATGATTGCTAAATGACATGCTAAATGCTAAATCTTGAAAAGCATGTTTTGATGATTGCAATTTATAAATGCAAAACATTGTGTGAAAAAGCTTATGAGACTCAAAATGAATAAAGGATCTTGTATCCGTTCAAAGGAATTTATTTTCCAAATTGTCTCTCTTTCTTTATTTGTTGAACATGTCTACTATCATACGGGTTTCATTCCCGGAAAAATCAAGTAGGGTGCAAAGTCGCTCATGACATGTTTGGCTTATAAAGTTGGATATAGTTGTTCTTAAATTGAAATCAATGAAAACCTATATCCTTGTTTCTCTCATGACATTGGTGAAATTGGTTTGAATTCATATTAAAAACCTTTGTCATTTGCTTTGCCAAATACCATGGTATTTTGGACTTAAATGCTACATGTCTTGTATGCAAAGCAATTTTTTGATTCACACATTTTATTTTAATAAATCTCCTTGTTTCTCTCCAATAAATTGAGATTGCATAAAGTGACTTATATTGATTATGCAAATATCTAGAATGCTACTATCTCTCTTTGCCTTGAGTAACCCGGTTGGGGACTACTCCTTTGTCTATATCATGACAAAAAGGGGGAGTAGGTTGTGGTAAGGGGAGTTGCAAATTGTAGTAGCAATTATGCATATTGGGGAGAATACTTATTGAGGGGGAGTAACCCTGTGAGGGGGAGCATTTGCACATTCATACATTGCATGATGTTGTACTTAAATTCTTAAATGCAAATGCTTGTTTTATCTCACTTGATTCATCTCACCTTTTCTTGTATTGGAAAGTATAGAAACTGTGCTTTCATGGATTGATTGTTCTACTTGAGATTGAAGGCTTCAAGACTATTAATCTTATCTCTTTGTAAAGTAGAAAATCATAGTAGACCCGTAGTTTCTATTATGTTGTGAGGAATCAATGTGAGTGGTGGTTTTGTCACGAAATAGCCAAATGGGGAGATTGTAAGGATTCCCATTAATTGATTGGCTTATTTCGTGGTCAAACCACATGTTGGGGTTTGGTTGTAAGGGTAGTCTAGGTGATTTGTTGAAGATCAAAGACCTTTTCCAAGACCTCAAGAGGACAAGCACCAAAGGTATATCTAGTGCTTACTTTGCCTTGAAGAGATATAGTTGCACACATGCACAACATGCATAACTCTTATTCTTGAATGTTGTGTTTATATTTTGTGTGCATTGTGCTTTATTGAATTATTCAATATCTCTTCTTGCATGTTGAATTGATTGCATCTTGTTATATGATAATGCCATGACATGATAGGCATTAGGATGCATTCAATACCCACACTTGCACTTCATGCATGATTAGCTTTTACTGTGGAGAAATTCGTTTCCCGAAGGTTGTTCGGAAATGTCCGCGCGTGCACGTTAATGTGCTTTGTTTTGCGCGATGATCGCCGGTGGAGATGCCTTTGGCTTCTCCTTGGTTTCACCATTTTTGGTGAAACTGCGGTTACGTTCGGCGGCCTGGCCGCCGTTAGAAACCGCCAAATGAGACCTTATTGAAATATATCTCTCGGGTCCAAAATGGCGGTTATGATCGGCAGTTTAGAAACCGCTGAACGAAGTCGCCGAAGTTCCCCTGTTCCGCTCGGGAGCCATTCGGCGGTTCAATTCGGCGGCCTGGCCGCCAAATGAAACCGCCGATCGTGCGATTTCAGGGGCAAAATTGTCTTTTCACTTGCCCTGTTCTTGATGTCTATAAATATCACACTTTCTCATTATCTGAACAAGTTCTTTTGACTCTTAAGAACCCTAAACTTCAAAGATAGATTTTGAGAGAAAATCAAATCAAGAACTCACCTTTAACCACTCAAATCAAACCCCTTTTGCATCAAATTTCATATTGCATCTCCTATGTCTATATAGAGTGCATCCATGTATAGGTTTGCATCATCACAACTTGCTTGGTAAGATTTTGATTAATTTCATCTTATTTTAGTATTTTAAATACCAAGCCATCTCTTTTAAATTACTTGTATGTTTTAGATCATATGCTAAATACAAGAAAAGAGATTAATTGTGATGAATTGATTGAGTGTTGTTTTTGATAGATATCTAGGTTTTTATAATCTATGATTATCTATGCTATGTGACATGTCATTTAGCAATTGATATCTAGGATTGATTTAAATTGATATCTCATCATCCTAGATAAGCATCTAAGGTTACATAGCCTTGTTTGTTATTTGAATATTCATATATATTCACATAGGTTGTTTCTCTTCATTGAGAAGTAAGTCTTGAGGCTAAGAGTGCTTAGGCCTCAAGCAAATTGGAATAGGGTTGCTAATAAAGGTCCGCTGGGTAGAAGTGAGGGGTTACAGACCGAAGTGTTAGACGAGGTCTACATAGGTTGTAAACTTCATTTCAATTAGTGATTTCGAGTTCCGAGTGTGGCGCACTATATAGCCCGTGGTTTTTCCCAGTGGTTGGGTTTCCACGTATATATCAAGTGTTATTTAAATTCCGCATCTT
Source organism: Acer yangbiense (assembly GCA_008009225.1). Taxonomy (NCBI): domain Eukaryota; kingdom Viridiplantae; phylum Streptophyta; class Magnoliopsida; order Sapindales; family Sapindaceae; genus Acer; species Acer yangbiense. Next base: position 923,379 of record CM017769.1, read on the forward strand.
ATTACACTTGTATGTATTTTTGACTAGTAGGGGCATTTTCGTAAAATTGACTTGCATACGAAAATTGGGTAATAATCGTTAAAATCTATTCACCCCCCCTCTAGATAACATATTTAGAACACACCGCGTATTCTTTTCACAAATATTTTCTTCTCTGTTTTGTTCTTAGTTCTGTAACAAAATATCAATATCAATCCAACTCTTCAGTTTTGTGATATTGTTAACAGTTTCTCCTTTTTCGGTGGTTACCAGAAGAGAAATCTCTGGCCAACTAACAAAGAACTCATCTGCACTAGTAGACTTGACCCTGATTGTTCTGTCCGATTATACTGAAGTGGTGGTGGTGACGGCATCGATGTCATTATCGGAGAGATCAGCCTTATCCATGGAAGCACTGAGAAGATGATTATATGGCTGGAAATATAAACAACCACTCTCACTCAACCATGGAATCATATTTTAATCAATATATTGCTCAACCAGAGTGAGAGTTGATGGCACAAATAGCCTTCAAACATAGTTCATCATCCTCTCCAAGTGCAAGAATGACGTCTAATTCATACTCCCATTTTTTATCAACTTGCTGCCGTTCATCATCTTGCCATGCTGAATTGCCATCATCTTGATTATATGCCTTAAAACTCCTAGGTTTACATACGAAAATGTATAGATTTTACGTACTTTGATGTAATGGAAGCACTGAGAAGATGATATTATATCCCTACTGTTGGTATATACATGAAAAGTTTTTGGATTTAATCATTACTTCCATGTTAGAAATATTGATTACTTATGACCTACTTTGCTTTGCTTCCAAAGTTTTTGGATTACTTTGCTATTATGTCATCAGACATCAGTATTGGGGCTGATAAAAAAGGAACTAAGCCCATGAAGTTTACATTCACACTGTTGATCAAAAATCAACAGTGTAAAAGATTTCACGATGCAAACAAAGCATCCTTACACGATATATTTAATATATCTTGTAAGCTTTATTAGTTTTCATCGTGTAATCTTTTAGACTGTTGAATTGTGATCAACAGTGTGAATGATAACACGATGAAAAGTAATCAATATTAAACGACATAATAAATGAATCGTGTAAGAATGCTTACTTTTAATCGTGTAATCATGTTTTCAAAGTGACATGAAATCATTCATGCTGTGACTATTTTACTTGTAATCATGGTTACTTTTCATCGTGTAGTTGCCTATATATGTTTCAAGTGTGCCTCTCATTGTGTAAATTGTGTTATTCACTAACCGTTCTGGGTAATACAAAGTTCAATAAATCAAATCCAGAATCTTTACACGATGTATAACAATATTCATTACACGACGATTTGTACAAGGGTTTACACGCTCAAATGTAAAGTAGCGTGTAACCATTCTAGGTAATTTACAAGTTCCGCAATCGAACCCAGAATCCTTACACGCTGAATAACAATCTTCTTTACATGTATACTTGTACTAGGTTTTACACGCTCAATCTTAAACTCATTTTAGCGTGTAAACATTCTAGGTAATTTGAATGTCAAAATAAGAAATCAATTATCAAAAACACAGCATTGTTCACAACAAATAAATTAAATAAAATGATGGCATTCTTGTAAACCCATCTTCAAAAAGGTGTCATTTAGTTTTTGTCCTCGGACATTGAACATTCAACTGGTCAATGATTACACGCTGATAAGTAATCATGGTTACACGCTACAGTTAATGTATCGTGTAAGGAAGATTATTTTCCATCGTGTAATCTTTGTCATAGTTTCATCTCTGACCCCAGTTTTCAGTGTGTAATTATAGACATTGTTGCATGTTGAATCAAATTAATAATGAGTTTATATATATGCATCTAATGTGAATGAGTCTCTCATTACAGTCGATCATTTTCAATATTGATTTTCAGAGTTATTGGATAAATAGGATCAAGTAACAAAAATGGTGACCGGAACCATTGTTGATGACTACAAGTCTACTAAGCCTGGAAAGAAATCTCCTAGGCCTAGAAGAGTGGTTCCCAGGCCTAACAGAATTTTTCACAGTACAAAATACATCATAAACATTCCCATTTGAAGTGCACATAACATTCTCAGCCTAAATACATTATTCCCAAGCTGTACAAGTCTATAGGGAATTACGGATTTGACCATTGGTGAAAATGTCAATTGCAATGGCCTTACGAATGTTTTTGATATTCTTTTGTCCAAAAATTGATTTCCATAGAGTTGGTACTCCAGCCATAATCAACTCAGCATACTTCATTAAAAAGGCACCACAATTGCTTCTGTTAAATGATGGGATATATCAAACATAAGTATCTTAAGGAAAGTAAATAAAGTAAATAAAAAGTTTATAAATATGTCAAACATACCCATCATGTTGTTGTGGAATGAGATCACTGTGCATGCTTTCAGCTGTGAACGGGGTGACATGAGGATCGATCTTCATTTGTTGGTAGTAACCGGCATGCTTCAACACATATGGCAATAGGTAAAGCAGGCCACGAATGTCCTTTAGCCGATTACTAAGTCCGCTCTTCCGTTCATTCAATGAGTCAAATAATTTAACTTTTCCTTCCTTGAGAAGTACATGGCATAACACCCAATGCCCGTGAATGTGGCACGGAATGAGCACCTGTATATACAATAGACATAATTTATTTAAGGAAATAGATAATGACAACGCAACGTCATTTCCAACAACTTACTGAATCCAGTTGCCACCAAGGTTAAGGGTATAGAAGTTCATGCCCTGTAATATGTCTAAGGACGTCTCTACTGGGTTGGTAATCTAAAGGAACAAATTCGGGGTACTCTTCCCAGACATTAACTGCTTTAAGAGAAGCATCGCTAGTCTTCTTGACCCTTTTTTTTTTTGCGATCTTTTTTCTGTTGAGGAGAAGTAGTTTCTTTCGGCTTACTTCTTTCCTGGTCATCCTTCAGAGACTTTGCTTTCTCCCTCAAGCTGTCCAGCGATTTCATTTCAGTTTCCCACTTTCTGTTTATGCTTGTCTGTCATCAAAAAATACATTCATTGAGATAATTCCTAGACTTCATTGCAACCAGTCATAGACTTCAAAAATACATGCATTATAACACATTTTCATATAGCATATCATATAACTAGGGTGATACTTACGAAAAAATATGTGTTGACAAATCCAATATTTTGCATGTAACTAAGCTCACTGCTCGATCACCTCCTCCATAAGATATCAAAGTAACTATGAATGTGCTGTGTAAATGCAATGATATACGTTAAGGTGAATAAGTAACATAAAGCCTTAATAACCAGGAAGAAATATGTAGTTAATTATGTTACCATATCTGATATCCACTTGTCAACGTTGACCAGCTCTTGAAAAAGTTGACGTGTCATGGGAAGGATTTGACCAGTATAAAAACTATTAAAATATGAATAAATTACATTATGACAGATATTCAAAAATGAATACAACGAAAATCATGGCAATATAACAGAGTACATGAATGGAAAATTACCTAACTTGGTCGTCGTTCTTTAGGAAAGACATGAACTCAACTAAGTCTATATCTTCCTCATTTGACTTTGATTTCTTTGTCTTATTGGGCATCGGATCTGTGTAGAGGCTTTCGAGATACTTTAACCGCTTTCGAGCCCTCTGTTTGTTGATGTCTCTGTATTCAACATGCGGGTTGGCCTCAGTAAGTGCTACCACACTGTTGGGGAGGTTTTGGCCAATAAAACACACGGACGGGGATGGATGTTCTTCCAAGTCAATGATAGATTTTTCCCCTGAGTCCTACATAAAATTAAATATGTAGTAGGTAAAGTACAAACCATTGATATACTCATATACATGACAAGAAAGTATTATATAATTGTTCCCAGGCCTAAGGGAATTTATTCCTAGGCCTAGAAGAATTATTCCCAGGCCGAACAAAATTGTTCCCAGGCCTGAAAAATTGTTCCCGGCCCTAAAAAATTATCTTGAAAGAATTATTCCTAGGCCTAACAAATTGTTTCCAGGTCGAACAGAATTGTTCCCAGGCCTGACAAATTGTTCCCAGGCCGAACAGAATTGTTCCCAGGCCTCGACCATATATATAACATAAACACTATATGTTATAGATAGTATACATGACAAAATCATACCTCGACCGTCCCATCACCCTCGATTGCAATAGATCCAACAACCTTAACTCCCTGAACAACATCCTCATCTTCTTCACCACCATTACCATGCTTAACACCCTCACCAAAAGAATCTTGCTCACTAGCCGTACGAACAAAAGCAACATCTTGCTGCTCACCCACTTCTTCAACATCCTCCTCAACATCTTGCTGGTCACCATGTTCTTCAACATCCTCTTGATCACCATGTTCTTCAACATCCTCCTCAATAGCAGCCTTACCACCAACATCCTCTTGATCACCATGTTCTTCAACATCCTCCTCAATAGCAGCCTTACCAAAAACATCCTCCTGAACAGCAGCTTTATCACCAGCAGCCTTATTACCGGCAGCCTTACCACCAACATCCTCCTTAACAACAGGCTCATCATCTTGCTCAGCACCCTTGAAAACATCAACAACAATAAATTAGTGGAATTTATTAAGGACTAAACTATTATATATAAATAATAATATAATTTTCAACAACTTTATATCTAACCTTCATCTCCTTCCTAATCTTTTCAAATTCATTTCTACAGAAGGCAATGATACGTTTCTCGTTGTCAAGCATGGCAGCATACAGTTCTAGGATTGTGGAAGGCACCTAAATTTTGCAATAATTAATACAATGCATACAAGAATAACATACTAAAAGTCTAAAACCAAATAGTATAGATGCAATCATACCTTAGAATTTCCATCGGAGAACAGACGCTTCTTAGAATGGGGGGATATTCGTTACAAAATGTGCTTATATTTCTCCCCACAGAGCCTCCTATCTCTTTTAGAACAGAAGCGCATATCCCATCACTGTCATTGTCTATCTGATAATCATCAACTCCATCATTATAACCAAGATCTTCTTCCTGTTCACTTGGATGTATTGGCTGTATTGGCAGAGCCAATTTCTCCCTCTTCTTTTCAGGTAGTGGCTCACAAACGTATTTCAGGTTCAATGACTTGAAGTACTTTGTACCCTTTTCATAAGTTTCAACTTCCCAAGGAAATTGTAAGGATTCTCGTTTTGTTGATTGGCTTATTTCGTGGTCAAACCACATGTTGGGGTTTTGAATGTAAGGGTAGTCTAAGTGATTAGTGTTGAAGATCAAAGGCCCTTCCATGACCTCAAGATACAAGCACGCCAAAGGTATAATCTCTTGTGCTTGGTTTTCTTTGAAGAGAATTAGTAGCATACACACACTTAGCATTCTTGCTATGATTGCATATTTGCTTATTTTTATGTGCATCTGTTCACATGTCACTTTACACACTCGCACTTTGGTTGATATATCTTGTTATGTGTATATGTGCCTTATAATTCGTTTCCCGACATTGTTCGGAAACGTCTGCGCTTGCACTAATGAGTGCTTGGTTTCGCGCGAAGACCGCCTATGGAGAATGCCCTTGGCTTCTCCTTGGTTTTCACCATTGTTTGTGATCGGCGGTTATGATCGGTGGCCTGGCCGCCGAATGAAACCGCCGTTTCAGTCCAGATTGGTTTGAAGCAATTATGCGGTCCAGATCGGTGGTTACGACCGCCGTTCGAGACCGCCGTTCGAAACCGCCGTTCGAAACCGCCGTTCATACCTGATCGATTTTAATCCCTCGGGTTTGATTCGGCGGTTGGATTGGCGGTCGCGAAATCGCCGAATGAAACCGCCGTTAATGCTCTGTTCTTCACGAGCTCAATTCGGCGGTCGTCATCGGCGGCCTGGCCGCCGATTGAAACTGCAGAACGGTGCGTTTCAGGGGCAAAATTGTCTTTTCACATGCCCAATTCTTGATGTCTATAAATATCTTATTTTCTCATTCTCTGATCAATCTTCTTGAGTAATTAGAACCCTAAACATTCAAGAGAGATTTTTGAGAAAAAATCAAATCAAGAACTCAACTTTAAACACTCAAATCAAATCCCTTTTGCATCAAATTTCATATTTGATCTTCTATGCCTTCATAGAATTGATCCATGCATGGTTTTGGATCATCACATCTTATTTGGTATGTTCTTCACTAATTTCATATTACTTTAGTGTTTTTCATATTAATACATCTCTTTAATTACTTGTATGCTTTTGATTATATGCTAGATACAAGTTAGAGATTATTTGTGATGAAAATGATTGAGTGTTGATTGTGATAGCTAATTTGGTTTTTAATTAATCTTGATTAGCTAAGCTATTTGACATGTCATCTAGCAATTGATATCTAGGGTTGATTAAATTGATTATATCATCATCCTAGATAAGCATCTAAGGTTACCTAGCCTTGTTTGTTATTTGAATATTCATACATATTCACTTAGGTTGTTTCTCTTCATTGAGAAGTAAGTCTTGAGGCTAAGTGTGCTTAGGCCTCAAGCAAATTGGAATAGGGTTGCTAATAAAGGCCTGCTGGGTAGAAGTGAGGGGTTACAGACCGGAGTGTTAGACGAGGTCTACATAGGTTGTAAACTTCATTTCAATTAGTGATTTCGAGTTCCGAGTGTGGCGCACTATACAGCCCGTGGTTTTTCACAGTGGTTGGGTTTCCACGTATACATCAAGTGTTATTTAAATTCCGCACTATATTACACTTGTATGTATTTTTGACTAGTAGGGGCATTTTCGTAAAATTGACTTGCATGCGAAAATTGGGTAATATTTAATAAAATCTATTCACCCCCCCTCTAGCTTTATATAAAACACACCTCGAGTATTTAATTTAATTTCAGAAATAAAGCCATCTGCATATCAGGAACAAACAATTGTTAGCGAATTTCTATAAATAATTAACTAAAAACAAAGGTATGTCATTAAGTACACACCGATGAATTGAATTTTGATTCAATATCTGAAATCGTTGCACTAAATTGCCATCTAGTGAACTGTGGATACCCCATACCAATTCGCTTTCCAACGTGATCATCAAAACGAATTATCATCTCCATGGCCCATACCTATACAATTTAAACTAACTACTATGAATCAATGTTTTTCAATCCAACAAAGTATGAAACAAGAAACACTAAAAAAAGTTTGATAACATGCAAAATTTTTCTAAAACTTACCTGGAGTACTAGAGGGAACTCGGACAAATTGTATGTATAATATTTTGATTTCTTTTCCTTCTCTTCCTTACCTCGCGGCTTCACTTTCTCTTTCCCTTTTCCTTTCCCTTTCACTTCTTCTTCTTCTAATAACTTCTTCTTCCTCTTCTTGTTCTTTTTCTTCTTATCTTCTTCTTCTTCTTCTTCTGCTTCTTCTTCTACTAACTTCTTCTTCCTCTTCTTGTTCTTCTTCTTCTTCTTCTTCTTCTAAGTCTTCTTCTTCTTCTTCTTCTTCTTCTTCTTCTTCTAAGTCTTCTGTATTCTTATTCTTCTGCAGCTTCCCGTTCTTACCTCCCTTCTTTGCTTCACCTCTCAATTGGGATAGCCGTCTGTGAAGTACATCCTTCAAAAAATATAGTGTAAACCTGAATATGTAAGAACCCCATGGAAAATTTTTGAATTCTTCTTCGTTTTCAACTAATGAAAACAGCCACCCCGATATGGCTGTGGTTCGTCCGTCATCCGTGCCAAAGAATTGGCTCACCATATATATATTCAACATCTTATACGCATCTTCACTCTGTTCGGACTTCATTTTCCTCAAAGTGGCATACAATAGCTCCGCAGTCGGCCTTTTTCCTTTGAAAATTCTTCTAAGCATCGAATCCTCTTCTACTTCATTGTTATTAGCAAAACCTTCGGGCAGCTGTCCCATATTCAAACCGCTGCATACACAAAATTCTTCTTGTCCGAAACGGGCTTTCGACTTCCCCAACCCAAACCACATCTCATCTTCTCTTTGTCCTTTGGGGTGAATGATCTCTTTTTTCAAAATATTATGGATAAGCTGCCCATAAATTTTCAACGACTCTTTCAAATCCAAATATTTGCTGAATGAGCCCTGCTTGAATTTTTCCACCAACCCAAATTTCTATAGGATGGACTTCAACCGTATAATCATCAACCTTTTACTTCCACTGTTTACTCTAACGGGAACCCAATTCTCATGGTCTGGGAACCGCCACAACTCTGCAATTGAATTTTTCAGCATCTAAATAATGAAAACAAAAGGAAAACATCAGTCACAGGCATATGAAAATATGTCCTAGGCTCACAATTATGCATGTATCATCAGTCTCAGGCTCAACATCAGTACTAGGCTTATGAAAATCATTCAAATAATACACATTCAACATCAGTCTTAGGCTCAAAATAATACATGCATGCATCATCCATCCATCACCCCTAGGCTTATGAGTTATGAAAATCACTCATAGGCTCAACATATACATTCACCATTAAACCTTGGCTCTCTTCGTGCAAGATAAGTCATTTTCAGTCACAGGCTTATGAAAATATGTCCTAGGCTCACAATTATGCATGTATCATCAGTTTCAGACTCAACATCAGTACTAGGCTTATGAAAATCATTCAAATAATACACATTCAACATCAGTCTTAGGCTCAAAATAATACATACATGCATCATCCATCCATCACCCCTAGGCTTATGAGTTATGAAAATCACTCATAGGCTCAACATATACATTCACCATTAAACCTAGGCTCTCTCCGTGCAAGATAAGTCATTTTCAGTCCCAGACTTATGAAAATATGTCCTAGGCTCACAATTATGCATGTATCATCAGTCCCAGGCTCAACATCAGTACTAGGCTTATGAAAATCATTCAAATAATACACATTGAACATCAGTCATAGGCTCAAAATAATACATGCATCATCCATCCATCGGCCCTAGGCTTATGACAATCATTCATAGGCTCAACATATGCATTTACCATTACATGCAACGGTCATTTACTCTACACGTATTTCTTTCTTTCTACCCTCCCTCCCTTCCACCCACTATAAATTTCCAGTGTAGTGTTCACAGCACAAATTACCATGAAAACACACAACCTCCAAATACACATACAACAAGTCAAAAACACAAATTACCATCCCAAAACACAAACAAGAACAAACTACAATAAAAACACAAATTTGAACAAATTAGTACCTTGGAAATTGGTTTGCGTTTCATCTAGGGTTTGGGTGCTTCATTCAATGCCGATGGCGACGGCGACGGCGACGGCGACGGCGATGAGGATAACGACGACCTCGTGCTTCTCCTTCCTCTCTCTATTTCTGGTTTGTTGTTGTTTGGGTTTGCGATTTCACACAGAGCAGAGTTTCATCGTTTGGGCTTGTGCGTCACTGTATCTCTACGTCACGGCAACGGCAATGGCAACGAGGTTTAGGTTTGGGTTTGCACGTAATCACACAGACCAGAGTTTGAATTTGTTTTCAATTCTGCTGTAAATTGTTAGTTTTGTGGGAAATCAGAGGGCAATTTAGTCATTTTGTGGGGAATGCAAATGGGGAGGGTAATTTAGTAAATGTGATCAATTTTTATTTGTTCAAACATTTAAGGAGGGTATTTAGGGAATTTCCATGTGAGGGCCTCTTAAGGGCATAGTGGTAAATAGGGTTTCCAAAGCGGCTGTATATGCAATTTTTTATCCAAGGGGATATTTCCTAGAAAGTGAATGTTGGGAAAGGCTATTTTCACTAATTTCCACGATTATTTATTCCAAAACGTGAAACAGGAAAAAGTAATACTATGTAGCATGGATACGGATACAGGGTACATGATACGGATATGATACGATACGGAGATACGGCAGGATACATCAATTTAAATAATATATATTTGTATTTAAATATATATATATATATATATATGAAAACATATTTGATAATTCATTCAAAATCAAAACATATTCATAATCCAAATAAAACATGTCACGTAACTACTTTAGTCATAATAATGTAACATATTACAAGATCAAAATAAAACATGTCACAAAAGTCGTAACATATTACAAAATCCAAATAAAACATTCGTAACATAAGTCATAACATATTACAAAATCCAAATAATACATAAAAAAAAAAAACTCATAAAACATATTCTAATTAAATTCCTAATTAACTTCATTATCATCATTCATATTGTTAAAGGATCTAAATAATTCACCCTCTAACTCTGGTTCATCTAGAGAAAGGTTTGCAATCTCAAGTATCCCGATATTCTCCATTTCCATGGAATCAAAACCATCTCCTCCAACATCCCACAATTGAAATGCACATTTATTGTAAATTGGGTTTCTCCTTGATAAAAGGCAAAGATTATTATGCATATATACCAAATCTTCAGCTCTTTGTGGTGTAATCTTCTTCCTCTTCAAAGCATTTTCGGTCTTTAAGCTGGTTCTTCAGAAAAAATTATGGAAAAAATATAATACATGCTTGATAAGTAATATCGATCAAAGCTTTTTCTGTCTTTAAATTGATTCTTCTTCTTCCTCTTCTCTTGTGAAACTTGTGAAAAAGTCAACAGATACGTATCCCCCAAGTATCCCCTAAGTATCCCCCAAGTATCCCTTAAGTATCCCTCAAGTATCCCCTAAGTATCCTCCAGTCAAACTTATGAAAAAGTCAATGGATAAGCCATTTGGCGTATCAGATACGTATCCTAAAGTATCCGAAGAGTATCCGAATCAGATACGAGTTGGATATGAGTTACCTCCACCAATGAAGTATTTGTGCTTCCTGATATAAGTACATGTACAATATTGAAAAACTCGACAAGATGATGTTGGTCCGTGTGATGGAGGGCCGGTATGGGTGATCAAGCCCCGTTGATTATGGAAATACCTGGGACTATGAACACATTTCTAACCCGTTGATTCACTAGAATACCGAGAAAGCAATTAAAAGAAATTTTATAACTACATTTTGTTAGAATTATGCAGTTGAAGTTTATTTAATGATTGTAATTAGTGGTTGTTTGGTGGGTGTAAATAGCTGTAGTTAGGTGGGATGGTTACTGTTAAATGTAATTAATATCTCTCTTCTTTCTAGGTCTCCTACTTGTATTTAATTAACCCCTTCTTCTTTATGTCAGAATCAAGAAAGCATATTATTTTTGTTATTTTTCATGGTATCAGAGCCCCATCTTTTCTAGGGTTATCTTCTTGACCTTTATTGTCAATTTTTTTGCTTTTTCTTAGCCTTCATTGCCGTTGTTTCTTTTATGTTTTTCTTGGCCTTCATTGCCATTGTTTTTTGAATCAATCTACATTGTTGATTAATCTTTAAAGCCCTTTCTTTTTGTTTCAAACTGCTACCTAAATCATGTTTGATACACCTAAATCCATCACTCTTGCAAACCCAGTTCACATTGAAAACCCAACGCTTCAGCTTACTACTTCCAAACTTGATGGGAAGAATTTTATGGAATGGAGTCAATCTGTAAAAATTTCCCTGAAAAGTAAGGGGAAGTTTAAGTATGTTAGTGGAGCTGCTCAACCACCAGATGAGAAAGATCCAAAGTATGAGAGTTGGGATACAAAAAACTACATGGTAATATCTTGGCTGCTTCACTCCATGGACCTAGGATCAGGAAAACCTACATGCTACTGTCAAATGCCAAAGATATTTGGGATACTATAAACAAGACATATTCCAAAGTTGGGTTCGTCACTCAGATTTTTCGGATCAAGAGGCAGATTTACAACACTAAGCAGGAATCTATGAGTGTTACTAATTACTACAACACTCTCCAAGGACTCCTGACAGAGCTTGACCTATACCAGAATGTTGAACTAAAATCGTCTGAAGATGCAAAAACTATAAAAGATCTTATGGAAAGGGAACAAGTCATACAATTCCTACTAGGACTCAAGTCAAATTATGATTAAGCTAGAACTGAGTGCTTGGAAGAGATTCGTTGCCTGACATGGATGGAGCTTTTGCAATCATTAGAGGAGAGGAGAGCAATAAAGAATTAATGAGCACCAAAAACATGGAGGAAGGTGACACAACTGTCGAAAACTCTTCACTTGCAACAAGAAGAGTTGTTGATAACGAGAAGTCTTGATTGTACTATTTTTATTCCTATTTTTAAGTCCCCAAATTCCTACATTTTGTGCTTGTTTCTTAGGTAAAACTGGGTATTTAATATGTTAAAATAAGTGTTTCAGGTATTTATGAAGTTTAGGGGTATTGAAGTAATTTTGGCCAATTTGGGGTAAAACTGTAAACATTAAGGAAAGATTGAAGTGTTTGCGATTTTGGAAGAGTATAGGAGCCTTTTCGTAATTTAGCAGCAGCCCATGCCACCTAAATTAATGAAACGTTGCTGGGCAACAAACAGCGTGCCCCAATAAACAAGCCCAAGACAAAAGGCCCAAAATTTGGGTTGCACAATCTGGTGTGTTGCCACACCCTAAACCCAAAGGACTGCTAAATACACCCCGTGATTCATCTTCATCTTCAACCTCTCGCCAATCCAAACATTAGGGCCGGCCCTGGGCATAAGCCCACGAGGCAGCTGCCAAGGGCCCCTGTTTTCCAAGGGCACCAAATTTCAAGTTGAAAATAAATTTTGTGTATTTAGTTTTTAAATAAGTTTGGATGCCCACGTACTATATATTTTATTTTATTTATAAAAAAAAAAAAACAATTGGCCCATATATCATTTAACCAACTATAAGTTTGGAGGCCCACGTACTTGTTATATATATATATATATATATATATATATATATATATATATATATATATATAAATAACAATTAGCCCATATATTACTTAACCAAATAGGTAAATATAAGTCTGGATGTCCATGTACTGTTTTTTTATTTATCTATTTAAAAAAAAAACAACCAATATATACCTAACCACATAGAAAAACTATATATATATATTAAAGGCTCATCAAAGAAATACAATTATAATACTTAACCACATTAACAACAGATCAAATAGTGTATCAATCTACCAGACATTCGAAAAAAAAAAAATGAAATCAATTCTAGGGTTTTTGAAAGAAACACAATTATAATACTTAATTTGTACTTTTACTTCTAAAAATGTGAGATGGGTAATGTTCAAGTTATACAATATTTGATGTAATTATAATATTTTTATTTCGGTGACTTTATTTATTTATTTTTTTGTTGCTATTTTATTGTGCTGTAGTCTTGATTTTTAGTTATTATATTCATTTTTATAAGTATTTACTATTAACTAAAGAAAAAAAAAATTAAGTAAATATACATAGAGGATCGAGGGCTTCATTTTTATTGTCCACCTCGGGCCCCCAAAATCTCAGGATCGGTCCTGCTAGATATCATCTTCAACCTCAAACCAAACCAGACCTCAAGCAGCTGTTTTTAATGCCACCGACAACCGTTCAGACCTCGTCGCCTTCATCCCGCCATTGACGCGAAGCGCCGCCACCAAACCAAATTCGTTTTGCGGTGATTTCATCAACTTACCGAACCATGATTTTTCCAGCCACGAAATCTGATCCAAAGATTGTTGCAGTTGATCCGTTGTCTCGGCGGACCGCGGCTTTTCGCTGTTCAAGTGCCACTGCCCAGTTCAACACTCCAACCGCATCATTTCATCTGATTTCGTTAGGCCAATTACGCTAAGCACTCCTGGGGGGGTAAATGTAATTTTCCATTGAAGGCCTTTTCGTAATTTGCCAATTTTGTGCCCTAATTTCTGAAAACACTATTTATACTTATTTTTAGCCCCTTTTCAAGAGAAACCAGCCCCCATCACCACAAAAACCACCTCTGAACCACAACCCCTAAAACTCCATTTTTAACCTTCCTTACCACACCAAAACACCTCTCATCATCTCTCATCACCAAATCCACCCACATCTTGGATATTCTTGAAGCTAGAATAGGAGATTCAACTTGTCCAAGAAGATCTCAAGAACTATAAGGAGCAAGAGGAGGCTTATGTTGACCAATATGGGTTTTCTCTACAACTTTTCTATGTTTTTATTTTCTCCATTGATGTATAACTAAACCTTTAGCTAAGGAATTGATGTAACTGTATTGGACTACTCTATATAATTAATTAGTTTATTTCTCTTAATTGAATTCGATTTTAGTCTCAATTATTGCATTAATTACTCTAATCTCTCTACTCATGTTTTGTTGTGATCACAAGAGATATGGGTTTGAGAGTTAGTTTATGTAAGAGGTTGAGTTTAGATGTGGGTGGCCATTCCATCTAAATCTCAGCCCAAGCTTAGTAATTGGGAAGGTTGGTTTATGCATGGCCATGCTAGGTCAACTTGGCTTAGAGTTTTATGTTAAATAGGGGAATTGATCATTGCTTGTTACATGATCATGTGTAAGTAATGGGAAAGACCTAGAACTTAATGGATTTATCTTAAAACAAGCCCTAAAATTAGATTGAAGTGCTTAATGAGACTAATTGAGTGCTTGAGTGTTCTAAGAAAGGTTGCATCGATTCCTTAGTGCTTTCTCCCATATATTATCCACATGTGTGTTTGTTGTGTTTAGTTTAGTTTTAAGTTACAAGTTTGCATTTTTATTTTACAAGTTTGCATTTTTAAGCATTTTCCATAAACCAAATCATTTTCCAAAACCAAGCATTATGCAATTTAATTTTCACACACTTAGAGTAGATTTTTCCTTGACTAAGTAGTATTCGACCAATTGAATCACCGATCCTAGTGAACGAACTTTAATTTAAATTGAATGTAAATTTTACTGCATCAAGTCTCATGATAAGGAGAAGTTATGGTATGACTACTGCCACAAACAAAGACATACACGTGCTATGTGTTAGAAGCTTCATGGGAAGCCACAGAATCTTAAACAGTTTATGACACAATGAGGACTTCCTCCCAACCAGTCAATTCATGCGAATCGAATCACAACTGTGACTAGTAATCATGCACAAGGAACTCACAGATTGAATCAAATGGATGTAGAGAGACTTAAGCAACTGCTGAATCAACTGGACAGTCCCAACACCAACACCTGTTTCAGCACCTCTGTTACAGGTTCTTGCTCAATGGCCACTTCAAGTACACATGCACCTTTAATATCTAGTAAAACCAACTCTTGCACCTGGATCATTGATTCAGGTGCATCTGACCACATGACCAATTTACCTAGTATCTTCTCTAATTACTCACCATGTTTTGGTAAGCAAAAAATTAGGGTTGCTGATGGTACGTTTTCCTCAGTTGCTGGTCAAGGGACTGTAAAAATCTCAGGCAAAATTATTTTACATTTCATTTTACATGTTCCAAACCTTAACCATAATTTGTTATCTATTGGGTAGCTCACAAAAGATCTAAACTGCTCAGTTAATTTTTTCCTCTTGGCTGTTATTTTCAGGATCAATCGGGGAAGATGATTGGGCTTGGTAAGCTGAGAGATGGTATACTACTTGGATACTGATTGGAGTGGAGAAGGAGAGTCTCATTGTCTAGTTTCCCATAGTACTAGTGTTGACCAGATTTATCTTTGGCATAGACGTTTAGGACACCCACCATTTACCCTACTGGGAAATATTTTTCCAAAGTTATTTCAAGGATTAAATTTCAACAGTTATAATGTGAGTCTTGTATTTTGGCTAAAAGTCACTGTACTTCTTTTCCAATAAAAGAAGTTCATTTTTCAACTCATTTCAAACTAATTCATTCTGATGTATGGGGGCCATCCCGTGTTACTAATGTGTCCGGTACTCGTTGGTTCACCACCTTTATTGATGACTGTACTAGACTTAACTGGGTTACCTAATGAAGAACAAGTCTGAAGTTCCTTTTATTTTCCTCAAATTTCACAAGTTCATAAAAAATCAGTTTGGGGTGAATATAGGAACCTTGAGGTCTGATAATGGGAGGGAGTATTTTAACAAGGAACTTATGTCATATCTATCTAATGAGGGCATATTACACCAGTCAACATGCATTGACACACCTCAGCAAAATGGTGTGGCTGAGAGGAAGAACTGACACCTTCTTAAGGTTGCCCGCTCTCTTCTATTTCAAACTGGGGTACCAAAGAATTTTTGGGGAGATACTGTCCTTACAGGAGCCTACCTTATCAATAGAATGCCTACAAGAGTTCTAGGAAACCAGAGTCCTGTTAAGAAGTTGATGGAATTTTTTCCAGGTTGTTAGGGAATTGGGCTTTTACAACCAAAGGTATTCGATTGTGTGGCATATGTCCATATTCAATCTCCCATCCGTAGCAAGCTTGATCCTAGAGCTCTAAAATGCATATTTTTAGGATATTCCCCAACAGAAAAAGGATATAAGTTTCATTGTCCCACTAATAAGAAAACATATATTACTATGGATGTGCTTTTTGTGGAAGATCAATGTTACTATAGCAATACTTATCTTCAAGGGGAGAGTAATGCAAACGAAGAAGAAGTGAAGTGGGAATAGGATGTAGAAGAGGCTGCCTATCCTAATTTGAACATTCAATTGGAGCCAAAAGAGGATTCTGTGGTAGGGTTACAATTAGAAGACAAGTTTGGGGAAGAGTTGGAACCAACAGGAAACACAGAAAACTCTATCCAACCTATTATCCAAAACCAAATAACCAACCAACCAGAATCAGACAATGAGACTCACACATCTACTCTGAAAGTTTATTCCAAGAAGAAGCGGCTCAATCCTACTTCTCAGGCTCCAATCATCATTCCTAAATCAGGTACCGAAGATAATACTCTAAATTCAATTCCTAATTATGTTCCTTATATTTTTGATGATATTGAGATTCCTATTGCTCTAAGAAAGAGGGTTCGTAGTTGTACACAACACCCTATGTCACATTTTGTATCTATGCAGAATCCATCTCCATATTATAAAGCTTTTCTCTCATCTATTATGTCTCAAAAGGTCCTTACATCTGTTCGAGAAGCTCTAACATCAAGGCCGTGGAAAGAGGCAAGTAATGTTGAACTGATGGCACTAGAAAAGAACCAAACATGGCAGATTGATGACCTACCAAAATCTAAGAGGATTGTTGGCTGCAAGTGGATTTTCTCCATAAAATACGAACCAAATGGGATGTTGGACAAGTACAAAGCCAGACTCGTTGCAAAAGGATACACCCAAACTCATGGTATTGACTACCATGAGACTTTCGCACCAGTGGCAAAGATGAATACCATTCAGATTCTTCTATCTCTAACGGCAACAAAATAATGGTCTTTACATCAAGTGGATGTGAAGAATGCATTCCTTCATGGAGAATTAGAAGAAAAAGTATATATGGATATGCCACCAGGGTACAAGGAAGAATTGAGAGGGAACAAAGTCTGCAAATTGAGAAGATCCCTCTATGGACTGAAACAGTCACCACGAGCATGGTTTGAGAGGTTTACTAGAGCTATGAGAAGCCAAGGTTATTTCCAAAGCCAAGGTGACCACATATTATTCATAAAGAATTCCATGGGAAAAGGAATTACAGTCCTAATTGTGTATGTTGATGACATTTTCATGACTGGCAATAATCATAAAGAAATAGCTAATTTGAAGACCTTGAAACTAATACTCAGTGTGTTCTATATATTAATCTAGAGGGGGGTGAATAGATTTTAACTAATTTTACCTGATTTTCGTGTATAGTCAAGATTACGAAAATACCCCTAATAGTCAATATAATATAGCAAGTGTAATATGGCGTGGAAATTAAATAACACTTGATATATAGGTGGAAACCCCACCACTGGGAAAAACCACGGGCTGTTTAGTGCGCCACACTCGAACTTCGAAATCAACTAATTGAAATGGAGTTTACAACCTATGTAGACCTCGTCTAACACTCCGGTTAATAACCCCCCACTTCTACCACACAGGCCTTTAAAAGTGGCTCTAGTCCAATTTGCTTGTGGCCTAAGCACTCTTAGCCACAAGTCTTAATTCTCAATGAAGAGATAATGCAACTTATGTGAATATATGATGATATTCAAAGAACAAACAAGGCTAGGGAACCTTAGATGCTTATCTAGGATGATGATATAACAATTAAATCAATCATAAATATCAAGAGCTAAATGACATGTCAAATAGCTTAGATAAACATAGATTATAAAAACCTAGATATCTATCACAATACAACACTCAATCAATTCATCACAAACAATCTCTATCTTGTATTTAGCATATGATCTAAAGACATATAAGTTAATAAAGAGATGACTTGTTAAGAAAGATACTAAAATTAGATGAAGTTAGTAAAAATCTTACCAAGCAAGTTGTGATGATGCAAAACTATGCATGGATGAACTTTGATGCACAAAGGAAAAGTGTTTGAGTGATCAAAGATGATCAAAGATGAGTTCTTGATTAAAAATCTCTCTTTGAAAAAGTTTTCAATTAAAAATATGATTTTTGAGTCATTAGGTTGACCTAAGAATAAAGAGGCATATTTATAAGAGGTCAAAATGAAGTGAGGTCGTTTTGAAAAGAAAAGCCTTATTTTCTTCTATGTCGCCATTTGTCAAATGGCGACCTCGTGGCGACCTTATATAAAAACTTCATGGTTGCCATTTGTCTCAGGGCGACCTCGTGGTGACCTCATATAAAAACTTCATGGTCGCCATTTGTCTCAGGGCGACCTCGTGGCGACCTCAAACCTGATTGATTTTCAAGAGAGAAAATCATTTTGTCGCCATGGCGATACCATCAAATGGCGATCCCAACAAAGGGTGAAAATGCCATGTTTCCACATGAGCACAATGTGCAAGTGTGCAATAGTGGTGAAGTCAAAGGAGAAGCCAAGGGCATTCTCCAAAGGCGATCTTCGCGTTGAACCAAGCACACATTCGTCCAAGCGCGGACGTTTCCGAATAGTATCGGAAAATGAATTACAAGACACATAAACACACAACAATATACAACATCAAAGTGCAAGTGTGAAATGTGACATGTGAAGAGAATGCACACATATGTAATGTATGTTAAGTGTGTGTGTGCAACTAATCTCTTCAAAGAAAAATAAGCACTAGAGATATACCTTTGGAGTGCTTGACACCTTGAGGTCTTGAAAGGGCCTTTGAGTTTGTTCCTCAATCACCTAAACTACCCTTACACATTAAACCCCAAAATGTGGTTTGTCCACGAAATAAGCCAATCAATGAATGGGAATCCTTACAGACCTGTCTTGCAACATAATTTGAGATCAAAGCCCTAGGAGGGCTGAGATATTTCTTAGGAATTGAGGTTGCTCGGTCAAAACATGGGATATTCATTTCCCAGCAAAAATATACTCAAGACCTACTGTAGGAGGTTGGAATGACTGGCTGTAAACCAATGGATACACCAATTAAGGCGAATCATAGACTTGGAGAACTAAAAGATGGAGAAGAACTAGTAGACAGAGAAGAATACCATAAAATGGTGGGCAAACGCATCTATTTATCCCATACAAGGCATGACATTGCTTATGTTGTAAGCATTGTCAATCAGTTCATGCACTCTCTTTTAAAGTCCCACAATGAAGCTGCTTATAGGATACCAAAGTATCTAAAAGGAACACTAGGCAAAGGGCTGTTAATTCAAAAAGGGGAAGGTATAAACGTTACACACAACCCTGTTCAACATGACCGAACCAAACATGTTGAAATTGACAGACACTTTATCAAGGAAAAACTTGACTCTGGATAGATTTGTGTCCCCTATGCTCCCTCTTCTAGTCAACTTGCAGATGTCCTTACAAAAGGACTTCCAAATGCTACATTTCAGAACCTAATCAGCAAGCTTGGGATGCAAACTATCTTTGCATCCACTTGAGGGGGAGTGTTAGAATTATGTAGTTGAAGTTTATTTAATGATTGTAATTAGTGGTTGTTTGGTGGGTGTAAATAGTTGTAGTTAGGTAGAATGGTTACTATTAAGTGTAATTACTGTCTCTCTTCTCTCTATGTCTCCTACTTGTATTTAACCCTTTCTTCTTTAGGCCAGAATCAAGAAAACATATTATTTTTGTTATTCTTCACATTTTATTCATTAACTCCAGACTGTCATCAAATGGCAACAAAGCTCCTTTATATAGGAGTAGAAAAAACAAATAAAAGGAAATAAATAAAATCATAATTTGAATCCTAAAAATATACCTCCATCAGCAAATCCCATAAATCAAACAATTGCCTTCATCATAGGTGATTAATCAAATTGTATAAATCAAGTTGTTGTCAACACCATAATTTATGCAATTCTCCCATAACTTGATCTTCATCATTCCCGCTGGGGTCGAAAGAATTTGTCCTTGAATTAATTAAAGATTACAAATGTAACGGAAAAAAAAATACTAATTAAGAAAATTAAATTGATATACAAAACGGGGATAACTATTTCGATTTCGTTGATTATTGGAATGCCGGAAACAATTCGTTGATTCTTGGAATACCGGAAAGTAGATCCGTTGATTCTCGAGAATACCGAAAGTGAAATAAGAACTAGATGTTGTTGATTCGCAATGAATTAATACCAGCAAATAGCTAAAAAATGATCAAAAGACCACACCAATTGATACTGAATCGATTCGGCTTTGATACCAAAAGTGATGCAAGTGATCAGGCCCTGTTGATTCTAGGAATACCTAGGACTATAAGTACATTGCTAACTCGTTGATTCACATGAATACTGAGAGAGCAAATATACGACATTTCATAACTGATATTTTATTAATCAACTCAACTCTACCATCAAATGTCTACAAAACTCCAATATATAGGAGTAGGAAAATTACATAAAAGGAAACAAATAAAATCATAATTCCAATCACCAAACAATATGTCTCCATCATCTTTATGATTAGTCAAATCACATAAATTAAGCATATAACTTCATCATAGATGATTGATGAAATTGCATAAATCAAGTTGTTGTCAATACCATGATTCTTGCAAATTTACCACCACTTGATCTCCATCATTCCCGCCGTGGTCGAAAGAATTCGCCCTCGAATTTTCACTACAACATTAGGTCTACCGCAACACACGATATGTGTTGTGAAAACTTTCCTCAGCATGCGCTCGCCTGTTGTTGATACGTATGTTACCAAAGATGATATGCATTTTACAACTTATACCGCGTGTTGTTGTAAACATAATAACAACGTGAAGCGCGCATTGTTATAACTAATGGCAACGTCTATGCATGTTGTCATAGATATTTATAACATCGCACAATGTTCGTTTTAAAAAGATTTATGACAATACGCAATGTACGTGTTTATAAATGTCTATAACACGCGTTGTGCGTTGCTGTAGATAAGTAACGCAACAAATACAGTATGTTGCTATAAATGTTAAACAACACGCGTTGTGCGTTGCGATAGATATATAGCACAACAAAATCAGAACGTTGATAAAGATGTTTAAACAATATGATATTGCGTGTTGTGGTAGATATGTAGCGCAACAAATATTGTACATTACGAAAGATAGATGTTTACACAACATGATTTGAATGTTGTCAAAATAAATGTTTTATTTTTTATTTTTTATTTTTTTTATATAATAAACTGGCCGTTATATTTCGATTTTAAATAAACAAAAAAGAAAATTGCAATTATGAGTGCTTAATTACTCAACCTGTCTTGCAAGATTTATATTTCATTCCATTCATTTAAATTACATTTACATTAATTTCATAATATGTCATACATATTTTACGATCCAAATTCCTATCAACAACAAAATACTACTAGCAAAGAACTCAAAAAGGACTTCTTCTTTTTAATCCACATATTATATGTCAACTATATCTCCTACCCTACCTCCATCAATGTACTTAAAATACTATCTATATTCCTTTTCTACTACTACCACATATCTCAAGTCTCCACAACTCTATCGAACAACCCAAAAGACTCCAAATCTACTTTTGTTCACAATCCCAAATTTCAAGTCAGTGATATATATACTATGAAGTAACTCAAAACTCAAAGGATAACAAAACTACATTTTCTACAACAACTTGATGCAATCCTTTACCCAAGCAATAGTACTTCCGATAACTTGATTTAGAGTACGTTCTATGCTCATCTGTCGGTCGACATAGATTTATATCTTCATATACAATATCAATCTAGACTTTCCAATAACCTTTTTCAAGAGGCATGTGCAGTGACGGACCCAAGAATTTTAATAAGGTGATGCAATTGAATAAAATAATAATTATATAAAAAAAAATACTGAAAAATTAAGGTCATAGTTAAATGAGTTTTTTTTTTTTAATTTTAAAAAAATGAGTATTTTTATATAAAGAAAAATCGATGATATAATGAAGTTTAGATTAAAAAAAATAAAACACTTACTCAAGATAAACTAAATAATCTTACATTCAAAAAGAAATAAAAACAAGAAACATGATATTAAAAAATAAATAATAACAAAAAAAAAACATAAACAATTAAAAATTACAATATTTATTCTTAAAATAGTAAATTACAATCTAATTTTATAATAAGAAATTTTATTTTGTATTTATAATGAATTCACTTTAAATTTATATAAAAATAATTGATTAATAAATATTACTAGACATGTTTTTGAATTTTTTGTTCTTCTAATTATTGGTAAATTATTGATTTATTGATTCTGAAAACATTTAAACTATAAAATAAAATAAAAATAGTAAGGATAAACTAAAATGAATCATAATAATAGATTGACTATTTTAATACAATAAATTAAAATTTGAGATTTTAGGGTTTAATGATTGGATGGATGTGTTAGGTATGTCAAACTAAAATTATTAGAAATAATAAAAGTTCAAAGTAATAATAGATAATTTAATATAAAATAAAATTGAATTAAGTAGCCACAAATTAAAAGTAGTTAAGAAGTTGAAAATGCCAAAAAAGTGAATTGTTTTGTTTTAGAAGAAGACATAAAATAAAATTACAGGATAAAATTGAATCAAGGAAAAAAGATATTTATTATGTTTGAAAAATGCAAAATTGCAAATGGTGAGGAGTAGAACTCCTCACAATCAATAAAATTAATTATGTTTGAAAAATGTAAATGGTAGGAGTAGAACTCCTCATTATCAATAA
Source organism: Acer yangbiense (assembly GCA_008009225.1). NCBI lineage: Eukaryota > Viridiplantae > Streptophyta > Magnoliopsida > Sapindales > Sapindaceae > Acer > Acer yangbiense. The sequence goes on from CM017769.1 coordinate 946,488, forward strand.
AGGAGAGGGACAAACTCAAACTACCAGCTACCAACTGTGCTATGAGTTAATATTCTCTAGTTAAAGTTAATTGACATACATACATATATATATATATATATATACAGAAATGTTCAAATCAGTGCGTACTGATATAACTTTATTAGTGCGTTGGATGTGGACCATTAGATTTACATACTTTGACTCAAAGTGTATGCATTTGTTAAAGCTTTTCCATAATCAGTGGTCCACATATATTGGTACTGATATAGTTACATCAGTGCGTACTGACGTGAACGAGACTGTATATATATATGAAAACAAAATCATTTTTTTTAAAAAGAAAACTAAGGTATGGCACAAGCCCCACCTGACCTTAAGGTGGGTCCACCCCTGCATATGGTGTAGTGTGGCCTTGAATTTAGTAGATGCAATTCTCCCTTCTGCAACAACTTGATCTCCAACATCATCATCTAGATAATAATTGGCATTGTGCATTTTCAAGTTCTAAGTTATCTTGTGCCATAGGAACACTCTCATATTGTGACTGCAACAACATGTATACTTTCTAGGTATACAATTAAGTGACAAATGATAATATTTTAAATTTTTAACCTGAGCAGTACATGTATGAGAACAAGTGAATGCTTCAGAACCCACTGCATCCTCCATGCAATTCTATTATTTAACTAAAAAAAAAAACATTTTATTAAGAACATATATTAAGAAATAATCATATTACCTGTTCATTTAGTTTCCAACACTAGCCAGAGCAATGTCAACATACTTTGTTACACCTTCTTGATACTCATTTGAGAGTCTACACAATGAGGTTAAAAACTTATCATGTCAACAAACTTTCTTGCACCTTATTGATACTCATTTGAGATCGAGTCTACACAACGAAGTTACAAACCACTTATCATGCAATTTAAAATAAGAATAATGTTATGAATATGAGATAATTTTTGTAAGGTATAAATATAAACCTTGATAGGTGAACCCATCTTTTATCCATAGTGATCTACATACACCAGAATTTCAATATGTAGCTAAGTACGGTCCAATGAAAGTGAACTACATAATACTTTAAAAATATATTTCTATTCTCCCAATGTAAATAACACACTTTCATTAGACGGTTCCATTGCCACGTCAATGAGACCATATTTTTCTCCCATACTGGTGGATGATTTATGAGCAAAATGTCTTCCTCAGCCAAACCGTACAACTATTATGAATATGATCCACCAACCATCACTACAAAAAAAATGGTCTTTTCCGACGGCTAAATGCCGTCGGAAAAGATCATTTCCCGTCGGAAATGCACTTTTCCGACGGGAAAAGGCCGTCGGAGGCCGTCACAAATACGCTTGTCGGAAAAAACCATTTACCGACGAGCTGTCACAAATACTACCATTTCCGATGGCTATGGCCGTCGGAAAAGATAAAAATGCCGTCGGTAATAGTAATTAAGGGTGGTCAAAATTACTTGCATTTTCCGACGGCTTTACCACGCCGTCGGAAATAGTCGAATTATAAAAATAAAAAATAAAAAAAATAGTGCGACTCTACTTGACAGGCGCCACCTCACCTGACACACGCCACATCACCAGCAACGTTAAATCCATGAAACTCATGGGGTTCGAACCATTGACTTGAATGATAATAAGGGTTACCCTTACCATTTTGCTATAACTTTATATCTGATATGTTTTGCATACTATTTATATATAAGCTATTGATATTTTTGTAAAATATCTAATTAAATATTTTTTTTATACTATTTAAATATAACTATTGAGATATTGTATTTTAAAATAATATTTTATTGAAATTATTAGAGTTTGTTTTAAAAAATCTGATATAGTGTCACTAAACATAACTAAAAATAACTAAATGTTCTTGTAATTACTAATAATTTTACTATATTTAATATTTAGTTAATTTAGTAAGATGTTTCCATAAAGTAATTCGAATTAAATTTTTGCATTTCCGATGATACTTTTTATGTTGTTAGAAAAGTGGATAATATTGACGGCTTATTTGACTATTTTTGAAGGCCCAAAAGTAGTCGAAAATACAGTACTGTTATTTATTTATTTATTTTTATTTCCGACGGCACAAAAAGTCCCACAAGTCATCAGCATAACTCGACAACTTGACACAACCCAAATCAATCTTGTAGATGTCATGTACGAGGGCGTCATAATGTTCCTTGACATCCCTACATGACTTTCTAGACAGTTGACTGGCAATATTTTGCCATCGGGTAATTTTTCAAGATACAATTGCTTATAATAAAAGGGAGTTCCTAAAGAATGATGTCAATATCTCACAAATCCCTGTATCATAACCCTGACAAATGTTTTGTGTATTTCTGTTGCATCAAAGTGTTCACTCCTGATTTTTGCACATATATGTCATTGTTCAAATAGCAATTTAAGGAAAATCAGGTGTATTAAATGCTTACTACGAAATAGAGTTTATATAATTATTTTATCTAACTTTTTATTTTTCAAGAAAAAATAAATCATGAAATTTTTATTTATACAAATTATTTGAAGAAACTTTATATAAAAATATGTTTTTGACACTTAAAAAAAAAAAATTAATCTTTTCCAAAAAAAAAAAAAAAAATTAATCTTTTCCGACGGCTAAATGCCGTCGGAAAAGACCATTTACCGTCGGAAATGTGACTATTTCCGACGGCAAAATAGGCCGTCGGAAATGTTGGATTGCTTTTTCCTCATTTCCAACGGAACAAGATTATTTCCGACGGCACAAAGACTATTTCCGACGGTCATTTGGCTATCGGAAATGTCGTATCAGATTTTTACTCATTTCCGACGGCACTGATATGGCCGTCGGAAAAGGTACTATTACCGACGGCAATTAGCGCCGTCGGAAATAGTTCGTCACTGATAGGGCTTTTTTTTGTAGTGCATTTGGTTGCAGAGTCTGGGAACATGAGACTCAACAGCGATCTAATAACAAATGAACTCGATCTGCTTCAATTAATTAAGCTGCCTCTCTTGTTTTCCATGATATAACACTCTAGCTGGTATCCAACTAATTAACTTGTGTGTTTCAGTTTAATTATCCTTCTGGTGAGTGATGATTAATTAGTGATAACTCAATTAGTTATAAGCAGATCATGATAAATAATGAAAGGTTAAAATTTTACATATGTTGAGAAAGTTTGATGCAACGATTATTTATTGCAAAACGTGAAACAGGAAAGACATGACCATTTTAATTTTGAAATACAGCCAAAAAGTTAGGATAATAAAGATTGTACATAAAAATTATATTATATATATTTTCATAAAATAATAAGATTTAATACACAATGAAGTAAGTTTAAACCATTTAAAATAAATTTCTAACATTTGTATTTATTAGGGTAATAAAAATTACTTTATATATAACAATTTTTAAAAAAGAAATATTACAATAATTGAGGCTTTAGAGAGGGGGACCATTATTATTATTATTATTATTATTATTATTATTATTAAATATGACACCAAATGGTTTAGGGGGTGTGTCGCGATCTACCGTGATCAAGCACTACATGAATGACCCTAATATTTAATTTACTCCCACAATTGAATTAATGTGTGTCATTTGTGCACTCAATATTAATAAAAGACTTAAGATATTAAATGGTTACTAATACTAAACACAAACTATTATGCCATATAAAAAATTTACAATTAAAAATAAATGTTTAAATTTAATTACGACTTTTTAAAGAAAGATATTTTAATTAAGATTTTAAATTTCACTTTTTATTAGTACAAATATCCTTAAATCACAAGTTATATTTTACTTAACATGATCATTGTTATTATTATAAGTGATTAATTACACACGACATATCCTGAACAAGTACTCATGAATAAAAATTTCCAAACATTGACCTCAGTTGTCATTAGTCACACTTAATCAAAGTTAATTAACACCTTAAATTTAGCTTGATGGTTACAATAATTCGGGATTTTAAGGAGGGGGAACAAGCTCGAAGTCACAACCTCGTGTTGTAGATGGATATTCAGATGAAAATCCTTAAATGATTTAAAATGCCAGAAGCATGTAACTTAAAGCCTCGTAATTTGTATTCGATAAAATTACAAAGGTCTTTGTATGGATTAAAACAATTCGGATAGATGTGGTATAACCGTCTTAGTGAATATCTGATGAAATAAGGATATATCAATAACCCTATATGTCCATGTGTCATAAGAAATCAGAATCTGGATTTACTATCATAGGAGTTTATGTTGATGATATGAATTTAATTGGAACTCCTAGAGAACTCCTGAAAACTGCCGAATAATTAAAAAAGGAATTCAAAATGAAAGATCTAGGAAAGACAAAATATTATCTCGGCCTAGAGATCGAGCGTAGATCAAATGGAATACTTATCCATCAATCAACATATGTTGGAAATCTTTTAAAAAGATTCCAAATGGATAATGCTCAACCATTAAGTACACCTAAGGTTGTTAGAACTCTTGATCCTAAAAGGGACCCATTCCGTCTAAGAGAAAACAGTGAGAAGATACTTGGTCCTGAAGTACCGTATCTTAATACAATTGGTGCTTTGTTACATCTGGCTCAGGATACTAGACCAGATATTGCATTCTCTGTGAATGTACTTGCTAGATTCAGTTTAGCACAAACTCGAAGACATTGGAATGAGATCAAACATCTTTTTCGTTACCTTAGTGGAATGAAATATTTATGATTATTTTATACAAAATCTAACAATTTTTCTTGTTTACTTGGTTATACTGATGACGAATATCTGTCTGATCCCCATAAAGTTCGTTCACAAACGGGATATGTTTTTACATATAATGGCACAACAATATCATGGTGCTCAACAAAACAGACTTTGTTGGCTACATCTTCTAACCATTTTGAGATCATCGCGCTTCATGAAGCAAGTCCAGAATGTGTTTGGCTAAGGTCAGTTATTCATCATATTCAAAATACTTGTGGGTTTTCATTATCTACAGAAATGCCAACACCGATATTTGAAGATAATGCGGTTTGCATTGTTCAAATTAGAGGGGGATATATCAAAGGAGATAGAACCAAACATATTTCTTCTAAATTCTTCTATACTCATGAGCTTCAACAGAGCGGACAAATTGATGTTAAGCAAATATAGTCTACAGATAATCTTGCAGATCTATTTACCAAAGCATTGCCTACATCAACTTTTAAGAAAATGGTATATGGAATAGGCATGTGCCGACTTTGTAAATTACAAGATTAATGCTAAAGTTTTTATGAGGGGGAGCATTCAATTAGGGGGAGTAAAGTTTTAAATGGACATGTATGCACTACACTATTTTTCCCTTCGATCATGTTTTGTCCCACTGGTTTTCCTGACAGAGTTTTTAATGAGATAGTTTTAATGTCTAACCCCTCTAGATCTAGAAAGGTTTTGTCTCATTGGGTTTCTTCTTAGAAAATTAGGATTCAAATAGTGGAAATCTAAGGGGAGTGTTGTAATTGGATGTTCCACTGCCTATCAACTTCTTGTGACCTCATCTCTCCTCAATCTTCATCTCCCACTTGATCACCCACTTGGCTTCTTCGTCATTTCAAATACAAGTGGTGATCACCTCTCTAACTTGCCTATAAATTAATATGTTTCTCATTTGTAAAGTTTCATTTACTTGAGATCAGTCTCTTAGACTTCAATACAAAGCAATATATTATCTCTCTCGTCTCTTTCATCTCTTATCTCTTTTGTTCATTTGTTCTTCCATTAATTCACAACAAGGTTTTGGTTTTGCCACCACCTGGGCTTTTTAATGGATAAGTATATATCAGTATATCTCACCAATGGCCCAAACAATAATAAAAACATAAAATAATAAAATTTTGAAGAAAACAAAGCAAAAAGATAAAAAGGAGTCGTGTTGGAGTAGTGACTAGTGAGTCGGTCAACATAACCTTTGAGACAATATGGTATACCATGGAAAATCCTCATCTTGTAAATGGCTATTGATTATTGTTTCAATGTAATTATTATTATTGTTTTGATGATCAGGCAAGTGTAAATGATGGTAGCAATAAGCTGCAACTCTATTCATATTGGGTGAGCTCTTGTTCTTGTCGTGTCAGAATCGGCCTCAACTTGAAAGGTCCTCTCTCTCTCTCTCTCTCTCTCTCTCTCTTTTCTTCCTCCATTGTGTAATTCAACAAATTGTCAAGATTTGATCTTGGGTTTTGTTATATGTTTACAGGGCTTCAATATGAGTACAAAGCAGTCAACTTGATGAAGGGAGAGCAACATACTCCTGGTCAGCTTCTTTTATTTGTTTTTTAATTTTTAATTATATTTACCCAGAATCCCAGAACTGGATATGGGTTTGATTTTGTTTGATGTTTGGTTTTTTTAATTTGGTATGTAGAGTTCAGAAAGCTGAATCCTATTGGTTATGTGCCTGTGCTGGTTGATGGAGATTTTGTTCTTTCTGATTCTTTTGCTATTTTAATGGTCAGTTCTTTTTTTCTTTTAAAGAAAAAGAAGAAGAATCTTTTAATTAGCTTCTCTTTTGTTTCATGTAAAAATGGTTGATTGGTTGTCATTATCATGTTTACAGTATCTGGAAGAGAAGTATCCTCAGCACCATCCATTGTTGCCTTCTGATGTTAAGAAGAAAGCTATCAATTATCAGGTCCATTCGCTTTAACTATTTGTTCTTTGGATCATTTCACTTTTTGCTATCAACAAATTGGTTTGTTGTCATGTGATTCGTTAATGTACTTTTAGTCAACAACTAATTAGCACACTCATTATTATGAAAATAGCTATGACATGCAATTTTTGTTCTGTTATACAATTGATTTGAAATACGTTTCATATTTGATACGAATGGATTTTTTTGGTCTCCAAACTTGTAGGCTGCAAACATTGTTTCCTCTAGCATACAGCCTCATCAGAATCTTGGGGGACTGGTGTGTATCTGAACCTGCTTTATATTTTTTGAAAGTTAAATGACCTGTTGTAGCATTTTTGGGATAATAATTGTTTGGTTGTTTATTTAAAGAAACACATCCAGGAGAAAATTAGTTTGGATGAGAAACTTTCTTGGGTTGGATTTCACATTGGAAATGGATTTGCAGGTATGCCTAACATCCAATCTTACACATATACACACACAGATACACCATTTTTTTTTCCTTTCTACAGACGAGGTTTTTACATCTGTATCATGAAAGTCAAATCCATTTAGTATTTTAATGAGTAATATCGTTAACAGTGATTTAATAGAAATTTGAATGGGTGCTGTTGGATTACTCTTAGCTCTGTGCAGGTAAGAACATTGATAGGTCCATTGTTGATGGCTTCATACTGTATGATTGTGTTTCAAGTTTTGACAAGACTAAGGGCTAAAGCTACTCTTGTTCTTGCCTGTACACTCATATATCTGTATCCATACATCATACATGTATAAAATCGCTTTATATATGATTCGATGTAATATTTGCATTTCTCCCCAAATTATCCTGCCAAATGTGAACTTATATTTTGCTGAGTTGTCATTTTCTATATTTCCTGTATCAGTTTTCTTATTAGATTTGACAATAACTTGCATGTGTTTCAGCACTGGAGAAGCTGTTGAAAGACTACGCTGGGAAATATGCAACTGGAGATGAAGTTTACCTGGTTTGTTTTTGCAGCTTCAACTGTGTGTATTCATCTACATGGTACATCCGTACATAAAAGTGTGTATGCATCTATACGGTACATAAAAGGGTTTGGATGCTCTGCAGATGTGAATAGATCAATTTAAGTGGGTGAGAGAGAGGGGTTTTGGGAAGGACTGAATTTGGCTAGTTCAGATGACAATATAACCTTCAAAATTGTAAAATTACACAGAAAAAGGACTTCTCTAGTAACAATATTCATCGTGCCTTTGATCTAGTTCCAAACATTGAGTTTACTCTGTTTTCCAAAGATGAATTTAGGCATTAACATCTGAGAAAAAGAGCAAAGGAGTGTGTGAAAAATCTGTTGAAAGAATGATGATTTGTGTTTGCTGCCTCATTGTGCAAGCTTTTTTTTCTTTAATTTCTTGGCACCAATATGCAATATAAGAATCTGATTCATTACCATTCTTCAGGATTACTATCTGCTCATAGTTCTGCTCCCAGACCTATCAACTTTTGAGATGATATACCATATAAATTTATCTGTAATGTCAACCATGTACCATGCACTTTCAAGTTGTATATGCGAAAACTTGACTTCTAGTTCACCGAAGAACAGAATGTGTAATATGAGTGTTCATACTATATATAAATTTTACAATGTAATCTTGCAGGCAGATTTGTTTTTAGCGCCTCAAATTCATGCAGCAATCAACAGGTTCAATGTTGACATGGTAATTCTAATCCTATGAGTTTCATGTATTAAATTCATATCTTGAAGCAATTTTTGTGTCTGATTTCTGACATAGTCTCTTTGCTCATTGTTGTAAGCAGACTAAATACCCTCTTTTACTGAGGTTGCATGAAGCATACAGTCAACTTCCAGCTTTTCAAAATGCAATGCCAGAAAATCAACCAGATTCCCTTTCCTCATAAAGTAATAATGGGATAATAAGGCTGAGGTATGTAATAATATGTTACCACTGATGATTCAGTTAGATAATAAGACAAATGACAATTGATCTGAGTCAAAAACCAATGTTTTTTAGTTCTAAAACCCCATCTGGGTGTTCATATTTTATTTTTGTTTTTGTGATACATGAGCAATACTATCAATATCCAGGCTGAAATTTGTTCGTTTCTTTTTTATTCAGATCAAGGCTCCTTGACTTCAGTATGCAGCATCAAGTATGATGAGCTTCATATTTTGTACTAAGATATTTGCGAACTAATGAATTGAGATTTAGGTTGTGTTGTTTCATAATGAAATGTTGTGATAATGATAATATGAATAATTAATTAATCTTGGTTCTCTTGCGTGAACATTGTAATATATACTCCCTTTAATATTTTACAAGAGGCTAAAGGCACTTTCTCATCACCCTCTAAATTAAAAGAGGCTAAAAGCACTTTCTCATCTTCTGTAGTGCGATGGAATTCAAAGAATTGTTCTACTCAGGCAGATCCAACTTATGAGATCTTCTATTCCGTTGTGGCGAGGAAAATCGAGTTTCACAATTCTCAAAAGATAGGAATGAGTCGAGTTATCTCGAGTGGTTCCTCCATTGTCGCTTGCTTGTCTCTCACTAGTTCGAGTATGTGAGCCTTCGCCTTGCTCCTTAATCCGTGAACTGGAAAGTTGATTGAAACGTGCATTCATGGCTGCAAACATTTCTTGTATCTCCTTCCGCAGTGTGTCCTGCGCCTTCTTCAAAGAACCTAACCTTTGTTGAAAGGGATGGGCACCAACCCGCAAACCTGACCTAACCCGACTAGATTGGGTTGGTTGGGTTAATAAAATGTAACCCAACTTAACCTGATAACCCGATATAAATAATAAAAAATATAACCCAGCTGATTGGTTGGGTTTGTGTTATGTGTGACTTGTGAGTTCCCACAACAACTACACTATAGAAAAGAAAGTCACCTTCATCACTTTCGCATGGCCAATTTCAGGTTAATCAAGGCCAAGAGGAAAAGTCGCTTGACCATTCTCCATTTATATATATATATATATTTCTTTTCTTCTCTTTATCTTGCACTAAATTCATGGAAAAGAATTTGTGGTAATTGTTTTTTTTTTTTTTTTTCTAAAAAAAAATTATTTTGTTTGGGATTTTAAGAGATGGGTTGTGGATATTCTGCTTTTGATATGAGATTTTGGAAAATTCACTCAGAAATAAGATTAGATCTGTAATTTTTTTTGTTAATTTTCTTGATATTGACCATGGAATCTGAATTTTTCTCACCCAAATTTTCTTAATTTTTTATTGATATTTCTTTGTTTAACAAACAATATTATTACAATAATTACAATATTATTATTTTGGGCAGTTAATGAGAATTTTATTTTCAAGAAGAGTCGTTGAGTTATTTCCATTATAGGTTATCACCACTTGTACGTTGTTAAAAACTTAAAGTTGTAAATTTTCTACATAAATTTTGGAAGAGTATGGGTTTTGAAGTCGCCACTTCTGCATTGTTGAAGTTTAGTTTTTTATAAAAAAGAAAGATATAAAAAAAAGGACAATGGTAAACATCCAACCATTTTTGTCCAACTTTTTGTCCAACCCCTGATGTGTCAATTGGTGAGTGGATATATGGATAAATCATTATTAATGTGCATCCACTCACCAACTGTCACATCAGGGGTTGGACAAAAAGGTTGGATGTGTAACATTATCCTAAAAAAAAAGGTCTTTCCTCTGTTTTCCTCTGAAAGCTTAAGTGGAAGTAAAGTGGATTTTTCATTACTAGTCATGTTTAGGCGTTGATTGTTTTTCTTTATCTTTTTCTTTGGAGTAGGATTAGGTGGTGTCCTTTCTCTTTTTAGTGATTGTTTGTGGTGGGTTTTTTCGGTCTTTGTTTTATGGATTCAGAGGATATTTCTCGGATGTGTGCCTCTTTGTCTCTCATTGAGCGGGAAGGTCCTATTAGGAAATTAGGGAATAATCTTAAGTTGGCTGCTATTCAAAGATTATCTGTGAGTTTAGTAGGGAAGATTATTACTAAGAAAGTGGTGAATAGAGAAGCTTTTATGAGAGTTATCGGCAGAATATGGCATGTTAAAGAGGGAGTAGAGATTCAGTCTTTAACAGGAAACATTTTCTCCTTTCTTTTTAAAGATGTGGAGGATCGACGCAAAGTATTATCAGGAGTTCCTTGGTCTTTTGATAACACTCTTCTTGTGCTAGAAGAACCAGAAGGGAAAGGTTCTATTGAGGAAATAGATTTCAGTGGATGTGAATTCAGGGTTCAAATATATCAGGTGCCTCTTCTGTGCACTACTAGAGAGATAGGTTGGTTCTTAGGGGAGATGATTGGGGATGTGCTGGAGGTGGACGAGGGATTAGCAGGTGATTGTGTGGGGAAGTTTTTGAGGGTCCGAGTCTGTTAAGAATACTACCTGATGTATATTTTGTATAAGAGTTTTATTTGTTATATTCCTAGATTGTAGCTATCATTATCTTTAGAGCTTGTTTATAGGAGTAGTAGACGTGTAGAACAATATCTCTGATTGTATATGTACACCATTCGTGATCAATGAAAAGCACTCAGCAATATTATATTCTTTTCATGGTATCAGAGCAGAATTAAAATCCTGACTCAATCATCGCTGCACTTTGATTTCTCGTGTAGTTTCCTTTCATACTTTTCACTGCAATGGCCAACGATCAAACAGCTGTAGACAAAACTCCTTCCGCATCTGGCACATCCGCCTCTGGCACATCCAAACCAAAAATTTCAACCTCCTCTACAGATTTATTGAAAACAGATCTCTCCAATCCTTTTTTCACCCATCATTCAGATCATCTAGGTTTGGTGTTGGTATCCAAGCCTTTGAATGGAGACAACTACTCAGTATGGAAAAGGGCTATGACAATGGCTTTGAATTCGAAAAATAAGTTAGGTTTCGTCAATGGCAGAATCTCGGCACCTTTAGAAGAAACCGATCCCAATGGTTATGCAACTTGGTCGCGTTGCAATGATATGGTCCACTCATGGATCATCAATACTCTCAGTCCAGAAATCTCAGACAGTGTGATCTACTATACTACGGCTCATGAAGTTTGGGAAGATCTCCGTGAACGATTCTCCCAAAGTAATGCACCACGCATCTTTGAAATACAGCGAGATATCGCCTATCATAAACAGGAACAGCTCTCAGTTTCTACTTATTACACAAAGCTGAAAGGTTTATGGGATGAATTGGCTTCTTACAGTGATGCAACATATGGGGCGCAGCATGACCAACAAAAATTGATGCAGTTTTTAATGGGCTTGAATGAATCTTACAGTGCTGTTCGTGGACAAATTCTCTTGATGAACCCTCTTCCTTCTGTCCGACAAGCATATTCTGCTGTTTCTCAAGAGGAAAAACAAAGGCTTCTCACCACACATACCAATCCGGACTTGAGTGGGAGTGCAGCCATGGCTGTGAGAAACAGTAGTAGACCACATCAGTTTGCAGCAGCAGGAAAGACGGATCGTTCTTATCATATTCCACAGGAGAATCGACGGTATGATCAAGACAAGCGGCGAACAAGTTCGTTTCGAGGTAGACAAATGCACCCATTGTGGAGATATGGGACACTTCATCGAAAAATGCTAACAATTACATGGATACCCACAGGGACATCCAAAGGCTAGACAACACCCGAATTCAAATCGCTTCAAGAATAATAGTCCTGCAGCAAATCATGTCTCTGAAGGGTTCACTAAAGATGGAGATAAACCACCAGTGATAACTGCAATTTCAGAGGCACAATTACAGCAACTCCTTTCTCTCTTGAACGACAAAAATGTGGCTACTAGTTCACAAGCTCATGCCTCCATATCAAAGGCAGGTTTGTCTAAGGTTGTTTCCTGCAATTGGATAATTGACAGTGGAGCGACAGATCACATCTCTTCATCTCCTAAATTATTCTTACATACGAATAAAAAATGTTCGTTATCTCCAGTGCTATTACCAAGCGGAGAAAAGGCTGATATTGCAGCAAAAGGATCATTGCCTCTAAATTCCATATATTACTTACGTGATGTGTTGTGTGTGCCTACATTCAAAGTCGATTTATTATCGGTTAGTCGTCTAACAAGAAATTTGAATTGTTCAGTGACTTTTTTTTCCATATTGGTGTATTTTGCAGGATCTGGCTACGAGGAGGACGATTGGTTTGGGTAAGCAGCGTGATGGACTGTATTACTTGGTGGCATTAGCAACACAAAAATACATACACAGCCCACCATCTATCTCAAAACCACATACTTTACCGGCCTGCAACCTCACCACAACATCCACCGACATTTGGCATAACCGATTAGGGCATTTATCTTCCTCTCGTTTAGGTTTTATTGCTAAATGTTTTTTGCATATTTCAATTCAAAACAATAATGAATGTCATGTTTGTCCAATGGCTAAACAATTTCGTTTGCCTTTTAGTTCTAGTTCAATTTCATCTGTACGGCCTTTTGATATTATTCATTGTGATATTTGGGGACGTTATAAGCATCCTTCAATTTCTGGTGCTCATTATTTTCTTACCATTGTGGATGATTATTCTCGTTTCACTTGGATTTTTTTAATGCGATACAAAGATGAAGCATAATCAATTTTAAAACAATTTTTTAACTATGTTTTCACTCAATTCACATCTCGCATTAAAATATTTCGTAGTGATAATGGTGGTGAATTCCTTTCACTCCGAACTTTTTTCAATGACAATGGTGTTATTTTTCAACATTCTTGTGTTTACACGCCCCAACAAAATGGGGTTGTGGAACGCAAACATCGTCACATTTTGCAAGTGGCCCACGCTTTAAAATTTCATGCTCATCTTCCTACCCAATTTTGGGGGGAGTGTGCTCTTACTGCGGTACACATCATTAATCGATTACCTACACCCGTCCTTTCCTTCAAAACTCCTTTTGAGCGTCTATACTCGAAACCTCCTCTTTTTCATCATCTTCGTGTTTTTGGATGTTTAGCTTATGCTACCAATGTTCATACTACACACAAATTTGATTCTCGTGCACTAGCTTGTATTTTTATAGGTTATCCTGTTGGGCAAAAGGCTTACAAATTGTATAACTTGTCAACAAAAAAAGTTTTCACCAGTCGGGATGTAATTTTTCATGAAACTATTTTTCCATATGAGATGAAGAAGTTTTCACCTGTCAACCCGCATGTTTCTACCCAACCTGACCCACAGCCCACTTCCCACGGCCCAATTCCCCTTCCAGTCTATGACCCAACCTTGACCCAATTCCCTTTCCTTGACCCCGCTTTACCCACATCAGACCTCCCAGCCCCTTGTTCTTCTTCCACATCCCCTGCATCAAACCCCGTCGCCATCACTCCTACACCACCAGCGCCACCAGATATTCTCATACAGCATTCCCCCTCAGCCGGTAGCTCCGATTTCCCCACATCACCATCTCCGGTGAGTCTTTCCCCATCTTTAGTGGAAATTTCACAACCTGATTTGCCCTCACCCGATTTACCTTTGACCTTGCCTGAATCCGAACCTCTTCGTCGTTCCGGCCATCCTCATAACCTGCCGGTGAAGCTAAAGGATTATGTCTGCTCCCACGTCACGCGTGCTTGCTCTGCCCAATCTGATCCCTTGCTTCCAGGTCCGACTAAAGGTACACGGTATCCCTTGGCTCATTATGTTTCGTATCATCGCTACACACCTGCTCTTCGTTCTTTTGTTGCCCAACTCAGTCAGGTTGCGGAGCCCCGATCCTATTCCGATGCCGCTGCTCATCCCGAATGGCAGGAGGCGATGCAATCGGAATTACAGGCCCTTCGGGACAATGGTACCTGGACTCTAACGCCACTTCCGACAGGGAAAACACCGATAGGCTGTCGGTGGGTATACAAGGTCAAACATCGCTCCGATGGATCCGTTGAAAGATACAAGGCCCGATTAGTTGCTCAAGGTTTCACACAATTGGAGGGCATCGATTATCAGGAAACGTTCTCTCCTACTGCCAAAATCGTCACAATTCGTTGTCTTCTTGCCTTGGCCGCCACTCGGGGTTGGGCGCTTCACCAGTTGGATGTCAATAACGTCTTCCTTCACGGTGACCTTCAAGAAGAAATTTACATGTCTCCACCGCCAGGGTTTTGGAGACAGGGGGAGGAAGACATGGTGTGTCGACTTCACAAATCGCTGTATGGTTTGAAGCAGGCATCTCGGCAGTGGTTCTCAAAGTTCTCAGAGGCTATTCAAGCAGCAGGTTATGTTCAATCTCGAGCTGATTACTCATTATTCACCAAAACACAAGGCAAGTCCTTCACTGCACTCTTAATATATGTTGATGATATCTTGATTACTGGAAATGATTCTGTGAGCATTACTGAAATTAAGAAATTCCTACATAGTAAATTTCGACTTAAGGATCTTGGTGATTTGAAATTTTTCCTTGGCATTGAGGTATCCTCCTCTAAAAATGGGATTTTTATTTCTCAAAGAAAGTATGCTTTAGAAATCATTGAGGATGCAGGATTAATAGGTGCGGCACCCATTGATACCCCTATGGAGCGAGGTTTGAAGCTAACTGATAATGGTGATTTACTCAAGGATCCGGGCCATTATAGGAGATTGATTGGTAGGTTGATATACCTTACTGTCTCAAGGCCGGACATTGCATATTCTGTACATGTGTTAAGCAGGTTCATGCATCAGCCTCGTAAGCACCATATGGAGGCAGCACTCCGTGTTGTGCGTTATCTTAAGACCGCACCTGGCCAAGGTCTGTTCTTTTCCTCAAACAGTGATTTCAAGTTGCGAGCCTATTGTGATTCGGATTGGGCAGGATGTCCAATCACTAGAAGGTCTACAACGGGTTAATGTGTTTTCTTCGGGTCATCATTGGTCTCATGGAGATTGAAGCGTCAGAAAACGGTGTCATTATCTTCAGCTGAAGCAGAATATCGCGCTATGACAGGTGCTTGTTGTGAATTAGCTTGGTTGAGATATCTCCTCAGAGATTTGGGAGTGTTACTTCGAGAACCTGCATTGTTGTATTGTGACAACAAAGCTGCATTGCATATTGCAGCAAACCCAGTCTTTCATGAGCGGACTAGACACATTGAAATGGATTGTCACTACATTCGAGATAAGATTCAAGATGGATCGGTTGTTACACAGTTTGTGAGTTCTACGCATCAATTGGCAGATGTCTTGACTAAAGCTTTGGGAAGAGAAGTCTTTATACCTATGATTCGCAAGTTGGGAGTATAGGACATCCACTCTCCAACTTGAGGGGGAGTGTTAAGAATACTACCTGATGTATATTTTGTATAAGAGTTTTATTTGTTATATTCCTAGATTGTAGCTATCATTATCTTTAGAGCTTGTTTATAGGAGTAGTAGACGTGTAGAACAATATCTCTGATTGTATATGTACACCATTCGTGATCAATGAAAAGCACTCAGCAATATTATATTCTTTTCAGAGTCCGCATTGACATCATCAAACCATTGAAAAGATGTCTAAGAGTAGACGTTATGGGTGACGGAGTGGAGACGATTATGCTTCTAAGGTATGAGAGACTTCCTATTTTTTGTTTTATTTGCGGTAGAATTGGTCACATGATGAACGAATGTCAATCGGAGGAACAAATTCCGGTGGTAGATTGGTGCAGCAAGCAAAGATGATACGGAAAGCACTCGGAATGGTCGAAATGATCAGAATGGTCAGCCTGGAAGGTTTGGTCAGCCCGCTCGGAATGGTCAGCTCAATGACTTGGATCAGCCCCTATCAGAAGGGCAAATTTCGGGGGTCTTTTCTGAGGGCAAACGAACTCAAAATCAACATTGTAATATATTTCCGAAAAGCCCAAGACGAGCCCTACAAATTTTATGAAGACTCCGTCTTCTATAACGGGCTTCAGAATATCCAATTTCGGCCATCTAGATTATTGCGCGAAGATGGACGAGAGCTGGACGAGATGATCCGGGCTGAACTTCGTGGACCTCTACAGAGGGCATATGAGGTCGGATCATCTATTATAATATGTTTCCGGAAAGCCCAAGACAAGCCCTACAAATGTTAAGAAGACTCCGTCTTCTATAACAGGCCGCAGAATATCCGAATCTGGCAGTTTAGTTTCTGGCACACCAAGACAGCTGTTTCGAGTTTTATGGTTTTTAATTGTTGTCATGATTCCGTACGTTTATTTTATTTCCTTTTAGTTTATATGTAATTAGGTTATTAATTATTTTATGATTTGATTTTATTAAATCAAATCCAATTTCCTTTTTAGATAGGTTTTTATTGTTTTAGGACTCTTTTGATTTTTAGGAGATTTGATTTCTTTTCCATTTAGGATTCTTTTCCTTTTGTTTAGGATTTTCTTGTTAGTCAAGTTTTGCAATTCTATTTAAGTAGATTGTATTAGGGTTTGAAAGACAGCTTTTGATTAATAAAAAATACAGAGATTGTTTCTCAATATCCATGTACAACATTCTTTGCGAAGATTGAAGTATTTGAAGCCTGTTAACAATCCTTCGTGCGCGAAGTCGAATGTTATCAGTAGCCTGGTATTCTGGCATCCGTGCATGGATCAACAGAATATTAGTAGGTTGTTTCTAATTGTTTCTTGCAGGTTTTTCTTGACAGAGCTTCCGCTACATCAGTTTGGTATCAGAGCCGTGTTCGTTCAGGACATTATCATGCCGCCGAGAAGACGTCCAAACCAGGTTCCCGTAAAAGAAGCCATCGAATGTGACCGCATGGCACGATTGGGGCAACAGGTTTCGCGATTAACTGAGCAAATCGCTATGTTAATGGCCAACCAAAACACCTTCCGTCCCCTAGACTCAAGTTCGGATGGAGACAAGGAAGGAAGTGATGAAGACTTAGTTCCGCGGCTGCGTCGAAGAGCTCGAGCGTGTGAAGACAGCCAGCAGTGGAAGTTGGGTATGCAGACAAAGATTCTGAAATTTCAGGGCGACCTTTCGCCTGAAGAATTCCTCGATTGGCTAGGAGATGTGGAGGAGATCTTAGAGTTTAAAAAGGTGCCGATGAATGCAAGGGTAGCCTTGGTGGCAACTCGGCTTCGAGGACGGGCAGCCACATGGTGGCAGCAACTGAAGCTCTCACGAACTCGAATGGGAAAATCAAAAATCACGGATTGGGAGAAGATGACTCAGAAATTACGTGCTCAATTTTTGCCCCTCAATTTTCAGAAATTAAGGTATTGCGGTGGCCGTCGTTCACAAATCGTTGATGTGGTGAAACTCTTTGACCCAGGTACTGTATCTGAAGCACATCGAAGAGCCTTGCAAGTGGAGAAGACTGTCACACGTAGGGGAGGAGCTCCACATCCGACTACCAATCAGTTCCAGCCGAGAACAGTGGCAAGAGGGGTGCGGTGTTTCAGTTGTGGAGAAGTAGGACACCGTCATATGGAGTGTCGAAAGATGGGAAAAAAACCAATCTTTTTCAATGAGATAGATGACAGTGGAGAAGGAGACGCAGAGATTGTAGAAAAGGTGCAATTTGATGAAGAGGAGGGAGAAGCAAACATTAGAGCTGAACCCATATTTGATGAAGTGGAGGAAGTCCAAGAAGAAGATGTGGAAGTTGGTGAAGAACCTCAGTTTGACGAAGTAGAGACCATGGAAGAGGACCTTGTGGACATTGACACTGGTGCTTTGTTGATGCAGCAGCGTCTCTGTGCAGAAAGGCAGCAGTTTGAAGAAGAAGACCAAGCTGAAACAGGGGACGAACTGCAGCTTGATGGAGAGGAGATGGCCAACAAAGATTGGGTGGAAGGCGATGTTGGTCCATTGTTAATGGTCCGACCTGCTGTCATCACCATTATTGATGATGTCAAACCAAAGATAGTTGAAGAGAAGTGTTATTCCACACCAAAATTTGACAAGGAGGTGGTTTTGGGAAGAGGCAACACAACAGAAATAGAAAGAGGCGACACAGCAGAAGAACAAGGGACAACCATGGTGGAGAGACCTGTGTGTTTCACTCCACGTGCAGCCTTTGCAACAATTACTAATGTGGATGAGCAGGTAGTTGACAAAAATTTGGGAATCAAGACCGAGAAGCATCCGACGCCGTATAGGTTGGTGTGTTCAGTTTACCTTTCCAAAATTCGAGGACGAATTTTCTCCAACCTGGAGAGAATGGTGCAGCAAGCAAAGATGATACGGCAAGCTCTCGGAATGGTCAAAATGATCAGAATGGTCAGCCTGGAAGGTTTGGTCAGCCCGCTCGGAATGGTCAGCTCAATGACTTGGATCAGCCCCTATCAGAAGGGCAAATTTCGGGGGTCTTTTCTGAGGGAAAACAAACTCAAAATCAACATTGTAATATATTTCCAACAATCCCAAGACGAGCCCTACAAATGTTATGAAGACTCCGTCTTCTATAACGGGCTGCAGAATATCCAATTTCGGCCATCTAGATTATTGCGCGAAGATGGACGAGAGCTGGACGAGATGATCCGGGCTGAACTTCGTGGACCTCTACAGAGGGCATATGAGGTCGGATCATCTATTATAATATGTTTCCGGAAAGCCCAAGACAAGCCCTACAAATGTTATGAAGACTCCGTCTTCTATAACAGGCCGCAGAATATCCGAATCTGGCAGTTTAGTTTCTGGCGCACCAAGACAGCTGTTTCGAGTTTTATGGTTTTTAATTGTTGTCATGATTCCGTACGTTTATTTTATTTCCTTTTAGTTTATATGTAATTAGGTTATTAATTATTTTATGATTTGATTTTATTAAATCAAATCCAATTTCCTTTTTAGATAGGTTTTTATTGTTTTAGGACTCTTTTGATTTTTAGGAGATTTGATTTCTTTTCCATTTAGGATTCTTTTCCTTTTGTTTAGGATTTTCTTGTTAGTCAAGTTTTGTAATTCTATTTAAGTAGATTGTATTAGGGTTTGAAAAACAGCTTTTGATTAATAAAAAATACAGAGATTGTTTCTCAATATCCATGTACAACATTCTTTGCGAAGATTGAAGTATTTGAAGCCTGTTAACAATCCTTCGTGCGCGAAGTCGAATGTTATCAGTAGCCTGGTATTCTGGCATCCGTGCGCGGATCAACAGAATATTAGTAGGTTGTTTCTAATTGTTTCTTGCAGGTTTTTCTCGACAGAGCTTCCGCTACATCATAGATGGTGTTGATAAACCTATATTCGGAGTTTGGATGAAAGCTTCTAGTTCTTTCAAGAGATACAATTTCCAGAATTTGAGGGGTAGGAATGTCCTCAATGATCACATAAGTACTAGCATCAACAAAGGTGATTTGGGTGGGAAGATGACTATGCCTACCTCAGCATCGAATGAAGTGATTGCAGAGAATGATAATGGAATTCAAAAAGGGTTGATAGCAGACTCTTCGATAATTGATGCGCCTAACAATTTAGAGAAGGTGGGATCTCTGAAGTCGGCCACCATTAATGTTAGTAGTAATGATAGTAAAGAGATGAAGGATAGTGGAGGTGAGTCAGAGAATTTGGGGTCTCAGAAATCAGATAGCATTAATGGTATCTCTTCTGTCATTAAAGCCATTACAAATTCTGAGAGTGAATGTATGGAGGCGGTTTCAGTATGTAGTAAAAATGAGCCGAAGTCTCTCAACATCAGTGATCTAGATGTTGAGCTTGGCCCATCCGATGTGGGACTTTTTATTTTTAATGGTATTAAGGATGCTAAGGCCCAAAAGGAGAATATGATGGATCAAATTGTTATAGGCGGTCCAGTTGGTGTTAGTTCACACTCAGAAGAAGAAAACACATTATTGGGCCACCAAGAAAAATCAAAATTTGGGTCTTCAGATAAAATATTTCAAGGTAAATCGGGTAAGAGTACTTGGAGTAGGAAAATTAGGGATTCTATTGTGGGGAATTTGGGGGAAAAGCTGATGAGTGACGGTATTTACACCCCTTAAATATTGTATGTACACCCCTTTTATAAGCACACCCCATTAAATTTTTTTAAAAGCTCTAGTTTGTTAATAAACCCCACTTAATGACAAAAATACCCTTTTTTTTTATTTCTATTGTATTGTATTGTATATTTGTAACTACACCCCACCTACACCTATTTTATTATCTAATCAGTAATCAACTTTATTATTATTTAAAATTTTATTGTTTTATTTCCTGTTTTTTTTTTTTTTTTTTTTAACTCTTAAATATAGAAATTATAAGAAAATGAGTTTGGTTTTGAACTAATTTTATTTACAAGTGTTTAGTTACATAAATTTTCTATTAAAAAAAGTTATAGAAATTCATCATAAACAATATATATAATGAAGGGGAAAAGGAAAAAAAAATCCATATGTTAAAGTTTATTAACAGCCAACCAGTACAAAAAATAAAATTAAAATAAAGGGCAATTGCCCAGAAAACATGCAACATTTTTTTTTGTTTTTTTTGTTTTTTTTGTTTTTTGCTATATGTGTGTTTTGCCAATGTAATATACAGGCACAGACAAAATACAGATGGGTAGAGGTTAGAAAAATCAATATAATTTTTTTTTTCTCTATTCTTTTCCTAATAGTGTGCGTTTTTTTCGATAAGAATTGAGAAAAATTTTCATGTTCGTGATTGTTTTTTGATTGGTTCTACAACCCACATACGATTTCAATTTGTATTTGAAAGCAGTATTCAGAAGATAAATTAGGATTTGAGAAATTAGAAAGGGTTTTAGACTTTTAGGATATAGAAAACTGATTAATAATTTTTAGGTACACTTATAAACTATTTAGTTATTTTGGTCATTTTAATCGAGGGTAATATTGAATTTTTGAAAATATATTAATTTAGGGTGTACATACTGTTTTTAAGAGGTGCAAATATCATCACTCAAAGCTGATTCCAGTGAGTGGTAAACGTAATAGAGTAGTCAGATTGAATGAAGAAGAATCGATTAAGAAGAAGAGCAAAGAAAGTTTGATCCATGAAGGAAGTGTTGCAGTTGAACAAATCTTAGAAAAAAAGGGTAGATGTATCAGTTTCAGTGATAGAAAGGATGAAGAATATACAGGCAAGGTTTCTAAAGTGTCGAATTGCAATGGAAAGTGTTGTGAAGGAGCTGAGGTTGTGGTTACCCAGAAGGGGGTTTCAGACGCAGCGGATTCGAAGGTTATATCAGCCGGCCGGTCTCTATCTGCCCGCCGGTCTCGATGAATATTTTCGTTTGGAACGCTCGAGGGTTGGGTAGCCTGAGGGCGTTCAATACCCTGCTGACTTTCAAGCAGGAGGTTAAACCAGAGATTATGTTCTTGATTGAAACGAAGTGTGATCATAAGAAGTTAGAGAGCTGGAGAGTTAAATTAGGTTTCACTAGGAAGTTGGTTGTGGATAGTGTAGGCCGATCAGGTGGTTTGTGCTTATTTTGGTCAGATAAAATTATAGTCGATCTCTTATCTTTCTCCCCAGCCCATATCGATGTTTCGATTCGTCTTGGTAATAATTTGCATTGGAGATTTACTGGATTCTATGGGCACCATGATTCATCTCAAAGAATTAATTCTTGGTCTCTTCTCCGTCGTCTCTTGAATTTGTCGAATCTCCCCTGGCTATGTATAGGGGATTTTAATGAAATCCAGTTTGACTATGAGAAAGTTGGTGGCGTTAAGAAGAATTGGAAGCAATTATCGGAGTTTCGCGAAGCTATGTAGGATAGCGGGCTGGAGGATATGGGATATATGGGTCCAATTTTTACTTGGAGTAATAAACGAGAAGGTAGTTCTATGATTATGGAGCGTCTTGACAAGGGATTGTGTAATAGAGATTGGAAAAATATGTTCTCAGATTCTACTATCCACCATCTAGATTTCTAGGACTCTAATCACAGACCCCTGCATCTTCTTATTAAAGAGACTAGGAGCCAGGGATGTATGGGAGAAGTGGTAGTAGTAGAAGGCGTTTTTATTTTGAGGAATGTTTGGTGAACGAAAAGGACTGTACTGATATTGTTCATTTCGTATGGAGTTCAGGACAACGTGAAGCCAATCTTCCTTAGTTTTAAGCAATATTATTGAGTGTGGCAACCTGCCGGATTCTTGGAATATTACTAAACGAAGGGAGTTGAAGAACAACATTTTGGTGAAAATGGAGGCATTGAAGGAAGCCAGCAGAGTTGATATTCCAGCTTCGTGGAGGTTGATCATAAATTTGGAGCACCAATTGAATTGTGCACTAGATACTGAGGAGAGGTACTGGCGACAACGCTCTCGTATTGAATGGTTACGGTACAGGGATCGCAATATGCGATTCTTTCATTCGAAAGCCTCCGCTAGGAGATCTCGCAATCGTATTTCTGGTCTCAACAATGAAATGGGCGAGTGGGTAGAAACTAAAAGGAGGTGGAAGTTATTATTTCAAAGTATTTTCAGAAAGTTTTTACCAGTGGGGTACCGTCTCGAGAAAATATTGAAGATATCACTTCTAAGGTCTCTGCTAAGCTTGATTCTCAGAATTTAGGTGTGCTTAATAAGGAGTTTAATGGGGAAGAAATTAGGATTGCCGTGTTCGATATGAGTTCGATGAAAGCCCCTGGAAAAGATGGTCTCCCAGCGCTTTTCTATCAGAAATATTGGGGTTTTATCGGTCCAGCTATTAGTTCCACTTGTCTTAGTATTTTGAATGATGGTGTGTCAGCTGAGAGTATAAACGACACTGTTATTACACTTATTCTGAAGTGCCAGTCGCCTAAGGATACTGCGGATTTCAGACCTATCAGCCTATGCAACGTAATATACAAGATCGTTGCCAAAGTTATTGCTAGTAGATTGAGATGCGTTCTTGGGAATGTGATAGCCAAGACTCAATGTGCTTTTATACCGGGTAGAATGATCTCAGATAATACGATCATCGGTTTTGAATGTCTCCATAGGCTCAAATGTAGAAGGAGGAAATTCGGTTCCATGGCCATTAAGTTCGATATGTCGAAAGCATACGACCGAGTGGAGTGGATGTTTATTGCCGAGATGATGCGTAAGCTGGGATTTCCTGAAAAACGGGTAAAGTTGATTTTAAATTGTATATCTTCTGTTTCTTATTCTTTTATGGTGAATGGGGAAGTTTATGGAAATTTCAAGCCTTCGAGAGGTCTCAGGCAGGGTGATCCTATTTCCTCTTTTCTGTTTTTGATTTGCGCGGAAGGGTTCTCAATTCTTATAGAGGGATTTTTTCAGGGTTCAAATGTAGCCAGAAAGGACCGGTTATTTCACACTTATTTTTCACAGACGACAGCCTTCTCTTTTCTAAGGCAAATGAAACTAACTGTGTTGCTATCAGAGATATTCTTGCTGTGTACGCAAAGGCCTTTAGTCAGGTTGTTAATCTTAAGAAGTCCGAGATGTGTGTGAGTCCCTCAATGTCAGTGGTGGATGGAGAAAGAATGGCGGGTATAATTGGCATCAGTTTAGTGAGCTGCCTGGACAAATATTTGGGGTTACCTTGTTTCACTGGGAGGAGTAAAAGGAGAATTTTCTCGGATATTGCAGATAAAGTTTGGAACAAAATCGAAGGCTGGGGAGAAAGATTTTTATCTATGGGTGGGAAAGAGATATTGATTAAGGCAGTAATTCAAGCGATTCCTATGTATGCTATGAATATTTTTAGGCTTCCCAAGGGTTTAATATATGAAATCCATCGGCTTTGTGCTCACTTTTGGTGGGGAAGTTCTGATGTTAAAAAGAACAAAATGCATTGGTGTAAGTGGTCTCGCTTGTGTAAGCCTAAACGAGAGGGAGGATTGGGTTTTCGAGATTTAGAAACCTTCAATAGAGCTTTGTTAGCTAATCAATGCTGGAGGGTTTTTAGGAATCCCAAGTCATTAGTTGCCAGAGTTTTGGAAGACTGTTATTTCCCCTCTTGTAGTTTTCTTGAGGCGCCAAAAAAATCCTCCACGTCTTTTGTTTGGACAAGTTTGTATTGGGGTAAAGATTTATTGATTTTCGGTCTAAGGTGGAGAGTAGGGAATGGCAAAGCAATTAAAGTCTATCAAGATAAGTGGGTTCCTAAACCTACAAGTTTCAAAGTTCTGTCTCAGCCTACCCTTGGCTTGGAGACTTCTGTTGATAAGCTCATATCTCCGTCTGGAGGATGGAATTTGCCTCTCATTGACAGTGTTTTTAATTGTGAGGATGCTAGAGCTATTAGACACATACCTTTGGGTAGTGCGCTGGTGAATGATGTGCTTATATGGCACTATGATACCAGCGGGTGTTTCTTTATAAAGAGTGGATACAAGGTGGAAAAAGCTACTGAGTCCAATCCTAGCTCATCCAATAATTCTCGGCTGCAAGATTGGTGGTCATCTTTGTGGAAATTGACGATTCCATTGAAGATTAAGATATTTATCTGGAAGGCTTGCTTTGACTGGATTCCTACCATGTCAAACCTAGCTAGTCATGGTATGAAAGTTGCAGATACTTGTCCCGTTTGTAATGGTGTTGGTGAATCTACTTTCCATGCTTTATGGGGTTGCAGCAAGCTTAAATCTGCTCGGAAAGATTAGATCCCATCGGAAGTTAAGGTTAGGAGCCTTCATTCTAATTTTTTTGATCTGATTCTGGAGTGCCATTATGTGTTAAATTTAGATGATTTGGGGCTGTTTTGTACTATTGTTTGGAAGGTTTGGTTTTTGCGTAATTTGGTTGTGCATAAGTCCCTGAATCAGAATATTAGTGATGTGGTGCATTGGTGTAGAGCTTTTTTTGATTGATTTTCACAGCTCGGAGGATGTCAAGCAACCCCCTCCTCTGTGTTTAAGTCAAGTTAGTAATTCTTGGAGACCGCCGGATCCGAATTATTACAAAATTAACTGCGATACAGCTATAAATGAGAAAGGAGCTCGTGTTGGTCTGGGTATTGTTATATTATGGCCTCTTGTTCCTTACCATTGGCTGCGTGTTTTGACTCAAAATTGGCTGAAACGATGGCTATTTACAGGGGTTTGATTTTCAGCAGAGATTGTGGCCTTTCTCCTTGTGTTTTAGAATCTGACGCAGCGGTGGTTGTAAAATGGATTAACGAAGACAGTCATCGAGACTCTATGTGTGGTAATATCCTTGCTGATATCTCTTCTCTTGTTTGCAGTCTTCAGGTTACTTCAGTTAACCATATTCTTATATTGGCTAACAATGTCGCTCACGGCTTGGCAAAATATGCCTTAACGGTTGATGAGGATTTTTTCTGGATGGAGGATTTCTCTCCTTGTGTTAGGAGAGCTGTTCATTTGGAAGTCCCTGTTTAGACTCCATTTGTTTGTTCTACCTTGCATGTTTTCTGTTATGCTCCTTTATTGTCAAAAAAAAAAAAAAAATGTTTAGTTTTTTAATATTATTATTTTTTTTACATTATGTTGAATCTGGTTATAATTTTTTGTTTTTAGGGATGCCAGTTGATACACTAACCCCTTTAATGTGGTGGATGGAGAAGCTAGTTTGAATGATTATTTAAAATGTTAGTTCAGGTCTAATTATAAAGGGGCATGAAGGGGCCATGACCCCTCTAGCCTCTTGGAAAATTTCATTTTAATCTTTATATTTTGGTTAAATATTTTATAATTACTTCCTACAAAATGAAAATTTTACTAGCTAGCCTTCCAAGACTTGATTAAATTAAATTTCAAATTCTGGCTTCACCACTGCTAGCCGCCCAAGTCCCAACCTATCCAATAATTTTTTAAATAAGATAAATTGTTTGGGATAATTACCCTCATGGTAACCAATTTGGTCGAACGCTATCAAAATGATCATTAGATGGAAAATTCGTTTTAAACTAGCCATCATAGACAAACAGTGTGACGAAAATGGTCATTCGTAATGAAAATTACCCTAGTGGCCACCCATTTTAATTTTATAAATATAATTGATCAATATAAAAAAAAATTAAAAAAAATCTGGCAATTAAAAAAAAAAAAAAAAAACTGTTTTTTGACGATCTTCTCAAAATCAAACGTGAGAAGCAAATAAAGTAAATACAGGAAATAGATATATAATATCGATTATTTTCTAAAATTATAAAATCAGTTCAGTTCCCCCAAATATGTAAAACTCATTTTTATTATGTAATATTTATAGTGCTTTGAGCGACATGACAAATCAATTCATGATTATTCCACAACAGAACCAGCCTAGAAGGCAAAAACTAATTCTTACAATTCTTAAAAATGTTAAATGTATGATGTTCAAGTACAGAATAAATTTAAATTGAAAGATGGGGATGTACAAATTGGGTGAGAGCCGTAGAGAGTCGAGAGAGACAAATAAATATAGAGTTAGTGACTAGTGAGAGAGCATACATTTGAAAAGAAATCAATATGCTATCAAATTCGTATTTTTCTTCGGAATAATGTTAGATATTACAACTATTCCAACACAACACATGTGGCATATGAGGTGTCAATTGGTGAGTGGATACATAATGATCTTACCAAGTACATAATTTATTAATCTTACCAATGCATGAAACTGTCTTCTTTATCCAACTGGCTTGATTAGAACTCAATTGAGACAGAAGTGCATTTAGTAGCAGCTAAAGCCTCAAGGTCATTACTCATTAGCCATTAGACTTCCAAATTTGTGTTGAATAATTGAAGTCAGCAGCTAATTAGTAGTTGAATGAGAATGAAAGCAACTAATGTTTAATGTTTCCTCAAGCATTCAAAAGCATTAATTAGACTTCTAAACAGGTACTGTATCTCTTTACACCATTAAGAAATAAAAATAATGCAGTTGAAAAACATAGATA
This sequence comes from Acer yangbiense, assembly GCA_008009225.1. Lineage (NCBI taxonomy): Eukaryota > Viridiplantae > Streptophyta > Magnoliopsida > Sapindales > Sapindaceae > Acer > Acer yangbiense. Next base: position 973,901 of record CM017769.1, read on the forward strand.
TATATTAATATCTCTTCAACTAATTAAAAAAGACAAATGCTCGGCCAATTCCATTTTTTTACTGTTTTTACTCTTGTTTTTTATTTGTTATTAATAATCAGGTGGTTATACACTATACAGTAAAATTGATCGGACCCAACACTTTGTCATCCCTTAGGAGTTATGTCCATACCGCCTAAGTCTCTGATTCCCAGCAACAGCAGCTTGAAAATGAGAGCTTGGAGCATCTTCAAGTCTCCTGATGATCCGAATGATAAGGTTGGTGTAACTGGAAGCGGAAAGGGATTGACAGAGTTTCAAAAGAGGGAAAAGCACTTGCATCTCAAGGGACTCTGTACTTCTCAGTAGATTTCTATCCCCACCTGAAAATGCGCATTCCCATACATAGAGGAACTCTTCCCACTGGAGAACAAATTCCAGTCAAACCAGCCCAACGCGGGTCTATGCAAGGTGGACTAGAATTCAAAACTGAGATTGAGCTTCTATCAAGAGTCCATAATAAGAATGTTGATAATCTATCAGGTACCTTTCTCTGTTTCTTTTGATTCTTCAATTTGCATACTTTATATACACGTCAGTTTTCAGTATGCAATTTTCACTCCAACTGTGAGATCACATAATAATGCATGATAAGCTCAAAATTTTCAGCTGTTTGAACTTTAATATAAATGATGGTATTTCTCCCTTTAACAAGTTTTCAGACAAATCAAAATACGTCAAGTTAGATCCACCACCAGAGATGTTGGCAAAGGATGACAGCTGGTTCAAGATGGAGGATGGCACGGCAGTACTGAAAACTGGTTAATGAGAATCTCGATCGTCAGGAAGAGAGCCATAAAAAAAACTGTTGTTGCTTATGTCTAGCAATGCAAGGAAAGAAAGATTTCCTAGTTGAGGTGGGATGGTGCCTGCAGCACCAAATGAAGAAATATTCAAGCGTCTGACTCTTACTCTCACTCTCTACGGTGATGCACACCAATCCAGTCACAAACGGAACTACTTGTCGACCAATTGTAGGCCAATAAATTGTGAGGATCATGAGTTATACGAGCTTTAAGGGGTAGAAGGGCATCTTTATTTATCCGTGGTAATATTGTCAGTGGTTAATAATGATGAATTACAAGAAAGAAAGGGTCAATGAATTAAGAGGAAAACTATGAGAGAATGATTTGTTTCCATGAGAGATGAATTTGGTGATCACACAATTAAACTGGCCGTGACAAGCAAGTAATGATGGAACATGTTGATGTTGAATTCCAAATCCATCAAAAACACCACTAATGTTTTAGTCTTCGGTCGTGAATTCCACAACCTAGTTGGAAAACTAGTTTTTTTTTTTTTTGTTGTTGTTGCTGAAATCTCTTTTAGTTATATATACTGTGCTGTGCCAGGCCTATATGGGATTTGAAGTACATGTGTCTGCCATTGGAACTTGTTCATGTCATGGCAAGCTGAAGAAATCTTTGCAGGATTCATCAACGGCTGGTATTATACGATGTCCCGCATTATACATTGGTATGTTTTCTTCAAAACATTTATGATCAAACCAGTGGAATTCTTATCTAAAACAGAAATCTCTGTCTTTTATTAAAATAACATAAAGTTCGCTTAAATTTTCATGTTACAATACATACTTTACAATGAGGAGTTGTTCGTTTGCGTTTTAAAACATACAAACAATTGCACATGATGATTTTCATTTTCATAAACCTGTGAAATTTAGTCAATAATATATTATATCATATGCAGCAGAAAGTGAAAACTAGATGAAGTTTTAACTATGGCTTGTTTTGATCGCCAATTGCATACATCATTCTCCTCGAGTAGCCAAATATGTAGCTCTAATTTTTGTCAATCTAGTTACAACATTTTTTATGTTGATCCTATTTTCAGGTAAATCTATGGTACAATCCATGGCTAAACTTAAGATAGACAGTAGACATTGCTCCCTCGCCGGAAAATACACATCCTCCCCTAGTAGTAAATCGTGATCAACAACTTCCATGATCGAACGATTTAACGACTCACCAACCCACCTCCGCAAGCTCATCTCCCCATTAAAAATATCATCCGTTGGTTTCTTCTTTGTAAAAGTTTCCATCAGCATAATACCGTAGCTATAAACATCACCTTTCTGGGATACCTTTCCTTCTCTTCCATACTCTGTGAATGACTTGATCAGTTTCAATATTATCATAAATGTAAATATCAATAATAAAGACGATATGTAACAGAAAAATAAAATTTGGAACATTTACCTGGTGCCATATAACCAATTGTTGCAAGGGTTTGTGTTTGTGTCATAGATTCTTCTTCACCTAAAAGTTTTGCAATTCCAAAATCACTCAAGTGCGCAACCGTACTTTGGTCTAGCAACACATTACTAGGCTTGACGTCACAATGAATAACTGGGATTGAATAATCAAAGTGAAGATACTCCAAAGCTGATGCAACATCTATCATTATATTCAACCTCTGTAATATATCCAAAAAGTACTCGGTAGAATATAAGCACTTTTCCAGGCTCCCATTAGGCATGTACTCTAGTACCAACGATTTAAAATCCTCATTTGTACAACAGCTGATAATTTTCACAAGGTTTCGATGACGAATACCACTCATTACTTCACATTCAACTTCAAAGCTCTCAAGTGATCTTTCAAATTGCATGTTGAACACCTTTACTGCAATCTCCATCCCATTTAGAAGTCTTCCTTTGAAAACCGAACCAAAACTCCCTTTGCCCAGTAAGTTGCTTTCACTAAATCCATTTGTTGCTCGAACTAGTTCTTGACGAGAAATTCTTCTCCATATTGCTCGTCTAGAAACATCAGTATCACTATTATTAGGTGGTTGTATGCTTCTCTTCTTTCGACATACACTCAACACAATGACCAATGTCATGAAGACAATAAAAGTTAGTGGCAAAGAAATGGCTAGGACAAGATTGATCCTTGATTTTGGATGAGTTCTACGTTTGCACGGAGGAACTTGCTGTTTGGGAAAACCACAAAGTGCATGGTTCATCATGAATGAATTACCAGAAAAATTTGCAAAGGGTCCTTGGGTAGGAATTCTTCCTTCTAACTGGTTGAAAGATAAGTTTAGATAGTTGAGGTATTTGAGAGCCTCCAAAACACTCGGAATAACTCCGGAGAGATTATTGTTCGACAAATCCAAAAACTCCAAGCTTATTAAGCCCCCAAATGATTCAGGAATTGAACCTTGAAAGCTATTATATCTTAGAGAAAGAATCTGTAGACCTTGTAGGCCTCCAATTGTGGCTGGGATCTCACCTGTTAAATGATTCTTTGACAAATCTACATCTATCACAACCTTCATATTACCAAAATCTAATGGAAGAGTTCCAGTAAGAGAATTTGATGACAAGTTCAAGTGCAAGATGTCTTTGAGTTTCCAAAGGGACGAGGGGATAACAGAAGTTAACCGATTGGAGCCTAACAAAAGTAGTCTTAGAGTTGCTAGATAACCTAAGCACGAAGGTATGACTCCAGAAAGCATATTACTTTCCATGTACAACTCAACCAGATTATCCAAGTGACAAAGATCATCTATGATAAAACCTTCTAGTTTGTTATATTCAAGAGACAAACCTTGAAGATTTTGAAAGTTTTTTAGGGTACTTGGAATCGATCCTGTCAATTCATTTCTGCTCAAATCTAACATCATCAAGTTTTTCAGGTTGCCAATTTCTTTGGGAATGCTGCCACTAATGTTGCAACTTTTAATGTAAATTGAATCTAAAGAAATAGAAAGATTTCCTATAGAACCTGGAAGGAAACCATTTAGTGGATTCGCTGATAATACCACTGCTCTTAAATTCTTTGAATTTGACAAGGAAGTTAAAAAGCTCAAATCTGGAGTAGAAGATGTGAAGTAATTAAAAGCTAAGCCGAGCCACTCAAGATTTGTTAAACTGTTGCCTAATGTGATGGGAATGAATCCAGAAAATGAGTTACCTCCCATCTCTAGATTCTTGAGCTTGGAAGAATTTGTGATGAAGCTGGGAAATGTCCCACTGAAGTTATTAAATGTAAGCTCAAGCAACTCAAGGTTTGGAAGCCCAAGAACATTGCTTGGTGGAAGACTTCCCGAGAGTGTGTTGTTACCAATCGCAAGCATGTTCAACCTCGAAATGTTGAAGATTGGGGCTGGAATGACACCAACTAGGTAGTTGTCCGCAAGCATCAACACCTCTAGATTATGAAGATTACCAATTTCATGAGGTATCTCACCTGCAAATTAACATAAACAACAAAGATTTTGTACATTAATGTAGCTTAAATTATTGTAAAGATAATGTATCTGATACATATAACCTATCTACCTGTTAAGTTGTTGCCGTGAAGATATATATATATATATATATATATAGTTTAATTAATACCAATCAACATACCTTGGAGTTTAGTGACTTCAATTAATAGAATTCTCATCTCAGTCAAGTTGCCGATTTCTCTTGGTATGCCTCCAATAAAATTATTAGATGACATGGTCAAATGTTGTAGCTGTCTGCACTTTGATATAAAGGACGGTATTTCTCCCTCAAACATGTTTTCAGACAAATCAAGTAACATCAAATTAGGTCCACAACTAGATACATTAACCATTGATGAGAGCTGATTGTGTTTGAGTCTAAGCTCTTGCAACGAAGATATGTTGAAGATGGAGGAGGGTACAGTACCTGAAAGTTGGTTATGATTGAAATTAACGTATTTCAATCGATGTAAACGAGCTAATTCATACGGAAGAGAGCCATAAAAGCTGTTGTTGCTGATGTCTAGGAATGCAAGGAAAGAAAGATTTCCTAGTTGAGAAGGGACAGTCCCTGTGAAACCAAGGTGAGAAATATTCAAAGCTACGACTCTGTGGTGACGAACACCACATGTGATGCCAATCCAATTACAAACGAAGGTATTCCTGGACCAATTAATGGCCAAGACATTGTTAGGATCATAAGCTATACGGGTTTTCAGGGTAAGAATAGTATCTTCATCTATGGTAATGTCGGTTAATGACCAAGAAATGGAACAATGGAGTAAGAAGCAGAGTATGAGAACACTGAGAAAGCAATTAGTTTCCATGAGAAATATCGAACTTGTTTAGTTACACAATTAGGACAAAGATTGAATGGGTATAAATAATGCTAACCAGTGACTATATTTTATCATTTGACATTGGAAGCCATGCATTTTAATCTCCCCAAAGTCAACAAAATTGGCTACTAATTGTGTAATTAAATGTTGGTCAAGGAAAGCGGAAAGGAGCTTGTCTAATTGTATAATTATTGATGACTTTGTTGATTTCCAAAGCGGAAAGGCGCTGTCACTTGATGGAAATTTCCATCCCTACATTAATATTTGAGTGACCAAGAGTAAGTCAAGGTATGTTCTGCTTTCAACTACTCTATACTCTAGTCTGGCAATAAAGTCTTGTCTAGGATTTCAAGAAAATTATTCCTATTTGATTTGTTACTTCATTATTCAAAATTAATTTATGAAATATGACAATGAAAAAAATCAATATAATACAACTCCAGATTCTATTTTGAAGGGGACTAAAAAACTTTTTAGTTTTGGTTGGAGAATGATAAGCCACTTTAAATTTCTAGAGAGATGACTAACCTCCTTAAGCTACCAACTCTTGGTTCCACTTCTTCTTGCATTCAATTCATGTATTAACTCAACAACATAAAGACATAATTATGCCTAACTTTATAGATATATGCAGAAACCATGTTGCATTAGTCTGTACCACCCAAGGTTCCACATATCTGGTGGAAACAATTTCTAGACTAATAAGCCATAACAGTCATTACAAATGAGGATAAATCTAGAGATATGAATGTCAGCAAGACAAATAGATTACACAATCTTAGCAGGTGAGCCAGAACAAGAATAACCTTCAAATTGATTTCATCAATCTTGTTGTATGAAGCTGCTCTCTGTCAGCATTTCTTACTCTTCTTAACTTTACGACTCCTACTAGTTACCATATTACTGGCTGTTATAAGTTTGTAATCGGCATAAGGCATTTCGCTTAGCTTCCCGAATCTCTGCTCATAGAAGTGCCACAGTTCTGACCTGATCATGATCAAGCAAAAAGAACTAGTTGAGAAACTATGCAACTGGGTCAATCAGAGAATTATGAGAACAGATTAAACAAGAACAGAGTTTCATAGATTATACCAGTATGCCAAGAACTGATACGGGGCATACTTTTTGTAGATTCGTTCAACATCAATCTGAATTGTTTTATCGGTGGATTTTCTTGCATGGACCTGCACTAATGTACTGTTAAACATACCAAACACATTTTCAAAACTAGATACTCATGTAATGCCAGAGGAAGAAACAAAAACTTTACCTGCTTTAAATGCCTGATAGTTTCAGAATCAGATGGAATCACATGGTAAAATCCCATGCATACAAGAACATTGGCACATGTAAATGGACCAAATCCATCAATCTTATTCAGCTGCTCAGTGAGCTTATCGTAGCTGGTTAAGCTGGCTTCATTGCAGACTTCTTCAAGCTGTTTTAACTGAATCCCGCCTTCAACAATAGCCTGGGCAAGTTTTAATATACGATCGGCCCTGTAGCCAAGACCACAGCGCTTTGCCAGAAAACTTTTGTCAAGGTTTGCTAGCTCTCTTGGGCTAGGAAAATTACCAATCCTATCACAGGCATATGGTTCTCTCCCTTTGGCAGCCAGACACGATCGCCCAACAGACGGCTCATTCAATGTATGCAAATCATCTTCGATGTTGTTTTGAAAAGAGCTCAAGTTCACATCCTCTTTTGTCGCTCCAACAACATCCAATTTCAAGTATTCTTCCGAACCTGCTTCAATCCTTGGAATTTTACTTGTTAAATTGGTGGCAACTTTTGACACATTGAACTTCCTCTTTGACTCTTTTTCCGCAGGTGTATTCAGAATGAAATTTTCCATCTCAGTTTCTTCAGCAATTGAGATACTGGACGAACAGTGCTGCAACTCCCACTGAAGCTCACAGAGAGCCCTAGCCATGCTCAAAGTCCTCGGCCACCTATCAAAATTCAAAAAGATCACTAACTCACTGTAAAAATTCAAAGCTTCAATAGCTCTGCGAAACAGGTTTCTGTTCAAAGACTCCGAAGCATATAACAAATTTGAGCATTGCACAAAATCAATGCCATCAACAATTCAACACACAGAGCACAAAATGTAGCAAAATATTTACTTAACATAGTAAAATTAAGAAACCAATCTCATTTCGAAGCCTTACTCTATGAGGAATTTCTCTCAAAAAAATGATTTTCGAACACCAGATATTTACTAAAACAGAAATCACACTGGTTGAGGCATTTTATCAAACAGATTACAAGCAAAGAAAAAGAAACTCACTGACAATTGCAAAGAAGAATACACTTGACCATGTCCTCAAACAAAGTTGGCGACCTGAACACTCTCCCGCCAAAATTCCTCATATAATCATTCTCTTTCGATTCTTCGGATACAATCCGCTCAAACTCTCTCACGTTCTTCTCATCAGTCTCCGACAAGCGCAGCATTCTCGCGACCTGACCCAGCAAAGTTTCCTGCTCTTTCGAAGAAAGGGAGACGGACCCAGTATTGTAAACCTTGACGTGAAGCGAATTTGGGGTCTCTTGAGGGTGGAAAATGTGGACCATCACTGAAGAAGAAGATGAAGAAGCGTGACCGTTGTCGTCGAGACCATCACTGAGATGGAGAGGACGCGAAAGGGACCGAGAAAGTGGGTCCCAGTGGTTTGGAGACATCATGAAGAGTCCATGGCTGCAAACTGCCTTTTCCAGGTTCCATGAAGAGTTGGGTAGTAATAGCTTCAACAAACACTCGTCTTCCATTGCCATTCCTTGTGGAACTCTAAAATGTTTCCTTTTATTTTTGATGAATATGAATCATTATACATAGGGGTGGGGAAAAAACCATTAGATCGAACCAAACTGGTCTAATCGGTTTTTTTTCCGGTTTTTTACTATTAACCGGTTCGGTTCGGTTCGGTTTGTTTTTTAAAAAACCGGCATTTTCGGTTATAGGGTTCGAACCGATAACCGGTGTATATAATCAAAAATCCCTACATTTTTCTCTGCTCTGACCTCTTTGCCTCTCTCTCTCTCTCTCTCTCTCTCATCTAATCCCCGACCCTAAACAAAATCTCTTCTCTAAATCTCCTCTAATCTCTCAAATGTTTTGTTTCTGTCTAATCTCTTTTTCTCTCTAATCGCTTTCTCTTGTCTAGATCGCTCTCTTCTCCACATCTCTTTCTTTTGTTTACATATCTCTCTCTCTCTCTCTCTATTTACTTCCTTTGCTATGAGCTGATTGATTTATAATCTCCAGATCTTTTCTTTATGTAAACACAGAGGTTGTAAAACTGTTAACTGACAAGATGAGTGGTCTTGGACTCTTCGAATGTGCATATATAGCTCATTTATTGACAAATCAAATGAAATTTATATATGTTTTTCGAAGTACCATATATTTACAACAACATCACTTGTTTGCTGAACTAATCTAGTTTAATTTTTGGTCTTCTAGTTCATTTTGAGCTTCATAGTTCTATCTCTGTAATTTTTATTCTAGATCATTTTTTTTTCTAAGTTTTGGGTTGTACTAGTTTGAACAGCTTTAATATCTTTTCAAAATCCATGAATGTAAGGTTTTAAGTTCTAATTCTAATAGTTTGGTTGTGAAAATGGAAACTATAATTTATATTCAGCTAGCTGTTCTTTGGAATTGCTTTTTATATAAACTATAATATTTTTACTATCATTGATTTTTTGTTTGATGAATCGAGTTAATTCAATGAAAACATGTTTCTTATTATTTCAAGTTATGTATATATTGATTTGGAACTTTGGAGTGGGTTTAGTGCAATCATGGATTCAAGGGCTGCTGTGCTAGTTGTTTTTATTTGGGTTATGAAATTATTGTGTAATTGTGTTATTCTAGAATTAATGATGGATTGTTTATAAACTTTTTGTGGACTGTTTAATGTTATGACTTATGTGGATTGTTATGAACTTAAGGTTAAATTGCTGTATTTAAGGTTAACTTACTGGATTATTCAGCCCAATAGGCCCAAAATATGAAAATTTTGTGTTTTTTCAAATTTTCTAACCATGGCAGATTTTAAAAATTAAAGCTCAGTAACTTGGCCCAATAGGCACAAAACCGAAAAAACCGAACCGAACCGGTTCACACTTTTAAATTTTATCAAATTGGTTCACTTTTTCAAAAACCAGATATTATCGGTTCACTCGAAAAGTGAACCGATCCATTAAATGCCCACCCCTAATTATACAAATGCATTATTTATTTATTTATTTATTTTTTTGGGAAAACGATAACAGTGAAAAAGGGTTTATTGTTTTCACTTAAAAAACTAGAATTGTTTTTATTTTTTTTAGGGTTTTTAGCACAAATGTCCTATGAACTATACGCGAGTTTGTATTTTCCCCCCCTGAACTTTTTTTTTAGGCGTTAAACCCCCTGAACTCATGGAAATTGGCAATCAGTGACAGAATGGGGACGGAACCATGATTCCATTTGGTTTCTCATCACGTGCCTTGCACATGGAAGGGCAAAATATGAATTATATTTTAAAAAATTAAATTTAAATGGGGAGATCTAGATTGGATCTCCACTGTCCATCTTATTCAAATGGATGGAGGATATCCAATATGGATCTCCACCTAATAAAAAAAATATATAAAAAATATATAAAAAAAAAAAAAAAAAAACCCAGATTCATCTTCATCAAACACCACATTCATCTCATTAGTTCCAATAACAAACAAAACAAAATTTTAAAAGCCACAAATACAGATTTTAAACTTATTATTAATGGTTTTGGAGTGGTTTTCAAAAAAAAAAAAAATTGGAAAATGATAAAAAAAAAAAATCTGAAAAAGATTTACTAGTAAAAAGAAAAGAAAAAGCATGGAAAATGGAGGACTCATGACTCTTAACTCTAGAATCTGGTCTCTAAATCTCTACCACCCCACCCATCAACACCGATCTTCACCAAAACTACAATACCCAACCCTCACCAATCCTCAAAGAGATCAAACCTAGTAGCACCAATTCAAATCAAACCCACCATCTACCGTCCACCACTATCATCTCCATTAGTTTTCCAGAAGCACTAGAAATCAAACCCTAACCCTTAAATCCAACCACCTCAAATCCAACACCCATCGCCAAATCACACCTATCCATCTCCAAAACCAAAACCCACCACCATCCATCTCAACCTTAACCTTAACCCTCTCTGTCTCTCCATCAACACCTAAACCGCGAGGAGATCGGCCACCCCTCTATCAAGGGAAATGAGAAGGGGAAGAGAAAGAGAAAGAAAAGGGAATCGACGGAGATCTAGACTGGGTGGGTGTGATTTCGGGGAAGAGAAAGAGAAGGCGAGAGAGAGAGAGACCACGAAACTGGGTGGGTGTGATTTCGGGCTTGAGAAAGAGAAGGGGATTGATGGGAAAGAGGAGATTGAGCGGTGTGATTTCAGCGGGGATGGTTTGGCTAGGTTTCTTTTAGGGTTGGCTTGAATTGAATATGATATGGTGTTTTTGATTTTTTTAATTATTGATTTGGTATTGAATCTGATGGTGGGTTTGTTTTTGTTTTTCAATTTTTTTTTCTTACAAAAACAATAATGGTTTTTATATTTTAATATATTTAAATTATTTTTAATTCATTAAATTTCTTTAATAATTTGTTTTTTTAATAACTTTTAATATTTTGATACATTTATAAGATTTTTTTTTTCTTTAAAAAAAAAAAAACAAAAACAATTGTAATATTTCCAACATTCCCCCCAACAGATATCCTAGAAATGACTAAATTGCCCTTAGTTGTTTGATATGTGAGGCGCATGTGTTTAGGTCAGAAGATGGAATAAGGATTCCGTCCCCATTCCGTCACCGATTGCCAATTTCCATGAGTTCAGGGGGTTTAACTCCTAAAAAAAAGTTCAGGGAGGAAAATGCAAACTCGCATATAGTTCAGGGGATATTTGAGCTAATAACCCTTTTTTATTTTGAAAAGTGAAATTTGAAAAATGAATAAACTCTATTTATTAAAGAAAAAAATTATTAAAGCTTATAGAGATTAAAGTTAAATATATTCTCACTAAATTATATGAATTGTACTTATTTTTTATTGTTAATAAACATTTTTCTTAAGAGTAATAAAATATATAATTTTATTATAATTAAAAAAAATAATGAAAATATACCAATCAATTTAAATTGGTTTTCTTAAGAGTAATAAAATATATAATTTTATTATAATTAAAAAAATCATGAAAATATACCAATCAATTTAAATTGGTTTTCTATCGCCCCTTGTGTGAGAGAGAGATAAGAACTTAACTTGCGCATCATTGAGATCATGGGTTCACTTCAAATAGTATTCTTCCCCAAACCCAAATTATATGTAATTTTTCAACTAAAAAAATTAGGAACTTGCCAATTTGAAAAAGCAAAAACAGTGAAAAAGCATTTGTTTTCGCTTGAAAAATTGGAATTGTTTTTATTTTTTATTTTGAAAAATGAATAAACTCTATTTAATTAAAAAAAATTATTAAAGCTTTTAGAAATTAAAGTTAAATATATTCTCACTATATTATATGAAGGGTTAATTGCAATAACATGCCATGAGTTTTTCCAAAAAAGCTTAATATTCAACTAATTGCTTTAATTACAACAGACCCCCTAGCAATGGTTGACTTCCATCCAACTTAACTATTGACTGAGGTTTCTATAGAAAAAGTCAAAAATACCCCTACATTTTATTTGAAAAAATTCTCTTTGCTCTTAAAATAATCAATTTTAAGCTATTAAATAATTTCTTTAAAAAAAACTATTAAATAATAAATAAACTTATAATTAAAAAAAAATTAAAGTATAAAATTGTTAATAAAATATAAACTAAAAATAAATGTAAGGATTAAAAATGAAAAAAAAAAAATTCGAAGATCACTTCTCCAATATTTTAATAAAGTATATATACAAATAAAAAATTAAAATTAAAACTAAAACAATGTAAAAATTAAAAAAGAGACTAAAAAAAAAAAAAAAAAATGTTGCTGATCTCCTCTAATTTGGAGTAGATCTCCTTCCCTTATAAGCACATCAACTTCTTCTTCTTTACTAGGATCATCCCTCCTTCTGGTTTGATTTTCTTTGAAGCTTTCCCTAAAAAATCCTAAAGTTGAAAGTAACAAGCGGTCAACAAGGTTTGAATTCTTTGAAATCCTAATAAACTCTAAACACACAAATAATTGAATCTTTTTTCTACCCATGTTTATCCTTATTCTTCAAACGAAAAACAAAAGGAGATTTCTCTAACAATCCAAAATAAGTTACAGTCTTACAGAATTGAAGATATCAAATTTCTTCAAATCCATCAATCACCAAAAAATTAATTTTTGACTTCACTATAATCAAACAAAAGTAGACCAATCAAGCAAGACACTGTCACATGCCCCAATCTCATCCCATCTTTTTTTTGAACTGCAAACTTTATTGACAAACACAACCAAGAAAGCAACAAAAACCAGGGGAAAAAGATTAAAACACACTCCAAACAACTCTATCGCCACCACCGCTCGACCCCAATCTCATCCCATCATCATAACCAAAATCCCACCTTGGAACCGATCAAGACCCATAAAAAGAAATAAAACAAAATAAAATTAGAACTCTTTAAATCATTAAAAACCAGACCTTATCACAAGTTAAAAACGAAACCCTTCAACTCCAAGGTAATCTTGTATTTTTTTTTTGGATTCAAAGCCATTAATGGAGATACGATTCTCCATTTTTGGGGAGGAAAACTGGTTCTCAATTTATGGAGGAGAACCAAATCTCCGACAATCTCCATTAATAGAGGTTGTCGGAGATCCAGTTCAAATCTCCTCCAAAAAAATAGATATCTGTCCAGATCTCCTCCAAAGAGATCGATCATGGAGGAAATCGTCCCTCATTTTTAATTAAAAATAATAATTAGTTTATTATTATATTATTATTTTTCTAAAAAATAAATAAATAATGCTTTAAATGACCATTTAACCCCTAGAAATCAAGTCGACCGTTATCTCTAACGGATTTTGACTAACGGCAAGGGGGCTGCAGCAATTAAGGCAATTAGTTGAATATTATGCCTTTTTGAAGAAACTCATGGTAAGTTAATGCAATTAACCCTTATATGAATCATATTTATTCTTTTTTATTAATTTAAATTACGAATCAATTTAAATTAATTTAACTTGATTTTATTAATAAAAAAGTATAAGAAATATATATATATATATATATATATATATATATATATATATAATCAATTTAAATTAATTTAATTATACACAATAGTATAACTTAAAAGTTAAAACATTTAGAAATTAAAATAAATAGTTCTCAAACTTCAAAATTTTTGAAATTGTTCTATAAATATATTTCATTTTTTGTTCATGCATTGCAAATATATATATATAAAATGGTTTGCACTCTAGAATTCTAACTATATTATCCCTCATATATACGCACACACGTAATGTGGACTTCATTCTTGGAATTTCTCCCGTGCGAGTATATGATCTTCCACGTTTCTTTCTTGAAAACGGCCAAAGCATGGCCATGGACGCCTGGAATTTAGAACTCCACATAATCACATATCCAAATAACAATATCTAGAATCACAAAAATTCAATTTCCACATCTACCCTTTCGGTCCTCTCATACCTTATTTTGAACACATCATTAGAATTTAGAATGGCTGAGAATATTCTCAACCTGCAAACTGTCTTGTATTTTTCAATGGGAAGTGCTTATTCTCTTTCAAGTTTCAAGTGCCCAAACCAATGAAAATGGCTACGGACTACGGGACTAATAAGCAGCTGCGTGAGTCGTGAGAATACTTGTCGGCTTAAAGAGATGCGGTGGTCATGGACCAAATGGTGCCTTGGTGGTGCTTGGTGTGAGTGTGTGACCAAATGGTTGAGTCATTCTTCACTATATATATTCCTAAATGCCGTATATTCAACTTCTATATTTCCACATAAAAAAATTTATAAAAAAGAAAGAGGACAAAAAACATTGAAAAATAACAATTTGAAGAACATCTACCTAATCAGCCCAAGAAATATTACAAATTAAATATGGATCAACCCCAACAGTGCCACAAATTTTAGCTAGATAGCCTCAAAGAGTCAAAGGTACCGGAAATTTCATATCAACAGTACCGGAATTGTAATATATATGTATAAGAAAAATTAATGTAGATTGCATAATACTATTATATATATATATATATTTAAAGAATACTACTATCAACATAACCTGTATATAATATCATATAATGTATGCATACAGATAAAAAGAATAATAATAATAACAAACACAATCACCATTTACATAGCATAAATAAAAAAAGTTGCAGACGATGTGAGGTTGGTCCGGTGATAAACCTTTCATATCTGTACCACAAGGTTGTGAGTTTGAGTCCCCCCTCTCCCTAAAAAACCCCGAATTTATAATGTAATACTTCAAAAAAAAAAAAAAAAGTTGCATTTAATATTTAGTGCTGAGTTTATACCAACTGATATAATAAGCACTGATACTAAACAACCTAAAAATTTAGCCCAAATTTCAACCCAAATGATGTGACAAGTAAGTTGTCATCACCACACACAACATGAGTTCACTTCCTTAATTGGTACAACGCAGCACAATTTACTTACAAAATGTAACCACATATCCTACCTTTAAGTGCAAGTGTGCAACATATACACTTTGTGCTGTGTGTTGTGTGCCAAATAACACAAAAAGACTATTACATAGTCCAACTGCCTGCCATTTCTACATAACAAAACCAGCAGTTAGCATATAATTATATATATATATATATATCCTATATAGTAAGCATATAATTATATTATTATTTGAACAATTTAAAGTTTGAATATATATTCCTATCATTATTTACCTCCTTTTTCATTGATACAAAATTTTAGAAATAATGAAAAGATTGGCATGGCAAATGAAAGGGAGTTGACGATAATGAAAAATCAATTGCTACTTCAATTGCAAATGAAAGGCATGACATTCTTTTATTTGATCATTTTTGTTGTTTTTATTTGCATTAAATTTGGGTTTTTATTATAATCTATACTCATTAAAACCCGAGTTTCAACCTGCTGATTCATATTGAAACCGAATTCATCGAAACCACAAAAAATGCGGAAAAAGTGGAAATCCCTAGCCCCCACAAAAAGAAGATGATCACAAATTAGAATCTCCATTTGTATCTGGTTTGAAAGTAGTTGCGGTAGTATATCAACCAAATTAATTTCTAATTGATCAACCAGATTTGGATTAATCATATATCAACAAGCTAGTTCGTCACAAAATTAAATTACTAAAAGGACATGCTCTTAATTTCTACACTGATTGTAATTACTTTTTATTGGAAGAATTACTCATTAATGTAGCCTAAGTATCATATAAATTTCAGTAAATTTATATAAGTCTTTTATTTGTGTCAAGTAATGATAGGTGCACCTATTTCTGCTGCGCTGTAAGTGGATGACTGGTAGTTGTTCGATATTCAAGCGAAGAGAAAGTCAGTAGTTGATTGTAGTGCTTCAATAACAGTTTGCCTTAGAATTCGTAGTGGCCGCTTGTGTTAGTGATTGCATGAGAATAGCTCACGTTAGTCATTGTGTTAGTGGTTGCATTAGAATAGCTGCCATTTTGTTATTTGTTAGTTTCTTTTTAATTGATATGTACATTTTGTAGCTGGCCTATAAATAGCCAGAGGAGATATTGAATAAAACTCGAATATATACATCAACAAACTTCTCTCTTTCTCAATTATTCTTTCTACCCAAAATTCGTTCTTATCAGTGGTATCAAAGCCATGGATACACATGGGAAATCAAATGCGGAATTCCACAATGAGGTCAACGAGATCCTCACTAGCCACTAATCAAGATTCGACCAAATCCTCACTAAATTACAAACCCTACGCCTACAACAAAAACAACCCACCATAGAAAAAGATAACAACCCTTTTGCTTCCGGTGAGGCTTCCCACAGCCGAAGTAATACCCAAACCAGCTTAACCCCCGACCATACCAATCATCACCACCTCAAACTGACCTTTTCAAAATTCAATGGCGATGATCCGACGGGTTGGGTCTATAAGGCCAAATAATATTTTGACTTTAAAGATGTTTCCGAGCAACATGTTGAGCTTGCATCATTTCACCTTGAAGGTATCGCCCTCCAATGGCACCGGTGGCTTACAAAGTTCAAAGGGCCCTTGTCGTGGGACCAATTTACTAAGGCTCTTTTACTTCATTGTTGGAAATTGATGGAAATTGATCTCGGTTGTGTGCCAATGGTGGGAGGTTGATAGGGACTCGGCTGCATGCCAATGGTGGGAGGTCGATAGGGACTGGTTCCTTTTCGTTGCAGTGTATTGCGTTCTTCGACTAATCTAGCTACCTTGATAGCTTTTGCAAGGGAACGTGGTTGTTTGATCTTGACATCCAGCTGAATCTCATCACATAGACCGGCTATATATGAAATAGCCCACAAGGGCTCAGGTAACCCATCCACACAGTGCGAAAGCTTTTCGAATGCCTCTTGATAAGCGGTTTGCTTGAGTCTAGTGAGTGCCTTAGATGGATCCTCATAATCAGTAGGTCCAAAACGAAGTAGAAGAGCCTTAGTAAATTCGTCCCACGACAAGGGTCTTTCGAACTTTGTAAGCCACCGGTGCCATTGGAGGGTGATACCTTCAAAGTGAAATGATGGAAGCTGGACCTGTTGCTTGGAAACAACATCTTTAAAGTCGAAGTATTGTTCGGCCTTATAGACCCAACCCATCGGATGGTCGCCATTGAATTTTGGAAAGGTCAGTTTGAGGTGGTGATGATTGGTACAGTCGGGGGTTAAGCTGGTTTGGGTATTACTTCCACTGTGTGAAGCCTCACCAGAAGCAAAAGGGTTGGTATCTTTTTCTATGGTGGGTTGTTTTTGTTGTAGGCGTAGGGCTTGTAATTCAATGAGGATTTGGTCGAATATTGATTCGTGGCTAGCAAGGATCTCGTTGACCTCATTGTGAAATTCCGTATTTGATTTCCCACGTGTATCCATGGCTCTGATATCACTGATAAGAAAGAATTTTGGGCAGAAAGAATAATTGAGAAAGAGAGAGAAGTTTGTTGATGTATATATTCGTGTTTTATTCAATATTGCCTCCGGCTATTTATAGGCCAGCTACAAAATGTACATATCAATTAACAAGAAACTAACAAATAACAAAATGGCAGCTATTCTAATGCAACCACTAACACAACGACTAACATATGAGCTATTCTCATGCAATCACTAACACAACCACTACGAATTCTAAGGCAACTGTTATTGAAGCACTACAATCAGCTACTGACTTGCTCTTCACTTGATCAATATCGAACAACTACCATTCACCCACTTACAGCAGAAATAGGTGCACTGGCTCACTGCTCTGTATGATAACAACTGTTCAACCAGTCTCTAAGTATATTAAGTATATATCCAACACAACAGGAATGCAAGTCATTCTATTCAATTCCTGTTGATTGTGGTGCCTTTGGTTGCTCACCAAGAAGTCCTCCACCACCACCACCACTCTCCGCTGCCACCACATCACTTTCCACCACCGGTGCATCATTAGTTTTGACCATACATGACCAACACAGAGAATTAAAAAAGGAAAAGAAAAAAAAAAAAGCAATAATTCTTCATAAAAAATTTCCATTTCATTACTGTTTTAATTTCCATGATTGAATACTCTATGATTGGGACTGTGATATGTCATTACATAAAAAAATTTAACTGAAGGAGTTCGTGGTTTGTTTAATCATGATATCAAATACGGAGAAAGAGTTGCTTCAGGTTTCAGGAATTTTATGTATGAAAAATCATTAGTGCTAATCTCTTGATTTATAAACACAACCTAATAATATTGGCATTTTCTAACAAAATAATGTGAAATTTTAGAATTGTATATCAAGTCTAAGTATTTTCACTCACTGATACAATATAAATTTTTAAACGCGGTAGAATTCAGACTATCTAGATCTACTCATAAATATGTGACCCCACTATTATTCCTTCTTATTTTTTTATTTTTTTTAAACAAACACTTTTCTAACTCACATGACACGTTTGACCAATTGATTAAAGTGATTATAAAGATATTCTAGCTTCATCAAACAATCAAATGTATGCATGTAAAAATCAATATATATATATATTTTTTCCCTATGAATGGTCGTCTTATAAATTTACATGAATTGATTAAACGGACAATACTTTTCTTAGTATTTCTCATACAAATGAGATTTAATTTAGTACCATATTATATTTTTAGGTAATTAGATATTTAATTTGTAACGATTTTTCTATTTAAACAAAATCAAATTGTTGAGAAACAGAGTTTTTACGAAATGGAAGAACTCTGTATAATATTACAAACTTGACTACAACACTCACACACAAGTAAACTTACATTTTAAGATGTGTATTCTATATTGATATCTATTTTAAGATGATAGTTTGTTTATTCTTGAATGCTAATGTTGAAGAAACTTGATTACACTAATGGAAATTATATTTTGATACACCAAAATCATTGCTTTGTTAACGAATTAAATTTGTCACTCATTGAAACAAGACTGGATTGATTGAACACTTCACTTCCTTATTGTCCAAAACGTGTCTACTTAATTAAGAGAGACCAATGCTTATATTAGTTATATACGTACAAATTGTGGAGTTCACTTGCTAGCGATGTGATGTGACAATCTCCCCCTTAAGGCTGCATACCTTCAATAAATAGATGTGTTTTAGGCCATGACGTAGGATGTTTGCGTAAAACCTATAATTCAAAGTAAATCCTTAAAGATGAAGAAAGCGCGCGTGAAACCTAAAGCGAACAATATCTATTCAGTGGTTTGGACCGTTACACTATTATCTTGGGAATGTCTAATTCTAATTGTAAAGACCTACACCGCCATAAAAATATAAAATGATATTGATGTCTTCTGATTCAAATGTGACCTTGTAGGATTCGAGTCACAGACCTAGGAGTCATGTATACCTAAATCCTAAACTCGTCCATCTACCAACTGAGCTACGCCCCTGTAATTGGCAATATGGTCCTACTATTATTGGTCTTGCCTAGTGCATATGGTTGCCCCATCTCCCACGCCAATGAGCAGGTTTAAATCCCCAAACAATATCTTCAAACCTCTATGACACGTTTATAAAATTAGTAGCTATATATGCATGCATGATCTAACCATCAATTACATGCATGCATGTAATTGTCTTCTCAGAAATTGACGTACATGAATTGATGAAGTGATCACTATAGCATGAGTTTGACCTAAACATTTTTGGTCAATAAACTAAGCCTACTTACTATATCTGTTCATGGCATCACTGCTGCTGTTAATGGTAGATACATGATCTTCAGTCTATAATCAGCTATTTCCTTCATCAGCCTTCTTGGGTTATACAAAAATGGCACGCCATCCCGTGGTTTTAGCAGAAAGGCAATTTATACCATCCGCCTGTCGGCCCATCAATATTTCTATTAACAAAACTCCGAAGACATAAACATCACTTTTCGTATTTATATGACCTACCAGAATTGACCACCAGTAATTGTTACCATAAATTAATCATAAACATTTGGTATAAAAACAACATTTTTGTGGTAAATGAGGCTCTCTCAAATTGGCAATTTTTTCCACAAAAAAAAAAAAAAAAAAAAACTGCTGGAGAACAGTGTATTACCGGTCGCGTAATATTCAGGAGTTACGCCAACATGTGGGCTCGAACGTCCTTCAATACTAACACAATATCCTTCAGGCCAACATGGATACTTGGCCAACCCAAAATCAGAAAGCTTGGCATTGTACGATTGCACGAAAACGAAATTCGAAACACAAACAACATGGTTAAACACATCGGGAATTAGTACTACTCGATCGTTAATTGACAATTAATTGATAATCATGTGTATATAATCAAATAATCAAAAAGGGAAGAATTTGAAATCTAATTAATTAATTAATTAATTAATTAATTACCCCATCCAATAAAATCTTAGAGGTGTTGAAATTCCGGTACATGGCACTCTTCTTCTCCGAGGAGTGCAAAAAAGTGAGGCTTTTAGCTGCATCAATAGCTATTCTAAGGTGTACGTGCCATGGAAGTGGTTTTCTATCCCCTGCAACAACAAAAATCATATATATATATATATATATATATATATAAATTCATCACAGAGAAAATAAAATTGATCAGAAATCCAGTCAACTTAGGGGCTTCATTGAATCAACTCATTAAGCATTTAAATTAAGTGATTTAATGTCGTTTAATTTTTAACTTAAATCTTAAATTAAGTGCAAATGTCCTACACACAAGTACTTGATGCATAGGAACAGAGCAACATGATATATTGACCAGGTAAAATCAATTCATGTAAATCAACACGAAAATCGCAAACAAAGATGAACCCAGGAAAAGAGAGAGAGAGAGAGTAGTACCTGTTAAAGACGCAGGTCTAAGAGACACGACTAACCGAGAAGCTTTGCCAGTGATATGTCAATGGTGGCAATCGGCAGCGACTGGCAGAGCAGAAGTGAAAGAGGGATCAGGATCAAACGAGACAGAGAAAGAGCGTGAAAAGTGGTTCACTATTATTACTCTGTTTCCAAGTCTGGCTTTTGTAGGAAAAAAAAAAAAGGAGAAGACAAATTGGTGTTTGAAATGCTAAATCCCCATGACAGGTTTGGCAATATTTTTGCAGGTAAAAAAGGAGAAAAAAAGTGGTTGTTAGCTTGACCGGTTGACCCTAATGAGAAGACAAATTGGTCTTTGAAATGTTAACCCAATACAAGTTTGACAAATAAGTTGACAAATGAGTAATCTCCATAGTTGTCTAAGAGAGAATCTCATTTGACTCAAGTCAATTATTGCCATGTCAATTCTTCACAAATGAGATTTGAGAAAGTTGTGTTATTGGAGTTTGTAATTTTAAAAAGTTATAAGGGCAGTATTGTCTTCTTAACAGGTAAAATGGGTTAGACACTAATTTAAAAAATATATATATATACGATTTTTCTATTATCAGTTCGAACTGACAAAAATTATATCAGTTCCTTATATGTGGGCCACTGGATTTAAATACTTTGACTGACAAGTGCATACAACCAAGTCAAAGTATTTAAATCCAGTGGCCCACATACAAAGAACTGATATAACTTTTGTTAGTTCGAACTGATAATAGAATTTATGTATATATATAATTATATATATATATATATATTCAGTCTTTCTATTATCAGTTCGAACTGATATACAATATATCAGTTCCTTGTATGTGGGTCATTGGATTTAAAAAATACTTTGACAAATGCATGCAGTCAAGTCAAAATATTTAAATTAAATGGCCAACATGCAAAGAACTGATATATCTTTTATCAGTTCAAACCGATAATAGAAAAATTGTATATATATTTATATATATCATATTTGGGTTATATTTTAACTTCACCCTAATAATACCCTATCAAATAGGTTAGTTCTTAATAAAACTATTAGCCTATGTTTTTTTTTTTTTTTGGTAATTCCACGAGGTAACCCTCACTCTGATTGGCAACCGATCATTAACGAGTGAGACTAATCCCCGCTCGGCCCGGGAGGCATGGGACAAGGCCTAGCCAAGTGTTGCTCTAGAGCTGGCTTGAACTCGGGCAATGCCCGAACGATTCGACCGTCGTGGGGGCGCTTTGCCACTACGCCACAACCAACTTGGTTAGCCTATGTTTGACTGTATTGTATTAACCAATTAAAATGTATTTAGGGATGGCAAAATTCCCCACGGGAACGGGGACCCGCACTTTTGGGGTGGGGATGGGTTTCAATTTGGTGGGGATGGGGCGGGGATGGGGATAGATAGTCTAACCCGCAATAAGTATGGGGCGGGGATGGGTTTTATACTCCCTACCCCGCCCTACCCCGCTTAAAATAATACTTAGTTAAACTACGTAGTTTCAAAGAAAATAAATATATTTAAAAAATAAATAAATATATATATATACATTAACCCTAATTTTACATCTCTTCACCGTTGATTAACATAAAGTGACAAAACAAAATACTATTAAAAAAACCCTAGGCGCTAACTTCAACTCTAAGTCTCTAATTATCAAACAACTCGAAGTTCACCGTTCAAGCTTTAACCTCAAACATAAGAGGACATACAGTAAGTTTCTTTCTCAAATAACTTTTAAAATTTAAAGTTTAATAACAACGTTTTTTTTTTTTCAAGTTTATTACTTTAATAATTCTCAACTCTTGAATTAAATTTAATTCAGTTTGTTTATCACTACTTCAAGTAGACACAAATATGTCTACATATGCACTAGAAAGAGATAATTGTGTAAACATACAAGAACAACATGGGGTGGAAACAAACTAAAGATGAGAGAACTAGAGAAATAAATGCAACTATTAGATGATTAGCGTTACGATTTTTAAATATTTTGACTTTATACTTTATGTTTATGTTTGAAAATGATTGAATTTACTTGTAAAAATTATGTTTATGAGATATTTTTTAATAGTTTCTTGGAATTATTTACTACTTTATATATCATATCATATTCAATGGATATATATTTATTATTTAAATAATAATAATAATAAAATTATAAATGTGGTAAATGGGTGGGTATGGGGAAAGCACTCCCCGTTGTACCCCGCCCCGCCCCAACCCGCTCCATCTATGGTGGGGTTTTATGAGGGGATGGGTTTTCAAAAAATAAATGGGGTGGGATGCGGGGAAGGCCACCCGCCCCAAATCTGCCCCATTGCCATCCCTAAATGTATTAAAATAATACTAATACAATACAGTGTTTGGTGCTTACACTACAAGAAAATCCTTCATAGATGACAGTTATTTTATGATAGTTTTAGAAAACTGTCATAAATTATAAGTTTTTTTTTTTTCTTGACAGTTAAAAACTGTCAAGAAATGTTTATAATTTTTTTTTTTTAATTTTCATTATTTAATATTTAATTATAATATTTAATTAAATAATATTTTTTATATTTATAATAACCACCTCCCTCACCGCCGGACCATTGCCCGCTTCCGCCGCCGACGTCCAGCCACCCACCGCCATTCCATCCAAAAACCAATAGAATGCCTATTCCATTCCAAACTAAAAATTATATTCCATAAATACCCTCATATGTGATCACGCTACAAATGTTCACATTTAATACTCCATTTTCCTTTCTTTTGTACTTGTTTTTCGGGTAAAACCGGGTATTTAATGGAATAAATAAGCGTTTCAGGTAATTAGGGAAGTTTAGGGGCATTGTTGTCATTTTGGACATATCAGGGGCAAAGGTGCAAGATTCGGGCTTATATTGAAGATTCTGTGAATAAGTAGAAGATTATGGGTACTGGTTGTAATTTGCCAGACAAAGTCAGCATCAACGCCACGTCACCTATATCAGACGACGTCGTTTTGCCTCCGCTGCATCACGCCTGATGTCAGCATGACGTCGGTCGTCCCTAACCTCCAGCCGGGTTGACCCGTTTGCCCGGTAGACCCGACCTGAACCGACCCGATGTGACCCGGCTCATACCCAGTCGTTTTTAGGCCCGTTTTGGACGTTTTTTCCTGCCCAAATCTGCCCAGATCGACAGCCAAGCTTACCCCGGTCACGATGGACTCACCTTCAAGCCTCCATGCAAACATTTTCCATGTCCTCCAAGTCCACCAACTTCCATGACCAAGCAAGCTCGCGAGCTCACTTCCAGCGGGTTCTTTCACGCCCAAACACATCCAAACTTGCTAGAAGACCGCAGTTTCATGCTGCAGGAAATAAGCCGCAATCCAGAAGGAAGAACTCGCGGCCAACTTCCATTTTCCACCGCGAGTTCCGCCGGTGGGAACAAACCCGCGAGCCTGGTGGATTGAACCCGTGAACTCGACCGACTCAAGCCATTTTCACGCCCAAAACACTCCCCTCTATAAATATACAACTTTCCCTAACCCTAAACACTATCCCTAATATCCAAAATAGTCTTAAATTAGCTTAGAAATAGTTTAGAGTAGCCTAGAATAAACTACCACTTCTCCTTAGCTAGTAAGTAAGCTTTGGTTGCATGTTGATGGCAAGCTTTGGAAAGCAAGAGGAACTTGATTAGTTGTGAAGACTTCTCCAAGATATTGGGTTGTCTCCTTTTCTCTCTTAATTCCTTAGTTTGTTATTATATGTGTAACTAAATATTGATGTTGAGATTTGGTGTATTTGTAATATTATCTATGATATTTGTTGATTGTCTATGTTGAGTTTCAATTTATGTATGTGTTGATTTAATTAACAAATTGATTAACATGTAATACAATTTAGATCATACATGAATGATTATTGATGTATGGGTCTTTATTCAAGGTTTTAGACTATCCTAGGCGCTTAATAGAAATCAACTAATTGATTGGGTGATTGCACTTATATGCCAATATCCCAACATCCCATCTCTCATTACCACTCTTGCAAGACCATTGCATTAGATGGTAATTAGTTTAGTTAGCTAGTTTAATTTAGATAAATTGCCATCTCAGTATAATCTTAATTTAATTGCTTGCTTGTGACCATCCTCCACCATTTACTTTTCTTGCATGTGAATATGTTGTAATTAGTATATATAATATATGAGACTAGAACCAATAAAGGGTACCGTACCTCCCTATGGAACGAACCGTACTTATTGCTACGCGATCGTAACGATCCGTGCACTTGCGTATAAACTCGCATGTCCTACCATTTACCGACAGTTTAAAGACTTGTTGCGTTCATGTGCGCTGATCAATATGCCCCAACTCCATTCCAAAAATACCCTCCTTTCCAAAACTGTCAAGAAAGACAATTTTTATATAATAATATATATATATTATATATTATATATTATATATTATATATATTATTATATATATTATTATATATAGTGTATAATATATATATATATATATATATATATATATATATATATATATATTATAAATTATATATATTATTATATGTATTATATATAATATATATATTATTATATGTATTATATATAATATATATATATATATATATATGTATTATATATAATATATATATATGTGTTTTATATGATATATTATGAATGTTTTATAATTAGGGGTATTTTGGTAAAAATACAGTTAACTCAATTCCATTCCGTTGTTAAACAATATATATAATAATATATTTATATAATATAAACATATAATATATATTATTTAATATAATAATATAATATAATATATATTATATATTATATAAAATATTATAAATATATATTATTTAATAAATATATAAAATATATAATATATATTATTTAATATAATAATATATATTATATTATAAAACATTCATAATATATAATTTTTTATTTATCTTTAATAATTTTTTTAAATTTTTACTTCCTATTTTTAACACCAAACAAAATCCAGATATAGATTTATTTTATAGTAAGATATCAGTTTTTGGATAAACTAATATTGGATAAGTAAAATTTTAAATTTAATAAATTTACTTTTAAATCATTTACTTTTAAAAAATTCGAAACAAATAATTTTTAAAAAAAATGTTTATTTATTTTGCACCCTCTTATTTCATACTAAGAGACACATTAATAATCCAATTATCCATATAAATTAGTAATCTGAGTCTTACATTTGTTCATTAAATTACAAGATGCATATTGAGAAATATCTCTCATGTAGCGAGAGTTGTATTCCAAATCATTCTTATTACAACTGATGTCACGAGTCTTCTATAGACTATGTTTGGTTGGATGGAATGGAAAGAAAGTCATTACATTCGTTTGGTTTGTTAAAATGTAATGAAATGGTGATTCCATTGGAATGGGGATTCCACCATTTTGGTCGAATGGGCATTCCATCCAAAAACCAATGGAAAGTCATTCAATTCCAAACTAAAATTTATATTCCATAAATACCCTCATATGCCCTAACTCCATTACAAAAATACCCTCAGCTTCTTTCCAAAAATAATATATTATTATTATATATTATTACATTAATGATATATAAATATATATTTTATATATATGTACTATATATTATATTATTATATATATTTATATTTATATATATAAATATATATTTTATATATATGTACTATATATTATATTATTATATATATTTATATTTATATATATATATGTTATATTATATAATATATATATTATTATATATAATATATATGTATTATATATTATATATTATTATATTAACTAATATATAATTATATATATATATAATATACTTTTATATTTTATTATTATTATCCATAATATATCATGTTATTATACATTCATAATTAGGGGTATTTTGGTCAAAATACAGTTAACTTCATTTCATTCCGTTGTTAACCAAACAAAATAATACTGATTCAGAGACTAATTCTAAAGTTCCAACTAAACAAAAAACTTAGTTTTCCTTTCCTTTGTATTTTCATTATCATTTCCATTACCATTTCACCATGTAACCAAACGTTACTATAGATTATTGACCAATAACTCGACTATATATGTTTTAAAAAATATAATTTTATTGAAAGTTTTAATAAATATTTTTAAATATATGTCTGTCGTAGAAATTAGAATTTTGATTAGTTGAATAAATTTAAATTTATCTAATTAGTTGAATAAATTTAAATTTATCTAACAAGGTTTTTTTTTTAATTTCTAACGACTCATATAATTTATATATATATATATATATATATATATATTGTTCAATTGTTAACACATTAAAGGTTGTAGTCAAGTGGTAAAGACTTACAACCATTGACCTCAAGTTCAACTCCCAATAATGACAATTTATTATCAAAGGTGGCAGTCCGGTTGGGTGGGGTCCGGCCCTGGTGGCCGGACGGTCGGTTTGTGTATAAATATAAAAAAAAAAATTAAAAATATTATTCTTAACGTTTTTTAAACTGAGGTATTGTTTTCTTGTAGTGCGTATTATATTATTTTAGGGGCTCATTTGGCACACTGTATTGGATTGTATTGGACTGTATTAAGTTATTCATATATGTTTTATTGTATTTTATTATATTATAAAAGTATAATATTTTTTATAAAATAGTTAATAATTAATTTTAAATATCATTACCATGAATAAATCAATAAATATTTATTTTAATTACAACAAAAAATTTAAATAAATGATATTTTGATAAATAAAATAAATATTTCCAATATAATTTTGAAATTATAAAAAAAAAATATTAACAACACAACATATTTCATCAATATTCCATATCTGTTGAAATAAAAAGAGAAAAGAAAAATGTTTTTTCTAATACAATACAATACAATCTAATACCACCAAATATCATGTACTAGCTAATACGGTGTTGACTGTATTAGACAATTAAAACGTACAAAAATAATATAGTGTTTGACAATTTAGAGCTCGTTTGGTACACCATATTTGATTGTGTTATACTAGATTTGATTGTATTGCATTGGACTGTATTATTATTAATACAAACTTGTATTTTGTGGTGCACCTTATTATGTCGTATTAAGTTATTCCTATATGATTTTATTGTATTTTATTATATTATAAAATATAATATTTTAAAAAAATGTTAATAATTAATTTTAAATATTCTTACCATGACTAAATCAATATTTTAATTAAAACAAAAAATTTAAATAAATAATATCTTTATAAATAAAATAAACATTTCCTATATAATTTTGAAATTATAAAAAAAAAAAAAAAAAAATTAACAACATCACACATGTTTCATCTCAATGGACAAGGATTCTCTCCTTACCTCACCTCACCTCATCCTCACCTTACTTAATCTTATGACATATAAGCATTGCAATGAATGAATGGTTAAGATGTGATTGATATTTTATTAACAACCAATCACATGTTTTAAAAAAGTGATGATGAGGTGAGGTAAGGAGAGGATCATTGTCCCATGTACTAGCTAATACGGTGTTTACTGTATTAGTCAATTAAAATGTACTAAAATAATACAATACATTGTACATTGTACAATACAATACATATATGGTAACAAACATGACCTCATAATATGTTGTATTAGATTGTATTGTATTAGAAAAATTCTCTAACTTTATTGACTTTTCAACAAATATTAACACTCTCTTTCTTCTCAAAAACTATCTGTCTCTCATAAGCTCCGGTAAACAAAAACCCTAACTTCTAGCAAATCTGATCTGCATTACTCATCAAGAAACTTTAAGTATCTCTAAATTAGGTTTGTTTCCTTACTCTAAAATAATTTTTCTATTTAAAAAAAAAAAAAAAAAAAAAAAAAAAAAAAAAAAACTCTTTTAATTGGAAACAATAATTTAGAGGGAAAAAAAAAACTCATTTTTGGTCTTTTTTTTTCCGGCTTATTTCTCTTTACCCTTTTCTTAAAAAATAAAAAAATCTACAACAAACATACATAAAAATCTCATCTAAATTCAGTAAAAAAAAAAACAAAGAATCAAAATCAAAAACCATTTTGGTCACTTTTTTTTTTTTTTTTTTCAGGCTTATTTCTCTTCGCCTTTTTAAATCTACAACAAAGACACACAAAAATATCATCCAAATTCATGTGTTTAAAAAAAACAAATAAAAACAAAAACCTATATCTTTGTTTAAATTTCTATTCAAAGAAAGATAGATATAAGAAGAGAATTTGGAGTTAAATTTGCAGTTATTTCTTTTATTTTTATTTAATAAATATATAATCTTATCAAAATGGTTGACTTTTGACGCAGAACTGTGAGCACTATATGGCATTACCATGGGGACTATTTTATGGAGAGAGTTGTTGACCCAATAATTGATATTAATGCTCTTCGAGTTATTGTTGTGTCATCAACATTTAGTGTCTCACCGGGAAACAATCCTCATGTTACTTTGATGATGCTTCGAAGATAATTGATTGTTCTGTATTAAGTTTTGTGTTATGAGTATGCTTGTTTAAGTAATTTTAAAATTTGTTCTTCTGGTTTATTGGATAGATATGTTGGGTTGAAAATGATTAGAGGGCAGGAGATATACAAAACAATAAGAAAAAAAAATAATGGAAGATTGTTGTTCATGAAGTGTTGAATCTTAAATTATTTGAAGGAAAAAAAAAGAGTGAAATGAAGATTTTTTTTTTTTTTAAATAACTCCAATTTCAGTATTAATTTTTTTTTTTAAAGGAGATAATTTTGAAAAACAATTATTATTATTTTTAATTTAGGTTTTTATGATGAGGTGTTTTTAAAAAAAGGAGTGTAAAGGTAAAAAGGATAATTTTGGAAAAAATGGAGTGTCTATAGATTTTTTTTATTTTTTTTTAATTTAAGCTTTTAGAAAGAATTGTGTTTAGGAAAGGTGTGTGAAAAGAAAAAAAATATATAGATTATAAGAAAAAACTCTCTTCATAAAATAAAAATGAATTATAAAATGATGTGTCTACCATTTTTCTATTATACACAATACAGGTTTTTCGTTATAAATTTAAAAGTAAACTAAGCACATTATTGTTTTTCACCTACACAACAAAAAAAATTGGAGCTATAATTTCCAAAACCAAGCCACTTTTTATATATAGTCAATAAAAATTATTTGCAACTTCTATAATTAAATACGTATATGTGTGAGATATTGATTTTTTTTTTCTTTTTTTTTGTCCTACGTTTTATTTCGGTGGTTAGATGCACGATTAAAGAGAGAGAGAGAGGGGAGAGTTTGGTAATTAAATGCACGTTTGACCGAGGTCATAAAAAAACTTTGAAGTGAGGGATTCTGAATCTATACGATGTCGTTTATTGACCGGAGAGAGAGAAAAAATAAAACAAACTAATCCTAGTTATTCATCTGTTTGGGTGCCACATGTCACCAAATAAGCATCAGTAGAACTCTGTAGAAGGGATGAGATTCTGATCCAATAATAATAAGAAGAAGGGTGAAAATGGAAACTAGCCATAAATTATGGAGGATTATTATTTTTAGCCAACATTAGTGTTTTGATTGTTTTTGTCAAACAATCCACTAAACATCCAAAATTGCCCCTCATTTTTCCATTTTACATTAAAAAAAATTTTGTTTTCTTTTTATCTGAATACAGTGTCTTCTCTCTCCTCCTTATTCCAGAAAAACAACTCCACACCACCATTTGTTACTATCTCTGCTCTCTCATCGTTTTGTGAAAACCACGACTCCACAATTTTTTTGTTACTTTCATTCCCTTCAATCTGGTGTGTCCACCATTTCCTGTCTTCGTTCTCTCTCTCTCTCTCTCTCTCTCTCTCTCTCTCTCTTTAATTTTCTGTGTTCGTTCTCTGTTTGGGCTTCGTTTTTTGCGGATTCGACGTCGTTTTTCATGGATTTGGACATCGTATTTCACGGATTTGGCTTCGTATTTCATGATGAATCGAGATGATCCAGGTCCTTCTTTCGATGGTATGTATTTGAAACCCTAATTTAATTTGTTCCATGGTTTTAGGTTGAAGAATATTGGTTGCAGTGGTGTGTTTAATTTTTGATTGCCTGGTGTGTTTTTTTTTTTTTTTTGCCTGATGTGTTTGATTCATCATACCCGGTGTGTTTAGTCGTTTTTGCCTGGTGTGTTTAGTCGTTTTTGCCTGGTGTGTTTAATTCCTTTGTGCATGATGTGTTTAATTCTTTTTTTTTCTGGTGTGTTTAGTCGTTTTTGCCTTGTGTGTTTAGTCGTTTTTGCCTGGTGTGTTTAATTCCTTTGTGCCTGGTGTGTTTAGTTCATTATCCCTGGTGTGTTTAATTCCTTTGTGGCTGGTGTGTTTAATTCGTTATGCCTAGTGTGTTTAGTCGTTTTTTCTTGGTATGTTTAGTTCGTTTTTTCCTGGTGTGTTTAATTTCTTTTTGCCTAGTGTGTTTAATTCTTTTTTGCCTGGTGTGTTTAATTCTTTTTGCCCTGGTGTGTTTAGTTGGTATGCCATGGTGTGTTTAATAGTTTAGCCATAGTGTGTTTAATTATTTTTCCTTGGTTTGTTTAATTGGTTTGCCCCTGCTGTGTTTAATGTGAGTGGTTTAACAAATTGAATTCTAAATATGACATTTTTATTGGATGAAATGCAGGAAAGGACCCAACGAAATTGGTAATCACTTATGGTGGCAAATGGGTGGGGAACTTTTACGAGGGTGGTGAAACAGAGTTTCTCAAAGTTCATAGGAATTTGACGTATAATGAGTTGTTGAGAGTGGTACAAGGCGTTGCGAATGTTGATTTAAAAAGGTTTACCATTGAGTTAAGAACTTTGGTTGATACCTCACAACATGAGGCAATGATAAAAATAAAAATATAAAAACCGCTAAGTTCAAAAAAAAAAAAAAAAAAGTTCCAAAACATATCAGAAAAATAAAAACCCACTTAACATACTAATAAGTTGTCAACATAATCCATAAATATGAGTTTAATTGACTTCCTCCATCTTGCTGCCCTCTGCATCATCATCAACGGCATCCTCTAGTGGTGGCATGTCGGCATCGGCTTTGACTGCATCGTCCTCAATGCTCAGACCGAGTTTCAGCATCCTGTGAATTCTGTTGCCGAAGGTGTTTGGGTCGTCCAGGCTGAAGTCGGAAGTGAGAAGGGCAGTCTCAAAGAGCAGGAGGACGAAGTCCTTGATAGACTTGTCGTTCTTGTCTGCATCAGCACATCGATAAATTAAACACACCACACTGCTATTCAACAATTAAACACATCAGGCAAAAAGGAATTAAACACACCAGACAAAAACAATTAAACACACCAGGCAATAAACAAGTAAACACACCGGGCAAAAACAATTAAACACACCAGGCAATTAAACAATTAAACACACCGGGCAATTAAACAATTAAACACACCAGGCATAAAGAATTAAACACACCAGGTATAATGAACTAAACACACCAGGCAAAAATGACTAAACACACCAGGCGAAAATGAATTAAACACACTATGTAAAAACGACTAAACACACCAAG
This sequence comes from Acer yangbiense, assembly GCA_008009225.1. Taxonomy (NCBI): domain Eukaryota; kingdom Viridiplantae; phylum Streptophyta; class Magnoliopsida; order Sapindales; family Sapindaceae; genus Acer; species Acer yangbiense. The sequence goes on from CM017769.1 coordinate 1,006,113, forward strand.
CAAAAATGACTAAACACATCAGGCTTGATGAATTAAACACACTAGGAAAAAAAGACTAAACACACCAGGAATGATAAATTAAACACACCAAGAAAAAAACGACTAAACACACCAGGCGAGAATGAATTAAACACACCAGGCAAAACGACTAAACACACCACACAAAAAGAACTAAACACACCAGGAAAGTCAGATTAAACACACTAGGAAAAATGACTACACACACTAGGCAAGTCAGATTAAACACACCAGGCAAAAAATAATTAAACACACCAGGCCAAAAATAATTAAACACACCAGGCACGGGAGGTCACTACCAAGTTGGCTGGTATGGTGGCGACCACTTAGGTAGCAAAGATCTCTGCCTCTTTTACACACATTAAACACACCAAGCATAAACAATTAAACACACCAGGCAATTACACAATTAAACACACCAGACAAAAACAATTAAACACACCAGGCAATTAAACAATTAAACACACCAGAACCCTAAAAACCCAAAACATTTCGCAAGTTAATTACAGAAGCACCCAACAAAACACACCAGAAGGCACCAGAAGGACACACCAGAACACACCAGAGGAACACACCAAATTATATTATTTCTAGACATGCTGGATTTATTTCGAAAACTAGACTTCAAGTTCACTACTTCACTTAATATGTTCTATTGATCAATTTACTCATGCTCCAAGAGAGCTTAAAAGATCATACTACAGAAGTACACTAGAACCTAATGTGCACATACATATTCTGCATTGTTTGTATCAGACTCACTCATTTCCATAATTGAATGACATCGCCTAAAAAACCCTGAGGCAGCATGAATGCTTTGTCAACCTAACTCAACCTGCAATCAACACTTCCAAAACAACAAAACTTCAAAAACAGACCACAAGCCGTACAAAATTCAAAAGTCAATGAATAACAACGTAACCAAACAAAATGGAATAAAATGAAATGAGGGATAAATATACAACGAAAACTCTTACATTGCTAGACTGGCCACTGCTAGAACTAGTTACTCTTGATGCTGCATTACTACAGAAATTCTCCCGTGTAATGCTCGGTCCATAAACATTTACAGAAAATCTCTTTGTAACGATCCTTTTTTCCATAAAAAATAACTTATATTACACAAACACAAAAATTGTGATTCACTAACTTGATAATAAGGAATTGTTTTCTTGATAAATGATAATAACAACAACCACCAACCCAACAAGCAACAGCAACACAACACCCAACAAGCAACAGGAAACAGAACACAAACCACCACCAACACCCCACACAAACCACTCCAAAAAACGACTCCCTCCCTCACAGTGCCCTTCCAGTAGAGTAAACCAAACCTCAAAACTCACTCCACTCTACATCTTCGCCATCCAAATCCACACCTCTCTTCACAAAACATCTAAATTAATCCGATTTTCAACAAAAATCTTTTTTTAAAAAACATCTAAATTGACAATAACAAAATGCAACATTACTATCCGAAATTCCCATATTATACGCTCATTCCTCAGAAAAACAAAACAATTATAAACCCTATTCAAATTCAATAATCCAAAAAATTTGAGATTAATTAACAAATTAAACATATATATATATTTCAAAGAAGTCAAAACCTGTCCAGCAACTTCTTCTCCCCCAAAAAGGCTCGCCGTCGCTCGTTCTCTCTCTGCTGTCGCTGTCGCTTGTTCGTTCTCCACTGTCACTCGTTCGGTACTCGCCGTGGCTCCCCCAGAAATGGTCACCGTCGGTAGGTCGATCTCCGTCGTCGCTCCCCCAGAAAGGCTTGCCGTCGCTCGTTCTTTCTCCGCCGTCTGCATCGATTTCCTCTTCTGCTGTTGGTCGATTTCCTCTCGTTTTGGTCGATTTCTTCAGCAAACCGGGGATCGATTTCCTCTCCTTGATTTTCTTCAACAAGCCGCCGGTCGATTTCCTCTTCTACTGCTGGTCGATTTCCTCTCCTTGTTTAGTCGTTGATTTTCTTTGATTTCAAAATCCCAATTTTCACTCTTCTTTCGTTTGAAAACTGAACACAACTGTTCTCTCTCCTCTCTCCTCTCTCCTCTCTCCTTTTGTTTTTTAATCGTTTTTGAATTCCTTTTTACTGAAGGGTGTTTTTGTCCAAAAAGTGGATTCTTTGACAAATACAATCAAAACACTAATTTGGGCTAAAAACAATCAAAGCTCTTAATTTATGGTTAAAAAGGCCTATTTCCTCATAAGAAGAAATTGTATTATGAAATTAGTACAAAAATCCCCAAGGGGTGGTGCCATTGGTCATTGAGGCAAGCCGTAGACTTGGATGCTCTGGGTTCGATCCTTGGCAACCATATTTCTCTTGGGGCCACTAGAGGTTTGCCCGGCTGTTAACTTCAGGGCCTTGTGGGATTAGTAGAGGTGCGCGTAAACTGGCTCGGACACCCACGGATACCAAAAAAAAAAAAATAGTACACAATCATATATATATATATATATATATATATATATATATATATATATATATATATATATATATATATATATATAAAGTAAGGATGAAAAAGAGAAAGAAAAGAAAAGAAAAAAAGAAATGTAGTATCAAATAATAAATAATTTTATAAATTTGTAACATCTTCGATTTTTGTGTCATCACAAATAATGAATATAAGAGTAATGTAGGCTTTTCAAAAAAAATTCTCAAATACATTCCCAGATAATTTGGCATATAACATCATATAAATTATGAGATTATATGGTAACTGATTTGATATTAACAACTTAAATGTCATATCATTTGAAAAAAAAAAAAAATTAGAAAGCCTAGCATTACTCCAAATGTAAATATTATCTGGCTACGTTGAACGTTGGTTTTATAATTTCATTTTAAAATTGATATTTATAACCATAAATATGAAATATAAGTATAGATATAATCACATGCTCTGCTTGTGCCACCAAACCTTTTTTTTTTTTTTTTTTTTTTTTTTTAAGCTATTTCTATTTTGTTTAGCATATGCCACCAAAATCTAGTTAAAAAATTAAAATAAAATAAAAAATTGTTGTAAATGTATCAAAATAAATAATGAATAAAATGAGATAAGATAAATAAGAGATGAAGTAAATAAAGAAGAAATTGAGATGAGAGACAAGGGAGACAGAGATACACGAGAGAAAGAGAGAGAGCACAATTTGCTTTTTTATTGATTTCATGTATCTTATTTCTCTTATCTCGTTTTATTCAGTATTTATTTTGATACATTTACAACACGTTATCAGCACGATGCTGTTATTTTCAGAGCCTGAAGCCTCTGAATTTATTATCACTAGAACCTGAAGTTCCTAGATTTATTTCCAGAACCTGAAGTTCTGAATTTATTATTACTAAAGCCTGAAGCTTATGAATTTATTACCACTGGAACATGAAATTCCCAGATCTATTAACAGAACCTGAAGTTCTGAATTTATTATTACTAGAACCTGAAGTTTCTAGACCTTTATTTATTAATACCAGGACATGCAGTTTTGAATTTACTTTCCTGTAATTTATTTTTATGCAATTTACTTTCTCGTATTTTATTTACTTTTATGTAATTTATTTTCTTGCATTTATTTATTTATACGCTGTTATGAGATTGGCTAGGCCAACCTATCAGAACCTGCAGTTCTGAATTTATTTATTATGTACTTTATTTATCTGTATTTATTTATTTATCCGTAATTTATGAGATTGTCTAGATTTACTTTTTTCGCATTTATTATTACGCATTTTATTTTGCAATTTTTATTTAAACAGTTTGGTCACCCATCCAGAACCTAAAGTTTATGGATTTATTTATCATTACCGGAATCTGAAGCTTCTAGATTTATCTACTTACAAATATTCCTTTATATATCTGAAGGTTTAAATTCCTTGGATTTCTGTCGGACTAGAAGTTCTGACTCCGATTGTGATTTTCGGATAACCAGAAGTTGTAATAATGCCAAAGCTTGCAAGTCTAAAATTTGCTGCACTAGAAGTGTCAGGAGAAAATTACATGTCATGGGTTATTGATACAAAATTACTCCTGAAATCAGAAGGATTGTATTATACTATTGAAAATTGGGCTGATGCATCTGAACAGGACAAATCTACAGCCATGGTTATTATCCGCCACCACTTACATGAAGATCTAAAAACTCAGTACCTAACTGTCACGGAACCAGATGTTCTTTGGCAGGAACTGAAAGATCGATTTGATAACCAACCTGATGTTGCGTTACCAAATGCTAGATATCAGTGGCAACATCTACGCTTCCAAGATTTTAAATCAGTTTCTGAGTATAATTCTGCCTTATTCAAAATCACTACACAGCTGAAATTGTGTGGTCAGGATGTGACAGAAAATGATATGTTGTAAAAAAACTGATACCCACCAAAATTAATAAAGGCAATACACTTTTATCTCCTCCTCCACTCTCTCGTTTCTTTCTCATGCTTTTCTATTTCTTATTGATTTATTTATTTGTTATATAATTAATCATTTATTTGTTCTTTAATTAAATACTCATTATCATTTATATTATCTATTGTTTCTATTTAAATTACAACAAAAATAAAATTATATACAACTTATCTTTTATATCGGTAGTTGATCCAACTGAATACAAAAGCTTTGAAGTATCACAGACCCCTAAACTCCTAAATCTTGATAGCTTCTTGTTCTCGTCCAATCGTGTGGGTGAATTCAGAGTGGAAAGACTCAGAGTTGTTGAATTTGCATTCAAAGAAGTGAATAAATGTAACATAAACCATGTGAAGCATTACGAAGCCAAATGATAATGAGAGCTGAGTGAGAAAGTTTGATTCAATATAGTTGGAGCATTTGAAGCAAAAAGTATGTGGCCCCACCCGATTTTATCGGTTTTTTTTATGTTATGACTTATGTAGTTATGTAAGACCCAAAAATTGTTTTTATTATTAGAGTGACGATATTTATACCCCTTTAAAACTGTATATACACCCCAGATTAATATTTTTTAAAAAATTCCAACACTACCCTTAAATGAAACTATTAAAATAATAATTAATGCACCTTAGATATCAAATAGATGCAATAATTGATATTTTGAACATATATAATTTATTTTTGAACTTGGCTAAAAGTCTGCAACTATCATGTTTATGGCTGGAATCTGATGTAGGTCGGTAATGTCGACGTGGAGATTAATAGTTCTAAGTCTTTATTGAATAATTCTGGTGTTGTAAGTTGTAACCAATGATGTAAGGACTTGGGAGTTGCTAATTTTGTGTTTGCATGGCTCAATCTCTTGTTTCCTTAAGAGAAAAAGTTGTGGCTTGGTGAAGTCAGATGTGTTTGCAATTCTTTCTTTTATTTTTAAATGTATAAAAATTTGTTAATTAAATCTAAATAGTGATGATTTAAATTAATATATTAAAAAAGCCATTTAATTTAATTAAAAACAAGTTAAAATAACAATTAAATATATATAAAAACAAAGGAGGCGTGGTGGGAGGCTGGTAGCCGAGAGGGAGAGGCTCTGCTCCTCCACATTTATGTTTTTACTTTAATTATTTAAGTTTACATTATTTAATCAAAAGCTAAAGAGAAAGGATATTTTTGGTAATGTGTGGGGTGTGCTTGTGAATTGTAGCATTATAAAATTTTTAATGGGGTATAGATACAAAAAGAGGTGCACATACGATTTTTTAGGGGTGCAAATATCGATACTCTTATTATTATTAAATTTTTTAATAGTAATTGTTATACCCTAAAAATGGGCCGGTCATCACGCAAATCCAAACCCCAAAGAATAGGACCATCAATGAAGGAAACTACCCCAACATACTCCAAGGATTCTGCAGCCAAAAAGAGCTTCGCCCGGCCGAGGAAAAAGAACACCCCAGGTATTTTACTCGGGCAAAACATACGTTGAACTAAGTCTCCACCGCCTACATCGAGTGACAAGTTTCTCCCCCCAACCACATGCCAAAGTTTAAATAAACAGGTGTCAATCGAGCATTCGATAAAAGTAGGCTCCCGCCCAAGCTACCCAAACTTGTCGGCCTAGAATACTCAATAGAGAGGGATCTTTTTTCCAGTTTTTGAGACAAGTTCATATTTAGGCTCTGTATCCTCAATACTTGAGAAATCAATTCCAAATCAAATATAGATTGCATAATTATTGTTTATTAGTCATCTCCTACTCTGACTTTTAATTACTAAATTCTATCGTAAACAGTAATAAAGAATATTCATATATTCACCATTTATAAAATTCATATATTATTTTACTAAAGAATGGAAAGTGAGAAATACATACTGTTTTCAAGATTTAAAAAAATTATTAATTGTTTCATTTTAGGGTTAAGACGTCAAGTGATGTGAATAAAAACTGATACTCATATTGCAGTGGAGTCATTAAGGTGGCCTAAGAGACTAGAATTTGGTCCATTATATTTGTCATTTGTGTGCCCTCCCTATAAATTGTTGGGTACATTTTTTTTTTTTTTTATATATTTCATTTTATAAATAATAAATCCCAACTATTTCAACAAAGAGTTTCTAAATTTTTATTTTTTTCGATTCATTTATATATCCTACAGTACTAACAAGAGAAAATCAATTAAAATTTAACTCCACTCAAATTCTAAATATATTATAATAGTTAGAAAGAAAAAAAAGACTTAGATAAATTCATTTACAATCCTTGTATGGTTCCATGATAGCAATATAGCATAAAGTTAAATAGAAGTTGGAGATTAATTGATAATAAAAAAAATAAAAAAATAAAAAAATAAAAAGCCTATTGATTATTACAGTAATTAGAGATGCACATTTTCCCCAGGGCCCCAATTCCCTAATAAAAAAATAAAAAGCTTATTGATTTTTACAGTAATTAAAGATGCACATTTTTTCCTATTCTTGACAGTTAAAAACTATCAAGAATAACTTTTTTTTTTCTCTTAAAAAAAATATATTTATACACAATCTGACCACCGGCGCCGGCCCTCGTTGGAGGGCCGCTGACCACCACACCGTGGGCCTGACACATGGTCACCTCTGATAATAATGACAATTAATTGTCATCAGTGGGAGTTGAACTTGTGACCTCAAGTTTAAAGGTTGTAAGTCTTTATCACTTGAATACAACCTTTGATATGTTAACAATTGAACAATATATATATATAACCTATATGAGTTGTTACAAATAAAAAAATAAAAAACATTTAAAGATAAATTTAAATTTATTCAACTAATCAAAATTCTAATTTCTACGACAAACATATATTAAAAAATATTTATTGAAACTTTTAATAAAATTATATTTTTTTAAAAATATAGTCGAGTTATTGATTAATACTCTATGGTCACGTTTGGTTATATGTTGGAATGGTAATGAGAATGAGAATGAGAATAGAAAGGAAAGGAAAGGAAAACTGGATCTGTTTTTAAAAACAGTGTTTGGTTTTTTAAAAACAAAAAACAACTTTAGAGTGTTTGGATAACTGTTTTATAAAACTTGTTTTTAAAAACAAAAAACAAATTTTTAAAAGTTACAACTAAAAAGTTAAAAACAACTTTTTATTGTTTTCTATTGTTTTCAAAACAGGTTTTCAAAATAAACCATAACTTTTCCCTCCAAACAACTATTTCACTCATTTTAAAAACAACAACCAAACACTTTTACATCGTTTTCCGTTTCAAAAAACTACTTAAAAAAAAAACAACCAAACACATTATATTTTTAAAAACATCATTTTTAAAACATGATTTCCATTTTTTTAAAAAGTTTTCAAAAACACCATTTAAAAAACGATACCAAACGCGCCTTAAGTTTTTTGTTTGGTTGGAACTTTAGAATTAGTCTCTGAATCGGTATTATTTTGTTTGGTTAACAACGGAATGGAATGGAGTTAAGTGTATTTTGACTAAAATACCCCTAATTATAAAACATTCATAATAACATGATATATTATGGATAATAATAATAAAATAATACATATAATAATATATAATATAATATAATATAATAATATATATATTATATAATATAATATAATATATATATAAATATAAATATATTATTATATAATAATATATTTATATAATATATATGATTTAATATAATAATATATAATATATATACATAATAATATAATATATAATATATAATATATAAATATATTTATATAATATAATATAATATATAATAATATATTTATATAATATAATATATATAATAGTATAATATATATAATTTATATAATAATATAATATAGATGCAAGGGCGGCCGAAAGACAAGGCATTGTATCGCCCGATGATCCGGATATGGCCGACGGTTTAGACTCTTTTATGCCGACTCCAAACGTTGTGACAGCCAGCTCTCATGTTACAGCCACTATCTCCAAAACTAAAGTTGATGGTCCAACGCGAGGCCCCAAATACCGGACCGAGAATCTTGGTAAAAGAAAATGAGAGAAACTTTATTCTCATAAGGGCCCAAAAACGTCGCGGACCCTCAGCATTCCTTTGCACCCTAAAAAGGGAAGTAGCGAGCTGACTGGGAGTGAACCCATTGATAGCATTTTTAGAGATCTTGGTCCTCTTCCTGAGCAAAAGGCTTCAAAAACTGTCATGACTGATCCTCCACCCATTTTGCAAGATGGTGACTTTTCCATATTACCTGACCGGTCTTTGGGTCCGAATGTACCACGCCCTTTGGCCACTCTTTCTAACTTCTTTGGTGGTGAAGGGTCAGCAAGTCCTAAACCGGTTGCAGCGACTAGACCGTTGTTGCTTGATCCTGATCCTGATCCTGATCCTGATCCCCTGGATCCTTCGGTTGCTTTGCGTTGGGCTATGACTGGAGAGCTTTCTTTCGGGCCGACTGGGGATTTTGAATCTTTCATAAAAGATGACCTGACTGATCAATGCCAACGAAGCCTTCATTTCTTGACTATGGTAAGTCTTTATATATTTATAATGTTTTCCCCGGCCTTCAGATTGACTTTTTTTTTTTTTTTTTTTTTTTTTTTTAGCTTCAGCTTTTAAGGAAATGTGATTTGGCGGTGAAAGATAAAGAGAAACTGGCCGAGCAAGTGAAGAATTTGGCCGAAGAGAAAACGAAGCTTTTGGCCGACAATGCCAAACTAATGGCCAGTCATGGAAATGCTCTAGCTGCTGAGAAGAAGAAGAATGAAGAAAGTGGTCGTCGGATTGCCACTTTGGAGAAACAAAGGGACTCTCTCAACTTTGGTCTCAGAGAGTATGAGAGAGATTTTGAGATGGTGAAAACCGAACTTGGTGTTCGGGCCATTAGTCTTTTCAAGCGCTCTCCCGCTTTCGAGGCGTTCGTCCATAAAGAGTTTGTGAAGGGAGTTGATGCTTGTAAGAACCTAGTTCGAACTTTGGACTATCCTGTTGTGGCCGACCAAATAGATGAGTCCATGCGGCTCAATTTGCAGGAAGCCGAGCAAGATTTGAAGAGGCAAGTCTCAAGGTGGGAGTTTGACAGAAAAAGGAAAAAGATGCCATTGTTAGATGTTCATACTGATCTGGAGGCTCAGACCCATCAATGTTTTGGGAGTTCGTGTCCGGGCAATTTATGGCTCGACCCTTTTATCGATTACGGTTCGGATTTCGAGTTTGAAGATGATCAATTTTTTGAGGATGGAATCCTGGAAGAGGAAGATTAAGAGGAAAGAGAGGGAGAAGCAGAAGTTGCCGATAGAGACTTTCAAGGAGATACCGGTAGTGATAGCTGAAAGTTGTTTGTTATCTTTGTAAATTTGTTTGTGTTAGTTTCTGGTTGTCAGTTTAGAACAAACTTTTTTGTTTCCTCAAAGTTGAATTTTGTACTTTGGTTTTTTTGTTTGATTGTGTTGATAGTCGGGTGAGGACGTGTGTTCCTGCGTTCCTCCCCTTTTTGTAAGCATTTCGAACTTTGAGGGAATGTGCTGGGTGCTTTCATATGTGTTATGAGAATCATCCTTTTTGCATTAATCCTCCTTTGGGATTTCTATTTGATTAATCTGATGGATATTTAGCTCCTGGTTATGATCCAATATTGCCGTAACCTTCGGAAATCAAATTTTACTTTGTCGTTTCTGTGGGCTTTAAGGTACTCGGTAATGATCTGATCAACGATAGTCCCTGTAAGCCAAGTTCGCATTATTTGTATGCTTTTGAGTTGAATAATAAAATATTCTAACAAAACTTTTAAATAGTAGCTTTATTTAGTGTTGAAAACTTATGCCCGTGGGCTACATGAGAATTCGATGCGGGAAGGCTATCAAATACGCCCTACACGTATTCTTTTACTGATAATAAATTTTTAGATACTGGGCGTTCCATAGGCGAGGTATAATCCCCCCACCTGGCCTTGCTAGTTGGTAAGCCCCATGCCCGACTATGGCGATTACCTGGTAAGGTCCTTCCCATTTATCGCAGATTGTTCTAGCTGCCTTATCTCGGGTGTTAGGCATTACCCTTCGTAAGACTAAATCATTCACTTGGAATTGTCTCGGTTTTACTTTGTTATTATAGTGTCGGGCAATACGCTGTTGATAGGCGGCCATTCGGATTTGGGCCCTATCTCTTCGTGCTTCTAAATTGTCGAGACCGGAGGTTAGAAGAGCAATATTGTTGTCTTGATCATAAAATCTGATCCGAGGCGAAGCTACTTCGATTTCAATGGGGATGACTGCTTCGGCTCCAAATGCCATTGCAAACGGGGTCTCTCCAGTCAATGTTCTTGAAGTCGTTCTGTATGCCCACAAAACTTCAGGTAATAAATCGACCCAACATCCTTTCCTGACGTCTAGCTTTGCCTTGATGTTGTGCCTGATTATTTTATTTATTGCTTTAACCTGCCCGTTGGTTTGTGGGTGTGCTGGGGTAGCGAACATGCAGTTGATATTCCACTTGTCACAAAACTTTCGGAAACTAGCGTTGTCAAATTGTGTTTCGTTATCTGTGACTATGGCATTTGGGACACCAAACCGGTAAATGATCGATTTTCTGATGAAGTCTGTGGTATTTTCCTCAGTTATTCGGACAAGTGCTTTTGCTTCGACCCATTTTGTAAAATAATCCACCACCACGATGGCATATTTTGCCCGACCCTTGGCTGTTGGTATTGGGCCGATTAGATCAACTCCCCAACGATCGAAAGGATGTGCCGATACTATCGTTCTAAGCCATTCAGGTGGTTGCTTGATATTATCTCCTATCCTTTGACACTTGTCACAACTTGTTGCCACCCTTTTTGCGTCGTCAAATAGTGTTGGCCAGTAGAATCCCTGTCTCATTACTTTGTGAGCTAAACTATGTTGGCCCGTGTGGTTGCCACATATACCTGCATGAATTTCGCCTCATATTTTTTCTGCTTCTGCTGATCCCACACATCGCTGCAATGCTTTTGAGAAACCCTTCTGCATAATTCGTCGGAAATTATTGTGTATCTGGTCGAGCGGTATCTGAGCCTTCTGGCCTCAATTTTGTCCTCCGGGACTCGACCGTCTATTAAAAACGACCTGATTGGCATTATCCAATTTGTTCCTCCTGGGTTGATTTTGGAGACTATCAGTCGATTGTCGAGGTGGATACTTGGTAGCTGCAAGTGCGTTATTGAGATCATTTTAGTGATAATGGCATTAGTAGCAGAGGCTAGTTTGGAGAGTGCATCCGCATGATTGTTCTCAGTCCTGGGGATCTGGGTGAGCCGAAAAGTTTTGAAGCGTCTGATGGCCTGTCTTGCTATGGCCAAATAGGCTACCATTCCTTCTTCCTTGGCTTCATATTCGTCATTGATTTGGTTGACAACTAGTTGAGAATCGCTGTAAACGTCTATTCAGTTGGCCCCTAACGCCGTGGCGACCCTCATCCCTACCAAGAGTGCTTCATACTCGGCCTGATTGTTTGTTGCTTTAAAATCGAACCTGAGAGCACATTCTATCTGATCATTTTCAAGGGTGGTTACTACCATTCCTGCCCCACTCCCATGTGTATTTGACGACCCATCAACATGGGGTTTCCATGGGTAGTTGTTTTGTAGATCGTCGGACTCGGCCAATCTTATATTGACTGTAGGTTCTAAAAATTCTGCTATGAAGTCGGATACGGCCTGACCCTTTATGGATGACCTCGGTTTATACTCAATATCGAATTCTCCCAGCTCTATGGCCCATTTTGTTAGTCGGCCAAAGACTTCCGGCTTTTGCAAGATCTGCCGTAATGGGTAATTAGTTAGGATTGTGATGGGATGAGCTTGGAAGTATGACCTGAGTTTCCTAGCAGACACAATCAGTGCTAGTGCCATTTTTTCTGCCTCCGAATATCTTGTCTGGGGATCGATTAACGCTTGGCTCATATAATATACCGGTCTCTAAGATTCTTCTTCCACTCGGACGAGGACTGAACTAGTTGCGGCTATGGAAACTGACAGATACAGGAAAAGAGTTTCTCCCGTGATTGGCTATGATAATAGTGGGGTCGTGCTGAGGTATGTTTTCAATTGTTGGAATGCCACCTCGCATTCCTGTGTCCATTCTATTGCCTTGCCTTTCTTTAGGGCTTTAAAAAAGGGCAAGCATTTATCTGTTGATTTTGATATAAATCGACTTAGTGCAGTGAGAAATCCGGTCAACCGCTGGAATTCCTTCAGGGTCCGATGGGGCTTCATTTTAATGAGAGCATCTATTTGGTTTGGGTTTGCTTCAATGCCTCACTGATGTACAACGAAACCGAGAAACTTTCTTGCTCGGACGCCGAAAACGCATTTGACCGGGTTTAATTTCATCCCAAATTGTTTGATGGTGGCAAATGTTTTTCATAGTGCATCGATGTGTCCTTTGGCCGTCAGGCTTTTTGTTAACATGACGTCAACGTAAACTTCCATCGTTCGACCTATCTGGTCGGCAAACATTCGGTTTACCAACCGTTGGTATGTCGCACCTGCGTTCTTAAGTCCGAAAGGCATGACTTTGTAACAGTATAATCCTTGGTCAATGAAGAACATTGTTTTTTCTTCATCCGGACCATTCATTTTCACTTGGTTATAACCTGAGTAGGCGTCTATGAAGTTTAGCAATTCATGCCCGGAAGTAGCGTCCACTAGTCGGTCAATCCTTAGGAGAGGGAAACCATCCTTTGGGCAGGCTTTGTTAAGATCCGTAAAATCTACGCACATTTTCCAAGTATCGTTCTTTTTCTTTACCAAAATGACATTGGCAATCCATTCCGAATACGTTGCTTCCCGGATGGATCCGGCAGCCAACAGCTTTTTTACTTCTTCTCTAACTGCCGTGTTTCTTTTAGAGTTAAAAAATCTTCTATTCTGGGTCACTAGGCGGGCACCCCGTCTGACCGATAGACTGTGGGTGATTATACTTGGATCTATGCCTGTCATATCCCCGTGGTCCCATGCGAAAACGTCGATGTATTCTATTAGGAAGGCTGAGAGTCTAGCTTTCAATTGGGGGCTTAAATGGCTCCCAATTTTAACCACTCTCTCAGGCATGCTTTGATTAAGTCCAATATCATCTGTCGGCTCAATTTCCTCTTCTTGATCTTTGTTGGCTGGCTCCCTTAGATCTAAAGCGAATTTTGTTAGAGTTTCGGCTATATCTTCGATGAGCATATTCCGCTTGACCACCTCTTTTACCGTTTGTTTCCTCTCCCCAGTGGCTGATGGTTCATCTAGCTGGAGCACTTCTTCAATTCATTTTTTGGTGGTAAATGCTGAAAGGTTTGCCTTTCGAGTCGTTTCCTAACAGCCCCTGATTTCACTCGTTCCGAACTCGGTTGGGAATTTTATTTTAAGACAATAGATGGATGTAACCGCTCTTATCTCATTGAGGAAAGGTCTTCCCATCAGGGCATTGTAAGGCCACTTAGGGATGTTAACTACTATGAATTCAATCATTACCGTTCGTCTGGTGGGGTAATGGCTGACCCTTACTGGGAGTTTCACCGTTCCGAGCGGACGTATTTTGGATCCTCCGAAGGCCCTAAAGGGGGCATCAAATGGCTCGAGATCTTTAGCCGTGAAACCCAGTTGCTGAAAAACCGATTCACTTAGAATGTTTGTAGAACTACCATTATTGATCAGGATCCTTCGGACATCTCTATGATCGATTTGTAATTTGACTACTATAGCGTCATTGGGGCGAGCGTCATATCCATTGGCATCCTCTGGTCGAAAAAAGATTGGGTTCCATCCCTCTTTTGACTTCTTTTGGGCATGCTCTGTGAGGTTGACCTCTTTTCTTGAAACCTCTCTTATCTTAGCTTTTCTTTCCCGATTGCTATGACCAGTATTTGGTCCTCCTGAAATTGTGTGAATTAGACTTCCTTTTTGGGGGCTTTTCTGAGGCATATCTTTATTTTCGTCCGGCTTTGATCCTCGACCATCATTTTTTCTGATCAAGTAATCTTTTAGATGTCCTTCTTTGATTAAACTCTCAATGTGTTCTTTTAGCTGGAGCATTTCGATGTCTCATGACCATGATCACGGTGGAATCGATAATACTTTTCCTTTGGTCATTTGTGTGGGTGCGGGGCGTTCATCTTCTGGGGCCAGCGAAGTATTCCTTTTTCTTGGGCTATTGTGAATATACTTTCTACATCACGTGTAAGTGGGGTATAGGCCGGATACCTACTTCTTAGGTAATCTCTTCCATCCCGGGCATCAGTTCTCCGAATTCCTTTGTTTCAGTCAGGATGTCTCTCTTTCTGTTCTATTTTGGCCGAGTCGAATCTCAATCCTTCTTCTCTTTCGAGCCGTGTACCGTGTACCGTGTACCAAACTCCCACCTTGGGCTACCTCTTCCTCCTCGGCCCGAACGTATTCAGCCGTTATTTCGACTAATTCTGGATATGTGGAGGGCCTTTGTCATCTCAATTAGAATGAAAAGGAACCTGATGCGGTAAAAATGATTTACGTTCAATTTAAATCAAAGTTCGTTCACTGGGATCAGTGATTCAAAAGGTTGAGAACTAATTAGCCTAGGAAAAATCTACTCTAAGTGCATGAAAATTAAATTGCATAATGCTTTAGGGTTTGGAAAATGGTTTGGGTACTTGAAATTGATTAAAGATGCAAACTTGTAAACTAAAAATGTAAACTTTAAACTAAAACTAAACTAAACACCACAACAAGCACACAAGAAGTGAATGTATGGGAGAAAGCACTAGGGAATCGATGTAACCTTCTTAGACCACTCAATATTCTCACTTAGTCTCATTAAGCACCCAATCCAATTTTAGGGCTTGTTTTAGAAAATATATCAATTAAGTTCTAGGGTCTTTCTCATTACTCCTACAAGGCCATATGACAAGCAATAGTCAAAACCCATATTTAATACAAAACTCTAAGCCAAGTTGACATAGCATGGTCATGCATATACCAACCTTCCCAATTACTAAGCTTGTGAGAGAATTAGGTGGGATGGCCACCCATACCTAAACTCAACACCTTAAATAAACTAATTCTCAAACCTATATCCCTTGTAGTCACAACAAAACATGAGTAGAGAGATTAGAGCAATTAAAGCAATAATTAAGACTGAAATCGAATTGAATTAGAGAATAGACTAATTAATTACATAGAGTAGTCCAATACGGTTACATCCATCCCCTAGATAAAGTTTAGTTACACATTAATGAAAAATAAACAAAGAAGGGAAAAGTATAGAGAAAACCCATAAAATCCATGTGAGCTCTCCCTTGTTCCTTGAGTTCCTTTTTCTCCTTCCTTGAATAAACTTCTAAAAATGGATAGAAATGGTGTGTAGAGGGGAAAATGTGAAAGGGATGATGAGAAAATGTAAAAAGGTTGGAACTTGGGTGATGTTGGAATGTGAAAAGATGATGTAGGAGTGTAAAGGCTGCTGGGTGTATGTTGTTTGTGGGTTGTGTAAAGTGTGATGGAAGGGTGTGATTCTAAAAAGAAAACATGATATATATAGATGCCCAAAAATTAGGTATGAAATTTGTCATTCGCTGAGCTGGCACGGAAAAGTCGCTGCCAAGGTCACCGTTAGAGGGGGCGACCACATGACAGCGAAGATCTCTGTTTTTTTGGAGTTTGGGGAGGTCGTTGGCATGTTGGCTGTGGGTGGGAACGACCATATGGGTGCGAACATCTCTAGAATGTTGAGGGAAAAAGGTCGCTGCCACATTGGCTTCCGGAAGGGGCGAACTTCATGGCGACCATGACCTTCGAGCTTGGTTGGCCATGGAAGTTGGGAGGTTTGGAGATTTGGAGAAAAGTTGCATGGAGGCCTGAAAATGGTGCCAAACAGACCGGAGGAAGGCGTGCCGTAGTTCTGCACAGAAAATAGTCAGAAAAGACACTAAAAAATGGCTGGAATGGCGCAGGGTTGGGGCCGGGTCAAGTCGGGTCAACTTCCGGGTCGCAGGTCTGCAACTGGGTCATTGCTAGGTTGAAGACGATGCTGACGTCACGATGACATCATCGAAGCCAACCAAAACACACCGTTTCACTTATGACGTGGCGCTGCTCGTGTGTTGGCTGGCAAATTACAATAAGGTTCCCTTAACTCTTCTCTAATCACAGAATCTTCAATATATCCTTCATATTTTTATTTTGACCCCTGATTCTTCAAAATTACGTCAATGCCCCTGAACTCCAAAAATCCCTGAAACACTTATTTTAACATATTAAATACCCAGATTTACCCGAGGAACAAGCACAAGAAGTAGGAATTGGGAACCTAAAAATAGGTATATAAATAGTACGATCAAAACCGCTCTGAAGGCCATTGGTGAAGGCGTTTATGGCTGCTATGTCATTGAAATCTTCTATCCTAACCGCCTATTTGTTAAAACGAGCTAGGTATTCTTGGATTGTTTCATTCTTTCCTTGCTTTAAACTTGAAAGATGAGCCAAAGATTTTTTTCGTTGGAGGCTTCCCATAAACTGTTATATGAAAGCCTGGCTGAGTTGATTAAAACTGCTGATGCTATTTCGGGGCAATTGTATGAACCAACTTCCCGCTAAATCTCTGAAAGTGACTGGGAATGCTTGGCATAATAGGCGATTGTCACGAGTTTGGGTGGCCATTAAGGTGACAAACTGGCTAACATGCTCTATAGGGTCCTGCTCTTCTGTGTATTGCTCGATGTTTGGCATTCAGAAGTTCCTTGAGAAGGGTTTTTCTGAAACCTCCTCCGTGAATGGTCCATGGTGGGTGCCAGGTAATCATATCGAGCCTCGCATCTCACGGTGATTTCTTTCCATTCTTCGCATGTCGTCTCTGATTTGTCGTATTTCCTGCATGTATTCCTGGTCCTTCCCGGTTGGTAAACCGAAATGGAGGTGTCGGTGAGCGGAAGGATTTTTCTTATTCTCTGGGACTCTACTTGTTTTGGGAGGAGACTCACTGGTTCTAGGTGGGGTTCTGGTTTTTCGAGACGATTGACCCCGTCGGCCATCGTATCGTTTGTGGGAGACACTTTCCTCCCCCTCTCGCTCATTGGTCGTTCTTTGATTTTTCCTTTTTGGCCGAGTCGAGCGAGAGCTTTCCTCATACGAATGGCCGAACCAGGACTGTTACTTGCTATGCTGTTCACCACTACTTTTCCTTTGTCAACCCTATCTTCTTGGGGTGGATCTTCGACTTGTACGCCATATAGAGCTAAAATTGCCCGGCTCCTCGGGGTGCGATAGATGAGAGGAGGGACTTGGAAAACTCCCTCCATGATTTTCATGAGCTGCTTTAGATGTGCATTCGCTTCCTGCAATCCTTATGGTGAGAGGCTCGGGAGGGTCTACGTATCGGATGGTGGTGGAGTTAAAGTGACCTGCGGAACATTAGGTTCCCGAGGCCCGAAGGCTGGGTTTTCGATAGCTGGGTCTGTGTTGAAAGCCCTCGGATCCTTGCTAGCGTGGTCTGATGGATTCATGGGTTTAGTGTTTAAGGTTTCCTCAGAGTTGGGTAATTACCCTCTCCTTCTAGCGCCAATTGTTTATGACAAATTTTAGTAATTAAAAGTCAGAGTTGGACACACGACTAAAAAACAATAATTATGCAATCTATATTTGATTGGGAATAGATTTCTCAAGTATTGAGGATACAGAGCTTAAATATAAACTTGTCTTAAAACTGGAAAAAGAAGATCCTTCTCTATTGGGTTTTACCCCTTGTATTTATATCTTTAAAAGTGTGCTTTAGTAACCATACTTGAGTATTCTAGGCTGACAGATTTGGGTAGCTTGGGCGGCGGCCTATTCTGTATCGAATGACCGTTTGACACCTATTTATTTAAGACTTTAGCGTATCGTCTGGGAGGGAAAACTCGTCGTTCGATGTAGGCGGTGGAGACTTAGTTTAATGCATGATTTGCCCGAGTAAAATATATGAGGGCGTTCGTTTTCTTCGGCCGGATAAGGCTCTTTTTGGATTGGAAATCATTGGGGTCTGTTGGGCTTTCCTTTTAATGTGCCGAGTAGTTTCCTTCGTTAATGGGCCTCTTCTTTGAGGTTTGGATTTACGTGAGATCTCGGCCAGTTTTTAGGGTATAACATAATGGAATGTTTATTTTTTTAGTTTAATTTGTAATTTTTAGTCAAATGTGGAAATGGAGGAACAGAGGAAATAGGGAACTGGGGTCTGGGAAGTGGGGACGGGGACGGGGTCGGGGACGGGGACGGGGACGGGGACGGGGATGGGGGAACCTATATCCATCCCCATTCCCTAAATGTGCATCTCTAACAGTAATGTTACTTTGTCTAAATTAGTGCTCAAATGATGTAGATCTCTAATTTCTTTTTACTAGAATTTGATAATTGAAATCATTAGGATTTAGACGAGATGAGGTTGGTCTGATGGTAAAACCCCTCACACCTGCACTATGAGGTTGCGGGTTTTAGTTCTCCCCCTTCCCCAACAAAACTCTGAATTTGTGTAATACTTAAAAAAATAAATAAATAAATAAAAATAAAAATAAATCATTGGGTTTTAGTGATGCTACATCATTTGAGTTCCATATTTGGGTAAAATGGCATTACTTTTATTTTTATAATTTGTCTTTTTTCATTTAAAAAGCTATTTCTAGTTTGCTAGTCATGTAACGCCGAAATATAGTTTTTTTTTTTATTACAACTTATCTTTTAAACGGCTGTATGAAATAAAATTTCATCCAACGAATGTAAAAGCTTTGAAAAAGATTCAGTATTACACGGACATTTTATTCCTGGTATAATACCGGTCTCCCAAAGTTTGATAGCTTCTAGTTCTTGTCCGGTGTGAGGGAATTCAAATGATAATGAGCGAGAGTGTGTCGAATTGAGAAAGCTTAGAGGTCGTTTGTGTTTGTTTTTTAATCTGAAGTTTGAGCAGTCTTAAGTTTTTCTGAAGACTGAATAGAGACAGAAAATTAAAACTGAATTATATATTTATTTTTTCTCACATCTAAATATAATGTCAACTTGTTTGTTTTTAAAAATAAAATTGTTTGAAAATAAATGATTTGACATTTATACCTTTATTACTATTGATTGTTATGTATTTTAATTTATATGAAACAAACAACTAAATAAAAATAATTTAACAAATACTAAAGAATTTTTATGTAAATATTGATAACATATTATTCAATATTAAGATATGATAAATAATGATATTGATATGATTTTGATTTTTACATAACAACAAAAATGAAGGTTCAACAATAAAGTTGAAAGTGACATTATAATTAAAGTTATTATTATTATTATTATTATTATTATTTTGTTTTTATTTATTTATCATTAATAATATGTCAAAACGAAGAAATTTATATAATATAAAATCAGGGTAATATTGAAAATAATTATCTTTGGAAGGAAATATTTTAAAAGCAATACATTAATTTGAAATTAAATGAAAAGTCAAGATTTTTTAAATTTTATTTTAAGTTGTTTTAGGGGTATTTTTAAATTATTTGACCACTTAACAAAACAACTTAAAGGTTTACTTCAGACCCATTAAGGGGTTGTTTGTTTTTTTGTCTGAAGATTGAACAGTCTTGAATTTTTCTAAAGACTGAATAGGGATTGAAATATGAAATTAAATTACATGTTCTTTTTCCCTCACATTTGAATGTATTGTCAACACGTTTATTTTTTAAAAGTAAAATTATTTGAAAATAAGTAATTTTACATTTATACCAATGTTAAACAATTATATATATATATATGGAATAAAAAAAATCCAAAAATAATAATTATATAGAACACATTTGATCATGATCCTCTTCTTCGATTACAAACAAACTTCATTTTTACTAAGAAAAGAAAAGGTTTTTTATTTTTCAAAAAATAAAAGGGGCAGCGGGAAAACTCACACAAAACACTCTAAGAAAAATAATATATAAATACATCACTCTAATATCATAATAAAGTATTGATATTAAACACTAATATGAAAAGTAATTAGGGTTCTTTTTTATTTTTAAAGATATATAAAATAATTAATATATTAAAATAAAGATTTCTATACCATATATAATTCTGATGAAATTGGAAATATGTTATATATGGGGGATAATATCGGAAGAAATGATTTTGGATTGCATTTAATGCAATTAAGTGATCTACAATTAAGTGAAAAGTTATGATTTTTTACTTTTTATTTTAAGTTGTTTTTTTTGGTATCTTTAAGTTGTTTGACCACTTAAAAAAACAAACAAAACAACTTAATAATTATGATTCAAAACCATTAAGTTTGAAGTAGAAAAAACAAACTAACCTTAAGGGTGCGTTTGGTACGCGGGACGGGACATGACAACGTGGGACAATTTGTTCTTGTCCCACATTTGACGCGTCCTTAACATGGGACAGGACGGAACAAGGTGGGACAAAAATCACAAAAAATTATCCCACCCAAGACCCTAGGACAACTTGTCCCATGACACGGGACAAGTGTCAAAAAGACCAATTTACCCTTTAAATTTTCAAACAATTACAATTATGTCTAATATATTATAATATATATATATATATATATATATATATATATATATATATATATATATATATAATATATATTATAATTAAATATATAATATTATATATATTATATAATAATATAATATAATATATTATTATATATATAATAATAAAATATTATTATATATCCTATATATAATAATATTCAATATATCATATATATATATATATATTATAATCTTTAATATATTAGATATTATTAAATATAATAATATATATATATATATCCTATATATAATAATATTCAATATAATATATATATATTATATATTATTTATATATTATAATAATATATGTATTAATATATATAGTATAATAATATATATATATATATATATTATAATAATATGTATATATTATAATATATATATATATTATATAAAATATATATGTAATATATATATATATATATATTATATTTTATTATTATATATAATAATATATAATATTAAATATTATTACGTATATAATAATATTATTACTCATACAATATTATACATGTAATAATATTTAATATATTATGTATATCTTATATATATATAATAATATTTAATAAATCATATTATATAATGTATATAATATATATATATCAATATATATATATGTGGAAAATCACAATCATAATCTGAAGTCATATAACAAGGGACTGGTGGAGGTAGGGTTGGAACAAGGATGTTAGGATGTGAAGGTAAAAGTCCTTCAGATTGCAAGATCTGTAAAGCTCTGTCATAAATAGGCAAAGGCTTGTGTTTGATAGGATGTAAACCTATCCAAGGACTGTATGGGTCATCAGGCTTGCGAGGCTTATGCGAGGGCTTGCAAGACTTTGAGTAGCCTTGTAAACGTTTTCTGCATGTACAATCAGCATCACACATATTGGGGTCAACATCCCAGATGAAGTGACCATTGATCTTGTCGGTGTAGATCGGAGATCCATCAGCTTCAAAACTGTGGATATGAATGTCATCTTCAGTGGTGACTGGCTTGATCATAAGAGCCTGGAAGATCGGAGGAGTATCCGAACTGGAAGGAGCCTTAGAACCGGTGAGGGGTTCATAGATTGTTTTGATGGAACCATCCGGTTGGTGGACATATTTTGTGTTTGTAGCAACAACAGGGGCAACATTTTCGAATGCCTTTTCATAATTTGTGATCCATTCGAGAGGCATGATTTCTGTAAGCTTTTCTCTGGGCAACTGTTTTGGAATTTGAAGGATGGTAGGAACTTCATCTTCTCTTTCTGCTTTGATGAAGATCGTGTCACTATTATGACCAGGAAGTGGGAGGTTAAGGGCATGATCCTGAAGTCTGTAAGCAAGTTGGTGATGGAGGGTAGCCATGTAGGAATTTGGCTGCATGGAAGCTCCAAGGATTTGGATCTAAACTTTCAGGCAGTTGTGGAGATTCTGGTCTCTTAAAGGAATGTTGAAATTGGGATAGTAAGTGAGAGATATACTTCCAGCATGAAGAGTAGAAAGGCAAGTGCCAACGACAACTTGTTCATACTGAGTATAGATGGTATTTAGCAAGGCCAGTCTGGCTGTGACAGGTAAGCCTTTTCGGCCATATAGTGAGAGAATGATACGGACAGCACCTATGTGGAGATGAGAGTAACCTTCTCTGATCCATTGATCTATCATTTTCTGATCAATGGCAAGATCAACATATTGTTCACTAGGTGAGGCCGGAATTAAGCAGTTGTCTAGACCTGTGGACTAGATGTATTCCTTGATAGGAGGAGGTCTTGTTTGGACAAGACGAACCATCCGAGTAGCAAGGGATTTATTTCTTTTAAAGATGTTGTACGGGTTAAGCAGAGGGAGAGAAGTTTCAAATATTTGGGCAGAGGCAGGGATGTGAGTGTATTCTACTAAATCTTGGATTCTATTTGACTGGATTCTTTGGATAGTATGAGGAGGTAGAGACATAGAAGAAGATAATCTAGTAGAGACTAAAGTAGCAGCAGAGGGAGTAACGGTAGTGTTTGCCATTTCTGAAAATTCTTCCTTCTATACCATTTCTATGATACTTGTAATAGTCTAACTCTTTTCCTGGACTCCAGGGAATCGAGACAGGCTCTGATACCAGATCGGGTGGCAGGCACCTAGATATATTATTATATATATATATATAATACATGTAATATTCTATATTAATATATAATAATATCAAATAATAATAATAATAATATGTTATATAAATATTATTATATATTATATATTTTATTATTTAATATTAGTATATATATATATATTATTATATATTAATATATAATATTATAATATATGTTGTTATATATAAGAGGGGTACTCTGGTCATTTGAACCTCTTTTCCTGTCCTGTCCCAGCCATACCAAACGCATAATAATACAGTCCACAGTTCTATCCCAGGCCTTTCAAACACAATACAGAACAACATGTCCTATCCCGTCCTGTCAGTATTGGAATCTATAGTGTAACACCCAACATTATCGTACTTGAAAAATGATGGTGGAAGTTTGTATACATGTCCATCTCCATCTCCACCTCCACCTCCACCTCCACCTCCACCTCCATCCACTCTCTTCTCCATATCGACATAAATATCCTTGATCGGTGAATCATCGCTAGACACAAAATCAATATCATTGTCACGTTTCACATAATATTTTGTCCAACGTGATTGTAACTTAATCACCCTATAAAGAATGATGTCATAAATATTTCTGTCAATCCTAGTCAATATGTATGTCTTCTCCACCAACTCATTGTATGACAACTTGTTTTCCACCAACTCTCCTAATAAGTTGCCCATCCACGTAATCTAAATTGTCCCATCGACCGTTGTAATTGATTGCTAACCTAAAACTTTTCATAGTTCCTAAAGCAAATAATAATTGAAAAAAAAAATCAGTTCATAAAAAAATTGTAAGAAAAACGTAAAACATGAAATATCACATGTATGTCATGTTTTGCATGAAATATCTCATGTATGTCATGTTTTGCATGAAATATCCCATGTATGTCATGTTGGGTATGAAATATTCCCTTTATATAGTATTTCATGCGAGAATGTATATCATGTTGGGTATGAATTATCCCTATTATGCAGTATTTCATACAAGGTATGAAATATCCCATGTATATCACGTAAAACATGAAATATCTCATGTATACCATGTTGGGCATGAAATATCCCATGTATGTCATGTTGGGTATGAAATATCCCCATTATGCAGTATTTTATACAAGGCATGAAATATACATGTATATCACGTAAAACATGAAATATCTTATGTATGTCATGTTGGGCATGAAATATCCCATGTATGTCATGTTGGGCATGAAATATCCCCATTATGCAGTATTTCATGCAAGGCATAAAATATCTCATGTATATCATGTTATGCATGAAATATCCTATGTATGTCATGTTGGGCATGAAATATCCCTATTGTGCAGTATTTCATGCAAGGCATGAAATATCCAATGTATGTCATGTTGGACATGAAATATCCTATGTATGTCATGTTGGGTTGAAAATATCCCCATTATGTAGTATTTTTGTAGTATTTCATACGAGGCATGAAATATCCCATGTATATCATGTAAAATATGAAATATCTCATGTATGTCATTTTGGGCATGAAATATCCCATATATGTCATGTTGGGTATGAAATATCTTCATTATGCAGTATTTTATATAATGCATGAAATATTTCATGTATATCATGTTGTGCATGAAATATCCCATTTATGTCATGTTGAGCATGAAATATCCTATGTATATCATGTTGGGTATGAAATATCCTATTTATGCAGTATTTCATGTAAAACATGAAATATCTTATGTATGTCATGTTGTGTATGAAATATCTCATGTATGTCATGTTGGACATGAAATATCATGTGTATATCATGTTAGATATGAAATATCTCATGTACTTCAAAAATACATGATTACACAATATTAGCCGATGTGTCACGTTAAACATGAAATAACAAACTTATATCACTTTTACCATGACACATTGCATGAAATAAAATTTCAAATCGAAATCGAAGTTTCTTCCATTGTTAACAAAAAAACTTCAAAATTGAAACAAAATAACAAAGACCCATCAACAATATCATCTAATAAACATAATAATGCTATTGAAATTGAAGATTTACAAACCTTGAAGTTTTGAGCAGAGATTCAACCACAAACTCGAAATTTTCAAAAAACTCTTCCAAAATCTTGATTTCTTTGCGATTTCCCTTCAAAATAACTTTAATTTCTTGACAAAAATTATTTGAGAACTAAGATTTGATAAAGATTTAAGTGATAAAAAGATGGGTGATAGAGATGAGTGATAGAGAGGGATAAGTAATGGAGAGAGAAAAAAATTTTTAAGGGAAAAAGAGGATAAAAGGGTAGTTTTGAAATTTATTGATTAAAAACAATAATGTATTATGGTGATTGGTTACAAACAATAAAAAATTAAAATTTGGTTAGAAACAATAATCCATTCTGTGGTTAAGTTATTTTTTGCAATTTTCACAAGTTTTTATTAATTAAAAAAAAAAAAAAAAAAGGGTTTTAACCTAAACCTAGTTTGAGTAGTGTATATACAAGTATACAAGTAGGTGCGTTTCAGCCGTCAAACTTAAATCTATGATCTGTATCTCAACCAAACTTCTCTCTTTCTCTTTCAAACTTTAGATCTTATATCGATAACCCGTAAAGTTTCATCATGAAAATTAGATTATATTGATAGTGATGTGCATGTGGATACTTAAATTTGTGATATGACTTAAAGGAGGAGAGATTCCACGGTAAAACAAGAGCAGTGTTATTGGAACCCTACTACTGAACTATTTATAATCTGCTTTTTAAAATTTTGATTTAATTATATAAAATTAAGGGTACGGATATTGACATCCATAAAACTTATTAGTACACTCATTTTTATAAGTACACCAATGTCTAAAATTTAAAATTTAAATATTACTATAAACACCCATCATAATACCAATAGTACCCTCATTGAAATATTTATATTCATTTTAATACATATTATTTATAAACACTTTTAAATTATTACCAAACCCAATTTATAAAAAAAATCATATTATTTTTGGAATCAAATTCTTTTTTAATGATGGTCCAATTTACTTTTAGAAATATCTCGAATGTAGGAGCCTTATAAAAGAGAATATGTATATGGGGTCAAAAGATTTTAAATTTGGAATTCTCTTATTTATATAGCTATCTTAAAAAAATAAAAATAAAAAATAAAAAATAAAAATAAAATTAAAAAAAAATTCTTATTGATATCTATGGCTATCTAAAAAAATAAAAAATAAAAAATAAAAACTTGTTGATATTTACGGCTATAGTTTAAAAAAAAAATGTTGTTTTTTGATAGAGTTTATAACTATACGTAAAAGAAGGACAAAAACAATATGATAATATATCATGTGATGAAGAGAAAATTTGATACTTGAAATAAAATTAGAGTTTAATTATGATTTATCATAAAAATTAGGGTTTATCATAAGTTTTTTTTTTTTTTTTTTGAAAGGTAAGTTTTTTTTTAATAAAGAAATATAGTTGAAGATATGGGTGTAATTAATGAGTATATTATTTGGTTTATTTTTAATTAAAGTAACTTGTCCTTATTGGTGAAAGTCTATTGGGATATTTTTGTAATTAAATTTTTTAATAAAATATGGGTGTATTAATAAGTTTTATGGGTGTCAATATCGGCTCCCTAAAATTAAATGGCTTTATTAATATTTTTGATTTATTTCGAAGACTACGGGACTGTCCTGTAAGTGTTTTTTGTTTACTGTTTTTCGAAAAGAAAAATGAAAATGAAAACAGTGTTTTTGGTTTCAGTTTCGAAATCTAAAAACGCGTCTAGTAGCATATGTAGAAAACAATATTCTAAAAATAAAAACATTAAAAACTCGTCTGGTAGGTTAACCGATTTTTTTTAAAAATTATCAACAATTCATCCCAAACAATTATCAACTAAGTTTAAATTTTTTTATGTCCCATTATAACCTAAAATCAATTTGATTACATATTTTATTTAAAATTATTTTGTATAGAAAATCGCATTAAGTATAAATTATAAATTATAATTTTACAAGCTATCATCATCATCTCTTGCTGTTGTTTATGATGATCATCGTCACATGAGCCACAAAAAGATGATTCTGCGTCTTCGGCTGTGTTGCTTAGATCTACGTCCATGGCTTCGTTTTCTCTGGTGAGTCTTTGACATGTCTCGCTTTCGATCTCTGCTTCTCTCAAACAGTCTTCAAGTTCCATTGTTTTATTCCTCGCTTACAACAAGTCCTCTTCTTTTTGTCTCATCAAATTCACAGCTTTCGATTCAATTATCTGAAATCTTTTAAAAACAAAAAAAATTAAAAAAATATAAAAAACAATGAGTCGTGGATCTGGGCATGGTGAACAAGAAGAAGAAGAAGAAGATCGGCTTGGTGAAGAAGAAGAAAAAGCTCGATCCAAGAGCAGATCTACATCTCTGAAGAAGAAGAAGCTCGATCCAAGATGCTGTGTAGATCTACATATCGGCGTTGTAAACCAGTACTGTGCATACAGCTCGAACCAAGAAGAAGAAGAAAGAAGAACATGAAGCTGAAGAAAGAAGGAGACGACACAGATGAAGAAGAAGAAGTCGACTTTGAAAAGAAAAAGAAAAAAATAATAATTTTATTGTTAATTTTTTTGAAAAACAAAAACAAAAAGAAAACATCTTCTATTTTATTTTATTTTATTTCAAAATTTCCACTAAATGTTTTTGGATTTTGAAAATAAAATGAAAAACGGTTAACGAACACGAATTCGAAATCATTTTTGAAAAACAAAAACGAAAACGGGCTGAAAAACACATGCAGGACATGCCCTACCCTTTTACTTATTTTTTAAAGTTAATATACCCCATATCTTTTTCAAAAAAATAAAAATAAAAATATACTTCATCTCTAATCTTTATATATAGTTTTCTCACATTCATTCGCATGACTTATTTTTACTTATTATTTCATGCTAAAACCATCTTTATTAGATTCGGTTTATTTATTTATTTTTTTCTTTCCTGTAGTTGATTGGATTGTTGGTGGTAGATTGTAAGTGTGATATTAATCATCTGATGATTTTTTTTAGCGATTGAATTAAAGTTTTGGTGTTGTTTCATTTTGTCACAGATTGGGTTTTCTTTGCGATTCTTGGTGTGATTTCGTTGTTTTTTTTTTTTTGTAAATAACATTAAACTAACTTTGGAAGATTCGGAATAAAATCTACAAACGAATTGATACAAATAGTATACCTAGAAGATCTAAAAGAAAATAAACCGAGAAAAAAATAGCAAACATAGATCTGGAATTTGAGAAAAAAAATAAAACAAACATGTGAAACAATAAAAATTAATAAATACTAAACATGGTTAACATGAGATCGAGATCTGAAAAAAAATATAAACAAAAATAGTAAACATTGAAATAATCTATGTTATTAAAGCTTTTGTCATTAGGGTTTTGAAATAAGGAAAGTGAGGTTTTATTAGTTTTACTTTGTACAAGATTTTTTTAATAAAAATTGTATGTCTATTTTAGTAATTTGATAAAGGAAAAAAAATATTAAATAATTTTAAAAATGGGGTTTAAATAATTCAGTAGTGGGTGTGCCAATAGCACCACTCTAAAATTATTAACATCTTTGTCGTCTTTTGATTATTATTTGTCATTTTACACCTTGTCTATATGCCGATGAGGTAATGTTGGTCCGGTGATAAATCCCTCACACTTACACCTATTTTATAAAATTTCCTCCACTGGTTTGTTATCATATAGAGATCATTTTCTACCATTGAATTTAATTTTAGTTTTAAATTTTGGCTACAGTATATATTTCACTGCCTTATAAATAAATGCATACGAATTCTTGTGTTAAAAAAGAAAAAAGAACAAAACTTTTAAAATGGTATTTTTCAGATTCAATTCACATGGTTTAGAAAAGCCCTCACAATTTAAATATGCGACGGGTATTGTAAATAGCAAAATGGCATTACTGACACGATCCATTGAGATTTAACCACATGCCGTTTAGATTTGTCCAAAAAAAAAAACTCTATCACAACAAAAAAATCAAAGGGTCATCGTCCCACATTAAATAATAGGCCCCATATGCTTCCCTTCCACTTTCCTGTGTGCAGGGTTTTCTTAAAAAGAGAATTATATTTAATAAATATTTTTAAAAATTAAATATTCAAGAATGTAAAATACAAGGATAAAGATCCTCTGCTGAACCATTTCTCTACTGAACTGTGTTGAACTTCAAAGGATTCGATAACACGTGGCAATTAAAAAATTGTATAGTCAGGATTTGATTAAATTATTTTTTATTCTGAATTCACTCTAAACGACGTCATTTGATGGGTCATTAAAATTTGCTCTCTTTCTTCACGACTCTGCAAATCTCAACTCTCAACTCTCAACTCTCAACAACTTCACTTCTCTTTCCTTTGTTCATAGCTGCTCTGCAATTTCTGTCCTCCCCCACCTAAATATCATAAATCACATGCTTCAATCTCTTTTCCTAAAATTCCTCTCAATCCATTTATTTTTTATATTTATAATAAACAATATTTAAAAATAAAAAAAATTGAGGCATTTTCCTCCTGTTGCTGGAGGAATTCTGATCTGGAGGAATTCAGCTTCCTCCGGTGGACCAATTTTGCTAAAGACAACAACAACAAAAAAAAACGAATTTCTCTTCTTGGTTTTGTCCCACCCACCTCTTCTCCGTCGACTTCAACCTAGAAACCTCATCCATCTCTTCAACAATTTGAAGAACTCCGGCGAAGCAACAAGTAAGGAAAAATTGAGAATTGTTTTGAAAATTGACTCAATTTTAGCAAAAGCAACTGGTTTACAAATATAGATCCACATTAACCGTAAGTATTAATGATAAAATATTCTATGGGAAAGTGACCTTTGCCAAAGATTTGGCAATTTATACATATATTTTCTGTGGTGTTGCGAATTTTTTTTTTTTTATATATAGCAATTAGTGAGTTGATTCAGTTGAAATTTGGTTCCGTACTCTACCGTCACCGAAGTTTGGTTGGTCATCGAAGTGCAAGACGGAAATGGAGTTAGGATTTTCTGTCCATACTGTACTCTACCGTCACCGAAATTTGGTTGGTCGTCGAAGAACAATGACGGAAATGGAGTTAGCGGCGGCCGTTTGTAAGGTGAGAGAAGAAAAAAAAATGTAAACCTTTAGGGTGCGTTTGGTACGCGGGACAGGACGGGACGGGACAATTTTCTCTTGTCCCGCGTTTGGCGCCCTATTAGCATAGGACGGGACGGGACAAGGTGGGACAAAAAACCCAAAAATTTGTCCCACCCAAATAGGTAGGCCAGACTTGTCCCATGCATGGGACAAGTCTGGAAAAGACATATTTGCCCTCAAATATTCCAAAAATTACAAATATAAAATAAAACTCAATAGCTTTCAGCCATTCTCAGTCTCTTTTCATTCTCACGCTACTCTCTCTCTCTCTTCGTTCTCTCTTCTTTGGCCGCCGGTGAGGAGAAAGATCTCATTCTCTCCTGCTTGTCTCTCTCTCTCTGTTCGACCACTTTCAATTTTGGAGGTGGTAGCTTTTGTTGATTTCGATTTAGGGTTCTCGATTTGGGGCTTTTGATCCACAGCGATCGGAATACAAAATCGAAAGGGATTGCATCGGCGGCGGCGAGGCTTGGTTTCGATTTTGATTTTGATTTCGATTTCGATTTCATCGTCGTCGGCGGTGGGGGTTTTTTTGATTTGATTTCGAATTTTTTTTTTTTTTTTTGGTTTGGTTGTGAATGGAGGCTTGGCGTTGATGATGATGATGATTTTTGGTTAGGTGTTCACCGATGATGATGATGATGATGATGATATTAGATGAATTTTGTGGAATTGATTTGTTTTTTTTTTGTTTGTGGAATTTGATTGAAGAAAAATTTATGGTGTTTGTGCAGTGAGAAAATGAAAGAAAATATTGATTTTGTATGAATTTTAATTAATTTTAATTCAATATATTTGATATTTTTCAAAAAAAAAAAAAAAAATCAAACTTAATAAAATTGTTATAAACATCTAGAACTTCGAGTTTGAACTTTGGAGTCTTAACAGGAATTCGAACGTGTTGCAGCTGTTCACAAAATGATGGAGCGAACTCTTTGCAGTTTTATGGGCAGGAATTTGGCTCTTTAAAACATCAAGGATATAATGCTCAAACTGGTGCGAAACCTCGAACTTTAACACAGTTATGGTGAAACATTTGTTGTCAATTTAGATTGATTTCGCGGATTAATATTCATCAAATGAGTCTCGTATAAATTAGTACTTTTTATGCTCTACATGAACTGTGCATAATGAAACAAGGAATTTTTGCAAAAAAACATAAAAATAAAATTGTTATAAACATTGGAAAGGACAGGAGGGGCACTTTGGTCATTTGAACTTTTTGTCCCGTCCTGTCCTAGTCATACCAAACGCATAATAGCACAGTCCACAGTTTTGTCCCAGACATTTCAATCACAATATGGAACAACCTATCCCGTCCCGTTCCGTTCCGTTCCGTCCCACCTTGTCCTGTCCCATGTCCGTGCCAAACGCACCTTTAGGGATTGAGTGTTAGCTGGGCGCTATCTGTAGTAAGTTGGAGAGAACACAAAAAGTAAACTACTTAAATAAATCCTAGCCTTCTATTTATTTTTTGGCCACGTGTAAACAGATCTCAGAAAGCTCAGCAAAGTTCAGCACATATAATGCTAAGCAGAGATCCTAGTCCAAAATAGAAACTCAACATATACAGTAATCAGGAAAAAAAAAATCATACTTTTTATATATTCTAGAATGTTTGTATTGTTTTCCTTCATATAATTATTCAACCATTAAAGTGTTTTGTCTTTATCCATATAAGGAAACTTTTCTTTTTCCATTATGAGTTGACAGACCTTATTTGGAGATGAGATTTGCTATTGTGCACCTCCAATATTCTGTGCATTTTAGTATCATCATTTAACCTCAACCCTCAATGGTTTCATTGGTTTGCAATTACTGTATTTTTTAATAACAAAAGATGAACCAAAGATAAAGAGGATATTCTAATAAAAATAAATGATATTTAGTGTGATTTTGTTTCCATATTTTACTAGTTACATACATTGTCTTGAGATTCTCTATTATGCATTCATTTTCACTTTTCATGATTTGAAAGGACCATTCTAAATAAAAACAAAAATTTTAGTTTTAGTTTTTAAAATTAAAAATAAATTTTCATATGAAAAGACTTTGAGGGTTTGATGTTGAAGGTGTACCTGCAACAACCAATGCAAAAAAATCAAAATTATCATTAACAAGGCAAAAGTACAACTGAGTAGTGAGTGAGATTGATTAGCTAGCTAGTAGCAGTAGATGCTTGAGACTATATTAATTAATTATTATATAATTTATGTTTTCTAAATTGATCCACTTTAACATTTAAGGTAATCTATCTAGAGGGCAACATGGGCAGCTGGTAGATGGACGAGCTTGGGGCTTGGATAAATAACTTCCAGATCAATGGCTCGAATCCTACCAATGAGAAAAGTTTTCAAAAAATACTTAGTTCCGGAGTAATATATATTATATGAGTAATGCTACTTTGCCCAAATTTAGTACCCAAATGACGTGGCAACACTCTCATCCATTCATTTAAATCAAACAAATCCAATACAATCTAAATGAATGGATGAGAGTGTTGCCACGTCATTTGGGCACCAGATTTGGGCACCAAATTTGGACAAAGTAGCATTACTCATATTATATATATAAAAAATGGTAATCTATCTAGAGTGATAAAAGCTAATTGATTATATATAGATGGGGTACCTTTTTTTTTTTTTTTTCAGCTATATAAGTGAGAGAGAGAGAGAATCGGAGAAGATTAATTGTAAAAACATCCCAATCTCAATTAAGCCTTGAATCCATAAGGGAAGACTCTTAAATCAATTAAGGAATATGGAAATATAAAACATTTTATTTTATAATCTCATTTGTTTCTATCACTCAAACACCATAATACCATATTCTTCGGTTATTAATCTTACTAATACCATATAAAACATGAAATATAAGTGATTACATACATAATATGGTGATTATTATATTTCTTAATAAATGTCGAGATTACTGTAAAAATATATATATATAAAAAAAAAATGTCGAGATCCAAAATAAAAATTCACTAAAATAAAAGAGAGTGCACAATTTATCGAGATTCATACTTAATAAAGATGCATGATTCACTGTTCACAATTTATCTATTAGTTTCTCTTGTTCAGATTTCTATCTTAATTTTCTTTTCTTGTTCTGATTTTTTATTTCAAGATTGCTTTTAATATATATATATATATAAGTTTAAGTCAGAGTGCACTGATATAACTTCATCAGTGCGTTGGATATGGACCATTAGATTTACATACTTTGACTCAAAGTGTATGCACTTGTCAAAACTTCTCTATAATTAGTGGTCAACATGCATTGGTACTGATGTAGTTACATCAGTGCGCACTGACCAGAACTGGACCGTATATATATATTGTCACGCAATTAACTCAAGTCAACTCTATGATTCCGTAATTAACTCAAGTTAACTCTATGTTTCCGCAATTAACTCAAGTCAACTATATGATTCCTACATTATATGACTAATCACCTAGAATCATGTATATGCTATAATTATGTTAGTTTTCCTTATTTGATATTACTAGGGCTTCTAGGGTTTTTAATATTTTGCACATATATATAGCAATGTAATATGTAATATTTCTATCAAGCAATATATTTCTACATGGTATCACAACCACTTTCTTTTTAACGAAAAACCTAATTTTTTTTTTGATCCCATCTTCTACATCTTGCAATGCTCGGCACTTCCTCCTCCTCCTATTCCTCTTCTTCTTCGACTCTATCCCTACTTGGCTATACTCTATCCAA
Source organism: Acer yangbiense (assembly GCA_008009225.1). Classification (NCBI taxonomy): domain Eukaryota; kingdom Viridiplantae; phylum Streptophyta; class Magnoliopsida; order Sapindales; family Sapindaceae; genus Acer; species Acer yangbiense. Next base: position 1,040,151 of record CM017769.1, read on the forward strand.
CTTTCTCAAACTCACAGAATCTAACTATCTCTTATGGACCGCTCAACTATGACCGTTTCTTATTGGCCACAGTTTGTATCATTATGTTGATGGCACTGCTCCGTCTCCCTCCACTTTGCTTCCCACTGCTGCTATCACTGATGCCGACACTACTGCTATTCTGGTTCCCAATCCAGCCTATCTAAAGTGGTTTCAACAAGATCAGCTTGTTGTAAGCTACTTGGTATCTACTCTGACCAACCTCATGCTCTATCTAATTGTTGGAAAAACCAATGCATTCGATATGTGGACATGTCTCAGGGACAACTTCTCTCAACACTCTGTTGCCAATATGGCAAATATTCGATTCCAACTCATGGACATGTCAAAAGGTACCAAAACAATATATGCTTATCTTCAACATGCCAAGTCCCTCTCCGACTCTCTTGTCGCCATCAATGAACCGGTCTTGACAACTGACTTAGTCACTGCTGTTTGAAAGTAATACAATAACGCTCGGTGTGTATGATAAATATATCTAGAGGGAGGAGGGGGGGTGAATAGATTTTAACTATTATTACCCAATTTTCGCATGCAAGTCAATTTTATGAAAATGCCCCTACTAGTCAAAAATACAAGCAAGTGTAATATAGTGCGAAATTTAAATAACACTTGATGTATACGTGGAAACCCAACCACTGGGAAAAACCACGGGCTGTTTAGTGCCCCACACTCGGACCTCGAAATCCACAAATTGAAATGGAGTTTACAACCTATGTAGACCTCGTCTAACACTCCGGTCTATAACCCCCCACTTCTACCACTCGGGGCCTTTAAAAGTGGCTTTAGTCCAATTGCTTGAGGCCTAAGCAATCTTAGCCTCAAGACTTAATTCTCTATGAAAATATTATGCAACCTATGTGAATATGTATAAATATTCAAATAACAAACAAGGTTAGGTAACCTTAGATGCTTATCTAGGATGATGATATAATCAATTTAAATCAACCCTAGATATCAATTGCTAAATGACATGTCAAATAGCTTAGCTAATCAAGATTAATCAAAAATCTAATTAGCTATCACAAAACAACACTCAATCAATTCATCACAATTAATTCTCTATTATTGTATTTATCATATGATCAAAAACATACAAGTAAATTAAAAGAGAATAGCTTGATAGTAAAAATACTAAAATAAGATGAACTTAATCAAAATCTTACCAAGCAAGTTGTGATGATGCAAACCCAATCATGGATGCATTCTATATAGTCATAGAAGATGCAATATGAAATATGATGCAAAAAGGATTTGATTTTTTCTCAAAAATGTCTCTTTGAAGTTTAGAGTTCTAAGGATTCAAAGAACTTAATCAGAGAATGAGAAAGTAAGATATTTATAGACATCAAGAATTGGGCATGTGAAAAGACAATTTTGCCCCTGAAACGCACCAATTGGCGGTTTCATTCGGCGGCCAGGCCGCCGTTTACAACCGCCGAATTGAACCCGAGAAGAACAGGGGAACAATGGCTGTTTCATTCGGTGGTTTCGTAACCGCTGATTAAACCGTAGAATCAAACCCGAAAGATTAAAATCGATCAGGTATGAACGGCGGTTTTGAACGGCGGTTTCGAACGGCGGTCGTGGCCGCCGATCGTAACCGTAGAATCACTCCAGACCTTTCTGGACTGAAATGATGGTGAATCTAAAGGAGAAGCCAGGAGCATTCTCTGTGGGCGGTCTTCACGCAAAACCAAGCACATTCTAGTGCATGTGCAGACGTTTCCGAATACTATCGGGAAACGAATTACTAAGCACATATACACACAACAAGATATCAAACAAAGTGCTAGTGTGTAAAGTGACATGTGAAGAGTATGCACACAAGAACAAGTATGCTAAGTGTGTGTGTGCTAACTAAATCTCTTCAAAGAAAACCAAGCACAAGAAATTATACCTTTGGCGTGCTTGTCCCTTGAGGTCTTGAAAGGGCCTTCGAGCATGAAGTTCAATTACCTAAACTACCCTTACACAAACAACCCCAACATGTGGTTTGTCCATGAAATAAGCCAATCAATATACGGGAATCCTTACAATCTCCCCCTTTGGCTATTTCGTGATAAAACCACCACTCACATTGATTCCTCACAACATAATAGAAACTACGGGTCTACAAAGATTTTCTACATTACAAAGAGATATATAAAAAATAATCTTGAAGTCTTCAATCTCTTGTAGAACAATCAATCCCTGAAAGCAAAGTTTATATACTTTCCAATTCAAATAAAATGTGAGATTAATCAAGTGAGGACATAAATAAGCATTTGCATTTCTAAGAATTTAAGTACAACAATAACATCATGCAATGTATGATGAATGCAATGCTCCCCCTCAACGGGTTACTCCCCCTTAATGTGTTGTCTCCCCAACATGCACAATTGCTACCATAATTTGCAACTCCCTTTACCACCATTTTACTCCCCCCTTTTGTTATGATATAGGCAAATGAGTAGTCCTCAACCGGGTCACTTAGCAAAGAGAGATAGTAGCATACTAAATACTTGCATAATCATATAATCCATTTTATGCAACTCAATCAATTGGAGAGAAACAAGGAGATTTATTTAAAATAAATGTGTGAATCAAAACATGCTTTGCATACAAGACATGTAACATTCAAATCCAAAATACAATGGTATTTGGCAAAGCAAATGACAAAGGTTTCTAATAAGAATTCAAACCAATTTCACCAATGTCATGAGAGAAACAAGGATATAGAGTTTTCATTGATTTTAATTTATGAGCAACTATATCCATTTTTATAAGCCAAACATGTCATGAGCAACTTTGCATCCTATTTGATTTTTCCGGGAATGAAACCCGTATGATAGTAGACATGTTCAACAAATAAAGAAAGAGAGACAATTTGGAATATAAATTCCTTTAAACGGATACAAGATCTTTTATTCATTTTGAGTCTCATAAGCTTTTTCACACAAGTTTTGCATTTAAAAATTGCAATCATCAATTCATGCTTTTTCATTTGAGCATGTCATTTGAATTTCATGCTTTTCATATGTCATTAGCATGTTATAAAAACAACTCATGCTTTTCAATTTTTAAGCATGTCATTAAGAATCATCATGTCATGGCAATAACTATAGGTCATTCATATCATGCTTCCTATGTAAATCTCATAGTCCAAAAATACATGTTTGAACATAAATATGAAATGGATTGTAGACAAGCATGGTTCACACTTATTGAATTGAAAACATATATATATATATATATATATATATATATATATATATATATATGTGCAACCAAGCTTACTCAAGCAATCAACAAAGAAGCATAAGATTTTTTAAATTTTTGCATACAACAAGTATGCATAAGCTCTCTTTGCTTGAGTTCCCCATATGGGGTCAATATCATCCTTCATCAATGAAGGTCATGAGGTCCTATGGACCTCCAAAGTCCATTTGACTTGGTTGAACCTATTTGAGACTTGTTAGTCTCATAGCAAGCGGGTTCATTTTTCCTTATCCACATAGATATGACATTTTTCTTCCTAGTGGACAATGGTTCAAGAGTACTAGAAATAATAGGATCATGAACATGAATATTTTCCTTCCTATTAGCATGCATTCTAGCTCTTGTCATTCTCTTTTCAATCATGCTTTTGATTCTACATAATTTAATGAAATGAAAGCAATTTGGTCTAATGTGACCATCAATACCACAAAAGTGACATGTAGGGATAAATTTAGAATTCATACCATGTCCTTGTGCATGCATAGGAGCATTTCCATGACTTTGTGGTTGAGCGGGTTCAAACCTTCTTTGTTGTTGAACCGGTCTAGCTTGCTTCCTTGATCCATTTTGCATGATTGGCCTCTTCCCTTGATGAATTTGAGCTTGAGGGAAGTTAGGTTAAGGAACTTTTTGAGCTTGAGGTTGTCTCCTTGGAGCTTCTTTCACTTGTGCACTTTTTGAACATTGTCCTAGATCAATTTTCATCCTAGGAGTGTGCACCGGTGAGGCTTATTTCTTGCTCAAACTCTTGACAAAGAGGGTCTTGGTTGGAGTAGTGATCTCCTTGCTTTCTTCATACCCAATACCTCTCTTGTCACAAGGGTTCTTTCCACTACCAAGAATGTGGTCAAGTTTCTTGGTGCTTGTAGTCATCCTAGTCAATGACTCTATAGCTTCATCAAGCTCTCTCTTCAACCCTTCTTCATTCCTCTTAGACAAAGCTAGCTCATCCCTTAGCTTGTCTTCAATCATCTTGGATGCCTCAACTTGTTTACTTAAGTGGTCATTGTGTGTTGAAAGCTCTAGATTTTCATCCTCTAAAATCTTCAACTTTCTATTGTTCTTCTTCAATGAACTTTCACACTTGACTATAAAGTCATTAACATCCATTTTCTCTACACTTCCATTTGTAGAGTTAGATGAGGAGTCATCTTCACTTGAGTCATCTCCTCCACTCTCCATCTCTCCTATGGAGTCATTTCCCTCATTAAGACCTTCACCTTGGTCTCTTGAGTCAATGAGAGTCATATCTCAATGAGTAGCTTCGCCTATCACCTCTAGAGCTACTTCTTCATCCTTTTCTTCTATGGGATCATTAGTCAAGTCATTCTTACCAACAACTTTATCTTTTACACAAGTGGCCCCAAATGCCGTGTAGTCGATGGTAAGCTCATCATCACTTGATGCCTTGTCTCCCTTTCCGGAGTCATCACTTTCACTCCACGTGGCGGCCATCACTTTTGCGATCTTGTTCTTTAAATTCCCACAATCGGGTGAGATGTGTCCTATACTGCCACACTCATAGCATTGGACCCCTTTCTTTTCACTCTTCTCTTGCCTAGGCTCAAGACTCTTGAAGGGAGCCTTTTTCTTCAAGTCTTGGCCTTTAGATCCAAAGCCCTTCTTCTCGAACTTGACAAATTTCTTGAATCTTCTAAGTAACAATGCCATGTCTTCGTCCGAGTCACCTTTTTCCTCCTTCTCAAGCTTGGAAGCTTTCAAAGCAATCCCTTTTTGCTTTTTAGGAGGTGAAATACTAGGAGCCTTCCTAGATTCATAGGCGAGGAGTCTTCCAATTACCTCTCTCGGCTTCATGTCCTTATAAGTGTTATTCTCCTCTAAAGCCGTCACTTTTGCTTCAAACCTAGCGGGGAGAGACCTCATAATTTTCTACTTAACTCTCCTATCAGTATAAGGGTCACCGAGTTGATGGCTTTGATTGACGATATCCATAAACTTGACTTCAAAGTCATTGAAGCATTCGTCCTCCTCCATCTTGAGCAACTCAAATTGCGTTTGAAGGACTTGAAGTTTGGAATCCTTGACAACATTGGTTCCTTCATGTGCAACCTCTAGAATATCCCATGCCTCCTTGGCTATCCTAGTGTTCTGAATCAGTTTGTACTGATTTTCATCCACTGCACATAAAAGAGCATGCCAAGCCTTCTTATTCCATTTTGAAGTCTTAAACTCTTCAGTGGACCATTGAGTCTTAGGCTTGAGTACTTCTTCTCCACCACCTGTGGGAGTCATATTAGGAGCCATATACCCATCTTCAATTGCCATCCATGCCCTATCATGGATTTGACACAAGTATGCCTCCATCTTGCCTTTCCATAAGGTATAATTCACACCGGTGAGGAGAGGAGAGGATGTCGTGTACTTGACGCACCCTCTTGGTTGCCACCGTATCCACTCATTGTATATAATGAATGAATTCAAATGAATGCAAAATGTATGAATGAGCAAAAATCACACAAATGCAAAACACACCTAAAATGAGCTAGGATCACCTAAGTATATTTAGGAACCCGCTCTGATACCAATTGAAAGTAATACAATAACGCTCGGTGTGTATGATAAATATATCTAGATGGGGGGGTGAATAGATTTTAACTATTATTATCCAATTTTCGCATGCAAGTCAATTTTACGAAAATGCTCCTACTAGTCAAAAATACAAGCAAGTGTAATATAGTGCGGAATTTAAATAACACTTGATGTATACGTGGAAACCCAACCACTGGGAAAAACCACGGGCTGTTTAGTGCGCCACACTCAGACCTCAAAATCTACTAATTGAAATGGAGTTTACAACCTATGTAGACCTCGTCTAACACTCCGGTCTATAACCCCCCACTTCTACCACTCGGGCCTTTAAAAGTGGCTCTAGTCCAATTGCTTGAGGCCTAAGCAATCTTAGCCTCAAGACTTAATTCTATATGAAGAGATTATGCAACCTATGTGAATATGTATAAATATTCAAATAACAAACAAGACTAGGTAACCTTAGATGCTTATCTAGGATGATGATATAATTAGTTTAAATCAACTCTAGATATCAATTGCTAAATGACATGTCAAATAGCTTAGCTAATCAAGATTAATCAAAAACCTAATTAGCTATCACAAAACAACACTCAATCAATTCATTACAATTAATTCTCTATTCTTGTATTTATCATATGATCAAAAACATACAAGTAAATTAAAAGAGAATAGCTTGATAGTAAAAATACTAAAATAAGATGAACTTAATCAAAATCTTACCAAGCAAGTTGTGATGATGCAAACCCAATCATGGATGCATTCTATATAGTCATAGAAGATGCAATATGAAATATGATGCAAAAAGGATTTGATTTGAGTGTTTAAAGGCGAGTTCTTGATTTGATTTTTTCTCAAAAATCTCTCTTTGAAGTTTAGAGTTCTAAGGATTCAAAGAACTTAATCAGAGAATGATAGAGTAAGATATTTATAGACATCAAGAATTGGGCATGTGAAAAGACAATTTTGCCCCGGAAATGCACCAATCGGCGGTTTTATTCAGCGGTCAAGCCACCGTTTACAACCGCCGAATTGAACCCGAGAAGAACAGGGGAACAACGGCTGTTTCATTCGGCGGTTTTGTAACCATCGATTAAACCGCAGAATCAAACCCGAGAGATTAAAATCAATCAGGTATGAACGGCGGTCGTGGCCACCGATCAAACCGCCGATTCACCAGTGATGGTGAATCTAAAGGAAAAGCTAGGAGCATTCTCCGTTAGCGGTCTTCGAGGAAAACCAAGCACATTCTAGTGCATGCGCGGACGTTTCCGAATACTATCAGGAAACGAATTACTAAGCACATATACACACAACAAGATATCAAACAAAGTGCTAGTGTGTAAAGTGACATGTGAAGAGTATGCACACAAGAACAAGTATGCTAAGTGTGTGTGTGCTAACTAAATCTCTTCAAAGAAAACCAAGCACAAGAAATTATACCTTTGGCATGCTTGTCCCTTGAGGTCTTGAAAGGGCCTTTGAGCATGAAGTTCAATCACCTAAACTACCCTTACACAAACAACCCCAACATGTGGTTTGTCCACGAAATAAGCCAATCAATATACGGGAATCCTTACACTTTTCTTCGTGGTCTTGGCTTAAACTATGGTATGATTATCACTGCTATTCTTAATTTTCCTCCTTTGCCAAAATTTGAAGATCTTCGTGCACGTCTTCTCTCCTATGAATCTCAGTTGTTATGCACCAAGCCCACTGATGTCAACAGTACAACAGCCCTTGTTACTGTTTTGTCTCCTTCACCCACTGCCAATTTCACTCAAGCGCCTTCTTCTAGTCGTGGTCAACATCGTGGCTCTGGTCATGGTGGTCGTTGTGGACACTTACGGGCCATGGTCGTGCACCTTAGCATTCTACACCTGACTACTTAGCCTATGGCTCTGGTCGTGGCTCTTGGTTGTCGCATCATGGTGGTCGTGGCATTCTTGGTGCTCCTCCATCACAATGGTGCTCCGCTTGTTCCACTCCACAACATTCAAACCTGAATTATCCTCACTGCTACCATGGCCTTGAGTCTCTTACCGCTCTATTTGCTGGCATGCATGTCACTTCATACCCGCCACCTCCTGATTACACCTGGTATCCTAACAACGGTGCCACCCACCACATGACGAGTATTGCATCTCCGGACTCTATTCCATTTAATGGTAATACTTCTGTCTTACTCGGTAATGGGACCACTCTCCCCATTACCAACACTGGTAATTTTCCTCTGTCTCTTGGCTCCCATAAATTATCTCTTAGTAATATTTTTCAATTTCCATCTTTAAACAAAAATTTGTTGTCTGTTGCACATTTCACCAAAGATAACTCTGTTAGTTTTAGTTTCACTCCATCGGGCTATACTATCTTTGATCTCACCTCTGGTATTCCATTATTTCAGGGCTCATGTAAGGATGGTCTCTACTCGCTCTCGCCGTCACAACCATTTGCTTTGACGGCATTCGCCTCCAACCTTTGGCACCTCCGTCTTGGTCATCCATCCTCTGCTGTTCTTCGTCAATTAGGCTCTCAGGTTTTATGGCCTACTTTTTCCAGCGATTTTTCTTTTTTGTAATGACTGCGCCATTAGCAAGTCTCACAAACTTCCTTTTGATTTAAATAAAGTTTATGCAACTTTTCCCTTCTATATTAGTCATTTTGATGTGTGGATGTCTTCTGTTTCTTCTGTTTCTAGTTTTAAATATTATGTTTTATTTATTGATGAATTTTCTCGCTATTCATGGATTTATCCCATGCGTCAAAAATCTGAGGTTTTTAAACATTTTTGCACTTTTGTTGCCATGGTAAAAAATTTATTTAATTCTTCTATTAAGATCTTCCAAAGTGATGGTGGAACTAAGTATGTTAATTATCAATTTACAAAATTTTGTCAAACTTTAGGTATTGACCATCGTCGCTCGTGTCCTCACACGTCTCAACAAAATGGGCTTGCCGAGTGTAAGCACCGTTATATTGCGGACATGACCCGCACCTTGCTTTCTACGGCTTATGCTCCGTTAAACATATGGGTTGAGGCGGCCTTAACGTCTGTTTACCTCATTAACCTTCTCTCGATGCCACTACTAAAGCGGTCATCTCCTCATTCCATTCTTTTTTATAAGAACCCTACGAATGGTCATCTTCGCACCTTCGGATGCTTGTTTTCCTCACCTTAGGTCTTATGTCTCACACAAACTTCAACCTCGTTCGATAGAATATATTTTTCTGGGGTACAGTTCTCATCACAAAGGCTATCGGTGCCTTGATCCGGTAAATCAATGGGTTTATAAATCGCGTCATGTTATTTTTAATGAGCTTAAATTTCCTTTTGCTAGCATACAGGTCTCAGACTTTCCACCGCAGTATGCCGCGCTAGAGCTCCACCATCTCGGTTCCACGGTTCCAGTCAAGCCGCTTGCTCTACCGTGCACCGACCAAGCTCTACCATGTGCTTCTGTCGCTCCACATGTACCTGCGCCAGCTGTCGCTCCACCTGTGCCTGCGCCAGCTGCTGTAGCTCCACCTCAGTCACCATCACCCACGCCAGTGCCCACTCATCATATGACAACTCATTTACGTGATGGTGTGAGAAAGCCCAACATCCGTACTGATGGCACTGTCCGTTATCCACTATCTCAGACGCATGCTACGGTTCTATCACAGCCTTTTGAACCTACTTACTACACCCAATCTGTCAAACATTTTGAGTGGCGCAATGCAATGACTGATGAATTCAATGCTTTGGTGAAAAATGATACTTGGAACTTGGTTCCTCTCCCTGCTTCTCAAAACACAGTTGGTTGCAAATGAGTCTTTCGTATTAAGCGGCATTCTAATGGCTCCATTGAACGTTACAAGGCCTGTCTTGTTGCAAAGGGCTTTCACCAACAACATGGCCTTGATTACGATGAAACTTTCAGCCCAGTTGTTAAACATGCCACGACTCGCACAGTTCTCTGTCTTGCTGTCATAAACTCTTAGCCCTTTCGCCAGTTGGACATCAAGAATGCCTTTTTAAAACGGTTTTCTTCATGAGGAGGTTTTCATGTCACATCCTTCAGGTTTCATTGATCCACAACATCCGCATTTTATCTACAAATTGCAAAAGGCATTATACGGACTCAAACAGGCACCTTGTGCATGGTTCAACCATTTCAGTGTCTTTCTTATTCGATTCGAGTTCACCCAAAGCAAGGCTGAGCCATCTCTCTTCATTTATCGCCATGCTGACCATGTTCTTTACTTGTTATTATATGTTGATGACACTGTATTGGCAGGTAGCCATACTGAATCCATTGATCAATTTATACAGTCTCTTGGCAGTGAGTTTGATGCAAAAGACTTGGGTTCCTTGCATTACTTTCTCGGTCTTGAGGTCCTTCCGCATTCGCATGGATTACACATTTCTTAGGTAAAATGCACATTGTATCTTTTTCATCGCAGCAACATGATCGAATGCAAACCACCTTCCACACCTCTTGCTGCCAAGGTTCGACTCTCTAGTATTGATGGTATTCTTCTTGACAATCCAATTGAATTTCGTCACTTAGTTGGCTCACTACAATACTTGACCTTGTCTTGCCCTGATATTGCTTTCGCCATTAGCACCGTTGCCTAGTTCTTGAGTTCACCACGTCAGCCTCACTTAGTTGCTGTCAAATGGATCCTTCGATATCTTAAGGGTTCTCTTGACCAAGACAATATTATCAGTCCCTCTCCTACGCCACTTACCATCCGTGCTTTTTTTGATGCGGATTAGGCTGATTGCCTTGACACTCGCCGTTCTACCACTGGTTACCTTATTTTTATAGGTTCCACTCTTATCTCATGGTGCTCCAAAAAGCAACCCACGGTTGCGCACTCTAGTGCTGAGTTGGAATATCGCTCCTTGACACTATCTGATAATAGTACTAATCAGAATCATAACAAACTATAACTACTCCTTAAAGCAATAGATCGTATACATATAACTAGTTTAAGGACCAGTTTGGTATTGCTGTAACTTTTATAATAATCACTGTTAGCTGCGCTGAATAAATAATTAGCTGTAAAGTTAATCAACAAATATTTAGTTAATTGTATTTTTAAAACTATTGTATAGCTCAAAAGCAGTATATATATGTTTGGTAATTTTATTATAAAAGTGTTGGGATTAGTTACAATGACTAAAATATACATGTTTTTAGGAAAAAAAATAAAATTCCATAAGAACAATAAAATATTTTTAAAAGATTTTAGAAATCAAATCAATATTAATCACTTAAAATACATGTTTTTAGGTGGGGGATTTTAAAAGTAATCCCTCACCTATTTCTCAAAATCAGTTTTTAGGTGGGGGATTTTAAAAGTAATCCCCCACCTGCTTCTCAAAATCACGGTCAAAATTTGTCAGATTATCAATTAATCACTTTTGAAGCTTTACAAAACATTGAGATTATCAATTAATCAATTAATCATGTTTTCTTTTTAAATAATTGGGTTAATTTAAAGAAAAAGTTTTGATTAGTTTGACAAAATGGATTAGTTTAGTGTACGAACCATCACACTTACACAGTTGAGATTGAGTCGTATGGCCTGGTAGTGCTGAGAATATTAACATCATAAATTTGGGCAGTATCTTTTTATTTTCTATGTAAGTGTTGTTGATGCACATTTTTGGAAAAAATATTGCTATTTATGTATCAACTATGAAGTATTCTTTAGAAGAGGAAAAGTCAAATGAGTTGAAACCCAGAAGGAGTCATAAAGCGCTCAACTCTATTGTCTAGCATTAGGTATGAAAATTTCCTTCATTATTACTATTATGTAATTTTAATTGTTCATGTTGGAAATTCCACAGGTGAATAGTTCTTTGAAGATGACTTCAACAAATGATCAAACAAACCTTCTACAAGTAAGCTTACTTTATTGTACAATAATTACTTGTTTAATTTGCATTCATCACTCAACATTGTTAATTATATATTATATGTTATCTTTCAAAATAGGAAAACCTAGGAAAAAGTATTAGTCAATTATGATCACAAGCAAAACTAGTTTTTACTTGTAATCTATATAAAATTGGAATTAGAAATCAAGTTGAAGGATTACTATTGTTTAACCAGAAAACTAAATAAACAAATTATATTCTTGCTTTTACTAATCAATGTTGATTGGTTCTATTGCCATTGTTGAGTAATTCCTGTTTATCAATTAGTTGTTGTTTTCTAGCAATATTAGAAACTGAAAAAGAAAAATTACAAGTCTTGTAATATATGCAACTTTGAAGCATAATTGGTTTGTTGAGAAATGGGTCCAAGAATTCAAGTCTTTCTGCTCCTTGTTTGTATCCAGTTTTCTGTTATTGCAGCAATAACTGATCCAAGAGATTGTAAGTTTAACTAACATCCCTCTTTCGATTGTTTTGCTCGTTTATGTTTATATGCATCCAACTCCAAATCGAATGAATGTTGCAGATAACTACTGCTTGATATTGTCATCCATGTGTTTGTGTCTGTGTACGTGTGAAATAATGTTCTTTTCAATCTACGAATATGTTATCAGAATTAATTTAGGCTTTTGGCAGAAAGAAACCAGTTTGATCAGTTTATATTATTGTGGTCTTGAATCTTCATGATGGAAAATTTTATGAGGTATGTGGTAATAGTTGAACCGGGAAATATGTACATGGTCATACCGGTTAACCAAATCAGCTCCTGGAAGATGCTACCTTTAGTTATTGGTTGGTGAAGGCGTGAAGCAACAACTTGATTGCTGATGTTTAATCTATATTCATATTCTGGTGCTAAATCTAGTTGTAATCTTTCAAAGTTTCTTTAAACCATCTATCTGTTTCAAACTCTTGCGTATTCATATTGGAAACTCAGTTTCTGCTGACTGGGTGGGTCATGAAAATCTTTTTCTTTTTGTTTCTGATGCAGCTGGTGTTCTACAATCTCTCCGGAATGGGTGGCAAAACACACCACCTACTTGGAGGAGACAAGATCCTTGTTCCAACTGGGACGGTATTGGGTGTGTTGATTCACGTGTGACTTCCATGTAAGTTGCTGGCAATTTGTTTGCATATAGATGAAATTAGTAGGTTTTTTTAATCTTCTTTTCAAGCTATCCATCTCTTTATTTCAGAACATTATCAAGCATAGGATTGACGGGTCAACTGTCTTCGGACATCACAGCTTTATCGGAATTACAGATTCTGTGAGTCTTCTGTCTGAACACATAAATTCTTTCACTCATTATTTCTCTACAACTCAAACATTTAATTATTTTCATGCAGGGATTTATCCTACAACACGGAATTGACAGGAACTCTTCCACCGTCAATTGGGGATTTGAAGAAGCTAGTCAACTTGTAAGTAGATTTATTCTTGTGAAAGCATGAGCTAACAGCAAATTTTTGTAGGTAGAATCCTCATAAAGAATACATGTTCTGTTTATTTTGCATCACAGAATCCTGATAGGTTGCAGTTTTCACGGGCCAATTCCTGATTCAATTGGATCTCTACCGCAGCTGTTCTCTCTGTAAGGACTTTCACTCTGTCATACTCGGCTTAAACTATAGCTATGTCAGTTTAGAACCTAGTAAACAAATAAAGATTCAGGGGATTTTCGGTATAAAGAGAATGATAAGCTATGTCAAGGCCTTGGAAATATCCTATTCCTGGTTTACTGCTTTTAAGTTGTGTAATATTTGGTTACTTTATACCGTTGAATCATTTCACTTCTTTTATCAATGATACCAACCAACATGTCTTTAACTTCTTCTTGTTGCTACTGCATGCAGATCCATAAATTTGAATAGATTCAGTGGATCGATTCCTCCTTCCATTGGTAATTTATCTAAACTTTTTTGGCTGGATCTAGCTGACAACCAACTCACTGGGCAAATTCCAGTCTCTGATGGCACTTCATCTGGTCTTGATATGCTAATTAATACTCGACACTTGTATGTAAAATCTCTTTGAGGCTTTCAGTTATCTCTCTTACTGCGATCTTTTATTCTAGACTGTAATAGTAATCTATGATCCTATCCACCCTCTACAGTCATCTCGGAAACAATCAACTCTCAGGTGAAATCCCAGATAAACTTTTCAACTCAGATATGGCTCTGATACATGTGTAAGTTTCATAAAGCTTCAACTGAACTAAATCTTGTATTTATTTGACATATCTTGCTTTATTGTGCTTTAATGCAGAAAATTGCCCTACCAAATAGTTTACTTGTGAACTATTTCAGAAACATTGTCCATTTAGATTTTCTTCTGATTTGTTTTGTTTTTTTCTCCTCTTTGTGCCAGGCTCTTTGAAAACAACAGCCTCACTGGCATGATTCCTTCCAGCCTTGGACTTGCGAGAAATTTGGAGGTCATGTAAGTACCTACATATCATGTTCAATTGAATTTTTTTGAAAGTAGCAATCTCACCGGCAGATTTTGTTTTCCCCTGAAAAATCTCTTCTCTTGATCACAGACGCTTTGATAGGAACTCAATAACTGGGCCTGTTCCCCGAACCCTCAGCAGTCTTACAAGGATCCAAGAGCTGTAAGCTGAGAATTGAGACATGAAAATAAGCTTTTATACCTGTTTTAGGAAAGTGATGATTATCATTAACAAATAATTCTATAATCATTAGTGTTTTGTGATCCTCTTTTCAGGTTTTTGTCCAACAATAAACTGAATGGCTCCATCCCCAGCCTTGCTGGCATGAACTTCCTCAGCAACTTGTAAGTATAAAAGGCTTACTTAATTTATGTCTAGCGGTAATCATCAGAGTCATTGTATCTACTTAAAATTTTATTTATATCAAATTTCTGTTTATAACCAAATCATCATTTGCAGGGACATGAGTAATAACAGTTTCAATGCATCAGAAGTTCTTTCGTGGTTTTCAAGCTTACAGTCTTTGACAGCACTGTATGTTCTCGTGTCTTGCCCATATCTTGTTCTTCAACAATGTAACACATGTACACACGTAATTTGAGTCAAGATTGCATTATCTAAACTAGTTGGGTCCAATATATCTATTCCTAGAAGAATTCCTATTTTTTTTTTTTATGTTCTATTATGAAATCCTAAGGCAATAAATGTATTTATTTCTTGTATATTTTCTCATCATCAGTCTTATGATCTCTTTCTCGATACAAGCATTTTTTTATGAAACGAGAAGCATAATCATATACTTTTTATGACAGAACAATGGAAAATACTCAACTTCAAGGTCAAGTTCCTTCTGTTCTGTTCAGCCTTCCCAACCTACAAACTGTGTAAGTATTAACATAATCCCAAGTAGTACCATTATTTCATATCAAGGGCAAAGCCGGTTAATTTCAATCTAATGTGATAGGAATACTTGTTACACCCTGATTTTATTGATCCATGATGACAGGGTTTTCAAAAACAACAATCTTAGCGGCACCTTAAACATCAGCACCAGCAATAGCAACCAGCTGCAATTCATCGATTTGTTAAACAATTCCATTTCTGATTTCCCAGGAAGTGCAGGAGCCGGTGCTATTGACATAATGTAAAGCATATTTCTTTCCTTCTTCTATTTTATCCTACAATTTGCTGAAATTTTGGTACCAATTAAAGTTCCTGGAGTTGGAATCCATCCAAATGTACTAGACGAACAATGTGTTTTGTTTGCTAAGGTTATTTTCTATTGATTGCTGCAGACTGGCTGATAACCCAATTTGTGAGGTGCCAGGTGAAGTAAAAGCTTACTGCATGAAATCCCGATCAAGTTCCTCTTATTCAACGCCACTAAAGGACTGTCAACGTGTTTCCTGTAGTTCTGGGCAGATTTCTAGCCCCACCTGCAAATGCGCATACCCATATACAGGAGTTCTAAACTTCAGAGCTCCTTCCTTTTCAGACTTGGAAAACACTACGTACTATACAACTCTTGAGGGGTCGTTAACACAATCTTTTCAGTCTCATCAACTTCCTGTGGATTCTGTTTCTCTTAGCAATCCACGCAAGAATTCAATTGAATACCTTCAATTGAGCCTAGCAATATTTCCATCCGGCCAAGATCGTTTCAATTGGACAGGAATTTATAGCCTTGGTTTTGCTTTTAGCAACCAGACGTACAAGCCTCCACGTGGTTTTGAACCTTACTTCTTTATTGCTAATCCATATCCTAACTTTGCTGGTAATTTTGCTATTTCACACAGAACAATATAGTTGTTGCATGTTGCATTATTTGATATTGGTGCACCTTTATCTTTGTGGCATCTTCTAGGAGATTCTATAGGATCAAACAAGTCAACAAGCATTGGAATTATCATTGGAGCAGCAGTCGGTGGTTCTGTTCTTTTGTTCGTAGTACTCCTTGCAGGGGTTTACGCTTATCGGCAAAAAAGGAAAGCTGAAAGAGCAACTGATCAGAACCAGAACCCTTTTGGTATGATAATGATTTAACCTATATTTAGTGTTTTCAAGTTTTTAGATTATTGTTTTTATGTGATTAAACTTAAAATGCAGCAAGCTGGGATCCAAATAAAAACAATGGTAGCATTCCTGAAGTGAAAGGAACAAGAAGCTTCTCTTTTGAAGAGCTCAGTAAATACTCAAACAAATTTTCTGATGACATTGGATCTGGGGGTTATGGAAAGGTTTGACTCTCTCTCTTTTGATACTATTCCACATTGTTTCACAAGCTTGGTTGTAGATACAAAACAAATCATTGGACGAAATATTTTTGTTTATCATCCATATATTTATATCATAGTTTTTTTTTTTTCCATTTATTTTTGATTCTTGACATATTTTGAGGCTATTTTTCTATCTGCAACTCTATTATTTATGAGACTCGTTATTTTGAAGCGTTGCACACACAAACACATAGGTACCACCTTCTTCCTTGAGTATGTGTCATAAATCCTCACCAAGTAAAGCTCTGTTGCTTTAAATAATTGATTTTTCAGCTAATCAGTTGTGATGACTTTCAGTTGATGATTGAGGTAATCATATACTATATTAACAAGTCATTAATTATCTTGTGAATCTAACAAGTCATCATCAAAACAACATGCTCATTTTTTTCATCTTTTGTATCAAAGTTGCTCTCCTTCCATTTACCATATTGGAGATATAGCTTTTCTTTGATAAGCTTTGTTTCAAAAACTGTCTTGTTGACATGCACTTTGAAATTTTAAAAGTTAAAGCCACTTAGCCACATCAATAATTAAGAAAGTTTGATATGCACTCAGAAATTTCGGAAGTTAAAACCAGAAATTGCAGGTATATAGAGGAACTCTTCCCACTGGAGAACAAATTGCCATCAAACGAGCCCAACAAGGATCTATGCAAGGTGGACTAGAATTCAAAACTGAGATTGAGCTTCTATCAAGAGTCCATCATAAGAATGTTGTCAGGCTTTTAGGATTTTGCTTCCAACAAGGAGAACAAATGCTGATATATGACTATGTTCCAAATGGTTCTTTGAAGGATAATCTATCAGGTACCTTTCTCTTCTCTGTTTCCTCAGTTCCTCCACCAAACATATTCCGGTTTCTTTTGGTTCTGCAATTGCATACTTTATATACATGACATTTTTCTGTATGCAATTTTCACATTGTTCACTACCAACTGTGAGATCGCATAATAATGCATGATAAGCCGCCCATTTAAGTTTTAATGGGAAAAGACGTCTATGATTGCAAAGATGCATTCTATTCAGTTATGATATTATTATTTGTTTAACACTTTCAAGTTTCCTAAAAAAAAGTAATAATAATCACAAAATTTTCTATAAAACTTACATATTAAATATGCAGGGAAGTCTGGAATGAGACTGGATTGGACAAGGAGACTTAAAATAGCCCTTGGTGCAGCTAGAGGTCTAGCCTATTTGCACGAGCTTGCTGATCCTCCTATCATACACAGGGATGTGAAATCAACAAACATATTACTGGATGAACAATTAAATGCAAGAGTTGCGGATTTTGGTCTATCTAAACTTTTGTTTGACAGTGAAAAGAGTCATGTAACTACTCAAGTTAAGGGAACATTGGTGAGTAACTCTATGCACACTCATGCTCACTGAAAAGTTGAATTTTTTTTTTATTCATGTTAGCATAACCTGAATAAATGTGTGTTAATGTCATAATATGTATAATTTGGATTTGAGATTGGCAAAACAATATGATTCATGTAACTTGAAGTTTGCAAAAAATTCTTAGCCAATACTATATGTCCTGAAAATGGTTTGTTTTGCATGTAGGGTTATTTGGATCCTGAATATTACATGACAAATCAGTTGACCGAAAAGAGTGATGTTTATAGCTTCGGGGTGATGATGTTGGAGCTGATAACTGCAAGATCGCCAATAGAGCGAGGAAAATATATTGTGAGAGAGATGAAGATGGCAATAAATAAGGAAAAAGATCTATACAGCCTTTCTGAACTTATTGACCCAAATATTGGTTTGGGTACAACACTGAAAGGTTTTGAACAGTTTGTGGATCTGGCAATGAAATGTGTGGAAGAATCAGGAGCTGACAGACCTACAATGAGTGAAGTGGTTAAGAAAATTGAGAACATTTTGGAGCTTGCTGGTCTGAATCCGAATGCAGAATCAGCAACCAGTTCAGCAACTTATGAGGAGGCAAGTAAGGGAAATTTCCACCATCCATATAGCAATGAAGCCTTTGTTTATAGTGGTTCTTTTGTATCTCCAAAGATAGAACCCCATTGATCATAAGTTAATGTTTTGAATGTTGAACGAATACAGAAAAAAAAAAAAAAAAACGAACTTGTAAAAGAAAAGCATACAAAAAACCCCATTCTAGTTTCCTTAGAAAAACGTATACATACAGAAACAATGTATAAGAAAAGCATATGATTGTTGACTGCTTTTGCTCTTAGTGATATCTTATATGATTGTAAACTTCTCTTCTTTGTTCTTTGATTCTATTAATGTTTATATGCACCTGAATTTTTGTCGGTTGAAACCAATAAAGATATCATGGATTTCTCTTTGCATTTAATCTTCAACTTTATGAAACTATCATCGATAGTGATTGTTTATATATTTATGATATAAAGAGATTGTACATCCTGGAAAATTGAAGACTAACATACTGTTTGACAAAACTTGTAGAAGCCTGTTAAATCCATGATACAACAGGAGTTGAAGTGGATAATTATAGAACGAACCTGTAATGGGAATTTAATATTAAATTCAGATTCCCTCTTGAAATGCTTAGGCATGTGAGGAGGGACCACAGGAATTTATAATCAAATTTAGTGAATTTTGAGTTGATGATGTTTTACGTTATTGAACAGTACATGATAAAAGGACACTGAAACAAGACAATTAGATTGTTCAACAGTCAACGCAGCAGCCCATGAGTTTCCAGTTTTCCAGGTTATAGAAAGTTCTGCATATGTTGCCTTATTTACTACGAGAAAATCTTCGGTGCACCGACCGGTGCATTACTCAGAAGTGCACCTAACCACCAAAGATAAGACATGTGGCTGCCACATGTGCATCACATATGCTTTTCCAGCCATATGTCTTATTTTCAATGGCTGAGTGCACCACTCAACAGTAAATCTGGTGCACCGAAGATTTTCTCCTTTACTACAATTAAATAAATCTTTATAAATCGCATTTTTCCAATCACCGTGTGACAACTCATCCTAAACAACATCAAGAAGAAAAGTATATCTTCCTACTTTTCTTCTTGTATTTTATTAGTAGTAGACAAAGTGGGGGCATCCCACTTCATCTAATATGTTGCTATTTGGAGAAGAAGACTTGTCTCTTTTCGGTTACCTTTTTACAGTGCTAAATGGGCCAAATTGACTTGTGGTTAGCCCTGTAGATGGAAAGACGGACATGGGGCTAACGTCAGCAGTTCAAATCCTACCTAGACGGGGTGTGAGTTCTGATTTACCTATGTGCATCCTTGTGGGGCAAGGGGTGGGGGCCGAGGTTTCTTATCTGTCTTACTCCGCGAATCCAACATATAGGCCATAGTGGGTTACGCAGTTGGAGGCCTGCTTCCAACATACAGGCCACGGCGAGTCACGCAATTAGGGGAGGACAAGCGAATCCTCGATATATAAAAAAAAAAAAAAAAGCTGTCACTGTAAATCTACAGATATTTCTTTGGTTGATATTCATTTTACAAACAATATGTGGGTTCCATCATGAAAAAAACATTAACGTTTTTGGTCATGGTCTATTATGACAACTATATTATAATTATATTTGTTATCCAACCTTTACTTTTTGTAAGGGGAAAAAATACTATTGACTTTGGCACTTTCAAGTTTCAACTACCAACGTGCAATGATTTCATTGCATATTTCTGAGAATGAGAAATGTCCAGTTTTACTATTGAACTAGTTGTAAGTTGCTTTGTTGGTGATGATATCAAATGGGTTTCCAGTTTTATGCAAGATTTGAAACTTAAAAGAGCCAAAAAGTTTGTGAAGTTTTTTGAACTTTGAAGTATATTTGTATTTTGAGTGAGAGATGATGGGTTTGAGAATTCAAGTCTTTCTTCTGTCTGTTTGGTTCCAGTTTTCTGTTATTGCAGCAACAACTGATCCAAGAGATCGTAAGTTTGTTTTGCTCGTTTATGTTTATATGCATCCAACTCCAAATCGAATGAATGTTGCAGATTACTACTGCTTGATCTTGTCTTCCATGTGTTTGTGTCTGTGTATAGGACTTCTATTTTGTTTAGGAATCAATTAGCTTAAATATAGGATTCCTGTTTCTTTCCTAGTTGTATTTCTCTATCTGTTTTGATTAAGGAATCAATTAGCTTAATTATAGGATTTCCTGATTCTTTTCTAGTTGTATTTCTCCTATAAATTACCTCTTATACGGAGAAGAATAATAACAAAATATGAATATGTTCAAAAAAAAATGTTCTTTTCAATCTAAGAATATGATATCAAAATTAATTAGTTTGATCAGTTTATATTATTGTGGTCTTGAATCTTCATGATGGTAATAATTGAACCGGGAAATATGTACCGGTGAACAAAATCAGCTCCTGGAAGATGCTACCTTTAGTTATTGGTTGGTGAAGCAACAACTTGATTGCTGATGTTTAATCTATCTGTTTCAAACTCTTGCGTATTCATATTGGAAACTCAGTTTCTGCTGACTGGGTGGGTCATGAAAATCTTTTTCTTTTTGTTTCTGATGCAGTTGGTGTTCTACAATCTCTCCGGAATGGTTGGCAAAACACACCACCTACTTGGAGGAGACAAGATCCTTGTTCCAACTGGGACGGTATTGGGTGTGTCGATTCACGTGTGACTTCCATGTAAGTTGCTGGCAATTTGTTTGCATACAGATGAAATTAATAGGTTTTTTTATTCTGCTTTTCAAGCTATCCATCTCTTTATTTCAGAAAATTATCAAGCATAGGATTGATGGGTCAACTGCCTTCGGACATCATAGCTTTATCAGAATTACAGATTCTGTGAGTCTTCTGTCTGAACACTTAAATTCTTGCACTCATTATTTTCTCTACAACTCAAACATTTACATATTTTCATGCAGGGATTTATCCTACAACACGAATTTGACAGGAACTCTTCCACCGTCAATTGGGGATTTGAAGAAGCTAGTCAACTTGTAAGTAGATTTATTCTTGTGAAAGCATGAGCTAACAGCAAATTTTTGTAGGTAGAATCCTCATAAAGAATACATGTTCTGTTTATTTTGCATCACAGAATCCTGATAGGTTGCAGTTTTCACGGGCCAATTCCTGATTCAATTGGATCTCTACCGCAGCTGTTCTTTCTGTAAGGATTTTCACTCTGTCATACTCGGCTTAAACTATAGCTATGTCAGTTTAGAACCTAGTAAACAAATAAAGATTCAGGGGATTTTCGGTATAAAGAGAATGATAAGCTATGTCAAGGCCTTGGAAATATCCTATTCCTGGTTTACTGCTTATAAGTTGTGTAATATTTGGTTACTTTATACTGTTGAATCATTTCACTTCTTTTATCAATGATACCAACCAACATGTCTTTAACTTCTGCTTGTTGCTACTGCATGCAGATCCATAAATTTGAATAGATTCAGTGGATCGATTCCTCCTTCCATTGGTAATTTATCTGAACTTTTTTGGCTGGATCTAGCTGACAACCAACTCACTGGGCAAATTCCAGTCTCTGATGGCACTTCTTCTGGTCTTGACATGCTAGTTAAGACTGAGCACTTGTATGTCAAATCGCTTTGAGGCTTTCAGTTATCTCTCTTACTGCGATCTTGTAATCTAAACTGTAACAGTAATCTATGATCCTATCCATCCTCTACAGTCATCTCGGAAACAATCAACTCTCAGGCGAAATCCCAGAAAAACTTTTCAACTCAGACATGGCTTTGAAGCATGTGTAAGTTTCAAAAAGCTTCAACCGTACTAAATCTTGTAGTTATTTGACATATCTTGCTTTATTGTGCTTTAATGCAGAAAATTGAGCTATCAAATAGTTTACTTGTGAACTATTTCATAAACATTGTCCATTTAGATTTTCTTCTGATTTGGTTTTTTTCTCCTCTTTGTGCCAGGCTCTTTGAAAACAACAGCCTCAGTGGCATGATTCCTTCCAGCCTTGGACTTGCGAGAAATTTGGAGGTCATGTAAGTACCTACATATCATGTTCAATTGAATTTGTTTGAAAGTAGCAATCTCACCGGCAGATTTTTGTTTTACCCTGAAAAATCTCTTCTCTTGATCACAGACGCTTTGATAGGAACTCAATAACTGGGCCTGTTCCCCGAACCCTCAGCAGTCTTACAAGTATCCAAGAGCTGTAAGCTGAGAATTGTGACATGAAAATAAGCTTTTATACCTGTTTTTAGGAAAGTGATGATTATCATTAACAAATAATTCTATAATCATTAGTGTTTTGTGATCCTCTTTTCAGGTTTTTGTCCAACAATAAACTGAATGGCTCCATCCCCAGCCTTGCTGGCATGAACTTCCTCAGCTACTTGTAAGTATAAAAGGTTTACTTAATTTATGTGTAGCGGTAATCATCAGAGTCATCGTTTCTACTTAGAATTTTATTTATATCAAATTTCTGTCTATAACCAAATCATCATTTGCAGGGACATGAGTAATAACAGTTTCAATGCATCAGAAGTTCCTTCGTGGTTTTCAAGCTTACTGTCTTTGACAACACTGTATGTTCTCGTGTCTTGCCCATTTCTTGTTATCCAACAATGTAACACACATACACAAACCCGTTTCTTGTTCTCCAACAATGTAACACACGTACACACGTAATTTGAGTCAAGATTGCATTATCTAAACTAGCTGTGTCCAATATATCTATTCCTAGAAGAATTCTGAACACAGATGTGAGAGATAATTATTTTCTAATACTCTCATTCATAGTATTAATTAGGAAGTATTAATTAAAAAGTCAACTATCTAATCTCTAAAATTACTCTTCAAGAAACAGCATGAAATCAATCTATGTAGTCAACTATCTAATCCCGAAAATTACTCTCCATGTAATAGCATGAAATCAGCCTAGATCTTTCCACACTCCCCCTAAAGCTGGCTCGAAAATGTTTTGCATTCCCAGCTTGCATATAAGGCTATCAAATTGACCCTTTTGTAACCCTTTCGTGAAGATATCTGCCACCTTCTCTCCGATCGGAATATAGGGCATGCATATTACTCCTTCCAATTTTTCTTCAATGAAATGTCGATCAACTTCCACATGCTTGGTTCTGTCATGTTGGACAGGATTGTGAGCTATGTTGATTGCAGCTTTATTGTCACAATAGAGCTTCATCGGCATAGGACAAAAGATTTTAAGATCTTCAAATAGCATTTTTAGCCACAAAAGCTCACAAATTCCAAGAGCAACTGCTCTAAACTCTGCTTCTGCACTACTTCTTGCTACAACAGTTTTCTTCTTGCTTCTCCAAGTCACCAAGTTTTTTTTTTGAAACAGCAAGATATATTTATTAAGAAAGGGATCAATAACCCAAAGACAAAAGAGTCACAAGATCAAAGTCAGCCACAACAAAGCCTTAACCCAGGCCAACAACCAGGCTCGGCCCTAGGGGGAGCCCAGTGAGGCGGCCGCCTAGGGCCCCTGATCTGTAAGGGCCCCCAAAGTTGATTTTTTTATTTTTATTTTATATGTAACCCATATATGAATTTAACTAACAGCCCATACATGAGTTTAAAAGAGGCCCAAAACCAACAAATCCATAAAATGAGTTCAAAATACCATACATATATATATATATATATATATATATATATTTTAAGGCCCACGAATTATGACCCAATTATCATTCTATTACCAAGTCAACAAACGTGGGTGCCTGGGTGGGTTGAATCCTATTAGTCTATTACCAGCAATCTTAAGGAAAAACAACAGTTTAACATACTTTTATCAGACAACCAGACATCCAACTCGAACAAAAAATCAAATTAGGGATCTTTAAAACTCTCTTGAATCTTGTTATTTGCTACAGAAATTCAGATTTCAGATACATAATCTGAACTTGAAGTCATTGTTGATTGTTCAAAGCCTCAAAGCTATTATATTGATATTTACAAGTATTTATTAGAGAAAAAAAAAATATAGTAAACATACATAAATTATCGAGGGTCTCACTGTCTGTAGTTCGCCTTGGGCCCTGAAAATCTCAGGGCCGGTCCTGCCAACAACGACAGCCCAAAAAACATCAAAAAACTAACCAATGTCACAAAAAACAGAAAACAAAACCTTACGCAAAACCAATCAAACGCAAACTACACAGAATTATTTTTATCCGACCAAACCAAATCAAATATTGCCCCATTGAACAATATCCCCCTCCCTATTTGAGGCCTTCTTAGCCAAATTATTTGCATAGGAGTTAGAGGCTCTCGAGGAAAAAAGAACCAATGTGTGCCCATGAACCTTCAGCAAGTCCCGGATATCGTAAACCAATTTAACATGAGCAAAACTTTCAAAATCATCAGAGTTAATCCATGTAACCGCCACCAAGGAGTCGTTGACAATTTCAATTATTTGTTGCTGCAATGACGGATTCGACACACAGAATGAAGCAGCCCTGCTGATAGCCATTAGTTCAGCTGTAATAGCATCCTGAGAACCAACAAAAAACGAGAAGAGGCATAAAACCATTCCGCTACTATTTCTCAAAACTCCACCGATACCAGCCAAACCTGGCTGACCCCTTGCGGATCCGTCCACGTTAAACTTTAAAGTCCCCATCCTAGGCGGCGCCCAAACTTCCACCTTTCGATTCTTCACTTTCGCAGGATCCTTACAATACTCACTCAGACCTCGTAGAAGAGTGGTGAGAGGATCAAGTTACCACCAACATAAGTACAATAACCTGAAGTAGACCTTCTATCCATCACACTACCTGCTCAATCGGCATCGGTATAGGCTTCAACCCTTAGGTGGCCATGGTTTTCAAACAGCAAGCCTTTTCCAGGTGTTCCCTTTAAGTATTTGAGAATTCGGTAAACTGCCTCAAAGTTTTCTTCACCAAGTGAGTGCATAAATTGACTCAATACACTCACTACAAAAGCAATATCTGGCCGAGTATGTGAGAGATAAATGAGTCTCCCAACCAGCGTTTGGAATTTCTCTCGGTTCACCACTTTTTCTGCATTAGCTACCTGCAATTTTAAGTTGGGCTCTATAGGTGTTTCCACTGGTTTGCAGCCAAGTAAACCTGTTTCCTTAAGTAAGTTTAACACATACTTCCTTTGAGAGACAAATTTCCCTCTCTTAGATCTCGCAAACTCCATTCCTAGGAAGTATTTTAAGGCGTCTTTTATCTCAAACTCCTTTGTAAGAAAAGACTTCAAATTCTCCAATTCTCTTATGTTATCTCCGGTAAAGATCATGTCATCTACATAAACAATAAGTATAGCAACCTTACCATCACTTGAATGTTTGTAGAACAATGTGTGATCAGCCGTACTTTGACAATATCCATGGGCCTTGATAACTTTAGTGAATCGATCAAACCATGCTCTGGGTGATTGTTTCAACCCATAAAGTGATTTCTTCAATCTACACACCTTTCCGGCTTCATAAACATCTCCAAATCCATATGGCAGATCCATGAACACTTCTTCCTCTAGTTCACCATTTAAGAAGACATTTTTTACATCTAGTTGTTGTAATGGCCAATTCAAACTTGCAGCTAAGGAGAACAACACCCGTATGGAGTTTACCTTTGCAACTGGGGAAAATGTTTCCTGGTAATCTATTCCATATGTTTGGGTGAAGCCTTTAGCTACGAGCCTTGCCTTGTATCTTTTGATATTACCATCTGTCTTATCCATAACTGCTGCCTTCCACTCAGCATGATTCAAGGCATCCTGTATATTTTTAGGGATTGAAACACTAGAAAGATTAGTGGTAAAAGCTCTATAATTTGGAGACAATCTATGGTAGGACACATATTTAGCAATAGGATGCATGGTACAAGAACGAGTACCCTTTCTAATTGCAATAGACACATCAAGATTATTAGATAGACTCTCTTCATTGCTAGTTTTAAAAGGAGGAAAGGAGGCAGAAATACCTGTTTCATTCAAGTTACCTTCATCCGGAGAGTTTTCTTGGCTAGTAGTAGGTTGATGCTCTTTATTTTGATCATTCCTTCGACGAGAGTAAACACGAAGCTCAGGTTGAGGTTGGATTTGTAGTGATTCTCCCCCTGAAGTATTGTCTACAATATTTGTCTCCATAGGCTTAGTGGGTATAGTACTTAAAGTAGGTAGAGTAAGGCTTGGTGAAATATTCTACAATGGCAATGGTAAAGTATGGTTTTGTGAAACACTCGACAATGTTAAAGTACCCGACACTTCCCAAAAATGGTCTTCCCTCTCATTACTCTCCCCCTGAAGAGTATTTTTGGTGAAATAGTATTGAGTCTCAAAATATGTCACATCCATACTCACAAAGAATTTTTTTAGAGGTGGGATTATAACACACTACTACAAAAAATGCAAAAGAAATCGGTTTTTGAAAATTTTAAAACCGATGTCTTTTTGAGTGTTTTAGAAAAAAAGTGCAAAAGACATCGGTTTTTAACCGATGTAAAACAAGAGAAAAGACATTGGTTTTACTTAAAACCGATTTAAAAACCCAGGAGAAAAGACATCGGTTTTAGTTAAAACCGATTTTAAAACCCTGATGTAAAATTGATGTATTACAAAAATTAATCCCACCGTCGCCGGCCACCGCCACCTCTGATAATAATGACAATTAATTGTCATTATGAGGAATCGAACTTGCAACCTTAAAGTCAAAGTGGTAAACCTTCACCGCTTGACTACAAGATTGGATGTGTTAACAATTGCACAATATTTATATATAACCTATAGGAGTTGTTAGAAATAAATAAATAAATAATAAATAAAACTTGTTTGATAAATTTAAATTTACTCAACTAATCAAAATTCTAATTTCTACTACAAACATATATATATTAAATAAATTTTATTGGTGGGTTTATTTTTCATTTCATTTTTTATTGTGTGGTTTTGTGTTCTGTTGGAGATATTTTTATGTAAACTTTTTCCCTAAAACTGTATCTTTTGGCAATGAAATAAATTTTTTCATCCATGTTGGATTCTTTGATTTTTCGATACGAATCCAACAGTATAAAGAACGTAAAATTATGGGCGGTATTTTGAAAGTTATGATCAATTATTCAGTCAAAGGTTAGAAGCGATTGGAGATATTTTTGTGCAAATGTTTTCCTTAAAACTGTATCTTTTGGCAACGAAATAAATTTTTTCGTCCATGATGGATTCTTTGATTTTTCGATACGAATCCAACGGTATAAAGAACGTAAAATTTCGGGTGGTATTTTGAAAGCTATGATCAATTATTCAGTCAAAGGTCAGAAGCGATTGAAGATATTTTTGTGCAAAAGTTTTCCTTAAAACTGTATCTTTTGGCAATGAAATAAATTTTTTTGTCCATGGTGGATTCTTTGATTTTTCGATACGAATCAAACGGTATAAAGAACGTAAAATTCCGGGCGATATTTTGAAAGGTATGATCAATTATTCAGTCAAAGGTCAGAATTGAAGCGATTGGAGATATTTTTGTGCAAACTTTTTCCTTAAAACTGTATCTTTTGGCAAGGAAATTGTAACGGCTCCACATCTCCAGTACCGTAGTCAAAGCAGCCCAGTACTGGTGCGTAAACAACGTTAAACAACAGTACCTATTATTTAACTTTTGGTCTCCCTCACTTTGGCTCGAACCTGGTACGTATACCATTCTTTGCCAAAGTGAGTACCATTGAGCTAATCAGCTCAATGGTACTCACTTTGGCAAAGAATGGTATAAGTACCAGGTTCGAGCCAAAGTGAGGGAGGCCAGATTAGCTCAATGGTACTCACTTTGGCAAAGAATGGTATAAGTACCAGGTTCGAGCCAAAGTGAGGGAGGCCAAAAGTTAAATAATAGGTACCGTTGTTTACGCGCCAGTACTGGGCTGCTTTGACTGCGATACTTGAGATGCGGAGCCGTTACAGAAATAAATTTTTTTGTCTATGTTGGATTCTTCAATTTTTCGATACGAATCCAACGGTATAAAGAACGTAAAATTCTAGGTGGTATTTTGAAAGTTATGATCAATTATTTAGTCAAAGGTTTCACGAATCTGCGAGTGAGCTGTTTTCATCGCTCATTTTCACACTTTTCTAAATCGATTTTTGGAATATTTTTTGAATTAAAAGTGTTTTTTTGCATGTCTACTTTCATGTGTCAAAAGTTGAGCAAATAACATTGAGTATTTTTAGAGATGTGCACTTGAATGTGGACATAGGTCAGATTTATATTGCAGAATTTTGCTTTTGAATCCACATCGGTTTTTATAAAAACCGATGTCTAAACGCTTGTTTTTAATATCGGTTTTTATAAAAAACGTTGTCTTTTCAACGAAAAATTTTAGACATCGGTTTTTATAAAAACCGATGTCTAAAAGCTTTTTTAAAATCGGTTACCAAAAACCGATTTCTTTTAGTGATTTCTAGTGATGTCTTTTAACATTTTTGTAGTAGTGACATTTATACCCTTTTTGTTTTGGGGAGTATCCAACCAACACACTTCTCAGCCCTAGGATCAAGTTTTGATCGATTTTGCTTATGAATATGCACGAAAGTAGTACATCCAAACACTTTAAGAGGTAATGAGGTAAATATCCGAATATGGGGAAAAACTGCCAGTAAACTATTTAGAGGAGTTTCAAATTTCAACACTCTAATTGGCATTCTGTTAATCAAATATGTAGCTGTAAGGATAGCCTCATCCCATAGATATTTAGGGACCCTCATAGTGAACTTGATTGCCTTAGCAACCTCAAGTAAATGACAGTTTTTTCTCTCAGCTATACAGTTTTGTTGTGGGGTGTCATTGCAAGTAGATTGATGGAAAATACCCTCCATTTTCAAAAAATCACCAAGAATAGTGTTAAAAAATTCTTTGCCATTATCGGTTCGAAACACTTTAATCCGGGTTTGAAATTGGTTTTCAATTATGGCATAAAATTCTTTAAACACTCTCTCAACCTCAGATTTGTCTCTCTCAAAAGATACACCCAACACACTCTAGTATGGTCATCAATAAAAGTGATGAACCATCTATTTCCATTCACATTAGTAACCTAAGAAGGTCCCCACACATCACTATGAATCAAATAAAATGGTTTTGATGCTTGATATGAGTGAGAAGGATAAAAAACACGATGATACTTGGATGATTGACAAGATTCACATTGAAATAACAATGGATTTAAATTCTTGAACGAAGATGAAAACAATTGTTTAAGGTAAGGAAAACTAGGATGTCCTAACCTATAGTGCGATAACATTATTTGACTCTTAACTAGAACAGAAATATCACAACTACTCACATCTTGAGCTTGTCTACTCTTAGTGATTTCATCATTAAAACAATAGAGTCCATCAACCATCCTAGCGCTGCCAATCATCTTCCCCGAATGTAGGTTTTGAAATTCACAGTGAGAATCAAGAAATTTTACAATACAGTGAGAATCCTTGGTATGCTTACTGACTGATAAAAGATTACATGAAAGCTTAGGCACATGGAGAACAGATTTTAAAGCATGATTTTTTGAGATATCTATAGAACCTTTCCCTGCAACCGGAGACAAGCTACCATCAGCAATACGGATTTTTAAATGACTAGAACATGGAAAATATGTGCTAAATAAATGTGACAAACTAGTCATATGATCGGATGCACTCGAATCTATTATCTAAGGTGTTGGATTGACAACACTAGTTAGAGTTGTTAAAGAACTACCTTTTTTGGGTAAGAGAGCCTAAAGGGGTATTTGAGACCTGAGTGTAATTCAACAGTTTGTAGAGATGGTCAAGTTGTTCCTTACTAAAGGGAGTAATTTCGGTTTCAGGAGTAGCCTGCATTCCACACCCACTCTTGTCTCCAAATCTGTCTCCCTTCCAATTTTCTGGTTGAAATGATGAACCAGTTGAGACTTCTCCAGTAGGATTTCCAGACATCACGGATACAATCAAAGGAATTGACCAGCAACGACAATGAAAAAATAGAAGAATAAGTCTTCTATAATTATGGTATAATTGACCAGAAAGTACTTGCTGATTTTATCAAATAATCGGCAAAATAATTGAATAATTTGCCGTCCTAGTGAGGGCGGCTTTGATACCATGAACACAGATGTGAGAGAGAATTATTTTCTAATACTCTCATTCATAGTGAATAATACATTATGTTACAAGCCTATATATCGTGGTAAACTACAGATTACAAGGAAAGAAATATGTATAGATTCTAATCCCTATAACATAGGAAGTATTAATTAAAAAGTCAACTATCTAATCCCTAAAATTACTCTCCAAGAAATAACATGAAATTAGCCTAGATAGTCAACTATCTAATCTCTAAAATTACCCCCAAAGTAATAGCATGAAATCATCCTAGATCTTTCCACATCCCACACACGTAATTTGAGTCAAGATTGCATTATCTAAACTAGTTGGGTCCAATATATCTATTCCTAGAAGAATTCCTATTTTTTTTTTATGTTCTATTATGAATCCTAAGGCAATAAATGTATTTATTTCTTATATATTTTCTGATCATCAGTCTTATGATCTCTTTCTCGATTTCTTGTTGTGTGTGTGCGCACGTGCATGTGATTGCACCCTGACACAAGCATTTTTTTTGTGAAACTAGAAGCATAATCAGAAACTTTTTATAACAGAACGATGGAAAATACTCAACTTCAAGGTCAAGTTCCTTCTGTCCTGTTCAGCCTTCCCAACCTACAAACTGTGTAAGTATTAACATAATCCCAATTAAGTAGTACCATTGTTTCATATACAGGTATCGAAAATTTCAAAACATTGCATATCAATTTCAAAGCCGGTTAGTTTCAATCTAATGTGATAGGAATACATGTTACACCCTGATTTTATTGATCCATGATGACAGGGTTTTCAAAAACAACAATCTTAGTGGCACCTTAAACATCAGCACCAGCAATAGCAACCAGCTGCAATTCATCGATTTGCTAAACAATTCCATTTCTGATTTCCCAGGAAGTGCAGGAGCCGGTGGTATTGAGATAATGTAAAACATATTCTTTCGTTCTTCTATTTTATCCTACTATTTGCTGAAATTTAGGTACCAATTAAAGTTCCTGGAGTTGGAATCCATTCAAATGTACTAGACGAACAATGTGTTTTGACTTGCTAAGGTTATTTTCTATTGATTGCTGCAGACTGGATAATAACCCAATTTGTGAGGTGTCAGGAGAAGTAAAAGCTTACTGCAAGAAATCCCAATCAAGTCCCCCTTATTCAACGCCACCAAAGAACTGTCAACGTGTTTCCTGTAGTTCTGAGCAGATTTCTAGCCCCACCTGCAAATGTGCATACCCATATACAGGAATTCTAAACTTCAGAGCTCCTTCCTTTTCAGACTTGGAAAACACTACGTACTATACAACTCTTGAGGGGTCTTTAACACAATCTTTTCAGTCTCATCAACTTCCTGTGGATTCTGTTTCTCTTAGCAATCCACGCAAGAATTTAATTGAATACCTTCAATTGAGCCTAGAAATATTTCCATCTGGCCAAGATCATTTCAATTGGACAGGAATTTATAGCCTTGGTTTTGCTTTAAGCAACCAGACTTACAAGCCTCCACGTGGTTTTGAACCTTACTTCTTTGATGCTTATCCATATCCTAACTTTGCTGGTAATTTTGCTATTTCACACAGAACAATATTGTTGTTGCATGTTGCATTATTTGATATTGGTGCACCTTTATGTATGTGGCATCTTCTAGGAGATTCTACAGGATCAAACAAGTCAACAAGCATTGGAATTATCATTGGAGCAGCAGTCGGTGGTTCTGTTCTTTTGTTCCTAGTACTCCTTGCAGGGGTTTATGCTTATCAGCAAAAAAGGAAAGCTGAAAGAGCAACTGATCAGAACCAGAACCCTTTTGGTATGATAATGATTTAACCTATATTTAGTGTTTTCAAGTTTTTAGATTATTGTTTTTATGTGATTAAACTTAAAATGCAGCAAGCTGGGATCCAAATAAAAACAATGGTAGCATTCCTCAAGTGAAAGGAACAAGAAGCTTCTCTTTTGAAGAGCTCAGTAAATACTCAAACAAATTTTCTGATGACCTTGGATCTGGGGGTTATGGAAAGGTTTGACTCTCTCTCTTTTGATACTATTCCACATTGTTTCACAAGCTTGGTTGTAGATACGGAACAAATCATTGGACGAAATATTTTTGTTTATCATCTATATATTGATATCATAGTTATTTTTTATTTTTTTTATTTTTTTATTTTCATTTATTTCTGATTCTTGACATATTTTGAGGCTATTTTTCTATCTGCAACTCTATTATTTATGAGACTTGTTATTTTGAAGCGTTGCACACACAAACTGTGGAATTCCAAGTAATTAGGATGTAATTTAGTAGCCCAGCTGTTATTGTTCTCTTTCCTAGTTTTTAGAGATTTTATTGTTATTTTCCTCTCTTTAGAAGGAAATCAGCTTCCTTTCTTGTATATATATAGGATGTCATCTGTTATAAAAATACAAATTTCCTCTAAATTCTTCATGGTATCAGAGCCGCATGTGAACCCGAAATAAACGCCAAATTCCCTACTACTCTTTCCGGCAGTAAACTCTATATTTTTGCCCCTAGTATTATTCCTGACAGATAGGTCTTCAAATAATTCAGCATGTCTCATGAATCCTCTTTAGAAGTCTTGTCTGGTTTAGATCCTTCTAACTCTAAAAACAATGGAGGCTCTGACCAGACATCCTCTTAGTTGCTCATATCTGGTCACAAGTTCACTAGTAAGAACTATCTTCAATGGTCCAAATCGATCCTCATCTCCATTAGCGAGAAAGGAAAGGATGAGTACCTGACTGGAGAGGTACAAAAACCAGCCAAGGAGGACCAAGGATATCGCCGGTGGAAGACTGAGAATAACTTGGTGATGTCATGGCTGCTGAATTCAATGAATGTTGATATTAGTGAGAATTTTCTGTTGTATGAGATAGCAAAGGAAATATGGGATGTAGCACAGGAGACTTTCTCTACTCATGATAACACAACCGAGTTGTTTATGGTTGAAAGGATTCTACATGATCTGATAGGACCCGCCCCGACTCTTATCTTGAGTACGAGGGAATCCTGTGAAAATCTTATCTTTTTCTTTCTCTGGTGGGCTTGAGTTTGAGATTTCCGATGAGCACGATTAGTCAATTCATGAACAATCCAAATGAAGAACATATGGGAGCAGTGTTGAGAATCCTAAGGTACTTGAAGATGACACCAGGACAAGGTATCTGTTTCAAGAAAAGTGAGGATAGAGGTGTTAAAGTCTTCACAGCTGGTTCGGTTGTAGACAGGAGGTCTACTTCTGGGTACTGTTTCTATTTTTGGGGTAATTTGGTCACTTGGTGGAGCAAGAAATAGTCTGTGGTCTCCCATAGCAGCGTTGAAGCAGAATTTCGAGCAATGGCTCATGGAATTTGTGAGGGAATTTGGTTGCAAAGGCTACTGAATGAACTCAAAGTTCCTATGGTCACGCCAATGGAACTGTTGTGTGATAATCAAGCAACTATTAGCATAGCTAAGAATCCAGTTCACCACGACAAAACAAAAAATGTAGAGATAGACCGGCATTTTATCAAGGAAAAACTAGAAGCAGGGTCTGTGAAGTTAAGTTACACACCTACCAATTCTCAGATAGCTGATGTGTTTACTAAGGCTCTACCAAGAGCATCTTTTGAAGGGCTATGTTCCAAGTTGGGCATGATCAACATGTACTGCCCAGCTTGAGGGGGGGTGTGGAATTCCTAGTAATTAGGATGTAATTTAGTAGCTTAGCTGTTATTGTTCTGTTTCCTAGTTTTTAGAGATTTGATTGTTATTTTCCTATTTCTTTATGGATTGTGATTATCCTCTCTTTAGAAGGAATCAGCTTCCTTTCTTGTATATATATAGGATGTCATCTAGTATAATAATATATACAAATTTCCACTAAATTCTTCACAAACACATAGGTACCACCTTCTGCCTTGAGTATGTGTCAAAACTCCTCACCAAGTAAAGCTATGTTGTTTTAAATACTTGATTTTTCAGCTTATCAGTTGTGATGACTTTCGGTTGATGATTGAGGTAATCATTTACTATATTAACAAGTCATTAATTATCTTGTGAATCTAACAAGTCATCATAAAAAAAAACATGCTCATTTTTTTTCATCTTTTGGATCAAAGTTGCTCTCCTTCCATTTACCATATTGGAGATATAGCTTTTCTTTGATAAACTTTGTTTCAAAAACTGTCTTGTTGACATGCACTTTGAAATTTTAAAAGTTAAAGCCACTTAGCCACATCAATAATTAAGAAAGTTTGATATGCACTCAGAAATTTCGGAAGTTAAAACCAGAAATTGCAGGTATATAGAGGAACTCTTCCCACTGGAGAACAAATTGCCATCAAACGAGCCCAACAAGGATCTATGCAAGGTGGACTAGAATTCAAAACTGAGATTGAGCTTCTATCAAGAGTCCATCATAAGAATGTTGTCAGGCTTTTAGGATTTTGCTTCCAACAAGGAGAACAAATGCTGATATATGACTATGTTCCAAATGGTTCTTTGAAGGATAATCTATCAGGTACCTTTCTCTTCTCTGTTTCCTCAGTTCCTCCACCAAACATATTCCGGTTTCTTTTGGTTCTGCAATTGCATACTTTATATACATGACATTTTTCTGTATGCAATTTTCACATTGTTCACTACCAACTGTGAGATCGCATAATAATGCATGATAAGCCGCCCATTTAAGTTTTAATTGGAAAAGACGTCTATGATTGCAAAGATGCATTCTATTCAGTTATGATATTATTATTTGTTTAACACTTTCAAGTTTCCTAAAAAAAAGTAATAATAATCACAAAATTTTCTATAAAACTTACATATTAAATATGCAGGGAAATCTGGAATGAGACTGGATTGGACAAGGAGACTTAAAATAGCCCTTGGTGCAGCTAGAGGTCTAGCCTATTTGCACGAGCTTGCTGATCCTCCTATCATACACAGGGATGTGAAATCAACAAACATATTACTGGATGAACAATTAAATGCAAGAGTTGCGGATTTTGGTCTATCTAAACTTTTGTTTGACAGTGAAAAGAGTCATGTAACTACTCAAGTTAAGGGAACATTGGTGAGTAACTCTATGCACACTAATGCTCACTGAAAAGTCGAATTTTTTTTTATTCATGTTAGCATAACCTGAATAAATGTGTGTTAAGGGAAAATTGTAGTTATTAATGTCATAATATGTATAATTTGGATTTGAGATTGGCGAAACAATATGATTCAAGTAACTTGAAGTTTGCAAAAAATTCTTAGCCAATACTATATGTCCTGAAAATGGTTTGTTTTGCATGTAGGGTTATTTGGATCCTGAGTATTACATGACAAATCAATTGACCGAAAAGAGTGATGTTTATAGCTTCGGGGTGATGATGTTGGAGCTGATAACTGCAAGATCGCCAATAGAGCGAGGAAAATATATTGTGAGAGAGATGAAGATGGCAATAAATAAGGAAAAAGATCTATACAGCCTTTCTGAACTTATTGACCCAAATATTGGTTTGGGTACAACACTGAAAGGTTTTGAACAGTTTGTGGATCTGGCAATGAAATGTGTGGAAGAATCAGGAGCTGACAGACCTACAATGAGTGAAGTGGTGAAGAAAATTGAGAACATTTTGGAGCTTTCTGGTCTGAATCCGAATGCAGAATCAGCAACCAGTTCAGCAACTTATGAGGAGGCAAGTAAGGGAAATTTCCACCATCCATATAGCAATGAAGCCTTTGTTTATAGTGGTTCTTTTGTATCTCCAAAGATAGAACCCCATTGATCATAAGTTAATGTTTTGAATATTGGACGAATACATACAAAAAAAAGGAACTTGTAAAAGAAAAGCATACAAAAAAACCCCTATATGATTGTATATTTCTCTTCTTTGTTCTTTGATTCTATTAATGTTTATATGCTTCTATAGAGAGAAACGAAAATATACCTGAATTTTTGTCGGTTGAAACAAATAAAGATATAATGGATTTCTCTTTGCATTTAATCTTCAACTTTATGAAACTATCGTCGATAGTATTGATTGTTTATATATTTATGATAGAAAGAGATTGTTCATCCTGGAAAAGGGTTAATTGCACAAACATATCCTATATTTATCTAATAAAGCAAATTTTCAAACAAATACCATATTCAAACACAAACATCCCAATTGGAATGTGCTGTTGTATGAAAAGTCAATAGTGCACTTGGGTAAAAAGGAAAGGTTATTTTGGTGGGTAAATTTCATAAACAACCCTGAATTTAGATGTAATTGTATAAACATTCATTTTTTTTTCTTCTAATAATTACATAAATATACCCTACCGTCATTTAACTTTTGTTAAATTTAACCTTTAACCACATTTGTATCCCGAAATGACTAAACTACTATTGAAAACTTATTTATCTTTTCTTTTATTATTTAAATATATTAAAAAATATTTACTTAAAAAATTAAAAAAATCAGTTAAATCCATGATACAGCAAGAGTTGAAGTGGATAATTATAGAACGAACTTTTAATGGGAATTTAATATTAAATTCAGATTCCCTCTTGATTCTTGAAAACAGTAATGCTACACATCCCACCTAATATCCCACTTTTCTCATCCCACTACATGTGGCATGTGAGGTGTCAAATTGTGAGTGGATACATGGGGTAGGTGTCATTAATGTGTATCCACTCATAATTTGACACCTCACATGCCACATGTAGTGGGATGAAAAATGTGGGATTTTAGATGGGATGTTTAGCATTATTGTCTTGAAAATGATTAGGCATGTGAGGAGGGACCACATGAATTTATAATCAAATTTAGTGAATTTTGAGTTGATAATGTTGTACGTTATTGAACAGTAAATGATAAAAGGACACTGAAACAATACAATTAGATATTTAGATTGTTCAACAGTCAACACAGCAGCCCGTGAGGCCGTGAGTTACCAATTTCCCAGGTTATTGAAAGTTCTGCATATGTTGCCATCTTTACTACGAGAAAATCTTCGGTGCACCGATGGGTGCATCCGGTCACCAAAGATAAGATATGTGGCTGTCACACGTGTGCCGCATATGCTTTTCCAACAACATGTCTTACTTTTAATGGTTGAGTGCACCACTCAAGAGTAAACTCAATGCATCGAAAATTTTCTTTTATATTATAGATTAAATAAATCGCAATTTTTCCAATCGTATAGTGACAACTCATCCTAAACAACATTAAGAAGAAAAGTATATCTTCCTACTTTTCTTCTTGTATTTAATTAGTTTTGTTTACATCGATGAGAGTCATTTTGGAAGTAATAGCCGATAAAGTGGGGGCATCCCACTTCAGCTATTTGGAGAAGAAGACTTGTCTCTTATGGGTTAACCTTTTTACAGTTCTAAAAGGGCCAAATTGACTTGACTTGTGTTTTATTGGTAGGTTTATTGTAATATTGACAAAATCATCACCAACCTTTCTCTCTTCACCTAGTTGACTCTGTGAGAAGCAAGTTTGCAGAAGAGAGAAATAATATTGAAAAGTAATGTATAGTCTATAGACGCTGTGCTGGCAATGGTGTCATCTTAAATTAGACCTTAATTGCTGAGCTGAGTTTTTAATGGGGGGGCAAAAGCCTGATAATTCATTAATGCCATAAAAGAGCAGAAGAAGTGGGACCTGATAGAATGAACTTGGATTGAACAATTTTTTTTTTTTTTTTTTTTTATCTTGACAAACAGAGTTTGAATTTTTTTTATCATGACAAACAGAGTTTCATTATCTAATTTTCGTGACAAACATAATTTTTTTGATCGTGACAAACATTTTTTTAATGGCGTGTCTTCTTAAAACTTTCAAGGGTAGTGTCTTAGAAAAAACAAAAATAATAAGAAAAGGGTAGTTTTCACTGTTATCATCTATAAGATGAGAAAAACTTGGGTGCACATCACGCTAGAATCTAACAGTGGTGCATCGGTTCCATTCAATGAGTAACACGTTGCATTAACTTAAAGTAAATTTTTTTTTTTTTTTTTTTTTATCTTGACAAACAGAGTTTGAATTTTTTTTATCATGACAAACAGAGTTTCATTATCTAATTTTCGTGACAAACATAATTTTTTTGATCGTGACAAACATTTTTTTAACGGCGTGTCTTCTTAAAACTTTCAAGGGTAGTGTCTTAGAAAAAACAAAAATAATAAGAAAAGGGTAGTTTTCACTGTTATCATCTATAAGATGAGAAAAACTTGGGTGCACATCACGCTAGAATCTAACAGTGGTGCATCGGTTCCATTCAATGAGTAACACGTTGCATTAACTTAAAGTAAATTTTTTTTTTTTTTTTGTCATTTTCTTTATTCATCTTCTTTTTCAGCTGAAGCCCAATTCCAGTCTCTCTCTTCATCCTCACATCTCTGACTTCAAATTACCGTGACCGTCGTTGTTTCAGTCTCACCGTTTTCCGGTGACCGTCGTCGTTTGGTTCTCGCCCTCTTCCGGTGACCTTCGTCGTCCGATTCTCTCTATCTTCAACTCTTCGAGTGACCACGGTTTCATTAATTCCGTCGTCGTTTCCGAACTTTTTTGTTTCAAATGTTATACAAAACCTCTGATACTTGACTAATGGCCTCAGAATTTATTCAAACAGAGAATAATGACCATGAAGATTATAATCAGTACAAAAATTACACAAATTATCCCATGATCACACCAAAGAAATCTGGTTTTTTTTTTTTTTTTTTTTTTTGTTTTTGTTTAAAGGAAACCCAAATCTATTAAATTTTATAAAAATTATCATAAATTACACAACTAATAGCTAGTTGGGCCAACAAAAAAATAAAAAAAAACTGGAGAATCTAAGCGAACAGCAAATCAAAGAAGATGAAGATCCTTTTGTCTTTTTATTTTGTTCCCCCAAATTGAAAAAAAAAAATAGTTATTATGGAGAGAGTTGGGTGTATATAGGCCACAACAGAAATTGGGATCCAGTTGGAAAATGAAGACGGTCATCAGAGGAGGATGGCTAGGACCGGAAACGACGATGGTCACCGAAAGATGGCAAGTTAAAGTTGAGATTGGAGGGCGTAAAGAGAGACATAGGAATCGGGCTTAAGCAGAAAAAAGAAGATGAAGAGATAAAATGAGAAAAAAAAAAAGTTTGCTTTAAGTTAATGCCACGTGTCATTCATTGAGTGGAACTGATGTACCACCATCATATTATAGCGTGTGCATCTGTGCTGTACCCAAGTTTTTCTCCTATAAGATAGATTGATTGTAGTGGAGTAGAAAGTAGGTGGTAATAGACATCAAATTATGAAGACTTTAATTGTCTTGTTTTCTCAGTTGTCAAAATTCAAAGGCATGTGGGGAGGGGCCACATTTGATCACCAAAGCCACACTTCCTACTTTTATGAAATAAATGATTGTTTAATGCAAGTTGGTGTATGAATTTTGTGAAAATAGAATTCAATTGAGGAGAGAGACCCAACATGTTTTCAGTTCAATTTTCTTGATTAGCATGTTCATATTAGAAGAGGAGAAACCTAGAAAGATAATTAGAATATAAAATGTTGAAAGATTCAAAAGGATTAATATAATAGTAGTAGGTAGGGGTAGTACTTTTGTCCTTGTTGAAATTCAAGAGTTGATTTTTTCTTTAATAAGGACTTGATCAAATATGATCAGAGATATGACTATATGAGTAGTTGCTTAAAATTTTCTACAACTTGAAATAATAATGGTGATATTAAAGAAACCCACCGGCCACCAATCGAAAGCTGTCACTGTAAATCTACAGATATTTCTTTGGGTTCCCTCATGAAAAAAACATTAACGTTTTTGGTCATGGTCTATTGTGACAACTATATTATTATTATTATATTTTTAAGGGGAAAGGAAAAAAATACTATTGACTTTGGCACTTTCAAGTTTCAACTACCAACGTGCAATGATTTCATTGCATATTTTCTGAGAATGAGAAATGTCCAGTTTTAATATTGAACTAGTTGCAAGTTGCTTTGTACGTGTTTGTTGGTGATGATATCAAATGGGTTTTCAGTTTTATGAAAGATTTGAAACTTAAAAGTTTGTGAAGTTTTTTGAACTTTGAAGCATATTTGTTTTTTTGAGTGAGAGATGATGGGTTTGAGAATTCAAGTGTTTTTTCTGTCTGTTTGGTTCCAGTTTTTGATCATAGCAGCTGTGACCAACACTGAAGATGGTGAGTTTTTCTTTGTTTTGTGCCTGTTAATATGTACTTTAAAGAATTTTAGTATTTAGCTTTCTTTGGTGCAAATCCAGATTGAAATTCTGTGTCTGTTTCAGATTCTTGGGCATTACTCAAGTATTGATTTTTAATATTTCATGAATTTTGATGCAGCTGTCATCTTAAAATCTCTCAAAGATATTTTTAAGGATGGCTTACCACCTAATTGGCAGGGTTCAGATCCTTGTGGTGACCAATGGGATGGAATTGAATGCTCAAGAACACGCGTGACAACTATGTTAGTTGTTCAGATCCTTTTGTTTTTGTTTTTGTTTTTGTTATGCTACTGGAAAGTGGCTTTTTCTGGATTCTCAACCTATCTGTTCTCAATTTCAGAACATTATCAAGTATGGGATTGTCGGGTTCGTTGTCTGGAGACATCACAGGCTTATCGGAATTGCAGACTCTGTGAGTCTTCTATCTTGCAACTAATCATGTTAAGAGACTATTTGTAATTCATTAAATTGGTTTAAAATCAACACCTCCTTTGATGATTATATTTGCTGCAAGTTTTTATAGCTAGAATTTTCTGATTTTGATTATGAGCTCTTTATATAGGGATTTATCCTACAACGAGGATCTCAAGGGATCTCTTCCATCATCGATCGGGAATTTAAACAAGTTAACAAACTTGTAAGGAGTTATATTCCTGTTCAAGTGTATTAGTTGACTGCAATCTTCTGTGTTCTAATTATTTTGTTTGTCAGAATTCTTGTGGGTTGCAGTCTTTCTGGACCAATTCCCGATTCAATTGGATCGCTACAGCAGCTGGTCTTTTTGTAAGCATTTTGATTCTGTAATCCTCTGCTTGCACCATTGCAATTAACACAAATATACAATGAAACATATTCAAAACTTCTCATTGCTTGTGCATGCAGATCTTTGAATTCTAATAGCTTCAGCGGAGGGATTCCGGCTTCCATTGGCAGTCTGACTAAACTTTATTGGCTGGATCTTGCTGACAATCAACTCGATGGCACAATCCCAGTCTCGGATGAGGATTCTCCTGGTCTCGATATGCTAGTTCATACGAAACACTTGTATGTCAAATCATCTACATGCTTTTTAGCTATCTTTTACTATGACCTTATTTTCTGTACATTAATCTAAAACATTATCCGTCGTCTATAGTCATCTCGGAAAGAACAAATTATCAGGCCGCATCCCAGAAAAACTTTTCAACTCACACATGGTTCTGATTCATGTGTAAGTCTCATAAAGTACATATAAATTCTCTTTGAACCACTAATAGCTATACTGATAAAGGCTTGTTTCTTTATTTCCAGGCTATTCGACAGCAACCAGCTCACTGGCCCCCTTCCTTCTTCCCTCGGACTTGTGAAAACTTTGGAAGTCGTGTGAGTATCGCTATCTAGTTGCTCAACTAAATTACTAATGATAGATTACAGACTGAGTTTTTTTTTTTTTTTTTTTTTCCTGATGAACTTTTCGTATTGATTCCAGACGTTTTGATGGAAATTTATTGTCCGGGACTGTTCCTTCAAACCTCAACAATCTTACGAATCTTAATGAACTGTAAGCTGATAAAAGAGACATCGAAAATAAGCTTTTATATTTGTTTAAGGAAAGTCTTCATTATCT
The DNA here is from genome assembly GCA_008009225.1 of Acer yangbiense. Lineage (NCBI taxonomy): Eukaryota > Viridiplantae > Streptophyta > Magnoliopsida > Sapindales > Sapindaceae > Acer > Acer yangbiense. The sequence goes on from CM017769.1 coordinate 1,082,535, forward strand.
TGTTGGAATAATTTAGACTCACGAGTGTTCGATATCCTCCTATTTTCAGGTTTTTGTCTAACAACAGACTGACTGGTCCCATGCCGAACCTGACCAACCTTACCACCCTCAGCTACTTGTAAGTTGATAAGGTTTACTAACTCATTTATGTTTTATTTCGATATCAATAGTAACAGTAGTTCATAAATATGATCTGCAGGGACATGAGTAATAACACATTTGATCAATCAACCATTCCTTCGTGGTTTTCAACCTTACAGTCACTAACAACGTTGTACGTATCTCTCTTCTTTCAACATCCACACATAAAATTCATTTCATAAATAAGTGTTCATGTAATGTCTGTTCTTCATGTGTATGTATTGTGTGTGTGTGCATGCACGCATATGTATGCTTGTGCACAATAAATTTATAAACATTATGGAAAATAATCAACCATGTTTTGTTTCAGAACGATGGAGAGCACTGAGCTTCAAGGTGAAGTGCCTGCCACCGTATTCAGCCTTAGCCATCTACAGGCTGTGTGAGTATCATCTGTAACGTCTATTTAAAATTCCAAATGAAACCTACTAAATGATTTTCTTGACACATGATGACAGGAATCTGAAACGGAATCGCCTTGATGGCACCTTGGATATTGGCGCCAGCCATAGCAGCCAGCTTCAATCCATCTATTTACAGAAAAATTCTATCAGTGCTTTCACAGACAGACCAGGAGCGAACAAAGATATTACTATAATGTAAAGCTTAATTCTTTCACTTTAACAGAATTTATATTTTTTTCATTACTTTACTAAAAAGCTGAGGTGACTAATAAGTTCTTGGAAGTTTTAAGTGCCTGGTGATAGATTATATTCAAATGTACCATAATTACAATATGTTATTTTAACTCACTGGTTTTGTTTTTTCTGCTAATTTCTGCAGACTTGCTGATAATCCAATTTGTCAGGAGTCAGGAGACCCGAAAGAATATTGCACGGCTTCTGAACGGGGTTCCTCGTATACAACACCATCAAAGAGCTGTCAACCCACTCCCTGTAGTTCGGGTCACATTTCTAGCCCAAACTGCATGTGTGCATACCCATATACAGGAATTCTAAACTTCAGAGCTCCATCGTTTTCAGGCGTAGGAAACGAAACTTATTATCAAAATCTCGAGAAGACAATCTTAGTATCATTTCAGTCTGTTAAACTTCCTGTGGATTCAGTTTCTCTAAGTAACCCGCGCAAGAATCAATCTCAATACCTTGAAATAAGCCTAGCTGTATTTCCTTTAGGCCAAGATAGTTTCAACCGAACAGGAATTTCTAGGATCGGGTTTGTTCTTAGCAACCAAACTTACAAGCCTCCAAAAGAATTCGGACCTTTCTTCTTTATTGGTGATGGGTATCGGCATTTCACTGGTAATTCTGCTACATACACAGAACTAAAACTAATTCTTGACAGTGTTGCTTATTGAAGCAGCTCTATGTTTGTGACATCTTTCAGGAGAAACTAGAAAATCAGAGAAGACAAGCATTGGTGTTATAATTGGAGCAGCAGTGGGTGGTTGTGTCCTTTTGCTACTATTAGTACTTGCAGGAGTTTATGCTTATCGTCAAAAGAGAAGAGCAGAGAAAGCAAATGATCAGAACCCTTTTGGTATGACAAGGATTTCATCTACTTATCGCATTAGTTTTCCATTTCATAAATTGTTATATTTATTTTTCGTATAAATTGCAGCACACTGGGACCCAAATAAAAGCAGTGGTAGCATTCCTCAACTGAAAGGAGCAAGGTGCTTCTCCTTTGAAGAGCTGAATAAATACACCAACCATTTTTCAGATACCAATGAAGTTGGATCCGGTGGCTATGGAAAGGTTTGAAATTATTAGTTTGTTGTTTAATCAATCTTATTGACATGAGTTGAGTTATTTCAAAAGTTAAAATCCGGCATCAATGATTCCTAAATTTTGAATTCCTTTCAACATCCTTGCAGGTTTATAGAGCAACTCTTCCCTCAGGACAGCTGATTGCCATCAAACGAGCTCAACATGGATCTATGCAGGGTGCGGTAGAATTCAAAACTGAGATTGAACTTCTATCAAGAGTCCATCATAAAAATCTTGTCACGCTTTTGGGATTTTGCTATGAACGAGGCGAGCAAATGTTGATATACGAGTACATTCCAAATGGTTCTCTAAGGGATAGTCTATCAGGTACCTCCTTCTGTTTCTGTTAGAAATCAGACTCTAGACAACCATTAAACACCATCACAGCCATGAAACCATGCTCTCAAAAATGAGAGAAAAACATACCATAAACACTCAATATTTTTGCTAACATACGTAAACAATTTCATTGAACTTTCTTATATGAGTACAAGGATCAATAACAGCCATACATTATCACCAAAAGACTAGTACTTGGACAATGTCATTAGGTAGACAATGTCCTTAAAGTCAGAACAGCCATGCTTGACACCATACTAATACCAACTAAAGTAAACTAATACATTACAAACCAACTAAAAATAAAATAAACTAATACAACCATAAGCAACTGCATTCTAACAACCATAAGCTATATAGTACCTAGAAAAGTTTCAATATTTAACACTCCTCCTTGAAACTTTTCTTAGAGACTCTAAGCTTGGTTCGTAAAACCATAAACTGACCACAAGGAAGAGCCTTGGTAAGTATGTCTGCCACTTGCTCCTCTGATCTGCAATGCAGCAGTTGAATATCTCCATTTCTTTCTGCCTCTCTTATAGCATGAAACTTCACATTGATGTGCTTAGTTCTCCCATGTTGGACAGGATTTTTAGCAATAGAAATTGCTGACTTATTATCACACCATAAGATAGTAGGTTCATCTTGTGCATATTCCAGATCTGTCAACACTTTTCTTATCCATATGGCTTGGTTTGCTGCTGCTGCTGCAGCAATATACTCAGCTTCTGCTGAGGATTGAGCCACCACCTCTTGCTTCTTTGAATTCCATGAAAACACACCACTTCCAAGTGAGAAAACATAACCAGTTGTGCTTTTGGAATCATCCACAGAGCCTGCCCAATCACTGTCAACAAACCCTTCCAGCTTTCCATCACCATTGCCATACCAAATTCCAAAATCAATGGTACCTTTTATGTACCTCAACACTCTTTTACCAACACCAAGATGTGTCAAACTTGGTGAATGCATAAACCTTGAAAGCAAACTTGCTGGAAACATCAAGTCAGGTCTGGTGGCTGTCAAGTAAAGCAAACTGCCCACTAGACTTCTATACTGAGTCATATCAGCTTTAACATCACCATCTACCTTTGAAAGCTTCTCATTTGCAGCTAATGGAGTTGAAACTGGATTGCAATTTTCCATTTTAAACTTTCTCAGCATATCCATTGCATACTTCCTCTGTGAAAGGAAAATTCCTTCCTTGGACTGTTCCACTTCCATCCCTAAAAAATAATTCATCACTCCAAGGTCTGTCATCTCAAAGACTTGAAGCATTCTCTCCTTAAACTTAAAAATCTCATCATGATCATTGCCAGTAACAAGTAAATCATCCACATAAAGTGACACAATGATTTTGTTTCCATTTCCATCGATCTTCACATAGAGAGTAGCCTCATTTTGACTTCTCCTGAATCCAATATGCAGAAAGTGATCATCTATTCTACTATACCAGGCTCTTGGAGCCTGTTTCAATCCATACAAAGCTTTATGAAGCTTGTAAACCTTGTCTTCATGGCCTGCAACCAAGAAACCACAAGGCTGCTCAATGTATATCTCTTCTTCCAAGATTCCATTTAGGAAGGCTGACTTGACATCAAGGTGATAAATTTTCCAACCACAATTAGCTGCTAAAGCTACAAGCAGCCTTATTGTTTCATGTCTTGCAACTGGTGCAAAAGTATCACCATAATCAACACCAGCCATTTGAGAATACCCTTTCACCACAAGTCTAGCCTTGTGCTTGTGAATGGAGCCATCCGGGTTCAACTTGGTTCTATAAACCCATTTGACCCCAATTACTTTTCTATCTTTAGGCCTTGAAGTCAATTCCCATGTACCATTCTTGTTAATCATAGATAATTCCTCTTTCATTGCATCATTCCATGTTTTCAACATTGATGCTTCTTCAAAACTAGAAGGCTCACTGACTGCAAAGCTACAATTTTCATAAATTTCTTCCAAGGACTTGGTTTTAAGCACCGGAGAATCAGATTCAGCTACTGGTTCTTCATTTTCAATTTCAGCTTCATTTTGAACGTTAGTTGCAATAGGATCAACATCTAGATCAGCTAGTTGTGCACTTCTTTGAATCTGATCATTCTCCCAATCCCAATAAGCATCCTCATCTACTTGAACATCCCTGCTGATAATAAGCTTTTTTGTCTGCAAAATGAACACTCTGTAACCTTTTGAGTTTGTTGCATAACCCAAGAGGACTCCCATCTCGGCTTTATCATCTAATTTGGATCTCTTAGCAGCTACAACATGTGAGTAGCAAATTGATCCAAAAGTTTTTAGGTGCTTAACAGAAGGTTTGATTCCAGACCAGGCCTCAAGTGGAGTTTTCCCTTGAACAGCTTTAGTTGGAAGTCTGTTCAAGAGATATACTGCAGCATGCACTGCTTCTGCCCAAAACCTTTTTGGTAACTTCTTCTCTGCCATCAAGCATCTAGCCATCTCCATGACAGTTCTATTCTTCCTCTCAGAGACACCATTCTGCTGAGGAGTATAGCTTACTGTCAATTGATGTTTTATTCCCATCTCTTCACAAAAATCATTGAACTTATTTGAGGTATACTCCTTGCCATTGTCTGACCTTAACATCTTCAATTTGCAGCCACTTTCATTTTCAACCATAGCTTTGAACCTTTTAAAAACACTAAAAGTTTGAGCCTTGCTTGACAAGAAATAAACCCAAGTCATTCTAGTCAAATCATCTATAAACATGATGAAGTATGTGTTTTGACTTAGGGAAGGTACACTCATTGGACCACACAGGTCTGTATGAACAAGTTCAAGCTTATCTTTTGCTCTTGCAACATTATTTGATGGAAATGGCTTCCTATGTAGCTTTCCCAGTTGACAAGCATTACAAACATCATCAATGCAATTAATTTTAGGCATATCACTGACCATATCATTGGACTGCAAATATTTCAAGGCATTTAAGTTGAAATGACCATATCTCTTGTGCCACAAAACAGAATTATCATGCTTAGAAACAAGTGCTGAGTGACTCACTTGATCCAAGCTCAATGGAAAGCTGTTATTGCACATTTCAACCTTGACAATTTCAATACCATTTGAATCTAATATAATGCAGCAATTCTTTTCAAAAGAGAGTGAGTATCCTTTCTTCAATAATTGAGCAACACTTAACAAATTCTGGTCTAAATCAGGAATTAGCAGAACATCATGTATTAATTTGGGACCTTTATTGGTATGGATAGAAACAATACCTTTTCCAGCAGCCTGGACAATCTGACCATTTCCAAGCTTCACTTTTGTTCTGTCAGTCCTATTTAGTGAGGTAAAAAGGCTCAAATCCCTTGCCATGTGACTTGTGCATCCACTGTCAACATACCAAGCATCTTTAGAAGTAGAAAAGCATGCTTGAGTGGCCATGAACAAGTGATCCTCTACATGAGGTTGATCATCAGTGTAGTTGGCCTGCTGTATAGGCTGTGAATGAGATTGGTTTTGCTTGTGTCTGCAAAACTTTTCTCTATGTCCCCATTTCTTGCAATGATTACACTGAATTTAAGGCTTGCCTTTGTACCAACAATCCTTTGACAAATGGTTTGTCCTTTTACAAGTTGAGCAAGGAGGAAACTTGCCTTTTGCTGCAGAATCTGCTGAGGTTCCATCCATCTTTCCTTTCCCCTTTTGATCAACATTTCTCTTGTCAAAGTTCTGCTTCTTTTGATCTTTTTGACCAGGTTGCTTCCATTTGTGCCTTGCTTGAAAAGCTCCCTCGGTCACATCATCACTTCTCATGGAAATCCTTTGCTCTTGAGCCTGCAGCTTGCTTATCATTTCTGAAATAGTCAGCTTTTTTAAATCACAAGACTCCTCAATAGCAGCTACTTTAGCTTCAAATTTTTCAGGCAAACTGATCAACATCTTTTCCACCACTTTGAAATCCTCCACTGTCTCACCATAGAGTCTCATTTGATTCACCAGTTCTGATAACTTGGAGGAGTAATCTTTGACAGATTCAGATTCTTTCATCTTCAATATTTCAAACTCTCTTTTGAGAGTCAATAACTTGATTGATCTCACCCTTTCACTGCCCTCATATCTTCCCTTCAACTCATCCCATATCTCCTTTGCTGTCTCCAGGTGCATGATACTTGTGAAAACAGCATCTGTCAAAGCTGAATGCAGACATGCAACAGCCTTTTCTTTCTTCATTTTCTCCTCCTCATGTTGCTTAATTTGAGCTATGGTAGGATTAGCTCTAAGTGGTGGAATTTGCTTGTCTTGGTCTACAAATTCCCACAAGCCAAAGGACTTCAAGTATGACCTCATTTTAACTACCCAAATCTGGTAGCTTTCCCCAGAAAACCGAGGAACTGGAATGGCAGTACTACTTCCAGTGGACATTTGATCACTCATTAGTGTTTGGTTCACTCAAGGCAAGTGTTTTTGCTCACAAAACTCTCAATACTTACTGAAATTAGACCTCACAGTCCCACAAGAATAAAGCTCTGATACCACTGTTAGAAATCAGACTCTAGACAACCATTAAACACCATCACAGCCATGAAACCATGCTCTCAAAAATGAGAGAAAAACATACCATAAACACTCAATATTTTTGCTAACATACGTAAACAATTTCATTGAACTTTCTTATATGAGTACAAGGATCAATAACAGCCATACATTATCACCAAAAGACTAGTACTTGGACAATGTCATTAGGTAGACAATGTCCTTAAAGTCAGAACAGCCATGCTTGACACCATACTAATACCAACTAAAGTAAACTAATACATTACAAACCAACTAAAAATAAAATAAACTAATACAACCATAAGCAACTGCATTCTAACAACCATAAGCTATAAAGTACCTAGAAAAGTTTCAATATTTAACAGTTTCATATTGTTGTCGAGCTTTTAAGCAAACGAGCTTCCCTATCAATGAAACAAAGCATCTATTATTGGGAAAATGCAAATTCTTCACTCATGATATTGTTCATCATCTCTGAAAAAATTGCATACTATATGCAGGTAAAACTGGAATCAGACTTGATTGGGTAAGGAGACTTAAAGTAGCCCTTGGTGCAGCTAGAGGCCTATCCTATCTACACGAGCTTGCCGACCCTCCTATTATACATAGAGATGTAAAATCAACGAATATAATGCTTGACGAACGGTTAACTGCTAAAGTTACAGATTTTGGTCTCTCCAAACCTATGGGTGACAGTGATAAGGATCATATCACTACTCAAGTTAAGGGGACAATGGTGAGTACCTCTAAACATTACACTTCGCTCTATACCATGAATATGACAACTTTTATTTAAGCAAATTTTATGTCAACCATGTAACCATGAGATTGGATTTTTTGGTGTAGGGTTATCTGGATCCGGAATATTACATGACAAATCAGTTGACTGAAAAAAGTGATGTTTATAGCTTCGGGGTGCTGATGTTGGAGATACTAACCGGAAGAAGGCCAATAGAACGAGGAAAGTATATTGTAAGAGAAATAAAGATGGCAATGGATAAGAAAAAAGATCTATACAACCTTTACGAAATTCTTGATCCAACCATTGGTTTGGGGACAACACTAAAAGGTTTCGAGAAGTTTGTGGATTTGTCATTGAGATGTGTGGAAGAATCAGGAGCTGACAGGCCTTCAATGAGTGAAGTAGTGAAGGAGATCGAGTATATATTGCAGCTCGCGGGTTTAAATCCCAATGCAGAATCGGCAGCCTCTTCAGCAAGCTATGACGATGCAAGCAAGGGTTACAAACATCCATATGGCAATGAGTCCTTTGATTATAGTGGTGGTTTTCCAGCTTCAAAGATAGAGCCCCAGTGAGTATCACTTTAATGTCAAAATTTGGCAAGAGTTAGAAGGTTCTAGTTGTTCTGTCATTTGATTTGGATAGAGGATGCTATTTGTTTTCTATCTTTGTTGTTGTTTGTGCAAGGTGAACTGCAATTCAAATTATTTCTTAGCTTGTAAATATATGACAGAAAAAAACTGTGTATAAGAAGAGAGTATATACTTCTATTAGAACAGGCATTTGTTATGTGATTGTTGGCATCTTTTGCCCTGCATAAGATCAGAGCGGTATTGTACTCGAATCGAATGTTGCAGTATATATTCCTTCTTCTTAATTCTTTGATTTCGTTATTGTTTCCATTACTCGAGTGGAATGTTGTAGTGTATGTCTCTTCTTCCTAATCGTATAAATGTATACTTCAGGTCATTGGTTTCTCCTGCAGAGCAGAAAAGTACCATTCGTATTTCTGAATTCCACGACCAAGCTTCATACCAGCATTCCTAATTGTATAAATGTATACTTCAGGTCATTCGTATAAACTCGGGTTTTCATCTTGCAAAATTGAATATAAATGTATACTTCAGGTCATTGGTTTCTCCAGCAGAGCAGAAAAGTAACATTCCTTTTTCTGAATTCCGCGGACAAGCTTCATACCAGCATTCCATCTCAGTTTCTTGAATCCAACTCGATCCAACATCGGAACATGAGTCTCATTCAGCTGAGACCCCAACAGAATCTTGAGCTTGAACTTATTGTTATTATGTGGATGATTTGCTTGCTTTTTTGTATAGTCTTCATCAGCTCCACTTCCCAACTTTTATTGCATAACATGCTAAGTCTGTGGGATTTGAGCCTCTATGGAAGATGTTTGTGTAAGCATTTTAAATACTAGCGCAAAAATTAAAATCCCAAATTTGAATGTGTGAGGAGTATATTGTTGTTTAGATTGGATAAATTCTAAAAAAGCCTTATTTGATCTTATCACGTTTCGAATGAATCTCAAATCTGAAAATGTGAATAATAATATATAGACCTATAATACTATGTACACCCATTAATTACCCTCATCATATCTTTAACTATATCACCTTATTAAAATAAAAAAAAAGCTTAAAATAAACCCTAATTATAATTTAAGTATCAAAATTTCTCCTCACTATATGATTATCATATAATAATAAATTAATGGAAAACGAATTTTTATAGGCCTACATAGGAATTAAGAAGAATTTGTGAAGTAAAGAAATCATGATTCATGACCAAATACAAAAAACTAAACATAATGAATATTTTAAGGAGGCGAGATGAGGTTGACTCGTTGGTAAACTCCTTACAAGTTACACCTACTCCACGAGGTCGTGGCTTTAAACTCTCCCCCTCTAAAAATAATCCAAATTTATATATATAAAAAAAAAAGATTATGTAAAAAAAATAAATTAAATAAATAAAAATAAAAAAATAAAATAAATAAATAAATAAATAAAGGACGAAAGAGTTTACCGGTGTTTGGTATTTGCATTTTGGTCCTTTTTTTTTTTTTTTTTGTCTATATATCTTTTTAACTTATTATTAGGGTTGATGACAGAAACCCTCTTCACATGCTCTTTCTCTCTCACCCTCTTCACATGTGAGTAGTCAGTAGTCAGTACACACAAAAATAGGCTGAACCTAACCCTAATAATTTTAATGATATTCCAAAAAAAAAAAAAAAAAAAAAATTGGCTGTAATTGATTCACTAATTTTGTAATTGTTATATTCAAATTCATTATTTTTATATCCCGTGAAGAAAAAATTAAAATACATCTAATTTTTACGGTTCGTTTCACAAATTGGTTATGGTTCGTTTCACAAATCGGTAAAGAACAAATAACATCCGCAAACATTTAGTAAGAAAATATCATTATATGTTTGACCTTTTAAATAGTTCACATTTGGATCCAAAAATAATATGTTTTTCTTTTTTTAAATTGGGTGTATTAATAATTTAAGAGGGTTTATAGATAAAATGTATTAAAATAAATATGTTCGTTTCAATAAGGATACTATTGGCATTAGAATGGATGCTTTAGTAATACTTTAATTTTTAAATTTTAGACATGTGTGTACTTATAAAATGTGTATGTAAATCATATTTATGGGTAGTAATATTGAAGCCTCTTTCTCATTTCTATTTTTAATTGAAATATTGTTCAATTCATAGTATGGTAAGATTGTAAATAGAAAATTAAATATCAATATATATTATTCCTTTTTTTTTTTTTTTTTTTTTTTTTTTGATTACAACAACAACTGCCAGAACCGGTGAGATTTGGGCTCTACAAGTTCAGCCCGGATTGCGACTCTCACAAGAGGAGAGACAACACCCACACATTTTTTGGTGGGAAAATTTGCACATATTGTGCATACACCAGGTCTTGAAACTTGGTGGTGGAGAGTTCACTTGGGAAGGTCCACCATCATGGCAAGTGACCATGTGTTATATTATTGCTTTCAAACTATAGAGTTTTATTTTTGTGATCTAAAATTATTAAAAAAGTTTACGGGCCGAGCAGTAAGGAGTGTCTGCCCTTAAACGGCCTTGGGCCTTGGGCCGCCAGATTCAAATTTAGTTTGCGGGCCGGACCTAGCCCGTTTGACTTCTCACATCTCATACCCAAAGTTATATCATATATTGGGCTTTTATGGTGGGCCTGAGGCAATCAATTCCTACCCTACAAAAATGACATTTGATCTGACTTAAATAATGACATTAATTTTATCTGTTTATTTAATTATTGAATCATTAATTAATAGTGTTACTGTATGTTGTTGTTACACCCACATGACAAATCTTCAAGTCGTGAGATTTTGTTTTTATTTTTAAAATCCATAAAATTCAATATTTACTTACAAGCAGTGCCGGCCCTGGAGGGGTGCACCGAGTGCAACCGCCCTGGGCCCCAATTTTTTTTATTAAAGTCAATATGTATTATTGGGTTTTGAGGGCTTAGAGAAAATAAAATTGTGATGAATGACCCAATTCATTTTTGTTTTAAATTATATGTATAGAATATATTTATAAAAATGGGCCCATTTCATTTTTGTTTTAAATTATATGTATAGAATATATTTATAAAATGGGCCTAATTCATTTTTTATATAACTAGGTTTTGGAGCATATGTAAGGCATGTGCTTAAATCAGTATTTGAGTTTCATATTTGCAAATATACATATCCTTGAAAAATAAGAAATGTTAATATAATACATAGTTTTAGTTCATGTAAATGTTATTACATTGATATAACACCTTGAGAAAGTCTTAAACTCATGAGTTTGGCAAAAAGCTCCTCTACACTTGCCTGAAAAGAGATCCTTCTCATGATGATTTAACAATTGTCTGCAACTTTTATTGAACATCTTAACAATTCAAATTCAACAACTAAATTATTATTTTTTACATCCAAAAGTACTCTTCGACTAAATTGCATAAATTGTGATGAAATGATTACTCAAATCTTCAATAACAGATATCCACATCTTCAAAATTTCATAATATTCACTAATTTGTAGTTATTCTATCAACCACTTATAACAATTAGCATCCGAATTGAAAATCCCTATCATATACATTACCACATTATTTCATTGGCGATGCTAATTGTTGAAGTAAAGTTCACATCTCTACAAACTTCATTAATGGTATCCACTGCATGATAGATCACCAACAACAATACCATCAATCTAACACTGCGTATGATATTTCTATTAAGTAATTCTACAAACTCAAAGGCTTGTATTTGTTATTTGACTTTCAAAAAAAATAAAAAAAAATAAGGGATGCTATAACTAAAATCTTACTAAAAGCTATCTATTAAGTAATCAGTCTTTCTACTATCAGTTCGAACTGACAAAAGTTATATCAGTTCCTTGTATGTGGGCCACTGGATTTAAATACTTTGACTGACAAGTGCATACAGCCAAGTCAAAGTATTTAAATCCAGTAGCCCACATGCAAGAAACTGATATAGCTTTTATCAGTTCGAACTGATAATAGAATTTATGATTAAGTAATTATATAAAGTTCAAGGGTGTATTTGTAATTTTACTTTTAAAGAAATTAAAAAAAAAAAAAAAAAAAAGAGTCAAAGAAATTAAAAGAAAAAAAAAAGGGGGGGCTATAATTCCACCGACCACTTCACACTTTTATACATAGTATATGATATGTATAGAATATATTTAAAAAATTGTGACCATGAAGGAAGGGTCCAATTATTTTTTTAATTATATGTATGGAATATATTAAAAAAAATTAGATTTCTGAATAAAAGGGACAAATTTTGTTCAAAAGAGGCCCATTTCAAATTTCTCGCCCCGATCCTCAAATACGTTTGGATTGGCCCTGCTTACAAGGGTGCCATCTTCCATAATAGTTCTCGGCATTCAGAGGTTTCGAGTTCCCAAACGCCAAACCTATAATACTAAGCCACTAAGGTTATCTAAATCTTCACGATCTTTATACTTATCTAGCTTCCACTAGATCAGGGTCTAGATGCTGCCCTAAAATATAAATTTTACACCAGTCATGAATTACAATAAAGTAATTCACTTCCACATGTAAACATACATACAAATATATATAAGGATCTTGATGAAATCATGTCGATTTCTATGAATTTTGATCTAAATTTTTGTGTGAATGATAAGTTTAATGAAATCTATTTATCAATAAAATTTAAGAATTTTTCAAACACTACAACTATTTATCCCGATTTTGTTAAATATAAAGGCATCGGAAAATTGGTGAAATATAGGAAAATTCAAGAAAAATAGTTGTGCTTGAAAAATTCTCAAATTTTATTCATAAGTAGATTTCATTGAATAAATCATCTACAAAAAAATTTAGATCAAAATTCATAAAAATGTTTGTGATTTCATCAAAGTCTTTACCAAAATTAAAATAAGAGACCTTTTATGAAAAAATCCAATATATATATATATATACACGGTCCTATTCTAGTCAGTGCGCACTGATGTAACTACATCAGTACCAATGCATGTGGACCGCTGATTATAGAGAAGCTTTGACAAGTGCATACACTTTGAGTTAAAGTATGTAAATCTAATGGTCCACATCCAACGCACTGATGAAGTTATATCAGTGCGCACTGACAAAGTTATACGCACTGACTTGAACATTTATGTGTATATATATATATATATATATATATATATATATATATATATATTGGTTCTCTTATAAGAGATCCTGTATTTTAAGGTAGCATAAGAACCTTCATGAAACCTTTAGTGAATTTTGATAATATTTTTTTTTGTAAATGATAAATTTAATAAAATCTACTTGTAAACAAAATCTGAAAAGTTTTCAAGCACTACAACTATCTTTCCAGATTTTGTTGAATACGAATCATTAGAAAATGAGGCAAAAAAATAAGAAAAATGGAAAAAAATAGTTATACTGCTTGAAAAATATTCAAATTTTATTAATAAGTAGATTTCATTGAACTTATCATTCTAAAAATATTCAGATTAAAATTCATTAAAACCGATGGGTTTCATAAACTTTTATCGTCTGCCGAAGACAATGGAAGAAAAAAGAATCACATAAAATGATACTGACATGAAAGAAAGAAAGTAATCAAGCATGGTAATATGGCTCATTCTACAACTAAGTGGGTTGTGGGCAGTCGATAAAATATTAATTAAAGAGTTTAATTAATTATTTCTAAGTATTATTGGAGCTTAAAACTGTGGGTCCATTAGATCCCCTTGCTAGCCCGATTGATTAAAGGTAACAAGGGTCACGGTTAATTAATTGGATTGCCCAATTAATTGTGTTACGAAAGTAACACGTTTTTATTCAGGGATTAATTGAATAATAAGATTATTTAATTAATATATTAATAATTAAATTAATTAAATAATTAGATTATTTAATTAATGAATTAATAATTATGAATTATTAATTGGAGGTTGCAGGTTCAAATCATGACTGAAACAAAGATAAAATAATTAGATTATTTTATTCTTTAAAAAGTCTAGTGTTCAAGTTCAAGTCAACTAGGGTTATGTGAGAGTTAGAATCCTACTCTACCTATGACACTTAAATAGTAATTACATTTTGAATATATGGAGATATATTTGGAAAGAGATAATGATTTAGTTTGAAAAATATATAAAGATATATTTTAAATAACTAAAGGATATACAAAAAACTGATATAGTAATTAGTGTATTGAATTGAACCTAATTGTATTAGATACAAACAACATGCAAAAAGAAAAAAAAAAATGTGAGACAGGTGAGGTGCGGCCAAGTAGAAAGAAAAGATAAATTGCTTTTAGTCTTCTTCTTGGGTGGCTGAACCCTACCAAGAGAAAACAAGAGTTGTCTTCGTGTGCCTCTTCTATCACCATTCAAGTTCCTTAGTATCGTGACGCGCCTACACGCAGTTGCCGGATCGCGGGATATAGCGAGGAAGATTTGGTGGTGACAAATCAGAATAAAGTGACCGGCGCGAACGAACGCGGTAGTTCTAAAAACTATCGTAAATGATTAGACGTGCGAGTGTTTCTACCCTTTCGCAAGTATACGAATCGTTGGCCACATATAGTGGTTGCGAGTAAGGGTTTTGTTCCCATGAGGAGGTGTTTACCTTAAATTGGTTCTAGGTCTTAGATTATTTACACTATATACACTAATTACATGAGCATGAAAGTAAAGGGAGGATGGTGGCAAGGCAATTACACTAGCTAATAGCTAAGATTAAACTAAGATGGCAATTATCTAAATTACACTAAGTTACACTAAATCCAACTACAATTACTAAATTAACACTAACTAACTAAATTAACTAAACTCTTGCATGGTCATGCAAGAGTGGGGATTGGATATGAAAATGCTAGGAAATGATGTTCATGCAATTAATCCAATTCCTAGTTGATGGCAATATGCTTACAAGATTGGTCTTCACCAATCTAAACTAGGATAAAGACACATACATAAATAATCATTCATGCATGGTATTGATGTCTCAACTAGTCTAAATCCATTACATATCAATTAATTGATCAATCAACTAACATGTATACATTAAGCTCAAGCACATAAACACATCAACCAAATAATGAATATTATTACAATCTCACCAAAATCCCAATATAAACAAATAGTTATACATATAACAACAAACTAAAGAAAACAAAGAGATAAAGAAGACAACACAAACACTTGGTGAAGTCCTCAAGCTAGCTAGACTTCTCCTTGACTTTCCCAAGCTTGGAAACAATGGTGGCTTGTGAGATACTAGATTGATTAGGCTATTCTAGGTATTTGTAAGCTATTTAGGATAATTATGCTATTGTTTGGATATTAGGGATTGTGTTTAAGGTTAGGAAAGTTGTATATTTATATTGGGAAGGGTTTGGGCATGGTTTGGACGTGCAAATCTCCTAAGTCGGTCGTCTTCGCGGGTTCGAAACCCCTGTCTCACGGGTTCATTCCCGCCGGCAGAACTCACGGTGGAAAATGGAAGTTTCCCGTGAGTTTGGACCTTCTGGACTATGGGAATGTTCCAGCGGCATGAAACTGTGGTCTTCCAACGAGTTTGGACGTATTTGGGCGTGAAAGAACCCTCTGGAAGTGAGCTTAAAGCTTGCATTTCCATGGAGTTTGGAGGAAATGGAGGAGAGGAAAATCATGTGCATGGGAGGCTCAAAGTGGGTCCATCATGACTGGGAGGTGGAGAGCTGTCGATATGGGCAGAAAACGGCCAGAAAAACTACTGGAAAGTGGTTGGAAAACGTCGGGTAAGTCACCGGGTCGTGACTGGGTCAACTGGGTTGAGTTGCGGGTCGGGTTGACCTGACAGCAGGTGGAAGACGATCTGACGTCACGCTGACGTCATGTTGATGCGTGCAACGCCCAAAACGACGTCGTTCGGTTGCTGACGCTGTGCTTTGGTTGGCAATTTACAATATGTACCTCTCAACTCTTCACTATTCACAGAATCATCAATACTTCTCCGAATATTGCACTTTAGCCCCTGAATTGTCCAAAATGACAATAATGCCCATGAACTTCCCTATTTACCTGAAACACTTATTCAATCCATTAAATATTCGGTTTTACCTAAGAAACAAGCACAAAAAGATATGAAAAGGGAGCACTAAATGTGAACATTTGGAGCGCGATCAAACCCCCAAACCTAACTTTTGCTCGTCCTCGAGCAAAACAAAACTAAATAACATAAACTAGGCTAGTCCACTCTCGTGGGAGAAACGATGGCACTTAGCATGTGCCACAAGCCTTTTAAACCTCTAGGTGTCCCTAGTAGGAGGAGTGTAGTTTCCTGAGGGTTTATCACTACGATTCCCACAAACGTAAAACTAACAATTAAAAACTACAATTTACAAACAGTTTTCGAAAACAAAGCCATGCAAAATGAGATAAAAAATGAGTTATGCATATGAGGAATAACGCATGTGAGAACTGCTGAGTGGAGGGCAACCTACAGTCATTCAAATGAATGAAACACATAATGCAAATCCCACACTCTAAATGGCATAGCATCAAATACAACATACTCAAATGCTCAAATGTAATTCGCCTTGACTCTAATCCTCACTAGATTTCACTCTGTTTTTCTCTCAGAGTCCTAGGCACACTCTCTATCAAACACATGCGTTTTGGAAGTTATGTAAATGGCAATCAAATATTAACGCATGTGAGTATTCGAAATAAAGCACATTATCACTGAATTGATCTCATGAAAGAATTGAATGCCATGAACGTGGTAGAGCATATTAAATTCGCATTCCCGAAATAGACTTCCTAAAAGATCAATCGGACTCTCCCTAATTCATGATTTGGCCAAGGGTGATATGTGGTGTATGGAATAGTAGGGATAGGATATGGAAAGTATATGGAAAGTTACTAATCAAGCCAAGGTGTCTATACAATACACCTTAAAATCCTAAGCTCTATATATACACATTGGTAAAACAAGCGTCTAGGCTACAACTTTGAATTTGAATTTGTGCTACTTGGTTACTCTAATTTTGAGTAACATTGCATTGAAGTACATAGGCTTTAAGTGTTTTATTTTTAACACTTAATTTTTGAAAGCCTTTCTTTTAGCACAAATATAAAATACGCCTCAGTACACGCTTTTACATATTTTAGAGCTTATCAATTGAATCTTCTAATTTGTACACCTTGACAAGATTAATAACTAGGGTAAGATTAAGTGTTTAGGATATGTAGGTGATGTGAGTGATGTGGGACGTGTAAGGTTCCCATTTGTTGATTGGCTCATTTCGTGGACAAACCACATGTTGGGGTTCTTTGTAAGGGTAGCTTAGATGTTGTTGTTATTGCTCAAGCCCTTTCAAGACCTCAAGGTGTCAAGCACTCCAAAGGTATATCTCTAGTGCTTATTTTTCTTTGAAGAGATTAGTTGCACACACACACTTATCATACATTGCATATGTGTGCATTCTCTTCACATGTCACATTTCACACTTGCACTTATATGTTATATTTTGTTGTGTGTATTTGTGTCTTGTAGTCTTGTAATTTGTTTCCCGATAGTATTCGGAAACGTCCGCGCATGCACTAGAATGTGCTTGGTTTTGCACGAAGACCGCCTACGGAGAATGCCCTTGGCTTCTCCTTGGTTTTCACCTATGTTGGTGATCGGTGGTTATGATCGGCGGCCTGGCCGCCGAATGAAACCGCCGTTTGCTTCTAGAAGTGTCTGGAATAATTCTACGGTTACGATCGGTGGTCACGACCGCCGTTTGAAACCGCCGTTCAAGACCTGATTGATTTTATCTCTCGGTTTGATTCGGCGGTTGAATCGGTGGTCAGGAAACTGCCGAATGAAACTGCCGTTCATACCTGATTGATTTTATCTCTCGGTTTGATTCAGCGGTTAGATCGGCGGTCACAAAACCGCCGAATGAAACCGCAGTTGGTCCCCTGTTTCTTTAGGGTCCAATTCAGCGGTTATGATCGGCGGCCTGGCTGCCGATTGAAACCGCCGATCGGTGCGTTTCAGGGGCAAACTTGTCTTTTCACATGCTCTATTTTTCATGCCTATAAATACATCACTTTCTCTTGTTCTAAATGTGACTCTTTAATCATCAAGAACCTTACTTTCAAAAGAGAGAATTTTAAGAGAGAAAGCAACCAAGTTTGCTCATTAAACATGTAAGGTTCCCATTTGTTGATTGGCTCATTTCGTGGACAAACCACATGTTGGGGTTCTTTGTAAGGGTAGCCTAGGTATCGGTTTTATTGTTCGAAGCCCTTTGAAGACCTCGTGTTGATAAGCACCGAAGGTAAATTTCTTTGTGCTTACTTTTCTTTGAAGAGATTAGTTGCACACACACACTTAACATACATTGCATATGTGTGCATTCTCTTCACTTGTCACATTTCACACTTGCACTTATTTATTATATTTTGTTGTGTGTAATTGTGTCTTGTTGTCTTGTAATTCGTTTCCCGATAACTTTCGGAAACGTCCGCGCATGCACTAGAATGTGCTTGGTTTAGTGCGAGGACCACCTACGGAGAATGCCCTTGGCTTCTCCTTGGTTTTCACCTATTTAGGTGATCGGCGGTTATGATCGGCGGCCTGGCCACCGAATGAAACCACCGTTTCAGTCCAGATTGGTCTGAAGCAATTCTGCGGTTAAGATCGGCGGTCATGACCGCCGTTCGAAACCACCGATTCGAGACCTGATTGATTTATCTCTCGGTCTAATTCGGTGATTGAATCGGCGGTCACGAAACCGCTGTTCGAAACCGCCGTTCATACCTGATTGATTTTAATCTCTCGGGTTTGATTCGGCGGTTGGGATCGGCGGTCACGAAACCGCCGAATGAACCACCGTTTATGCTCTGTTCTTCACGAGCTCAATTCGGCGGTCATGATCGGTGGCCTGGCCGCCGATTGAAACCGCCAATCGGTGCGTTTCAGGGGCAAACTTATCTTTTCACATGCTCTGTTTTTCATGCCTATAAATACATCACTTTCTCTTGTTCTGAATGTGACTCTTTAATCATCAAGAACCCTACTTTCAAAAGAGAGATTTTTAAGAGAGAAAGCAACCAAGTTTGCTCATTAAACACTCAAACCAAAATCCATTTGCATCAAAGTTCATCTAGCATCTTCTAGCATATCTAGGATGCTTGCTTGCATGGGTCTTTTATCATCACACTTGCTTTGGTAAGTTTTTCACTATTATCATACATAATTAGTGTTTAATTTATTATTGCATCTCTTTTATTACTTGATTGTTCTTAGATTAAATTCTAATACTCAAGATAGAGATTGTTGTGTTGATTTGATTGAGTGTTGTTTTTGTGATAGATATCTAGGTTTCTATAATCTATGATTATCTAAGCTAATTGACATGTCATTTAGCTTTAATATCTAGGATTGTTTTTAATTGCAAATTCATTATCTTAGATAAGCATATAGAGTTTCCCTTGCTCTATGTTGCATTTGAATATTCATATATTCACTTAGGGTTTTATTCTCTTCATTGAGAAAGTAAGTCTTGTGTGTAGCTTCCGGGATTAGGTTGCTTAGATCGCAAGCAAATCGGACTAGGTTCACTCATACCAGGATTAGGTAGGTGTGTGATTACTTCCGGGATTAGGTTGTAATCGTTTTACACATTTAGTGGATTCGAGGTTCGAGTGTGGCTTACTTACTAGCCCGTGGTTTTTCCCGTGAGGGTTTCCACTTAAAAATCAAGTGTTATTTAATTTCCGTATTTTATACTTGATTTATTGCTTTATCTATTTATGGGTAATTTCGTAATTTTGACTAAACACGAAAAATTGGGTAATAAGCTTAAAATCTATTCACCCCCCCTCTAGATAGTTTTATACACACCATGCTATAATTTGTGTCAATTGGTATCAGAGCGGGTTCCTAGACATACATAGGTGATCCTTGCTTATTTTGGTGTGTTTTGCATTTTGTGTGATTTTTGATCATTCATACATTTGCATTCATTTCATTCATTCATAAACACTATGAGTGGAAATGGTGGAAATGGTGGTGTCCACGAAGGTGCTTCTAGCACAAGGCCTCCACTTCTTACCGGTTTGAACTATTCCCAATGGAAAGGGAAGATGGAATCCTACATATGCCAAATTCATGACCGTGCATGGATGGCGGTGGAAGACGGATATGATCTACCCAAGATGACTCCCGGTGGTGGAGGAGAAGAAGTTTTGAAGCCTAAGGCGCAATGGAACGCGTAAGAGTTTGAGGCTTCAAAGTGGAATAGGAAGGCTGTGCATGCCATCATGTGTGCAATGGATGAGAATCAGTACAAGCTTATTCAGAACACTCAGATTGCAAAAGTGGCATGGGACATCCTTCAAGTTGCACATGAGGGAACCGAGGTGGCGAAGGAGTCCAAGCTTCAAGTCCTCCAAACTCAATTTGAGCTACTTAGGATGGGAGAGGATGAATGCTTCAATGACTTCGAAATCAAATTGATGGACATTGTCAATCAAAGCCATCAACTCGGAGACCCGTATTCGGATAGGAGAGTCAAGCAAAAAATTATGAGATCTCTCCCCGATAGGTTTGAATCAAAGGTGACGGCCATAGAAGATAATAGTGGCTACATGGATATGAAGCCAAGTGAGGTGATTGGGCATCTCCTTGCATATGAGTCTAGGAAGGCTCCTAGCACCACTCCTCCTCCTAAGAAGTCTAAAGGAATAGCTTTGAAAGCATCTAAGGATGCAAAGGAGGCAAAGCATGAATCGGATGAAGACCTTGCCTTATTCGTGAAAAGGTTTAATAAGGTTATAGGGTTCAAGAAGAAGAAGGGATTTGGGTCAAGAGGACAAGACTTGGGAAAAAAAGGTTCCTTCAAGAAGTTTGAGCCTAGACAAGAGAGGACCGAAAGGAAAGGGGTCCGATGCTTTGAATGTGGTGGGATTGGTCACTTTGCCCCCGAATGTGCTAATCACAATGAAAAGAAGAAGGACAAAGTGATGGCCGCCACTTGGAATGGGAGTAGTGATGGCTTCAATGAGGAAGATGAGTCTTCAAGTGAAGAAGAGCTCATGGCTAACTTCCTAGCTTTTGCCTCATCTCACAAGAGCAAAAGTGCTAGTGAGAGAGAGGAAATGAGTCAAGAGGAAATTGACTCTAGTGAAGTAGAAAGTGACCCCTCTTCTAATTCCATAAAGAAATTTGTGGAGCAAAAGGTGCTTGCTAAATACCATGCCGAGTTCAATGATTTAGCAATTAAAAGCACAAGAAAGATTGAGAGGTTGAGAGAAGAGAACCTTGAACTTTCGGCTCACAATGACCACTTAAGTGAACAAGTGGAAAGATTGAAGAGGAGAGAGGATAAGTTAGTTGAGGAGTTAGACTTATCCAAGAGAAGTGAAGAAGGCTTGAAGAGGGAACTTGTAGAAGTTAAAGGGTCCTTGGCTAGGATGGATTCTAGCACCAAGAAGCTTGACCAAATGCTTGGTGTTGGAAAGAGTCCATGTGACAAGAGGGGTCTTGGGTATGAAGATGGCAAGAAGATCTCAACCTCTAACAAGACCGTGTTTGTCAAGTCCTTGAGGAATGTAGAAACTTCATTTGTGCAAATTCCTAGGAAGAAGTTAGAAGTAGGACAATGTTCAAATGCACAAGTGAAGATGGGGCCAAGAAGGCAACCTCAAGCTCAACCCCCTAGGGTCCCTCAAGCCAACATTCCTCCTCAAATGGCTCACAAAGGAAAGAGACCTATCATGCAACCTCAAGCTAGGAAGCAACCTAGACCAGTTCAACAACGAAGATGGATTGAACCCATTCATCCACAAAGACAAGGACAAGGTATGATTCCTTATTTTACTCCTATATGTCACTTTTATGGATTTGATGGTCATATTAGACCACATTGCTTTCGATATATAAAAATGTGTAGAACACGAAGCATGATTGAAAAGAGAACGAATAGAGCCAAGATGCATGTTCCTAGGAATGATAATATTGATTTGCATTATCCTAGGAATAGTAGAGCACATGTACCAAAGACCACTAAGAAAGCTAAAATTATTGCTAAGTGGATTAGAAAGAATGAAAATGTTTGCCATGTTGCACAAATAGCCTTGAAGGCAAATTCTTCTAATTTTTGGTATTTGGATAGTGGGTGCTCTAGGCATATGACGGGAAACAAGAGTTTCTTCGAGACTCTTGTTATGGAGGAAGGTGGAAATGTCACTTTTGGTGATGGATCCAAAAGAAATGTTGTAGGGAAAGGAACCATTTCCGTTCCCAGATTACCCTCCTTATCCAATGCTTTATTTGTTGATGGCTTAAAAGCCAATTTAATAAGCATTTCACATCTTAGTGATGAAGGATATTCCGTCTTGTTTTCTAAAGATTATTGCTCTATCCTAAAACCCGATGGACAAACCTTGTTGAAGGGCATGAGATCTAGCGACAATTGTTATTGTCTTGAAGCTAGTATTGTATCTAATCATGTGTCCATGGATGAGCAAATTGAGTTGTGGCATGAAAGACTTGGCCACATGAACTTTAGGGATCTACGGACCCTTGGAAAGTTCAATTGTGTGCGTGGCCTCCCTAAGCTTGGGAAGAAAGCCAATGGTGTTTGTGGACCTTGCCAACAAGGAAAGCAAACCAAAAGCATGCACAAAAAGGGTAAGTATCTCACCACCAAGGAGCCTCTTGAGCTTCTCCACATGGACCTCATGGGTCCCATGCAAACCGAAAGTTTGGGTGGAAAGAGATACATTTTTGTTTGTGTTGATGATTTCTCTAGGTTCACATGGACATATTTTCTTAGAGAAAAATCCAAAACTTTTGATAAGTTTAAAATGCTTTGTAATAAAATACAAAATGAAATGAACTCTAATATTAAAAGCATAAAACGGATTAGAAGTGACCATGGGAGGGAATTTGAGAATGCTACTTTTGAAACCTTTTGTAATGGTTTAGGCATCTCCCATGAGTTTTCGGCTCCTAGGACACCTCAACAAAATGGAGTTGTTGAGAGGAAAAATAGGGTCCTTCAAGAGATGGCCCGTGTGATGTTGCTTAGCAACAATGTCCCTAGGAACCTATGGGCCGAAGCCATCAATACGGCTTGCTACATAGGAAATAGAGTTTTCCTAAGGCTCGGTACTAGAAACACCTCCTATGAGTTATGGAAAGGCAAGAGGCCAAATGTTAGCTACTTCCACACTTTTGGAAGCAAATGCTACATTTTGAATGACCGTGATCAACTTGGCAAATTCGATGCTAAGAGTGATGAGGGTATTTTTATTGGCTATGCCTTGAATAGTAGAGCCTATAGAGTTTTTAATTTAAAGACTCTAAGTGTTATGGAATCATCCAATGTCGTATTTGATGATACTAGGCTCAAGTCAAATGATCATGATGAGGAGGTTATTTTTAGTGATGTTTCTCCTTTGGAGAATGTTGTGGTGTCTCCTAATGTTGGGACATCTAATGTCAACAATGATGACACACAACCTATTGATAGAGTTCCTCTCTTGGACTTTAAAGAACCTGCTCCATGGGTTAGGAAACTCCATGATAAAGAAGATATCATTGGAGAGGTTAATGAGGGTGTTAGGACTAGACGTCAACTTGCTAATCTTATTAGCTACACATGCTACACCTCTCAAATTGAACCCAAAAAGGTTGAGGAAGCCTTAAATGATGAATTTTGGGTTCTTGCCATGCAAGAAGAGCTAAACCAATTCGAAAGGAATGAGGTTTGGACTCTAGTTCCTAGGCCTAAGACCACTAATGTCATAGGCACTAAATGGATATTTAGGAACAAATCCGATGAGGATGGCAACATAGTGCGAAACAAGGCTAGACTTGTAGCACAAGGGTACTCTCAAATTGAGGGTATCGACTTTGAGGAGACATTTGCTCCCGTTGCCCGTTTAGAGTCTATTAGGCTTCTCTTGTCCATTTCTTGTGTGCACAAGTTCAAATTGCACCAAATGGATGTTAAGAGTTCTTTCCTCAATGGCTTCTTGCAAGAGGAAGTGTTTGTTGAACAACCCAAGGGGTTTGTGGATGCTCACCACCCCAACCATGTCTATCGCCTCAAGAAGGCTCTATATGGGTTGAAACAAGCACCGAGGGCTTGGTATGAGCGCCTCACTCAATTTCTTGTTGACAATGACTACACACGTGGTAGTGTTGACAAGACACTATTCATTAAAAGAAACAATAATGAGCTTTTCATAGCTCAAATATATGTTGATGATATAGTGTTTGGCTCTACCAACAACACCAAGGTCCAACAATTTGTTGATGTTATGTCTCATGAATTTGAGATGAGTCTTGTTGGTGAGCTTAGTTACTTCCTAGGTTTGCAAATTAGGCAACTAGATGATGGGATTTTCATAACCCAAGCCAAATATGCCAAAAACCTAGTGAAGAAGTTTGGTCTTGAAAAAGCCAAACATTGTGACACTCCTATGAGCACCACTTTGAAGCTAAGCAAGGATGCTAGCGGTAAAAGTGTGGACCAAACCTTATATCGTGGCATGATAGGGAGCTTGCTCTATTTGACCGCAAGTAGGCCCGATATATCATTTAGTGAAGGAGTTTGTGCTAGGTACTAATCCGATCCCAAGGAGTTCCATCTCTCTTCGGTTAAGAGAGTGATTCGCTTTGTGAATGGGACTTCTAATTATGGAATTTGGTACTCATTTGACACTAATCCTAGTCTTGTAGGATATAGTGATGCGGATTGGGCAGGAAATTGTGATGATAGGAAGAGCACATCGGGCGGTTGCTTCTTTCTAGGCAACAACTTGGTGTCGTGGTTTTGCAAGAAGCAAAACTCGATTTCCTTGTCCACAGCGGAAGCCGAGTACATAGCCGCGGGGAGTGGATGCACTCAACTTATATGGATGAAGCAAATGCTAGTAGACTACAGATTCAACCAAGGTACTCTCACTCTCTTTTGTGATAACATGAGTGCCATTAATATTTCTAAGAATCCGGTGCAACATTCTAGAACTAAGCATATTGACATCCGCCATCACTTCATTAGAGAGCTTGTTGAAAATAAATGCATAGTACTTGAACATGTAGGTACTAATGATCAACTTGCGGACCTATTCACTAAACCCTTAGATGCTACTAGATTTAAAACACTAAGTAGATCTATTGGGATATGTCTTGTGGAGTGATGTGATTTGTTCTTGACCCCATATGGGGAACTCAAGCAAAGAGAGCTAGTTTGCATTCTTGTCACTTGCAAAAAAATTGAAATATCTTATGCCTCTTCTTTTAATTGCTTGAGTAAGCTTGGTTGCACATATGTATATATGTTTTCAATTCAATAAGTGTGAACCTTGCTTGTTTACAATCCATGTCATATTTATGTTCAAACATGCATTTTTGGACTAGGAGATGTATATAGGAAGTATGATTTGAATGACCTATGATTATCTCCATGACATGAAGATTCTTTAATAACATGCTAATGTCAAATGAAAAAAGCATGAAATTCATATAACATGCTCACATGAAAAGCATGAATTGATGATTGCATATTCTTAAAAATGCAAAACTTGTGTGAAAGCTTATGAGACTCAAAATGAATAAAGGATCTTGTATCCGTTCAAAGGAATTTATATTCCAAATGTCTCTCTTTCTTTATTGGTTGAACATGGCTACTATCATACGGATATCTTATCCGGAAAAATAAAAAAGGGTGCAAAGTTGCTCATGCCATGTTTCGCTTATAAAGTTGGATATAGTTGCTCTTAAATTGAAATCAATGTATTTTGCTCTTAAATTGGTTTGAATTCCTATTAGAAACCTTTGTCATTTGCTTTGCCAAATACCATTGTATTTTGGACTTGAATGCTACATGTCTTGTATGCAAAACATGTTTGATTCACACATTTTCTTTCAAATAAATCTCCTTGTTTCTCTCCAATTAATTGAGATGCATAAAGTGACTTATAGTAATTATGCAAATCTTGCATGCTACTATCTCTCGTTGCTATGAGTGACCCGGTTGGGGACTACTCCTTTGCCTATATCATGACAAAAAGGGGGAGTAGTATATGGTAAGGGGAGTTGCAAAATATAGAAGTAATTGTGCATATTGGGGAGAACATTCATTGAGGGGGAGTAACCCGTTGAGGGGGAGCATTGCATACACATACATTTCATAATGTTGTGCCTAAATTTTTAACTTGCAAATGCTTGTTTTTGTTCTCACTTGATTAATCTCACATTTAACTTGTATTGGAAAATATAGAAATCTTATTTACAGGGCTTGATTATTCTACAAGAGATTGAAGACTTGAAGTTTTATTTTCTTATCTCTTTGTGTTGTAGAAAATCATAGTTGTCCCGTAGTTTCTATTTCTTTGTGAGGAATCAATGTGAGTGGTGGTTTTGTCACGAAATAGCCAAAGGGGGAGATTGTAAGGTTCCCATTTGTTGATTGGCTCATTTCGTGGACAAACCACATGTTGGGGTTCTTTGTAAGGGTAGCCTAGGTATCGGTTTTATTGTTCGAAGCCCTTTGAAGACCTCGTGTTGATAAGCACCGAAGGTAAATTTCTTTGTGCTTACTTTTCTTTGAAGAGATTAGTTGCACACACACACTTAACATACATTGCATATGTGTGCATTCTCTTCAGTTGTCACATTTCACACTTGCACTTATTTATTATATTTTGTTGTGTATAATTGTGTCTTGTTGTCTTATAATTCGTTTCCCGATAACTTTCGGAAACGTCCGCGCATGCACTAGAATGTGCTTGGTTTAGTGCGAGGACCGCCTACGGAGAATACCCTTGGCTTCTCCTTGGTTTTCACCTATTTAGGTGATCGACGGTTATGATCGGCGGCCTGGCCGCCGAATGAAACCACCGTTTCAGTCCAGATTGGTCTGAAGCAATTCTGCGGTTAAGATCGGCGGTCACGACCGCCGTTCGAAACCGTCGATTCGAGACCTGATTGATTTATCTCTCGGTCTAATTCGGTGGTTGAATCGACGGTCACGAAACCGCCGTTCGAAACCGCAGTTCATACCTGATTGATTTTAATCTCTCGGGTTTGATTCGGCGGTTGGGATCGGCGGTCACGAAACCGCCGAATGAACCGCCGTTTATGCTCTGTTCTTCACGAGCTCAATTCGGCGGTCATGATCGGCGGCCTGGCCGCCGATTGAAACCGCCGATCGGTGTGTTTCAAGGGCAAACTTGTCTTTTCACATGCTCTGTTTTTCATGCCTATAAATACATCACTTTCTCTTGTTCTGAATGTGACTCTTTAATCATCAAGAACCCTACTTTCAAAAGAGAGATTTTTAAGAGAGAAAGCAACCAAGTTTGCTCATTAAACACTCAAACCAAAATCCATTTGCATCAAAGTTCATCTAGCATCTTTTAGCATATCTAGGATGCTTGCTTGCATGAGTCTTTTATCATCACACTTGCTTTTGTAAGTTTTTCACTGTAAGGATTCCCGTTGTTTTTAATTGGCTTATTTCGTGATCAAACCATATGTGGGGATTCTTTGTAAGGGTAGTTTAGATGTTGTTGTTATTGCTTAGGCCCTTTGAAGACCTCATTATGGATAAGCACCGAAGGTATATTTCTTTGTGCTTACTTTTCTTGAAGAGATAGTTGCACACACTCACTTAGCATTCTTGCATTTGGTATGCATACTCTTCACATGTCACATTTCACACTTGCACTTCTTTGTTATTTTTTGTTGTGTGCTTATGTGTCTTGTAATTCGTTTCCCATTGTTGTTCGGAAACGTCCGCGCATGCACCTTGTGTGCTTGTTTTTTAGCGCGAAGATCGCCGTTGGAGAAGCCCTTGACTTCTCCCTTGGTTTCACCAAAATTGGTGAAAGCGGTTTGGATCGGCGGCCTGGCTGCCGAATGAAACCGCCAATTTAGTCCAGAGGTATCTGGAAATATTCTGCGGTTATGATCGGCGGTCGGTGGCCGCTGAATGAAACCGCCGTTTCACACCTGATTGATTTTATCTCTCGGGGTTTATTTGGCGGTTTGATCGGCGGTTCCGAAACCGCCGAATGAAACCGCCGTTGTGCCCCTGTTGTGTCAGGTCCAATTCGGCGGTTGGATCGGCGGTAGGTGGCCGCCGAATGAAACAGCCGAATTTCCCCTGTTTCACTCGGGACTCATTCGGCGGTCTAATTTTGCGGCCTGGCCGCCGAATTAAACCGCCGATCGGTGCGTTTCTTTGAAACTTAATGAAACGACCTCACTTTGATTTGGCCCCCTATATATATGCCATTTTGTTATTAGGTCATTAACAAGAGTTGATATTCATGCTTCATACTTAGCATATTTTTCAAGAGAAGAAAAATATACAAAGAACTCTTTTTTAATTTCTCAAACACTTTTTCATGGTCATCAATCATCATCTAGCATCATCATAGATCATCTAGATGTCATCTTGCATGGAATCTTCATCATACTTTGCTTGGTAAGCTTTTCACTAATATCTTACATATTTTGTGTTTCTCTTATCTAGCAATCTCAATTAATTACTTGTTTGTTATTTTGTATGCTTTGGATACACTATTGAGATTAGTATGATGTATGTTTGAGAATTTGTTTTGTGCTAGCAAATTAGGTTTTGTGCTTAATATTGATTAGCTTAACTAATTGCTATGTCATTTAGTTTTGATATCTAGGATTGTTCTTAATTGCATATTAATCATCTTAGATAAGCATATAGGGTTTCCCTTGCTCTATGTTGCATTTTGGATATTCACATATATTCACTTAAGGTTGTATTCTCTTCTAGAGAAAGTAAGTCTTGTGTGTAGCAACCGGGATTAGGTTGCTTAGATCGCAAGCAAATAGGACTAGGTTCACTCATACCGGGATTAGGTAGGTGTGTGATTACTTCCGGGATTAGGTTGTAATCGTTTGCACATTTAGTGGATTCGAGGTTCGAGTGTGGCTTACTTACATAGCCCGTGGTTTTTCCCGTGAGGGTTTCCACGTAAAAACCAAGTGTTGTTTTAATTTCCGCACCATATTACACTTGCTTATTTATATTATCTTGAGGGCATTTTTCGTAATTTTGACTAACACGAAAAATTGGGTAAAAAGCGTAAAATCTATTCACCCCCCCTCTAGATAGTTTTATACACACCGTGCTTTAATTAGTTTCATTTGGTATCAGAGCGGGTTCCTAGACATACATAGGTGATCCTTGCTTATTTTGGTGTGTTTTGCATTTTGTGTGATTTTTGATCATTTATACATTTGCATTCATTTCATTCATTCATAAACACTATGAGTGGAAACGGTGGAAATGGTGGTGGCCACGAAGGAGCTTCTAGCACAAGGCCTCCACTTCTTACCGGATTGAACTATTCCCAATGGAAAGGGAAGATGGAATCCTACATATGCCAAATTCATGACCGTGCATGGATGGCGGTGGAAGACGGATATGATCTCCCTATGATGACTCTCGCGGGTGGAGGACAAGATGTTTTGAAGCCTAAGGCGCAATGGAACGCGTAAGAGTTTGAGGCTTCTAAGTGGAATAGGAAGGCTATGCATGCCATTATGTGTGCTATGGATGAGAATCAGTACAAGCTTATTCAGAATACTCAGATTGCCAAAGTGGCATGGGACATCCTTCAAGTTGCACATGAGGGAACCGAGGTGGTGAAGGAGTCCAAGCTTCAAGTCCTCCAAACTCACTTTGAGCTACTTAGGATGGGAGAGGATGAATGCTTCAATGACTTCGAAATCAAATTGATGGACATTGTAAATCAAAGCCATCAACTCGGAGACCCGTATTCTGATAGGAGAGTCAAGCAAAAAATTATGAGATCTCTCCCCGATAGGTTTGAATCCAAGGTGACGGCCATAGAGGAAAATAGTGGCTACATGGATATGAAGCCAAGTGAGGTGATTGGGCGTCTCCTTGCATATGAGTCTAGGAAGGCTCCTAGCACCACTACTCCTCCTAAGAAGTCTAAAGGAATAGCTTTGAAAGCATCTAAGGATGCAAAGGAGGCAAAGCATGAATCGGATGAAGACCTTGCCTTATTTGTGAAAAGGTTCAACAAGGTTATGGGGTTCAAGAAGAAGAAGGGATTTGGGTCAAGAGGACAAGATTTGAAGAAAAAGAGTTCCTTCAAGAAGTTTGAGCCTAGACAAGAGAGGACCGAAAGGAAAGGGGTCCGATGCTTTGAATGTGGTGGGATTGGTCACTTTGCCCCCGAATGTGCTAATCACAATGAAAAGAAGAAGAGCAAAGTGATGGCCGCCACTTGGAGTGGGAGTAGTGATGACTCCAATGAGGAAGATGAGTCTTCAAGTGAAGAAGAGCTCATGGCTAACCTCCTAGCTTTTGCCTCTTCACATAAGAGCAAAAGTGGTAGTGAGAAAGAGGAAATGAGTCAAGAGGAAAATGACTCAAGTGAAGTAGAAAGTGACTCCTCTTCTAGTTCCAAAAAGAAATTTGTGGAGCAAAAGGTGCTTGTTAAATACCATGCCGAGTTCAATGATTTAGCACTTAAAAGCACAAGAAAGATTGAGAGGTTGAGAGAAGAAAACCTTGAACTTTCGGCTCACAATGACCACTTAAATGAACAAGTGGAAAGATTGAAGAGGAGAGAGGATAAGTTAATTGAGGAGTTAGACTTATCCAAGAGAAGTGAAGAAGGCTTGAAGAGGGAACTTGTAGAAGTTAAAGGGTCCTTGGCTAGGATAGATTCTAGCACCAAGAAGCTTGATCATTTACTTGGTGTTGGAAAGAGTCCAAGTGACAAGAGAGGTCTTGGGTATGATGATGGCAAGAAAATCTCAACCTCTAACAAGACCGTGTTTGTCAAGAGCTTGAAGAATGAAGAAACTTCATTTGTGCAACCTCCTAGGAAGAAGTTAGAAGTAAGACAATGTTCTAATGCTCAAGTGAAAATGGGGCCAAGAAGGAAATCTCAAGCTCAACCCCCTAGGGTCCCTCAAGTCAACACTCCTCCAAAATTGGCTCACAAAGGAAAGAGACCAATCATGCAACCTCAAGCTTGGAAGCAACCTAGACCGGTTCAACAACGAAGATGGATTGAACCCACTTATCCACAAAGACATGGACAAGCTCCCATACGTGCACAAAGGCAAGGTATGATTCCTTATTTCATCCCTATTTGTCACTTTTGTGGTTGTGATGGTCATATTAGACCAAATTGCTTTCAATATATTAAAATGTGTAGAAAACAAAGCATGATTGAAAAGAGAAAGAATAGAGCCAAGATGCATGTTTCTAGGAATGAAAATATTGATTTGCATGATCCTATAAATAGTAGAGCACATGTACCAAAGACCACTAGGAAAGCTAAAATTGTTGCTAAGTGGATTAGAAAGAATGAAAATGTTTGTCATGTTGCACAAATAGCCTTGAAGGCAAATTCTTCTAATTTTTGGTACTTGGATAGTGGGTGCTCTAGGCACATGACGGGAAACAAGAGTTTCTTCGAGACTCTTGTTATGGAGGAAGGTGGAAATGTCACTTTTGGTGATGGATCCAAAAGAAATGTTAAAGGGAAAGGAACCATTTCCGTTCCCGGATTACCCTCCTTATCCAATGCTTTATTTGTTGATGGCTTGAAAGCCAATTTAATAAGCATTTCACATCTTAGTGATGAAGGATATTCCGTCTTGTTTTCTAAAGATTTTTGCTCAATCCTAAAACCCGATGGACAAACCTTGTTGAAGGGCATGAGATCTAGCGACAATTGTTATTGTCTTGAAGCTAGTATTGTATCTAATCATGTGTCCATGGATGAGCAAATTGAGTTGTGGCATGAAAGACTTGGCCATATGAACTTTAGAGATCTACCAACTCTTGGAAAGTTCAATTGTGTGCGTGGCCTCCCTAAGCTTGGGAAGAAAGCCAATGGTATTTGTGGACCTTGCCAACAAGGAAAGCAAACTAAAAGCATGCACAAAAAGGGTAAGTATCTCACCACCAAGGAGCCTCTTGAGCTTCTCCACATGGACCTCATGGGTCCCATGCAAACCGAAAGTTTGGGTGGAAAGAGATACATTTTTGTTTGTGTTGATGATTTCTCTAGATTCACATGGACATATTTTCTTAGAGAAAAATCCGAAACTTTTGATAAGTTTAAAATGCTTTGTAATAAACTTCAAAATGAAATGAACTCTAATATTAAAAGCATAAAACGGATTAGAAGTGACCATGGGAGGGAATTTGAGAATGCTACCTTTGAAACCTTTTGTAATGGTTTAGGCATCTCCCATGAGTTTTCGGCTCCTAGGACACCTTAACAAAATGGAGTTGTTGAGAGGAAAAATAGGGTCCTTCAAGATGGCCCGTGTGATGTTGCTTAGCAACAATGTCCCTAGGACCTATGGGCCGAAGCCATCAATACGGCTTGCTATATAGGAAATAGAGTGTTCCTAAGGCCCGGTACTAGAAACACCTCCTATGAGTTATGGAAAGGCAAGAGGCCAAATGTTAGCTACTTCCACACTTTTGGAAGCAAATGCTACATTTTGAATGACCGTGATCAACTTGGCAAATTCGATGCTAAGAGTGATGAGGGTATTTTTATTGGCTATGCCTTGAATAGTAGAGCCTATAGAGTTTTCAATTTAAAGACTCTAAGTGTTATGGAATCATCCAATGTCATATTTGATGATACTAGGCTCAAGTCTAATGATCATGAGGAGGAGGTTATTTTTAGTGATGGTTCTCCTTTGGAGAAGGTTGTGGTGTCTCCTAATGTTGGGACATCTAATGTCAACAATGATGACACACAACCTATTACTAGAGTTCTTCTCTTGGACTCTAAAGAACCCGCTCCATGGGTTAGAAAACTCCATGATAAAGAAGATATCATTGGAGAGGTAAATGAGGGTGTTAGGACTAGACGTCAACTTGCTAATCTTATTAGCTACACATGCTACACCTCTCAAATTGAACCCAAAAAGGTTGAAGAAGCCTTAAATGATGAATTTTGGGTTCTTGCCATGCAAGAAGAGCTAAACCAATTCGAAAGGAATGAGGTTTGGACTCTAGTTCCTAGGCCTAAGACCACTAATGTCATAGGCACTAAATGGATATTTAGGAAAAAATCCGATGAGGATGGCAACATAGTGCGGAACAAGGCTAGACTTGTAGCACAAGGGTACTCTCAAATTGAGGGTATCGACTTTGAGGAGACATTTGCTCCCGTTGCCCGTTTAGAGTCTATTAGGCTTCTCTTGTCCATTGCTTGTGTGCACAAGTTCAAATTGCACCAAATGGATGTCAAGAGTGCCTTCCTCAATGGCTTCTTGCAAGAGGAAGTGTTTGTTGAACAACCCAAGGGGTTTGTGGATGCTCACCACCCCAACCATGTCTATCGCCTCAAGAAGGCTCTATATGGGTTGAAACAAGCACCGAGGGCTTGGTATGAGCGCCTCACTCAATTTCTTGTTGACAAAGACTACACACGTGGTAGTGTTGACAAGACACTATTCATCAAAAGAAACAATGATGAGCTTTTCATAGCTCAAATATATGTTGATGATATAGTGTTTGGATCCACCAACAACACCAAGGTCCAACAATTTGTTGATGTTATGTCTCATGAATTTGAGATGAGTCTTGTTGGTGAGCTAAGTTACTTCCTAGGTTTGCAAATTAGGCAACTAGATAATGGGATTTTCATAACCCAAGCCAAATATGCCAAAAACCTAGTGAAGAAGTTTGGTCTTGAAAAAGCCAAACATTGTGACACTCCTATGAGCACCATTTTGAAGCTAAGCAAGGATGCTAGCGGTAAAAGTGTGGACCAAACCTTATATCTTGGTATGATATGGAGCTTGCTCTATTTGACCGCAAGTAGGCCCGATATATCATTTAGTGTAGGAGTTTGTGCTAGGTACCAATCCAATCCCAAGGAGTCCCATCTCTCTTCGGTTAAGAGAGTCATTCGCTTTGTTAATGGGACTTCCAACTATGGGATTTGGTACTCATTTGACACTAATCCTAGTCTTGTAGGATATAGTGATGTGGATTGGGCAGGAAATTGTGATGATAGGAAGAGCACATCGGGCGGTTGCTTCTTTCTAGGCAACAACTTGGTGTCGTGGTTTTGCAAGAAGCAAAACTCGATTTCCTTGTCCACGGCGGAAGCCGAGTACATAGCCGCGGGGAGTGGATGCACTCAACTTATGTGGATGAAGCAAATGCTAGTGGACTACGGATTCAACCAAGGTACTCTCACTCTCTTTTGTGATAACATGAGTGCCATTAATATTTCCAAGAATCCGGTCCAACATTCTAGAACTAAGCATATTGACATCCGACATCACTTCATTAGAGAGCTTGTTGAAAATAAATGCATAGTGCTTGAACATGTAGGTACTAATGATCAACTTGCGGACCTATTTACTAAACCATTAGATGCTACTCGATTTAAAACTCTTAGTAGATCTATTGGAATATGTCTTGTGGAGTGATATGATTTACTTTACCCCATATGGGGAACTCAAGCAAAGAGAGCTATTTTGCATTCTTGTATCTTGCAAAAAATTTGAAATATCTTATGCCTCTTCTTTTGATTGCTTGAGTAAGCTTGGTTGTACATATGTATATATGTTTTCAAATTCTATAAGTGTGAACCTTGCTTGTCTACAATCCATGTCATATTTATGTTCAAACATGCATTTTTGGACTAGGAGATTTACATAGGAAGTATGATGTGAATGACCTATAGTTATCTCCATGACATGATGATTCTTTTATAACATGCTAGTGTCAAATGAAAAAGCATGAAATTCATACAACATGCTCACATGAAAAGCATGAATTGATGATTGCATATTCTTAAAATGCAAAACTTGTGTGAAAGCTTATGAGACTCAAAATGAATAAAGGATCAAGTATCCGTTCAAAGGAATTTAAATTCCAAATGTCTCTCTTTCTTTATTGGTTGAACATGGTTACTATCATACGGATATCTTATCCGGAAAAATCAAATAGGGTGCAAAGTCGCTCATGCCATGTTTCGCTTATAAAGTTGGATATAGTTGCTCTTAAATTGAAATCAATAATCTCTATATCCTTGCTTTTCCCATGACATTGGTGAAATTGGTTTGAATTCTTATTAGAAACCTTTGTCATTTGCTTTGCCAAATACCATTGTATTTTGGACTTAAATGCTATATGTCTTGTATGCAAAGCATGTTGGATTCACACATTTTCTCAAAATAAATCTCCTTGTTTCTCTCAAATTAATTGAAGTGCATAAAGTGACTTATATGTATATACAAATCTTGCATGCTTCTATCTCTCGTTGCTATGAGTGACCCGGTTGGGGACTACTCCTTTGCCTATATCATGACAAAAAGGGGGAGTAGGATATGGTAAGGGGAGGTGCAAAATATAGAAGCTATTGTGCACTTTGGGGAGAACATACATTGAGGGGGAGTAACCCGTTGAGGGGGAGCATTGCATTTATCATACATTGCATACATTTGGTAATGTTGTGCCTAAATTCTAAAAAGGCAAATGCTTGGTATTGTTCTCACATGATTAATCTCACACTTTTCTTGTATTGGAA
Organism: Acer yangbiense; assembly: GCA_008009225.1. Classification (NCBI taxonomy): domain Eukaryota; kingdom Viridiplantae; phylum Streptophyta; class Magnoliopsida; order Sapindales; family Sapindaceae; genus Acer; species Acer yangbiense. The sequence continues at coordinate 1,118,174 of CM017769.1, forward strand.
ATGTTAGAAACTCTTTTCAGGGATTGATTATTCTACAAGAGGATTGAAGACTTCAAGTTGCATTCTCTTATCTCTTTGTAATGTAGAATATCATTGTAGTCCCGTAGTTTCTATTTTTTTTTTTTGTGAGGAATCAATGTGAGTGATGGTTTTGTCACGAAATAGCCAAAGGGGGAGATTGTAAGGATTCCCGTTGTTTTTAATTGGCTTATTTCGTGATCAAACCATATGTGGGGATTCTTTGTAAGGGTAGTTTAGATGTTGTTGTTATTGCTTAGGCCCTTTGAAGACCTCATTATGGATAAGCACCAAAGGTATATTTCTTTGTGCTTACTTTTCTTGAAGAGATAGTTGCACACACTCACTTAGCATTCTTGCATTTGGTCTGCATACTCTTCACATGTCACATTTCACACTTGCACTTCTTTGTTATTTGTTGTTGTGTGCTTATGTGTCTTGTAATTCGTTTCCCATTGTTGTTCGGAAACGTCCGCGCATGCACCTTGTGTGCTTGTTTTTTAGCGCGAAGATCGCCGTTGGAGAAGCCCTTGACTTCTCCCTTGGTTTCACCAAAATTGGTGAAACGGTGGTTTGGATCGGCGGCCTGGCCGCCGAATGAAACCGCCAATTTAGTCCAGAGGTATCTGGAAATATTCTGCGGTTATGATCGGCGGTCAGTGGCCGCCGAATGAAACCGCCGTTTCACACCTGATTGATTTTATCTCTCAGGGTTTATTTGGCGGTTTGATCGGCGGTTCCGAAACCGCCGAATGAAACCGCCGTTGTGCCCTTGTTGTGTCAGGTCCAATTCGGCGGTTGGATCGGCGGTAGGTGGCCGCCGAATGAAACAGCCGAATTTCCCCTGTTTCACTCGGGACTCATTCGGCGGTCTAATTCTGCGGCCTGGCCGCCGAATTAAACCGCCGATCGGCGCGTTTCTTTGAAACTTAATGAAACGACCTCACTTTGATTTGACCCCCTATATATATGCCATTTTGTTATTAGGTCATTAACAAGAGTTGATATTCATGCTTCATACTTAGCATATTTTTCAAGAGAAGAAAAATACACAAAGAACTCTTTTTTAATTTCTCAAACACTTTTTCATGGTCATCAATCATCATCTAGCATCATCATAGATCATCTAGATGTCATCTTGCATGGAATCTTCATCATACTTTGCTTGGTAAGCTTTTCACTAATATCTTACATATTTTGTGTTTCTCTTATCTAGCAATCTCAATTAATTACTTGTTTGTTATTTTGTATGCTTTGGATACACTATTGAGATTAGTATGATGTATGTTTGAGAATTTGTTTTGTGCTAGCAAATTAGGTTTTGTGCTTAATATTGATTAGCTTAACTAATTGCTATGTCATTTAGTTTTGATATCTAGGATTGTTCTTAATTGCATATTAATCATCTTAGATAAGCATATAGGGTTTCCCTTGCTCTATGTTGCATTTTGGATATTCACATATATTCACTTAGGGTTGTATTCTCTTCTAGAGAAAGTAAGTCTTGTGTGTAGCAACCGGGATTAGGTTGCTTAGATCGCAAGCAAATAGGACTAGGTTCACTCATACCGGGATTAGGTAGGTGTGTGATTACTTCCGGGATTAGGTTGTAATCGTTTGCACATTTAGTGGATTCGAGGTTCGAGTGTGGCTTACTTACATAGCCCGTGGTTTTTCCCGTGAGGTTTTCCACGTAAAAACCAAGTGTTGTTTTAATTTCCGCACCATATTACACTTGCTTGTTTATATTATCTTGAGGGCATTTTCGTAATTTTGACTAACACGAAAAATTGGGTAAAAAGCGTAAAATCTATTCACCCCCCCTCTAGATAGTTTTATACACACCGTGCTTTAATTAGTTTCATTCACTATTATCATACATAATTAGTGTTTAATTTATTATTGCATCTATTTTATTACTTGATTGTTCTTAGATTAAATTCTAATACTCAAGATAGAGATTGTTGTGTTGATTTGATTGAGTGTTGTTTTTGTGATAGATATCTAGGTTTCTATAATCTATGATTATCTAAGCTAATTGACATGTCATTTAGCTTTAATATCTAGGATTGTTTTTAATTGCAAATTCATCATCTTAGATAAGCATATAGGGTTTCCCTTGCTCTATGTTGCATTTGAATATTCATATATTCACTTAGGGTTTTATTCTCTTTATTGAGAAAGTAAGTCTTGTGTGTAGCTTCCGGGATTAGGTTGCTTAGATCGCAAGCAAATCGGACTAGGTTCACTCATACTGTGATTAGGTAGGTGTGTGATTACTTCCGGGATTAGGTTGTAATCGTTTTACACATTTAGTGGATTCGAGGTTCGAGTGTGGCTTACTTACTAGCCCGTGGTTTTTCCCGTGAGGGTTTCCACGTAAAAATCAAGTGTTATTTAATTTCCGCATTTTATACTTGATTTATTGCTTTATCTATTTAGGGGTAATTTCGTAATTTTGACTAAAAACGAAAAATTGGGTAATAAGCTTAAAATCTATTCACCCCCCTCTAGATAGTTTTATACACACCGTGCTATAATTTGTATCAAAACACTCAAACCAAAAATCCATTTGCATCAAAGTTCATCTAGCATTCTCTAGCATATCTAGGATGCTTACTTGCATGGGTCTTTTATCATCACACTTGCTTTGGTAAGTTTTTCACTATTATTGTATATAATTAGTGTTTTATTTATTATGGCATCTCTTTTATTACTTGATTGTTCTTAGATTAAATTCTAATATTCAAGATAAAGATTGTTGTGTTGATTTGATTGAGTGTTGTTTTTGTGATAGATATCTAGGTTTCTATAATCTATGATTATCTAAGCTAATTGACATGTCATTTAGCTTTAATATATATGATTGTTTTTAATTGCAAATTCATCATCTTAGATAAGCATATAGGGTTTCCCTTGCTCTATGTTGCATTTGAATATTCATATATTCACTTAGGGTGTTAATCTCTTTTTAGAGAATTAAGTCTTGTGTTGTGACCGGGATTAGGTTGCTTAATTCGCAAGCAATCGGACTAGATTCGCTTATACCGGGATTAGGTATGTGTGTGATTACTTTCGGGATTAGGTTGTAATTTCATCACATTTAGTGGATTCGAGGTTCGGGTGTGGCTCATTTAACAGCCCGTGGTTTTTCCCGTGAGGGTTTCCACGTAAATATCAAGTATTGTTTTAATTTCCGCACAATATTACACTTGCTATACTTTATTGACTATTAGGGGTATTTTCGTAATCTTGTCCTTAAACGAAAATTGGGTAAAATTAGTTAAAATCTATTCACCCCCCCTCTAGATTAATAGATTACACGCCGTGAGAACTTTCAGGACGGTTAAGTGTTTGGTCATATTTGCAATGAAGCACACATAATAGGGACATGGATGTGTTTAGGCATTTTAGTCGTGAAACACTAACAAAGTCCTAATATCATTTCTAGAAGTCCGTCTACCATGGGAATACAAATTCAACATGTTATCCACATTTATGAATGTTCTATGGCAAACAATGCAAATGATACGATGAGATCACAATGAAAATCATATTTGAAGAGTGTATAGGAATAGAAACATAATTACCCTCAGAAATGAACGCTAAGGCACAAAAATCACGGGTAGTCTCCACTATTAATCTTAACATTCGAGTACGGAGTCTCGTCCACTTAGATACTAAGAGAAAGGGACTAAATTCACATTATGCGCAAAAAATTCCTAGACTCACAAAAAGTTATCCAGGACTCAGCAACTAACACATGCGGAAAAACTGCTCAACGGCACTACTCAAAATATCTCATTCAAACAATTTGTACAAAGATGGCTCATTTCGCAAAAATTTCAAAATTTTTGATACAAACACGAAAAAAAACAATATTCACAACACAAAACACAAAAAAAAAAAAAAAAAAAAGACACATATGTGTCCACACCCCCAAACCTAAACTCGACATTGTCCTCAATGTTGAAAAATTGAAGCACATGGACAAAGAGTTCATGATTTGAAAATCCGGACACAAAGATGCTAACACTTATATACAACTAAACAAAACACCATGTGAAAGAAGCATCTAAATATGGAGGAAAACATTCCAACAAAAGTTGTCAACTTTCGAATTCGAACAACGTCTGCTTTGCAATGCATATTTTCAAAGATACTCCATACCACTTGCTCACATTTTGATACAAGAATATAGACATGCAAATGAACACTTTTCATGAAGAAAGTATTTCAAAATTCAAATCAGAAAAGTGTGAAAACAGACGCTGAAAACAGGTCACGTGCAGAATTTTGAAAACAGGGCACATTCATGACCTTCAGTCGAAGAAATACTCATAACTTTTAAACCGCCGACCAGAACTTTACGTTCTTTATATCGTTGGAATCGTATCGAAAACAGGATGAACACATCATAGGCAGAAAAATTTATTTCTTTATCAATTGGTACCGTTTTTAAGAAACATTTCGCCTCAAAAATTCAAAACAGGGCATTTTCACAAGGTTTGAAAAACAACAACAAAAACAAAAACAAAAATACAACAATAACATATATAAACAATCCTAATATCTACCATGAAACAAATATTGCATGGTGTGTATAAAACTATCTAGGGGGGGGGGGGGGGGGGGGGGGGTGTAGATTTTAACAATTTTACCCAATTTTCATGTATGGTCAAGATTACGAAAAATGCCCCTAATTGTCAATAAAATATAGCAATTGTAATATGGTGCGGAAATATAAACAACACTTGATATTTACGTGGAAACCCTCACGGGAAAAACCACGGGCTGTTGAGTGAGCCATACCCGAACCTCGAATCCATTAAATGTGATAAAATTACTGAAAGTTCATTAAATACTCGAGGTGTGTTTATCAATATAAAGCTAGAGGGGGGGTGAATAGATTTTATCTAATTGTTACCCAATTTTCGCATACAAGTCAATTTTACGAAAATGCCCCTAGCAAGTCAACAAAACATACAAGTGTAATAAGATGCGGAAATAGTAAATGACACTTGATGTATACGTGGAAAACCCAACCACTGGGAAAAACCACGGGCTGTTAAGTGCGCCACACTCGGACCTCGAAATCCACTATATGAAAAGACGGTTACACCCTCAAGTGATTCTCGGACACTCACCCTAGATAACCTCAGGCTATGGACACTACCAATCGCCACTCTTGGTTCAATCCCTAGTGATATCCCCTGATACACTACTCTTGGCGTGAGCACCCTCTAATCTACCACGCGGGCCTTTTACAGCGGCTCTAGTCCAATTTGCTTGCGTTCTAAGCAACCTAATCCCGGATGCTACACACAAGACTTACTTTCTCTTTGAAGAGAATACAACCCTATGTGAATATATATGAATATTCAATAAATGCAATAAGAGCTAGGGTACTCTAAATGCTTATCTAGGATGATGATATATTCAATTTAAATCAACCCTAGATATCAATTGCTAAATGACATGTCAAATAGCATAGATGATCATAGATTATAAAAACCTAGATATCTATCAAAAACAACACTCAATCAATTCATCACAAATAATCTCTTTTCTTGTATTTAACATATGATCTAAAACATACAAGTAATTTAAAAGAGATGGCTTGGTATTTAAAATACTATAATAAGATGAAATTAATCAAAATCTTACCAAGCAAGTTGTGATGATGCAAACCCATACATGGATGCACTCTATATAGACATAGGAGATGCAATATGAAATTTGATGCAAAATGGGTTTGATTTGAGTGGTTAAAGATGAGTTCTTGATTTGATTTTCTCTCAAAATCTATCTTTGAAGATTAGGGTTCTTAAGAGTCAAAGAACTGATTCAGATAATGAGAAAGTGTGATATTTATAGACATCAAGAACAGGGCAAGTGAAAAGACAATTCTGCCCCTGAAACGCACCGTTCGGCGGTTTCAATCGGCGGCCAGGCCGCCGATGACGACCGCCGAATTGAGCTAGTGAAGAACAGAGCATTAACGGCGGTTTCATTCGGCGGTTTCGTGACCGCCGATCCAACCGCCGAATCAAACCCGAGAGATTAAAATCGATCAGGTATGAACGGCGGTTTCGAACGGCGGTCGTGACCGCCGATTTGGACCGCATAATTGCTTCAGACCAATCTGGACTGAAACGGCGGTTTCATTCGGCGGCAAGGCCGCCGATCATAACCGCCGATCACTAACAATGGTGAAAACCAAGGAGAAGCCAAGGGCATTCTCCATAGGCGGTCTTCGCGCGAAACCAAGCACTAATTAGTGCAAGCGCGGACGTTTCCGAACAATGTCGGGAAACGAATTATAAGGCACATATACACACAACAAGATATATCAACCAAAGTGCTAGTGTGTAAAGTGACATGTGAAGAGATGCACATAAAAATAAGCAAGTATGCAATCATAGCAAGAATGCTAAGTGAGTGTGTGCTACTAAATCTCTTCAAAGAAAAACAAGCACAAGAGAATATACCTTTGGCGTGCTTGTATCTTGAGGTCATGGAAGGGCCTTTGATCTTCAACACTAAACACTTAGACTACCCTTACATTCAAAACCCCAACATGTGGTTTGACCACGAAATAAGCCAATCAACAAAACGGGAATCCTTACAATTACAACCTAATCCCGGAAGTAATCACACACCTACCTAATCCCGGTATGAGTGAACCTAGTTCGAATGCTTGCGATCTAAGCAACCTAATCTCGGAAGCTACACAAAAGACTTTGATTCTCAATGAAGAGATTAACACCCTAAGTGAATCTATGAATATCCAAAATGCAACATAGAGCAAGGGAACCCTATATGCTTATCTAAGATGATGATTTTGCAATTAAAGCAATCCTAGATATTAAAAACTAAATGACATGTCAAATAACTTAGCTAATCAAGATTAAACAAAAACCTAATTAGCTATCACAATACAACTCTCAAACATTCAATACACTAATCTCAATCTTGTATCCAAAATATATATGAATAACATACAAGTAATAAATGAGATTGCTTGTTAAGAAAGACACAAAATATGTAAGATATTAGTGAAAAACTTACCAAGCAAAGTGTGATGAAGAATCCATGCAAAATGACATCTAGATGATCAAGGATGATGCTAGATGATGATTGATGATCATGAAAAGGTGTTTGAGTAATCAAAGATGAGTTCTTGGTATTTTTCTTTCTTTTGAAAAATATCCTAAGTATGGAATCTGAAAATGAACTCTCTTAATTTACCTAAAGTCAAAGTGGCATATATATAGGGTATCAAAATGAAGTGTGGTCGTTTTGAAAAGTGACACCAATTTTACCTTGGGCGCTGTACGTAGAGTGCCTTGTACAGTGCCTACCTGGGAAATGAAGAACATTCTTCATTGGCGCTGTTCGTAGAGCGCTTTTGTACAGCGCCTGAATAGCGCCTTAAATATGTTCTTCTCGGGTCTGAGATAGGCGCTGTACGTACAGCGCTTCTGAACAGCGACCGTACATCGCCTTCCCAAAATGCATCAGACCTGATGCATTTAAAAGACCATTTACATCAGGTTTGAAGTGGGCGCTGTTTGAACAGCGTCTCTGTAGAGCGCTTTGAACAACGCCCTTTACAATGCAAGAATTCCAAGGCTATGCATGACAAGGCATTTGGACATACAAGATGCAATCAAAATAACATGTAAGAAGAGATGTTAATGAACATTAATGCACATCAATAAGACACACAACATACAAGAATTAACCATATGCATGAGTTGTGAGTGTGTGCAACTATCTCTTCAAGACAGGCAAGCACTTAGAATTTTACCTTCGGTGCTTATCAAGATGAGGTCTTCAAAGAGCAATGAACTTGAACAACAATGCCTAAGCTACCCTTACAAAGAACCCCAACATGTGGTTTGTCCACGAAATGAGCCAATCAACAAATGTGAACCTTACAATTTCCCCATTTAGTTATTTCATGACAAAACCACCACTCACATTGATTCCTCACAAAAAATAGAAACTACGGATATTATAATGATATTCTACAATACAAAGAGATATCTTAAATACTATAACTTGAAGTCTTCAATCTCTTGTAGAATAATCAATCCCTGAAAATAAAGTTTCTATACTTTCCAATACAAGTAAACAGTGAGATTAATCAAGTGAGAACAAAAACACAAGCATTTGCATTTTAAAAGTTTAGGCACAACATTATGAAATGTATGTGTATGCAATGCTCCCCCTCAACGGGTTACTCCCCCTCAATAAATGTTCTCCCCAACATGCACAATTGCTACTACAAATTGCAACTCCCCTTACCACATTCTACTCCCCCTTTTGTCATGATATAGGCAAATGAGTAGTCCCCAATCGGGTCACTCTTAGCAAAGAGAGATAGTAGCATGCAAGAAATTTGTATAATTATATAAGTCACTTTATGCAATACAATTAATTACAATTAATTGAAGAGAAACAAGGAGATTTATTTGAAGAAAATGTGTGAATCAAACATGCTTTGCATACAAGACATGTAGCATTCAAGTCCAAAATACAATGGTATTTGGCAAAGCAAATGACAAAGGTTTCTAATAAGAATTCAAACCAATTTCACCATTGTCATGAGAAAAGCAAGGATATAGAGATTTCATTGATTTTAATTTAAGAGCAACTATATCCAACTTTATAAGCGAAACATGGCATGAGTGACTTTGAACCCTATTTGATTTTTCCGGATAAGATATCCGTATGATAGTAGCCATGTTCAACCAATAAAGAAAGAGAGACATTTGGATTTTTAGATCCTTTGAACTGATACAAGATCCTTTATTCATTTTGAGTCTCATAAGTTTTTGTCACACATGTTTTGCATTTATATTGCAATCATCAATTCATGCTTTTTCATTTGAGCATGTTATATGAATTTCATGCTTTTTCATTTGACATTAGCATGTTATAAAAGAATCATCATGTCATGGAGATAACTATAGGTCATTCAAATCATACTTCCTATGAAAATCTCATAGTCCAAAAATGCATGTTTGAACATAAATATGACATGGATTGTAAATAAGCAAGGTTCACACTTATTGAATGAAAACATATATATATATATGTGCAACCAAGCTTACTCAAGCAATTAAAAGTAGAAGCATAAGATATTTCAAATTTTTACAAGTGACAAGAATGCAAAATAACTCTTTTTGCTTGAGTTTCCCATATGGGTCAATCACAAATCACATCACTCCACAAGACATATCCCAATAGATCTACTAAGAGTTTTAAATCGAGTAGCATCTAAGGGTTTAGTAAATAAGTCCGCGAGTTGATCATTAGTACCTACATGTTCAAGTACTATGCATTTATTTTCAACAAGCTCTCTAATGAAATGATGACGGATGTCAAATATGCTTAGTTCTAGAATGTTGCACCCGATTCTTGGAAATATTAATGGCACTCATATTATCACAAAAGAGAGTGAGTGTACCTTGGTTGAATCCGTAGTCTACTAGCATTTGCTTCATCTATAGGAGTTGTGTGCATCCACTCCCCACGGCTATGTACTCGGCCTCGGCCGTGGACAAGGAAATCGAGTTTTGCTTCTTGTAAAACTAAGACACCAAGTTGTTGCCTAGAAAGAAGCAACCGCCCGATGTGCTCTTCCTATCATCGCAATTTCCTGCCCAATCCGTATCACTAAAGCCTACAAGACTAGCATTAGTGTCAAACGAGTACCAAATCCCATAGTTGGAAGTCCCATTCACATAGCGAATGATTCTCTTAACGGAAGAGAGATGGGACTCCTTAGGATCCGCTTGGTACCTAGCACACACACCCATACTAAATGATATATCGGGCCTACTTGCGGTCAAATAAAGCAAGCTACCTATCATGCCCCGATATAGAGTTTGTTCCACACTTTTTCTACTTGCATCCTTGCTAAGCTTCAAAGTGGTACTCATGGGTGTATCACAATGTTTGGCATTTTCTAGACCAAACTTCTTCACTAGGTTTTTGGCATATTTGGCTTGGGTAATAAAGATCCCATCATCTAATTGCCTAATTTGCAAACCTAGGAAGTAACTTAGCTCACCAACAAGACTCATCTCAAATTCATGAGACATAACATCAACAAATTATTGGACCTTGGTGTTGTTGGTGGAGCCAAACACTATATCATCAACATAGATTTGAGCTATAAAGAGCTCATCCTTGTCTTTCTTGATGAATAGAGTCTTATCAACACTACCCCTTGTGTAGTTATTGTCAACAAGAAATTGAGTGAGGCGCTCATACCAAGCCCTCGGTGCTTGTTTCAACCCATACAGATCCTTCTTGAGGCGATAGACATGGTTGGGGTGGTGTGCATCCACAAACCCCTTGGGTTGTTTAACAAACACTTCCTCTTGCAAGAAGCCATTGAGGAAGGCACTCTTGACGTCCATTTGGTGCAATTTGAACTTGTGCACACAAGAAATAGATAAGAGAAGCCTAATGGACTCTAAACGGGCAACGGGAGCAAATGTCTCCTCAAAGTCGACACCCTCAATTTGAGAGTACCCTTGTGTTACAAGTCTAGCCTTGTTCCGCACTATGTTGCCATCCTTATCGGATTTGTTCCTATAAATCCACTTAGTGCCTATAACATGTGTGCTTTTAGGCCTAGGAACTAGAGTCCAAACCTCATCCCTTTCGAATTGGTTTAGCTCTTCTTGCATGGCAAGAACCCAAAATTCATCATTTAAGGCTTCATCAACCTTTTTGGGTTCAATTTGAGAGGTGTAGCATGTAAAGCTAATGAGATTAGCAATTTGATACCTAGTCCTAACACCCTCATTCACATCTCCAATAACATCCTCTTTGTTATGGAGTCTTCTAACCCATAGAGCGGGTTCATTAGAGTCCAAGAGAGGGAATTTATTAAGAGGTCGTGTGTCCTCATTATTACCATTGGACGTCTCAACACTGGGAGTCTCCACAACCCTCTCAAAAAGAGAGTCATCATCTAAAACATCCTCCTCCTCATGGTCATTAAACTTGAGCCTTGTATCATCAATGACAACATTGAATGATTCCATGACAGTTCGAGTCTTCAAGTTGAAAACTCTATAGGCTCTACTATTCAAGGCATAGCCAATAAAGATACCCTCATCACTCTTAGCATCAAATTTGCCAAGTTGATCACGGTCATTTAAAATGTAGCATTTGCTTCCAAATGTGTGGAAGTAGCTAACATTTGGCTTCCTACCCTTCTATAACTCATAGGAGGTATTTCTAGATCCGGGCCTTAGGAAAACTTTATTCTCTATATAGCAAGCCGTATTGATAGCTTCGGCCTATAGGTTCCTAGGGACATTGTTGCTAAGCAACATTACTCGGGCCATCTCTTGAAGGACCCTATTTTTCCTCTCAACAACTCCATTTTGTTGAGGTGTTCTAGGAGCTGAAAACTCATGGGAAATGCCTAAGCTATTGCAATAGCTTTCAAAAGAGGCATTCTCAAATTCCTTCCTATGGTCACTTCTAATCCATTTAATGCTTTTAATATTAGAATTCATTTCATTTTGAATTTTTGTACAAAGCATTTTAAACTTATCAAAAGTTTCGGATTTTTCTCTAAGAAAATATGTCCATGTGAACCTAGAGAAATCATCTACACAAACAAAAATGTATCTCTTTCCACCTAAACTCTCGGTTTGCATTGGACCCATAAGATCCATATGGAGAAGCTCTAGGGGCTCCTTGGTGGAGAGATACTTGCCCTTTTTGTGCATGCTCTTGGTTTGTTTTCCTTGTTGGCAAGGTCTACAAACACCATTGGCTTTCTTCTCAAGCTTAGGGAGGCCACACACACAATTGAAGTTTCCAAGGGTTCTTAAATCCCTAAAGTTCATGTGGCCAAGTATTTCATGCCACAACTTTAATTGCTCATCCATGGACACATTGTTTGAGACTATTCTAGCTTCAAGACAATAGCAATTGTCACTAGATCTCATACCTTTCAACAAGGTATGTCCATCGGGCTTTAGGATAGAGCAATCATCTTTACTAAACAATACGGAATATCCTTCATCTCTAAGATGTGAAATGCTTATTAAATTGGCTTTCAAGCCATCAACAAATAAAGCATCGGATAAGGAGGGTAGTCTGGGAACGGAAATGGTTCCCTTCCCTACAACTCTCTTTTTGGATCTGTAAGGATTCCCGTTTTGTTGATTGGCTTATTTCGTGGTCAAACCACATGTTGGGGTTTTGTATGTAAGGGTAGTCTAAGTGTTTAGTGTTGAAGATCAAAGGCCCTTCCATGACCTCAAGATACAAGCACGCCAAAGGTATAATCTCTTGTGCTTGTTTTTCTTTGAAGAGATCTAGTAGCACACACTCACTTAGCATTCTTGCTATGATTGCATACTTGCTTATTTTTATGTGCATCTCTTCACATGTCACTTTACACACTAGCACTTTGGTTGATATATCTTGTTGTGTGTATATGTGCCTTATAATTCGTTTCCCGACATTGTTCGGAAACGTCCGCGCTTGCACTAATTAGTGCTTGGTTTCGCGCGAAGACCGCCTATGGAGAATGCACTTGGCTTCTCCTTGGTTTTCACCATTGTTGGTGATCGGCGGTTATGATCGGCGGCCTGGCCGCCGAATGAAACCGCCGTTTCAGTCCAGATTGGTCTGAAGCAATTATGCGGTCAAGATTGGCGGTCACGACCGCCGTTCGAAACCGCCGTTCATACCTGATCGATTTTAATCTCTCGGGTTTGATTCGGCGGTTGGATCGGCGGTCACGAAACCGCCGAATGAAACCGCCGTTAATGCTCTGTTCTTCACGAGCTCAATTCGGCGGTCGTCATCGGCGGCCTGGCCGCCGATTTAAACCGCCGAACGGTGCATTTCAGGGGCAAAATTGTCTTTTCACTTGCCCTGTTCTTGATGTCTATAAATATCACACTTTCTCATTATCTGAATCAGTTCTTTGACTCTTAAGAACCCTAATCTTCAAAGATAGATTTTGAGAGAAAATCAAATCAAGAACTCATCTTTAACCACTCAAATCAAACCCCTTTTGCATCAAATTTCATATTGCATCTCCTATGTCTATATAGAGTGCATCCATGTATGGGTTTGCATCATCACAACTTGCTTGGTAAGATTTTGATTAATTTCATCTTATTATAGTATTTTAAATACCAAGCCATCTCTTTTAAATTACTTGTATGTTTTAGATCATATGTTAAATACAAAAAAAGAGATTATTTGTGATGAATTAATTGAGTGTTGTTTTTGATAGATATCTAGGTTTTTATAATCTATGATCATCTATGCTATTTGACATGTCATTTAGCAATTGATATCTAGGGTTGATTTAAATTGAATATATCATCATCCTAGATAAGCATTTAGAGTACCCTAGCTCTTATTGCATTTATTGAATATTCATATATATTCACATAGGGTTGTATTCTCTTCAAAGAGAAAGTAAGTCTTGTGTGTAGCATCCGGGATTAGGTTGCTTAGAACGCAAGCAAATTGGAATAGAGCCGCTGTAAAAGGCCCGCGTGGTAGATTAGAGGGTGCTCACGCCAAGAGTAGTGTATCAGGGGATATCACTAGGGATTGAACCAAGAGTGGCGATTGGTAGTGTCCATAGCCTGAGGTTATCTAGGGTGAGAGTCCGAGAATCACTTGAGGGTGTAACCGTCTTTTCATATAGTGGATTTCGAGGTCCGAGTGTGGCGCACTTAACAGCCCGTGGTTTTTCCCAGTGGTTGGGTTTTCCACGTATACATCAAGTGTCATTTACTATTTCCGCATCTTATTACACTTGTATGTTTTGTTGACTTGCTAGGGGTATTTTCGTAAAATTGACTTGCATGCGAAAATTGGGTAACAATTAGATAAAATCTATTCACCCCCCCTCTAGCTTTATATTGAACACGCCTCTAGGACTTTCAATTGGTATCAGAGCGGGTTCCTAGACATACATAGGTGATCCTAGCTCATTTTGGTGTGTTTTTGCATTTTGTATGTTTGTTTGATTTCTTCATACATTTTGCATTCTTCTCATTTGCATTCATTCAACGCAAACACTATGAGTGATTTTGTGAGAGAAGAAATTGACTCCATTGAGGAGATGCCTCTCTTACTAGAGAGATTTAGGAGATTTGTGAATTTAACCACCTCATCTCCTAAGAAGAAGTTGACCACCGCACCTCCTAAGAAGAAGAAGAAGAAAATTGCTTTGGAGACTTCGAAGCATGACAAGAAGGAGGGTATCTCAATTGAAGACATGGGACTCATTAACAAGCCAAACCAAGGAGTGTCTTCAAGAGAGGGGATTCAGTGCTACGAATGTGGAGGATTCGGGCATTTCTCCCCGGAGTGTGGAAACTTGAAGGATAGAAAAAAAGGGAAGGCGAAGGCCACCTTATGGGATAAATATGAAGATGACGAAAATCCTTCAAGTGATGAAGAACTTGCCATCATCTACACGGAATTTGGAGCCAAGAGTGTAGAAGTTGAAGAAGATGGCAAAGTTGCTTTTCCTTGTGATCCCCAAGAAGAACAAGGTATAGAAGTAGTTGGTGTAGCTACTCATAGGGATTTGGCTCTTTCCTCATCAAGAGAAAAATTTGATGATCTTGATGAAGGAGATGACTCCATTGGTGAAATGGAGATTAGAGGAGATGACACAAGTGTTGAATATTTGTCATCTAACTCCACAAATGGAAGTGTGGAGTGTATGGATCTTAATGACTACAAAGTCAAAGTTGAGAGCTCAATGATGAGGAACAAGGAAGAAATTAGAAGATTAAAAGAAGAGAATCTAGAGCTTTCAACACTAGTAGACCACTTGTGTGAAGAAGTGGTGAGATCCATGGCGGATGAAGATAAGCTAAAAGAAGACTTAGCATTATCTAAGAGGAGAGAAGAAGAGCTAGAAAGAGAGCTTGAAGAAGTTAAGGTCTTAATGGCTAAGATGACTTCAAGCACCAAGAAGCTTGACCACATGTTGGGAGTTGGAAGAAAGCCAAGTGACAAGAGAGGTCTTGGCTACATTGATGACACGGATGCCTCCTCCACAAGCAAGACATCCTGTGCCATGAACATGGACTTCAATATGTCCCCTCCTCCTCAACAACCTAGGAAGAAGAGTGACCTAGGAGAGTGTTCAAGAAGTGCCCAAGTGGTTGAGGCACCAAAAGGTCAAGCTCAAGCTCAAGCTCACACCCAAAGGGCTCCTCACACTATCTTCCCTCAAACTCAAAAACACAATGGGAAGAGTTCAATCATGCAAGCTCAGACAAGCAAGCAACCTCGTCTTGGTTTTCAACAAAAGAGGAGAGATCCGATCCAACAACCAAGACAACCACAACGACAAGGGAAAGCTCCTATCCACGCTAAAGGGAATGGTATGATTCCTAACTTTATTCCCACTTGTCATTTTTGTGGTATTGTTGGTCATATTAGACCAAGTTGCTTGCATTACATTGAAATGTGTAGAGCTAAAAGCATGATTGACAAGAAAAAGGCTAGAGCTAAGATGCTTCATAAAAAGGAAGAAAATCATGTGCATGATCCTTTTTCATCTTGTACTCTAGAACCTTTGTCAACTAGGATTGATTTAGTGTCACCTAAGTGGAGTAATAAGAATGAACCCGCTTGCTACGAGACTAACAAGTCTCAAATAGGTTCATCCAAGTCCAAAGGACTTGGTAGGTCCATAGGACCTCATACCCTTCTTTGAAGTGGTATGGAAATTTGACCCCATATGGGGAACTTAAGCAAAGAGAGCTATTTTGCATCTTGTCACTTGCAAAAAATTCGAAATATCTTGTGCTTCTCTTTTTGTTGCTTGAGTAAGCTTGGTTACACTATGTATACATATTTTCTATTCAATAAGTGTGATCAATGCTTGTATTGCAATCCATGTCATATTTATGTTCAAACATGCATTTTTGGACTAGGAGATATTTACATAGGATTTAATTTGAATGACCTATAATGATCTCCATGACATGATGATTGCTAAAATGACATGCTAAATGCTAATCTTAAAAAGCATGTTTTGATGATTGCATTTCTTAACTGCAAAAACTTGTGTGAAAAAGCTTATGAGACTCAAATGAAAAAGGATCTTGTATCCATTCAAGGATTTTACAATCCAAATGTCTCTCCTTCTTTATTGGTTGAACATGTCTACTATCATACGGATATCTTATCCGGAAAAATCAAGTAGGGTGCAAAGTCGCTCATGACATGTTTAGCTTATAAAGTTGGATATAGTTGTTCTTAAATTGAAATCAATGAAAACCTATATCCTTGCTTCTCTCTTGACATTGGTGAAATTGGTTTGAATTCATATTGAAAACCTTTGTCATTTGCTTTGCCAAATACCATGATTTTTTTTGGACTTAAATGCTACATGTCTTGTATGCAAAGCAATTTTTTGATTCACACATTTTCTTTAAATAAATCTCCTTGTTTCTCTCCAATAAATTGAGATTGCATAAAGTGACTTATATTGATTATGCATATACTAGAATGCTACTATCTCTCTTTGCCTTGAGTGACCCGGTTGGGGACTACTCCCTTGTCTATATCATGACAAAAAGGGGGAGTATGGTGTGGTAAGGGGAGTTGCAAATTGTAGTAGCAATTGTGCATGTTGGGGAGAATACTAATTGAGGGGGAGTAACCCTTTGAGGGGGAGCATTTGCACATTCATACATTGCATGATGTTGTACTCAAATTCTTAAATGCAAATGCTTGTTTTATCTCACTTGATTCATCTCACCTTTTCTTGTATTGGAAAGTATAGAAACTGTGTTTTCAGGGATTGATTGTTCTACTTGAGATTGAAGACTTCAAGACCATTTATCTTATCTCTTTGTAAAGTAGAAAATCATTGTTGACCCGTAGTTTCTATTAAGTTGTGAGGAATCAATGTGAGTGGTGGTTTTGTCACGAAATAGCCAAAGGGGGAGATTGTAAGGATTCCCGTTTTGTTGATTGGCTTATTTCGTGGTCAAACCACATGTTGGGGTTTTGTATGTAAGGGTAGTCTAAGTGTTTAGTGTTGAAGATCAAAGGCCCTTCCATGACCTCAAGATACAAGCACGCCAAAGGTATAATCTCTTGTGCTTGTTTTTCTTTGAAGAGATCTAGTAGCACACACTCACTTAGCATTCTTGCTATGATTGCATACTTGCTTATTTTTATGTGCATCTCTTCACATGTCACTTTACACACTAGCACTTTGGTTGATATATCTTGTTGTGTGTATATGTGCCTTATAATTCGTTTCCCGACATTGTTCGGAAACGTCCGCGCTTGCACTAATTAGTGCTTGGTTTCGCGCGAAGACCGCCTATGGAGAATGCCCTTGGCTTCTCCTTGGTTTTCACCATTGTTGGTGATCGGCGGTTATGATCGGCGGCCTGGCCACCGAATGAAACCGCCGTTTCAGTCCAGATTGGTCTGAAGCAATTATGCGGTCAAGATCGGCGGTCACGACCGCCGTTCGAAACCGCCGTTCATACCTGATCGATTTTAATCTCTCGGGTTTGATTCGGCGGTTGGATCGGCGGTCACGAAACCGCCGAATGAAACCGCCGTTAATGC
The DNA here is from genome assembly GCA_008009225.1 of Acer yangbiense. Taxonomy (NCBI): domain Eukaryota; kingdom Viridiplantae; phylum Streptophyta; class Magnoliopsida; order Sapindales; family Sapindaceae; genus Acer; species Acer yangbiense. The sequence continues at coordinate 1,135,817 of CM017769.1, forward strand.
TCTGTTCTTCACGAGCTCAATTCGGCGGTCGTCATCGGCGGCCTGGCCGCCGATTTAAACCGCCGAACGGTGCATTTCAGGGGCAAAATTGTCTTTTCACTTGCCCTGTTCTTGATGTCTATAAATATCACACTTTCTCATTATCTGAATCAGTTCTTTGACTCTTAAGAACCCTAATCTTCAAAGATAGATTTTGAGAGAAAATCAAATCAAGAACTCATCTTTAACCACTCAAATCAAACCCCTTTTGCATCAAATTTCATATTGCATCTCCTATGTCTATATAGAGTGCATCCATGTATGGGTTTGCATCATCACAACTTGCTTGGTAAGATTTTGATTAATTTCATCTTATTATAGTATTTTAAATACCAAGCCATCTCTTTTAAATTACTTGTATGTTTTAGATCATATGTTAAATACAAGAAAAGAGATTATTTGTGATGAATTAATTGAGTGTTGTTTTTGATAGATATCTAGGTTTTTATAATCTATGATCATCTATGCTATTTGACATGTCATTTAGCAATTGATATCTAGGGTTGATTTAAATTGAATATATCATCATCCTAGATAAGCATTTAGAGTACCCTAGCTCTTATTGCATTTATTGAATATTCATATATATTCACATAGGGTTGTATTCTCTTCAAAGAGAAAGTAAGTCTTGTGTGTAGCATCCGGGATTAGGTTGCTTAGAACGCAAGCAAATTGGAATAGAGCCGCTGTAAAAGGCCCGCGTGGTAGATTAGAGGGTGCTCACGCCAAGAGTAGTGTATCAGGGGATATCACTAGGGATTGAACCAAGAGTGGCGATTGGTAGTGTCCATAGCCTGAGGTTATCTAGGGTGAGAGTCCGAGAATCACTTGAGGGTGTAACCGTCTTTTCATATAGTGGATTTCGAGGTCCGAGTGTGGCGCACTTAACAGCCCGTGGTTTTTCCCAGTGGTTGGGTTTTCCACGTATACATCAAGTGTCATTTACTATTTCCGCATCTTATTACACTTGTATGTTTTGTTGACTTGCTAGGGGTATTTTCGTAAAATTGACTTGCATGCGAAAATTGGGTAACAATTAGATAAAATCTATTCACCCCCCCTCTAGCTTTATATTGAACACGCCTCTAGGACTTTCAGGATCCATCACCAAATGTGACACATCCTCCTTCCTCCATGACAAGAGTCTCGAAGAAACTCTTGTTTCCCGTCATATGCCTAGAGCACCCACTATCTAAATACCAAAAATTAGAATAATTTGCCTTCAAGGCTATTTGAGCAACATGGCAAACATTTTCATTCTTTCTAATCCACCTAGAAACAATATTTGCTTTCTTAGTGGTCTTTGGTACATGGGCTCTAAATGTCCTAGAATCATGCATATCAATATTATCATTCCTAGGAACATGCATCATGGCTTTTGTTTTTCTCAATCATGCTTCTAGTTTTGCACATTTTAATATAATGAAAGCATCTTGGTCTAATATGACCATCTGACACGCCCAACCCGGTTCTACAAATGTCACTATAATTTAACCTATTCTACCTAGGTTGTATTAAAGGGGCGTGCGAGTATTTTACCCTTTTGCAATCGTACAAGTCGTTATGCTAGTATAGTGTACAAAGTAAGGGTATCGATCCACAGGGAATTCTAGTAGCTAGTAAATGCTAGGATTAGTGAGTATTTTACGGAATTAAACTATTGTGATGATAAACGATTATATTTTATGAGCTAAGATGGTAGGGAATGTATAAAATCAGTAATGATGCACCACAAATAACCACCTTCATGCAACAAAGATTAAATCACTAGTATTGTTTCACTTATGCCCTTGGCATAATCAACCATTCACTCAATGAATCCCCTAAGTTTAGGTTAATCATTAATGACTGTAAGTTGTTGAATTAAACCTATAGAGTGAATTCTTATAATCTTGTATGAACATACACACTCTATCAAAGAGTATTAAATGACAATACTCAATTCAACATCAAGAATTTAGTATTTCATTTACTCTAAGCTAACCAATCCATGCTTATAAAATTATGAGATATACAACATGTTTCATCAATTCAAGCATACAAACACAAGTGATTCATATAAGAAAAAGTGGTAATAAGTGATTACATCAATACTTTCATAAATTCCCCAACAAAGTGTTTAGTTACACATGATTATCAAGTATAGCATATTAATGAACAAAAGGAAGAAATACTACCCTCGAAGAGTCAAGACCGATCTCTCCTTCCTCCACAGCAATACAAACCAAATAATCACAATATCCTTCAAGAGATTGATGAGCAAGATACTTACTAAGATTAGTATCTTTTACTACAAAGATTACAAGTGATGAACTACTTGAATCTCTAAGCTATTCTATGATTAATTATCTAAAAACTATTAAGAACTATTCTAAGCTTATATTTGTCACCCTTGTTCAGTAGGAGAGAGAAGTATATATATGTCTTCTTCAAATGAGGCAAGAAGTGCCAAATTTGGCCCTTGGACGTGCCTATGGGCGGCCTCTTTCCCGCCGCACGAGCTCGCCGCGCGAACCAGCCTTGCCCTTGGCGAGCGTCTCGGAGTCTTCTTTCCCGCCGTCACGAAGTCGCCGCGCTTCTGAAAAGATATGGGCGGCCTCTTTGCCGCCGCACGAGCTCACCGAGAGAACCCGCCTTGCCCTATGGAGACTTCAAACCTTCGGGAAGGCTGGCTTATTCCAGCCTTCAGAACCCGCCTTGCAACTAGCCTTGATTCCAGGCGACTTCAGATGTTCTAGAAGGCTGGCACATTCCAGCCTCATGAACCCGCCTTGCAACTTTCTCTTGGTTTTGCTCCTCTTTTAATCATTTTGATGCAAAAACCTTCCTGACTGGCCAATTTACCTGAACTTAACAAAAACACTTGTTATACACACAAAAGTGCTCGAATATGACACAAAAGGTAAGAATTAGGGGCGCTAAATGTGAACATTCATAGCGCGATCACTATCTGAAAGGAATTACTTTATAGCTCGGTGTGTTCTATTATATAATCTAGAGGGGGGGTGAATAGATTTTAACCCTTATTACCCAATTTTCGCATGCATGTCAATTTTATGAAAATACCCCCAATAGACAATACAATATATCAAGTGTAATAAGATGCGGAAATAATAAATGACACTTGATTTTTACGTGGAAACCCTCAACAGGGAAAAACCACGGGCTGGTAAGTGCGCCACACTCGAACCTCGAAATCCACTATATGAAAAGACGGTTACACCCTCAAGTGATTCTCGGACCCTCACCCTAGATAACCTCAGGCTGTGGACACTACCACTCGCCACTCTTGGTTCAATCCCTAGTGATATCCCCTGATACACTACTCTTGGCGTGAGCACCCTCTAATCTACCACGCGGGCCTTTTATAGCGGCTCTAGTCCAATTGCTTGAGGCATAAGCAACCTTAGCCTCAAGACTTTAATCTCTCAAAAGAGATGCACAACCCTATGTGAATATGTATGAATATTCAAATATTGCAATAAGAGCTAGGGTACTCTAAATGCTTACCTAGGATTATAAGATGACAATATAATCAATCCTAGATATCACATGTAGCTATATGTCATGGCATATAACTTTAGCTAAGTAAAGGATAACCAATCCTACATACAAAGCTATCACAAAAATAATCTCAATCATATAATGAGATTAATTAGCTAGATGTTAGATAAACATGTAAAATCCTAGCTATAAAAAATAACCCAATCAACACATAATCTCAATCTTATATGTAGAAATTAATCTAAACACATATAAGTAAAATATGAGATAAAATTGATAAGTAGAAACACTAATTATGTAAGATAAAAGTGTTCAACAAATCATACCATGTGTGTTGAAGAAGTCCCATGCATTGGCATATGCTAGATGATCCTAGATGATGCCTAGATGATGATTTGTGCATGTGGGAATGGGTTTAGAGAGATAAAGATATGATCTTTAAGCTTTCTCTCTCAAGTCTCTCTAAATATCTCTCTAGGGTTCTTAGAATCAAAGACTTGTGTTCTGAACCAGAGATAAGGATATATTTATAGAGACCAAAAACAGGGCAGGTGAAAATACCATTTTGCCCCTGAAATCGCACGATCGGCGGTTTCATTCGGCGGCCAGGCCGCCGAATTGAACCACCAAATGGCTCCCGAGAGGAACAGGGGAACTTCGTCGACTTCGTTCGGCGGTTTCGTAACCGCCGATCATAACCGCCGTTTTGGACCCGAGAGGAATTTCAATCAGGTCTGATTCGGCGGTTTCGAACGGCGGCCAGGCCGCCGAACGGAACCGCCGTTTCACCAAAAATGGTGAAACCAAGGAGAAGCCAAAGGCAACTCCACCGGCGATCATCGCGCAAAACAAAGTACACCAACGTGCACGCGCGGATGTTTCCGAACATCCTTCGGGAAACGAATTACACCACACTAAAAGCTAATCATGCATGAAGTGCAAGTGTGGGTATTGAATGCATCCTAATGCCTATCATGTCATGGCATTATCATATAACAAGATGCAATCAATTCAACATGCAAGAAGAGATATTGAATAAATCAATAAAGCACAATGCACACAAAATATAAACACACCATACAAGAATAAGAGTTATGCATGTTGTGTGTGTGTGTGCAACTATAACTCTTCAAGCCAAAGTAAGCACAAGATATACCTTTGGTGCTTGTCCTCTTGAGGTCTTGGAAAGGGTCTTGATCTTCAACTATCACCTAGACTACCCTTACAACCAAACCCCAACATGTGGTTTGACCACGAAATAAGCCAATCAATTAATGGGAATCCTTACACTATCAAAACCACAAAAATGACATGTAGGAATAAAATAAGGAATCATACCTTGTCCTTGTCTTTGTGGTTGAGTGGGTTCAATCCATCTTCGTTGTTGAACCGGTCTAGCTTGCTTCCTAGCTTGAGGTTGCATGATTGGTCTCTTTCCTTTGTGAGCCAATTGTTGAGGAATGTTGGCTTGAGGGACCTTAGTGGGTTGAGCTTGAGGTTGCCTTCTTGGCACCAACTTCACTTGTTCATTTTTTGAACATTGTCCTAGTTCTAACTTCTTCCTAGGAGTTTGTGTAAGGTTCCCATTTGTTGATTGGCTCATTTCGTGGATAAACCACATGTTGAGGTTCTTTGTAAGGGTAGCTTAGGTGTTGTTGTTATTGCTCAAGCCTTTTGAAGACCTCGTCTTGATAAGCATCGAAGGTAAATTTCTATGTGCTTACTTTTCTTTGAAGAGATTAGTTGCATACACACACTTAACGTACATTGCATATGTGTGCATTCTCTTCACATGTCACATTTCACACTTGCACTTATATGTTATATTTTGTTGTGTGCATTTGTGTCTTGTAGTCTTGTAATTCGTTTCCCGATAGTATTCGGAAACGTCCGCGCATGCACTAGACTGTGCTTGGTTTTGCGCGAAGACCGCCTACGGAGAATGCCCTTGGCTTCTCCTTGGTTTTCACCTATGTTAGTGATCGGCGGTTATGATCAGCAGCCTTGCCGCCGAATGAAACCGCCGTTTGCTTCCAGAAGTGTCTGGAGCAATTTTACGGTTACGATCGGCGGTCACGACCGCCTTTCGAAACCGCCGTTCAAGACCTGATTGATTTTATCTCTCGGTTTGATTCGGCGGTTGTATCGGCGGTCACAAAACCGCCGAATGAAACCGCCGTTCATACCTGATTGATTTCATCTCTCGGTTTGATTCGGCGGTTAGATCGGCGGTCACGAAACCGCCGAATGGAACCACCGTTGGTCCCCTGTTATGATCGGTGGCCTGGCCACCGATTGAAACCTCCGATCGGTGCGTTTCAGGGGGAAACTTGTCTTTTCACATGCTCTGTTTTTCATGCCTATAAATACATCACTTTCTCTTGTTCTGAATGTGACTCTTTAATCATTAAGAACCCTACTTTCAAGAGAGAAAGCAACCAAGTTTGCTCATTAAACACTCAAACCAAAAATCCATTTGCATCAAAGTTCATCTAGCATTCTCTAGCATATCTAGGATGCTTGCTTGCATGGGTCTTTTATCATCACACTTGCTTTAGTAAGTTTTTCACTATTATCATATATAATTAGTGTTTTATTTATTATGGCATCTCTTTTATTACTTGATTGTTCTTAGATTGAATTATAATATTCAAGATAGAGATTGTTGTGTTGACTTGATTGAGTGTTGTTTTGTGATAGATATCTAGGTTTCTATAATCTATGATTATCTAAGCTAATTGACATGTCATTTAGCTTTAATATCTAGGATTGTTTTTAATTGCAAATTCATCATCTTAGATAAGCATATAGGGTTTCCCTTGCTCTATGTTGCATTTGAATATTCATATATTCACTTAGGGTGTTAATATCTTTTTAGAGAATTAAGTCTTGTGTTGTGACCGGGATTAGGTTGCTTAATGCAAACCGAAAGCTTAGGTGGAAATGTAGGGAAAAATACGGTCAACGCAGCGGAAGCGAGACTAAAATAGAGTTTAGTATAGTTTAAAATTTTTCCATATTTTGAACCTTAACCCTCTAATTAATTAAACATATATAATCAAAAGTATCATACCTTTGTCGCGTGATACGATTGACATTGCGTCGATGGTAATCTGCAAGATCTTCCAATCCAATCACGAAAGTGAATCACCTAGGAGCGTGGTCTCCCTTTCTTTGAATTGTGTACCTGAGGATGGATAACAAAATCTTTTCTTTTTCGTGAGTCACAAAAAACTTCCAAGGGATTACAAAGAATGTTCCGGTCCTTTTGAATTCACAATCATTAGATCGAAACTCGCGTGAACCTTATTCGAAATTGTGCACAAAACCTTTTGATATAAAAGTTACTAGTGCACTATCGAAATAAGAACAATCTTTTCTCTTTTTCTTCTTGGCCGAAAATATCACACTAATGTCTAGAGTTGGATTCTATTTTTCTTAAGCAAAAGAAAAACTCTCAAGCCTTGCCTTAGGGTTTGCCCAATTCTTTCTGTATATAATATATATATATATTAAAATATATAGTGCACCGAATTCTGCACTTTGCACAAATAATATATAAGTGCATCAATTCTGCACACCTCTCACAAAAAATGTGCTTCAACTGCACGCCTAAACCAATATATATATATCATGCGGAATTAATACTGCATGCATTATATACCTATATATTTTCGGGCTTGTGACATATATATTTAATATATATTTATATATATATATTGTGGCCAAAATCCTCTACCATGTAGGATTTGTCTTTTGACTTAAATCCTAACCCTAGGTAGATTTTCTTAGAATTCCAAACCCTAATCCAACTCTTTAGTGTATTTGTGACTATCTCAAAGACTTCCTAATTTGACTAGATAAATAAATCTCTTATTTATCTACTTACCAATTAAAGTCTTTTATTTTTTAGTATACTACTACCAATAGTACAATACTAGGAAACATATTTCCTAGTCAGAAAAAGATTTTGATCTTTAATTAAATAATTAATTAATAAATTAATTAACTTCCATTTAATTAAATAATAAAATAAAATAATTTAATAAGCTAATTTGTTAGCCTTGCCGCCCAAGTACTCTATCATGGGCCATATATTATTTTTCCATTTTATTAAATCCATTGGACCTTAATAAAAAGCCCACATGTGAGCTGGACCCATTCTTACTAAAAGAAACAAGCCCACATGCCTTTCATTAATATATTAATATAATTTAACAGCCCATTAAATAAATAATGTGCAAATTATATTCTTAATATATTAAGTACAATTCTAGATGGACCTATAAATTGGTCCGGTAGAATATATCAAGTGATCCATGCAAGTCCGTGTGGATTGGGGATCTTGGCGGGCTATCTAAATTTAAGCTTCAATAGACATAACCTAATCACAATCAACAAATGATTCACTTAGGTCCGATCTATTAATTTTAACTCATTCCACTAAAGAGCTAAAATTGAACTCTTAAATAAAGATAGAATAAGAAGATGTTTCTCATTCATACCCTAGACAATCTTATTGGAGATGGTGTATCCTCGTGAATAATATCAGTAATCGCCAAGAGCTCATAGACCGCCTATAGCTCTCCTAGTTACCATATTTACTCATATGACCACGTTTTGAACTTGGATACTTTGACTTGTCCAGAAGCCATGTTTTCAATAGACACTATCGAAAACTCAACGTTGAGATTTAATATCCAATACCTCAAAACATCCATATGATAATATTATATTCTCATTTAATAAATGGAGCCACGATGTCCATATCTATAAATGAAGTCCTCTATCGATTAGCAAATGAATACCACCAAACTATCGAGGATAGACTATGCTATATAATTGTACTCATTGATAGCTCAAATGATATCACTTGTAACCATAAGTCCATCATTTATCTCAGGATTAAGATAGACTCTCCGATTGTGCTGATAATGAAAGACTTTTATCTACTAACGGTTCTAGATAAAGTATTTCATTGTGATCCTATTCAATGCACCCAGTGCACTAGATTCTTTTACTCGAAGACCCTCCGATGATTTTAGACTCATCATAACTCATTTGATCCCACTCAAATGCTAGCAAAAGAATTCTACAACTTTAACAAGATAAAGGTGCCCAACTTTTAACTTAAGTTGTGAACATTATTCAAGACTAACTAAAGAATTGTGTCTACCTCATACATATCCAGATGTACGAACAATTCTTCTTTTCTCATAGTCTTTTGACCTTATGATTATTTACTTTTGACAATTATAATAATTAAACTATAAATGCTATAAGATTTGTTAAACCAGAAATCACATTATTAATATGAATAGATTGTCAAAAACACTATTACACTCTTGCTATTGAGCATAATCCTAACAGGAAAGAGATACATTTTTGTTTGTGTTGATGATTTCTCTAGATTTACATGGACATATTTTCTTAGAGAAAAATCCGAAACTTTTGATAAGTTTAAAATGCTTTGTAATAAAATTCAAAATGAAATGAACTCAAACATTAAAAGCATTAAACGAATTAGAAGTGACCATGGGAGGGAATTTGAGAATGCCTCTTTTGAAAGCTATTGCAATAGCTTAGGCATCTCTCATGAGTTCTCGGCTCCTAGGATACCTTAACAAAATGGAGTTGTTGAGAGGAAGAATAGGGTCCTTCAAGAGATGGCCCGTGTGATGTTGCTTAGCAACAATATCCCTAGGAACCTATGGGCCGAAGCCGTCAATACGGCTTGCTATATAGGGAATCGTGTTTTCCTAAGGCCCGGATCTAGAAACACCTCCTATGAGTTATGGAAGGGTAGGAAGCCAAATGTTAGCTACTTTCACACATTTGGAAGCAAATGCTACATTTTAAATGATCGTGATCAACTTGGCAAGTTTGATGCTAAGAGTGATGAGGGTATCTTTATTGGCTATGCCTTAAATAGCAGAGCCTATAGAGTTTTCAACTTGAAGACTCGAACCGTCATGGAATCATCAAATGTTGTTATTGATGATACAAGGCTCAAGTCTAATGACCATGAGGAAGAGGAAGTTTTAGATGATGACTCTCCTTTGGAGAAGGTTGTGGTGACTCCCAATGTTGGGACGTTCAATGACAATAATGAAGTCACACAACCTATTACTAGAGTCCCTCTCTTGGACTCTAATGAACCCGCTCCATGGGTTAGAAGACTCCATAACAAAGAGGATGTTATTGGAGATGTGAATGAAGGTGTTAGGACTAGGCGTCTGATCGTGCTCCAAATGTTCACATTTAGCGCTCCCATTTCCTATCTTTTGTGTTCGTTTTCGAGCACTTTTGTGTATATAATGTGTGTTATAGCTATGTGCAGGTAAATATCCCATATGGAAGGTGTTTGTACTGAAAGTGGGCAAAATAGGGCAATTTTGTGTGAAGAAGTCCAAGGCTGGTTTGTAAGGCTGGAATGAACCCGCCTATCAGGAGAGCACAAACCCGCCGGGCACCAAGGCTAGCTCAGACCTTCGGGAAGGCTGGACATAACCCGCCTTCCAAGCCTGCCGAACACCAAGGCTGGTTCGGAAGGCTGGACATAACCCGCCTTCCAATCCCGCCAAACACCAAGGCTGGTTCGTAAGGCTAGACATTGCCCGCCCACGAACCCGCCTTACCCCTGTCCGAGCTAAAATCATAATATTTTCAGGGGCATTCATGTCTTTTCACACCCCATTCCTGCCCAAATTTGCCCAACATATATATACACCCCTTTTGCCTCTTTTTCAACCGGGTGACCAACCAACCAAACAACCTAGAGCTTTTGCTCTTACACACCAAAAGAGAGAGAGCAACTCCAAGCCTTCCATGGGGGATTTTCCTCCATGGAAAGCCTTCCATGGAGAGTAGAGATGCAGAGATAGGAGGCTTGTGTTCAAGCCATAGGAGTTTCATAGATAGGGAGAGATTTGGAGGCTTGTCTTCAAGGGTAATCCCTTTGCTCATCTTTGTGTGTCTATTGATGTGTAATTTCATTTGGGAATATTTGTAACCTACACTTATGTTAATATATGTATGATTGTTCTTATGCTTTGATTTGGTATTGATTCATTCCTTAGTTGTATATTGATTAATCTCTTGTTATGATATTCATGTGTATGGATGATTATGTGTTAATATGTATGATGAATGAGATTAGGAGTAGATTAACTAAATGATTAGGAGTAGTTGTAATCAAATATCTCATTTATTTATGTATGTTGATGTATGATTCACTATGTATGTGTTTAGAATAATAAGAGTGATCAAGAGTTGAGATTGTGCTTGGATAACCATTCATTGCATAATCTTGACAATTAGCTTTAAGGAATGGAAATAGCTTATGTGTGCATAATTGTGCCACTTTAGCTTTGGTTCATAGTTCTTGTGCTTAATGGGTCTAAACCCTAGACACAATCACTCTTCCGATTGGAAAGTGATGACATGATTTCGGGAATTCCCTAATCAAGATTCCTGGGTAATTTCCTTAATCAAGAGAACGAACCCTTTACTAGATTAATTGAATTAACATGTTAAACAATCGACATAGATTTGCATAGTGTGTTTGGTGAACCGATTTCCCATCTGTATTATACATCTTGCTTATCTCCAAGCCACATTTGTTTTCGTAGTTAGGGTGTCTTGCCTGTAGGAGTAGATTAACTTAATTAGGAGTAGATTAATTAGATAGCCAAGACACCCGGCTACATTTCTATCTTAGTTAGTTAGCTTCCGCACACACCACACCGCTTTCCTTTTACATTGCTTTAATAAACACTAGAACTAGATACAATTAACGAATCCATCTCCCTGAGGAACGAACCGTACTTGCCGCTATGCGATCGTAACGATCCGTGCGCTTACGGATAAACATACGCGCCCCATTTATTTTACTGATAGTTACAGAACTATCGTGTGTCCCGCGTGCGCCGATCAAGTTATTGGCGTTGCCGGGGATACTTTATAGACCGTTTCTGGGTGCGTCAAGTTTATGGCGCCGCTGCCAGGGAATGGTTTTCGTTAAATGTATTTAGTTTTAGCAAATAATGTAGTTGTTATGTTTTTGTTTTATTTGTTTTTATTTTCGTATCAAGCAAATGCGTTTGATTTTGTTTGAGTATTGGTGTTGTGCAGGATTCTTAGGTCCGGAATCAAGGAAGAGGGTTAAAACGAGAAAAACGACCTTCCGCGACCTCAGTCCGCGGGTCAAGTCCGCGGGAATGAGCCCGCCCAACAAAGCCACCGGGGTCTTTTTGAACCTTTGGCGAGACACAGCAGCGGGACATAACCCGCCTTCCAGACGGAAGGAACCTGCCGGACCTCACAGCGACTTCACAATGGCGGGACATAACCCGCCGTCCAGAAGGTCAGAACCCGCGGAAGGAAGTCGGCGACCTCATGCAGCGGGACATAACCCGCCATCCAGATGGAAGGAACTCGCCGAGTTCACGGCGACTTCATAACGGCGGGACATAACCCGCCGTCCAGACGAGACAAAGCCGCCGCACCATCTGGAGGAATCACCTCGCGCCGATTCCCAACAATTAATGACCACACAACCCATGGACCGCAACGCACGCTACAAGAGGTATCCTCTTCACTTTGCTTTCCCAAACACAAGTCTCTTCAATCGACTCATCCATTTTTGGATTTGAGAGGATTGGATAGAGACTTAGTTTTGTGCTTCAATTAAAGTGGAATGCATATTTGTTGAGTTGAGCTTAATGTAATATGTGTCATTATAGTATGGTGGTAAGTTTTCCACCAATGAGCTTCATAGATAAATGCATTGCTTGTATATTTTGTATATTTTTATTTTTGTTTAGATCTAAGAGTGCGATTGTTTGTGCTTAGATCTTAGGATTTATCTTGTTTTGTTGTTTTTAGTCTTTGTGATTTTTGTTGTTCTTATGTTCGAATCTTGCTAAGCATTGTCCAATTTATGTACGGAAGAGGTTCCGTTGTGCTACATTGAGGATAGTGTTAAGTTTAGGTTTGGGGGTGTGAACAACTTTTGTGATGTTGTTTTTTTTAGGTTTTGTCGTTAATAATTTTCAAATCTCTACAAAATTGTTCAAATTGAAAATTTTGGAAATGAAGTCCAATTTTGTTAAGATAATATTTGTGTGTGCCGGTAGAGACATGTCATGTATGCTTTTAGGTCTATATTTTGACTATCATTCATGCCATGTATGATCTTTGCATCACTATTAATTTGCTTGTACAGTGCCAATCTTTTGATGTTGAGGTAAATAGAACTATATTCTTGTTTAGCTTAGGAGAATAGTGGAGACTACCCTTGTGAGAATTTTGTGCCTATAAGCGTTTTTATTTGAGAGGGTATTTTGTTTCTACTCATTAAACACTCTTCTAATATTGTTTCTTAATTTTTAGTGATCTCATTGTACATCAATTTTGCATTGATTGCCATAGAACATTTATGTGGACTGCTTGTTGAAATTTGTATTCCCTTGCTAGATGGATTTTTAGAAATGATTTTAGGCTATAGTGTTAGCAAAACTCCAAATCTAGCCTAAACACTTCCATGTCCCTATTGTGCACTTCATTGCTTAAATTGAGACCAAACACTAAACCTACACACATCACCCACAATCCAAACACTTAACCACTCCCTAGTTACTAATCATGTTAAGGTGCATATCTTAATAGAAGTCAATTGTAAGCTCCAAATTGTGTAAAAGCGTGTACTGAGGCAAATGTGTAAAAATTGTGCTAGAAAAAGGCTTTCAAAAAGAAGTGTTCAATGAAAAACACTTAAGCCTTCAATCTTCAATGTAAAGTTACTCAAGATGTGAGTACAAAAATTAGCACACTTTGAATTTAAAGTTTATAGCCTAGACGCTTAAATTGTATTCTGAAAAATACATAGAGCTTATTGTATTGAAAGTTAAATGTGTAAACACTTTGGCATGATTAATAACTCTATCTATCCATTCCTACCATAACATCCATACACCACAAATCACCTTGGTCACAATACAAATTAGGGAAAGCCTAATTGATCTCTTAGGAAGTCTATATTGGGAATATGAGTTGATGCATGCTCTTTTCACATTCATGGTATTTCAATTCCTTCCATGAGATCCATTTTCAGAAATTGAGCTTTATTTGAAAATATTCATATGCGTTATATTTGATTTTGATACATAAACTCCAATCGCATATGTTTGATAAAGAGTGATAGCCTAGGATTCTGAGTGAAAATATGACTGAAATCCGGTGAGGATTAGAGTCGAGGCGAATTCTAGCCGAAGCATCCAAGTTTAGTTGTTTTATAAACCGAAAGCATCCTAAGTATTGGCATACTTGCATGTCTGTGATGAATTGATTTGAATGGCATATTGTTAGTCTTTATGCAGAAATTTTAGCATGCATGTAGTTTTTACTTGGTATGTACGGATTGCATCTCAACCTTTTGCTTTGTAGAGTTACGTTTGTGGGTACCGTAGCGGTAAACCCTCAGGAGACTTCACTCATCCTACTAGGGACACATAGGGGTTTAAAAGGCTTGTGGCACGTGCTAAGTGCCATCGTTTCTCCCACGACGGTGGACTAATTAGTTTCTATGTTATTGCTTTAGTGTTTAGTTTGTTAGTTTGATTTGTTATTTATTTTTTATTTTTGCTCGAGGACGAGCAAAAGTTAGGTTTGGGGGTCTGATCGTGCTCCAAATGTTCACATTTAACGCTCCCATTTCCTATCTTTTGTGTTCGTTTTCGAGCACTTTTGTGTATATAATGTGTGTTTTAGCTATGTGCAGGTAAATATCCCATATGGAAGGTGTTTGTACTGAAAGTGGGCAAAATAGGGCAATTTTGTGTAAAGAAGTCCAAGGCTGGTTTGTAAGGCTGGAATGAACCCGCCTATCAAGAGAGCACAAACCCGCCGGGCACCAAGGCTAGCTCAGACCTTCGGGAAGGCTGGACATAACCCGCCGTCCAAGCCCGCCTAGCACCAAGGCTAGCTCAGACCTTCGGGAAGGCTGGACATAACCCGCCTTCCAAGCCGGCCGAATACCAAGGCTGGTTCCGAAGGCTGGACATAACCCGCCTTCCAAGCCTGCCGAACACCAAGGCTGGTTCGTAAGGCTAGACATTGCCCGCCCACGAACCCGCCTTACCCCTGTCCGAGCAAAAATCATAATATTTTCAGGGGCATTCATGTCTTTTCACACCCTATTCCTGCCCAAATTTGCCCAACATATATATACACCCCTTTTGCCTCTCTTTCAACCGGGTGACCAACCAACCAAACAACCTAGAGCTTTTGCTCTTATACACCAAAAGAGAGAGAGCAACTCCAAGCCTTTCATGGGGGATTTTCCTCCATGGAAAGCCTTCCATGGAGAGTAGAGATGCAGAGATAGGAGGCTTGTGTTCAAGCCATAGGAGTTTCATAGATAGGGAGAGCTTTGGAGGCTTGTCTTCAAGGATAATCCCTTTGCTCATCTTTGTGTGTCTATTGATGTGTAATTTCATTTGGGAATACTTGTAACCTACACTTATGTTAATATATGTATGATTGTTCTTATGCTTTGATTTGGTATTGATTCATTCCTTAGTTGTATATTGATTAATCTCTTGTTATGATATTCATGTGTATGGATGATTATGTGTTAATATGTATGATGAATAAGATTAGGAGTAGATTAACTAAATGATTAGGAGTAGTTGTAATCAAATATCTCATTTATTTATGTATGTTGATGTATGATTCACTATGTATGTGTTTAGAATAATAAGAGTGATTAAGAGTTGAGATTGTGCTTGGATAACCATTCATTGCATAATCTTGACAATTAGCTTTAAGGAATGGAAATAGCTTATGTGTGCATAATTGTGCCACTTTAGCTTTGGTTCATAGTTCTTGTGCTTAATGGGTCTAAACCCTAGACACAATCACTCTTCTGATTGGAAAGTGATGACATGATTTCGGGAATTCCCTAATCAAGATTCCTGGGTAATTTCCTTAATCAAGAGAACGAACCCTTTACTAGATTAATTGAATTAACATGCTAAACAATCGACATAGATTTGCATAATGTGTTTGGTGAACCGATTTCCCATCTGTATTATACATCTTGCTTATCTCCAAGCCACATTTGTTTTCGTAGTTAGGGTGTCTTGCCTGTAGGAGTAGATTAACTTAATTAGGAGTAGATTAATTAGATAGCCAAGACACCCGGCTACATTTCTATCTTAGTTAGTTAGCTTCCGCACACACCACACCGCTTTCCTTTTACATTGCTTTAATAAACACTAGAACTAGATACAATTAACGAATCCATCTCCCTGAGGAACGAACCGTACTTGCCGCTATGCGATCGTAACGATCCGTGCGCTTACGGATAAACATACGCGCCCCATTTATTTTACTGATAGTTACAGAACTATCGTGTGTCCCGCGTGCGCCGATCAAGTTATTGGCGTTGCCGGGGATACTTTATAGACCGTTTCTGGGTGCGTCAAGTTTATGGCGCCGCTGCCAGGGAATGGTTTTCGTTAAATGTATTTAGTTTTAGCAAATAATGTAGTTGTTATGTTTTTGTTTTATTTGTTTTTATTTTCGTATCAAGCAAATGCGTTTGATTTTGTTTGAGTATTGGTGTTGTGCAGGATTCTTAGGTCCGGAATCAAGGAAGAGGGTTAAAACGAGAAAAACGACCTTCCGCGACCTCAGTCCGCGGGTCAAGTCCGCGGGAATGAGCCCGCCCAACAAAGCCACCGGGGTCTTTTTGAACCTTTGGCGAGACACAGCAGCGGGACATAACCCGCCTTCCAGACGGAAGGAACCTGCCGAACCTCACAGCGACTTCACAATGGCGGGACATAACCCGCCGTCCAGAAGGTCAGAACCCGCGGAAGGAAGTCGGCGACCTCATGCAGCGGGACATAACCCGCCATCCAGATGGAAGGAACTCGCCGAGTTCACGGCGACTTCATAACGGCGGGACATAACCCGCCGTCCAGACGAGACAAAGCCGCCGCACCATCTGGAGGAATCACCTCGCGCCGATTCCCAACAATTAATGACCACACAACCCATGGACCGCAACGCACGCTACAAGAGGTATCCTCTTCACTTTGCTTTCCCAAACACAAGTCTCTTCAATCGACTCATCCATTTTTGGATTTGAGAGGATTGGATAGAGACTTAGTTTTGTGCTTCAATTAAAGTGGAATGCATATTTGTTGAGTTGAGCTTAATGTAATATGTGTCATTATAGTATGGTGGTAAGTTTTCCACCAATGAGCTTCATAGATAAATGCATTGCTTGTATATTTTGTATATTTTTATTTTTGTTTAGATCTAAGAGTGCGATTGTTTGTGCTTAGATCTTAGGATTTATCTTGTTTTGTTGTTTTTAGTCTTTGTGATTTTTGTTGTTCTTATGTTCGAATCTTGCTAAGCATTGTCCAATTTATGTACGGAAGAGGTTCCGTTGTGCTACATTGAGGATAGTGTTAAGTTTAGGTTTGGGGGTGTGAACAACTTTTGTGATGTTGTTTTTTTTAGGTTTTGTCGTTAATAATTTTCAAATCTCTACAAAATTGTTCAAATTGAAAATTTTGGAAATGAAGTCCAATTTTGTTAAGATAATATTTGTGTGTGCCGGTAGAGACATGTCATGTATGCTTTTAGGTCTATATTTTGACTATCATTCATGCCATGTATGATCTTTGCATCACTATTAATTTGCTTGTACAGTGCCAATCTTTTGATGTTGAGGTAAATAGAACTATATTCTTGTTTAGCTTAGGAGAATAGTGGAGACTACCCTTGTGAGAATTTTGTGCCTATAAGCGTTTTTATTTGAGAGGGTATTTTGTTTCTACTCATTAAACACTCTTCTAATATTGTTTCTTAATTTTTAGTGATCTCATTGTACATCAATTTTGCATTGATTGCCATAGAACATTTATGTGGACTGCTTGTTGAAATTTGTATTCCCTTGCTAGATGGATTTTTAGAAATGATTTTAGGCTATAGTGTTAGCAAAACTCCAAATCTAGCCTAAACACTTCCATGTCCCTATTGTGCACTTCATTGCTTAAATTGAGACCAAACACTAAACCTACACACATCACCCACAATCCAAACACTTAACCACTCCCTAGTTACTAATCATGTTAAGGTGCATATCTTAATAGAAGTCAATTGTAAGCTCCAAATTGTGTAAAAGCGTGTACTGAGGCAAATGTGTAAAAATTGTGCTAGAAAAAGGCTTTCAAAAAGAAGTGTTCAATGAAAAACACTTAAGCCTTCAATCTTCAATGTAAAGTTACTCAAGATGTGAGTACAAAAATTAGCACACTTTGAATTTAAAGTTTATAGCCTAGACGCTTAAATTGTATTCTGAAAAATACATAGAGCTTATTGTATTGAAAGTTAAATGTGTAAACACTTTGGCATGATTAATAACTCTATCTATCCATTCCTACCATAACATCCATACACCACAAATCACCTTGGTCACAATACAAATTAGGGAAAGCCTAATTGATCTCTTAGGAAGTCTATATTGGGAATATGAGTTGATGCATGCTCTTTTCACATTCATGGTATTTCAATTCCTTCCATGAGATCCATTTTCAGAAATTGAGCTTTATTTGAAAATATTCATATGCGTTATATTTGATTTTGATACATAAACTCCAATCGCATATGTTTGATAAAGAGTGATAGCCTAGGATTCTGAGTGAAAATATGACTGAAATCCGGTGAGGATTAGAGTCGAGGCGAATTCTAGCCGAAGCATCCAAGTTTAGTTGTTTTATAAACCGAAAGCATCCTAAGTATTGGCATACTTGCATGTCTGTGATGAATTGATTTGAATGGCATATTGTTAGTCTTTATGCAGAAATTTTAGCATGCATGTAGTTTTTACTTGGTATGTACGGATTGCATCTCAACCTTTTGCTTTGTAGAGTTACGTTTGTGGGTACCGTAGCGGTAAACCCTCAGGAGACTTCACTCATCCTACTAGGGACACATAGGGGTTTAAAAGGCTTGTGGCACGTGCTAAGTGCCATCGTTTCTCCCACGACGGTGGACTAATTAGTTTCTATGTTATTGCTTTAGTGTTTAGTTTGTTAGTTTGATTTGTTATTTATTTTTTATTTTTGCTCGAGGACGAGCAAAAGTTAGGTTTGGGGGTCTGATCGTGCTCCAAATGTTCACATTTAACGCTCCCATTTCCTATCTTTTGTGTTCGTTTTCGAGCACTTTTGTGTATATAATGTGTGTTTTAGCTATGTGCAGGTAAATATCCCATATGGAAGGTGTTTGTACTGAAAGTGGGCAAAATAGGGCAATTTTGTGTAAAGAAGTCCAAGGCTGGTTTGTAAGGCTGGAATGAACCCGCCTATCAAGAGAGCACAAACCCGCCGGGCACCAAGGCTAGCTCAGACCTTCGGGAAGGCTGGACATAACCCGCCGTCCAAGCCCGCCTAGCACCAAGGCTAGCTCAGACCTTCGGGAAGGCTGGACATAACCCGCCTTCCAAGCCGGCCGAATACCAAGGCTGGTTCCGAAGGCTGGACATAACCCGCCTTCCAAGCCTGCCGAACACCAAGGCTGGTTCGTAAGGCTAGACATTGCCCGCCCACGAACCCGCCTTACCCCTGTCCGAGCAAAAATCATAATATTTTCAGGGGCATTCATGTCTTTTCACACCCTATTCCTGCCTAAATTTGCCCAACATATATATACACCCCTTTTGCCTCTCTTTCAACCGGGTGACCAACCAACCAAACAACCTAGAGCTTTTGCTCTTATACACCAAAAGAGAGAGAGCAACTCCAAGCCTTTCATGGGGGATTTTCCTCCATGGAAAGCCTTCCATGGAGAGTAGAGATGCAGAGATAGGAGGCTTGTGTTCAAGCCATAGGAGTTTCATAGATAGGGAGAGCTTTGGAGGCTTGTCTTCAAGGATAATCCCTTTGCTCATCTTTGTGTGTCTATTGATGTGTAATTTCATTTGGGAATACTTGTAACCTACACTTATGTTAATATATGTATGATTGTTCTTATGCTTTGATTTGGTATTGATTCATTCCTTAGTTGTATATTGATTAATCTCTTGTTATGATATTCATGTGTATGGATGATTATGTGTTAATATGTATGATGAATAAGATTAGGAGTAGATTAACTAAATGATTAGGAGTAGTTGTAATCAAATATCTCATTTATTTATGTATGTTGATGTATGATTCACTATGTATGTGTTTAGAATAATAAGAGTGATTAAGAGTTGAGATTGTGCTTGGATAACCATTCATTGCATAATCTTGACAATTAGCTTTAAGGAATGGAAATAGCTTATGTGTGCATAATTGTGCCACTTTAGCTTTGGTTCATAGTTCTTGTGCTTAATGGGTCTAAACCCTAGACACAATCACTCTTCTGATTGGAAAGTGATGACATGATTTCGGGAATTCCCTAATCAAGATTCCTGGGTAATTTCCTTAATCAAGAGAACGAACCCTTTACTAGATTAATTGAATTAACATGCTAAACAATCGACATAGATTTGCATAATGTGTTTGGTGAACCGATTTCCCATCTGTATTATACATCTTGCTTATCTCCAAGCCACATTTGTTTTCGTAGTTAGGGTGTCTTGCCTGTAGGAGTAGATTAACTTAATTAGGAGTAGATTAATTAGATAGCCAAGACACCCGGCTACATTTCTATCTTAGTTAGTTAGCTTCCGCACACACCACACCGCTTTCCTTTTACATTGCTTTAATAAACACTAGAACTAGATACAATTAACGAATCCATCTCCCTGAGGAACGAACCGTACTTGCCGCTATGCGATCGTAACGATCCGTGCTCTTGCGGATAAACATACGCGTCCCATTTATTTTACCGATAGTTACAGAACTATCGTGTGTCCCGCGTGCGCCGATCAAGTTATTGGCGCTGCCGGGGATACTTTATAGACCGTTTCGGGGTGAGTCAGCGTCAAATAACTAATCTTATTAGCTTTACATGCTACACCTCTCAAATTGAACCCAAAAAGGTTGATGAAGCCTTGAATGATGAATTTTGGGTTCTTGCCATGCAAGAAGAGCTAAACCAATTCGAAAGGAATGAGGTTTGGACTTTAGTTCCTAGGCCTAAAAGCACTAATGTGATAGGCACTAAGTGGATTTATAGGAACAAATCCGATGAGGATGGCAACATAGTGCGGAACAAGGCTAGACTTGTAGCACAAGGGTACTCTCAAATTGAGGGTATCGACTTTGAGGAGACATTTGCTCCCGTTGCCCGTTTAGAGTCCATTAGGCTTCTCTTGTCCATTTCTTGTGTGCACAAGTTCAAATTGCACCAAATGGATGTCAAGAGTGCCTTCCTCAATGGCTTCTTGCAAGAGGAATTGTTTGTTGAACAACCTAAGGGGTTTGTGGATGCACACCACCCCAACCATGTCTATCGCCTCAAGAAGGCTCTATATGGGTTGAAACAAGCACCGAGGGCTTGGTATAAGCGCCTCACTCAATTTCTTGTTGACAATAACTACACAGGGGGTAGTGTTGACAAGACATTATTCATCAAGAAAGACAATGATGAGGTTTTCATAGCTCAAATCTATGTTAATGATATAGTGTTTGGCTCCACCAACAACACCAAGGTCTAACAATTTGTTGATGTCATGTCTCATGAATTTGAAATGAGTCTTGTTGGTGAGCTTAGTTACTTCCTAGGTTTGCAAATTAGACAATTAGATGATGAGATTTTCATAACCCAAGCCAAATATGCCAAAAACCTAGTGAAGAAGTTTGGCCTTGAAAATGCCAAACATTGTGATACACCCATGAGTACCACTTTGAAGCTAAGCAAGGATGCTAGTGGTAAAAGTGTGGAACAAACGTTATATCGTGGCATGATTGGTAGCTTGCTTTATTTGACCGCAAGTAGGCCCGATATCTCTTTTAGTGTGGGTGTGTGTGCTACGTACCAAGCGGATCCCAAGGAGTCCCATCTCTCTTCCGTAAAGAGAATCATTCGATATGTGAATGGGACATCCAACTATGGTATTTGGTACTCTTTTGACACTAATGCTAGTCTTGTAGGCTTTAGTGATGCGGATTGGGCAGGAAATTGTGATGATAGGAAAAGCACATCGGGCGGTTGCTTCTTCCTGGGCAACAACTTGGTGTCTTGGTTTTGCAAGAAGCAAAACTCAATTTACTTGTCCACGGCCGAGGCCGAGTACATAGCCACGGGGAGTGGATGCACACAACTCCTATGGATGAAGCAAATGCTAGTAGACTACGGATTCAACCAAGGTACTCTCACTCTCTTTTGTGATAACATGAGTGCCATTAATATTTCCAAGAATCCGGTGCAACATTCTAGAACTAAGCATATTGATATCCGCCATCATTTCATTAGAGAGCTTGTTGAAAATAAATGCATAGTACTTGAACATGTAGGTACTAATGATCAACTTGCGGACCTATTTACTAAACCCTTAGATGCTACTCGATTTAAAACTCTAAGTAGATCTATTGGGATATGTCTTGTGGAGTGATGTGATATGTATTTGACCCCATATGGGGAACTCAAGCAAAGAGAGCTATTTTGCATTCTTGTATCTTGCAAAAAAAAAAAAAAAAAAATTTCAAAATAACTTATGCCTCTTCTTTTAATTGTTTGAGTTTGCACATATGTATATATGTTTTCAATCCAATAAGTGTGAACCTTGCTTTTTTACAATCCATGTTATATTTATGTTCAAACATGCATTTTTGGACTAGGAGATGTATATAGGAAGTATGATTTGAATGACCTATGGTTATCTCCATAACATGATGATTCTTTTATAACATGCTAATGTCAAATGAAAAAGCATGAAATTCATATAACATGCTCACATGAAAAGCATGAATTGATGATTGCATATTCTTAAAATGCAAAACTTGTGTGAAAAAGCTTATGAGACTCAATGAATAAAGGATCTTGTATCCGTTCAAAGGATTTTAAAATCCAAATGTCTCTCTTTCTTTATTGGTTGAACATGGCTACTATCATACGGATATCTTATCCGGAAAAATCAAATAGGGTGCAAAGTCGCTCATGCCATGTTTTGCTTATAAAGTTGGATAGAGTTGTTATTAAATTGAAATCAATAAATTCTCTATATCCTTGCTTTTCTCATGACATTGGTGAAATTGGTTTGAATTCTTATTAGAAACCTTTGTCATTTGCTTTGCCAAATACCATTGTATTTTGGACTTAAATGCTACATGTCTTGTATGCAAAGTATGTTTGAATCACACATTTTACTCAAATAAATCTCCTTGTTTCTCTTCAATTAATTGAGATGCATAAAATGACTTATATTGATTATGCAAATGTCTTGCATGCTACTATCTCTCGTTGCTATGAGTGACCCGGTTGGGGACTACTCCCTTGCCTATATCATGACAAAAATGGGGAGTAGGATATGGTAAGGGGAGTTGCAAATTGTAGCAATTGTGCTTATTGGGGAGAATATACATTGAGGGGGAGTAACCCGTTGAGGGGGAGCATTGCATTCACATTGCATAATGTTGTGCCTAATCTTTTAAATATGCAATGCTTGTTTTTGCTCTCACTTGATTCATCTCACTTTTTACTTGTATTGGAAATGTTAGAAACTTTATTTTCAGGGATTGATTATTCTACAAGAGGTTCAAGACTTCAAGTTGCATTTTCTTATCTCTTTGTAATGTAGAATATCATTGTAGTCTCGTAGTTTCTATTTTTTTTGTGAGGAATCAATGTGAGTGGTGGTTTTGTCACGAAATAGCCAAAGGGGGAGATTGTAAGGTTCCCATTTGTTGATTGGCTCATTTCGTGGACAAACCACATGTTGGGGTTCTTTGTAAGGGTAGCTTAGGTGTTGTTGTTATTGCTCAAGCCCTTTGAAGACCTCGTCTTGATAAGCACCGAAGGTAAATTTCTATGTGCTTACTTTTCTTTGAAGAGATTAGCTGCACACACATACTTAACATACATTGCATATGTATGCATTCTCTTCAGATGTCACATTTCACACTCGCACTTATATGTTATATTTTGTTGTGTGTATTTGTGTCTTGTAGTCTTGTAATTCGTTTCCCGATAGTATTCGGAAACGTCCGCGCATGCACTAGAATGTGCTTGGTTTTGCGTGAAGACCGCTTACGGAGAATGCCCTTGGCTTCTCATTGGTTTTCACCTATGTTGGTGATCGGCGGCCTGGCCGCCGAATGAAACTGCCATTTGCTTCCAGAAGTGTCTGGAGCAATTTTACGGTTACGATCAGCGGTCATGACCGCCGTTCGAAACCACCGTTCAAGACCTGATTGATTTTATCTCTCGGTTTGATTCGGCAGTTGTATCGGCGGTCACGAAACCGCCGTTCATACCTGATTGATTTTATCTCTCGGTTTGATTCGGCGATTAGATCGGCGGTCACGAAACCGCCGAATGAAACCGTCATTGGTCCCCTGTTTTTCTCGGGTCCAATTCGACGGTTATGATCGGCGGCCTGGCCACAGATTGAAACTGCCGATCGGTGCGTTTCAGGGGGAAACTTGTCTTTTCACATGCTCTGTTTTTCATGCCTATAAATACATCACTTTCTCTTGTTCTGAATGTGACTCTTTAATCATCAAGAACCCTACTTTCAAATGAGAGAATTTCAAGAGAGAAAGCAACCAAGTTTGCTCATTAAACACTCAAACCAAAAATCCATTTGCATCAAAGTTCATTTAGCATTCTCTAGCATATCTAGGATGCTTGCTTGCATGGGTCTTTTATCATCACACTTGCTTTGGTAAGTTTTTCACTATTATCATATATAATTAGTGAATGTTCTCATGGTGTGTAATCTATTAATCTAAAGGGGGGGGGGGGGGGGGGGGGGGGGGGGGGGGGGGGGGGGGGGTGGGTGAATAGATTTTAACTTATTTTACCCAATTTTCGTTTAAGGACAAGATTACGAAAATACCCATAATAGTCAATAACGTATAGCAAGTGTAATATTGTTCGGAAATTAAAATAACACTTGATATTTACGTGGAAACCCTCACGGGAAAAACCACGGGCTGTTAAGTGAGCCACACCCGAACCTCGAATCCACTAAATGTGATAAATTACAACCTAATCCCGGAAGTAATCACACACCTACCTAATCCCGGTATAAGCGAACCTAGTCCGATTGCTTGCGAATTATAGTCCGATTGCTTGCGAATTAAGCAACCTAATCCCGGTCACAACACAAGACTTAATTCTCTAAAATGAGATTAACACCCTAAGTGAATATATGAATATTCAAATGCAACATAGAGCAAGGGAAACCCTATATGCTTATCTAAGATGATGAATTTGTAATTAAAAACAATCCTAGATATTAAAGCTAAATGACATGTGAAACAAATTATAGCACGGTGTGTATAAAGCTATCTAGAGGGGGGGGGGGGGGGGGGGGGGGGGGGGGGGGGGGTGAATAGATTTTAAGCTTATTACCCAATTTTTCGTGTTTAGTTAAAATTACGAAATTACCCCTAAATAGATAAAGCAATAAATCAAGTATAAAATGCGGAAATTAAATAACACATGATTTTTACGTGGAAACCCTCATAGGAAAAACCACAGGCTAGTAAATAAGCCACACTCGAACCTCGAATCCACTAAATGTGTAAAACGATTACAACCTAATCCCGGAAGTAATCACACACCTACCTAATCCCGGTATGAGTGAACCTAGTCCAATTTGCTTGCGATCTAAGCAACCTAATCCCAGAAGCTACACACAAGACTTACTTTCTCTATGAAGAGAATAAAACCCTAAGTGAAAATATGAATATTCAAATGCAACATAGAGCAAGGGAAACCCTATATGCTTGTCTAAGATGATTAATATGCAATTAGAACAATCCTAGATATTAAAAACTAAATGACATGTTCAATCAAATAGTTTAGCTAATCAAGATTAAGCACAAAACCTAATTAGCTATCACAATACAACTTTTCAAACATACATCACACTAATCTCAATCTTGTATCAAAAGATATATGAAAATCATACAAGTAATATATTGAGATTTCTTGTTAAGAAAAACACAAAATATGTAAGATATTAGTGAAAAGCTTACCAAGCAAAGTATGATGAAGAATCCATGCAAAGAGACATCTAGATTATCAAAGATGATGCTAGATGATGATTGATGATCATGAAAAAGTGTTTGAGTAAACTAAAAATGAGTTCTTTGGAATTTTTCTTCTCTTTGAAAAATATCCTAAGTATGGAATCTGAATATGAACTCTCTTGATTGACCTAAAGTCAAAGTGGCATATATATAGGAGGCCAAAACAAAGTGTGGTCGTTTTGATAAGTTGGCCTAAAATTTGCCTTGGGCGCTGTACGTAGAGCGCTTCTGTACAGCGCCTGTACAGCGCCCCAACTCTGTTCTCTCGGGAAAACAGAGTGGCGCTGTACGTAGAGCGCTTCGTACAGCGCCCCAACAGCGACCCAACAGCGACCCAATTAAATCGATCAGGTCGGGCGCTGTTCGTACAGCGCTCAATGGGCGCTGTTCGTACAACGCCTCTATAGGGCACTTTTGGGAGCGCCCAATGCAAAAATGCAATCCTAAGTCTAAACATGACAAGGCAATTGGATATGCAAGATGCAATCAAACTAACATGCAAGAAGAGATGAAAATAAGCATTAATGCACAACAATAAGAAACACAACATACAAAGATTAAACATATGCATGAGTTGTGAGTGTGTGCAACTATCTCTTCAAGACAAGTAAGCACATAGAAATTTACCTTCGGTGCTTATCAAGACGAGGTCTTCAAAGGGCTTCGAACAATGAAACCAACACCTAAGCTACCCTTACAAAGAACCCCAACATGTGGTTTGTCCACGAAATGAGCCAATCAATAAATGGGAGCCTTACAATCTCCCCCTTTGGCTATTTCGTGACAAAACCACCACTCACATTGATTCCTCACAAAAAATAGAAACTACGAGACTACAATGATATTCTACATTACAAAGAGATAAGAAAATGCAACTTGAAGTCTTCAACCTCTTGTAGAATAGTCAATCCCTGAAAATAAAGTTTCTAACATTTCCAGTACAAGTAAAAAGTGAGATTATTCAAGTGGGAACAAAAAACAAGCATTTGCATTTGTAAAAGATTAGGCACAACATTATGCAATGTATGTGTATGCAATGCTCCCCCTCAACGGGTTACTCCCCCTCAATGTATATTCTCCCCAACAAGCACAATTGCCACTAAGATTTGCAACTCCCCTTACCATATCCTACTCCCCATTTTTGTCATGATATAGGCAAAGGAGTAGTCCCAAACCGGGTCACTCATAGCAACGAGAGATAGTAGCATGCAAGATTTGCATAATTAATATAAGTCACTTTATGCATCTCAATTAATCGGAGAGAAACAAGGAGATTTATTTGATTGAAAATGTGTGAATCAAACATGTTTTGCATACAAGACATGTAGCATTCAAGTCCAAAATACAATTGTATTTGGCAAAGCAAATGACAAAGGTTTCTAATAAGAATTCAAACCAATTTCACCAATGTCATGAGTAAAGCAAGGATATAGAATATATTGATTTCAAATTAAGAACAACTATATCCAACTTTATAAGCGAAACATGGCATGAGCGACTTTGCACCCTTTTTGATTTTTCCGGATAAGATATCCGTATGATAGTAGCCATGTTCAACCAATAAAGAAAGAGAGACATTTGGAATATAAATTCCTTTGAACGGATACAGGATCCTTTATTCATTTTGAGTCTCATAAGCTTTCACACAAGTTTTGCATTTTAAGAATATTTAATCATCAATTCATGCTTTTCATGAGAGCATGTGATATGAATTTCATGCTTTTTCATTTGACATTAGCATGTTATTAAAGAATCATCATGTCATGGAGATAACCATAGGTCATTCAAATCATACTTCCTATATACATCTCCTAGTCCAAAAATGCATGTTTGAACATAAATATGACATGGATTGTAAACAAGCAAGGTCCACACTTATAGAATAGAAAACATATATACATATGTGCAACCAAGCTTACTCAAACAATTAAAAGAAGAGGAATAAGTTATTTCAAATTTTTTGCAAGATACAAGAATGCAAAATAGCTCTCTTTGCTTGAGTTCCCCATATGGGGTCAATAACAAAACACATCACTCCACAAGACATATCCCAATAGATCTACTTAGAGTTTTAAATCGAGTAGCATCTAATGGTTTAGTAAATAGGTCCGCAAGTTGATCATTAGTACCTACATGTTCAAATACTATGCATTTATTTTCAACAAGCTCTCTAATGAAGTGATGGCGGATGTCAATATGCTTAGTTCTAGAATGTTGCACCGGATTCTTGGAAATATTAATGGCACTCATGTTATCACAAAAGAGAGTGAGAGTACCTTGGTTGAATCCGTAGTCTACTAGCATTTGCTTCATCCATAGGAGTTGTGTGCATCCACTCCCCGCGGCTATGTATTCGGCCTCGGCAGTGGACAAGGAAATCGAGTTTTGCTTCTTGCAAAACCAAGACACCAAGTTGTTGCCTAGGAAGAACAACCGCCCGATGTGCTTTTCCTATCATCACAATTTCCTGCCCAATCCGCATCACTAAAGCCTACAAGACTAGCATTAGTGTCAAAAGAGTACCAAATCCCATACTTGGATGTCCCATTCACATATCGAATGATTCTCTTTACGGAAGAAAGATGGGACTCCTTGGGATCCGCTTGGTACCTAGCACACACCCCCATACTAAAAGATATATCGGGCCTACTTGCGGTCAAATAAAGCAAGCTACCTATCATGCCCCGATATAGAGTTTGTTCCACACTTTTACCACTAGCATCCTTGCTTAGCTTCAAAGTGGTACTCATGGGTGTATCACAATGTTTGGCATTCTGTAAACCAAACTTCTTCACTAGGTTTTTGGCATATTTGGCTTAGGTTATGAAAATCCCATCATCTAATTGCCTAATTTGCAAACCTAGGAAGTAACTAAGCTCACTAACAAGACTCATCTCAAATTCATGAGACATGACATCAACAAATTGTTGGACCTTGGTGTTGTTGGTGGAGCCAAAAACTATATCATCAACATATATTTGAGCTATAAAAAGCTCATCATTGTCTTTCTTGATGAATAGTGTCTTATCAACACTACCCCTTATGTAGTTATTGTCAACAAGAAATTGAGTGAGGCGCTCATACCAAGCCCTCGGTGCTTGTTTCAACCCATATAGAGCCTTCTTGAGGCGATAGACATGGTTGGGGTGGTGTGCATCCACAAACCCCTTGGGTTGTTCAACAAACACTTCCTCTTGCAAGAAGCCATTGAGGAAGGCACTCTTGACATCAATTTGATGTAATTTGAACTTGTGAATACACGAGATGGACAAGAGAAGCCTAATGGACTCTAAACGGGCAACGGGAGCAAAAGTCTCCTCAAAGTCGATACCCTCAATTTTAGAATACCCTTGTGCTACAAGTCTAGCCTTGTTCCGCACTATGTTGCCATCCTCATCGGATTTGTTCCTATAAATCCACTTAATGCCTATCACATTAGTGCTTTTAGGCCTAGGAACTAGAGTCCAAACCTCATTCCTTTCAAATTGGTTTAGCTCTTCTTGCATGGCAAGAACCCAAAATTCATCATTCAAGGCTTCATCAACCTTTTTGGGTTCAATTTGAGAGGTGTAGCATGTAAAGCTAATGAGATTAGCTAATTGACGCCTAGTCCTAACACCCTCATTCACATCTCCAATAACATCCTCTTTGTTATGGAGTCTTCTAACCCATGTAGCGGGTTCATTAGAGTCCAAGAGAGGGACTCTAGTAATAGATTGTGTGACTACATTATTGTCATTGGACGTCCCAACATTGGGAGTCACCACAACCCTCTCCAAAGGAGAGTCATCCTCTAAAACTTCCTCCTCCTCATGGTCATTAGACTTGAGCCTTGTATCATCAATAACAACATTCGATGATTCCATGACGGTTCGAGTCTTCAAGTTGAAAACTCTATAGGCTCTACTATTCAAGGCATAGCCAATAAAGATACCCTCATCACTCTTAGCATCAAACTTGCCAAGTTGATCATGGTCATTTAAAATGTAGCATTTGCTTCCAAATGTGGGGAAGTAGATAACATTTGGCTTCCTACCCTTCCATAACTCATAGGAGGTATTTCTAGATCCGGGCCTAAGGAAAACTCTATTCACTATATAGCAAGCCGTATTGACGGCTTCGGCCCATAGGTTCCTAGGGACATTGTTGCTAAGCAACATCACTCGGGCCATCTCTTGAAGGACCCTATTCTTCCTCTCAACAACTCCATTTTGTTGAGGTGTCCTAGGAGCCGAGAACTCATGGGAGATGCCTAAGCTATTGCAATAGCTTTCAAAAGAGGCATTCTCGATTTCCCTCCCATGGTCACTTCTAATTCTTTTAATGCTTTTAATGTTAGAATTCATTTCATTTTGTATTTTAGTATAAAGCATTTTAAACTTATCAAAAATTTCAGATTTTTCTCTAAGAAAATATGTCTATGTAAATCTAGAGAAATCATCAACACAAACAAAAATGTATCTCTTTCCTCCTAAACTCTCGGTTTGCATAGGACCCATGAGATCCATGTGGAGAAGCTCTAGGGGCTCCTTGGTGGAGAGATACTTGCCCTTTTTGTGCATGCTTTTGGTTTGTTTTCCTTGTTGGCAAGGTCCACAAATACCATTGGCTTTCTTCCCAAGCTTAGGGAGGCCACGCACACAATCGAACTTTCCAAGGGTTCTTAAATCCCTAAAGTTCATGTGGCCAAGTCTTTCATGCCACAACTCAATTTGCTCATCCATGGACACATTGTTTGAGACAATTCTAGCTTCAAGACAATAGCAATTGTCGCTAGATCTCATACCTTTCAATAAGGTTTGTCCATCGGGCTTTAGGATCGAGCAATCATCTTTACAAAACAAGACGGAATATTCTTCATCACTTAGATGTGAAATGCTTATTAAATTGGCTTTCAAGCCATCAACAAATAAAGTATTGGATAAGGAGGGTAATCCGGGAACGGAAATGGTTCCTTTCCCTACAACTTTCTTTTTGGATCCATCACCAAAAGAGACATATCCTCCTTCCTCCATAACAAGAGTCTCGAAGAAACTCTTGTTTCCCGTCATGTGCCTAGAGCACCC
Source organism: Acer yangbiense (assembly GCA_008009225.1). Classification (NCBI taxonomy): domain Eukaryota; kingdom Viridiplantae; phylum Streptophyta; class Magnoliopsida; order Sapindales; family Sapindaceae; genus Acer; species Acer yangbiense. Next base: position 1,166,637 of record CM017769.1, read on the forward strand.
ACTATCTAAATACCAAAAATTAGAAGAATTTGCCTTCAAGGCTATTTGAGCAACATGGCAAACATTTTCATTCTTTCTAATCCACCTAGAAACAATATTTGCTTTCTTAGTGGTCTTTGGTAATTGGGCTCTAGATGTCCTAGGATCATGCATAACAATTTTATCATTCCTAGGAACATGCATCTTGGCTCTATTCTTTCTCTTCTCAATCATGCTTCTAGTTTTGCACATTTTAATATACCGAAAGCAATGTGGTCTAATATGACCATCAAATCCACAAAAATGACATGTAGGAATAAAATAGGGAATCATACTTTGTCCTTGAGCATGCATGTGAGCTTGTCCATGTCTTTGTGGTTGAGTGGGTTCAATCAATCTTCGTTGTTGAACCGGTCTTGCTTGCTTCCTAGATTGAGGTTGCATGATTGGTCTCTTTCCTTTGTGAGCCAATTGTGGAGGAATGTTGGCTTGAGGGACCCTATGGGGTTGAGCTTGAGGTTGCCTTCTTGGCCCCATCTTCACTTGTGCATTTGAACATTGTCCTATTTCTAACTTCTTCCTAGGAATTTGCACAAATGAAGTTTCTTCGTTCCTCAAACTCTTGACAAACACGGTCTTGTTAGAGGTTGAGATCTTCTTGCCATCTTCATACCCAAGACCCCTTTTGTCACATGGACTCTTTCCAACACCAAGCATATGGTCAAGCTTCTTGGTGCTAGAATCCATCCTAGTCATACATTCTCTTACTTGTTCAAGCTCCCTCTGTAGACTTTCTTCATTCCTCCTAGATAAGACTAACTCCTCTTTTAGCTTATCTTCCATCTTCTTGAATTTTTCCACTTGTTCACTTAAGTGGTCATTATGAGATAAGAGCTCAAGATTTTCTTCTCTCAACATCTTGATCTTTCTTGTGCTCTTGATTGCTAAATCATTAAACTCGGCATGGTATTTAGCAAGCACCTTTTTCTCCACAAAACCATTTATGGAGTTAGAAGAGGAGTCACTTTCTTCTCCACTTGAGTCATTTTCCTCTTGACTCATTTCCTCTCTCTCACTAGCACTCTTGCTTTTATGGGAGGAGGCAAAAGCTAGGAGATTAGCCATGAGCTCTTCATCATCCGAAGACTCATCTCCCTCATAGGAATCATCACTACATCCACTCTAAGTGGCGGCCATCACTTTTCCCTTCTTCTTCTCATTGTGATTTGCACATTCAGGGGCAAAGTGACCTATGCCACCACACTCGAAACATCGGACCCCTTTCCTTTCGGTCCTTTCTTGCCTAGGTTGAAACCTCTTGAAAGAGCCTTTTTTCTTCAAATCTTGTGTAGGGAAAAATACCGTGGTACACGCAGCGGAAGCGAGACTGAAAATAGATTTAGTGACTTTTAAAATTTTTTCCTTTTATGAACCTTAAACCCTTTAATCAATTAAACATATATATTATCTAACAAAAGAATAATACCTTTTGTTGCGTGATCCGATTGACTTACGTCGATGGTAATCCGCAAGATCTTCAATCCTAGCACGAACGTGGATCACCTAGGAGCGTGGTCTCCCTTTTCTTTGAATTGCAAACCTGTGAATGGACAAACAAACTTTTCTTTTCTTTGTTAGTCACAAAAACAATCAAAAGAATACTAAGATTATTCTGGTCACTTTTGAGTTCTCAATCTAATGATCGAAACTCGCGTGAACCTAGATCGATGTCGTACACACAAGCTTATTGATGAATAAGCAAATAGTATACTATCAAAGAATAATCTAACACTCTTTTATGTTTTAGTAGAATAAAATTAATGCTCTCTATGAATTAAGAAGAAGAAGAAAAATTGTCTCTCAAGCACAAAGCATAGGGTGGCCGAATTCTATACATATGAATATATATGAAAGTTCTTAAAGAATGCTCGAGGCGTGTTTAATATATAAAGCTAGAGGGGGGGTGAATAGATTTTATCTAATTATTACCCAATTTTCGCATGCAAGTCAATTTTACGAAAATGCCCCTACTAGTCAAAAATACATACAAGTGTAATATAGTGCGGAATTTAAATAACACTTGATGTATACGTGGAAACCCAACCACTGGGAAAAACCACGGCCTGTATAGTGCGCCACACTTGGAACTCGAAATCACTAATTGAAATGAAGTTTACAACCTATGTAGACCTCGTCTAACACTCCGGTCTGTAACCCTTCACTTCTACCCAGCGGGCCTTTATTAGCAACCCTATTCCAATTTGCTTGAGGCCTAAGCACTCTTAGCCTCAAGACTTACTTCTCAATGAAGAGAAACAACCTATGTGAATATATATATGAATATTCAAATAACAAACAAGGCTAGGTAACCTTAGATGCTTATCTAGGATGATGATATAATCAATTTAATCAACCCTAGATATCAATTGCTAAATGACATGTCAAATAGCTTAGTTAATCAAGATTAATTAAAAACCTAATTAGCTATCACAATACAACACTCAATCAATTCATCACAATTAATTCTCTAATCTTGTATTTATCATTTGATCAAGACATACAAGTAAATTAAAGAGAATAGCTTGATAATAAAAATACTCAAATAAGATGAACTTAATCAAAATCTTACCAAGCAAGTTGTGATGATGCAAACCCAATCATTGATGCTTTCTATCTAGACATAGAAGATGCAATATGAAATTTGATGCACAAGGGATTTGATTTGAGTGGTTAAAAATGAGTTCTTTGTGTATTTTTCTTCTCTTGAAAAATATCCTAAGTATAGAATATGAATATGAACTCTCTTGGCTGACCTAAAGTCAAAGTGTTATATATATAGGAGCCATAAGTGAAGTGTGGTCGTTTTGAAAAACGCACCAGAAATTGCTCTGTGCGCTGGTGGATTTGCGCTGGACGACAGGCGCACGACCAGCGCAAAGGCAAAAATTGCACAGGCGCTTGACGACCAGCGCTAAGACAGGCGCACGATCAGCGGAGCCATACTGGGCGATCAGCGCTGGTGGCCTTGCGCTGGTGTAGACCAGCGCACGACCGGCGACAGACCACTGGGTGATCTGCGCTGGTCCGGCGCTTGACGACCAGCGCACAGCCCACTCCTTTGAACCCCACAAGAAAACATGCAAGGGGTAAAAAGGTAAAAGCAAGATGCATCCTAAAAGCCTAACATGCTATGACATTATAAACACAAGATGCATCAAAATAACAAGCAAGAAGAGATGAGAATAAGCATTGATGCACAACAAAAAGAAACACAACATACAAAGATAAAACATATGCATGAGTTGTGAGTGTGTGCAACTATCTCTTCAAGACAAGTAAGCACAAAGAAAATTACCTTCGGTGCTCATGAACACGAGGTCTTCAAAGGGCTTCGAACAATTAAACCAATACCTAAGCTACCCTTACAAAGTACCCCAACATGTGGTTTGTCCACGAAATAAGCCAATCAACAAAACGGGAATCCTTACAATATAGGTGGCCTAAATTTTCTTCTCTTTTCCTATTAGGGTTGCCGAAATCTTGCTCTCTTTTTCTACTAGGGTTGCCGCAAATCACACTCCTCAAAGGAGTTTGTGTTGCACCCTAATTTCCTTTAAAGAATAGACTTCTAACCCTAATACATTACATAGATATTTTATTCTTTTATTTTGACTAAATAAAAAGACTTCTTATTTGATTAAATAAATAAAATTAATTATTTATTTTCTTACCAAATAAGTCTTTTACTTTTAGTATACTACCAACAATAGTATAAGACTAGGAATCATATTTCCTAATCAGAAAAGATTTGTTTCTTAATTAAACAATTAATTAATAAATTAATTAATTCTTACTTAATTAAAACAATGAAAACAAAATAATATCTTAGGTTAAAATATTAACCTTGCCGCCCCACTTGAATAAAATTGGGCCTAATATTATTTTCTTATTTCATTTAATCCATTGGACTTTAAATAAAAAGCCCACATGTGAACCAGACCCATTCTTACTAAAAGAAACAAGCTCACATGCCTTTCATTAATATATTAATATAATTGAGCAGCCCATTACATAAATAATGTGCAAATTATATTCTTAATATATTAAATGCAATTCTAGATGGACCCTTAAATTGGTCCGGTAGAATATATCAAGTGATCCATGCAAGTCCGTGTGGATTGGGGATCTTGGCGGGCCATCTAAATTTAAGCTTCAATAGACATAACCTGATCACAATCAACAAATGATTCACTTAGGTCCGATCCATTAATTTTAACTCATTCCACTAAAGAGCTAAAATTGAACTCTTAAATAAAGATAGAAAAGGAAGACGTTCCTCATTCATACCCTAGACAATCATGTTGGAGATAATGTATCCTCGTGATTAATATCAGTAATCGCCAAGAGTTCATAGACCGCCTATAACTCTCCAAGTTACCATATTTACTCATATGACCACGTTTTGAACTTGGATATTTTGACTTGTCCAGAAGCCATGTTTTCAATAGACACTATCGAAAACTCAACGTTGAGATTTAATATCCAATTACCTCAAAACATCCATATGATGATATTATACTCTCATTTAATAAATGGAGCCACGATGTCCATATCTATAAATGAAGTCCTCTATCGATTAACAAATGAATATCACCAAACTATCGAGGATAGACTATGCGATATAATCGTACTCATTGATAACTCAAATGATATCACTTGCAACCATAAGTCCATCATTTATCTCAGGATTAAGATAGACTCTCCGATTGTCCTGATAATGAAAAGACTATTATCTATTGACGGTTCTAGATAAAGCTTTTCATTGTGATCCAGTTCAATGCACCTAGTGCACTAGATTCTTTTGCTCGAAGACACTCCGATGATTTTAGACTCATCATATCTCATTTGATCCCACTCAAATGCTAGCAAAAGAATTCTACAACTTTAACAAGATAAAGGTGCCCAACCTTTAACTTAAGTTGTGAACAATATTCAAGACTAACTAAAGAATTGTGTCTACCACATACATATCCAGATGTACGAACAATTCTTCTTTTCTCATAGTCTTTAGACCTTATGATTATTTACTTTGACAATTATAATATTAAACTATAAATGCTATACGATTTGTTAAACCAGAAATCACTTTATTAATATGAAAAAGATTGTTAATTACAACATTACACTCTTGCTATTGAGCATAATCCTAACATCTTGACCTTTTGATCCAAAGCGCTTTCTTCTAAACTTCATAACCTTGTTGAACCTTTTTACAAACAAGGCAAGGTCTTCATCTGAGTCAATCTTCTTTGCCTCCTTTTCATCCTTGGAGGTTTTCAAAGCAATTCCTTTTTGCTTTTTAGGAGGTGTGGAGATAGGACCCTTCCTAGACTCATAAGCTAGAAGTCTCCCAATCACCTCACTCGGCTTCATATCCTTGTATCCACTATTTTCTTCTAAAGCCGTTACTTTTGATTCAAACCTATCCGGAAAAGATCTCATAATCTTTTGCTTGATTCTCCTATCCGAATATGGATCACCAAGTTGATGACTTTGGTTGACTATGTCCATCAACTTGATCTCGAAGTCGTTGAAGCACTCATTCTCCTCCATCTTAAGCATCTCGAATTGAGTTTAAAGGACTTGAAGCTTGGAGTCCTTCACCACTTCGGTTCCCTCATGTGCAATCTCTAGGATATCCCAAGCCTCCTTAGCTATTCTAGTATTTTGAATCAATTTGTATTGATTTTCATCCATAGCACATAAGATGGCATGCATCGCCTTTCTATTCCACATTGAAGCCTCAAACTCTTGCGCGTTCCATTGCGCCTTAGGCTTCAATACTTCATCTTTTCCACCACCGGGAGTCATCTTGGGTAGATCATATCCGTCTTCCACCGCCTCCATGCACGGTCATGAATTTGGCATATGTAGGATTCCATCTTCCCTTTCCATTGGGAATAGTTCAATCCGGTAAGAAGTGGAGGTCTTGTGCTAGAAGCACCCTCGTTGCCACCACCATTTCCACCGTTTCCACTCATAGTGTTTATGAATGAATGAAATAAATGAAATGAATGCAAATGTATGAATGATCAAAAATCACACAAAATGCAAAACACACCAAAATAAGCAAGGATCACCTATGTATGTCTAGGAACCCGCTCTGATACCAATTGAAACAAATTATAGCACGGTGTGTATAAAACTATCTAGAGGGGGGGTGAATAGATTTTAAGCTTATTACCCAATTTTTCGTGTTTAGTCAAAATTACGAAATTACCCCTAAATAGATAAAGCAATAAATCAAGTATAAAATGCAGAAATTAAATAACACTTGATTTTTACGTGGAAACCCTCACGGGAAAAACCACGGGCTAGTAAGTAAGCCACACTCGAATCTCGAATCCACTAAATGTGTAAAACGATTACAACCTAATCCCGGAAGTAATCACACACCTACCTAATCCCGGTATGAGTGAACCTAGTCCGATTTGCTTGCGATCTAAGCAACCTAATCCCGGAAGCTACACACAAGACTTACTTTCTCTATGAAGAGAATAAAACCCTAAGTGAATATATGAATATTCAAATGCAACATAGAGCAAGGGAAACCCTATATGCTTATCTAAGATGATTAATATGCAATTAGAACAATCCTAGATATTAAAAACTAAATGACATGTTCAATCAAATAGTTTAGCTAATCAAGATTAAGCACAAAACCTAATTAGCTATCACAATACAACTTCTCAAACATACATCACACTAATCTCAATCTTGTATCAAAAGATATATGAAAATCATGTAAGTAATAAATTGAGATTGCTTGTTAAGAAAAACACAAAATATGTAAGATATTAGTGAAAAGCTTACCAAGCAAAGTATGATGAAGAATCCATGCAAAGAGACATCTAGATGATCAAAGATGATGCTAGATGATGATTGATGATCATGAAAAAGTGTTTGAGTAAACTAAAAATGAGTTCTTTGGAATTTTTCTTCTCTTTGAAAAATATCCTAAGTATGGAATCTGAATATGAACTCTCTTGATTGACCTAAAGTCAAAGTGGCATATATATAGGAGGCCAAAACAAAGTGTGGTCGTTTTGATAAGTTGGCCTAAAATTTGCCTTGGGCGCTGTACGTAGAGCGCTTCTGTACAGCGCCCCAACTCTGTTCTCTCGGGAAAACAGAGTGGCGCTGTACGTAGAGCGCTTCGTACAGCGCCCCAACAGTGACCCAACAGAGACCGAATTAAATCGATCAGGTCTGAACAGCGCTCAATGGGCGCTGTTCGTACAGCGCCTCTGTAGGGCGCTTTTGGGAGCGCTCAATGCAAAAATGCAATCCTAAGTCTAAACATGACAAGGCAATTGGATATGCAAGATGCAATCAAACTAACATGCAAGAAGAGATGAAAATAAGCATTAATGCACAACAATAAGAAACACAATATACAAAGATTAAACATATGCATGAGTTGTGAGTGTGTGCAACTATCTCTTCAAGACAAGTAAGCACATAGAAATTTACCTTCGGTGCTTATCAAGACGAGGTCTTCAAAGGGCTTCGAACAATGAAACCAACACCTAAGCTACCCTTACAAAGAACCCCAACATGTGGTTTGTCCACGAAATGAGCCAATCAACAAATGAGAACCTTACAACATGTCAATAAGCTTAGATAATCATAGATTATAGAAACCTAGATATCTATCACAAAAACAATACTCAATCAAATCAACACAACAATCCCTATCTTAAATCTTAGAATTTAATCTAAGAACAATCAAGTAATAAAAGATATGCCATAATAAATAAAACACTAATTATATATGATAATAGTGAAAAACTTACCAAAGCAAGAGTGATGATAAAAGACCCATGCAAGCAAGCATCCTAGATATGCTAGAGAATGCTAGATGAACTTTGATGCAAATGGATTTTTGGTTTGAGTGTTTAATGAGCAAACTTGGTTGCTTTCTCTCTTAAAATTCTCTCTTTTGAAAGTAGGGTTCTTGATGATTAAAGAGTCACATTCAGAACAAGAGAAAGTGATGTATTTATAGGCATGAAAAACAGAGCATGTGAAAAGACAAGTTTGCCCCTGAAACGCACCGATCGGCGATTTCAATCGGCGGCCAGGCCGCTGATCATAACCGCTGAATTGGACCCGAGAGGAACAGGGGACCAACGGAGGTTTCATTCGGCGGTTTCATGACCGCCGATCTAACCGCCGAATCAAACCGAGATATAAAATCAATCAGATATGAATGGCGGTTTCATTCGGCGGTTTCATGACCGCCGATTCAACTGCCGAATCAGACCGAGAGATAAAATCAATCAGGTCTTGAATGGCGATTTCGAACGGCAGTCGTGACCGCCGATCGTAACCACAGAATTACTCCAGACACTTCTGGAAGCAAACGGCGGTTTCATTCGGCGGCCAGGCCACCGATCATTACCGCCGATCACCAACATAGGTGAAAACCAAGGAGAAGCCAAGGGCATTCTCCGTAGGCGGTCTTCGCGCAAAACCAAGCACATTATTGTGCATGCACGGACGTTTCTGAATACTATCGGGAAATGAATTACAAGACTACAAGACACAAATACACACAACAAAATATAACATATAAGTGTAAGTGTGAAATGTGACATGTGAAGAGAATGCACACATATGCAATGTATGATAAGTGTGTGTGTGCAACTAATCTCTTCAAAGAAAAATAAGCACTAGAGATATACCTTTGGAGTGCTTGACACCTTGAGGTCTTGAAAGGGCTTGAGCAATAACAACAACACCTAAGCTACCCTTACAAAGAACCCCAACATGTGGTTTATCCACGAAACGAGCCAATCAACAAATGGGAACCTTACAATCTCCCCCATTGGCTATTTTGTGACAAAACCACCACTCACATTGATTCCTCACAAAAAAAATAGAAACTACGGGACTACAATGATATTCTACATTACAAAGAGATAAGAAAATGCAACGTGAAGTCTTCAACCTCTTGTAGAATAATCAATCCTTGAAAATCAAGTTTCTAACATTTCCAATACAAGTAAAAAGTGAGATGAATCAAGTGAGAGCAAAAACAAGCATTGCATATTTAAAAGATTAGGCACAACATTATGCAATGTGAATGCAATGCTCCCCTTCAACGGGTTACTCCCCCTCAATGAATGTTCTCCCCAATATGCACAATTGCTTCTATATTTTGCAACTTCCTTTACCATATCCTACTCCCCCTTTTTGTCATGATATAGGCAAAGGAGTAGTCCCTAACCGGGTCACTCATAGCAACGAGAGATAGTAGCATGCAAGATATTTGCATAATCAATATAAGTCACTTTATGCATCTCAATTAATTGAAGAGAAACAAGGAGATTTATTTGAGAAAAAGAATGTGTGAATCAAACATGCTTTGCATACAAGACATGTAGCATTCAAGTCCAAAATACAATGGTATTTGGCAAAGCAAATGACAAAGGTTTCTAATAAGAATTCAAACCAATTTCACCAATGTCATGAGAAAAGCAAGGATATAGAGAATTTATTGATTTCAACTTAAGAACAACTATATCCAACTTTATAAGCGAAACATGGCATGAGCGACTTTGCACCCTATTTGATTTTTCCGGATAAGATATCCGTATGATAGTAGCCATGTTCAACCAATAAAGAAAGAGAGACATTTGGAATATAAATTCCTTTGAACGGATACAAGATCCTTTATTCATTTTGAGTCTCATAAGCTTTCACACAAGTTTTGCATTTTAAGAATATGCAATCATCAATTCATGCTTTTCATGTGAGCATGTTATATGAATTTCATGCTTTTTCATTTGACATTAGCATGTTATAAAAGAATCATCATATCATGGAGATAACCATAGGTCATTCAAATCATACTTCCTATATACATCTCCTAGTCCACAAATGCATGTTTGAACATAAATATGACATGGATTGTAAAAAAGCAAGGTTCACACTTATTGGATTGAAAACATATATACATATGTGCAACCAAGCTTACTCAAACAATTAAAAGAAGAGGCATAAGTTATTTCGAATTTTTTGCAAGATACAAGAATGCAAAATAGCTCTCTTTGCTTGAGTTCCCCATATGGGGTCAAATACAAAACTCATCACTCCACAAGACATATCCCAATAGATCTACTTAGTGTTTTAAATCGAGTAGCATCTAAGGGTTTAGTAAATAGGTCCGCAAGTTGATCATTAGTACCTACATGTTCAAGTACTATGCATTTATTTTCAACAAGCTCTCTAATGAAATGATGGCGGATGTCAATATGCTTAGTTCTAGAATGTTGCACCGGAATTTTGGAAATATTAATGGCACTCATGTTATCACAAAAGAGAGTGAGAGTACCTTGGTTGAATCCGTAGTCTACTAGCATTTGCTTCATCCATAGGAGTTGTGTGCATCCACTCCCCGCGGCTATGTATTCGGCCTCGGCCGTGGACAAGGAAATTGAGTTTTGCTTCTTGCAAAACCAAGACACCAAGTTGTTGCCTAGGAAGAAGCAATCGCCCGATGTGCTTTTCCTATCATCACAATGTTTGGCATTTTCAAGACCAAACTTCTTCACTAGGTTTTTGGCATATTTGGCTTGGGTTATGAAAATCCCATCATCGAATTGCTTAATTTGCAAACCTAGGAAGTAACTAAGCTCACCAACAAGACTCATCTCAAATTCATGAGACATGACATCAACAAATTGTTGGACCTTGGTGTTGTTGGTGGAGCCAAAAACTATATCATCAACATATATTTGAGCTATGAAAAGCTCATCATTATCTTTCTTGATGAATAGTTTCTTGTCAACACTACCCCTTGAGTAGTTATTGTCAATAAGAAATTGAGTGAGACGCTCATACCAAGCCCTCGGTGCTTGTTTCAACCCATATAGAGCCTTCTTGAGGCGATAGACATGGTTGGGGTGGTGTGCATCCACAAACCCCTTGGGTTGTTCAACAAACACTTCCTCTTACAAGAAGCCATTGAGGAAGGCACTCTTGACATCAATTTGATGTAATTTGAACTTGTGAATACACGAGATGGACAAGAGAAGCCTAATGGACTCTAAACAGGCAACGGGAGCAAATGTCTCCTCAAAGTCGATATCCTCAATTTGAGAGTACCCTTGTGCTACAAGTCTAGCCTTGTTCCGCACTATGTTGCCATCCTCATCGGATTTGTTCCTATAGATCCACTTGGTGCCTATAACATGTGTGTTCTTAGGCCTAGGAACTAGAGTCCAAACCTCATTCCTTTCGAATTGGTTTAGCTCTTCTTGCATGGCATGAACCCAAAATTCATCATTTAAGGCTTCATCAACCTTTTTGGGTTCTATTTGAGAGGTGTAGCATGTGTAGCTAATTAGATTAGCTATTTGACGCGTAGTTCTAACACCCTCATTTACCTCTCCAATGATGTCATTCTTATCATGGAGTTGTCTAACCCATGGAACGGGTTCTTTAGAGTTCAAGAGAGGAACTCTATCAATAGGTTGTGTGTCCTCATAATTACCATTGGACGTCCCAACATTGGGAGTCTCCACAACCTTCTCCAAAGGAGAATCATCATCTAAAACTACCTCCTCCTCATGGTTACTAGACTTAAGCCTTTCATCATCAAAGACAACATTAGATGATTCCATGACACTTAGAGTCTTTAAATTGAAAACTCTATAGGCTCTACTATTTAAGGCATAGCCAATAAATATACCCTCATCACTCTTAGCATTAAATTTGCCAAGTTGATCACGGTCATTTAAAATGTAGCATTTGCTTCCAAAGGAGCGGAAGTAGCTAACATTTGGCCTTTTGCCTTTCCATAGTTCATAGGAGGTATTTCTAGTTCCGAGCCTTAGGAAAACTCTATTTCCTATATAGCAAGCCGTATTGACGGCTTCGGCCCATAGGTTCCTAGGGACATTGTTGCTAAGCAATATCACACGGGCCATCTCTTGAAGGACCCTATTCTTCCTCTCAACAACTCCATTTTGTTGAGGTGTCCTAGGAGCCGAGAACTCATGGGAGATGCCTAAACCATTACAATAGGTTTCAAAGGTGGCATTCTCAAATTCCCTCATATGGTCACTTCTAATCCGTTTAATGCTTTTAATGTTTGAGTTCATTTCATTTTGAATTTTATTACAAAGCATTTTAAACTTATCAAAAGTTTCGGATTTTTCTCTAAGAAAATATGTCCATGTAAATCTAGAGAAATCATCAACACAAACAAAAATGTATCTCTTTCCACCTAAGCTTTCGGTTTGCATAGGACCTATGAGGTCCATGTGGAGAAGCTCTAGGGGCTCCTTGGTGGAGAGACACTTGCCCTTTTTGTGCATGCTTTTGGTTTGTTTTCCTAATTGGCAAGGTCCACAAACACCATTGGCTTTCTTCCCAAGCTTAGGGAGGCCTCTCACACAATTGAACTTTCCAAGGGTTCGTAAATCCCTAAAGTTCATGTGGCCAAGTCTTTCATGCCACAACTCAATTTGCTCATCCATGGACACATTGTTTGAGACTATTCTAGCTTCAAGACAATAGCAATTGTCGCTAGATCTCATACCTTTCAACAAGGTTTGTCCATCGGGCTTTAGGATAGAGCAATCATCTTTATAAAATAAGACGGAATATCCTTTATCACTAAGGTGTGATATGCTTATCAAATTGACTTCAACCCATCAACAAATAAAGCATTGGATAAGGAGGGTAATCCGGGAATGGAAATGGTTCCTTTCCCTACAACTCTCTTTTTGGATCCATGACCAAAGGTGACACATCCTCCTTCCTCCATAACAAGAGTCTCGAAGAAACTCTTGTTTCCCGTCATGTGCCTAGAGCACCCACTATCTAAATACCAAAAATTAGAAGAATTTGCCTTCAAGGCTATTTGAGCAACATGGCAAATATTTTCATTCTTTCTAATCCACCTAGAAACAATATTTGCTTTCTTAGTGGTCTTTGGTACATGGGCTCTAGATGTCCTAGGATCATGCACAACAATTTTATCATTCCTAGGAACATGCATCTTGGCTATATTATTTCTCTTTTCAATCATGCTTCGTGTTCTACACATTTTAATATATCGAAAGCAATTTGGTCTAATATGACCATCAAATCCACAAAAATGACATGTAGGAATGAAATATGGAATCATACCTTGTCCTTGTGCATGCATGGGAGCTTGTTCATATCTTTGTGGATGAGTGGGTTCAATCCATCTTCGTTGTTGAACCGGTCTTGCTTGCTTTCTTGCTTGAGTTTGCATGATTGGTCTTTTTTTTTTGTGAGCCAATTGTTAAGGAATGTTAAGTTGAGGGACCCTAGAGGGTTGAGCTTGAGGTTGCCTTCTTGGCACAATCTTCACTTGTGCATTAGAACATTGTCCTAGTTCTAACTTCTTCCTAGGAGTTTGCACCAATGAAGCTTCTTTGATCCCCAAACTTTTGACAAAAATGGTCTTCTTGAAAGTGGAGGTCTCCTTGCCATCTTCATACCCAAGACCCTTCTTGTCACATGGATTCTTCCCAACATTAAGCAAATGATCAAGTTTTTGAGTGCTAGAGGTCATCCTAGAAATAGACTCTTTTACTTCTTCAAGTTCCCTCTTTAGACCTTCTTCATTCCTTCTAGATAAGTCTAAGTCCTTTCTTAGCTCATCTTCTATCTTCTTAGACTTTTCCACTTGTTTACATAAGTGGTCATTATGAGATGAAAGCTCAAGATTTTCTTCTCTCAACATCTTGATCTTTCTTGTGCTTTTGATTGCTAAATCATTAAACTCGGCATGGTATTTAGCAAGCACCTTTTTTCTCCACAAATCCATTTATGGAGTTAGAGGAGGAATCACTTTCTTCTTCACTTGAGTCATTTTCCTCTTGACTCTCTTCCTCTCTTTCACTAGCACTTTTGCTTTTATGGGAGGAGGCAAAAGCTAGGAGGTTAGCCATGAGTTCTTCATCACTTGAAGACTCATCTCCCTCATTGGAGTCATCACTACTTCCACTCCAAGTGGCAGCCATCACTTTTCCCTTTTTCTTCTCATTGTGATTTGCACATTCGGGGGCAAAATGACCTATGCCACCACACTCGAAGTAACGGACCCCTTTCCTTTCGGTCCTTTCTTGCCTAGGTTCAAACTTCTTGAAAGGACCATTTTTCTTCAAATCTTGACCTTTTGAGCGAAAGCCCTTTTTCCTAAACTTCATAACCTTGTTGAACCTTTTTACAAACAAGGCAAGGTCTTCATCCGAGTCAATCTTCTTTGCCTCCTTTTCATCCTTGGAGGCTTTTAAAGCAATTCCTTTTTGCTTTTTAGTGGGTGTGGAGATAGGACCTTTCCTAGACTCTGATCGGTCATTTATTGTATATGTTTTTGATCCCCATTCCTCCAGTCATTTGCTTGTTTCTCGAGTCTTTTTGGGATTTAATGTGTGTGTGTGAGCATTTTCAGGATTTTGGATCCAGGTGATTAATTTGAAGAATATCAGGCAAAAAGTGCTATTTTGAAGACTTCAGGGGTTTTCATGCAAATAGTCAATATTGCTGATTGAGCTTGCTCCCAATTGTTTAGCAGCGATGCAGCAGCATTCTGAAAACAGTAGTTGCCGCTGCCGGACCGCTGCCACACCGCTGCCGCAGCGGTTCCCTGTTTTCTTGTCTAGGGCGCTGCCACGCCGCTGCCACACTGGCAGCGGTCATGGCAGCGGTTTCGCGATATTGACCTGATGAAGGAATCTTTTCGTAGTCAGATTGAAGGAGATATAATTATGTTATGACGTCTTTTAGGTCGTATCTCTCTGCTTTTTGGCCTGGTTCTGCTCTGTCAACATTCCACACCTCACCTTCTCACAATTCATCACACAAATCCCCTAATCCATCTTACGCATAGAAGATTCGAAGACGAAGGAGATTTCAACATCGAAGATTTGAAGAATTTGTTGAAGCTTTTCAATGGGTTTTATCATCTCTTACTCTTGTCTTTCCCTTTCTAATATGTGTAACTAACTCCATACTAGGGAGTCAATGTGAACCTCTATGGATACTCTTTGTTAGAATTGACTATACTTTCATTAATTCAAGTTTTGATTCATTCAATTCATTCTAAGTCTTAATTCTTTATTTGTGTTAATGCATGATCATACGTTGGCATGAATTTAGGGTTTTGATAATTTAACAATTAAGTTTGGAGTGTTGATTTACACGTAACCTTAATTAATATTCAATTGAATGAGTAAAACTGATCTTAGCATTGATTTATGCAAGTAGGTTTTGGTTCATTAGTTCTTGCACTTAATGGGTTCTCGGTTGTAGTTTGCGCCATTGATCTATGGGTAAATTATGATTGAGAACACTTGATTCATCCCAGGATCATACGGTAACAATCATAAATAAGATAAGCACGAATCCTTAATTTGAGTTACATCTTTTATCAAAGTCAATTCGAAGCATTGAGTAAACATAGTTGGGGAGCATTGATGACCTAGTCCTCTTACCTCTTGATCACATTCACATATTCTTGTTATTTGCTTTCTTAGTTTAATTTAGTTAATCAATACTCAATCAATCAATCAATCTCAAATCTCTTGGATACTGTTAATTGCTTAGCTTTAATAAGAATTAGTTATAACTAGTAAATCACTTTTCCTCGTGGGAACGATCCCTACTAGTCGCTGTACTTATCTCACGATTCGTGCACTTGTGAGTTAGGTTTTTATAACACGATTTTACACACCAGACTCATAAGCTAGAAGTCTCCCAATCACCTCACTCGGCTTCATATCCATATAACCACTATTTTCTTCTATAGCCGTCACCTTTGATTCGAACTTATCGGGGAGAGATCTCATGATTTTCTGCTTGACTCTCCTATCCGAATACGGGTCTCCGAGTTGGTGACTTTGATTAACGATATCCATCAATTTGATTTCGAAATCATTGAAGCATTTATCCTCTCCCATCCTAAGTAACTCGAATTGAGTTTGGAGGACTTGAAGCTTGGATTCCTTCACCACCTCGGTTCCTTCATGTGCAACTTGCAAGATATCCCAAGCCACTTTCGCGATTTGAGTGTTCTGAATAAGCTTATATTGATTCTCATCCATTGCACAAAGGATGGCGTGCGTCGCCTTCCTATTCCACTTTGAAGCCTCAAACTCTTGTGGACTCCATTGTGCCTTAGGCTTCAAAACTTCTACTCCTCCACCATCGGGAGTCATCTTGGGTAGATCATATCCGTCTTCCACCGCCATCCACGCACGGTCGTGAATTTGACATATGTAGGATTCCATCTTTGCTTTCCATTGGGAATAGTTCAACCCGGTAAGAAGTTGAGGCCTTGTGCTTGAGGCACCCTCGTTGCCACCACCATTTCCACCGTTTCCACTCATAGTGTTCATGAATGAATGAAATGAATGCAAATGTATGAATGATCAAAAATCACACAAAATGCAAAACACACCAAAGTGAGCAAGGATCACCTAATTATATTTAGAAACCCGCTCTGATATCAATTGAAAGTTCTCACGGTGTGTAATCTATTAATCCGGGGGGGGGGAATAGATTTTAACTAATTTTACCCAATTTTCGTTTAAGGACAAGATTATGGAAATACCCCTAATAGTCAATAAAGTATAGCAAGTGTAATATTGTGCGGAAATTAAAACAACACTTGATATTTACGTGGAAACCCTCACGGGAAAAACCACGGCCTGTTAAGTGAGCCACACCCGAACCTCGAATCCATTAAATGTGATGAAATTACAACCTAATCCCGGAAGTAATCACACACCTACCTAATCCCGGTATAAACGAATCTAGTCCGATTGCTTGCGAATTAAGCAACCTAATCCCGGTCACAACACAAGACTTAATTCTCTAAAAAGAGATTAACACCCTAAGTGAATATATGAATATTCAAATGCAATATAGAGCAAGGGAAACCCTATATGCTTATCTAAGATGATGAATTCGCAATTAAAAACAATCCTAGATATTAAAGCTAAATGACATTTCAATTAACTTAGATAATCATAGATTATAGAAACCTAGATATCTATCACAAAAACAACACTCAATAAAATCAACACAACAATCTCTATCTTAAATATTAGAATTTAATCTAAGAACAATCAAGTAATAAAAGAGATGCCATAATAAATAAAACACTAATTATATATGATAATAGTGAAAAACTTACCAAAGCAAGAGTGATGATAAAAGACCCATGCAAGTAAGCATCCTAGATATGCTAGAGAATGCTAGATGAACTTTGATGCAAATGGATTTTTGGTTTGAGTGTTTAATAGCAAACTTGGTTGCTTTCTCTCTTAAAATTCTCTCTTTTGAAAGTAGGGTTCTTGATGATTAAAGAGTCACATTCAGAACAAGAGAAAGTGATGTATTTATAGGCATGAAAAACAGAGCATGTGAAAAGACAAGTTTGCCCCTGAAACGCACCGATCGGCGGTTTCAATCGGTGGCTAGGCCGCCGATCATAACCGCCGAATTGGACCCGAGAGGAACAGGGGACCAACGGCGGTTTCATTCGGCGGTTTCGTGACCGTCGATCTAACCGCCGAATCAAACCAAGAGATAAAATCAATCAGGTATGAATGGCGGTTTCATTCGGCGATTTCATTCTGCGGTTTCATTCGGCGGTTTGGTGACCGCCGATTCAACTGCCGAATCAGACCGAGAGATAAAATCAATCAGGTCTTGAACGGCGGTCGTGACCACCGATCGTAACCGTAGAATTGCTCCAGACACTTCTGGAAGCAAACGGCGGTTTCATTCGGTGGCTAGGCCACCGATCATAACCGCCGATCACCAACATAGGTGAAAACCAAGGAGAAGCCAAGGGCATTCTCCGTAGGCGGTCTTCGCGTAAAACCAAGCACATTCTAGTGCATGCGCGGACGTTTCCGAATACTATCGAGAAACGAATTACAAGACTATAAGACACAAACACACACAACATAATATAACATATAAGTGCAAGTGTGAAATGTGACATGTGAAGAGAATGCACACATATGCAATGTATGATAAGTGTGTGTGTGCAACTAATCTCTTCAAAGAAAAATAAGCACTAGAGATATACCTTTGGAGTGCTTGACACCTTGAGGTCTTGAAAGGGCTTGAGCAATAACAACAACACCTAAGCTACCCTTACAAAGAACCCCAACATGTGGTTTGTCCACGAAATTAGCCAATCAACAAATGGGAACCTTACAATTAGTGTTTTATTTATTATGGCATCTCTTTTATTACTTGATTGTTCTTAGATTGAATTCTAATATTCAAGATAGAGATTGTTGTGTTGACTTGATTGAGTGTTGTTTTGTGATAGATATCTAGGTTTCTATAATCTATGATTATCTAAGCTAATTGACATGTCATTTAGCTTTAATATCTAGGATTGTTTTTAATTGCAAATTCATCATCTTAGATAAGCATATAGGGTTTCCTTTGCTCTATGTTGCATTTGAATATTCATATATTCACTTAGGGTGTTAATCTCTTTTTAGAGAATTAAGTCTTGTGTTGTGACCGGAATTAGGTTGCTTAATTCGCAAGCAATCGGACTAGGTTCGCTTATACCGGGATTAGGTAGGTGTGTGATTACTTTCGGGATTAGGTTGTAATTTCATCACATTTAGTGGATTCGAGGTTCGGGTGTGGCTCACTTAACAGCCCGTGGTTTTTCCCGTGAGGGTTTCCACGTAAATATCAAGTGTTGTTTTAATTTCCACACAATATTACACTTGCTATATTTTATTGAACAATTAGGGGTATTTTTGTAATCTTGTCCTTAAACGAAAATTGGGTAAAATTAGTTAAAATCTATTCACCCCCCTCTAGATTAATAGTTTACACACTGTGAGAACTTTCAGTTTGCACAAATGAGGCTTCTTCGTTCCCCGAACTCTTGACAAACACGGTCTTGTTAGAGGTAGAGATCTTCTTGCCATCTTCATACCCACGACCCCTCTTGTCACACAGATTCTTTCCAACACCAAGTATATGGTCAAGCTTCTTGGTGTTAGGATCCATCCTAGCTGAAAAGAATACTCGGTGTGTATAATATAAAGCTAGGGGGGGGGGGGGGGGGGAATATATTTTAACTATTATTACCCAATTTTCGCATGCAAGTCAATATTACGAAAATGCCCCTACTAGTTAAAAATACAAGCAAGTGTAATATAGTGCGGAATTTAAATAACACTTGATGTATACGTGGAAACCCAACCACTGGGAAAAACCACGGGCTGTTTAGTGCGCCACACTCGGAACTCGAAATCACTAATTGAAATGAAGTTTACAACCTATGTAGACCTCGTCTAACACTCCGGTCTGTAACCCCTCACTTCTACTCAGCGGGCCTTTATTAGCAACCCTATTCCAATTTGCTTAAGGCCTAAGCACTCTTAGCCTCAAGACTTACTTCTCAATGAAGAGAAACAACCTAAGTGAATATGTATGAATATTCAAAATGCAAATTAGAGTTAGGTTACTCTATATGCTTATCTAGGATAATGATTTTGCAATTAAAACAATCCTAGATATAAATGGCTAGATGACATGTCAAATAGCTTAGCTAATCAAGATTAATTAAAAACCTAATTAGCTATCACAACCAACACTCAATCATTTTCATCACAAATAATCTCTAACTTGTATCTAGCATATAATCAAAAGCATACAAGTAATTAAAGAGATGTATTAATATGAAAAACACTAAAGTAATATGAAATTAGTGAAGAACATACCAAATAAGATGTGATGATTCAAAACCATGCATGGATCAATTCTATGGAGGCATAGAGGATCAAATATGAAATTTGATGCAAAAGTGGTTTGATTTGAGTGGTTAAAAATGAAGTCTTGATTTGATTTTTTCTCAAAAATCTCTCTTGAAAGTTTAGGGTTCTAATAACACCAAGAACATCTTCAGATCATGAGAAAGTAAGATATTTATAGACATCAAGAACTGGGCATGTGAAAAGACAAGTTTGCCCTTTGAAATCGCCGATCGGCGGTTTCATTCGGCGGCCAGGCCGCAGAACTCAACCGCAGAATGGAGTCCCGAGAGAACAGGGGAACTTCGGCGGTTTCATTCGGCGGTTACGAAACCGCCGATCACAACCGCAGAATCAACCCGAGAGATTAAAAATCAATCAGGTATGAACGGCGGTTTCGAACGGCGGTCACGACCGCCGATCGTAACCGCGGAATCAAGCCAGAGCTGTCTGGTCTGAAACGGCGGTTTCAATTCGGCGGCCAGGCCGCCGATCATAACCGCCGATCACCAATAATGGTGAAAACCAAGGAGAAGCCAAGGGCATTCTCCGAGGGCGGTCTTCGCGTAAAACCAAGCACATTCTAGTGCGTGCGCGGACGTTTCCGAACACTATCGGGAAACGAATTACTAATCACATATACACACAACAAGATATAGCAATCAAAGTGCTAGTGTGAATGTGACATGTGAAGAAAATGCACACAAAGATAAGCATACATGCAATCATGGCAAGAATGCTAAGTGTGTGTGTGCCATTAATTCTCTTCAAAGAAAACCAAGCATAAGAGATTATACCTTTGGCGTGCTTGTATCTTGAGGTCTTGAAAGGGCCTTTGATCTTCAACCTTCAACACTTAGACTACCCTTACATTCAAACCCCAACATGTGGTTTGTCCACGAAATAAGCCAATCAACAAAACGAGAATCCTTACAATCTCCCCCTTTGGCTATTTCGTGACAAAACCACCACTCACATTGATTCCTCACAACAAAATAAACCTATGGGTCAATGATGATTTTCTACAATACAAAGAGATATATAAAAATAAATCTTAAAGTCTTCAATCTCTTGTAGAACAATCATTCCCTGAAACAAGGTTTCTAAACTTTCCAAACCAAGAAAAGGTGAGATGAATCAAGTGAGATTGAAACAAGCATTTGCATATTTAAAAAAATTAAGCACAACATCATGCAATGTTTGTGCATGCAATGCTCCCCCTCAAAGGGTTACTCCCCCTCAATATATATTCTCCCCAATGTGCACAATTGCTACAACAATTTGCACCTCCCCTTACCACATCCTACTCCCCCTTTTTGTCATGATATAGGCAAAGGAGTAGTCCCCAACCGGGTCACTCAAGGCAAAGAGAGATGGTAGCATTCTAGTATTTGCATAATCAATATAAGTCACTTTATGCAATCTCAATTAATCGGAGAGAAACAAGGAGTTTTATTAGAATAAAAATGTGTGAATCAAAAATGCTTTGCATACAAGACATATAGCATTCAAGTCCAAAATACCAGGGTATTTGGCAAAGCAAATGACAAAGGTTTCTAATATGAATTCAAACCAATTTCACCATTGTCATGAGAGAAGCAAGGATATAGAAATTTCATTGATTTTAATTTAAGAACAACTATATCCAACTTTATAAGCTAAACATGTCATGAGCAACTTTGCACCCTATTTGATTTTTCCGGATAAGATATCCGTATGATAGTAGACATGTTCAACCAATAAAGAAAGAGAGACATTTGGATTGTAAAATCCTTTGAACGGATACAAGATCCTTTATTCATTTAAAGTCTCATAAGCTTTTTCACACAAGTTTTTGCATTTAAAAATTGCAATCATCAATTCATGTTTTTTCATTTGAGCATGTATATGAATTTCATGCTTTTCATAAGACATTAGCATGTTATTAAGAATCATCATGTCATGGAGATAACTATAGGTCATTCAAATCATATTTCCTAAGTAAATCTCCTAGTCCAAAAATGTATGTTTGAACATAAATATGACATGGATTGTAAACAAGCAAGGTTCACACTTATTGAATTGAAAACATATATACATATGTGCAACCAAGCTTACTCAAGCAATTAAAAGAAGAGGCATAAGATATTTCAAATTTTTTGCAAGTGACAAGAATGCAAACTAGCTCTCTTTGCTTGAGTTCCCCTTATGGGGTCATCTTCATCCTTCAATAATGAAGGGCATGAGGTCCTATGGACCTACCAAGTCCATTGGACTTAGTTGAACCTATTTGAGACTTGTTAGTCTCGTAGCAAGCGGGTTCATCTTTCCTTATCCACATAGATATGACTTTTTTCTTTTTAGTGGTTAAGGGTTGCATGTCATTCACTAACCTAGGATTATTGACAAAGGATTTCCTAGGCTCATGCAAGTGGGCTTTTCTTAGCCTCTTTTTCTCTATCATGCTATTAATCCTACAATGCTTAATGTACTTAAAGCACTTAGGCCTAATATGCCCATAAACACCACAATAATGACAAGTTGGTACAAAGTAAGAATTCATACCATATCCTTGTGAAGTCATTGGAGACTCATCATGCATTTGATGTCTCCTTTGGTGTTGAGTCGGTTCATGTCTTCTATGTGGTTGAACCGGAATGGGTTGCCTCCTTGGATGAGGTAGCATGTTTTGCCTCTTTACATAGTGAGTCATTTGTTGAGGAGAGTTGACTCGAGAGGCTCTAATCCGTTGAGCTTGGGGTTGTCTCGTTTTCACCACCTTCACTTGTGCATTTTTCGAATATTGTCATAGTTCTAACTTCTTCCTAGGAGTTTGCACCGGTGACGCTTCTGTCTTACCCAAACTCTTCACAAAGACGGTCTTCTTAGGAATAGAGCAATCCTTGCTCACTTCGAATCCAAGACCTCTTTTATCACAAGGGCTTTTTCCTACACCAAGTATGTTGTCAAGCTTCTTGGTGCTTGTGGTCATTTTAGTCAATGACTCTTTGGCTTCAACAAGCTCTTTCTTCAAACCCTCTTCATTCCTCTTAGACAAAGCTAGCTCATCTTTTAGCTTGTCTTCTTCCACCATGGATCTTACCACTTCATCATTCAAGTTGTCCACTTGTGTTGAAAGCCTAAGTAGTTCTTCCTTTAACCTTTGAATCTCTTTTTCATTCTTTAACTTAGAGCTTTCAAAACTTCCAAAGTTGTCCTTAAGATCCATCTTCTCCACTTGCTTCTTTAGGAGGTCATTGTATGTTGTAAGCTCTAGATTTTCTTCCTCTAAAATCCTTAGAAATCTATCTTTCTTCTTCATGGAGCTTTCAACATTGACTATAAAGTCATGCATATCCATATTCTCTACATTTCCATTTGTAGAGTTTGATAAGGAGTCATCTCCACTAGTGTCATCTTCTAGACTCTCCTTCTCTCCTATGGATCCAATTTCCTCATCAAGACCTTCACCTTGATCTCTTGAGTCAATAAGTGCCATATCCCAATGTGAAGCAACAACTATCTCCTCTAGAGCTACTTCTTCGACTTTCTCTTCTATGGGATCACTAGCAACGAAATTCTTACCAACAACTTCATTTTCTTCACAAGTGGCACCCAATGCCTTGAAGTTATTGATAAGCTCATCATCACTTGATGACTTATCGCCCTCTCCGGAGTCATCACTTTCACTCCAAATGGCGGCCATCATTTTTTATCTCTTGTTCTTCAAATTCCCACAATCTAGTGAGATATGACCTATGCCACCACACTCAAAGCATTGGATCCCTTTCCTTTCGCTATTCTCTTGCCTATGCCCAACCTTCTTGAAAGGAACCCTTTTCTTCAATTCTTGCCCTTTGGATGCATGACCCATCTTCTCGAATTTTACAAACTTCTTGAATTTTCTTATTAAAAGTGCCATGTCTTCATCCGAGTCATCCTTGTCCTCCTTCTCAACCTTGGAAGCTCTCAAAGCAATCCCTTTTTGCTTCTTTGAAGGAGTGGAGCTAGGACCCTTCCTAGACTCGTAGGCGAGAAGTCTACCTATTACCTCGCTCGGCTTCATGTCCTTAAAATCACTGTTTTCTTCTAAAGCCGTCACCTTAGACTCAAACCTCTCGGGAAGCGATCTCATTATCTTTTGCTTGATCCTTCTATCCGAGTAAGGGTCACCAAGTTGATGACTTTGGTTGACAATGTCCATCAACCTAATCTCGAAGTCGTTGAAGCACTCATTCTCCTCCATCCTAAGTGTCTCAAATTGAGTTTGGAGGACTTGAAGTTTGGAGTCCTTCACTACTTCGGTTCCCTCGTGTGCAACCTCTAAGATGTCCCATGCCTCCTTGGCTATCTTAGTGTTCTGAATCAGTTTGTACTGATTTTCGTCCACTGCACATATAAGGGCGTGCCACGCCTTTTGATTCCACTTGGACAACTCAAACTCGGGTTGTGTCCACTGTGCCTTAGGCTTGAGCACTTCTTCTCCTCCACCCGTGGGAGTCATCATAGGAGGCGAATATCCATCTTCAATGGCCATCCATGCCCTATCATGGATTTGACACACATATGCCTCCATCTTCCC
The DNA here is from genome assembly GCA_008009225.1 of Acer yangbiense. Taxonomy (NCBI): domain Eukaryota; kingdom Viridiplantae; phylum Streptophyta; class Magnoliopsida; order Sapindales; family Sapindaceae; genus Acer; species Acer yangbiense. The sequence continues at coordinate 1,191,021 of CM017769.1, forward strand.
TTTCCATTGGGAGTAATTTATACCGGTGAGGAGGGGTGGCCTTACGCTCGAAGCACCCTCATTTGAACCACCGATTCCACTCATAGTGTATAATGAATGGATGAAATGAATGCAAAATGTATGAATGATCAAAGAATCACACAAATGCAAAACACACCAAAAATGAGCTAGGATCACCTATATATGTCTAGGAACCCGCTCTGATACCAATTGAAAAGAATACTCAGTGTGTATAATATAAAGCTAGGAGGGGGGGGGGGGGGGGGGGGGGGGGGGTGAATAGATTTTAACTATTATTACCCAATTTTCGCATGCAAGTCAATATTACGAAAATGCCCCTACTAGTTAAAAATACAAGCAAGTGTAATATAGTGCGGAATTTAAATAACACTTGATGTATACGTGGAAACCCAACCACTGGGAAAAACCACGGGCTGTTTAGTGCGCCACACTCGGAACTCGAAATCACTAATTGAAATGAAGTTTACAACCTATGTAGACCTCGTCTAACACTCCGGTCTGTAACCCCTCACTTCTACCCAGCGGGCCTTTATTAGCAACCCTATTCCAATTTGCTTAAGGCCTAAGCACTCTTAGCCTCAAGACTTACTTCTCAATGAAGAGAAACAACCTAAGTGAATATGTATGAATATTCAAAATGCAAATTAGAGCTAGGTTACTCTATATGCTTATCTAGGATAATGATTTTGCAATTAAAACAATCCTAGATATAAATGGCTAGATGACATGTCAAATAGCTTAGCTAATCAAGATTAATTAAAAACCTAATTAGCTATCACAATCAACACTCAATCATTTTCATCACAAATAATCTCTAACTTGTATCTAGCATATAATCAAAAGCATACAAGTAATTAAAGAGATGTATTAATATGAAAAACACTAAAGTAATATGAAATTAGTGAAGAACATACCAAATAAGATGTGATGATTCAAAACCATGCATGGATCAATTCTATGGAGGCATAGAGGATCAAATATGAAATTTGATGCAAAAGTGGTTTGATTTGAGTGGTTAAAAATGAAGTCTTGATTTGATTTTTTCTCAAAAATCTCTCTTGAAAGTTTAGGGTTCTAATAACACCAAGAACATCTTCAGATCATGAGAAAGTAAGATATTTATAGACATCAAGAACTGGGCATGTGAAAAGACAAGTTTGCCCTTTGAAATCGCCGATCGGCGGTTTCATTCGGCGGCCAGGCCGCAGAACTCAACCGCAGAATGGAGTCCCGAGAGAACAGGGGAACTTCGGCGGTTTCATTCGGCGGTTACGAAACCGCCGATCACAACCGCAGAATCAACACGAGAGATTAAAAATCAATCAGGTATGAACGGCGGTTTCGAACGGCGGTCACGACCGCCGATCGTAACCGCGGAATCAAGCCAGAGCTGTCTGGTCTGAAACGGCGGTTTCAATTCGGCGGCCAGGCCGCCGATCATAACCGCCGATCACCAATAATGGTGAAAACCAAGGAGAAGCCAAGGGCATTCTCCGAGGGCGGTCTTCGCGTAAAACCAAGCACATTCTAGTGCGTGTGCGGACGTTTCCGAACACTATCGGGAAACGAATTACTAATCACATATACACACAACAAGATATAGCAATCAAAGTGCTAGTGTGAATGTGACATGTGAAGAGAATGCACACAAAGATAAGCATACATGCAATCATGGCAAGAATGCTAAGTGTGTGTGTGCCACTAATTCTCTTCAAAGAAAACCAAGCACAAGAGATTATACCTTTGGCGTGCTTGTATCTTGAGGTCTTGGAAGGGCCTTTGATCTTCAACCTTCAACACTTAGACTACCCTTACATTCAAACCCCAACATGTGGTTTGTCCATGAAATAAGCCAATCAACAAAACGAGAATCCTTATACTAGCTAATGATTCTAAAGCTTCATCAAGCTCCCTCTTCAAACCTTTTTCATTCCTCTTAGATAAGACTAACTCCTCTCTTAGCTTGTAAGGATTCCCGTTTTGTTGATTGGCTTATTTCGTGGTCAAACCACATGTTGGGGTTTTGAATGTAAGGGTAGTCTAAGTGTTTGGTGTTGAAGATCAAAGGTCCTTCCATGACCTCAAGATACAAGCACGCCAAAGGTATAATCTCTTGTGCTTGTTTTTCTTTGAAGAGATTTAGTCGCACACACACACTTAGCATTCTTGCTATGATTGCATACTTGCTTATTTTTATGTGCATCTCTTCACATGTCACTTTACACACTAGCACTTTGGTTGATATATCTTGTTGTGTGTATATGTGCCTTATAATTCGTTTCCCGACATTGTTCGGAAACGTCCGCGCTTGCACTAATTAGTGCTTGGTTTCGCGCGAAGACCGCCTATGGAGAATGCCCTTGGCTTCTCCTTGGTTTTCACCATTGTTGGTGATCGGCGGTTATGATCGGCGGCCTGGCCGCCGAATGAAACCGTCGTTTCAGTCCAGATTGGTCTGAAGCAATTATGCGGTCCAGATCGGCGGTCACGACCGCCGTTCGAAACCGCCGTTCATACCTGATCGATTTTAATCTCTCGGGTTTGATTCGGCGGTTGGATCGGCGGTCACGAAACCGCCGAATGAAACCGCCGTTAATGCTCTGTTCTTCACGAGCTCAATTCGGCGGTCGGCATCGGCGGCCTGGCCGCCGATTGAAACCGCCGAACGGTGCGTTTCAGGGGCAAAAGTGTCTTTTCACATGCCCAATTCTTGATGTCTATAAATATCTTGTTTTCTCAATCTCTGAATAAGTTTCTTGAGCAATTAGAACCCTAATCTTTCAAGAGAGTTTTTGAGAAAAAATCAAATCAAGAACCTATCTTTAAACACTCAAATCAAACCCCTTTTGCATCAAATTTCATATTTGATCTTCTATGCCTTCATAGAATTGATCCATGCATGGTTTTGAATCATCACATCTTATTTGGTATGTTCTTCACTAATTTCATATTACTTTAGTGTTTTTCATATTAATACATCTCTTTAATTACTTGTATGCTTTTGATTATATGCTAGAAACAAGTTAGAGATTATTTGTGATGAAAATTAATTGAGTGTTGTTTGTGATAGCTAATTAGGTTTTTAATTAATCTTGATTAGCTAAGCTATTTGACATGTCATTTAGCAATTGATATCTAGGGTTGATTAAATTGATTATATCATCATCCTAGATAAGCATCTAAGGTTACCTAGCCTTGTTTGTTATTTGAATATTCATATATATATTCACATAGGTTGTTTCTCTTCATAGAGAAGTAAGTCTTGAGGCTAAGAGTGCTTAGGCCTCAAGCAAATTGGAATAGGGTTGCTAATAAAGGCCCGCTGGGTAGAAGTGAGGGGTTACAGACCGGAATGTTAGACGAGGTCTACATAGGTTGTAAACTTCATTTCAATTAGTGATTTCGAGTTCCGAGTGTGGCGCACTATACAGCCCGTGGTTTTTCCCAGTGGTTGGGTTTCCACGTATACATCAAGTGTTATTTAAATTCCGCACTATATTACACTTGTATGTATTTTTGACTAGTAGGGGCATTTTCGTAAAATTGACTTGCATGCGAAAATTGGGTAATATTAGTTAAAATCTATTCACCCCTCCCTCTAGCTTTATAAAGAACACGCCTCGAGTATTTTGAGAACTTTCAATTGGTATCAGAGCGGGTTCCTAGATATACTTAGGTGATCCTAGCTCATTTTAGGTGTGTTGTGCATTTGTGTGATTTTTGCTCATTCATACATTTTGCATACATTTCATTCATTCATTTGATACAATGAGTGGATTCGGTGGCAACCATGAGGGTGCTTCAAGCACACGGCCACCCCTCCTCACCGACATAAATTACTCCCAATGGAAAGGGAAGATGGAGGCATATGTGTGTCAAATCCATGATAGGGCATGGATGGCCATTGAAGATGGATATTCGCCTCCTATGATGACTCCCACGGGTGGAGGAGAAGAAGTGCTCAAGCCTAAGGCACAGTGGACACAACCTGAGTTTGAGTTGTCCAAGTGGAATCAAAAGGCATGGCACGCCCTCATATGTGCAGTGGATGAAAATCAGTACAAACTGATTCAGAACACTAAGATAGCCAAGGAGGCATGGGACATCTTAGAGGTTGCACACGAGGGAACCGAAGTAGTGAAGGACTCCAAACTTCAAGTCCTCCAAACTCAATTTGAGACACTTAGGATGGAGGAGAATGAGTGCTTCAACGACTTCGAGATTAGGTTGATGGACATTGTCAACCAAAGTCATCAACTTGGTGACCCTTACTCAGATAGAAGGATCAAGCAAAAGATAATGAGATCGCTTCCCGAGAGGTTTGAGTCTAAGGTGACGGCTTTAGAAGAAAACAGTGATTTTAAGGACATGAAGCCGAGCGAGGTTATAGGTAGACTTCTCGCCTACGAGTCTAGGAAGGGTCCTAGCTCCACTCCTTCAAAGAAGCAAAAAGGGATTGCTTTGAGAGCTTCCAAGGTTGAGAAGGAGGACAAGGATGACTCGGATGAAGACATGGCACTTTTAATGAGAAAATTCAAGAAGTTTGTAAAATTCGAGAAGAAGGGTCATGCATCCAAAGGGCAAGAATTGAAGAAAAGGGTTCCTTTCAAGAAGGTTGAGCATAGGCAAGAGAATAGTGAAAGGAAAGGGATCCAATGCTATGAGTGTGGTGGCATAGGTCATATCTCACTAGATTGTGGGAATTTGAAGAACAAGAGAGAAAAAATGATGGCCGCCATTTGGAGTGAAAGTGATGACTCCGAAGAAGGAGATAAGTCATCAAGTGATGATGAGCTTATCAATAACTTCAAGGCATTGGGTGCCAATTGTGAAGAAAATGAAGTTGTTGGTAAGAATTCCGTTGCTAGTGATCCCATAGAAGATAAAGTCGAAGAAGTAGCTCTAGAGGAGATAGTTGTTGCTTCACATTGGGATATGGCACTTATTGACTCAAGAGATCAAGGTGAAGGTCTTGATGAGGAAATTGGATCCATAAGAGAGGGGGAGAGCCTAGAAGATGACACTAGTGGAGATGACTCCTTATCTAACTCTACAAATGGAAATGTAGAGAATATGGATATGCATAACTTTATAGTCAATGTTGAAAGCTCCATGAAGAAGAAAGATAGATTTCTAAGGATTTTAGAGGAAGAAAATCTAGAGCTTACAACATACAATGACCTCCTAAAGAAGCAAGTGGAGAAAATGGATCTTAAGGACAACTTTGAAAGTTTTGAAAGCTCTAAGTTAAAGAATGAAAAAGAGATTCAAAGGTTAAAGGAAGAACTACTTAGGCTTTCAACACAAGTTGATCACTTGAATGATGAAGTGATAAGATCCATGGTGGAAGAAAACAAGCTAAAAGATGAGCTAGCTTTGTCTAAGAGGAATGAAGAGGGTTTGAAGAGAGAGCTTGTTGAAGCCAAAGAGTCATTGACTAGAATGACCACAAGCACCAAGAAACTTGACAACATACTTGGTGTAGGAAAAAGCCCTTGTGACAAAAGAGGTCTTGGATTCGAAGTGAGCAAGGATTGCTCTATTCCTAAGAAGACCGTCTTTGTGAAGAGTTTGGGTAAGATAGAAGCGTCACCGGTGCAAACTCCTAGGAAGAAGTTAGAACTAGGACAATGTTCGAAAAATGCACAAGTGAAGGTGGTGAAAACGAGACAACCCCAAGCTCAACGGATTAGAGCCTCTCGAGTCATCTCTCCTCAACAAATGACTCACTATGAAAAGAGGCAAAACATGCTACCTAATCCAAGGAGGCAACCCATTCCGGTTCAACCAAATAGAAGACATGAACCGACTCAACACCAAAGGAGACATCAAATGCATGATGAGTCTCCAATGACTTCACAAGAACATGGTATGAATTCTTACTTTGTACCAACTTGTCATTATTGTGGTGTTTATGGGCATATTAGGCCTAAGTGCTTTAAGTACATTAACCATTGTAGGATTGATAGCATGATAAAGAAAAAGAGGCTAAGAAGAGCCCATTTGCATGAGCCTAGGAAATCTTTTGTCAATAATCCTAGGTTAGTGAATGACATGCAACCTTTGACCACTAAGAAGAAAAATGTTATATATATGTGGATAAGGAAAAATGAACCCGCTTGCTATGAGACTAACAAGTCTCAAATAGGTTCAACCAAGTCAAATGGACTTGGTAGGTCCATAGGACCTCATGCCCTTCATTAATGAAGGATGATACTAACCCCATATGGGGAACTCAAGCAAAGAGAGCTATTTTTGCATTCTTGTCACTTGCAAAAAATTTGAAAAATCTTATGCTTCTTGGTTGATTGCTTGAGTAAGCTTGGTTGCACATATGTATATATGTTTTCAATTCAATAAGTGTGAACCTTGCTTGTTTACAATCCATGTCATATTTATGTTCAAACATGCATTTTGGACTAGGAGATGTATGTAGGAAGTATGATTTGAATGACCTATGATTATCTCCATGACATGATGATTCTTAAATAACATGCTAATGTCTTATGAAAAGCATGAAATTCATGTACATGCTCAAATGAAAAAGCATGAATTGATAATTGCGTTATTAAATGCAAAAAACTTGTGTGAAAAAGCTAATGAGACTCAAATGAAAAAGGATCTAGTATCCATTCAAGGATTTTACAATCCAAATGTCTCTCTTTCTTTATTGGTTGAACATGTCTACTATCATACGGGTTTCATTCCCGGAAAAATCAAATAGGGTGCAAAGTTGCTCATGACATGTTTAGCTTATAAAGTTGGATATAGTTGTTCTTAAATTGAAATCAATGAAATTTCTATATCCTTGCTTCTCTCATGACAATGGTGAAATTGGTTTGAATTCCTATTAGAAACCTTTGTCATTTGCTTTGCCAAATACCATGGTATTTTGGACTTGAATGCAATATGTCTTGTATGCAAAGCATTTTGTTTCACACATTTTATCTAATAAATCTCCTCGTTTCTCTCGGATTAATTGAGATTGCATAAAGTGACTTATATTGATTATGCATATACTAGAATGCTACTATCTCTCTTTGCCTTGAGTAACCCGGTTGGGGACTACTCCTTTGTCTATATCATGACAAAAAGGGGGAGTAGAATGTGGTAAGGGGAGGTGCAAATTGTTGTAGCAATTGGTGCACATTGGGGAGAATATACATTGAGGGGGAGCATTGCATTCATCATACATTGCATGATGTTGTGTTTAATTTCTTAGAAATGCAATTGCTTGTTTATGTCCTCACTTGATTCATCTCACTTTTACTTGAATTGGAAAGTATAGAAACCTTGTTTCAGGGAATGATTGTTCTACAAGAGATTGAAGACTTCAAGTTTTATTTTTATATATCTCTTTGTATTGTAGAAAATCTTCATTGACCCATAGGTTTATTTTTGTTGTGAGGAATCAATGTGAGTGGTGGTTTTGTCACGAAATAGCCAAAGGGGGAGATTGTAAGGATTCCCGTTTTGTTGATTGGCTTATTTCGTGGTCAAACCACATGTTGGGGTTTTGAATGTAAGGGTAGTCTAAGTGTTTGGTGTTGAAGATCAAAGGCCCTTCCATGACCTCAAGATACAAGCACGCCAAAGGTATAATCTCTTGTGCTTGTTTTTCTTTGAAGAGATTTAGTCGCACACACACACTTAGCATTCTTGCTATGATTGCATACTTGCTTATTTTTATGTGCATCTCTTCACATGTCACTTTACACACTAGCACTTTGGTTGATATATCTTGTTGTGTGTATATGTGCCTTATAATTCGTTTCCCGACATTGTTCGGAAACGTCCGCGCTTGCACTAATTAGTGCTTGGTTTCGCGCGAAGACCGCCTATGGAGAATGCCCTTGGCTTCTCCTTGGTTTTCACCATTGTTGGTGATCGGCGGTTATGATCGGCGGCCTGGCCGCCGAATGAAACCGTCGTTTCAGTCCAGATTGGTCTGAAGCAATTATGCGGTCCAGATCGGCGGTCACGACCGCCGTTCGAAACCGCCGTTCATACCTGATCGATTTTAATCTCTCGGGTTTGATTCGGCGGTTGGATCGGCGGTCACGAAACCGCCGAATGAAACCGCCGTTAATGCTCTGTTCTTCACGAGCTCAATTCGGCGGTCGGCATCGGCGGCCTGGCCGCCGATTGAAACCGCCGAACGGTGCGTTTCAGGGGCAAAAGTGTCTTTTCACATGCCCAATTCTTGATGTCTATAAATATCTTGTTTTCTCAATCTCTGAATAAGTTTCTTGAGCAATTAGAACCCTAATCTTTCAAGAGAGTTTTTGAGAAAAAATCAAATCAAGAACCTATCTTTAAACACTCAAATCAAACCCCTTTTGCATCAAATTTCATATTTGATCTTCTATGCCTTCATAGAATTGATCCATGCATGGTTTTGAATCATCACATCTTATTTGGTATGTTCTTCACTAATTTCATATTACTTTAGTGTTTTTCATATTAATACATCTCTTTAATTACTTGTATGCTTTTGATTATATGCTAGAAACAAGTTAGAGATTATTTGTGATGAAAATTAATTGAGTGTTGTTTGTGATAGCTAATTAGGTTTTTAATTAATCTTGATTAGCTAAGCTATTTGACATGTCATTTAGCAATTGATATCTAGGGTTGATTAAATTGATTATATCATCATCCTAGATAAGCATCTAAGGTTACCTAGCCTTGTTTGTTATTTGAATATTCATATATATATTCACATAGGTTGTTTCTCTTCATAGAGAAGTAAGTCTTGAGGCTAAGAGTGCTTAGGCCTCAAGCAAATTGGAATAGGGTTGCTAATAAAGGCCCGCTGGGTAGAAGTGAGGGGTTACAGACCGGAATGTTAGACGAGGTCTACATAGGTTGTAAACTTCATTTCAATTAGTGATTTCGAGTTCCGAGTGTGGCGCACTATACAGCCCGTGGTTTTTCCCAGTGGTTGGGTTTCCACGTATACATCAAGTGTTATTTAAATTCCGCACTATATTACACTTGTATGTATTTTTGACTAGTAGGGGCATTTTCGTAAAATTGACTTGCATGCGAAAATTGGGTAATATAGTTAAAATCTATTCACCCCCCCCTCTAGCTTTATAAAGAACACGCCTCGAGTATTTTGAGAACTTTCAATTGGTATCAGAGCGGGTTCCTAGATATACTTAGGTGATCCTAGCTCATTTTAGGTGTGTTGTGCATTTGTGTGATTTTTGCTCATTCATACATTTTGCATACATTTCATTCATTCATTTGATACAATGAGTGGATTCGGTGGCAACCATGAGGGTGCTTCAAGCACACGGCCACCCCTCCTCACCGACATAAATTACTCCCAATGGAAAGGGAAGATGGAGGCATATGTGTGTCAAATCCATGATAGGGCATGGATGGCCATTGAAGATGGATATTCGCCTCCTATGATGACTCCCACGGGTGGAGGAGAAGAAGTGCTCAAGCCTAAGGCACAGTGGACACAACCTGAGTTTGAGTTGTCCAAGTGGAATCAAAGGCATGGCACGCCCTCATATGTGCAGTGGATGAAAATCAGTACAAACTGATTCAGAACACTAAGATAGCCAAGGAGGCATGGGACATCTTAGAGGTTGCACACGAGGGAACCGAAGTAGTGAAGGACTCCAAACTTCAAGTCCTCCAAACTCAATTTGAGACACTTAGGATGGAGGAGAATGAGTGCTTCAACGACTTCGAGATTAGGTTGATGGACATTGTCAACCAAAGTCATCAACTTGGTGACCCTTACTCAGATAGAAGGATCAAGCAAAAGATAATGAGATCGCTTCCCGAGAGGTTTGAGTCTAAGGTGACGGCTTTAGAAGAAAACAGTGATTTTAAGGACATGAAGCCGAGCGAGGTTATAGGTAGACTTCTCGCCTACGAGTCTAGGAAGGGTCCTAGCTCCACTCCTTCAAAGAAGCAAAAAGGGATTGCTTTGAGAGCTTCCAAGGTTGAGAAGGAGGACAAGGATGACTCGGATGAAGACATGGCACTTTTAATGAGAAAATTCAAGAAGTTTGTAAAATTCGAGAAGAAGGGTCATGCATCCAAAGGGCAAGAATTGAAGAAAAGGGTTCCTTTCAAGAAGGTTGAGCATAGGCAAGAGAATAGTGAAAGGAAAGGGATCCAATGCTATGAGTGTGGTGGCATAGGTCATATCTCACTAGATTGTGGGAATTTGAAGAACAAGAGAGAAAAAATGATGGCCGCCATTTGGAGTGAAAGTGATGACTCCGAAGAAGGAGATAAGTCATCAAGTGATGATGAGCTTATCAATAACTTCAAGGCATTGGGTGCCAATTGTGAAGAAAATGAAGTTGTTGGTAAGAATTCCGTTGCTAGTGATCCCATAGAAGATAAAGTCGAAGAAGTAGCTCTAGAGGAGATAGTTGTTGCTTCACATTGGGATATGGCACTTATTGACTCAAGAGATCAAGGTGAAGGTCTTGATGAGGAAATTGGATCCATAAGAGAGGGGGAGAGCCTAGAAGATGACACTAGTGGAGATGACTCCTTATCTAACTCTACAAATGGAAATGTAGAGAATATGGATATGCATAACTTTATAGTCAATGTTGAAAGCTCCATGAAGAAGAAAGATAGATTTCTAAGGATTTTAGAGGAAGAAAATCTAGAGCTTACAACATACAATGACCTCCTAAAGAAGCAAGTGGAGAAAATGGATCTTAAGGACAACTTTGAAAGTTTTGAAAGCTCTAAGTTAAAGAATGAAAAAGAGATTCAAAGGTTAAAGGAAGAACTACTTAGGCTTTCAACACAAGTTGATCACTTGAATGATGAAGTGATAAGATCCATGGTGGAAGAAAACAAGCTAAAAGATGAGCTAGCTTTGTCTAAGAGGAATGAAGAGGGTTTGAAGAGAGAGCTTGTTGAAGCCAAAGAGTCATTGACTAGAATGACCACAAGCACCAAGAAACTTGACAACATACTTGGTGTAGGAAAAGCCCTTGTGACAAAAGAGGTCTTGGATTCGAAGTGAGCAAGGATTGCTCTATTCCTAAGAAGACCGTCTTTGTGAAGAGTTTGGGTAAGATAGAAGCGTCACCGGTGCAAACTCCTAGGAAGAAGTTAGAACTAGGACAATGTTCGAAAAATGCACAAGTGAAGGTGGTGAAAACGAGACAACCCCAAGCTCAACGGATTAGAGCCTCTCGAGTCATCTCTCCTCAACAAATGACTCACTATGAAAAGAGGCAAAACATGCTACCTAATCCAAGGAGGCAACCCATTCCGGTTCAACCAAATAGAAGACATGAACCGACTCAACACCAAAGGAGACATCAAATGCATGATGAGTCTCCAATGACTTCACAAGAACATGGTATGAATTCTTACTTTGTACCAACTTGTCATTATTGTGGTGTTTATGGGCATATTAGGCCTAAGTGCTTTAAGTACATTAACCATTGTAGGATTGATAGCATGATAAAGAAAAAGAGGCTAAGAAGAGCCCATTTGCATGAGCCTAGGAAATCTTTTGTCAATAATCCTAGGTTAGTGAATGACATGCAACCTTTGACCACTAAGAAGAAAAATGTTATATATATGTGGATAAGGAAAAATGAACCCGCTTGCTATGAGACTAACAAGTCTCAAATAGGTTCAACCAAGTCAAATGGACTTGGTAGGTCCATAGGACCTCATGCCCTTCATTAATGAAGGATGATACTAACCCCATATGGGGAACTCAAGCAAAGAGAGCTATTTTTGCATTCTTGTCACTTGCAAAAAATTTGAAAAATCTTATGCTTCTTGGTTGATTGCTTGAGTAAGCTTGGTTGCACATATGTATATATGTTTTCAATTCAATAAGTGTGAACCTTGCTTGTTTACAATCCATGTCATATTTATGTTCAAACATGCATTTTGGACTAGGAGATGTATGTAGGAAGTATGATTTGAATGACCTATGATTATCTCCATGACATGATGATTCTTAAATAACATGCTAATGTCTTATGAAAAGCATGAAATTCATGTACATGCTCAAATGAAAAAGCATGAATTGATAATTGCGTTATTAAATGCAAAAAACTTGTGTGAAAAAGCTAATGAGACTCAAATGAAAAAGGATCTAGTATCCATTCAAGGATTTTACAATCCAAATGTCTCTCTTTCTTTATTGGTTGAACATGTCTACTATCATACGGGTTTCATTCCCGGAAAAATCAAATAGGGTGCAAAGTTGCTCATGACATGTTTAGCTTATAAAGTTGGATATAGTTGTTCTTAAATTGAAATCAATGAAATTTCTATATCCTTGCTTCTCTCATGACAATGGTGAAATTGGTTTGAATTCCTATTAGAAACCTTTGTCATTTGCTTTGCCAAATACCATGGTATTTTGGACTTGAATGCAATATGTCTTGTATGCAAAGCATTTTGTTTCACACATTTTATCTAATAAATCTCCTCGTTTCTCTCGGATTAATTGAGATTGCATAAAGTGACTTATATTGATTATGCATATACTAGAATGCTACTATCTCTCTTTGCCTTGAGTAACCCGGTTGGGGACTACTCCTTTGTCTATATCATGACAAAAAGGGGGAGTAGAATGTGGTAAGGGGAGGTGCAAATTGTTGTAGCAATTGGTGCACATTGGGGAGAATATACATTGAGGGGGAGTAACCCTTTGAGGGGGAGCATTGCATTCATCATACATTGCATGATGTTGTGTTTAATTTCTTAGAAATGCAATTGCTTGTTTATGTCCTCACTTGATTCATCTCACTTTTACTTGAATTGGAAAGTATAGAAACCTTGTTTCAGGGAATGATTGTTCTACAAGAGATTGAAGACTTCAAGTTTTATTTTTATATATCTCTTTGTATTGTAGAAAATCTTCATTGACCCATAGGTTTATTTTTTGTTGTGAGGAATCAATGTGAGTGGTGGTTTTGTCACGAAATAGCCAAAGGGGGAGATTGTAAGGATTCCCGTTTTGTTGATTGGCTTATTTCGTGGTCAAACCACATGTTGGGGTTTTGAATGTAAGGGTAGTCTAAGTGTTTGGTGTTGAAGATCAAAGGCCCTTCCATGACCTCAAGATACAAGCACGCCAAAGGTATAATCTCTTGTGCTTGTTTTTCTTTGAAGAGATTTAGTCGCACACACACACTTAGCATTCTTGCTATGATTGCATACTTGCTTATTTTTATGTGCATCTCTTCACATGTCACTTTACACACTAGCACTTTGGTTGATATATCTTGTTGTGTGTATATGTGCCTTATAATTCGTTTCCCGACATTGTTCGGAAACGTCCGCGCTTGCACTAATTAGTGCTTGGTTTCGCGCGAAGACCGCCTATGGAGAATGCCCTTGGCTTCTCCTTGGTTTTCACCATTGTTGGTGATCGGCGGTTATGATCGGCGGCCTGGCCGCCGAATGAAACCGTCGTTTCAGTCCAGATTGGTCTGAAGCAATTATGCGGTCCAGATCGGCGGTCACGACCGCCGTTCGAAACCGCCGTTCATACCTGATCGATTTTAATCTCTCGGGTTTGATTCGGCGGTTGGATCGGCGGTCACGAAACCGCCGAATGAAACCGCCGTTAATGCTCTGTTCTTCACGAGCTCAATTCGGCGGTCGGCATCGGCGGCCTGGCCGCCGATTGAAACCGCCGAACGGTGCGTTTCAGGGGCAAAAGTGTCTTTTCACATGCCCAATTCTTGATGTCTATAAATATCTTGTTTTCTCAATCTCTGAATAAGTTTCTTGAGCAATTAGAACCCTAATCTTTCAAGAGAGTTTTTTGAGAAAAAATCAAATCAAGAACCTATCTTTAAACACTCAAATCAAACCCCTTTTGCATCAAATTTCATATTTGATCTTCTATGCCTTCATAGAATTGATCCATGCATAGTTTTGAATCATCACATCTTATTTGGTATGTTCTTCACTAATTTCATATTACTTTAGTGTTTTTCATATTAATACATCTCTTTAATTACTTGTATGCTTTTGATTATATGCTAGATACAAGTTAGAGATTATTTGTGATGAAAATTAATTGAGTGTTGTTTGTGATAGCTAATTAGGTTTTTAATTAATCTTGATTAGCTAAGCTATTTGACATGTCATTTAGCAATTGATATCTAGGGTTGATTAAATTGATTATATCATCATCCTAGATAAGCATCTAAGGTTACCTAGCCTTGTTTGTTATTTGAATATTCATATATATATTCACATAGGTTGTTTCTCTTCATAGAGAAGTAAGTCTTGAGGCTAAGAGTGCTTAGGCCTCAAGCAAATTGGAATAGGGTTGCTAATAAAGGCCCGCTGGGTAGAAGTGAGGGGTTACAGACCGGAATGTTAGACGAGGTCTACATAGGTTGTAAACTTCATTTCAATTAGTGATTTCGAGTTCCGAGTGTGGCGCACTATACAGCCCGTGGTTTTTCCCAGTGGTTGGGTTTCCACGTATACATCAAGTGTTATTTAAATTCCGCACTATATTACACTTGTATGTATTTTTGACTAGTAGGGGCATTTTCGTAAAATTGACTTGCATGCGAAAATTGGGTAATATTAGTTAAAATCTATTCACCCCCCCCTCTAGCTTTATAAAGAACACGCCTCGAGTATTTTGAGAACTTTCATAGCTTATCTTTATTCTTTGTGGATCTCACTACTTCTTCGCTTAATTGGTCTATATGAGATGAGAGCTCTAGGTTTTCTTCCTTCAATCTCATGATCTCTCTTTTGTTCTTCAACCTAGAATTCTCAAACTTAACCATGTAGTCTCTAAGATCCATCCTATCCACATTTCCATTAGTGGAGTGAGATAAAGAGCCATCATCACTTGAGTCAATTTCCTCTTGACTCTCATTCTCTTCTTCACTAGAACCTTTGCTCTTGTGAGAGGAGGCAAAGGCTATGAAGTTAGCCATGAGCTCTTCATCATCCGAAGACTCATCTCCCTCATTGGAGTCATCACTTCCACTCCATGTAGCGGCCATCACTTTCCCTTTTTTCTTGTTAATGTGATTAGCACATTCGGGGGCAAAGTGGCCTATGCCACCACACTCATAACAACGGACCCATTTTCCTTTCGGTGTTCTCTTGCCTAGGCTCAAACTTCTTGAATGGAGTCTTTTTCTTGAAGTCTTGACCCTTGGATCCGAAACCTTTCTTCTCAGACTTGTAGAATTTCTTGACCCTTCTCATCAAGAGAGCCATTTCTTCGTCCGAGTCATCATTCTCCTCCTTCTCTACTTTGGAGGCTTTCAAAGCAATTCCCTTTTGCTTTTTAGGAGGTGTGGAGGTAGGACCCTTCCTAGACTCATAAGCTAGAAGCCTCCCTATCACCTCACTCGGCTTCATATCCTTATAAGTGCTATTTTCCTCTAAAGCTGTCACCTTTGATTCAAACCTATCGGGGAGAGATCTCATAATCTTTTGCATGATTCTCCTATCCGAGTAAGGGTCACCAAGTTGATGACTTTGGTTGACTATGTCCATCAACTTGATCTCGAAGTCGTTGAAGCACTCATTCTCCTCCATCTTAAGCATCTCGAATTGAGTTTGGAGGACTTGAAGCTTAGAGTCCTTTACCACTTTGGTTCCCTCATGTGCAATCTTTAAGATATCCCATGCCTCCTTAGCTATCCTAGTATTTTGAATCAATTTATATTGATTTTCATCCATTACACATAGGATGGCATGCATCGCCTTCCTATTCCATTTTGATGCCTCAAACTCTTGCGCGTTCCATTGCGCCTTAGGTTTGAGCACATCCTCTCCTCCACCCGTAGAAGTCATCATGGGTGATGTGTAGCCGTCTTCAACTGCCATCCAAGCTTAGTCATGGATTTGACATATGTACGACTCCATCTTGCCTTTCCAAGAGGCATAATTCAACCCGGTAAGAAGCGGAGGCCTTGTGCTATAAGCACCCTCGTTGTCACCACTATTTCCACCGTTTCCACTCATAGTGTTTATGAATGAATGAAATGAATGCAAATGTATGAATGATCAAAAAACAAACAAAATGCAAAACACACAAAATAAGCAAGGATCACCTAAGTATGTCTAGGAACCCGCTCTCTGATACCAATTGAAACAAATATTGCACGGTGTATAAAACTATCTAGAGGGGGGGGGGGGGGGGGGTGAATAGATTTTAATAATTTTACCCAGCTTTCGTGTATGGTCAAGATTACAAAAATGCCCATAACAGTCAAAAAAATATAGCAAGTGTAATATGGTGCGGAAATATAAACAACACTTGATATTTACGTGGAAACCCTCACGGGAAAAACCACGGGCTGTTGAGTGAGGCACACCCGAACCTCGAATCCACTAAATGTGATAAAATTACAACCTAATCCCGGAAATAATCACACACCTACCTAATCTCGGTATGAGTGAACCTAGTTCGAATGCTTGCGATCTAAGTAACCTAATCCCGGAAGCTACACATAAGACTTTGATTCTCAATGAAGAGATTAACACCCTATGTGAATATATGAATATCCAAAATGCAACATAGAGCAAGGGAACCCTATATACTTATCTAAGATGATGATTTCGCAATTAAAGCAATCCTAGATATTAAAAATTAAATGACATGTCAAATAGCTTAGCTAATCAAGATTAAGCAAAAACCTAATTAGCTATTGTAAGGTTCCCATTTGTTGATTGGCTTATTTCGTGGACAAACCACATGTTGGGGTTCTTTGTAAGGGTAGCCTAGGCATCGGTTTTATTGTTCGAAGCCCTTTGAAGACCTCGTGTTGATAAGCACCGAAGGTAAATTTCTTTGTGCTTACTTTTCTTTGAAGAGATTAGTTGCACACACTCACTTAACATACATTGCATATGTGTGCATTCTCTTCACTTGTCACATTTCACACTTGCACTTATTTATTATATTTTGTTGTGTGTAATTGTGTCTTGTTGTCTTGTAATTCGTTTCCCGATAACTTTCGGAAACGTCCGCGCTTGCACTAGAATGTGTTTGGTTTAGCGCGAGGTCCGCCTATGGAGAATGCCCTTGGCTTCTTCTTGGTTTTCACCTATTTAGGTGATCGGCGGTTATGATCGGCAGCCTGGCCGCCGAATTAAACCACCGTTTCAGTCCAAATTGGTCTGAAGCAATTCTGCGGTTAAGATCGACGGTCACGACCGCCGTTCGAAACCTCCGATTCAAGACCTGATTGATTTATCTCTCAGTCTAATTCGGCGGTCACGAAACCGCCGTTCATACCTGATTGATTTTAATCTCTCGGGTTTGATTCGGCGGTTAGTATCGGCGGTCACGAAACCGCCGAATGAACCGCCGTTTATGCTCTGTTCTTCACGGGCTCAATTCGGCGGTCATGATCGGCGGCCTGGCAGCCGATTGAAACCGCCGATCGGTGCGTTTCAGGGGCAAACTTGTCTTTTCACATGCTCTATTTTTCATGCCTATAAATACATCACTTTCTCTTGTTCTGAATGTGACTCTCTAATCATCAAGAACCCTACTTTTAGAAGAGAGATTTTTAAGAGAGAAAGCAACCAAGTTTGCTCATTAAACACTCAAACCAAAATCCTTTTGCATCAACGTTCATCTAGCATTCTCTAGCATATCTAGGATGCTTGCTTGCATGGGTCTTTTATCATCACACTTGCTTTGGTAAGTTTTTCACTATTATCATACATAATTAGTGTTTAATTTATTATGGCATCTCTTTTATTACTTGATTGTTCTTAGATTAATTTCTAATACTCAAGATAGAGATTGTTGTGTTGATTTGATTGAGTGTTGTTTTTGTGATAGATATCTAGGTTTTTATAATCTATGATTATCTAAGCTAACTGACATGTCATTTAGCTTTAATATCTAGGATTGTTTTTAATTGCAAATTCATCATCTTAGATAAGCATATAGGGTTTCCCTTGCTCTATGTTGCATTTGAATATCCATATATTCACTTAGGGTTGTATTCTCTTTATAGAGAAAGTAAGTCTTATGTGTAGCTTCCGGGATTAGGTTGCTTAGATCGCAAGCAAATTGGACTAGGTTCACTCATACCGGGATTAGGTAGGTGTGTGATTACTTCCGGGATTAGGTTGTAATCGTTTACACATTTAGTGGATTCGAGGTTCGAGTGTGGCTTACTTACTAGCCTGTGGTTTTTCCCGTGAGGATTTTCACGTAAAAATCAAGTGTTATTTAATTTCCGCATTTTATACTTGATTTATTGCTTTATCTATTTAGGGGTAATTTCGTAATTTTGACTAACACGAAAAATTGGGTAAAAAGCTTAAAATCTATTCACCCCCCTCTAGATAGTTTTATACACACCGTGCTATATTTGTTTCAATTGGTATCAGAGCGGGTTCCTAGACATATATAGGTGGTCCTTGCTTATTTTGGTGTGTTTTGCATTTTGTGTGATTTTTGATTATTCATACATTTGCTTTCATTTCATTCATTCATAAACACTATGAGTGGAAACGGTGGAAATGGTGGTGGCCACGAAGGTGCTTCTAGCACAAGGCCTCCACTTCTTACCGGTTTGAACTATTCCCAATGGAAAGGGAAGATGGAATCCTACATATGCCAAATTCATGACCGTGCATGGATGGCGGTGGAAGACGGATATGATCTACCCAAGATGACTCCCGGTGGTGGAGGAGAAGAAGTTTTGAAGCCTAAGGCGCAATGGAACGCGCAAGAGTTTGAGGCTTTAAAGTGGAATAGGAAGGCTATGCATGCCATCATGTGTGCAATGGATGAGAATCAGTACAAGCTTATTCAGAACACTCAGATTGCAAAAGTGGCATGGGACATCCTTCAAGTTGCACATGAGGGAACCGAGGTGGTGAAGGAGTCCAAGCTTCAAGTCCTCCAAACTCAATTTGAGCTACTTAGGATGGGAGAGGATGAATGCTTCAATGACTTAGAAATCAAATTGATGGACATTGTAAATCAAAGCCATCAACTCGGAGACCCGTATTCGGATAGGAGAGTCAAGCAAAAAATTACGAGATCTCTCCCCGATAGGTTTGAATCAAAGGTGACGGCCATAGGAGAAAATAGTGGCTACATGGATATGAAGCCAAGTGAGGTGATTGGACGTCTCCTTGCATATGAGTCTAGGAAGGCTCCTAGCACCACTACTCCTCCTAAGAAGTCTAAAGGAATAACTTTGAAGGCATCTAAGGATGCAAAGGAGGCAAAGCATGAATCGGATGAAGACCTTGCCTTATTCGTGAAAAGGTTTAATAAGGTTATGGGGTTCAAGAAGAAGAAGGGATTTGGGTCAAGAGGACAAGACTTGAAGAAAAAAGGTTCCTTCAAGAAGTTTGAGCCTAGACAAGAGAGGACCGAAAGAAAAGGGGTCCGATGCTTTAAATGTGGTGGGATTGGTCACTTTGCCCCCGAATGTGCTAATCACAACGAAAAGAAGAAGGGCAAAGTGATGGCCGCCACTTGGAGTGGGAGTAGTGATGACTCCAATGAGGAAGATGAGTCTTCAAGTGAAGAAGAGCTCATGGCTAACCTCCTAGCCTTTGCCTCCTCTCATAAGAGCAAAAGTGGTAGTGAGAGAGAGGAAATGAGTCAAGAGGAAAATGACTCAAGTGAAGTAGAAAGTGACTCCTCTTCTATTTCCATAAAGAAATTTGTGGAGCAAAATGTGCTTGCTAAATACCATGCCGAGTTCAATGATTTAGCAATTAAAAGCACAAGAAAGATTGAGAGGTTGAGAGAAGAGAACCTTGAACTTTCGGCTCACAATGACCACTTAAGTGAACAAGTGGAAAGATTGAAGAGGAGAGAGGATAAGTTAATTGAGGAGTTAGACTTATCCAAGAGAAGTGAAGAAGGCTTGAAGAGGGAACTTGTAGAAGTTAAAGGGTCCTTGGCTAGGATAGATTCTAGCACCAAGAAGCTTGACCATATGCTTGGTGTTGGAAAGAGTCCATGTGACAAGAGGGGTCTTGGGTATGAAGATGACAAGAAGATCTCTACCTCTAATAAGACCGTGTTTGTCAAGAGCTTGAAGAAAGAAGAAACTTCATTTGTGCAAATTCCTAGGAAGAAGTTAGAAATAGGACAAAGTTCAAATGCTCAAGTGAAGATGGGGCCAAGAAGGCAACCTCAAGCTCAACCCCCTAGGGTCCCTCAAGCCAACATTCCTCCACAAATGGCTTACAAAGGAAAGAGGCCTATCATGCAACCTCAAGCTAGGAAGCAATCTAGACCGGTTCATCAACGAAGATATTTTGAACCCATTCATCCATAAAGACAAGGACAAGGTATGATTCCTTATTTTATTCCTATATGTCATTTTTGTGGATTTGATGGTCATATTAGACCACATTGCTTTCGGTATATTAAAATGTGCAAAACTAAAAGCATGATAGAGAAGAGAAAGAATAGAGCCAAGATGCATGTTCCTAGGAATGATAATATTGATTTGCATGATCCTAGGAATAGTAGAGCACATGTACCAAAGACCACTAAGAAAGCTAAAATTGTTGCTAAGTGGATTAGAAAGAATGAAAATGTTTGCCATGTTGCACAAATAGCCTTGAAGGCAAATTCTTCTAATTTTTGGTATTTGGATAGTGGGTGCTCTAGGCACATGACGGGAAACAAGAGTTTCTTCGAGACTCTTGTTATGGAGGAAGGTGGAAATGTCACTTTTGGTGATGGATCCAAAAGAAATATTGTAGGGAAAGGAACCATTTTCGTTCCCGGATTACCCTCCTTATCCAATGCTTTATTTGTTGATGGCTTGAAAGCCAATTTAATAAGCATTTCACATCTTAGTGATGAAGGATATTCCGTCTTGTTTTCTAAAGATTATTGCTCTATCCTAAAACCCGATGGACAAACCTTGTTGAAGGGCATGAGATCTAGTGACAATTGTTATTGTCTTGAAGCTAGTATTGTATCTAATCATGTGTCCATGGATGAGCAAATTGAGTTGTGGCATGAAAGACTTGGCCACATGAACTTTATGGATCTACGGACCCTTGGAAAGTTCAATTGTGTGCGTGGCCTCCCTAAGCTTGGGAAGAAAGCCAATGGTGTTTGTGGACCTTGCCAACAAGGAAAGCAAACTAAAAGCATGCACAAAAAGGGTAAGTATCTCACCACCAAGGAGCCTCTTGAGCTTCTCCACATGGACCTCATGAGTCCCATGGAAACCGAAAGTTTGGGTGGAAAGAGATACATTTTTGTTTGTGTTGATGATTTCTCTAGGTTCACATGGACATATTTTCTTAGAGAAAAATCCGAAACTTTTGATAAGTTTAAAATGCTTTGTAATAAAATACAAAATGAAATGAACTCTAATATTAAAAGCATAAAACGGATTAGAAGTGACCATGGGAGGGAATTTGAGAATACTACTTTTGAAACCTTTTGTAATGGTTTAGGCATCTCCCATGAGTTTTCGGCTCCTAGGACACCTCAACAAAATGGAGTTGTTGAGAGGAAAAATAGGGTCCTTCAAGAGATGGCCCGTGTGATGTTGCTTAGCAACAATGTCCCTAGGAACCTATGGGTCGAAGCCATCAATACGGCTTGCTATATAGGAAATAGAGTTTTCCTAAGGCCCGGTACTAGAAACACCTCCTATGAGTTATGGAAAGACAAGAGGCCAAATGTTAGCTACTTCCACACTTTTGGAAGCAAATACTACATTTTGAATGACCGTGATCAACTTGGCAAATTCGATGCTAAGAGTGATGAGGGTATTTTTATTGGCTATGCCTTGAATAGTAGAGCCTATAGAGTTTTCAATTTAAAGACTCTAAGTGTTATGGAATCATCCAATGTCGTATTTGATGACACTAGGCTCAAGTCTAATGATCATGAGGAGGAGGTTATTTTTAGTGATGTTTCTCCTTTGGAGAAGGTTGTGGTGTCTCCTAATGTTGGGACATCTAATGTCAACAATGATGACACACAACCTATTGATAGAGTTCCTCTCTTGGACTCTAAAGAACCCGCTCCATGGGTTAGGAAACTCCATTATAAAGAAGATATCATTGGAGAGGTTAATGAGGGTGTTAGGACTAGACGTCAACTTGCTAATCTTATTAGCTACACATGCTACACCTCTCAAATTGAACCCAAAAAGGTTGAAGAAGCCTTAAATGATGAATTTTGGGTTCTTGCCATGCAAGAAGAGCTAAACCAATTCGAAAGGAATGAGGTTTGGACTCTAGTTCCTAGGCCTAAGACCACTAATGTCATAGGCACTAAATGGATATTTAGGAACAAATCCGATGAGGATGGCAACATAGTGCGGAACGAGGCTAGACTTGTAGCACAAGGGTACTCTCAAATTGAGGGTATCGACTTTGAGGAGACATTTGCTCCCGTTGCCCGTTTAGAGTCTATTAGGCTTCTCTTGTCCATTGCTTGTGTGCACAAGTTCAAATTGCACCAAATGGATGTCAAGAGTGCCTTCCTCAATGGCTTCTTGCAAGAGGAAGTGTTTGTTAAACAACCCAAGGGGTTTGTGGATGCTCACCACCCCAACCATGTCTATCGCCTCAAGAAGGCACTATATGGGTTGAAACAAGCACCGAGGGCTTGGTATGAGCGCCTCACTCAATTTCTTGTTGACAATAACTACACAAGAGGTAGTGTTGACAAGACACTATTCATCAAGAGAGACAATGATGAGCTTTTCATAGCTCAAATATATGTCGATGACATAGTGTTTGGCTCCACCAACAACACCAAGGTCCAACAATTTGTTGATGTTATGTCTCATGAATTTGAGATGAGTCTTGTTGGTGAGCTTAGTTACTTCCTAGGTTTGCAAATTAGGCAACTAGATAATGGGATTTTCATAACCCAAGCCAAATATGCCAAAAACCTTGTGAAGAAGTTTGGTCTTGAAAAAGCCAAACATTGTGACACTCCTATGAGCACCACTTTGAAGCTAAGCAAGGATGCTAGCGGTAAAAGTGTGGACCAAACCTTATATCGTGGCATGACAGGGAGCTTGCTCTATTTGACGGCAAGTAAACCCGATATATCATTTAGTGTAGGAGTTTGTGCTAGGTACCAATCCGATCCCAAGGAGTCCCATCTCTCTTCGGTTAAGAGAGTCATTCGCTTTGTGAATGGGACTTCCAACTATGGGATTTGGTACTCTTTTGACACTAATCCTAGTCTTGTAAGATATAGTGATGCGGATTGGGCAGGAAATTGTGATGATAGGAAAAGCAAAACTCGATTTCCTTGTCCACGGCGGAAGCCGAGTACATAGCCGCGGGGAGTGAATGCACTCAACTTATATGGATGAAGCAAATGCTAGTGGACTATGGATTCAACCAAGGTACTCTCACTCTCTTTTGTGATAACATGAGTGCCATTAATATTTCCAAGAATCCGGTCCAACATTCTAGAACTAAGCATATTGACATCCGACATCACTTCATTAGAGAGCTTGTTGAAAATAAATGCATAGTACTTGAACATGTAGGTACTAATGATCAACTTGCGGACCTATTTACTAAACCCTTAGATGCTACTCGATTTAAAACACTTAGTAGATCTATTGGGATATGTCTTGTGGAGTGATGAGTTTTATGATTGACCCCATATGGGGAACTCAAGCAAAGAGAGCTATTTTGCATTCTTGTCACTTGCAAAAAATTTAAAATATCTTATGCCTCTTCTTTTAATTGCTTGAGTAAGCTTGGTTGCACATATGTATATATGTTTTCAATTCAATAAGTGTGAACCTTGCTTGTTTACAATCCATGTCATATTTATGTTCAAACATGCATTTTTGGACTAGGAGATGTATATAGGAAGTATGATTTGAATGACCTATGATTATCTCCATGACATGATGATTCTTTAATAACATGCTAATGTCAAATGAAAAAGCATGAAATTCATATAACATGCTCACATGAAAAGCATGAATTGATGATTGCATATTGTTAAAAATGCAAAACTTGTGTGAAAGCTTATGAGACTCAAAATGAATAAAGGATCTTGTATCCGTTCAAAGGAATTTATATTCCAAATATCTCTCTTTCTTTATTGGTTGAACATGGCTACTATCATACGGATATCTTATCCGGAAAAATCAAAAAGGGTGCAAAGTTGCTCATGCCATGTTTCGCTTATAAAGTTGGACATAGTTGTTCTTATTCTATATCCTTGCTTTACTCATGACATTGGTGAAATTGGTTTGAATTCCTATTAGAAACCTTTGTCATTTGCTTTGCCAAATACCATTGTATTTTGGACTTGAATGCTACATGTCTTGTATGCAAAGCATGTTTGTTTCACACATTTTCTTTCAAATAAATCTCCTTGTTTCTCTTCAATTAATTGAGATGCATAAAGTGACTTATATTAATTATGCAAATCTTGCATGCTACTATCTCTCGTTGCTATGAGTGACCCGGTTGAGGACTACTCATTTGCCTATATCATGACAAAAAGGGGGAGTAGTATATGGTAAGGGGAGTTGCAAAATATAGAAGTAATTGTGCATATTGGGGAGAACATTCATTGAGGGGGAGTAACCCGTTGAGGGGGAGCATTGCATACACATACATTTCATAATGTTGTGCCTAAACTTTTAACTTACAAATGCTTGTTTTTGTTCTCACTTGATTAATCTCACATTTAACTTGTATTGGAAAATATAGAAATCTTATTTACAGGGCTTGATTATTCTACAAGAGATTGAAGACTTGAAGTTTTATTTTCTTATCTCTTTGTGTTGTAGAAAATCGTAGTTGACCCGTAGTTTCTATTTCATTGTGAGGAATCAATGTGAGTGGTGGTTTTGTCACGAAATAGCCAAAGGGGGAGATTGTAAGGTTCCCATTTGTTGATTGGCTTATTTCGTGGACAAACCACATGTTGGGGTTCTTTGTAAGGGTAGCCTAGGTATCGGTTTTATTGTTCAAAGCCCTTTGAAGACCTTGTGTTGATAAGCACCGAAAGTAAATTTCTTTGTGCTTACTTTTCTTTGAAGAGATTAGTTGCACACACTCACTTAACATACATTGCATATGTGTGCATTCTCTTCTCTTGTCACATTTCACACTTGCACTTATTTATTATATTTTGTTGTGTGTAATTGTGTCTTGTTGTCTTGTAATTCGTTTCCCGATAACTTTCGGAAACGTCCGCGCTTGCACTAGAATGTGTTTGGTTTAGCGCAAGGTCCACCTATAGAGAATGCCCTTGGCTTCTCCTTGGTTTTCACCTATTTAGGTGATCGGCGGCCTGGCCGCCGAATTAAACCCCCGTTTCAGTCCAGATTGTTCTGAAACAATTCTGCGGTTAAGATCGGCGGTCACGACCGCCGTTCGAAACCGCCGATTCAAGACCTGATTGATTTATCTCTCGGTCTAATTCGGCAGTTGAATCGGCGGTCACGAAACCGCCATTCGAAACCGCCGTTCATACCTGATTGATTTTAATCTCTCGGGTTTGATTCGGCGGTTGATATCGGCGATCACGAAACCGCCGAATGAACCGCCGTTTATGCTCTGTTCTTCACGGGCTCAATTCGGCGGTCATGATCGGCGGCCGGGCCGCCGATTGAAACCGCCGATCGGTGCGTTTCAGGGGCAAACTTGTCTTTTCACATGCTCTGTTTTTCATGCCTATAAATACATCACTTTCTCTTGTTCTGAATGTGACTCTTTAATCATCAAGAACCCTACTTTTAGAAGAGAGATTTTTAAGAGAGAAAGCAACCAAGTTTGCTCATTAAACACTCAAACCAAAATCCTTTTGCATCAAAGTTCATCTAGCATTCTCTAGCATATCTAGGATGCTTGCTTGCATGGGTCTTTTATCATCACACTTGCTTTGGTAAGTTTTTCACTATTATCATACACAATTAGTGTTTAATTTATTATGGCATCTCTTTTATTACTTGATTGTTCTTAGATTAATTTCTAATACTCAAGATAGAGATTGTTGTGTTGATTTGATTGAGTGTTGTTTTTGTGATAGATATCTAGGTTTTTATAATCTATGATTATCTAAGCTAATTGACATGTCATTTAGCTTTAATATCTAGGATTGTTTTTAATTGCAAATTCATCATCTTAGATAAGCATATAGGGTTTCCCTTGCTCTATGTTGCATTTGAATATCCATATATTCACTTAGGGTTGTATTCTCTTCATAGAGAAAGTAAGTCTTGTGTGTAGCTTCCGGGATTAGGTTGCTTAGATCGCAAGCAAATTGGACTAGGTTCACTCATACCGGGATTAGGTAGGTGTGTGATTACTTCCGGGATTAGGTTGTAATCGTTTACACATTTAGTGGATTCGAGGTTCAAGTGTGGCTTACTTACTAGCCCGTGGTTTTTCCCGTGAGGGTTTCCACGTAAAAATCAAGTGTTATTTAATTTCCGCATTTTACACTTGATTTATTGCTTTATCTATTTAGGGGTAATTTCGTAATTTTGACTAACACGAAAAATTGGGTAAAAAGCTTAAAATCTATTCACCCCCCCTCCCTCTAGATAGTTTTATACACACCGTGCTATATTTGTTTCAGCTATCACAATACAACTCTCAAACATTCAATACACTAATCTCAATCTTGTATCCAAAATATATATGAATAACATACAAGTAATAAATGAGATTGCTTGTTAAGAAAGACACAAAATATGTAAGATATTAGTGAAAAGCTTACCAAGCAAAGTGTGATGAAGAATCCATGCAAAATGACATCTAGATGATCAAGGATGATGCTAGATGATGATTGATGATCATGAAAAGGTGTTTGAGTAATCAAAGATGAGTTCTTGGTATTTTTCTTTCTTTTGAAAAATATCCTAAGTATGGAATCTGAAAATGAACTCTGAAAGTCCTAGAGGCGTGTTCAATATTAATCTAGAGGGGGGGTGAATAAATTTTAGCTATTATTACCCAATTTTCGCATACAAGTCAATATTACGAAAATGCCCCCACTAGTTAAATTTACAAGCAAGTGTAATATAGTGCGGAATTAAAAAGACACATGATGTATACGTGGAAACCCAACCACTGGGAAAAACCACGGGCTGTTTAGTGCGCCACACTCGGACCTCGAAATCCACTAATCGAAATGGAGTTTACAACCTATGTAGACCTCGTCTAACACTCCGGTCAATAACCCCCTACTTCTACCACTCGGGCCTTTAAAAGTGGCTCTAGTCCAATTGCTTGAGGCCTAAGCAACCTTAGCCTCAAGACTTAATTCTCTAAGAAGAGATTATGCAACCTATGTGAATATGTATGAATATTCAAATAACAAACAAGGCTAGGTAACCTTAGATGCTTATCTAGGATGATGAGATAATCAATTTAAATCAACCCTAGATATCAATTGCTAAATGACATGTCAAATAGGTTAGCTAATCAAGATTAATTAAAAACCTAATTAGCTATTACAAACAACACTCAATCAATTCATCACAATTAATTCTCTAATCTTGTATTTATCATATGATCAAAACATACAAGTAAATTAAAGAGAATAGCTTGATAATAAAAATAATCAAATAAGATGAACTTAATCAAAATCTTACCAAGCAAGTTGTGATGATGCAAACCCAATCATGGATGCTTTCTATCTAGACATAGAAGATGCAATATGAAATTTGATGCACAAAGGATTTGATTTGAGTGGTTAAAAATGAGTTCTTGATTTGATTTTTTCTCAAAAATCTCTCTTGAAAGTTTAGGGTTCTAATAACACAAAGAACATATTCAGATCATGAGAAAGTAAGATATTTATAGACATCAAGAATTGGGCATGTGAAAAGACAAGTTTGCCCTTTGAAATCGCTGATCGGCGGTTTCAAAGGCGGCCAGGCCGCAGAACTCAACCGCAGAATGGAGTCCCGAGAGAACAGGGGAACTTCGGTGGTTTCATTCGGCGGTTTCGAAACCGCCAATCACAACCGCAGAATCAACCCGAGAGATTAAAAATCAATCAGATATGAACGGCGGTTTCGAACGGCGGTCACGACCGCCGATCGTAACCGCGGAATCAAGCCAGAGCTGTCTGGTCTGAAACGGCGGTTTCAATTCGGCAGCCAGGCCGCCGATCATAACCGCCGATCACCAATAATGGTGAAAACCAAGGAGAAGCCAAGGGCATTCTCCGTGGGCGGTCTTCGCGCAAAACCAAGCACATTCTAGTGCGTGCGCGGACGTTTCCGAACACTATCGGGAAACGAATTACTAATCACATAGACACACAACAAGATATAGCAATCAAAGTGCTAGTGTGAATGTGACATGTGAAGAGAATGCACACAAAGATAAGCATACATGCAATCATGGCAAGAATGCAAAGTGTGTGTGTGCCATTAATTCTCTTCAAATAAAACCAAGCATAAGAGATTATACCTTTGGCGTGCTTGTATTTTGAGGTCTTGGAAGGGCCTTTGATCTTCAACCTTCAACACTTAGACTACCCTTACATTCAAACCCGAACATGTGGTTTGTCCACGAAATAAGCCAATCAACAAAACGGGAATCCTTACAATCTCCCCCTTTGGCTATTTCGTGACAAAACCACCACTCACATTGATTCCTCACAAAAATTAGAAACTATAGGTCTACTATGATTTTCTACTTTACAAAGAGATATATAAAAATAATCTTGAAGTCTTCAATCTCAAGTAGAACAATCAATCCCTGAAAGCAAAGTTTCTAAACTATCCAATTCAAGTAAAAAGTGAGATGAATCAAGTGAGAGCATAAACAAGCATTTGCATTCTAGAAAATTAAGTACAACAAACAACATCATGCAAAGTTTGATGAATGCAATGCTCCCCCTCAACGGGTTACTCCCCCTCAATGTGTTGTCTCCCCAACATGCACAATTGCTACCACAATTTGCAACTCCCCTTTACCACCATTTTACTCCCCCTTTTTGTCATGATATAGGCAAAGGAGTAGTCCCCAACCGGGTCACTTAGAAAAGAGAGATGATAGCATTCAAGTCATTTGCATAGTCATTAAATG
This sequence comes from Acer yangbiense, assembly GCA_008009225.1. Lineage (NCBI taxonomy): Eukaryota > Viridiplantae > Streptophyta > Magnoliopsida > Sapindales > Sapindaceae > Acer > Acer yangbiense. The sequence goes on from CM017769.1 coordinate 1,220,058, forward strand.
CACTTTATGCAACTCTATCAAATGGAGAGAAACAAGGGGATTTATTTTGATAAAATGTGTGAATCAAAAATGCTTTGCATACAAGACATGTAGCATTCAAGTTCAAAATACAATGGTATTTGGCAAAGCAAATGACAAAGGTTTCTAATAAGAATTCAAACCAATTTCACCAATGTCATGAGAGAAGCAAGGATATAGAGTTTTCATTGATTTTAATTTATGAGCAACTATATCCAACTTTATAAGCGAAACATGGCATGAGCGACTTTGCACCCTATTTGATTTTTCCGAATAAGATATCCGTATGATAGTAGCCATGTTCAACTAATAAAGAAAGAGAGACATTTGGATTTTAAAATCCTTTGAACAGATACAAGATCCTTTATTCATTTTGAGTCTCATAAGCTATTTCACACACGTTTTGCATCAAAACAAATTGCAATCATCAATTCATGCATTTTCATTTGAGCAAGTCATTTGAATTTCATGCTTTTCAATTTTCATTAGCATGTCATTAAGAATCATCATGTCATGGAGATAACTATAGGTCATCCAAATCATACTTCCTATGTTAATCTTCTAGTCCAAAAATACATGTTTGAACATAAATATGACATGGATTGTAAACAAGCAAGGTTCACACTTATTGAATTTAAAACATATATACATGTGCAACCAAGCTTACTCAAGCACTCAACAAAGAAGCATAAGATTTTTCAAATATTTGCATGCAACAAGTATGCAATAGCTCTCTTTGCTTGAGATCCCCATATGGGGTCATTATCAACCTTCATCAATGAAGGTCATGAGGTCCTATGGACCTCCCAAGTCCATTTGACTTGGATGAACCTATTTGAGACTTGTTAGTCTCGTAGCAAGCGGGTTCATTTTTCCTTATCCACATAGATATAACTTTTTTCTTCTTAGTGGACAAAGGTTCAAGAGTTCTAGAAATAATAGGATCATGAATATGAATGTTTTCCTTCCTATTAGCATGCATTCTAGCTCTTGTCATACTCTTTTCAATCATGCTTTTGATTCTACATAATTTAATGGAATTGTAAGGATTCCCGTTTTGTTGATTGGCTTATTTCGTGGACAAACCACATGTTGGGGTTTGAATGTAAGGGTAGTCTAAGTGTTGAAGGTTGAAGATCAAAGGCCCTTCCAAGACCTCAAGATACAAACACGCCAAAGGTATAATCTCTTGTGCTTGGTTTTCTTTGAAGAGAATTAGTGGCACACACACACTTAGCATTCTTGCCATGATTGCATGTATGCTTATCTTTGTGTGCATTCTCTTCACATGTCACATTCACACTAGCACTTTGATTGCTATATCTTGTTGTGTGTATATGTGTTTAGTAATTCGTTTCCCGATAGTGTTCAGAAACGTCCACGCACGCACTAGAATGTGCTTGGTTTTGTGCGAAGACCGCCCATGGAGAATGCCCTTGGCTTCTCCTTGGTTTTCACCTCTGTTGGTGATCGGCGGTTATGATCGGCGGCCTGGCCGCCGAATGAAACCGCCGTTTGCTTCCAGGAGCAAATATGCGGTCACGATCGGCGGTCATGACCGCCGTTCGAAACCGCCGTTCATACCTGATCGATTTCGATCTCTCGGGTCTGATTCGGCGGTTATGATCGGCGGTCACGAAACCGCCGAACGAAGTCGCTGAATTTCCCCTGTTCTACTCGGGAGCAATTCGGCGGTTCAATTCGGCGGCCTGGGCGCCGAATGAAACCGTCGATCGTGCGATTTCAGGGGCAAACTTGTCCTTTCACATGCCAAATTCTTGATGTCTATAAATATCTCACTTTCTCATGATCTGAATAAGTTCTTAAGCATATTAGAACCCTAAACTTTCAAGAGAGATTTTTGAGAAAAAATCAAATCAAGAACTCATTTTTAACCACTCAAATCAAATCCTTTGTGCATCAAATTTCATATTGCATCTTCTATGTCTAGATAGAAACCATCCATGATTGGGTTTGCATCATCACAACTTGCTTGGTAAGATTTTGATTAAGTTCATCTTATTTGATTATTTTTATTATCAAGCTATTCTCTTTAATTTACTTGTATGTTTTGATCATATGTTAAATACAAGATTAGAGAATTAATTGTGATGAATTGATTGAGTGTTGTTTGTGATAGCTAATTAGGTTTTTAATTAATCTTGATTAGCTAAGCTATTTGACATGTCATTTAGCAATTGATATCTAGGGTTGATTTAAATTGATTATCTCATCATCCTAGATAAGCATCTAAGGTTACCTAGCCTTGTTTGTTATTTGAATATTCATACATATTCACATAGGTTGCATATTCTCTTCTTAGAGAATTAAGTCTTGAGGCTAAGGTTGCTTAGGCCTCAAGCAATTGGACTAGAGCCACTTTTAAAGGCCTGAGTGGTAGAAGTGGGGGGTTATTGACCGGAGTGTTAGACGAGGTCTACATAGGTTGTAAACTCCATTTCGATTAGTGGATTTCGAGGTCCGAGTGTGGCGCACTAAACAGCCCGTGGTTTTTCCCAGTGGTTGGGTTTCCACGTATACATCAAGTGTCTTTTTAATTCCGCACTATATTACACTTGCTTGTATATTTAACTAGTAGGGGCATTTTCGTAATATTGACTTGTATGTGAAAATTGGGTAAGAAAGCTTAAAATCTATTCACCCCCCCCCCCCCCCCCCCCCTCTCTAGATTAATATTTAACACGCCTCTAGGACTTTCAATTGGTATCAGAGCGGGTTCCTAGATATACTTAGGTGATCCTTTGCTCATTTTGGTGTGTTTTGCATTTGTGTGATTCTTTGATCATTCGTACATTTTGCATTCATTCATCCATTCATTAAACACTATGAGTAGAATCGGTGGTTCAAATGAGGGTGCTTCGAGCGTAAGGCCACCCCTCCTCACCGGCATAAATTACTCCCAATGGAAAGGGAAGATGGAGGCATATGTGTGTCAAATCCATGATAGGGCATGGATGGCCATTGAAGATGGATATTCGCCTCCTATGATGACTCCCACGGGCGGTGGAGAAGAAGTACTCAAGCCTAAGGCTCAGTGGTCTCCTGAAGAGTTTGAGACTTCAAAATGGAATAGGAAGGCATGGCATGCTCTTCTATGTGCAGTGGATGAAAATCAGTACAAACTGATTCAGAACACTAAGATAGCCAAGGAGGCATGGGACATCTTAGAGGTTGCACACGAGGGAACCGAAGTAGTGAAGGACTCCAAACTTCAAGTCCTCCAAACTCAATTTGAGACACTTAGGATGGAGGAGAATGAGTGCTTCAACGACTTCGAGATTAGGTTGATGGACATTGTCAACCAAAGTCATCAACTTGGTGACCCTTACTCGGATAGAAGGATCAAGCAAAAGATAATGAGATCGCTTCCCAAGAGATTTGAGTCTAAGGTGACGGCTTTAGAGGAGAATAGTGACTTTAAGAACATGAAGCCGAGCGAGGTAATTGGAAGACTCCTCGCCTACGAGTCTAGGAAGGCTCCTAGCTCTTCACCTCCTAAAAAGCAAAAAGGGATTGCTTTGAGAGCTTCCAAGGTTGGGAAGGAGGAGAAAGGTGACTTGGACGAAGACATGATTTTGATGCTTCAAAGATTCAAGAAATTTGTCAAGTTCGAGAAGCGTGGCTTTGGATCCAAAGAGCGAGAATTGAAGAAAAGGGTTCCTTTCAAGAAGTTTAAGCATAGGCAAGAGAATAGCGAAAGGAAAGCGATCTAATGCTATGAGTGTGGTGGCATAGGTCATATCTCACTAGATTGTGGGAATTTGAAAAACAAGAGAGAAAAAATGATGGTCGCCACTTGGAGTGAAAGTGATGACTCCGGAGAGGGAGATAAGTCATCAAGTGATGATGAGCTTATCAATAACTTCAAGGCATTGGGTGCCACAAATGAAGTAAATGAAGTTGTTGGTAAGATTTCCGTTGCTAGTGATCCCATAGAAGAGAAAGTAGAAGAAGTAGCACTAGAGGAGATAGTTGTTGCTTCACATTGGGATATGGCACTTATTGACTCAAGAGACCAAGGTGAAGGTCTTGATGAGGATATTAGATCCATAGGAGAGGAGGAGAGTCTAGAAGATGACACTAGTGGAGATGACTCCTTATCTAACTCTACAAATGGAAATGTAGAGAATATGGATGTACATGACTTCATAGTCAATGTTGAAAGCTCCATGAAGAAGAAAGATAGACTTCTAAGGATGTTAGAGGAAGAAAATCTAGAGCTTTCAACATACAATGACCACTTAAGGAAGCAAGTGGAGAAGATGGATCTTAAGGACAACTTTGAAGGTTTTGAAAGCTCTAAGTTAAAGAATGAAAAAGAGATTCAAAGGTTAAAGGAAGAACTACTTAGGCTTTAAACACAAGTTGTCGACTTGAATAATGAAGTGATAAGATCCATGGTGGAAGAAGACAAGCTAAAAGATGAGTTAGCTTTGTCTAAGAGGAATGAAGAGGGTTTGAAGAGAGAGCTTATTGAAGCCAAAGAGTCATTGACTAGAATGACCACAAGCACCAAGAAGCTTGACAACATACTTGGTGTAGGAAAAAGCCCTTGTGATAAAAGAGGTCTTGGATTCGAAGTGAGCAAGGATTGCTCTATTCCTAAGAAGACCGTCTTTGTGAAGAATTTGGGTAAGATAGAAGCGTCACCGGTGCAAACTCCTAGGAAGAAGTTAGAACTAGGACAATGTTCGAAAAATGCACAAGTGAAGGTGGTGAAAACGAGATAACCCCAAGCTCAACGGATTAGAGCCTCTCGAGTCAACTCTCCTCAACAAATGACTCACTATGTAAAGAGGCAAAACATGCTACCTCATCCAAGGAGGCAACCCATTCCGGTTCAACCACATAGAAGACATGAACCGACTCAACACCAAAGGAGACATCAAATGCATGATGAGTCTCCAATGACTTCACAAGGATATGGTATGAATTCTTACTTTGTACCAACTTGTCATTATTGTGGTGTTTATGGGCATGTTAGGCCTAAGTGCTTTAAGTACATTAAGCATTGTAGGATTAATAGCATGATAGAGAAATAGAGGCTAAGAAAAGCCCACTTGCATGAGCCTAGGAAATCCTTTGTCAATAATCCTAGGTTAGTGAATGACATGCAACCCTTAACCACTAAAAAGAAAAAAGTCATATCTATGTGGATAAGGAAAGATGAACCCGCTTGCTACGAGACTAACAAGTCTCAAATAGGTTCAACTAAGTCCAATGGACTTGGTAGGTCCATAGGACCTCATGCCCTTCATTATTGAAGGATGAAGATGACCCCATAAGGGGAACTCAAGCAAAGAGAGCTAGTTTGCATTTTTGTCTCTTGCAAAAAATTTGAAATATCTTATGCCTCTTCTTTTAATTGCTTGAGTAAGCTTGGTTGCACATATGTATATATGTTTTCAATTCAATAAGTGTGAACCTTGCTTGTTTACAATACATGTCATATTTATGTTCAAACATGCATTTTTGGACTAGGAGATTTACTTAGGAAATATGATTTGAATGACCTATAGTTATCTCCATGACATGATGATTCTAAATAACATGCTAATGTCTTATGAAAAGCATGAAATTCATATACATGCTTAAATGAAAAAGAATGAATTGATGATTGCAATTTTTAAATGCAAAAACTTGTGTGAAAAAGCTTATGAGACTTTAAATGAATAAAGGATCTTGTATCCGTTCAAAGGATTTTGCAATCCAAATGTCTCTCTTTCTTTATTGGTTGAACATGTCTACTATCATACGGATATCTTATCCAGAAAAATCAAATAGGGTGCAAAGTTGCTCATGACATGTTTAGCTTATAAAGTTGGATATAGTTGTTCTTAAATTAAAATCAATGAAATTTCTATATACTTGCTTCTCTCATGACAATGGTGAAATTGGTTTGAATTCCTATTAGAAACCTTTGTCATTTGCTTTGCCAAATACCATGGTATTTTGGACTTGAATGCTATATGTCTTGTATGCAAAGCATCTTTGATTCACACATTTTTATTCTAATAAAACTCCTTGTTTCTCTCCGATTAATTGAGATTGCATAAAGTGACTTATATTGATTATGCAAATACTAAAATGCTACCATCTCTCTTTGCCTTGAGTGACCCGGTTGGGGACTACTCCTTTGCCTATATCATGACAAAAAGGGGGAGTAGGATGTGGTAAGGGGAGGTGCAAATTGTTGTAGCAATTGTGCACATTGGGGAGAATATATATTGAGGGGGAATAACCCTTTGAGGGGGAGCATTGCATTCATCAAACATTGCATGATGTTGTTTGTTGTACTTAATTTTCTAGAATGCAAATGCTTGTTTATGCTCTCACTTGATTCATCTCACTTTTTACTTGAATTGGATAGTTTAGAAACTTTGCTTTCAGGGATTGATTGTTCTACTTGAGATTGAAGACTTCAAGATTATTTTTATATATCTCTTTGTAAAGTAGAAAATCATAGTAGACCTATAGTTTCTAATTGTTGTGAGGAATCAATGTGAGTGGTGGTTTTGTCATGAAATAGCCAAAGGGGGAGATTGTAAGGATTCCCGTTTTGTTGATTGGCTTATTTCGTGGACAAACCACATGTTGGGGTTTGAATGTAAGGGTAGTCTAAGTGTTGAAGGTTGAAGATCAAAGGCCCTTCCAAGACCTCAAGATACAAGCACGCCAAAGGTATAATCTCTTGTGCTTGGTTTTCTTTGAAGAGAATTACTGGCACACACACACTTAGCATTCTTGCCATGATTGCATGTATGCTTATCTTTGTGTGCATTCTCTTCACATGTCACATTCACACTAGCACTTTGATTGCTATATCTTGTTGTGTGTATATGTGTTTAGTAATTCGTTTCCCGATAGTGTTCGGAAACGTCCGCGCACGCACTAGAATGTGCTTGGTTTTGCGCGAAGACCGCCCACGGAGAATGCCCTTGGCTTCTCCTTGGTTTTCACCTCTGTTGGTGATCGGCGGTTATGATCGGCGGCCTGGCCGCCGAATGAAACCGCCGTTTGCTTCCAGGAGCAAATATGCGGTCACGATAGGCGGTCACGACCGCCGTTCGAAACCGCTGTTCATACCTGATCGATTTCGATCTCTCGGGTCTGATTCGGCGGTTATGATCGGCGGTTATGATCGGCAGTCACGAAATCGTCGAACGAAGTCGCCGAATTTCCCCTGTTCTACTCGGGAGCAATTCGGCGGTTTAATTCGGCGGCCTGGCCGCCGAATGAAACCGCCGATCGTGCGATTTCAGGGGGAAACTTGTCCTTTCACATGCCAAATTCTTGATGTCTATAAATATCTCACTTTCTCATGATCTGAATAAGTTCTTAAGCATATTAGAACCCTAAACTTTCAAGAGAGATTTTTGAGAAAAAATCAAATCAAGAACTCATTTTTAACCACTCAAATCAAATCCTTTGTGCATCAAATTTCATATTGCATCTTCTATGTCTAGATAGAAACCATCCATGATTGGGTTTGCATCATCACAACTTGCTTGGTAAGATTTTGATTAAGTTCATCTTATTTGATTATTTTTATTATCAAGCTATTCTCTTTAATTCACTTGTATGTTTTGATCATATGTTAAATACAAGATTAGAGAATTAATTGTGATGAATTGATTGAGTGTTGTTTGTGATAGCTAATTAGGTTTTTAATTAATCTTGATTAGCTAAGCTATTTGACATGTCATTTAGCAATTGATATCTAGAGTTGATTTAAATTGATTATCTCATCATCCTAGATAAGCATCTAAGGTTACCTAGCCTTGTTTGTTATTTGAATATTCATACATATTCACATAGGTTGCATATTCTCTTCTTAGAGAATTAAGTCTTGAGGCTAAGGTTGCTTAGGCCTCAAGCAATTGGACTAGAGCCACTTTTAAAGGCCCGAGTGGTAGAAGTGGGGGGTTATTGACCGGAGTGTTAGACGAGGTCTACATAGGTTGTAAACTCCATTTCGATTAGTGGATTTCGAGGTCCGAGTGTGGCGCACTAAATAGCCTATGGTTTTTCCCAGTGGTTGGGTTTCCACGTATACATCAAGTGTCTTTTTAATTCCGCACTATATTACACTTGCTTGTATATTTAACTAGTAGGGGTATTTTCGTAATATTGACTTGTATGCGAAAATTGGGTAAGAAAGCTTAAAATCTATTCACCCCCCCCCCCCCCCCCCCCCCCCCCCCCCCCTCTAGATTAATATTTAACACGCCTCTTGGACTTTCAGAAATGAAAGCAATTTGGTCTTATGTGACCATTAATACCACAAAAGTGACATGTAGGGATAAATTTAGAATTCATACCATGTCCTTGTGCATGCATAGGAGCCATCCCATGACTTTGTGGTTGAGCGGGTTCAAACCTTCTTTGTTGTTGAACCGGTCTAGCTTGCTTCCTTGTTTCATTTTGCATGATTGGCCTCTTCCCTTGATGAATTTGAGCTTTAGGGAAGTTAGGTTGAGGAATTTTTTGAGCTTGAGGTTGTCTCTTTGGAGCTACCTTCACTTGTGCACTTCTTGAACATTGTCCTAGATCAATTTTCTTCCTAGGAGTGTGCACCGGCGAGGCTTCTATCTTGCCCAAACTCTTGACAAAGACGGTCTTGGTTGGAGTAGTGATCTCCTTGGTTTCTTCATACCCAATACCTCTCTTGTCACAAGGGTTCTTTCCACTACCAAGAATGTGGTCAAGTTTCTTGGTGCTTGTAGTCATCCTAGACAATGACTCTATAGCTTCATCAAGCTCTCTTTTCAACCCTTCTTCATTCCTCTTAGACAAAGCTAGCTCATCTCTTAGCTTGTCTTCAATCTTCTTGGATGCCTCCACTTGATTACTTAAGTGGTCATTGTGTGTTGAAAGTTCTAGATTTTCATCCTCTAAAATCTTCAATTTTCTATTGTTCTTCTTCAATGAACTTTCACACTTGACTATAAAGTCATTTACATCCATTTTCTCTACACTTCCATTTGTAGAGTTAGATGAGGAGTCATCTTCACTAGAGCTATCTCCTCCACTCTCTTTCTCACTAATGGAGTCATTTCCCCCATTAAGACCTTCACCTTGGTCTCTTGAGTCAATGAGAGCCATATCCCAATGAGTAGCTACATTTATCTTCTCTAGAGCTACTTCTTCATCTTTTTCTTCTATGGGATCACTAGTCAAGTCATTCTTACCAACAACTTTGTCATCTACACAAGTGGCCCCAAAAGCCGTGTAGTTGATGGTAAGCTCATCATCACTTGATGACTTGTCTCCATTTCCGGAGTCATCACTTTCACTCCAAGTGGTGGCCATCACTTTTGCCATCTTGTTCTTCAAGTTCCCACAGTCCGGTGAGATGTGACCTATACCACCACACTCATAGCATTGGACCCCTTTCTTCTCACTATGCTCTTGCCTAGGCTCAAAATTCTTGAAGGGAGCTTTTTTCTTCAAGTCTTGGCCCTTGGATCCAACGCCCTTGTTCTCGAACTTGACAAACTTCTTGAATCTTCTAAGTAGCAAAGCCATGTCATGGTCCGAGTCACCTTTTTCCTCCTTCACAACCTTGGAAGCATTCAAAGCAATTCCTTTTTGCTTTTTAGGAGGTGAAATACTAGGAGCCTTCCTAGATTCATAGGCGAGGACTCTTCCAATCACCTCGCTCGGTTTCATATCCTTGTAAGTGCTATTCTCCTCTAAAGCCGTCACTTTTGATTCGAACCTAGCAGGGAGAGACCTCATAATTTTCTGCTTAACTCTCCTATCCGAATAAGGATCACCGAGTTGATGGCTTTGATTTACAATATCCATCAACTTGACTTCAAAGTCATTGAAGCACTCATCCTCCTCCATTTTAAGCAACTCAAATTGCGTTTGAAGGACTTGTAGCTTCGAATCCTTAACCACATCGGTTCCTTCGTGTGCAACCTCTAGGATATCCCATGCCTCCTTGGCTATCCTAGTGTTCTGAATCAGTTTGTACTGATTTTCATCCACTGCACATAGAAGAGCATGCCATGCCTTCCTATTCCATTTTGAAGTCTCAAACTCTTCAGGTGACCACTGAGCCTTAGGCTTGAGTACTTCTTCTCCACCACCCGTGGGAGTCATCATAGGAGGTGCATACCCATCTTCAATAGCCATCCATGCCCTATCATGGATTTGGCACACATACGCCTCCATCTTGCCTTTCCATGAGGCATAATTCACACCGGTGAGGAGAGGAGGTCGTGTGCTTGAAGCACCCTCATGGTTGCCACCGAATCCACTCATTGTATCAAATGAATGAATGAAATGTATGCAAAATGTATGAATGAGCAAAAATCACACAAATGCACAACACACCTAAAATGAGCTAGGATCACCTAAGTATATCTAGGAACCCGCTCTGATACCAATTGAAAGTCCTAGAGGCGTGTTCAATATTAATCTAGAGGGGGGGTGAATAGATTTTAGCTATTATTACCCAATTTTCGCATACAAGTCAATATTACGAAAATGCCCCTACTAGTTAAATATACAAGCAAGTGTAATATAGTGCGGAATTAAAAAGACACTTGATGTATACGTGGAAACCCAACCACTGGGAAAAACCACGGGCTGTTTAGTGCGCCACACTCGGACCTCGAAATCCACTAATCGAAATGGAGTTTACAACCTATGTAGACCTCGTCTAACACTCCGGTCAATAACCCCCCACTTCTACCACTCGGGCCTTTAAAAGTGGCTCTAGTCCAATTACTTGAGGCCTAAGCAACCTTAGCCTCAAGACTTAATTCTCTAAGAAGAGATTATGCAACCTATGTGAATATGTATGAATATTCAAATAACATACAAGGCTAGGTAACCTTAGATGCTTATCTAGGATGATGAGATAATCAATTTAAATCAACCCTAGATATTAATTGCTAAATGACATGTCAAATAGCTTAGCTAATCAAGATTAATTAAAAACCTAATTAGCTATTACAAACAACACTCAATCAATTCATCACAATTAATTCTCTAATCTTGTATTTATCATATGATCAAAACATACAAGTAAATTAAAGAGAATAGCTTGATAATAAAAATAATCAAATAAGATGAACTTAATCAAAATCTTACCAAGCAAGTTGTGATGATGCAAACCCAATCATGGATGCTTTCTATCTAGACATAGAAGATGCAATATGAAATTTGATGCACAAAGGATTTGATTTGAGTGGTTAAAAATGAGTTCTTGATTTGATTTTTTCTCAAAAATCTCTCTTGAAAGTTTAGGGTTCTAATAACACAAAGAACATATTCAGATCATGAGAAAGTAAGATATTTATAGACATCAAGAATTGGGCATGTGAAAAGACAAGTTTTCCCTTTGAAATCGCCGATCGGCGATTTCATTCGGCAGCCAGGCCGTAGAACTCAACCGCAGAATGGAGTCCCGAGAGAACAGGGGAACTTCGGCGGTTTCATTCGGCGGTTTCGAAACCGCCGATCACAACCGCAGAATCAACCCGAGAGATTAAATATCAATCAGGTATGAACGGCGGTTTCGAACGGCGATCACGACCGCCGATCGTAACCGCAGAATCAAGCCAGAGCTGTGTGGTCTGAAACGGCGGTTTCAATTCGTCGGCCAGGCCGCCGATCATAACCGCCGATCACCAATAATGGTGAAAACCAAGGAGAAGCCAAGGGCATTCTCCGTGGGTGGTCTTCGCGTAAAACCAAGCACATTCTAGTGCGTGCGCGGACGTTTCCGAACACTATCGGGAAACGAATTACTAATCACATATACACACAACAAGATATAGCAATCAAAGTGCTAGTGTGAATGTGACATGTGAAGAGAATGCACACAAAGATAAGCATACATGCAATCATGGCAAGAATGCGAAGTGTGTGTGTGCCAGTAATTCTCTTCAAAGAAAACCAAGCATAAGAGATTATACCTTTGGCGTGCTTGTATTTTGAGGTCTTGGAAGGGCCTTTGATCTTCAACCTTCAACACTTAGACTACCCTTACATTCGAACCCAACATGTGGTTTGTCCACGAAATAAGCCAATCAACAAAACGGGAATCCTTACAATCTCCCCCTTTGGCTATTTCGTGACAAAACCACCACTCACATTGATTCCTCACAAAAATTAGAAACTATAGGTCTACTATGATTTTCTACTTTACAAAGAGATATATAAAAATAATCTTGAAGTCTTCAATCTCAAGTAGAACAATCAATCCCTGAAAGCAAAGTTTCTAAACTATCCAATTCAAGTAAAAAGTGAGATGAATCAAGTGAGAGCATAAACAAGCATTTGCATTCTAGAAAATTAAGTACAACAAACAACATCATGCAATGTTTGATGAATGCAATGCTCCCCCTCAACGGGTTACTCCCCCTCAATGTGTTGTCTCCCCAACATGCACAATTGCTACCACAATTTGCAACTCCCCTTTACCACCATTCTACTTCCCCTTTTTGTCATGATATAGGCAAAAGAGTAGTCCACAACCGGGTCACTTAGCAAAGAGAGATGATAGCATTCAAGTCATTTGCATAGTCATTAAATGCACTTTATGCAACTCTATCAAATGGAGAGAAACAAGGGGATTTATTTAAATGCTTTGCATACAAGACATGTAGCATTCAAGTTCAAAATACAATGGTATTTGGCAAAGCAAATGACAAAGGTTTCTAATAAGAATTCAAACCAATTTCACCAATGTCATGAGAGAAGCAAGGATATAGAGTTTTCATTGATTTTAATTTATGAGCAACTATATCCAACTTTATAAGCGAAATATGGCATGAGCGACTTTGCACCCTATTTGATTTTTCCGGATAAGATATCCGTATGATAGTAGCCATGTTCAACTAATAAAGAAAGAGAGACATTTGGATTTTAAAATCCTTTGAACGGATACAAGATCCTTTATTCATTTTGAGTCTCATAAGCTATTTTACACACGTTTTGCATTAAAAAAAATTGCAATCATCAATTCATGCATTTTCATTTGAGCAAGTCATTTGAATTTCATGCTTTTCAATTTTCATTAGCATGTCATTAAGAATCATCATGTCATGGAGATAACTATAGGTCATCCAAATCATACTTCCTATGTTAATCTCCTAGTCCAACAATACATGTTTGAACATAAATATGACATGGATTGTAAACAAGCAAGGTTCACACTTATTGAATTTAAAACATATATACATGTGCAACCAAGCTTACTCAAGCACTCAACAAAGAAGCATAAGATTTTTCAAATATTTGCATGCAACAAGTATGCAATAGCTCTTTTTGCTTGAGATCCCCATATGGGGTCATTATCAACCTTCATCAATGAAGGTCATGAGGTTCTATGGACCTCCCAAGTCCATTTGACTTGGATGAACCTATTTGAGACTTGTTAGTCTCGTAGCAAGCGGGTTCATTTTTCCTTATCCACATAGATATAACTTTTTTCTTCTTAGTGGACAAAGGTTCAAGAGTTCTAGAAATAATAGGATCATGAATATGAATGTTTTCCTTCCTATTAGCATGCATTCTAGCTCTTGTCATTCTCTTTTCAATCATGCTTTTGATTCTACATAATTTAATGAAATGAAAGCAATTTGGTCTGTAAGGATTCCCGTTGTTTTTAATTGGCTTGTTTCGTGATCAAACCATATGTGGGGATTCTTTGTAAGGGTAGTTTAGATGTTGTTGTTATTGCTTAGGCCCTTTGAAGACCTCATTATGGATAAGCACCGAAGGTATATTTCCTTGTGCTTACTTTTCTTGAAGAGATAGTTGCACACACTCACTTAGCATTCTTGCATTTGGTGTGCATACTCTTCACATGTCACATTTCACACATGCACTTCTTTGTTATTTGTTGTTGTGTGCTTATGTGTCTTGTAATTCGTTTCCCATTGTTGTTCGGAAACGTCCGCGCATGCACCTTGTGTGCTTGTTTTTAGCGCGAAGATCGCCGTTGGAGAAGCCCTTGACTTCTCCCTTGGTTTCACCAAAATTGGTGAAACGGCGGTTTGGATCGGCGGCCTGGCCGCCGAATGAAACCGCCAATTTAGTCCAGAGGTATCTGGAAATATTCTACGGTTATGATCGGCGGTCGGTGGCCACCGAATGAAACCGCCATTCACACCTGATTGATTTTATCTCTCGGGTTAATTCGGCGGTTTGATCGGCGGTTCTGAAACCGCCGAATGAAACCGCCGTTGTGCCCCTGTTGTGTCAGGTCCAATTCGGCGGTTGGATCGGCGGTGGGTGGCCGCCGAATGAAACAGCCGAATTTCCCTTGTTTCACTCGGGACTCATTCGGCGGTCTAATTCTGCGGCCTGGCCGCCGAATTAAACCACCGATCGGCGCGTTTCTTTGAAACTTAATGAAACGACCTCACTTTGATTTGGCCCCCTATATATATGCCATTTTGTCTTTAAGTCATTAACAAGAGTTGATATTCATGCTTCATACTTAGCATATTTTTCAAGAGAAGAAAAATACACAAAGAACTCTTTTTTAATTTCTCAAACACTTTTTCATGGTCATCAATCATCATCTAGCATCATCATAGATCATCTAGATGTCATCTAGCATGGATTCTTCATCATACTTTGCTTGGTAAGTTTTTCACTAATATCTTACATATTTTGTGTCTTTCTTAACTAAGCAATCTCTTTTTATTACTTGTATGATTTTCACATATCTTTAGATACAAGTTTGAGATTAGTGTGATGTATGTTTGAGAATTTGTTTTGTGCTAGCAAATTAGGTTTTGTGCTTAATATTGATTAGCTTAACTAATTGCTATGTCATTTAGTTTTGATATCTAGGATTGTTCTTAATTGCATATTAATCATCTTAGATAAGCATATAGGGTTTCCCTTGCTCTATGTTGCATTTTGGATATTCACATATATTCACTTAGGGTTGTATTCTCTTCTAGAGAAAGTAAGTCTTGTGTGTAGCAACCGGGATTAGGTTGCTTAGATCGCAAGCAAATTGGACTAGGTTCATTCATATCGGGATTAGGTAGGTGTGTGATTACTTCCGGGATTAGGTTGTAATCGTTTGCACATTTAGTGGATTCGAGGTTCGAGTGTGGCTTACTTACATAGCCCGTGGTTTTTCCCGTGAGGGTTTCCACGTAAAAATCAAGTGTCTTATTTAATTTCCGCACCATATTACACTTGCTTGTTTATATTATCTTGAGGGCATTTTCGTAATTTTGACTAACACGAAAAATTGGGTAAAAAGCGTAAAATCTATTCACCCCCCCTCTAGATAGTTTTATACACACCGTGCTTTAATTAGTTTCATGGTCTTATGTGACCATTAATACCACAAAAGTGACATGTAGGGATAAATTTAGAATTCATACCATGTCCTTGTGCATGCATAGGAGCCATCCCATGACTTTGTGGTTGAGCGGGTTCAAACCTTCTTTGTTGTTGAACCAGTCTAGCTTGCTTCCTTGTTTCATTTTGCATGATTGGCCTCTTCCCTTGATGAATTTGAGCTTTAGGGAAGATAGGTTGAGGAATTCTTTGAGCTTGAGGTTGTCTCTTTGGAGCTACCTTCACTTGTGCACTTCTTGAACATTGTCCTAAATCAATTTTCTTCCTAGGAGTGTGCACCGCCGAGGCTTCTATCTTGCCCAAACTCTTGACAAAGACGGTCTTGGTTGGAGTAGTGATCTCCTTGGTTTCTTCATACCCAATACCTCTCTTGTCACAAGGGTTCTTTCCACTACCAAGAATGTGGTCAAGTTTCTTGGTGCTTATAGTCATCCTAGACAATGACTCTATAGCTTCATCAAGCTCTCTTTTCAACCCTTCTTCATTCCTTTTAGACAAAGCTAGCTCATCTCTTAGCTTGTCTTCAATCTTCTTGGATGCCTCCACTTGATTACTTAAGTGGTCATTGTGTGTTGAAAGTTCTAGATTTTCATCCTCTAAAATCTTCAATTTTCTATTGTTCTTCTTCAATGAACTTTCACACTTGACTATAAAGTCATTTATATCCATTTTCTCTACACTTCCATTTGTAGAGTTAGATGAGGAGTCATCTTCACTAGAGCTATCTCCTCCACTCTCTTTCTCACTAATGGAGTCATTTCCCCCATTAAGACCTTCACCTTGGTCTCTTGAGTCAATGAGAGCCATATCCCAATGAGTAGCTACATTTATCTTCTCTAGGCTACTTCTTCATCTTTTTCTTCTATGGGATCACTAGTCAAGTCATTCTTACCAACAACTTTGTCATCTACACAAGTGGCCCCAAAAGCCGTGTAGTTGATGGTAAGCTCATCATCACTTGATGACTTGTCTCCATTTTCGGAGTCATCACTTTCACTCCAAGTGGTGGCCATCACTTTTGCCATCTTGTTCTTCAAGTTCCCACAGTCCGGTGAGATGTGACCTATACCACCACACTCATAGCATTGGACCCCTTTCTTCTCACTATGCTCTTGCCTAGGCTCAAAATTCTTGAAGGGAGCTTTTTTCTTCAAGTCTTGGCCCTTGGATCCAACGCCCTTGTTCTCGAACTTGACAAACTTCTTGAATCTTCTAAGTAGCAAAGCCATATCATGGTCCGAGTCACCTTTTTCCTCCTTCACAACCTTGGAAGCATTCAAAGCAATTCCTTTTTGCTTTTTAGGAGGTGAAATACTAGGAGCCTTCCTAGATTCATAGGCGAGGACTCTTCCAATCACCTCGCTCGGTTTCATATCCTTGTAAGTGCTATTCTCCTCTAAAGCCGTCACTTTTGATTCGAACCTAGCGGGGAGAGACCTCATAATTTTCTGCTTAACTCTCCTATCCGAATAAGGATCACCGAGTTGATGGCTTTGATTTACAATATCCATCAACTTGACTTCAAAGTCATTGAAGCACTTATCCTCCTCCATTTTAAGCAACTCAAATTGCGTTTGAAGGACTTATAGCTTCGAATCCTTAACCACATTGGTTCCTTCGTGTGCAACCTCTAGGATATCCCATGCCTCCTTGGCTATCCTAGTGTTCTGAATCAGTTTGTACTGATTTTCATCCATTGCACATAGAAGAGCATGCCATGCCTTCCTATTCCATTTTGAAGTCTCAAACTCTTCAGGTGACCACTGAGCCTTAGACTTGAGTACTTCTTCTCCACCACCCGTGGGAGTCATCATAGGAGGTGCATACCCATCTTCAATAGCCATCCATGCCCTATCATGGATTTGGCACACATACGCCTCCATCTTGCCTTTCCATGAGGCATAATTCACACCGGTGAGGAGAGGAGGTCGTGTGCTTGAAGCACCCTCATGGTTGCCACCGAATCCACTCATTGTATCAAATGAATGAATGAAATGTATGCAAAATGTATGAATGAGCACAAATCACACAAATGCACAACACACCTAAAATGAGCTAGGATTACCTAAGTACATCTAGGAACCCGCTCTGATACCAATTGAAAGTCCTAGAGGAGTGTTCAATATTAATCTAGAGGGGGGGTGAATAGATTTTAGCTATTATTACCCAATTTTCGCATACAAGTCTATATTACGAAAATACCCCTACTAGTTAAATATACAAGCAAGTGTAATATAGTGCGGAATTAAAAAGACACTTGATGTATACGTGGAAACCCAACCATTGGGAAAAACCACGGGCTGTTTAGTGCGCCACACTCGGACCTCGAAATCCACTAATCGAAATGGAGTTTACAACCTATGTAGACCTCGTCTAACACTCCGGTCAATAACCCCCCATTTCTATCACTCGGGCCTTTAAAAGTGGCTCTAGTCCAATTGCTTGAGGCCTAAGCAACCTTAGCCTCAAGACTTAATTCTCTAAGAAGAGATTATGCAACCTATGTGAATATGTATGAATATTCAAATAACAAACAAGGCTAGGTAACCTTAGATGCTTATCTAGGATGATGAGATAATCAATTTAAATCAACCCTAGATATCAATTGCTAAATGACATGTCAAATAGCTTAGCTAATCAAGATTAATTAAAAACCTAATTAGCTATTACAAACAACACTCAATCAATTCATCACAATTAATTCTCTAATCTTGTATTTATCATATGATCAAAACATACAAGTAAATTAAAGAGAATAGCTTGATAATAAAAATAATCAAATAAGATGAACTTAATCAAAATCTTACCAAGCAAGTTGTGATGATGCAAACCCAATCATGGATGCTTTCTATCTAGACATAGAAGATGCAATATGAAATTTGATGCACAAAGGATTTGATTTGAGTGGTTAAAAATGAGTTCTTGATTTGATTTTTTCTCAAAAATCTCTCTTGAAAGTTTAGGGTTCTAATAACACAAAGAACATATTCAGATCATGAGAAAGTAAGATATTTATAGACATCAAGAATTGGGCATGTGAAAAGACAAGTTTGCCCTTTGAAATCACCGATCGGCGGTTTCAAAGGCGGCCAGGCCGCAGAACTCAACCGCAGAATGGAGTCCCGAGAGAACAGGGGAACTTCGGCGGTTTCATTCGGCGGTTTCGAAACCGCTGATCATAACCGCAGAATCAACCCGAGAGATTAAAAATCAATCAGGTATGAACGGCGGTTTCGAACGGCGGTCACGACCGCCGATCGTAACCGCGGAATCAAGCCAGAGCTGTCTGGTCTGAAACGGCGGTTTCAATTCGGCGGCCAGGCCGCCGATCATAACCGCCAATCACCAATAATGGTGAAAACCAAGGAGAAGCCAAGGGCATTCTCCGTGGGCGGTCTTCGCGCAAAACCAAGCACATTCTAGTGCGTGCGCGGACGTTTCCGAACACTATTGGGAAACGAATTACTAATAACATATACACACAACAAGATATAGCAATCAAAGTGCTAGTGTGAATGTGACATGTGAAGAGAATGCACACAAAGACAAGCATACATGCAATCATGGCAAGAATGCTAAGTGTGTGTGTGCCACTAATTCTCTTCAAAGAAAACCAAGCATAAGAGATTATACCTTTGGCGTGCTTGTATTTTGAGGTCTTGGAAGGGCCTTTGATCTTCAACCTTCAACACTTAGACTACCCTTACATTCAAACCCCAACATGTGGTTTGTCCACGAAATAAGCCAATCAACAAAACGGGAATCCTTACAAACTCTCTTAATTTACCTAAAGTCAAAGTGGCATATATATAGGGTGTCAAAATGAAGTGTGGTCGTTTTGAAAAGTGACACCAATTTTGCCTTGGGCGCTATACGTAAAGTGCCAAGTACAGCGCCTACCTAGGAAATGAAGAACATTCTTCATTAGCGCTGTTCGTAGAGCGCTTTTGTACAGCGCCTGAACAACGCCTTAAATCTGTTCTTCTCGGGTCTGAGATAGGCGCTGTACGTACAGCTCTTCTGAACAGCAACCGTACAACGCCTTCCCAAAATGCATCAGACTTGATGCATTTAAAAGACCATTTACATCAGGTCTGAAGTGGGCACTGTTCGAACAGCGCCTCTATAGAGCGCTTTGAATAGCGCCCTTTACAATGCAAGAATTCCAAGGCTATGCATGGCAAGGCATTTGGACATATAAGATGCAATCAAAATAACATGTAAGAAGAGATGTTAATGAACATTAATGCACAACAATAAGACATACAACATACAAGAATTAACCATATGCATGAGTTTTGAGTGTGTGCAACTATCTTTTCAAGACAGGCAAGCACTTAGAATTTTACCTTCAGTGCTTATCAAGATGAGGACTTTAAAGGGCAATGAACTTGAACAGCAATACCTAAGCTACCTGAAACAAATAATAGCACGGTGTGTATAAAGCTATCTAGAGGGGGGGTGAATAGATTTTACGCTTTTTACCCAATTTTTCGTGTTAGTCAAAATTACGAAAATGCCCTCAAGATAATATAACCAAGCAATTGTAATATGGTGCGGAAATTAAAACAACACTTGGTTTTTACGTGGAAACCCTCACGGGAAAAACCACGGGCTATGTAAGTAAGCCACACTCGAACCTCGAATCCACTAAATGTGCAAACGATTACAACCTAATCCCGGAAGTAATCACACACCTACCTAATCCCGGTATGAGTGAACCTAGTCCAATTTGCTTGCGTTCTAAGCAACCTAATCCCGGATGCTACACACAAGACTTACTTTCTCTATGAAGAGAATACAACCCTAAGTGAATATATGTAAATATCCAAAATGCAACATAGAGCAAGGGAAACCCTATATGCTTATCTAAGATGATTAATATGCAATTAAGAACAATCCTAGATATCAAAACTAAATGACATGTCAATTAGTTTAGCTAATCAATATTAAGCACAAAACCTAATATGCAAGCACAATATAAAATCTCAAACATACATCATACTCATCTCAATATTGTATCTAAAGCATACAAAATAACAAACAAGTAATTAATTGAGATTGCTAGATAAGAGAAACACAAAACATGTAAGATATTAGTGAAAAGCTTACCAAGCAAAGTATGATGAAGATTCCATGCTAGATGACATCTAGATGATCTAAGATGATGCTAGATGATGATTGATGATCATGAAAAGTGTTTGAGAATCAAGAATGGAGTTCTTGGAATTTTTCTTCTCTTTGAAAAATATCCTAAGTATGAATTCTGAATATGAACTCTCTTAATTGACCTAAAGTCAAAGTGGCATATATATAGGGGGCCAAATCAAAGTGTGGTCGTTTAAGTAAGTTTCAAAGAAACGCGCCAATCGGCGGTTTCAATCGGCGGCCAGGCCGCCGTTAATGACCGTCGAATTGAGCTCGTGAAGAACAGAGCATAAACGGCGGTTAATTCGGCGGTTTAGTGACCGCCGATTCCAACCGCCGAAACAGAACAGAGAGATCAAAATCAACCAGGTATGAACGGCGGTTTCGAACGGCGGTTTCATGCCCGCCGTTTCAACCGCCGAATTAGACTGAGAGATAAATCAATCAGGTCTTGAAACGGCGGTTTCGAACGGCGGTCGTGACCGCCGATCTTAACCGCAGAAATGCTCCAGACCAATCTGGACTGAAACGGCGGTTTCATTCGGCGGCCAGGCCGCCGATCATAACCGCCGATCACCTAGATAGGTGAAAACCAAGGAGAAGCCAAGGGCATTCTCCATAGGCGGTCCTCGCGCTAAACCAAGCACATTCTCGTGCATGCGCGGACGTTTCCGAAAGTTATCGGGAAACGAATTATACAACAACATGACACAATTACACACCATAAAATATAATAAATAAGTGCAAGTGTGAAATGTGACAAATGAAGAGAATGCACACATATGCAATGAATGTTAAGTGTGTGTGTGCAACTAATCTCTTCAAAGAAAGGTAAGCACACAGAAATTTACCTTCGGTGCTTATCAACACGAGGTCTTCAAAAGGGCTTCGAACAACAAGACCGATACTTAGGCTACCCTTACAAAGAACCCCCACATATGGTTTGATCACGAAATAAGCCAATTAAAAACAACGGGAATCCTTACAATCTCCCCCTTTGGCTATTTCGTGACAAAACCATCACTCACAATGATTCCTCACAAAAAATAGAAACTACGGAACTATAATGATATTCTACATTACAAAGAGATAAGCTAATGCAACTTGAAGTCTTCAATCCTCTTGTAGAATAAACAATCCCTGAAAAGAGTTTCTAACATTTCTAATACAAGAAAAGTGCGAGATTAATCATGTGAGAACAATACCAAGCATTTGCATTTTTAGAATTTAGGCACAACATTACCAAATGTATGCAATGTATGATAAATGCAATGCTCCCCCTCAACGGGTTACTCCCCCTCAATGTATGTTCTCCCCAAAGTGTACAATAGCTTCTATATTTTGCACCTCCCCTTACCATATCCTACTCCCCCTTTTTGTCATGATATAGGCAAAGGAGTAGTCCCCAACCGGGTCACTCATAGCAACGAGAGATAGAAGCATGCAAGACTTGCATATACATATAAGTCACTTTATGCACTTCAATTAATTTGAGAGAAACAAGGAGATTTATTTTGAGAAAATGTGTGAATCCAACATGCTTTGCATACAAGACATATAGCCTTCAAGTCCAAAATACAATGGTATTTGGCAAAGCAAATGACAAAGGTGTCTAATAAGAATTCAAACCAATTTCACCAATGTCATGGGAAAAGCAAGGATATAGAGATTATTGATTTCAATTTAAGAGCAACTATATCCAACTTTATAAGCGAAACATGGCATGAGCGACTTTGCACCCTATTTGATTTTTCCGGATAAAATTATCCGTATGATAGTAACCATGTTCAACTAATAAAGAAAGAGAGACATTTGGAATGTAAATTCCTTTGAATGGATACAAGATCCTTTATTCATTTTGAGTCTCATAAGTTTTCACACAAGTTTTGCATTTTTAAGAATATGCAATCATCAATTAATGCTTTTCATGTGAGCATGTTATATGAATTTCATGCTTTTTCATTTGTCATTAGCATGTTATTAAAGAATCATCATGTCATGGAGATAATCATAGGTCATTCAAATCATACTTCCAATGTAAATCTCCTAGTCCAAAAATGCATGTTTGAACATAAATATGACATGGATTGTAGACAAGCAAGGTTCACACTTATGGAATTTTAAAACATATATACATATGTACAACCAAGCTTACTCAAGCAATCAAAAGAAGAGGCATAAGATATTTCAAATTTTTTGCAAGATACAAGAATGCAAAATAGCTCTCTTTGCTTGAGTTCCCCATATGGGGTCAATCATCAACCTTCAACAATGAAGGTCATGAGGTCCTATAGACCTCCCAAGTCCATTTGACTTGGATGAACCTATTTGAGACTTGATAGTCTCGTAGCAAGCGGGTTCATTTTTCCTTATCCACATAGGTGTGACATTTTTCTTCCTAGTGGTCAATTGTTCTAGAGATCTAGATGCCATAGGATCATGTAAATGAATTTCTTCCTTCCTATGAGTATGCATTCTAGCTCTAGCTTTCTTTTTCTCAATCATGCTTTTAACTCTACACATTTTAATGTAACGAAAGCACTTTGGTCTAATATGACCATCAACACCACAAAAATGACATGTAGGGACAAAGTTAGGAATCATACCATGTCCTTGTGCATGTATAGGAGCCTTCCCATGTCTTTGTGGTTGTCTTGGTTGTTGGATAGAATTTCTCCTTCTTTGTTGTTGACCAAGACTTGGTTGCTTCCACGGTTGAGTTTGCATGATTGGTCTCTTCCCTTGATGGATTTGAGTTTGAGGGAAGTTAGCATGAGGAACTCTTGTAGGTTGAGCTTGAGGTTGTCTTCTTGGAGCTACCTTCACTTGTGCACTATGAGAGCATTGTCCTAGCTCAATCTTCTTCCTAGGAGTTTGCACCGGTGAATCTTCTTTGTAGCTCAAGCTTTTGACAAACATGGTCTTGTTAGGAGTGGAGGACTCCTTACTATCTTCAAACCCAAGACCTCTCTTATCACACGGACTCTTTCCAACACTTAACATGTGGTCAAGTTTTTCGGTGCTAGAAACTATCTTAGTCCTTGATCCTTTAGCCTCTTCAAGCTCTCTTTTTAATTCTTCTTCATTCCTCTTAGATAAGTCTAACTCCTTTCTTAGCTTATCTTCAATATTCTTGGATCTATCCACTTGTTCACTTAAGTGGTCAACATGAGCTTCAAGGTCTAGATTCTCTTCTCTCAATCTTCGTATCTTTTCCTTGGTCTTCATTGCTAAGCTTTTAAACTCAGTGAGGTGTTTATCTAGAACCTTTTTCTTCACATATCCATGTGAGGAGTTAGATGAAGAGTCGTCTTTATTAGAGTCACTTTCTTCTTGACTCTCATTCTCTTCTTCATTGTAGGAGATAGGAAAGGCAAAATAGTTGTTCTCACAATCATTCAAGCTTGAGGGACTTCCTTCAACAACTTTCACTTTGTTGTCCCGCTTGTGAGAGCAACCTAATGCCAAGAATTTTGCCACAATCTCTTCATCACTATTACTTGAAGTGGCGACCTCCTCTCTTTCATCTTCCAAGTTAGCACATTCCTTGGAGGTATGCCCGAATCCTCCACATTCGTAGCATTGAATCTTCTCTCTTGAAGACATCTCATGATATGGCTTGACATTCTTAATAGTGGACTTCTTCTTCTTGAAGTCATTCCCCTTTGAGCCATAATCACTCTTTTGAAGATTCAAGAACTTCTTGAATCCTTTGGCAATGAGTGCCATGTCTTCATATGAGTCATCCTCCTCCTCTTCCATCTTGGATGTCTTCAAGGCAATATCTTTTTTCTTCTTAGGAGGAGATGTGGTAGCCTTTCTTGATTCATAGGCTAGAAGTCTTCCAATGACTTCACTTGGCTTCATTTCCTTGTAAGTGTCATTTTCTTCTAAAGCCGTCACTTTGGGTTCGAACCTCTCGGGAAGTGATCGCATGATCTTTTGCTTGATTCTTCTATCCGAGTAAGGATCACCAAGTTGGTGACTTTGGTTCACAATGTCCATTAGTCTCACTTGGAAGTCATTGAAGTGCTCGTGCTCTTCCATCCTAATGGTCTCAAACCGAGTTTGAAGGACTTGAAGCTTTGAGTCCTTGACAACCTCGGTGCCTTCATGTGCAACTTCTAGGATGTCCCATGCCTCTTTAGCAATCCTAGTAATTTGAATCAGTTTGTACTGATTTTCACTCACTGCACATCGGATGGCATGAATAGCCTTGTTGTTCCACATGGAGTCAATAAATTCTTGAGGACTCCACTGTGCCTTAGGCTTGAGAACTTCTTCTCCTCCATCCGTAGAAGTCATCATAGGTGGAGCATATCCATCTTCAACCGCCATCCATGCCCTATCATGGATTTGGCATATGTATGCTTCCATCTTCCCCTTCCATGAAGAGTAATTATCGCCGGTGAGCAACGGTGGCCTCACGCTCGACGCTCCCTCTTTGCTCATCCCGAAACCACTCATAGAGTTTGGATGAATGCAAATGAGATGAATGCAAAATGTATGAATAAATCAAAAAATCACACAAAATGCAAAACACACCAAAATGAGCAAGGATCACCTATGTATGTCTAGGAACCCGCTCTGATACCAATTGAAACAAATAAAAGCACGGTGTGTATAAAGCTATCTAGAGGGGGGGTGAATAGATTTTACGCTTTTTACCCAATTTTTCGTGTTAGTCAAAATTACGAAAATGCCCTCAAGATAATATAACCAAGCAATTGTAATATGGTGCGGAAATTAAAACAACACTTGGTTTTTACGTGGAAACCCTCACGGGAAAAACCACGGGCTATGTAAGTAAGCCACACTCGAACCTCGAATCCACTAAATGTGCAAACGATTACAACCTAATCCCGGAAGTAATCACACACCTACCTAATCCCGGTATGAGTGAACCTAGTCCAATTTGCTTGCGTTCTAAGCAACCTAATCCCGGATGCTACACACAAGACTTACTTTCTCTATGAAGAGAATACAACCCTAAGTGAATATATGTAAATATCCAAAATGCAACATAGAGCAAGGGAAACCCTATATGCTTATCTAAGATGATTAATATGCAATTAAGAACAATCCTAGATATCAAAACTAAATGACATGTCAATTAGTTTAGCTAATCAATATTAAGCACAAAACCTAATATGCAAGCACAATATAAAATCTCAAACATACATCATACTCATCTCAATATTGTATCTAAAGCATACAAAATAACAAACAAGTAATTAATTGAGATTGCTAGATAAGAGAAACACAAAACATGTAAGATATTAGTGAAAAGCTTACCAAGCAAAGTATGATGAAGATTCCATGCTAGATGACATCTAGATGATCTAAGATGATGCTAGATGATGATTGATGATCATGAAAAGTGTTTGAGAATCAAGAATGGAGTTCTTGGAATTTTTCTTCTCTTTGAAAAATATCCTAAGTATGAATTCTGAATATGAACTCTCTTAATTGACCTAAAGTCAAAGTGGCATATATATAGGGGGCCAAATCAAAGTGTGGTCGTTTAAGTAAGTTTCAAAGAAACGCGCCAATCGGCGGTTTCAATCGGCGGCCAGGCCGCCGTTAATGACCGTCGAATTGAGCTCGTGAAGAACAGAGCATAAACGGCGGTTAATTCGGCGGTTTAGTGACCGCCGATTCCAACCGCCGAAACAGAACAGAGAGATCAAAATCAACCAGGTATGAACGGCGGTTTCGAACGGCGGTTTCATGCCCGCCGTTTCAACCGCCGAATTAGACTGAGAGATAAATCAATCAGGTCTTGAAACGGCGGTTTCGAACGGCGGTCGTGACCGCCGATCTTAACCGCAGAAATGCTCCAGACCAATCTGGACTGAAACGGCGGTTTCATTCGGCGGCCAGGCCGCCGATCATAACCGCCGATCACCTAGATAGGTGAAAACCAAGGAGAAGCCAAGGGCATTCTCCATAGGCGGTCCTCGCGCTAAACCAAGCACATTCTCGTGCATGCGCGGACGTTTCCGAAAGTTATCGGGAAACGAATTATACAACAACATGACACAATTACACACCATAAAATATAATAAATAAGTGCAAGTGTGAAATGTGACAAATGAAGAGAATGCACACATATGCAATGAATGTTAAGTGTGTGTGTGCAACTAATCTCTTCAAAGAAAGGTAAGCACACAGAAATTTACCTTCGGTGCTTATCAACACGAGGTCTTCAAAAGGGCTTCGAACAACAAGACCGATACTTAGGCTACCCTTACAAAGAACCCCCACATATGGTTTGATCACGAAATAAGCCAATTAAAAACAACGGGAATCCTTACACTACCCTTACAAAGAACCCCAACATGTGGTTTGTCCACGAAATGAGCCAATCAACAAATGGGAACCTTACATACCACTAATATGTAAACACGTATATACAATCCTAAATATCCATCACTAATCACATTACAACAACCAATCCTAGTCACTAGGCAAAAACAACCAATTCACACTCTTAAGCTAAACATGGTATATCAACTTTGAAATAAAAGCTCAAGGGTAAGAGATTGGACCTTCGTAGGATGGTGTGGCCTCGTGGTATGGTGTATTGTGCATGGTGTGTGCCGTGGCTTTGTGTCCCTATTCCCGCGGCTTGAAGTAACGGGAGTTACTCCCTAGAATGCCACGGCTTTGTGCCTTCTGGCCAGCGGGCTTATGCTCATGGATATGAAATCGCGGAGGTTTCTCAATCTTCACACGGGTTCATCCCTTCTGTCCCGTGGGTTCTAACCTGCGGACGCATCTCGTGCAAGGTTCCAAGAGAACCCCACAGCTTTGTTGAGAAGAAATAAACCCGCGGACTTGTCCCTCGGTAGGCACTCTTTAGCCTATTAGCCTGCACATACAAAAACAACACCAAAAACACCACAAGCATATGCTATGCAAATATAAGTAAGAGGTATAAACCCCCAAACCTATCTATTTCCATGCATCTCATCATGATAAGTGGATAAATAAGAGACTCAAGACTCTAAAAACAAAACTAATCCTAAAAATAATAAAAGACCTAAAAATGAGCTTCCTCTAGAAGCTATAATGCATTCTCATGCAAGCATACATCAAAATTGTTCATACGTGTAATGAAACACTTAATTCACTCGAAAAGCAATCATGCAATGTGTGGAAGCTAGAAGGCATATCTAATGTAGCATGATTTCCATCGTGGTTCTTCACTACCCACACCTTATTCCTAGGTGTGTCATTCCTTGCAACGAAAGGCAACTCTTTGGATTGGTCTGGTTTGTCCTTATGGATCCAAACCTTCCTAACTTTTCTCACTTTCCTCCTAAGCATGCTTTCTCTACTTTTGCAATATTCATCGTATTTAGCACATTGTGCCTTTTTGTGACCCCTAATAGAGCAAAAATAGCATATAGGAGAAAAGTTAGAAATACTACATCTGTCGTCTTTCGCCGTTGCTTCGACTTGCTTGTGGACAACCTTAGGAAGGCTTGCTCCACTTTGGGTAGTGAGGGGCTTCTTTGTTGATCTTCTCTTGCTCCCCTTCTTTTCCAAAGCCTTGATTGGACATTCGGCTTTGTCTAACACCACGATGTAGTCACAAATCAAGACTTGTGCTACCTTCAAGGCATTATCCTTCTTGATGAGTTCTTCTTTCAAACCCTCCAATACCTTGTCCTTCTTCTCTACTTCCATTTGCATTCTTCTCATCTTCCGAGAGAATTCTTCTTCTTGTTCTACCACCAACACGGAGAGCTCTTGTGATTTCTTCATTGCCAAGTCTATCTCCTTCTCAAGTGAATTGATCTTCAGGACTAAGTCATTGTTTTGACTTATCAATTCCTTGTTCTGTAGGGCAACCTCTACTGTCATTTCTTTTTCACCTCCTAAATCAACCTTGAAATCCTCATCCTCATCCAATATGAGCAAAAGCTCATCCAAGTAATCGTCTACGGTCTTTGAGGATTCCACCGGTTTCTTAACCTCTTTTCTTTCCTTTTCTACCTTTAGCTCTTCTTCAACCCTTAGCAAAACATCACCAAGGTTGCATTCCGAGCTGCTTGAAGAATCCACCACTTTGATTCCTTCAGCAGTGAGACAAAAGAAAGGGCTAGTTGATTTGTGGAGTTGTTGAGGCTCTTCCTCCTTCTTTCGCTCTAGCAAGCCCTCCAAATATTGTGACATCCTACCTCCCAACCATTCTATGCATTCTTCAAAGTCAATCAACCGTTGATTGAGGTAGTATCGGTAGGCTTGCTCTTGGTCCAGGGCTTCCTTGGCTTGCCCCTAGGAGTTCTCCACACATTGTCCCAACCAAATTGCGCACCCTTCTACTCATTTTTCTAGGTCTAGCAATCGTTGGTCAATGGCGCGTTGGTATGCCTCTACATCAAAATTGCCCCATTGGTGGTCTTGTCTCTCTTGATCATATCTAGCTTGGTGGTTGTTGTATTGACATGGATACATGGATTGCACCTCTGGCATTCCCGACCATTGTTCTACATTGCGGACCAATGTCCGTGTGTCCATTCTACCTAGAGATGGATAAACTAGAGCCGGTGGCTGCCTAAAGTGTGACACGAAAGTCGCCACTTTCCTATTTAAGTCGGCCATTTAAGTAATTAGAGCCACATTACCACTTTCTTTGTTGATCTGAAATCCTGAAACAACCAAACAACACACGATCAAATCGAACAAGACAGATTATGAACAAATAAAAATAAGACTACAAATTAACGAAAATAAAAATAAGACTAAAACTAACTAAAGGTAATACGCCTCCCCGGCAGCGGCGCCAAAAACTTGATCGCCCCGCGCGAACAAATGCGGTAGTTCTAAAAACTATCGTAAATGATCGGACGTGCGAGTGTTTCTACCCTTTCGCAAGTATACGAATCGTTGGCCACATATAGTGGTTACGAGTAAGGGTTTCGTTCTCACGAGGAGGTGTTTACCTTAAATCGGTTCTAGGTCTTAGATTATTTACACAATATACACTAATTACATAAGCATGAAAGTAAAGGGAGGATGGTGGCAAGGCAATTACACTAGCTAATGGCTAAGATTAAACTAAGATGGCAATTATCTAAATTACACTAAGTTACACTAAATCCAACCACAATTACTAAATTAACACTAACTAACTAAATTAACTAAACTCATGCATGGTCATGCAAGAGTGGGGATTGGATATGAAAATGCTAGGAAATGATGTTCATGCAATTAATCCAATTCCTAGCTAATGGCAATATGTTTACAAGATTGGTCTTCACCAATCTAAACTAGGATAAAGACACATACATAAATAATTATTCATGCATGGTATTGATGTCTCAACTAGTCTAAATCCATTACATATCAATTAATTGATCAATCAACTAACATGTATTAAGCTCAAGCACATAAACACATCAACCAAATAATGAATATTATTACAATCTCACCAAAATCCCAACATAAACATATAGTTATACATATAACAACAAACTAAAGAAAACAAAGAGATAAAGAAGACAACACAAACACTTGGTGAAGTCCTCAAGCTAGCTAGACTTCTCCTTGACTTTCCCAAGCTTGGAAACAATGGTGGCTTGTGAGATTCTAGGTTGATTAGGCTATTCTAGGTATTTGTAAGCTATTTAGGATAATTATGCTATTGTTTGGATATTAGGGATTGTGTTTAAGGTTAGGAAAGTTGTATATTTATATGGGGAAGGGTTTGGGCATGGTTTGGACGTGCAAATCTCCTAAGTCGGTCGTCTTCGCTGGTTTGTAACCCCTGTCTCGCGGGTTCATTCCCGTCGATAGAACTTGAAAGTAATACAATAAACGCTCGGTGTGTATGATAAATATATCTAGAGGGGGGGGGTGAATAGATTTTAACAATTATTACCCAATTTTCGCATGCAAGTCAATTTTACGAAAATACCCCTACTAGTCACAAATACAAGCAAGTGTAATATAGTGCGGAATTTAAATAACACTTGATGTATACGTGGAAACCCAACCACTGGGAAAAACCACGGGCTGTTTAGTGCGCCACACTCGGACCTCGAAATCCACTAATCGAAATGGAGTTTACAACCTATGTAGACCTCGTCTAACACTCCGGTCAATAACCCCCCACTTCTACCACTCGGGCGTTTAAAAGTGGCTCTAGTCCAATTGCTTGAGGCCTAAGCAACCTTAGCCTCAAGACTTAATTCTCTATGAAGAGATTATGCAACCTATGTGAATATGTATGAATATTCAAATAACAAATAAGGCTAGGTAACCTTAGATGCTTATCTAGGATGATGATATAATCAATTAAATCAATCCTAGATATCAATTGCTAAATGACATGTCAAATAGCTTTGCTAATCAAGATTAATCAAAAACCGAATTAGCTATCACAATACAACACTCAATCAATTCATCACAATCAATTCTCTTTTCTTGTATTTAGCATATGATCTAAAACATACAAATAATTTAAAAGAGATGGCTTGATAGTAAAAATACTAAAATAAGATGAACTAAATCAAAATCTTACCAAGCATGTTGTGATGATGCAAACCCAATCATGGATGCATTCTATATAGTCATAGAAGATGCAATATGAAACTTGATGCACAAAGGATTTGATTTGAGTGGTTAAAGGTGAGTTCTTTTGAATTTTTCTTTGCTTGAAAAATATTCTAAGTAAAATATGATATTCTGAACTCAGCAAATTGATCTAAAGTCAAAGATGCATATTTATAGGGTGTCAAAAGCAAAGTGGTGCGTTTTGATAAATGACACAAAATTTGCCTTGGGCGCTGTACGTACAGCGCTTTGTAGAGCGCTTTGTACAGCGCCTTCTTGGGAAATGAAGAACATTCTTTATAGGTGCTGTTCGTAGAGTGCTTTTGTACAGCGCCTCAAAACTGATCCTCTCAGGTCTGAGATGGGCGCTGTATGAACAGCGCTTTGTACAGCGCTCGTACAGCGCCTTCCAAAATTACATCAGACCTGATGCATTAAAAATGCATTTTCAACTAGGTCTCATATAGGCGCTGTACGTACAGCGCCTTCAACAGCGTTTTGTACAGCGCCAACACCATGAATGCAATCCTAAGTCTAGAATGAACATGACTTTGGTTATACAAAATGCACTCATGTAAAGCATGCAAGAAGAGATGTTAATGAACATTAATGCACATATATAGACACACAACATACACGAATAAAACACTATGCATGAGTTGTGAGTGTGTGCAACTATCTCTTCAAAGCAATTAAGCACATAGAGGTTTACCTTTGGTGCTTATCAACCTTGAGGACATGAGAGGGTCTTGAGCTTGATTATGAATCACTTAGGCTACCCTTACATACAATCCCCAACACGTGGTTTGTCCACGAAATAAACCAATCAATATATGGGAATCCTTACAAAACTCGTGGTGGAAAATGGAAGTTTCCCGTGAGTTTAGACCTTCTAGACTACGGCAATGTTCTAGCGGCATGAAACCACGGTCTTCCAGTGAGTTTGGACGTATTTGGGCGTGAAAGAACCCGCTGGAAGTGAGCTTGAAGCTTGCATTTCCATGGAGTTTGGAGGAAATGGAGGAGAGGAAAATCACGTGCATGGGAGGCTCAAAGTGGGTCCATCGTGACCGGGAGGTGGAGAGCCGTCGATCTGGGTAGAAAACAGCCTAAAAAACTGTTGAAAAGTGGCCAAAAAACATCGAGTAGGTCACCGGGTCACGACCGGGTCGAGTTGCGGGTCAGGTCAGGTCAGGTCGGGTCGGGTCGGGTCGGGTTGGGTCGGGTCGGGTCGACCTGGCAACAGGTGGAAGAAGATCTGATGTCACGCTGACATCATGCTGACGCGCGCAATGCCCAAAACGACGTCGTTCGGTTGCTGACGCTATGCTTTGGCTTGCAATTTACAATATGCACCCCTCAACTCTTCACTATTCACATAATCTTTAATACTTCTTCGAATATTGCACTTTAGCCCTTGAATTGTCCAAAATGACAATAATGCCAAAATGACAATAATGCCCCTGAACTTCCCTATTTGCCTTAAACACTTATTTAATCCATTAAATATCCGGTTTTACCGAAGAAACAAGCACAAAAAGATAGGAAAAAAGAACGCTAAATGTGAACATTTGGAGCGCGATCATAAAGCTTAAAGAAACGAAGGAGTTGGTCTACAAGGGTATGATCTAATTCTTTTTATATATTCTTATATATTGTATACAGTTTAAAAGTTGCATTACATTTTTTAAGACCCATTTTCTGCTACGCAACGTAAATTCGGGTTCCTACAGTATCAACCACGACGAACTCTGTCATTATGTTCTGTTGGAGCGGAGCTTCCCCAATTATCACCGGTAGGATTTTTGACTCAACCGGCATTAGGGAGTCCCCTGTGAACCCATACAGGGGCGTGGTACAGCTGTTGTAGAAGGAGTTCTTTAGGTTGAACTTCTCGAGTGCCCTATTGAACATGATATCACTGCTGCTTCCGGTATCGATCAGGACACGGTGAACCTGGCAATTGGCTATCTGCAGGGTGATCACTATTGGGTTATTGTGAGATTGAACTATGTTATAAACATCCTCCTCCGTGAAAATGATCTGGGTTGCACAGGAAAGGTCTTGGGATCCCTTAGTGACCTAGAATACATCATTACTGGTAGTGAGTCGAAGGATCTTTTTTGCATGGTTCTTTCTTGAATTGTTAGAGGTTTTTGCTAACGTGGGGCCTCCACTGATGGTGTGGATGATCTGGATCTGCTGCATCAGATCCTTCCCCTTATCTCTCATTCTTTCTTCTGCCTCCTAATACTCTTCTTGTACCTCCTTCCCCATCTTGATGATATCTCGTACCTATTGTAAAAATTCAACCAAGAGCCATCCTCTTACCAATCCTTCGATTTGGTTGCTGAGGCTGTAACATTCAGATGTGTTGTGTCCCACATCGTTGTGGAAGTCGCAATACTTGTATCTGCTCCTTTGGTCAACTGAGATCTTAATGGGACCGGGCTTCCTGAGCAAACCTTTGTCACAGATGGCAAGGTATATGGTCTCTCGGGATACATTCAGAGGGGTGTAATAATTGTACCTGTCCTCTTCTCTTATTATTCATGCTACCTCCTTTGGGTGGGTTGTTGTTCTAGGAGGGGTCCTTCTTGCGGGGTACCTATCTCGACGTTGGGGAGAAGGATGTGACCGGTTTGGGGGCTGATTCTAGATCTTTTTGGTAGGCACGGGCTTTAGAGTCTCTTTCTTTGGTCGCTTGGTTAATCAGGTTTCATTATATTCGACCTTGATCCGGAGTTGTTCGTCTATCTCACACGCTCTATCATAGGCCTCATGGTAAGTTCCAGGTGGGTGTTTGGAAAACGATTGGAATAGCCTACCAGCCCATAGATTCCTTCGAAAGTTGGCCAAGGTCTCCTTTTCGGTGAACACCCCCATTTGGATTACTTCTTTGTGGAATTTCTCAACGTAGGACCTCAGCGTCTCACCCCACTCCTAGATCACGTACTGGAGTAGGACGGGGTCCTTATGACGAGGCTTGATTCCCTGAAACTGAGCATAGAAATCTGTGGTAAGCTTTGTAAAATAGTCCACACTATTTGGAGGTAACTTTCTTAACCAAGTCTTGGCACAATCTGTCAGGGTCACATTTATGACCGGGTAGCATTCTATATCTCCATCTGGTGCATAAAACTTTCCATGTGGCTCACGGGGTCCTCTGGCTCGGAATACTTCCTTGATGGCATTTTGAACTTAGGGGGTAGCTATGCTTCCCTGACCCTTTTTGAGAAAGGTGCGTTCATCTCCCCTAAGGGATTCTTCCGGGTACCCCGGTGCTTTCCCTTCCTCAACTCCTCGAGTTCCTTCGCCATCTTGGCCATCTGGTCTTTAAGGCATTTGGATCCATCGTGCTTGGATAGGGCTTCAGAAGTTGTTCTTGAAAATGCTCTGCAAACTAGCAAGTATACATCACCGAATATTAAAAAGGAGTTGTTGAGTGTTCTTGCTAACAAAGTGTGGGATAAGATCCATGAGGAAATCGGGGATACCAAATTTTGTATTCTAGTTGATGAAGCACTTGATGAATCGAACAAAGAGCAAATGGCGATTATTTTGAGATTTATTGATCTTGATGGATTTGTTCGAGACCGGTTTTTCCAAGTTGTAGGTGTCGATAATATAAATACCACAACTCTTCAAAAGGCAATATGTATGGTACTTGCTCGATATAATCTATTAGTTGAAAACTTACGAGGTCAAGGATATGACGGTGCTAGCAATATGATGGGTGAATAAAATGGTTTGCAAGCCTTATTTAAGAAAGAATGTCTGTATGCCTACTATGTACATTGCTTTGCCCATCGACTTCAACTTGTTTTAGTTGCAGTTTCTAAAGAATTTCATGATGTATGACTATTTTTTTTGAAATTGGGTTCTATCGTCAACTTTGTTTATGCTTCTTCAAAGAGTCATTCTAAGTTGAAATCAGTTAGAGAATATGAAATTATGGATTTGATTGCTTCGGGATAACTTGAGACTGCTACAGGGGCTAATCAAATTCATACTTTGCAACGTGCTGGCACTACTTGGTGGAGCTCTCATTTCATCTCTGTTAGTCGATTGATTGATATGTTTGGTTCAACTTGTACTCTTCTTGAAGACATTATTGATAGAGGATTAAATAGCAATATATGTGGGGAAGCCAAATGTGCATATAAAGAGATAAGAACTTTTGAATTTTTGTTTAGTTTGTTGTTGTTAAACAAAGTTTTCAGAATCTCTGATATGCTTTGCCAAGCATTACAAATGAAGTCACAAGATATCTTAAATGCTTTGAATTTTGTCTCAACTACAAAAACGTTTCTTCAAAACTTACGAGAAAATGGATGGAATGTTTTCTTTAAGAGTGTGGTTTTATTTTGTGAAAGACATGACATTGATATGCCTAATATGTGTGCACATTATATGGAAGGTAGAAGATGTCAGAAGGATAATATTACATCTGAGCAGCATTATCACTTCAATATATATAATGTTGTTATAGATTTTCAATTAATAGAGTTGAATAGTAGATTCACAAATCAAACAATTGAACTCCTCACTTTTAGCTCAGCTTTGAATCCAGTTAATAGGTTCAAATCATTTGATATTGATTCTATTTGTACTCTTGTTAAGAATTTCTATCCATAAGATTTCAGTCAAAATGAAATAGGTGATTTAAGTAGACAGTTGGCGCATTACAAGTTTGATGTAGTTTGTTCTTCAGAATTTTAGAATATTGCTTCTCTTTCAGAATTATGTCATCGATTAGTCAAAACAAGAAGGTCGGAACACTTCTTCTTGATTGATAGATTGATTCGTTTGGTATTGACTCTTCCTGTTTCTACAGCAACGACATAATGAGCATTTTCACCTATGAAACTTATTAAAACATCACTTCGCAGCAAGATGGAGGATAAATTTCTTGCAAATTGCTTGGTTGTCTATGTGGAGAGAGAGAGATTACAGATTATGGATACCATTGACTTAGATTCCATTATAGATGAGTTTGATGCTGTGAAAACTCGTAAGACAAAATTGAGATAGTTTATTATTGTATTGGAATTGAATGTTTGTTTCTTATTTAGTCGTTATCTTTTAAAAAGTTTATGTATTATGTTTAGAATATGAATATTGACGGGGTAAAGTTCATTATGTCCCCTCCTATCTAAATGTATCTATAATTTTTAATTAATATAATTTTCTCGTGTTGTCGTTGTTTATTTAAAAAAAAAAATTATAATTAGTTTAGCCCCCGCTACTGTAATGTCCTGGCTTCCCCTCTGGAATCAGCTACCACTTCAGCAACTTATGAAGAGGCAAGTAAGAGGAATTTCCACCATCCATATATCAATGAAGCCTTTGTTTACAGTGGTTCTTTTGTATCTCCAAAGATAGAACCCTGTAAGGATTCCCATAAATTGATTGGCTTATTTCGTGGACAAACCACTTGTTGGGGTTGATTGTGTAAGAGTAGTTTAGGTGATTGAACTTCAAGCTCGAAGGCCCTTCCAAGACTTCAAGAGACAAGCACGCCAAATGTATAATCTCTAGTGCTTGGTTTTTCTTTGAAGAGACTTAGAATGCACACACACACACTTAGTATACTTGCATTTGTGTGCATACTCTTCACATGTCACTTTACACACTAGCACTTTGATTGATATCTTGTTGTGTGTATATGTGCTTAGTAATTCGTTTCCCGATAGTGTTCGGAAACGTCCGCGCATGCACTAGAATGTGCTTGGTTTTACGTGAAGACTGCCCACGGAGAATGCTCTTGGCTTCTCCTTTAGATTCACCATCACTGGTGAATCGGCGGTTTGATCGGTGGCCTGGCCGTCGAATTGAAACCGCCGTTTCAGTCCAGAAAGGTCTGGAGTGATTCTACGGTTACGATCGGCGACCACCGACCGCCGTTCGAAACCGCCGATCATACCTGATTGATTTATTTCTCGGGTTTGATTCTACGGTTGGTTCGGCGGTTTCGAAACCACCGATTGAAACCGCCATTGTTCCCCTGTTCTTCTCAGGTTCAATTTGGTGGTTGTAAACGGCGGCCTGGCCACCGAATGAAACCGCCTATCGTGCGATTTCAGGGGCAAACTTGTCTTTTCACATGCTCTGTTTTTCATGCCTATAAATATCTCACTTTCTCTTGTTCTGAATATGACTCTTTAATCATCAAGAACCCTATATTTTAAACAGAGATTTTGAGAGAAAAAGCAACCAAGTTTGCTCATTTACACACTCAAATACATTCCTTTGTGCATCAAAGTTCATCTTGCATTCATCCATGAATGGGTTTGCATCATCACAACTTGCTTGGTAAGATTTTGATTAAGTTCATCTCATTTTAGTATTTTTACTATCAAGCTATTCTCTTTTAATTTACTTGTATGTTTTTGATCATATGATAAATACAAGAATAGAGAATTAATTGTGATGAATTGATTGAGTGTTGTATTGTGATAGCTAATTAGGTTTTTGATTAATCTTGTTTAGCTAAGCTATTTGACATGTCATGTAGCTATTGATATCTAGGGTTGATTTAATTGATTACATCATCATCCTAGATAAGCATCAAAGGTTCCCTAGCCTTG
The DNA here is from genome assembly GCA_008009225.1 of Acer yangbiense. NCBI lineage: Eukaryota > Viridiplantae > Streptophyta > Magnoliopsida > Sapindales > Sapindaceae > Acer > Acer yangbiense. Next base: position 1,257,749 of record CM017769.1, read on the forward strand.
TTTGTTATTTGAATATTTATACATATTCACATAGGTTGCATAATCTCTTCATTGAGAATTAAGTTTTGAGGCTAAGATTGCTTAGGCCTCAAGCAATTGGACTAGAGTCACTTTTAAAAGCCCGAGTGGTAGAAGTGGGGGGTTATTGACCGGAGTATTAGACGAGGTCTACATAGGTTGTAAACTCCATTTCAATTAGTGGATTTCGAGGTTCGAGTGTGGCGCACTAAACAGCCCGTGGTTTTTCCCAGTGGTTGGGTTTCCACGTATACATCAAGTGTTATTTAAATTCCGCACTATATTACACTTGCTTGTATTTTTGACTAGTAGGGGCATTTTCGTAATATTGACTTGCATGCGAAAATTGGGTAATAAAGCTTAAAATCTATTCACCCCCCTCTAGATTAATCTATGGAACACACCGAGCGTTTATTTGTATTACTTTCAAACCCCATTGATCATAAGTTAATGTTTTGAATGTTGAACGAATACATACAAAAAAATTAACTTGTAAAAGAAAAGTATACAAAAAAAACCCCATTCTAGTTTCCTTAAAAAAAAGGTATACATACAAAAAACAATGTATAAGAAAATCATATGATTGTTGATTGCTTTTGCTCTTAGAGATATCTTATATGATTGTATATTTCTCTTCTTTGTTCTTTGATTCTATTAATGTTTATATGCACATGAATTTTTGTCAGTTGAAACCAATAAAGATATCATGGATTTCTCTTTGCATTTAAAAAACAAGTTTTGAATGAATTGCTTTGTTGTAAATGTATGAGTATGACAATTACGTCCTGATAAGATCTGAATAAGGTAAGCTATGTTAGGGTTTTGTAAGCCACCGCCAACAATAGCTGCCCTTTGCCTCTACGGTGGCTCCGCCATCATATGACCCTCCCATTGGGTCTCTATACGATACGCTATGACAGATCGTCTCCCTCCTCTAGTCATCTATTCAGTCGGCTTCCATTGCTTCATCTCCTTTGATGCAAGATGTGCCATCTTCTTAGATTTCATCAACACAGTTTTTGTTTTTGCCATCAACTCAGTCCACTAATGCAACAGTTTTAGCATCATTGACAAGCACTCAGAGCATGTCTTACAATTTTGAATCTTCTAACATAGCCACTTCTTTTCTACCTCACATATCTATTAGGCCTTCTTAAGTCTCTGTTTTACCTTTTTAGTTGTTATCCTCCATGGTGGTCTCTACACATCCGCAATAGGGTTCATCATTGGTGCCCACCCAACCTCCTATCCCAATGCATGGCAAACAGGTGGACACTAAAGTTACTTTTGCCTAGGTTTTGAAAAGGTCTGCTGCCTCCATGCAATTGAAGCCTTCGACACCGATTAAAAAAAGGGATTAGGTAGCTATACGTATCAATGAATATGTTTACCAGCAGAGGATATCTCTTTTTTCCAATTCCCTTATAGGTAGAGTTGTTCTCTCGAAGGGTGAAGCTCCATGGAAATTTTCAGAACTCAAGCAGAAAATTCTTGATATTTGGGGTCTTACAACAGAATGTAAAATGATTTCCTTAGGAAATGGTTTTTACAACTTTCACTTTAAATCTTCACAAGATCAAAATAAGGTTTGGTCAAAGGGCTCTTGGTCTCTTAAGCCGGGTGTTCTTCGTCTTCAACAATGGACAAAAGATTTCAATCCCAACACATAGAAATCGACAAATACCTCGGTATGGGTCCATTTGTATGATCTTCCTTGGAAGTACTGGCACCCTCAAATTTTATCTTATCTTGCTCGTGGAGTGGGGACTCCCTTAAAGATTGATTGAAATACCGTTGATGGCGATTTTGGACATTATGCCCGTATTTTGGTTTATATTGATTTGTCGAGTGATGTTTCTGAGACATTAATGCTTAAGCGTGAAGGTTCTTGCTTGTTTGTTTCTGTTTGTTATGAGAACATACCAGAATTCTACACTACATGCTCATCTATTGGTCATTCTTATGTAAGTTGTCGCTTGAATGATCACCAAGAAATACCACCTCATGCTCGAAGTAAGTCTCGTCATTCATCCAGGGGACGTTCCAACCCTCGCTAGGAATGTCGTCCTATTACAGTCCAGGCAAATGCTAGCACGCAAGAGTTGGTAGCGGGTGAATAGATTTTAACCGTTATTACCCAATTTTCGCGATTAGTCAATATTAGGAAAATAACCCCAATATAGTCAATATAATAAATCAAGTGTAATAAGTGCGGAATTATAAAAGACACTTGATTTTTATGTGGAAACCCAAATTGGGAAAAACCACGAGCTGTTATGTGCGCCACACACGAACCTCGAATCCACTAATTGCGATAACGTTTACAACCTCGGTTGACCTCAACCTCTAACGGTCAATAACCCGCTACCACTACCCGCGTGCCTGTAAAAGTGGACATAGTCTAATTGCTTGATCCTCGCAATCACTACTTGTAATGATGTTTACAACCTAATCCCGGTATGTAACCAAACACTACTACCCGCAGGTCTGTAATAGCAACCCTAGATCAAGACTTAATTCTTCGAAGAGATCAAACAACCTATGTAAATATATATATGATATTCAACGTGCAAATAGAGCTAAGGAACCCTAAATGCTTATCTAGGATTATAAGATGACAATTAAATCAATCCTAGATATCAAAAGCTAAATGACATGACATAAAACTTAGCTATGTAGAGGATAACCAAACCTAGATACAATAGCTATGAACAACAATCTCAATCATTTTAATGAGATAAATTAGCTAGATGTTTTATAAACATGAAAACCTAGCTATCAAAAGCAATCTCAATCATACAATGAGATCAATTAGCTATATGGCATATGATCACGCTATGAATGTTCACATTTAGCGCCCCTTTTTCCTACCTTTTGTGTTCGTATTCGAGCACTTTTGTGTTCATAACAGGTGTTTTTGTTAAGTTCAGGTAATATGACCCTTCAGGAAGGTGTTTGCATCAAAGTTGTCAAAAGAGGAGCAAAACCATGAGAAGAAGATGTGGCAGGACAGAACCCGCGGCACTAAGCCGCGGCACAAGTTGCAGGAAGATATGGCGGGACATAAGCCGCCATCTAGAGGGCTTGAACTCACCAAGTTATTCACGGTGAGTTCATGCAGCTAGATCATTCCAGCCGTCCCGAAGGTCTGAAGTCGCCAGAAATCGCGGCGAGCTCGTGCCGTGAGAAAGAAACCGCGGAGAATTCTCCAGAAGCCGCAGCGGGTTTGAGCAGCAGGCTTGAAGCCGTGGAATGAACCCACCAGAGGCATGTCCAAGGACAAATTGGGCATTCCTTGCCCAATTTGAAGAAAAAGATATATATACTTCTCTCTCCTGCAGAACAAAGGGTGACAAAATTAGTATAAAACTAAGTTATTTAGTAGTTTTTGGGTATTACATCATAGAATAGACTAATGTGTGAAGAAGCTCATCACTTGTAATCTTTGTAGCTAAAGAGATATTAATCTTAGTAGAGAACCTAGTTCATCAATCTCTTGAAAGTTACTAGTGTTCATTCGGTTTGTATTGCTGTGGAGGAATGAGAGGTTTGGCCTTGGAACCGATCAAGACTTCAAGGGTAGTATTTCTTCCTTTTCTTCATTCTTATTCTATACTCAATGGTCATGTGTAACTAACCCACTTATGTTGGGGAATTTATGAAAGTATTGATGTAATCACTTGTTACCACTTTTCTTATATGAATCACTTGTGTATGCATGTTTAAACTTGATGAAATCATGCCATGTATCTAATAACTTTGGAAGCATGGAATTGATTACCTTGGAGTGATGAAATACTAAATTCCTGATGTTTGAATGGTGTATGTTCAAATAATACCCTTTGATTAGAGTGTGTGGATCATAAGAATATCCTAAGACTTCACTCTAACAATCTTAGTTCCACAACTTACATTCACTAATCTAAACCTTAGATGATATATTAAGTGAATGGTTGAGTGTGCCAATTGTATAAATGGAACTACACTAGTGACTTGATCTTTATTGCATGAAAGTGGTTATTTGTGGTGCATCATTACTAAATTCATACATTCCCTAGCATTTTAGCTTTTAATTGTAATCATTTAATATCACATTAAGTTAATTCAGTAAAGATTCACTAATCCTAGCATAGACCGTTCAATTGATTTCCCCGTGGGATCAATACCCTTACTTTGTAAACTATACTAGTCCAACAACTTGTACGATTGCAAAGGGTGAAATACTCGCGCGTTCAGTAATATAACCGTGGTAATTTAGATCATATTATAGTTTAATTAGAGACCCAGTTAGGACGTGTCAACTTTTTGGCGCCGCTGCCGGGGAAGTTTCTCTTGTAGCGCACTTAGCTAGGTTTAGGAGTATCATTTTAGAAAATTTTTAGAATTGTTATACTTTTAGTCGTACATTAGCATAACGTTTATCTTTTTTCACATTGATCTTCGTTACTTTTCTTGAAACTGTGTGCAGAGTCCTTACAGTAAACTCAATGGAGGACGTACGCTGCATGAAGGAATTCTCATTGCCCACTGTGGGGGCACATCCTTCAGTTATAGCATTGAATGCCGCTCAGCGGGACTATGAGCTAAAGAACTTGCACTATAACATCCTGCCATCCTACTATGGGAAACCTAATGAAGACGCACTCCAGTTTATGAAAGAATATTACAATGCTATCACCACGATACCATTGGGTCGGTTAACAGAGGATTTACTGAGGATGCGTTGCTTCTCATACTGTTTGAAGGACAATGCCAAGAAATGGCTAATGGCGTTGCCAGCTGGTACACTGACCACATGGGCCGAGGTGGAGCAGAAATTCTTCTCCAAGTTCTTCCCGTCCTGGAAAACCAAAGAGATAAAGGGAAGGATTGCAAACTTCCAAGAGGAGGAAGGAGAAGCATTCCATGAATCGTGGGAGAGGTTCAAGCTACTGTTAGCTCAGTGCCCACACCACGATTTCACACTTCAGTCACAGGTGCAATCTTTTTATGATGGTCTTACTGGACTCACACAGGCTATCGTCGACAATGCTTGTGGTGGAGCGATGAGGGAATATACCGCTGATTATGTATTCAATAAGTATGAAATGTTGGGATAGAATTCTCAACAAAGAAGCACAAAAGGAAGCTGTAGTGGGACTGCACAATTAGCAATGCAGATGGAGACTTTGAATAACAGTGTCAAGGCAATGATGGTAAATCAGCAGGGGCAACAGAATAGCCAGGGTAAGGTATGCCAAGCATGTGGCATGATTGGACATGGAGCAGATATGTGCACCTCCCACATAGAGGTTTATTCTGAGGCAGAAGCTCAAGCGATGTACCAGTGGAATCAAGGCAGGCAGAGAAACAATAATAGTGCCTATCAGCAACCAAGGTATGATCAGAATCAATCATGGGGTGGAAACAATCCCCGTAGTCAGTATCAAGGCCAGCAGGGTGCTGGGGGTTCAAGCCAGTGGAACAATCATAATCCTCCACCGTCTTATCAACAAGAAATGGACCAAAGAATGATGGGAATAAAGGCGTCACTGAAAAAGTTATCTATTCAGTTGGGACAAGTGATGGAGGCTAATGGACATCAAGACAAGGGGAAAGCCCCAATGCATGAGCAGGCCCATGCCATTACCAGTTCTAGAAGTGGGTATACCACCAAGGAACAAGATCTGAGGAGTTTTGAGTTGAGTATCATTGTGGGAAACACCTCAGCAGAAAAAGCTATGCTTGATCTAGGAGCCAGCATCAGTATGATGCCATACTCTGTGTATAAGAGACTAGGATTGAGTGAACTCAAGCCAACTTTTATTAGTTTGCATCTTGCAGATCAGTCATCTAGAAACCATAGAGGAGTAGTAGAGAATGTGATCATCAAGGTGGATCGATTGCTCATTCCCACTGATTTTGTAGTGTTGGATGTAGAGGATAGAGATGAGAATGGAAATTCACAACCAGTGTTGTTGGGAAGGCCGTTTATGGCAAGTTCACGAGCAGTTGTGGATGTTCATGGAGGGGAACTCACTTTAAGTGTCTTTGATGACGTAGTAGAGTTTAATATGTTCGAAGCTCAACCTTTGACCAAGAAGGAACCCAGAAATGAGGAAAGAGACCCACCTAGTCAAGATTCTCAGGAGTCTGATAGCATGGAAGAATTTTTTAGGACATTGGAAAAAGAGGAGAAGATCTCGAATGATTCAGAGACCAGGAATAAGGAAGAATTGCTCGACCACAACAAGAAGTTGTTGATGAGAATTGAGCAGCTAGATAAAGAGAAGGAGGAACAGATAGGATATCTTATGGAGGTGATGAAACTCATATCTGATTTGAAGAAGGCCTATACTTCCTCTACACAAAAGATGCAAGATAGGATTTTCGATCTAATGAAGGAATTGGATGTACGGGATATGGTGGACAATTTGAACACAACTTGTCCGGCAATGAAACGTTCCATCCACAACCTCAAGACCACAGCAAGAGTTGACAACCACGGAGGTAATTTCTACTCTCCAACGTGTTATTATTGTGGAACTCAAGGGCACAAAAGGCCTAATTGCATGAGATACCATGAGTTCTGTACAACTAGGAATGTGTTGCCTAGCAAGCTCGTAGGGAAACCAAGGCAAATATGGGTCCGAAAGGACACATACAAGGAATCTTCACCACATCAAGTAAACTTCACACCGGATTTGAAAATGTGGCTCCCTAAGGCACACATGTCCTTTAGCTTGTTACGTCGACCTCCTACGCCTTGTTCTGAGTTTGGAAGCACGAGCACGTCTCGTTCACATTTAAATATGTGAGCGGTTTAACGAATTTTGTGTATGTGCAGGTGGATGACCCGAAGAGTAGGGTCGAAATGCAATGTTTTACTTATTTTGTTTGTAATTATTAATTAAGAACAAGTAATAAGGGTTGGGGTCATTTGGCCCACAACCTTAGTTTCCAACGAGTAATTATGTCTATTATGTGTGTAATTTTCCCAAGCATTGAGCTAGGGTTGTATATATATTGTGTGTGGAGTGAATTGTGCTGGTCAACGTTTCGAAATTGAGAAAAGGGAGCCAAGGATTTAGGGTTGGATTGCCGAGAGCTCAGTCCTAGCGGGACATAAGCCGCTGTCCAGAAGAGACGAACCTGCGGTGATTATACTGTCTCTGACCGCGGATTCGTGTGGCTGGACACATCCCGCAGTCAAGAGGGAACAAGCTCGCCGAAGGAAATTGGAGCATCTTAGCAACCTTGACCTGGCGGGACATAAGCCGCCTTCCAGAAAGGACAAAGCCGCGGCGGGTTGCTAGATAAGAAGGGTGCTTTGTGTAGCGAGCTAGTGCGGCGGGATTAAACTCGCTGCACAAACCCGCCGCTGCCTTCAGAATTGGTTTTTAAGGGTAAATGTGCAATCTTTTGGGTTGGTATTTTACTTTTCAACTTGAACTCTCACTTCAAGCATCCTTGTGCATCTTGATCCTCCACCAAGGTACTTTTCAGATCCAAATTCTTGACTTGGCTTGCAAGTCATCTCTTCCTCCTTATTCTCTCTTGATCATATGGTGATGTTAGGTTGTTAAAATTTTGAGAAATAGAAGGGAGAAATCATTAGAAAATACCTATAGACATGTGCATACTAGGATGATAAGTTAGTCAGAATTAAGATGAATTCAATGATATGTGATCTAACTTGTGATTTTGATAGTTAAATAACGTGTTCATGCGCATGTGGATTACATACACACACACACACACACATAATTTCGGTAAATAACGTAAATATTAAGAAATACTTAGGATAATTAAGGCATCTTAGGTAGTACTAGAATTCATTGTTCCAGTAGTTCTATATAGTATATAATTGTTCACTCCAGGAAATGGAAAATGTCATTGAAGATGTGTTAGTGACTGAATTCTCTGAGAAGAATATCCGTGACTCTATGGCTTCGGAAGACTACGAAATAGAAGAGGGTCAAGAAACTGACTGGGTAGAAATGTTAGTATGGGCTAGCGCCACAGTAGAAGATGAGGAAACTGGGGAGCACATTCTAAGGGATAAGCAGCCAAACACAACTCCCCCGCCTATCTTAGAACTCAAGCTACTGCCATCTACCTTGAAATATGCATTCCTTGGGAAGCACAAAATTTTTCTTGAAGAGGGGTCCAAGCCGACTATCGAAGGGCAGCGAAGGCTCAATCCAATCATGAAGGAGGTAGTCAAGAAGGAAATCCTCAAGTTGTTAAAAAATGGGATCATTTACCCTATTTCAGACAGTAAGTGGGTTAGTCCTATTCATGTAGTGCCAAAGAAGTCTGGGTTGACTGTGGTGCAAAATGAAGACAATGAGTTGGTACCACAAAGGGTTCAGACAGGTTGGCGAATATGCACCGATTACAGGAAGCTTAATACAGCTACTAAGAAGGATCATTTCCCTCTGCCATTCATTGATCAGATGTTGGAACGTCTAGCAGGTCACAGTCATTACTGCTTTTTGGACGGATATTCCGGGTATAATCAGATTGCTATCGCTCCAGAAGATCAAGAGAAAACCACATTCACATGTCCTTTTGGTACATTCGCCTACTAACGGATGCCATTTGGGCTATGTAATGCTCCAGGTATATTTCAGAGGTGCATGACATCTATATTTTCAAATATGGTGGAAGGCATAATAAAGATCTTCATGGACGACTTCTCTGTGATGGGAAATTCTTTTAGTGACTGTTTGAGAAACCTATCTTCAGTGCTAGCAAGATGTAAGCAGGCTCATCTGGTATTGAACTGGGAAAAAAGTCATTTCATGGTGAAGGAAGGAATTGTGCTAGGGCACATTATTTCGGGTAGAGGAATTGAAGTGGATAAGGCAAAAATCGACGTTATGAAAAGTTTACAGTTTCCAAGATCAGTTAGAGAAATTCGAGCATTCTTAGGACATGCAGGGTTTTATCGAAGGTTTATCAAGGACTTTTCGAAGATTTCAAGACCCCTGTGTCAACTGCTTCAAAAAGAGATCGAGTTTGATTTTGATGAGAAATGTATGGCAGCATTTAAAGAACTCAAGGAGTTGTTAACCACAGCTCCCATAATGAGGCCACCTGATTGGAGTTTGCCTTTCGAGCTGATGTGTGATGCTTCTGACTATGTTGTTAGAGTAGTATTAGGTCAGAGGGTTGACAAAATTCCACATGCTATATATTACGCTTCGAGGACCCTGAATGACGCATAGATAAACTACTCTACTACGGAAAATGAGTTGCTAGCAGTTATTTTTGCACTGGAAAAATTCAGATCATATCTAATTGGGGCAAAAGTAATTGTGTTCACTGATCATTCAGCACTCTGATATCTCCTCCAGAAGAAGGATGCCAAGCCTAGACTTATTCGATGGATCCTTCTATTATAGGAATTCGATCTAGAGATCAAAGACAAGAAAGGGAGTGAGAACGTGGTAGCAGACCACTTGAGTAGGCTAATGTTAGAGTCATATGCAGAGGAGGACACTCTTCCACTGAGAGACAGTTTTCCAGATGAGCAGCTTTTGAAATTAAGCGACACAGAGCCATGGTATGCTGATATAGTCAATTACCTCACAAACAATATTTTCCCAGCAGGTATGACAAGTCAAGGGAAAAAGAGATTTGTTTTCAATGCAAGACAGTACTTTTGGAACGACCCATACTTGTTTAAACATGGGGCGGACCAGATCATTAGAAGATGTATACCAGAGGGTGAACAGTTAGATATCCTGAAGTTCTGCCATGAACTTCAATGCGAGGGCCACTACAGTTCTAGAAAGACAGCAATGAAGGTTCTTCACTCGGGGTTCTACTGGACAACATTGTTCAAGGATGCTTACCACTTCTGCTTACGGTGTGACCGATGTCAGAGAACAGGGAACATTGGAAAGAGGAATGAGATGCCACAGTCAGGCCAAATGGTAGTGGAGATTTTCAATGTCTGGGGAATCGATTTTATCAGACCATTCCCACCATTGGACGGATACAGCTACATTCTGGTAGCCGTGGATTACGTTTCTAAATGGATTGAGGCCATAGCCACGAAGACCAATGACAGTAAAATAGTTATGAAGTTTGTAAGGGGCACGATTTTCTCCAGGTTCAGGACTCCACGTGCCACCATAAGTGATGGGGGTAGTCACTTTTGCAACAAGGTATTTGCCACATCTTTGAAGAAATATAGTGTGAATCATAAGGTTGCAACCCCTTATCATCCTCAGACCTCCGGTCAGGTAGAAGTCAGTAACAGACATATCAAGCAAATCCTTGAAAAGACTGTGAACACAAGCAGGAAAGATTGGTCGTTCAAATTGAATGATGCCTTATGGGCCTACAGAACTGCTTTCAAAACTCCAATTGGGATGACACCCTACCGTTTGATTTTTGGGAAAGCTTGCCACCTGCCAGTGGAATTAGAGCACAATGCTTATTGGGCACTCCAGAAGCTGAACTTTGATATGGACGCGACAGGGGAAGAACGTAAACTTCAACTGAATGAGCTCCAGGAACTTTGAGATGAAGCATATGAAAATACCAAGATTTACAGAGAAAAGACCAAGAGAATGCATGATAAGAGCATAGTCCTTAAGGATTTGCGCCCGGGTATGTTGGTCCTCCTGTTTAACACTAGGTTGAAACTGTTTCCAGGAAAGCTCAGATCGAGATGGTATGGGCCGTATAGGATACTCCAAATATTCCCATATGGAGCCGTCGAGCTACTGAATGAGAAAAATGGGGATACATTCAAGGTAAATGGGCATCGAGTGAAGCCGTATTTGCAAGGAGCGGATGAAGTCAGGATATTGGAACAGATAGCACTTAAAGAGCCGTAGAGCTCTCATGCGTATTGCCTAGACGGAAATTTCACGCTTGGTGGGAGGCACCCCACCCAGGTACAAATTTCTTACCTAGTTGTCGTTTACATATTTTAGTATGTATATATGTTTGCTTGTTCGCTTATAGTTTAATTAGATATAAATGTGTGATTAATTAGTTAGTTTATTATTGGTTTTATTGTTGCTATATCTATAAGGTTCCCATTTGTTGATTGGCTCATTTCGTGGACAAACCACATGTTGGGGGTACTTTGTAAGGGTAGTCTAGGTATCGGTTTTATTGTTCGAAGCCCTTTGAAGACCTCATGTTGATAAGCACCGAAGGTAAATTTCTATGTGCTTACTTTTCTTTGAAGAGATTAGTTGCACACATACACTTAACATACATTGCATATGTGTGCATTCTCTTCACTTGTCACATTTCACAATTGCACTTATTTATTATATTTTGTTGTGTGTAATTGTGTCTTGTTGTCTTGTAATTCGTTTCCCGATAGCTTTCGGAAACGTCCGCGCATGCACTAGAATGTTCTTGGTTTAGCGCGAGGACCGCCTACGGAGAATGCCCTTGGCTTCTCCTTGGTCTTCACCTTTTTAGGTGATCTGCGGTTATGATCGGCGGTCTGGCCACCGAATGAAACCGCCGTTTGCCTCCAAATGTGTCTGGAGCGATTCTACGGTTAAGATCGGCGGTCACGACCGCCGTTCGAAACCGCCGTTCAAGACCTGATTGATTTTTCTCTCGGTCTAATTCGGCGGTTGAAACAGCAGTCACGAAACCGCCGTTCGAAACCACCGTTCATACCTGATTGATTTTAATCTCTCGGGTTTGATTCGGCGGTTGGGATCGGCGGTCACGAAACCGCCGAATGAACCGCCGTTTATGCTCTGTTCTTCACGAGCTTAATTCGGCGGTCAAGATCGGCGGCCTAGCCGCCGATTGAAACCGTCGATCGGTGCGTTTCAGGGGCAAACTTGTCTTTTCACATGCTCTGTTTTTCATGCCTATAAATACATCACTTTCTCTTGTTCTGAATGTGACTTTTTAATCATCAAGAACCCTACTTTCAAAAGAGAGATTTTTAAGAGAGAAAGCAACCAAGTTTGCTCATTAAACACTCAAACCAAAATCCATTTGCATCAAAGTTCATCTAGCATTCTCTAGCATATCTAGGATGCTTGCTTGCATGGGTCTTTTATCATCACACTTGCTTTGGTAAGTTTTTCACTATTATCATACATAATTAGTGTTTAATTTATTATGGCATCTCTTTGATTACTTGATTGTTCTTAGATTAAATTCTAATACTCAAGATAGAGATTGTTGTGTTGATTTGATTGAGTGTTGTTTTTGTGATAGATATCTAGGTTTCTATAATCTATGATTATCTAAGCTAATTGACATGTCATTTAGCTTTAATATCTAGGATTGTTTTTAATTGCAAATTCATCATCTTAGATAAGCATATAGGGTTTCCCTTGCTCTATGTTGCATTTGAATATTCATATATTCACTTAGGGTTTTTATTCTCTTCATAGAGAAAGTAAGTCTTGTGTGTAGCTTCCGGGATTATGTTGCTTAGACCGCAAGCAAATTGGACTAGGTTCACTCATACCGGGATTAGGTAGGTGTGTGATTACTTCCGGGATTAGGTTGTAATCGTTTTACACATTTAGTGGATTCGAGGTTCGAGTGTGGCTTACTTACTAGCCCGTGGTTTTTCCCGTGAGGGTTTCCACGTAAAAATCAAGTGTTATTTAATTTCCGCATTTTATACTTGATTTATTGCTTTATCTATTTAGGGGTAATTTCGTAATTTTGACTATACACGAAAAATTGGGTAATAAGCTTAAAATCTATTCACCCCCCCCCCCCCCCCCCCCCTCTAGATAGTTTTATACACACCGTGTCATAATTTGTTTCAATTGGTATCAGAGCGGGTTCCTAGACATACATAGGTGATCCTTGCTCATTTTGGTGTGTTTTGCATTTTGTGTGATTTTTGATCATTCATACATTTGCATTCATTTCATTCATTCATAAACACTATGAGTGGAAACGGTGGAAATGGTGGTGGCATCGATGGTGCTTCTAGCACAAGGCCTCCACTTCTTACCGGATTGAACTATTCCCAATGGAAAGGGAAGATGGAATCCTACATATGCCAAATTCATGACCGTGCATGGATGGCGGTGGAAGACGGGTATGATCTACCCAAGATGACTCCCGGTGGTGGAGGAGAAGAAGTATTGAAGCCTAAGGCGCAATGGAACACGCAAGAGTTTGAGGCTTCAAAGTGGAATAGGAAGGCGATGCATGCCATCTTATGTGCTATGGACGAAAATCAATACAAATTGATTCAAAATACTAGGATAGCTAAGGAGGCTTGGGACATCCTAGAGATTGCACATGAGGGAACCGAAGTGGTGAAGGACTCTAAACTTCAAGTCCTCCAAACTCAATTCGAGATGCTTAAGATGGAGGAGAATGATGGAGGAGAATGAGTGCTTCAACGACTTCGAGATCAAGTTGATGGACATAGTCAACCAAAGTCATCAACTTGGTGATCCATATTCGGATAGGAGAATCAAGCAAAAGATTATGAGATCTCTTCCGGATAGGTTTGAATCAAAAGTAACGGCTTTAGAAGAAAATAGTTGATATAAGGATATGAAGTCGAGTAAGGTGATTGGGAGACTTCTAGCTTATGAGTCTAGGAAGGGTCATATCTCCACACCTCCTAAAAAGCAAAAAGGAATTGCTTTGAAGACCTCCAATGATGAAAATGAGGCAAAGAAGAATGACTCGGACGAAGACCTTGCATTATTTGTGAAGAGATTCAAGAGGGTCATGAAGTTCGGGAAAAAGGACTTTGGTTCCAAAGGTCAAAACTACAAGAAAAAGGGTTCCTACAACAAGTTTGAGCCTAGGAAAGAGAAGACCGAAAGGAAAGGGGTCCGATGCTTCGAGTGTGGTGGCATAGGTCATTTTGCCCCCGAATGTGCTAATCACAATGTCAAGAAGAAAGGTAAAGTGATGGCCGCCACATGGAGTAGTAATAGTGATGACCCCATTGAGGGAGATGAGTCTTCAAGTGATGAAGAGCTCATGGCTAACCTCCTAGCTTTTGCCTCCTCCCATAAAAGCAAAAGTGCTAGTGAGAAAGAGGAAATGAGTCAAGAGGAAAATGACTCAAGTGGAGAAGAAAGTGATTCCTCGTCTAACTCCATAAGTAGTTTTATGGAGAAAGAGGTGCTTGCTAAATGCCATGCCGAGTTTAATGATTTAGCAATCAAGAGCACAAGAAAAATCAAGATGTTGAGAGAAGAAAATCTTGAGCTTTCATCTCAAAATGACCACTTAAGTGAACAAGTGGAAAAATTCAAGAAGTTGGAAGATAAGCTAAATGAGGAGTTAGTCTTATCTAGGAGGAATGAAGAAAGCCTAAAGAGGGAGCTTGAAGAAGTAAGAGAGTCTATGACTAGGATGGATTCTAGCACCAAGAAGCTTGACCATATGCTTGGTGTTGGAAAGAGTCCATGTGACAAAAGGGGTCTTGGGTATGAACATGGCAAGAAGATCTCAACCTCTAACAAGACCGTGTTTGTCAAGAGTTTGAGGAACGAAGAAACTTCATTTGTGCAAATTCCTAGGGAGAAGTTAGAAATAGGACAATGTTCAAATGCACAAGTGAAGATGGGGCCAAGAAGGCAACCTCAAACTCAACCCCCTAGGGTCTCTCAAGCCTACATTCCTCCACAAGTGGCTCACAAAAGAAAGAGACCAATCATGCAACCTCAAGCTAGGAAGCAATCAAGACCGGTTCAACAACGAAGATGCTTTGAACCCATTCATCCACAAAGACAAAGACAAGGTATGATTCCTTATTTTACTCCTATATGTCATTTTTGTGGATTTGATGGTCATATTAGACCACATTGCTTTCGATATATTAAAATGTGCAAAACTAGAAGCATGATTGAGAAGAAAAAGAAAAGAGCCATGATGCATGTTCCTAGGAATGATAATATTATTATGCATGATCCTAGGACATCTAGAGCCCATGTACCAAAGACCACTAAGAAAGCTAAGATTGTTTCTAGGTGGATTAGAAAGAATGAAAATGTTTGCCATGTTGCTCAAATAGCCTTGAAGGCAAATTCTTCTAATTTTTGGTATCTAGATAGTGGGTGCTCTAGGCACATGACGGGAAACAAGAGTTTCTTCGAGACTCTTGTTATGGAGGAAGGAGGATATGTCACTTTTGGTGATAGATCCAAAAAGAAAGTTGTAGGGAAAGGAACCATTTCCGTTCCCGGATTACCCTCCTTATCCGATGCTTTATTTGTTGATGGCTTGAAAGCCAATTTAATAAGCATTTCACATCTAAGTGATGGATATTCCGTCTTGTTTAGTAAAGATGATTGCTCAATCCTAAAGCCCGATGGATAAACCTTGTTGAAAGGTATGAGATCTAGTGACAATTGTTATTGTCTTGAAGCTAGAATTGTCTCAAACAATGTGTCCATGGATGAGCAAATAGAGTTGTGGCATGAAAGACTTGGCCACATGAACTTTAGGGATTTGAGAACCCTTGGAAAGTTCAATTGTGTGCGTGGCCTCCCTAAGCTTGGGAAGAAAGCCAATGGTATTTGTGGACCTTGCCAACAAGGAAAACAAACCAAAAGCATGCACAAAAAGGGCAAGTATCTCTCCACCAAGGAGCCCCTAGAGCTTCTACACATGGATCTCATGGGTCCTATGCAAACCGAGAGTTTAGGTGGAAAGAGATACATTTTTGTTTGTGTTGATGATTTCTCTAGATTTACATGGACATATTTCTTAGAGAAAAATCCGAAACTTTTGATAAGTTTAAAATGCTTTGTACTAAAATACAAAATGAAATGAATTCTAACATTAAAAGCATTAAACGGATTAGAAGTGACCATGGGAGGGAATTTGAGAATGCCTCATTTGAAAGCTATTGCAATAGCCTAGGCATCTCCCATGAGTTCTCGGCTCCTATGACACCTCAACAAAATGGAGTTGTTGAGAGGAAGAATAGGGTCCTTCAAGAGATGGCCCGAGTGATGTTGCTTAGCAACAATGTCCCTAGGAACCTTTGGGCCGAAGCCGTCAATACGGCTTGCTATATAGGGAATCGTGTTTTCCTAAGGCCTGGATCTAGAAACACCTCCTATGAGTTATGGAAGGGTAGGAAGCCAAATGTTAGCTACTGTAAGGATTCCCGTTTTGTTGATTGGCTTATTTCGTGGTCAAACCACATGTTGGGGTTTTGAATGTAAGGGTAGTCTAAGTGTTTAGTGTTGAAGATCAAAGGCCCTTCCATGACCTCAAGATACAAGCACGCCAAAGGTATAATCTCTTGTGCTTGTTTTTCTTTGAAGAGATTTAGTAGCACACACACACTTAGCATTCTTGCTATGATTGCATACTTGCTTATTTTTATGTGCATCTCTTCACATGTCACTTTACACACTAGCACTTTGGTTGATATATCTTGTTGTGTGTATATGTGCCTTATAATTCGTTTCCCGACATTGTTCGGAAACGTCCGCGCTTGCACTAATTAGTGCTTGGTTTCGCGCGAAGACCGCCTATGGAGAATGCCCTTGGCTTCTCCTTGGTTTTCACCATTGTTGGTGATCGGCGGTTATGATCGGCGGCCTGGCCGCCGAATGAAACCGCCGTTTTAGTCCAGATTGGTCTGAAGCAATTATGCGGTCAAGATCGGCGGTCACGACCGCCGTTCAAAACCGCCGTTCATACCTGATCGATTTTAATCTCTCGGGTTTGATTCGGCGGTTGGATCGGCGGTCACGAAACCGCCGAATGAAACCGCCGTTAATGCTCTGTTCTTCACGAGCTCAATTCGGCGGTCGTCATCGGCGGCCTGGCCGCCGATTGAAACCGCCGAACGGTGCGTTTCAGGGGCAAAATTGTCTTTTCACTTGCCCTGTTCTTGATGTCTATAAATATCACACTTTCTCATTATCTGAATCAGTTCTTTGACTCTTAAGAACCCTAATCTTCAAAGATAGATTTTGAGAGAAAATCAAATCAAGAACTCATCTTTAACCACTCAAATCAAACCCCTTTTGCATCAAATTTCATATTGCATCTCCTATGTCTATATAGAGTGCATCCATGTATGGGTTTGCATCATCACAACTTGCTTGGTAAGATTTTGATTAATTTCATCTTATTATAGTATTTTAAATACCAAGCCATCTCTTTTAAATTACTTGTATGTTTTAGATCATATGTTAAATACAAGAAAAGAGATTATTTGTGATGAATTAATTGAGTGTTGTTTTTGATAGATATCTAGGTTTTTATAATCTATGATCATCTATGCTATTTGACATGTCATTTAGCAATTGATATCTAGGGTTGATTTAAATTGAATATATCATCATCCTAGATAAGCATTTAGAGTACCCTAGCTCTTATTGCATTTATTGAATATTCATATATATTCACATAGGGTTGTATTCTCTTCAAAGAGAAAGTAAGTCTTGTGTGTAGCATCCGGGATTAGGTTGCTTAGAACGCAAGCAAATTGGACTAGAGCCGCTGTAAAAGGCCCGCGTGGTAGATTAGAGGGTGCTCACGCCAAGAGTAGTGTATCAGGGGATATCACTAGGGATTGAACCAAGAGTGGCGATTGGTAGTGTCCATAGCCTGAGGTTATCTAGGGTGAGAGTCCGAGAATCACTTGAGGGTGTAACCGTCTTTTCATATAGTGGATTTCGAGGTCCGAGTGTGGCGCACTTAACAGCCCGTGGTTTTTCCCAGTGGTTGGGTTTTCCACGTATACATCAAGTGTCATTTACTATTTCCGCATCTTATTACACTTGTATGTTTTGTTGACTTGCTAGGGGTATTTTCGTAAAATTGACTTGCATGCGAAAATTGGGTAACAATTAGATAAAATCTATTCACCCCCCCCCCCCCCCCTCTAGCTTTATATTGAACACGCCTCTAGGACTTTCAACTTCCACACATTTGGAAGCAAATGCTACATTTTAAATTACCGTGATCAACTTGGCAAATTTGATGCTATGAGTGATGAGGGTATTTTTATTGGCTATGCCTTGAATAGTAGAGCCTGTAGAGTTTTCAACTTGAAGACTCGAACCGTCATGGAATCATCCAATGTTGTCATTGATGATACTAGGCTCAAGTCGAATAACCATGAGGAGGAGGAAGTTTTAGAGGATGACTCTCCTTTGGAGAGGGTTGTGGTGACTCCCAATGTTGGGACGTCCAATGACAATAATGAAGTCACACAACCTCTTACTAGAGTCCCTCTCTTGGACTCTAATGAACCCGCTCCATGGGTTAGAAGACTCCATAACAAAGAGGATGTTATTGGAGATATGAATGAGGGTGTTAGGACTAGGCGTCAAATAGCTAATCTAATTAGCTACATATGCTACACCTCTCAAATTGAACCCAAAAAGGTTGATGAAGCCTTAAATGATGAATTTTGGGTTCTTGCCATGCAAGAAGAGCTAAACCAATTCGAAAGGAATGAGGTTTGGACTCTAGTTCCTAGGCCTAAAAACACTCATGTGATAGGCACTAAGTGGATTTATAGGAAAAAATCCGATGAGGATGGCAACATAGTGCGGAACAAGGCTAAACTTGTAGCACAAGGATACTCTCAAATTGAGGGTATCGACTTTGAGGAGACTTTTGCTCCCGTTGCCCGTTTAGAGTCCATTAGGCTTCTCTTGTCCATTTCTTGTGTGCACAAGTTCAAATTGCACCAAATGGATGTCAAGAGTGCCTTCCTCAATGGCTTCTTGCAAGAGGAAGTGTTTGTTGAACAACCCAAGGGGTTTGTGGATGCACACCACCCCAACCATGTCTATCGCCTCAAGAAGGCACTATATGGGTTGAAACAAGCACCGAGGGCTTGGTATGAGCGCCTCACTCAATTTCTTGTTGACAATGACTACACAAGAGGTAGTGTTGACAAGACCTTGTTCATCAAGAGAAACAAAGATGAGTTATTTATAGCTCAAATCTATGTTGATGACATTGTATTTGGCTCCACCAACAACACCAAGGTCCAACAATTTGTTGATGTCATGTCTCATGAATTTGAGATGAGTCTTGTTGGTGAGCTTAGTTACTTCCTAGGTTTGCAAATTAGGCAATTAGATGATGGGATTTTCATAACCCAAGCCAAATATGCCAAAAACCTAGTGAAGAAGTTTGGTTTAGAGAATGCCAAACATTGTGATACACCCATGAGTACCACTTTGAAACTAGGTAAAAGTGTGGAACAATCTCTATATCGTGGCATGATAGGTAGCTTGCTTTATTTGACCGCAAGTAGGCCCGATATATCTTTTAGTGTGAGTGTGTGTGCTAGGTACCAAGCGGATCCCAAGGAGTCCTATCTCTCTTCCGTAAAGAGAATCATTTGCTATGTGAATGGGACTTCCAATTATGGGACTTGGTACTCTTTTGACACTAATGCTAGTCTTGTAGGCTTTAGTGATGCGGATTGAGCAGGAAATTGTGATGATAGGAAAAGCACATCGGGCGGTTGCTTCTTCCTAGGCAACAATTTGGTGTCTTGGTTTTGCAAGAAGCAAAACTCGATTTCCTTGTCCACGGCCGAAGCCAAATACATAGCCGCGGGGAGTGGATGCACACAACTCCTATGGATGAAGCAAATGCTAGTAGACTACGGATTCAACCAAGGTACTCTCACTCTCTTTTGTGATAACATGAGTGCCATTAATATTTCCAAGAATCCGGTGCAACATTCTAGAACTAAGCATATTGACATCCGCCATCACTTCATTAGAGAGCTTGTTGAAAATAAATGCATAGTACTTGAACATGTAGGTACTAATGATCAACTTGCGGACCTATTTACTAAACCCTTAGATGCTACTAGATTTAAAACACTAAGTAGATCTATTGGGATATGTCTTGTGGAGTGATGTGATTTGTTCTTGACCCCATATGGGGAACTCAAGCAAAGAGAGCTAGTTTGCATTATTGTCACTTGCAAAAAATTTGAAATATCTTATGCCTCTTCTTTTAATTGCTTGAGTAAGCTTGGTTGCACATATGTATATATGTTTTCAATTCAATAAGTGTGAACCTTGCTTGTTTACAATCCATGTCATATTTATGTTCAAACATGCATTTTTGGACTAGGAGATGTATATAGGAAGTATGATTTGAATGACCTATGATTATCTCCATGACATGATGATTCTTTAATAACATGCTCACATGAAAAGCATGAATTGATGATTGCATTTTCTTAAAAATGCAAAACTTGTGTGAAAGCTTATGAGACTTAAAATGAATAAAGGATCTTGTATCCGTTCAAATGAATTTATATTCCAAATGTCTCTCTTTCTTTATTGGTTGAACATGGCTACTATCATACGGATATCTTATCCGGAAAAATCAAAAAGGGTGCAAAGTTGCTCATGCCATGTTTCGCTTATAAAGTTGGATATAGTTGCTCTTAAATTGAAATCAATGTATTCTATATCCTTGCTTTACTCATGACATTGGTGAAATTGGTTTGAATTCCTATTAGAAACCTTTGTCATTTGTTTTGCCAAATACCATTGTATTTTGGACTTGAATGCTACATGTCTTGTATGCAAAGCATGTTTGATTCACACATTTTCTTTCAAATAAATCTCCTTGTTTCTCTCCAATTAATTGAGATGCATAAAGTGACTTATATTAATTGTGCAAATCTTGCATGCTACTATCTCTCGTTGCTATGAGTGACCCGGTTGGGGACTACTCCTTTGCCTATATCATGACAAAAAGGGGGAGTAGTATATAGTAAGGGGAGTTGCAAAATATAGAAGTATTTGTGCATATTGGGGAGAACATTCATTGAGGGGGAGTAACCCGTTGAGGGGGAGCATTGCATACACATACATTTCATAATGTTGTGCCTAAACTTTTAACTTGCAAATGCTGTTTTTTGTTCTCACTTGATTAATCTCACATTTCACTTGTATTGGAAAATATAGAAATCTTATTTACAGGGCTTGATTATTCTACAAAAGATTGAAGACTTGAAGTTTTATTTTCTTATCTCTTTGTGTTGTAGAATATCATAGTTGTCCCGTAGTTTCTATTTCTTTGTGAGGAATCAATGTGAGTGGTGGTTTTGTCACGAAATAGCCAAAGGGGTAGATTGTAAGGTTCCCATTTGTTGATTGGCTCATTTCGTGGACAAACCACGTGTTGGGGTACTTTGTAAGGGTAATCTAGGTATCGGTTTTATTGTTCGAAGCCCTTTGAAGACCTCATGTTGATAAGCACCGAAGGTAAATTTCTATGTGCTTACTTTTCTTTGAAGAGATTAGTTGCACACACACACTTAACATATATTGCATATGTGTGCATTCTCTTCACTTGTCACATTTCACACTTGCACTTATTTATTATATTTTGTTGTGTGTAATTGTGTCTTGTTGTCTTGTAATTCGTTTTGCGATAGCTTACGGAAATGTCCGCGCATGCACTAGAATGTGCTTGGTTTAGCGCGAGGACCGCCTACGGAGAATGCCCTTGGCTTCTCCTTGGTCTTCACCTTTTTAGGTGATCGGCGGTTATGATCGGCGGCCTGGCCGCCGAATGAAACCGCCGTTTGCCTCCAGATGTGTCTGGAGCGATTCTGCGGTTAAGATCGGCGGTCACGACCACCGTTCGAAACCGCCGTTCAAGACCTGATTGATTTTTCTCTCGGTCTAATTCGGCGGTTGAAACGGCGGTCACGAAACCGCCGTTCGAAACCGCCGTTCGAAACCGCCGTTCATACCTGATTGATTTTAATCTCTCGGGTTTGATTCGGCGGTTGGGATCGGCGGTCACGAAACCGTCGAATGAACCGCCGTTTATGCTCTGTTCTTCACGAGCTTAATTGGGCGATCAAGATCGGCGGCCTAGCCGCCGATTGAAACCACCGATCGGTGCGTTTCAGGGGCAAACTTGTCTTTTCACATGCTCTGTTTTTCATGCCTATAAATACATCACTTTCTCTTGTTCTGAATGTGACTCTTTAATCATCAAGAACCCTACTTTCAAAAGAGAGATTTTTAAGAGAGAAAGCAACCAAGTTTGCTCATTAAACACTCAAACCAAAATCCATTTGCATCAAAGTTCATCTAGCATTCTCTAGCATATCTAGGATGCTTGCTTGCATGGGTCTTTTATCATCACACTTGCTTTGGTAAGTTTTTCACTATTATCATACATAATTAGTGTTTAATTTATTATGGCATCTCTTTGATTACTTGATTGTTCTTAGATTAAATTCTAATACTCAAGATAGAGATTGTTGTGTTGATTTGATTGAGTGTTGTTTTTGTGATAGATATCTAGGTTTCTATAATCTATGATTATCTAAGCTAATTGACATGTCATTTAGCTTTAATATCTACGATTGTTTTTAATTGCAAATTCATCATCTTAGATAAGCATATAGGGTTTCCCTTGCTCTATGTTGCATTTGAATATTCATATATTCACTTAGGGTTTTTATTCTCTTCATAGAGAAAGTAAGTCTTGTGTGTAGCTTCCGGGATTAGGCTGCTTAGACCGCAAGCAAATTGGACTAGGTTCACTCATACCGGGATTAGGTAGGTTGGTGATTACTTCCGGGATTAGGTTGTAATCGTTTTACCCATTTAGTGGATTCGAGGTTCGAGTGTGGCTTACTTACTAGCCCGTGGTTTTTCCCATGAGGGTTTCCACATAAAAATCAAGTGTTATTTAATTTCCGCATTTTATACTTGATTTATTGCTTTATCTATTTATGGGTAATTTCGTAATTTTGACTATACACGAAAAATTGGGTAATAAGCTTAAAATCTATTCACACCCCCCCCCCCCCCCCCCCCCCCCCCCCCCCCCCCCCCCCCCCCCCTCTAGATAGTTTTATACACACCGTGTTATAATTTGTTTCAATATCTAAACTCTAACTAACCGTGTCCGCAAAGACATTGAGGGCAATGTTTGGTTTAGGTTTGGGGGTGTGGCACAATTTTTGTAGTATTTTTATAACATATGTTTATATTATGTGGTATATATGTATTAGGAGACTTGTTGGAAAAAAATTTCAAATCTCTGTAACAATTTTGAAAAATTGGTTTTGTGAGTTGTTACTTATATATGCCAATGGAAGCATTTCATACTTGCTTGGAATCTAAGTTTTGACTAATATACATGCCCTCTAAGCTGTTGCACCACTATAAATATACTTGTACAGTGCCAATTTTCGGATGTTTAGGTAAAGGAACCTTAGACTATTGTTCCTAGGGGAATTGTGGAGACTACCCATGTGAGGCATTGAGCTGTTGTGATCAATTGAGAGGGTATAATCCATTTCTAGTCTTAAAAAACACTATTCAAATATAGGATGCATTGAGATCTCATTCATATGCACTAGTATTGATTGCCATTGAACAGGAAATATTGTGGACTACTTGTGCAACTTGTATTCCCTTGTTAGAAAGTCTGATAGAGATGATCCTAGGCATGTGTGTTCAACTCCATTACCCAAACACTGTCCTTATGAATGTGTGCTCCAATTGCCAAATTTGAGGCCAAACACAAACCATTCATTTCATCACCACATATCCATACACATCATTCACATGAAATCTTTAGTTGTTGATCATAGTTTGCATAAGTGAATATGCAAGTAGATAGCTCAAATCTGTAAATAGCGTGTACTCAGGCGATGATAGAAAAATGTGCAATAGATAGGCTACATTGTAAAGGTGTAAAAATAAACACTAAAAGCCATAGTACCTAATTGATTGAATACTCGTAATGAGTACCAATTAGCACATCATCAAATTGTTAATCTTAGCCTAGACGCTTGTAGACATATGAGTAATGAGCTAGTAAATGTTATTGAAAAGTTGATCAACACTTTAAGATTCCATCAAATTCATTCCACTCATCACAATCACCCATGGCCCCAATACAACCAAGGAAAGCCCTAGTGGATCTGTGAGAAGTCTAGCTTGGGAATACGAGTCAAACATGTTCTCTCCACGTTCATGGTTATTAATTCATTCATGAGACCTGACACTACACAAGTGCGTTATTGTATTTATTCACATGCGTTATATTCGAATTTTAATTACTTCACTCAAATTCGCATGTGGTTGATGAGAGTAACCTAGGACTCTAAGAGAAGAAAGAGATGAATCTGTGAGAAATAGAAGTCAAGGCAAATTCACCCTAGGCAGATAGATTACTGATTCTTGGACCAAAAACATCCCAAGTATTGGCATACAAGTATTGTGTGTTGTTATGACTAAGTGGAATTTTATTAGTCCTGATTGAGAATGTTGAGCTTGCATGAAGTTTTGTTTGTATATACAAGTTAACTTCTCAGTAGTAGATTACAGAGTTGTGTTTGAGGGTATCGTATCTGGTAAACCCTCAGGAGACTACACTCCTCCTACTAGGGGCACCTAGAGGTTTAAAAGGCATATGGTACGTGCTAAGTACCATCGTGTTTCCTACGAAAATGGATTAGTTAATTGTTACCATTTATGTAGCAGTTTTGTTCTTTCTTTCTTTGTTTTGCTCGAGGACGAGCAAAAGATAGGTTTGGGGGTCTGATCGCGCTATGAATGTTCACATTTAGCTCCCCCTTTTCCTACCTTTTGTGTTCGTATTCGAGCACTTTTGTGTGCATAATAGGTGTTTTTGTTAAGTTCAGGTAATATGACCATTTAGGAAGGTGTTTGCATCAAAGCTGTCAAAAGAGGAGCAAAACCATGAGAAGAAGATGTGGCGGGACAGAACCCGCGGCACCAAGCCGCGGCACAAGTTGCAGGAAGATATGGCGGGACATAAGCCGCCATCCAGAGGGCTTGAATTTGCCAAGTTATTCACGGCAGGTTCATGCAGCTAGATCATTCCAGCCGTCCCGAAGGTCTGAAGTCGCCAGAAATCACGGCGAGTTCGTGCCAGCGAGAAAGAAGCCGCAGAGAATTCTCTAGAAACCGCGGTGGGTTTGAGCAGCGGGCTTGAAGCCGTGGAATGAACCCGCCAGAGGCACATCTAAGGACAAATTGGGCATTCCTTACCCAATTTGAAGAAAAAGATATATATACTTCTCTCTCCTGCAGAACAAAGGGTGACAAAATTAGTATAGAACTAAGTTATTTAGTAGTTTTTGGGTATTACACCATAGAATAGACTAGTGTGTGAAGAAACTCATCACTTGTAATCTTTGTAGCTAAAGAGATATTAATCTTAGTAGAGAACCTAGTTCATCAATCTCTTGAAAGTTACTAGTGTTCATTCGGTTTGTATTGCTGTGGAGGAAGGAGAGGTTTGGCCTTGGAACCGATCAAGACTTCAAGGGTAGTATTTCTTCATATTCTTCATTCTTATTCTATACTCAATGATCATGTGTAACTAACCCACTTATGTTGGGGAATTTATGAAAGTATTGATGTAATCACTTGTTACCACTTTTCTTATATGAATCACTTGTGTATGCATGTTTAAACTTGATGAAATCATGCCATGTATCTAATAACTTTGGAAGCATGGAATTGATTACCTTGGAGTGATGAAATACTAAATTCCTGATGTTTGAATGGTGTATGTTCAAATACTACCCTTTGATTAGAGTGTGTGGATCATAAGAATATCCTAAGACTTCACTCTAACAATCTTAGTTCCACAACTTACATTCACTAATGATTAATCTAAACCTTAGATGATATATTAAGTGAATGGTTGAGTGTGCCAATTGTATAAATGGAACTACACTAGTGACTTGATCTTTATTGCATGAAAGTGGTTATTTGTGGTGCATCATTACTAAATTCATACATTCCCTAGCATTTTAGCTTTTAATTGTAATCATTTAATATCACATTAAGTTAATTAAGTAAAGATTCACTAATCCTAGCATAGACCGTTCAATTGATTTCCTTGTGGGATCGATACCCTTACTTTGTACACTATACTAGTCCAACAACTTGAACGATTGCAAAGGGTGAAATACTCGCGTTCAGTAATATAACCATGGTAATTTAGATCATATTATAGTTTAATTAGAGACCCGGTTAGGACGTGTCAGCATATAAGCATGAAAACTTAGCTATCAAACAATGTCAACATATCCATACATTTGAACTCAATTAATTGTAGAGAATTTCTAACAACATAATTGTCAACTAAACACACATAAACATTCAAAGCCTTAACTAATTGATTAAAAGACAATCTATCAACCTAGTTATCAATAAATCACACAAGAATGTTTATAACTTAGCTTTTTAGGCAAAAAGACCTAATCAATTAAGCTATCAAAATACAAACCCAATCATGTTATCAAGACTCATAAATATATGCAATAAATAGAGTCTAGGTATTTAATCATGCAATAAATACCTAATCTAGAGTAAGAAGAACATTAAATGATATTCAATGAAGTTCTAACTTACCTAGTCATGAAACCATGAAGACCCATGCTCAAATGATGCTGAATGATGCAAGATGGAGATGGGTTTTGGGTTTGGAGAGTTAAAGAAACAAGCTTGAAGCTTTCTCTCTCTAGGAGCTCTAACCTCTCTCTAAAATCTAATATTTTAAGCTCTTGGTCGGCCAAAGGAAGAAGATGAAGCTTATAAATGAGCCCTAGTTGAAACAACAACATTTTGTCAAAAAAAAAACAGCCCAAACCGCTCTCATGACCGCTCTCAAAGCCACTGCTATCATGAAAGCGGTTTCCACTGGACAACAAACCACTACGGAAAATAACAGCGGTCGTGATAGCGGTTCAGCTCCTAAACGACATCAAAATATATCATATAATATATCGTTGAAAAGGTATGGAAGTCTACTTTCTACTCCACTTTATAGAATGAGGTTTTGATGTCTATAGAAAGAGTTATGGTCAATTGAGTGACCAAATGTCAGATTCGGATAACAACTGTGATGCCCTATTTTAGTGGTCACTTTGGAGATTTCAAAACCAATCCAAACGGTCATAAAATATTATGAATAATATACCGTTGGAAAGCTACGGGTGTCTAGTTTATCCTGAATTTTATAAAACTCAATTTTAATTTTTTTATAAAAAGTTATGGTCACAAGACCATACAAAGGTCAGTTTTGAAAAACATTTAAAACATTTTTTTTTTTAAACAGCAAATTCATTAATAAAAATCAGTCAAAATGATACAAACCAAGACAGATCAAACTTCCCAAAACAGAATGGGACCAGCACAGCACCATAAAACCAAGGACACGCTAATTATACAAAACCAAAAGGAAACAAAATAGAAAACCATAGCAACCTTACACTATATCACCCTATTCTAATCTATCCCCACAGCCACTAGAACCGTTTTTAGCAAGACAATCCGCTAAAGAATTAAACTCCCTTGGTACAAATTTAATCTCTAAACCATCCCAAGATATAAGAAACTGTCTTATATTAGACACTAAATTAGCCACATACAAATTCCCACAATCTTCACCTTTGCACCACTCTACAGCAGTTTTTGAATCACTAAAAATAGTGATAAAGCATCCAAAAAAATCCTTCATGCAAAAATGAAAACAATAAAATCCAATCTTTTAAAACTAGACACTTCACTCTGTAAGGATTCCCATTAGTTGATTGGCTTATTTTGTGGACAAACCACATGTTGGGGTTTGGTTGTAAGGGTAGTCTAGGTGATTAAGGTTGAAGATCAAAGACCCTTTCCAAGACCTCAAGAGGACAAGCACCAAAGGTATATTTCTAGTGCTTACTTTGCCTTGAAGAGATATAGTTGCACACACACACAACATGCATAACTCTTATTCTTGAATGTTGTGTTTATATTTTGTGTGCATTGTGCTTTATTGTTTATTCAGCATCTCTTCTTGCTTGCCTCACATGATTGCATTTTGTTGACCATAGTCATGTTCATTCTAGACTTAGGATTGCATTCATGTGATGGGCGCTGTACAAAGCGATGTACGAACAGCGCCCATATAAGCGCTGTACAGACCTGATCGATTTAAATCGGTCGCTGTTGGGTCGCTGTACAGGGGCTGTACAAAGCGCTATACGTACAGCGCCACTCTGTTTTCCCGAGAGATCAGAGTATGGGCGCTGTACAGGCGCTGTACAAGAGGCGCTCTACGTACAGCGCCCGAGGCAAATTATGTGTCATTTATCAAAACGCACCACTTTGCTTTTGACACTCTATAAATATGCCTCTTTGACTTTAGGTCAATAAGTGAGTTCAGAATATCATATTCTACTTAGAATATTTTTCAAGCAAAGAAAAATCCCAAAGAACTCACCTTTAATCACTCAAATCAAATCCTTTGTGCATCAAATTTCATATTGCATCTTCTATGTCAATATAGAATGCATCCATGATTGGGTTTGCATCATCACAACATGCTTGGTAAGATTTTGATTTAGTTCATCTTATTTTAGTATTTTTACTATCAAGCCATCTCTTTTAAATTACTTGTATGTTTTAGATCATATGCTAAATACAAGAAAAGATAATTGATTGTGATGAATTGATTGAGTGTTGTATTTTGATAGATATCTAGGTTTTTATAATCTATGATTATCTATGCTATTTGACATGTCATTTAGCCATTAATATCTAGGATTGCTTTAATTGCAAATTCATCATCCTAGATAAGCATCTAAGGTTACCTAGCCTTTTTTGTTATTTGAATATCATAATATATTCACATAGGTTGTGCATCTCTTTTGAGAGATTTAAGTCTTGTGTGATTGACCGGGATTAGGTCGGACACCGGGAATAGGTGGTCACATAAGCAATTGGACTAGAGCCACTTTTAAAGGCCCGCGTGGTAGAAGTGGGGGGTTATTGACCGGAGTGTTAGACGAGGTCTACATAGGTTGTAAACTCCATTTCAATTAGTGGATTTCGAGGTTCAAGTGTGGCTCACTAAACAGCCCGTGGTTTTTCCCAGTGGTTGGGTTTCCACGTAAACATCAAGTGTTATTTAATTTCCGCATCTTATTACACTTGTATGTATTTTTTACTTGCTAGGGGTATTTTCGTTAAATAGACATGCACACGAAAATTGGGTAATAATTAGATAAAATCTATTCACCCCCCCTCTAGCTTTATATATAGAACACACCGTATTCTTTTCACACTCCAAATAACCAAACCAAATCTAACACTTATCCAAGAGAAGAATGAGACCTTCTTAAGTGGTCAACCATCACGCTAAGACATGCACACCATCGTGCAAGTGCGGACGTTTCTGATCACACAAACGGAAACGAATTACACCACACTTAAGACTAACATACATGAAGTGCAAGTGTGGGATGTGAATGCATCCTAATGCCTAACATGTCATTGCATTGTCATTGAACAAGATGCACTCAATTAAAACATGTATGAATAGAATTCATGGCTGCATCCTAATGCCTAAACATGTCATGGCATTTCAATGAACAAGATGCAATCATTGAAACATGCATGAACAGACTTCATGGCTTTATATCCTAATGCCTAAACATGTCATGGCATTTCAATAAACTAGATGCAATCAAATAAACATGCATGAAGAGATATTCAAGAACATGAATGCACACATATAAAAACACACAATATACAAGTATTAGAGATATGCATGAGTTGTGAGTGTGTGCAACTAGATCTCTTCAAAGCAAGTAAGCACTAGAATATACCTTTGGTGCTTCTTCTCTTAAGGTCTTAAGAAGGCCTTGGTTGTGCAAATTACCAACCATCAAATGTGTAAGTTACCCTTACATCAAGCCCCACATGTGGTTTGTCCACGAAATAAGTCAATCAAAACTTGAGGACCTTATAGATTGCAAACCGAGATACAAAGCAATCTCTAAAACCTTTTTGTATCTCTGAGAAACTAGATATTATTATTTTAGCTGAGCCTTAGACCTTGTTTCATAATACTTCGGGAGGGTTTTGGAGATCTATTCATATGAATCTTTTGTGCACAAACCATCGTCATAATAAGTCACCTAATTTATGGATTTTGGTTTCAACACCGTTTCCTCAAGTTGATATTTTATCAATTTCTGCTCAACAGGTTATAGTTTCTTTTACCTATACAAGAATTTTTAATTATCTCACTTGTGTTTATGCTAGTAGTCTCCCAGGCCACATACATGATTTATAGGAGGATCTCCGGTTGATAGATTTTTCTTCTCCCCCCTTTTGGCTAGTTATTCGAGATTTTAATTCTATTTTTGGGGCTCATGCCTTCTCCTCTCAGTTCTTGTCAGGATTTTCTTTCTGTTGTTGATGATTGTCACCTCCATTGCATGGACATAAGGGGCTCTTTTTATACTTGGACTAATGCAAGAGGCTAGATAGGTATTAATGCTAGAGTTGAAGCTCGTCTTAATAGGTCACTTTGTTCCGATGATTGGCTTGCTGCTTGGATTTATATCAATTGCTATACTTTACCGAAGCATCATTTGGATCATAATCCCTTGGTAGTTGATGTTCATCTTGCTACTACTTGTGGTCCTAAACCGTTTCGTTTCTACAAAATCTGGTGGCTCATGAAGGTTTTTTTCCTTTTGTTTCTCAAAATTAGAAGATTACAATTACTTCCTCCTTAGCGATGGTTTGTTTTATTGCCAAGTTAAAACGTCTGAAGATGGGTCTAAAGGATTGGAATAGAAATGTTTTTGGTGATGTGAATAGAAATCTGTCAGAAGCTATGAATCATTTGTCCAATGTTCAATTTCATATTTCCATGAATGGAGTTTCAGAGGAGGCATTGGATTCAAAAGTTTAGGCTATAAACACTGTTGACACCCTTCTCTTTTACCAAGAATCCTTACATAAAGAGAAGTCCCGGGTTAAGTGGCTTGCAGATGGTGATAGAAATTCTGCCTTCTTTCATGCTTTGCTCAAACGCCATAGGGTGAATAATGGTATCCATAAAATTAAGATTGGCGATGCTCTTATTGATGATCATAATGTTATTAAAAATCATGTCACTTCTTCTTATCAAGAACTTTTTTCTAGCCCTTCTTCCACCACGCCTGACCTATCGATAGTGGATCAATTTATTCCTTCACTTGTTACGGATGAGGAGAATATTTTACTTACTAAAATGCCTAGTATGGAGGAAATTAAAAGTGCAACTTTTTCTTTGGATGCTTCTAGTGCTCCTAGGCCTGATGGGTTTACATGCGTTTTCTGTCAACACTGCTGGGATATTATTGGCTCAAATTTTATCACAGCAGTTCAAGAAGTTTTTTCCTTGGGTAAGCTCTTACCTAATTTAAATTCCAACTTTATTGTTCTCATTCCCAAGGTGACAGATGCTCTCTCAGTTGATCAATATCGCCCTATTATGTTGGGGAATTTTCTTTTTAAAGTTACCACCAAAATAATTGCTTCTCGTTTGGGTGATGTGGCTGCTATAATTATTTCTCCGAATTAGTTTGGGTTTGTGAAAGGCTGACAGATTCAAGACTATATTGCTATTGCTTCAGATTGTATCAATGCTCATGACAAGCGTTGCTATAGGGGAAACATTGCCATTAAAATTGATATTAGAAAGGCTTTTGACACTATGAATTGGGATTTTATTTTGAAAGTTCTTTCTTGCTTTGGTTTCTCTAATAATTTAATTTAGTGGATTCATGAGATTTATCTCTCAGCTAGACTTTCTATTCTTATTAATGGCACCCCTGAGGGGTTTTTCGGTTGCAGTCGGGGTGTCTGTCATGGCGATCCACTTTCTCCGATTCTCTTTTACTTGGCTTAGGATTTCTTAAGCCGTTTTTTGAATTCTATGGTTGAGAGGGGTGATATTTCGGGTATTTCCTCTCCAAGAGGTGGCACAGCTCCTTCTCATTTATTTTTTACAGATGATGTTCTCATTTTTTTGCAAAGGTACCAGGCGCACTGTTTATACCATTTTAAAGGCTTTTGATCTTTATGGTTTACTCTCAGGGTAGATTATTAATAAGACCAAGAGCTTTATGTATTTTGGCTCCCATTTCTTAACTCGGCAAGCTATTTCTTTGACTTTTTTTTAAGGTTTATAGCGAGGCTCTCTCCCCTTTCTCTACCTTGGTGTTCATCCTTTTAAAGGGGCGCCTAAGAAAGGGTAGCTCCAATCGATTGCAAACAAGATTACTAGTAAGTTTGCAACTTGGAAGGGTTGCTGATGCAGCGACAACAAGGGCTCTAGATTACTTGGAAAACAAGGATCGATGCAAGGCGGATGGCCCAGCTGGAAGGAAGCGTGAGCTGGACAAAACGTGGTGATGTGGGAGGCAGGTCGAGCTGACAGCTGGCACGTGGCAGACCTCCTTAGCTGGCCGAATGAGTCTTTGTTGGTTTAGCATTAAAGAGTCCATGAATTATTTAGTTTTAGTTACAGCAGATTTCCTTTTTAGTTAGAATTAGTTTTCGTTTCAGAGTTCAATTAGGAGTTAGAATTAGAGTTTTCTTTGGTTTATTTTCAGTCTATTTATATTGGTGTATTTTCTTTAAAAACGTTGGTTGTTTATTTAATAAAAAATCAGAGAATGTTTCTCTAAATCCAGTTAGTTATATCTTTGCGAAGGTAGAAGTAATTGAAGCCTGTTAACGAATCCTTCGTGCGCGAAGTCGAACGTTTTCAGTAGGTTGTTTTCTAATTGTTTTGTTGCAGGTTTTTCTCGTATAGCTTCCGCTACATCAGTTGGTATCAGAGCTAGGTTCGTTCGGGACATCATTATGCCGCCGAAGAGACGAGTACCTAACCGGATTCCCGTAGAAGAGGCCAACGAACGTGACCGTGTGGCACAGTTGGAGCAGCAGATGGCGCAAATAACGGAGCAGCTCGCGACGTTACTCGCCAACCAAAATCCTTTCCAAGCCTTGAATCCTAACGGTGGTGACGTTGAGGGTGAGAGTGACGAGGAGAGTGAGTCTCAAGTAGAGGTTCCACAGCAGCGTCGTCAAGCGTCAGAGCATGAAGACAACAGGCGGTGGGAATCTGGTATGAGGACAGAAATCCCGGAATTTCAGGGCAATCTCTCGCCTGAAGAATTCCTTGATTGGCTAGGAGTAGTAGAGGAGATCTTGGAGTTTAAAAACGTGCCGGCGAATGTAAGGGTAGCCTTGGTGGCAACTCGGCTTCGGGGACGAGCCGCAGCTTGGTGGCAACAAATTAAGCTCACACGAACTCGAATGGGAAAATCAAAAATTTTAGATTGGGAGAAGATGGTTCGCAAATTACGCGCAGAATTTTTGCCCCACAATTTTCGAAAATTGATATATCAGAGGTTGCAAAATTTACGGCAAGGTTCACGATCGGTGGATGAATATACCACAGAATTTTACCAATTACTTGTGCGCAATGACATCCAAGAAACTCAAGACCAAATAGTGTCCAGATATTGTGGAGGATTGCGAGCGCAAATCCTAGAGTTGGTGAACCTCTTTGATCCGGTTACATTGTCTGAAGCTCATCAGAGGGCTGTGCAATATGGTTTTAACTGATGCAGCGGAACTGGTTACTTGTACCATCTTGGATAAAGTTTGTCGATTCATTATCGACGGAGGAAGTTGTGAAAACATTGTATCTGCGGAGGTGGTTACTAAATTGGGAATCAAGACAGGCCAACACCCCAAGCCTTACAGGTTGGCTTGGCTTCAGAAGGGTGGAGAGGTTACGGTTTCGCAACGGGCACTGATATCCTTTTCTATTGGTAAACATTACAAGGACCAAGTATGGTGTGACATTGTTCACATGGATGCATGTCATTTATTGCTCGGACGACCGTGGCAGTTTGATCGCAAGGTAAAACATGATGGCTTTAAAAATACCTACACTTTTCTTTACGATAAGGTAAATATCGTGTTATTACCAAGTAAGCCACGTGAGAAGCCGACAATTACGGAAGGATCCAATCTCCTTTCTTTTTCTGAGTTTGAAATCGAAATGAGGGATGCTGAAACAGTGTATTTGCTGCTCAACAAAGAGGTGGACGCCAAGGTTGAAATCCCTGAAGCCGCGGTCCCTTTGCTTAAGGAGTTTGCAGATTTATTTCCCGATGATTTACCTAAGGGGCTTCCTCCATTAAGAGATATTCAGCACCATATAGATCTCGAGCCTGGGGCTATGTTGCCTAATCGACCACACTATCGTATGAGCCCAAGTGAGCATGAGGAGTTGCGACGCCAGGTGGAGGAGTTACTCACCAAGGGTCATATCCGTGAGAGCCTTAGCCCATGCGCGGTACCCGCACTTTTAATCCCAAAAAAGGACGATTCCTGGAGAATGTGCGTAGACAGTCGTGCAATCAATAAAATTACGGTGAGGTACAGATTTCCGATTCCTCGACTAGATGATCTCTTAGACCAACTCAGTGGGGCGATAGTGTTCACAAAACTTGATTTAAAGAGTGGTTATCATCAAATACGAATTCGACCGGGGGATGAGTGGAAGACGGCGTTCAAAACGCGAGAGGGGCTCTATGAATGGTTGGTCATGCCATTCGGTTTGTCGAACGCACCAAGTACTTTTATGCGTGTGATGAACCAAGCTTTACGGCCATTTATTGGAAAATTTGTGGTCGTCTACTTTGACGATATATTAATATATAGTGCCGCTCAAGACCTACATGTGCAGCACCTTCGGGAGGTTTTAACAGTGCTTCAAGAAGAGAAATTGTTCGCTGCAGCCCACAAATGCGTATTTATGGCTTCAGAGGTGTTATTTTTGGGTTACAAAATTTCAGGAATGGGTCTTCAGGTGGATGATACAAAAATTGAGGCCGTTAGACAGTGGCCACAACCAACAAGCATAACTGAGGTGCGTAGCTTCCACGGGTTGGCAGCGTTTTATAGGCGATTTATACCTCACTTCAGTAGTATTATGGCTCTAATCACCGATTGCATAAAAGAAAAAAATTTTAGTGGCCTAAGGTCGCGGAGGATGCATTTCAGCTCATCAAGGTGCGTTTAACTACTGCTCCTATACTAATCTTGCCAGATTTTTCACAACCCTTTGAGTTGCACAGTGACGCATCGAAAGTGGGAATAGGGGCTGTGTTGAGCCAAGCATGTAAGCCAGTCGCTTATTTTAGCGAGAAACTCACTGGAGCAAGGGCTCGGTATAGTACATATGACATCGAATTCTACGCGGTGGTTCAAGCCGTGAAGCATTGGAGGCATTATCTTTTTCATCGTGAGTTTATTCTCTACACCGATCATGAAGCATTAAAACATCTCCATAGCCAAGATAAAATATCAGCCCGTCATGCCTCCTGGTCCACGTATCTGCAACAATTTACTTTTGTGTTGAAACACAAGGCAGGTACATCAAATCGAGTCGCTGATGCCTTAAGCCGACGGAGCAATTTATTGTCCACGATGACAATCACAGTACCGGGGTTCGAATCGTTCCGAGAATTGCTAAAAATTGATCCATATTTCGCAGCCATCATGTTGAATTTAAGTGCAGCTGAAAATAGAGATTTCTTAGTGGTGGATGGTTTTTTATTCCGTGGGAATCAGCTTTGTGTGCCTGACAGCAGCTTGCGATTCAAGATTATAAAAGAACGGCATGGAGAAGGCCATGTGGGAAGGGACCGCACCT
Source organism: Acer yangbiense (assembly GCA_008009225.1). Classification (NCBI taxonomy): domain Eukaryota; kingdom Viridiplantae; phylum Streptophyta; class Magnoliopsida; order Sapindales; family Sapindaceae; genus Acer; species Acer yangbiense. The sequence goes on from CM017769.1 coordinate 1,293,263, forward strand.
TGCAGCTGGTCAGAGAGGATTATTTTTGGCCGACAATTCGGCGTGAAGTGGAGCGTTATGTGGCACGCTGTCATGTGTGCCAAGTTTCTAAAGGCATGGCAACAAACGCGGGCCTTTACATGCCGCTACCTATACCAACACAACCGTGGACGGACCTAAGCATGGACTTCGTATTGGGTTTACCAAGAACGCAACGAGGATTTGATTCGATATTTGTGATCGTTGACAGATTTTCCAAGATGGTCCATTTTGTTCCTTGTAAGAAGACAACTGACGCAGTGAATGTGGCACAATTTTTTTTCCGTGACATTTATCGTCTTCATGGACTTCCAAATTCTATTGTGTCTGACCGTGATACACGATTCCTTAGTCATTTCTGGCGAAGCCTGTGGAAGATGGTGAATACAAAATTGAATTTCAGTAGCGCGTATCACCCGCAAACGGATGGTCAGACCGAGGTGGTGAATCGATCGCTCGGTAACTTATTGAGATGTTTAGTTGGTGACAATGCTCGTACTTGGGACCAACGGCTTAGTCAGGCGGAGTTTGCTCATAATCATGCGGTGAATCGAAGCACGGGGTTTAGTCCGTTTCAGGTCGTATATTCTGTGGTACCTCGTGGACCACTGGATTTACTTCCCTTACCAAGCAAAACACGGGTTAATGGTAAGGCTGCAGACTTTGTGCAAACCTTGCAAGGCATTCACGCACAGGTGGTTGAAAATTTGGGGAGGTCCAATGGAAAATACAAACTTGCTGCAGATAGGAAACGAAGACTTTTGGAATTTGAGGTTGGCGATTTTGTATGGGCTGTGTTGACTAAGGATCGCTTCCCCGTTGGAGATTACAACAAGCTGGCTGCAAAGAAAATTGGACCATTGGAAGTTTTAGAGAAGATAAATCTGAATGCTTATCGTTTGCGGCTCCCTAGCCACATTCGTACGGCGGACGTGTTTAATGTGAAGCATTTGATACCGTATTTGGATGACTCCTCTGGGGAAGATACGGATTGCACGTCGAGGTCGACGTTTCTTCAACCTGGAGGGGATGATGCAGCGACAACAAGGGCTCTAGATTACTTGGAAAACAAGGATCGATGCAAGGCGGATGGCCCAGCTGGAAGGAAGCGTGAGCTGGACAAAACGTGGTGATGTGGGAGGCAGGTCGAGCTGACAGCTGGCACGTGGCAGACCTCCTTAGCTGGCCGAATGAGTCTTTGTTGGTTTAGGATTAAAGAGTCCATGAATTATTTAGTTTTAGTTACAGCAGATTTCCTTTTTAGTTAGAATTAGTTTTCGTTTCAGAGTTCAATTAGGAGTTAGAATTAGAGTTTTCTTTGGTTTATTTTCAGTCTATTTATATTGGTGTATTTTCTTTAAAAACGTTGGTTGTTTATTTAATAAAAAATCAGAGAATGTTTCTCTAAATCCAGTTAGTTATATCTTTGCGAAGGTAGAAGTAATTGAAGCCTGTTAACGAATCCTTCGTGCGCGAAGTCGAACGTTTTCAGTAGGTTGTTTTCTAATTGTTTTGTTGCAGGTTTTTCTCGTATAGCTTCCGCTACATCAGTTGCACTCTCTCTTTTGCAGGAGGGTTGGCTCTTATCAACTTAGTAATCCTTAGTTATTTTATCCATACTTTCATGATTTATAAGTGGCTCTTCTCTTTGTTAAAAAGCATGGATTGCACTAATTATAACTTTCTTTGGTCTGGAAATATTGATACAAAGAAAACGGTTACCGTAGCTTGAAGTACTTGTTGTTTGCCTAAGGATTATGTTGGTCTTGGTGTTAAAAGCTTGAAGCTTGTAAACCGGGCTTTACTAAAAAAACTTTCTTGGAAATTTATAATTGTCTTTTCTTTCTTAAGAACAAGATATTTATCTTCTCTTTCAAATGTTCGCTAGTATTATATAGCTTCTTCGATTTGGCCTAGCATCAAAGATCATTACTCTAGTCTTCTTGCTGAATCTAGGTGGATTATTGGAGAACAGTCTAAGGTACGCTTTTGGCTTGATAATTGGTTAGGTGAACCTTTAGTTTATATGCTTGGGATTCCTGTTGCAGCTAAGGGAAGCCTCTCTACAGTTGTTTCAGATTATTATTTTAATGGTTCTTGGCATTTTGAAGACAGATTCTTAGACTGTCATCCAGAAGCTTCCTCTTTGATTTCGAAGACTGTTGTTGCGCCTCATATTAGTGACACTTTGATTTGGATTCATTCTTCCTCCAACAAAGTTTCTTCTAAATATTCCTATTATTTTTCCCAAGGCAGTCGAGGATTGTTTCCTTGGGGTAAGAGAATTTGGAAACCATTTATTCCCCCTTCGATATCAACTCTTATATGGCGTATGCTTCTTAGACATTTGCCTACAAAGGATTCTCTTGCTAAAGTAGATTTGTCCTTAGCCTCTTCTTGTCGGTTTTGTTATGCTTCAATGGAAACCTTAGCTCATCTTTTTTTTACATTGCCCTTACTCTCGTAGCCTATGGGATTATTTTTCAAGTCTTTTTGGAGTTCATCTCAATTTTCAATTGTCGCCTCTCGACTTCTTTATTTCGACTATTTCTTGGAAGGCTAGCCCCCAGGTTAGCAACCTTTGGCTCACGACTTTTGTTCAAAAAATTTGGGCAACTTGGTATGTGAGGAATCAGTTAATTTTTGAAAATTGCTTTATTCCTCTTATATCTTCCATTGCTTTTATTCACACGGCTCTTAAAGATTGTAATCGTTTGAATATTGGTGGTATGCATAACACGCAGTTAGATTTACTTCTTCTTCATCAGCTTCAGGTTCATCCTCATCCTTCCCGGGCCCCTAGCATCATTGAGGTTTGTTGGCGCCCTCCCCCTCTAGGTTGGCTCAAGGTTAATACAGATGGAGCTTCTTTGTGCTCGCCAGGTCCTTCCAATTGTGGTGGTGTTTTTTGCAATCATAGGGGTTTGTTAAGGGTTGCTTCCCTTCTCCTTTGGGTATCATGCATGATTTTGAATCAGAGTTATCAGCGGTTATAAAGGCCATTGAGTATGCCTTTGGTTTTTGTTGGAATAATCTTTAGATTGAATGCAACTCTTCTTCCATGGTCTCTCTTTTATCTTGTCGCTCCCCAAATGTTCCTTGGCGGTTTCTTTCTTCTTGGAGGCGTTGCTTGGTTTATCTCACTTCGATGGAAATCTTTGTTTCCCATATCTATCGAGAAGGTAACAAGGTTGAGGACAGTTTAGCCTCTCACTATAAAAAGATGGTCTTTTTCGCCGTCTAAATGCCATCGAAAAACACCATTGCCTATCAAAAATATGCTTTTCCGACCGGAAAAAGCTGTCAGAGGCGGTCATAAATAAGCTCATCACAAATAACCATTTATCGACGAGCCATCACAAATACTACCATTTTCAACAGTCATGGCCGTTGGAAAAAATAAAACTGTCGTCGGTAATAATAATTCAAGGTGGTCAAAATTACTTATATTTTCGATGGCTTACCGCTATTTCCAACGGGGATGGCCGTCAGAAAAAGTCAACTAATAAAAAAAAACTGACAAGACATCGACTTGATAGGCGCCAAATCATCATGCCTAATTGAAACTACTTTAACTCCAAAAATTTATGTTGTTCAAACCCTTGACCTTGATGACATTAAGGGTTACTCTTACTATTTTGCTATAACTTTATATCTTATATTATTTGCATACAATTTTTTTTTTTTTTTTTTGAAAAGCAAACTTTATTCAAAGGGCCAAAGGCCAAGCAACCGAACCAGCATAACACAAGAGCCAAAACCCCACAGAATCAAAGAACCGCAACAGAGGCGCAATAGCCACTGTCGCTGTTGATATGTTTGCATACTACCTAATTAAATATATTTTTTGTATACTATTTAAATATAACTATTGAGATTTTTAAAAAATAATAATATTTTATTAAAATATTTCCCTTGTCCGATAAGAAATTACATTTTACGAATAGTTTATCTTTAAATAGGAAACGTATATTATATCCTTAATGATTTTATTTTTTATAATCAACCTTTTACTAAAAAATTACTAATTTTTATTAATTATTAATTTAAACTTATTTCAGTAAAATTTGTAATTATTCTATACGATAAACAAATAGATATTAAAAAAAATTATTCGAGTTTTATTTTACAAAAAAATCTGATATAGTAGTGTCACTAAACATAATTAAAAATAACTAAATGTTCTTGTAATTATATTTTATATTTAGTTAATTTAGTAAGATGTACCCACAAAGTAGATTTCTTATTAGTACCATTATTTTGTCCCTAAAGTCTTGTCCCTATTGCCTAATTTTTTTGTAGTGATCATCGTAAATTTTAAGTTGTTTTTTTACATTTTCTATGACATATTATTTGAAAAATTAAAAATTTAATCAAAATATTTGGCAAAAAAATTGACAGAGTGATTTCGTTAAAAAAAAACAGAATGATAAATAAAAAAAATAACACATATAGTGATACAATTAAAATATTGACCTACAAGTCACATTTTTTTTAGAGTGTATAAATTATCACATACATTCCATTATAATTTATTAATTAATATTATAATAATAAATTAATTATTTTTTCCATGACAATGCTATACCAAATAATGTAGAAAATAGTACTACATTTTCGACAGCATAATAGCCCTTAAAATTAATTCGAATTAAATTTTAGCATTTCTGACGACACTTTTTATGTCGTCAGAAAAGTAGGTAATGTTGACGGCTTATTCGACTATTCCCGACTATTGGGTACTGCTTTTTTTATTATTTCCGACAGCACTAAAAGTGTCGTCGGAAATGTGGACTATTTCCAACAGCCATTAGACCGTCAGAAATGTTGTATTACTTTTTTCTCATTTCCAATAGCACAAAGACTATTTCCGACGGTCATTGGGCCGTCAAAAATGTGGTATTACATCTTTACTCTTTTCTGATGGCTCAAAAAGTACAATCGGAAATGGGATAATATTGAAGGCTTATTCGACTATTTCCAACGGTTAGTGGACTGTCGGAAATGTGATATCACATTTTTACTTAGTTCCGACGGCATTAATATGGCCATCGGAAAAGGTACCATTACCGACGGCAATTAGCGCCGTCGTAAATAGTTCGTCAGTAATAGGCATATATTTTGTTGTAGTGTCTCATGGTATTTCCCTTGCTCAAGATTCATGGTGGTTTACTTCCTAGCCTTTTTGTAATTCCTTTACTTTTATAGATTTATCTCTGTTGCCTTTTTAGTCAGGTTTGTGTGGGATTGGTTTTGTTTTGGGGTGCCAACCTAGTTGAGATGCTAGAAGTTTTCCTTGATGCTTTTCTCCTCTTGTTGGATTTTTGCCCAAAAAAAAAAAAAACTTTATAAAACTATCATCGATAGTGATTGTTTATATATTTATGATAGAAAGAGATTGTTCATCCAGGAAAATTGAAGACAAACATACTGTTTGACAAAACTGGGTATGATACAAAACTTGAAGAACAGCTAGTAGAAGCCTGTTAAGTCCATGATACAACAGGAGTTGAAGTGGATAATTATATAGAACGAACTTGTGATGGGAATTTAATATTAAATTCAGATTCTCTCTTGAAATGCTTAGGCATGTGAGTAGGAACCACAGGAATTTATAATCAAATTTAGTGAATTTTGAGTTGATGTTTTACGTTATTGAACACTACATAATAAAAGGACACTGAAACGTACAAGACAATTAGATTGTTCAACATTCAACACAGCAGCCCGTGAGTGATGCAGCCGTCAAAAATGATACGGCAAACAAAGGTTTGGATTTCATGGAGCGGAGGAATCGACTCAAAGAGGAAGGGTGCGGAAAGAATGAAGCAAAGATTCGAAATGGTTTTAACTGTCAGAATGGGCAAATTTCGGGGGCCTTTTCAGAGGGCAAACGAACTCAAAATTAACATTATAATATGTTTCCGGAAAGCCCAAGACGAGCCCTACAAATGTTATGAAGACTCCGCCCTCCATAACAGATCACAACAGGCCCAAATTCGGCCATTTAGATTATTGCGCGAAGACTTGAGCTGGACAACAGCTGGGCACTGTGAGCTGGACGAGATGATCAGGTCTAAACTTCGTGGACCTCTACAGAGGGCATACGGGATCGGATCGTCTATTATAATATGTTTTCGGAAAGCCCAGGATGAGCCCTACAGATGTTATGAAGACTCAATCCTCCGTAATAGATCAAAAAAGGCTCAAATTTGGAAATCTATCTTGTTGCGCGAAAACTTGAGCTGGAAGTTTGAATTAGATAACATTGAGTCTGAGTCTGATTAGGATTTGTTCTCTTTTTCGTAGTCTTTATTTGATTAGGATTTGTTCTCTTTTTCTAGATAGGATTTCTTTTCAATTTTAGTTTAAGTTAATTTAGAAGTCGATTCCTTGTGGAAGTCGACTTATTGCTTTTCCTATTTAAATTCATTGCAATCAGTTGTTTGTTTTTTAGTTTTTGATGATTAATAAAATTTGAGAGAGAGTATCTCCTTTTATCCAATTTCGGTATCCTGAGTGGATCAACGAATTTGAGGCCTATTATTCTGGTATCCCTGCACGGATCAACAGATTAATAGTAGGGTTCGCTTCCGGTATTCGTGTGCGAATCAACGGATCCGAATCATTTATCATTTCTTTTATCTATTGTTGTTTGTGTTGAATTTCCCGCTACCTCAGTTGGTATTTGAGGCCTATTATTCTGGTATCTGTGCGGAGATCAACAGATTAATAGTAGGGTTCGCTTCCAGCATTCGTGCGCGAATCAATGGATCCGAATCGTTTATCCTTGTTTTTATCGATTGTTGTTTCGTGAATTTTCCGCTGCATCAATGAGTTACCAGTTTTCCAGGTTATAGAAAGTTCTGCATATGTTGCCTTCTTTACTACGAGAAAATCTTCGGTGCACCGGCCGGTGCATTACTCAGAAGTGCACCCGGCCATAGAAGATATGACATGTGGCAAACATTGGTATCACATATGCTTTTCTAGTCATATGTCTTATCTTCAATGGCCGGAAGATTTTGTCCTTTACTACAAACTAAATAAATCTTTATAAATCGTATTTTTCCAATCACCAAGTGACAACTTATCCTAAACAACATCAAGAAGAAAAGTATATCTTCCTTCTTTCCTTCTTGTATTTTATTAGTTTTGTTTACATCGATGAAGAGTCATTTTGGAAGTAATATTAGATGAAGGGGCATCCCACTTCATCTAATATGTTGCTATTCGGAGAAGAAGACTTGTCTCTTTTGGGTTACCTTTTTACAGTGTTTTATTGGTAGGTAGCAACCAGGTTCGCAGTCCAGGTAACTAGTATCCGTGAAATCTTTCCATCTCATCAGTGTTAGAATGAATCAAATAACTCGTTTCTACATTTTCTTCATATCCTAGGTTAGATTAATATAGCTTTCCCGCACTAGCTTCGATACCAATAGCTTTGTTCTTCATATCAATAGCTTTGTAGCTATTGATACCAGGCGGTCTTGCAGATCTCGATTGTCACGGTTAGATTAATATAGTGATAAGGTTTAATTTTGTGTGAAAGAAGAACTCTTAAGAACAGAGCCGAGAAGGAGAAATAGAAGATAGCCTTACTGAGAAATACCTAAAAAAGACAAAACACATAAAGTGTTATAATATCATTAAAGATAGTAGATGATGATGATTAATAATAGAACAAATAAGTAGATAAGAAATAGAAAAGGATGAGAAAAAAGAGAGAGAGGAAGAGAGAAATATATTGCCTTTTATATTGAATTCAAGAGAGAGTACAAATTTAATAATCACAACCCCACAGTTTTACAAAGGGAGCCGGTCACATATATATAGGCAAAGAAGGGAGGGACATTGTTGTAATATTCCACACTTAAACATGAAGCAAATCATAGAAGCTTGCCATGTGTCTTGGCTTACTCAAGAAGCCAAAGGAATGTATGTGGTGGAAAAGCCACACACGTGTAACACTCCCCCTTGGATTTTTCACCACTTGTATTTTAATTTGCTAGGAAAAACCCAGTGGGACAAAAAAACCTTAGCAAAAAATATATACAATGATCTTCTAGATCAAGTGGTGTATATGTGTTTAGAACTGCCTCATTAAAACCTTTCCGGTAAAACCCAATGGGACAAAATCCGGTAAAAGGAAAAAGAGTACAGTATACAAATATCTGTTCAAAATTTTGCTCCCCCTGATTGAATTCTCCCCCTGAATGAAACTTCAATATTAATTCTGTAATTTACAAAGCCGACGCATGTCAATTCTGTATACCAGTTTCTCAAAAGTTGATGTAGGCAATGCTTTGGTAAACAGATCTGCCAGATTATCTGTAAACTGTATTTGTTTAACATCGACTTGTCGGCTCTATTGAAATTCATGAGTATAGAAGAATTTAGGAGAAATATATTTGGTTCTATCTCCCTTGATATAGCCTCCTCTAATTTGAGCAATACAAGCCGCAGTATCTTCAAATATTGGTGTTGGCATTCCTGTAGAAAATGAAAATCCACATATATTTTTAATATGGTAAATAACTGACCTTAGCCACACGCATTCTCCGCTTGTTTCATGAAGTGCAAGAGTTTGCTTTGTGGAGCGCCAAGAGATTGTTGTGCCATTATATGTAAAAATATATCCTGTTTGTGAATGGGCTTTATGGGGATCAGATAAATACCCGGCATCAGTATAACCAATTAAACCTGAAAAGTTGTTGGATTTTGAATAATATAATCCTAAATCTTTCGTTCCACGAAGATAACGAAAAAGATGTTTAATCCCATTCCAATGTTTCCGAGTTGGTGCTGAACTGAATCTAACAAGCAAATTTACTGAAAATGCGATATCTGGTCTAGTACATTGAGCCAGATATAATAAAGCACCAATTGTATTAAGATATGGTACTTCAGGACCAAGTATCTTTTCACCATCTTCAAGTGGCCGGAATGGATCTTTCTTAGGATCAAGATTTCTAACAATCATGGGGATACTTAATGGATGAGCATTGTCCATATTAAATCTTTTCAGGATCCTTTCAATATATGATGATTGATGGATAAGTATTTCATTTGATTTATGCTCAATCTCCAGGTCGAGACAACATTTTGTCTTTCCTAGGTCTTTCATTTCAAATCCCCTTTTTCAAATATTCAGCAATTTTCGGGAGCTCTCCAGGAGTTCCAATCAAATTCATATCATCAATGTAAACTGCTATAATAGCAAATCCAGGTTCAGATTTCTTTATGAAGAATTCATTGGTGTATAATATAATTATTATACCCTTATTTTATCAGATAATTACTGAGACGGTTACACCACATCCATCCAGATTGTTTTTTTTTTTTTTTAATCCATATAAGGATTTTTGTAGGTTCATCAAATACAGATTACGAGATCTCGGTTTACATGCTTCTGGCATTTTAAATTCTTCTGGGATTATAAATATCTGCACTGAGTGAACCACATTGATAAATGATTACTACGTTTAGAAGACATATTTCAAGCAGCCAAATTTATCAAAAATTCGAAACGTAATCGTATTCATCATTATTGACTACTAAGTCTCTGTGAGAAACCTTGTACTACGAGTCGTACCTCATATCTTACGATCTCGCTTTTCTCATTACGTTTTCCGTATAAAGACCTTTTAGTATCCAACTAGTTTGACATCTTCAGGTGTCTGGAGAACTATTGGTCTAAATATTTTATATTTGGCTTATGAAGTCAATTCTTCTTGAATTGCTTCTTTTTCATTTAGGCCAATCATGCCTTTTGTATACAATCATTGATACTATGAGTTTTATAATCATCATTTCAGTAGCTACTGTATTTGAAAATGTATCACTGATGATTGTTTCTTCACTATTCCACATTTCTCATGTATGATTTATAGAAAATTATTAATTCTTATATTCTTGTATCTCTGTAGAGATTTCTTCCATTTCAATGGATTTAGTCATTTCATAGACTCGTGTCTCTTTAGATATATCAAACTCTTATTGAGTTGATTTAGAGAAAGTGGATTTATTTATTGTTGATGGTGAATTTTGGATCCTTGAAAAGTCAACCGCCAAACAATAACACGTAGGCAAATCGAAGCTTTAACCAGTATAGGGTTGAATAATCAAAGCCTCTTTCTTCATGTGGATGTGATACAATTTGTTCATATTTGAGGATAATAATATAGAAAAGCAGGAAATAAAGAATAAATCAAACATAACACATGTTTTACATGGTAAAACCCCAAGGCGGGGAAACATCCACGGTGCCGGTGACGGCAAGAAGAGATCCACTATGAATAGAATAATTACACACTCAATACTCGCTTTCTCTCAGATAATTGTTTATGTTTCGTATCTTTTTTCTTATGTAAGTGTAAATTGCTCATCCTGTTCCCCCTGATATAATGAATACATGGATGTATTTATAGGGTTCGATCTAGGGTTGCCCTAGTTTCTGTCGTATAAGTGGTGGATTCATTAATTAGAATCTTTGTAGGATTCCGGTAGAGTAGACCAATTAGGACTCGTTTCCCGTTTGGTGTTTATCCTTCTGGAAGCTTTAAATCCTTTTCGGATTAGACTTCTCTAGTACTGGAGAGGAAATAGGGATATTTCCTTATTGGAATATTATCCTAAGATTTCGTATCTATGTAGATCTCTTCCTGATATGGCGTGTCTTGGTAAGGCTGTATTTCCCGTTCTTGGCTGAGCAGATTCCTGGCTGAGTAGATTCCTGGCCGAGTAGATTTCTGACCGAGTAGAATCTTGGCCGAGTAGATTCTTGGCCGAGTAAAGATCTTCGGCGAGCATGATCTTTGCTCATTAATCTCTAACTAGAAGACTTTACTTGGCGTATACACTTTTAACTTCCATATTTAGTTTTCTTGATGACGTGTCCATACCTGGTGACGTGTCCTTTGTCAGCGTTCCTTTCATTGACTGGTTGACTTTGAATGACGTGAAATTACTGTACTTCCGTATTAACTGCTATCTTTGCTGACGTGTCATGCTGACGAAAATATACATACAACATTTATAACTCGAGCTTTGTTTACATTAGGATCCTGATAACAATACCTTTCAAAGGTTCATAAGCTTATGATATGCATCAGATGATTTATTTGTTGCATTTTACTCAGATCGTTCTTCAGGAACAATCACCCGGCCGGGGTTTATGAGATAGCAACTTATAAAATTTTGTCACTTTTAATATATCAAGTAACCGATTAATAATTATCTGATGATCAATTATCTTTCGTATTTGAGTGATACGAAGACTGAAAATGAGACACTTTTATTACATATATAGAGAATTGAATTGGTATCTCTATTTTGTATAAGAGTAACTTTTCATTTACTCCTTTCTTCTAGAGAAAATTCCCTTTCTTATAATGATATGAAAATTAATCAATATAATAATACGCAGGTCGTGCGCAAAAAGATAAACTATCAGAAGCATAGATGATCTGATAAAAGATTAATCAAAATCATCATAAATCTTAGAATGGTAGAGAAATGATAAGCAGTGGGTCAGAGATGAATAGAATGTCTCCATATAGAAGTTGGTAATTGTATCGAAATAATAAAGCTCTCGCAATTACCTGGAGACGCTTGATAAGTGACTCTGCTAATCCATTCTGAGTATGAACATATGGAACTGGATGTTCAATATCAATTCCAACTGATCTGCAATATTCATCAACTAGGACCATAAAATAGCAGAATGGTCCACTTGGTGGATGAATAGGTCCACATATGTCCTCTTGAATCCTTTGTAAGAATGATGGGGATTCAAAGTCAACCTTAGAATGGGATGGTTTTATTACTAATTTCCCTTGTGAACATGCAGTACATAAATTTTAATGGGATAAAAGAATCTTCTGGTTCTTTAACGGATGTCCATGAGAATTTTTAATGATTCTACGCATCATTGTAGATCTTGGGTGACCAAGACAGTCATACCAAAGCATAAATATTTTTGGATCTGAGAACTTCTGGTTCATAACTGCATAAATTTCTACACCTCTTATTAGAGTGTAATATAATCCAGATGATAAAGCACGCAGCTTTTCCATAATGAGTTTCTGGCCTGAATTATGAGAAGTAATGCACAGATACTCAATATTCTCATCATTTATAGTTTCTATGTGGTAGCCATATTTTAGTATTGTTTGGCAACAATATCATGGCTCTACAGGAGCCTTCTGTCAGATCTGCTGGACCTGATATTGCATTAACATTTGCCTTAAACGGGGTTAAAATCAGAAAGAATTTCTGATTCCGCAGAATCGTATGTGTTGTTGCACTATCGGCTAGACATATATCTCATATACCTTGCTTTTCAATATCACTCAATTTATCGTCTAAAGACATATCTATTCACAATGAAAAATATAGTGCATATTAGACAAAGTGATTAAAAGTGTAAACATATAGATATGAAAATATTTCACTTCATAAAACAAAATCATGAATCATATTGATTTTTCGAACTTCCGGTTCGACCATGAACTGTAGGTTCATAAAATTCAGAAAACTTCAGGTCTTAAATAGAAATTACAAATTGACTTTCTAGATAAAAGAAACGTAACTTGATCCAATTCAGAATTTCTGGTTCTAATAAACTTTGATATAAAAGTTTTAATATCACAATTTAAATTGAATTTAGAGCTTCAAGTCTGATTAGAACTTCATGTTCAAAACTTAAGAACTTCAAGTTCAGATTCAATATTTCGTATTCGAAATTAGAACTTCAGGTTCTATATAGAATTCGAATCTTGGAATTTCAGGTCCCAAATATGACATTCATGCATATAGTAATGAATCCAAAACTCCGTATTTTTACTGAAATTTAAAATTTAGAACTACAGATTTTGATCGGTTTGTAAAACCGCGCCAACTTAAATATTATAATGATAAATCCAGAAACTTCAGATTATGGTTAGTCGGTCTAGCCGAGCTTAGTTTAAATTCCAGAAACTTAACGATTGACTTGGTTAGGCTCAACACATAATTTATACAAATCCAGAAACTTCAGGTTCTGGTTAGTTGGCATACTGAGATACATAAATTGCATAAAATTAAATAGATGCGTAAAATTAAAATAACAGATAATATGACAGAAATAAGATGAAGAAGAACGAGAGAATAACAGTATGAGATAAAGTGAAAAGGGGGAGAAAATTTATTATTTACTTTTATTGATGATTTTGGATTACATCCTGACCACACAATTTCAGCTGTGTAGTGATTTTGAATAAAGCATAATTGTACTCAAAGACTGATCTATAGTCTTAAAAGCGTAAATGTTGCCACTGACACCTGGCATTTGGTAATGCAACATCAGGTTGGTTATCAAATCGACCTTTTAGTTATTGCCATAGAACTTCTGGTTCTGTGACCGTTAGGTATTGGGTTTTCAGATCGTAGTTGTCCATGGACACTTCTAGTTCAGCAAATTTCAAATTTGCAAGCTTTGACATTATTACAACTTCTGGTTATCCAAAAATCACAATCGGAGTTAGAACTTCTAGTCTGATAAAAATCTGAGAAATCCGAGGAATTTAAACCTTCAGATATATAAAGGAATATTTGAAAATAAATAAATCCAGAAGCTTCAGGTTCCGGTAATGATAAATAAATCCATAAACTTCAGGTTCTGGATGGGTGACCAAACTATTTAAATAAAAATTGCAAAATAAAATGCGTAATAATAAATGCGAAAAAAAAGTAAATCTAGACAATCTCATAAATTACGGATAAATAAATAAATACAGATAAATAAAGTGCATAATAAATAAATCCAGAACTACAGGTTCTGATAAGTTGGCCTAGCCAATCTCATAACAGCGTATAAATAAATAAATGCGAGAAAATAAATCACGTAAAAGTAAATAAAATACGAAAAAGTAAATTGCGTAAAAATAAAATACAGGAAAGTAAATTCAGAACTGCAGGTCCTGGTATTAATAAATAAAGGTCTAGAAACTTCAGGTTCTAGTAATAATAAATTCAGAACTTCAGGTTCTGGAAATAAATCTAGGAACTTCAAGTTCTAGTGATAATAAATTCAGAGGCTTCAGGCTCTGGAAATAACAGCATCGTGCTGATAACGTGTTATAATATCATTAAAGATAGTAGATGATGATGATTAATAATAGAACAAATAAGTAGATAAGAAATAGAAAAGGATGAGAAAAACGAGAGAGAGGAAGAGAGAAATATATTGCCTTTTATATTGAATTCAAGAGAGAGTACAAATTTAATAATCACAACCCCACACTTTTACAAAGGGAGCCGGTCAAATATATATAGGCAAAGAAGGGAGGGACATTGTTGTAATATTCCACACTTAAACATGAAGCAAATCATAGAAGCTTGCCATGTGTCTTGGCTTACTCAAGAAGCCAAAGGAATGTATATGGTGGAAAAGCCACACACGTGTAACATAAAGCTATTAATAACTTAGATTTTTTTAGCACAAAAATAAATGAACAGACAAAAATCTTAATCAATAACTAAACACGGCGTTCCCCGTCTTCTTGTTTATTTCTATTTTTCTCTCTCTCTCACTTTCTCTCTCTATATCTGAGTTCATTCTTACTCACCCCTCTAAAAGAGCAGTGCTATTAGCACTCCGTTATTGAACTATTTATACCAGGGGCGGAAGAGTATAGAGGCCAGCAGGGGCCATGGCCCCGCTAGATTTAAAAAAAAAAAAATTATATCTGATTTAAGAGGTATAAAAAAGTCTTTACACAGTAATGTTATTAAAAAAAGCTAACTACTAATTTATACTCATTCACAAGTCTGTCTATTCACAAGTCTATTACACAGTATTTTTTTTTAAAGTTTTTTAAATTATATATAAGTACTTTTATGTCCTCACTTGTAATAAAATATAAATATAATTATACTCATTCACAAAATGAGTGCCATGTGTGATGTGTCCCAACTCCCAACTCCCAACTCCCTCTTATCAACAAACTTAAGAAAAAATAAAATAGAAAAACAAAATTAACCTCACAAGGCCACAAACCACATCATCCCTATCACTCCCAAAATTTCCAACCCAAATGACCCATCCCTGATAAGCAAAGTTTCTTCTGCTCACTACTCACTTCTTTTGCTATTTTATCCTAAACAATTCAAATGTTAGATTTTATTTCTCTTTTTTATTTCAATTATATATATATATATATATATATTGAAACATCAATTAGGTATTGTTTAATTTATATATTTTGATAGAGAAAATGTTAAAATTTGAAACTGAAAATGATAGAGTTTATATTTCTTCGGTGGCTTAGTGAAATTTTGATGTTTTGTGATTGTGAATTTATGATAGAAGCATTTTATGTTTTTTGGTGTTTTGGGTATGCTTCCAATTAAACTTGTTGATTGTGTATTTGTGTTACTATCACGGTTACGTGATTTTGTTACTGAAATTTCATATTTTATTAAACTTTTGTAATTTTATGTGTTGATTCTATTATTGATAAATAAACTGCATATCAATGTATGACTTTGGTATCTAAAAAATTTATGTAAATTTTGCTTTAAATAAACCTAGTTGTATTTTTATTATGGTTTTTATTATGGTTTTTATAAGGTGCTAATATTGTCATTTCCAATGTAATTGAAAATTTATATAAATATGTTCAATGTTTTTCAAGTTTGTGCTTCGTAATAATCATCTTGAAAATCATAGTTATGCTTTTACCCTGATTTATTTTAGCCTACATAGGAGAAATTGCTAATTTGATTTTTTGTGTTATCATCATGTTTTTTTTTTTTTTTTTTTTTGGGTAAATAACATTAAACTAACTTTGGAAGATCCAGAATAAAATCTACAAAATAATTGATACAAATTATAGTATACCTGGAAGATCTGAAAGAAAAAAAAAATAGCAAACATGGATCTGGAATTTGAGAAGAAAAATAAAATAAAATAAACATGTGAAACAATAAAATCAATAAATACTAAACATGGGAAACATGAGATCGAGATCTGAAAGAAAATATGAACAAAAATAGTAATAAATCAATAACTACTAAACATGAGAAACATAAGATCGAAATTTAAAAGAAAATATAAACAAAAATAGTAAACATTCAGTGATTTGAAATAATCTATGTCATTAAAACTTTTGTCAATAGGGTTTTGAAATTAGGAAAGTGGGGTTTTATTAGTTTTACTTTGTACAAGATTTTTTTTAATAAAAATTGTATGTCTTTTTAAGTAATTTGATAAAGGAAAAAAAAAAAGAATACTAAATAATTTAAAAAGTGGGGTATAAATAGTTCAGTAGTGGGTGTGCCAATAACGCCACTCCCTTGAAAAGGGGTGAGCATTACCCCCTCCTCATATGTTGACGTGTGTCCATTTGTCAATTATTAATTTATCCATTTGCCATTGTGATAGTTAATTTTGTTAACCCTTAATTAATAAATGGATACATATCAACATGGAGGGAGGGAGGTAATGCTCACCCCTTTCATGGGGGTGAGCAAAAATGAACTCCTCTCTCTCTAGCTACAAAATCAAATTTTCTCTAAATTTCAAGAATACAAATACGGTATGATTTTCACTTGTAACACCATGTTATTGTGAGATGTATGATTTTCCCTTGTAACACCACACTAAAATAAGCATTTTTTTACACATTAATAATTCCTTTAACTCATAATTTCTTTGACCACATATGGTATATATATATATATATATAAAACAAAAACAAAAAACAAAAAAAAACTTTCTTTGTGTTTTGGTTGTTGATTAAAAAAATGAAAATTTGTAATCTCACTTTATTGTCAAAACTTATTTAAAAAAAAAAAAAAAATGAATTGAAATGTTGTCACTGTAATTCTACTGATATTTATTTAATGCGTTTAGATTTCTCCTTTGGTTGATATTCATTTTACAATCACTAATCACTATGATGGAATTTTTCTTTGGTTGATATTCATTTTACAATCACTATGTGGGTTCCATCATTAAAAAAAACATTAATGTTTTTGCCATATTATTATATTTTGGGTGGCGATATTACCACCTATAAGACTATAAATATGATTTACACACCCATATTTTATTAAAAAGAAATACTATTGACGATCCATTATTTATCTATTTACACTCCATTTCTTTTTTGTTAATGACAATTTTAACTTGAATTAATATTACTAAATAAGACAAGAAAGTTCTAAAGACACTCCAAACCATTTTTTTAGAAAACAAGCCTTTTTTCAATCTTTAGTATTTTTTTTTTTCCTATTTTACAAACCCTAAAATATCATCTTCTTCTTTTCAAAATTTTTTTTTTCTCACACATCATCAAACCCTCTATCAAAATAATCAGTTTATTTTATTTTTTTCCTCACATACCATCCACATTCAATCATCACCATCATTATATATATATATATGGGATAATTACCCCGGTGGTCATTGAATTGATGACACACTATCAAAATGGCCACTGGATTGGAAAGTTGTTCCAAAATGGCCATTATTGGCAAACTTTATGACACTAATGGCCATTCCATCCAATTACATCCAATGAGTGGCATTTTAGTAAATAAAGGGATGTCATTAATTTATTTTAAATGTTTTTGGGAAATCAATTTTTTCTTTTTTTGAAAAGAATAATTATATTTAGTGTGTATAAATATATATATTTATATATTTACACACACTAAATATATTATTATTTTAAAAAACAAAAGAAATGGTTTAGATCAATATACGTGTCTTTTCTTTGTTTTTTAAATTTTTTAGATTTTATAACCTTAATCTTCTTTAAAAAGATATATATAAATATATATATATATATATATATACACACACCAAATATAAAGAGATATTGCGAGATTCGAGAAAACAAGTTTGTTTAAGAGATAGAGGCCAAACTATTATTATTGAGATGATTTGTGTTTTTTTTTTTTTTTTTTTTTTGTAGCAGTTATAATTATTTTTAATATGTAGCAATATATATATATATATTTACACACTAAATATAATTATTCTTTTCAAAAAATAAAAGAAATGATTTCCCAAAAAAATCTAAAATAAATTAATGTCATCCACTTATTTACTCAAATGTCACTCATTGAAAAAATTGATTTCCAAAAAACATCTAAAATAAATCAATGGCATCCATTTATTTACCAAAATGCCACTAATTGGATGGAATTAGATGGAATTGGATGGAATGGCCATTAGTGTCACAAAGTTTGCCAATAATGGCCATTTTGGAACAACTTTCCAATCCAGTGGCCATTTTGATAGTGTGTCATCAATTCGATGGCCACCGGGGTAATTATCCCTATATATATATATAATTTATCCAGAAAAATTTTTTTTTTTTTACTCAATAGAATGTTTTTTTACTCAACTTAAAATCCAAAAGAGAAAAACAAATATTGTTTTCCTATTTTCACAGATTGATCTCCAAAACAGTTTTCTTATTATTTTGATCTCCTAACTTTTGTTCAATTTTATTCTCTGTTTTTTTATTATTTCACATCTCTTTTCCATTTCTTGTTTTAATTTTTTAAAGAGAAATATTTAAACGAGTAATATTAAAATAAAATGGAGTGTCTTTAGAAATTTAATTATATTAATTGTAGTGTCTTTACAATAGGAGTGCCAAAAGATAAAAGGGATAATTTTGAAAAAATGAAAGTGTCTTTATAATTTTTTTTTTTAAATGTAAACTTTTAGAATGAAGTGTCTTTAGAAATGAAGTGTAAAAAGAAAAACATTGGATTGGAAGATTAAAACTTTTTATCATAAGATTATCCTTGAGAAAAAGACCTATAAGGACAAATTAAAGCAATTAAAAATAAATCAAAATAACATTTATAACAATTAATCTACACCCATTAATCGTTAAACCCCAAAAAAAAATTTCCAACAATCAAGCTAATGAAAAAAAAAAAAAAAAAGGTGAATCCTTCAAGTTAGAGTATTTGATGCGAAGTGGGTGGCGAGTTCGTACAGGTAGCAAATTTGTATTTTTGTCGGGTGGCCCAACCAAATCCAGACTGAACTTCGTGGGCCTCTATAGAGGGTATACAAGGTCTGATCGTCTGTAATAATATGTTTTCAGAAAGCCTAAGAAGAGCCCTACAGATGTTATGAAGACTACATCCTCCATAACAGATCAAAGCAAGCCCAAATTCAGCCATCTAACTTGTTGCGTGAAGAATTTTAGTTTCCTGCGCAACTAATGATTTTATCTCCTTTTTGTTTTCTTAGCATTTTATTTTTGTTTCCTTTTAACTTAGGATTATTAGGATTTTGTTTTCCTTTTTTACTTAGGATTCTTAGGATTTTTAGGATTCTTTTCTTGTTCAGCGATCTAGGTTATTTCGAGTCCTAGTGGATTTGAATTGCTTTGGCTATTTAATAGTTTGTATTAGGGTTTTTGTAATTTAGACTTTGATGAATAAAAAAAAAAAAAAAAAAAAACTAATTGAATTTTCTCAATATTATCTCTTTTTTTTTTTTCTATTTTCCGCGGAATTATAGATCAAAGAAAACATTGTGTGTTTGAATAAGTGTGAGTTCCGTTCCAATCTACATCAGCTTGGTATTAGAGCTTGGTTCGTTCCGTTTCTTCATCATGACACCAAAGATGTAACATCCCAGGCCCACCAAGTAGATATTGTCCGCTTTGGATTTCATGCACTCGTCTTTCACCCTCATGGATTTGCTTTAGCTATCCACCTCACGGATTTGCTTTAGCTACCCGATGTGGATGTGGATTGTGTTTGGACCCTCACGAGGATGCGAGGTCCGAAGGGGGGTAGATTGTCACATCCCATATCGCTAGCGAGTGAGGTCCATGGTTTGTATATAAGCATTGGTCTCTCCTAACTAAGAAGACGCGTTTTGGGCCATGGGTGAAGGATGCTTGTATGAAGCCCATGAACCAAAGCAAATCCGTGAGGGTAAAAGATGCGTGCGTGAAACCCAAAGTTGACAATATCTATTTGGTGGGCCTGTGTTGTTACAAAAGAGGCGTACGCACTCGAACCCTCGTGATAACCCAATTGATAAAGTCTACGAGCGTGATGAGATCGCACAGCTTCGGCAGCAAGTAGAGACGTTGACGCAGCAGTTAGTGATGCTAACGGCTTAACAACGGGGTCCACATTCATGAGATGCGAAGGAGGAATCTGATGATGTTGATAATTGCTTTTTTTATGGGACCCATGTGTTTGAAGAAGTTTTTGTTGGTTTTGATCTGCCACCGCTTTTTGATGAAAAGGAATCCGATGATGACTCAGATAGCTTTAAGAATGTGGTGTCTAGTGAGTATAGCTCCCAGGGATTGGCATTGTTTCATCATCGTCTAGGGATGATGACCCTTCGAATTTGAGGACGAATTCTGTCTAGCTCAGAGAGGATGATACAGATCAGCTTAAGGCAAAAGGGTAATTAGATTGGCAAGAAGGTTAACTCCAAACCCTATCGTCTGAGGCCGCTCAGCCATATTTGTATGACTGATATTTTCAATGTGAAGCATCTCGTCCCTTACAACGGAGATCCAACTTTGGAGGACGAAAAGGTTCTGAATTCTAAGCCGAATTCCGTCCAACCAGGGGAGGATGATGCGAAGCAGGTGGTGAATTTGAATTTTGGTCGTGTGGACCAACCAAAGCAGAGCTGAACTTCATGGACCTCTATAGAGGGCATACAGGGTCGAATTGTCTATCATAGTATGTTTCCGGAACGCTCAAGAAGAGCTCTACATATGTTATGTAGACTACATCCTCTGTAACAGATCAAAGCAGGCCGAAATTCGGCCATCTAGCATGTTACCGTTTGAGGTTGCTCGGCCATTTAGCATGTTTCTGTCTGGGGCTGCTCGACTATATTTGTACGGCTGATATTTTCAATGTGAAGCATTTCATCCCTTACAACGGTGATCCAGCTTTAGAGGGTGAAAAGGTGCTGAATTCGAAGCCAAATTCCATCCAACCTGGAGAGGATGATGCAGAGCGGGTGGCGAGTTTGTATTTTGGTCGTGTGGGCCAACCAAATACGGGCTGAACTTCGTGAGCCTCTATAGAGGTTATACGGTGTCAGATCGTCTATTATAATATGCTTCCGGAAAGTCCAAGAAGAGCCCTACAGAAGTTATGAAGACTACATCCTTCGTAACAGATCAAAGTAGGCCCAAATTCGGCCATCTAGCTTGTTGCGCGAAGACTTTTAGTTTCTTGCGCAACTAAGGATTTTATCTCCTTTTTGTTTTCTTAGGATTTTATTTTTGTTTCCTTTTAACTTAGGATTATTAGGATTTTGTTTTCCTTTTTACGTAGGATTCTTAGGAATTTTTTTTAGGATTTTTAGGATTCTTATCTTGTTCAGCAATCTAGGTTATTTCGAGTCCTAGTGGATTTGAATTGCTTTGGCTATTCAATAGTTTGTATTAGGGTTTTTGTAATTTAGACTTTGATGAGTTAAAAAAAAATTAAAAATTATTGAGTTTACTCAATATTATCTCTCTTTTTTCTATTTTCTGCAGAATTATAGATAAAAAAAAAAAACCTTGTGTGTTTGAGTGCGTGTGAGTTCTGTTCCGATTTGCATCAGTATTCCAAGAACAAAAATATATTTATTTGTTTAATTTATACTCTTTTTATTAAATTAAGGAGATATTAGAGAGAGAATGAACATAAAGAAAAAAAAAATTACAAAGTCAAATACAAATCAAAACACAATCATAATAACCATGAAAAAAAAAAAAAAAAAAAAAACCTTTCCTTCCCATTTCTTCAATCCAAACATAGTTGAAACTTAAAGAATTTTTTTATTTTTTTTATTTTTTATAAATGTAACTTGAAGAACCAGGATTCACATGCATCAAGACCTCTTCTTGATTTCCCTATTGACATTCACTTCGGACCCCTCTCTCTTTCCACTCCCATTTGGTATTTTTGAATTAAACTGGGTATCTTAATATTTTTTTTTTTTGGGGTTACAACTTACAAATCCAATATATAAAAATTAATTAATTAGTTGATTTTCATAAGGTTATTTTTAGAATTTGAATGGGTGCTTATAGTAATGGTCAAATTTTAAATTTTATTAATAGGTGAACTTATAAATATAGGTGCGTGAATCATATTTCAGGGTGGCAATATCAACACCCTTATATTTTTTATCCAACATTTACTTTTTTTAGGGGGAAAAGTAATCAAATCTTAACCATATATTAGTGATTAAAAAATGGAAATTTGTTATCTCACTTTATTGTCAAAACTTATTTGTTAAAATGAATGAAATTAGAGATATTAATTAGAGAAGCCCACCGGTTGAAAGGTGTCATTGTAATTCTACTGATATTTATTTATTGCCTTTAGATTTCTTCTTTGGTTGATATTCTTTTTACAATCACTGATCACTATGATGGAATTTCTTCTTTGGTTGATATTCATTATACAATCACTATGTGGGTTCCATCATGAAAAAAACATTAATGTTTTTGTCACAGTCTGTTAAGACAACTATATTATTATATTTTGAATGACGATATTGTCACCCATAAATAATTAAATATGATTTACGCACTCATATTTTTTTTTAAAATTTATTGTAAAATTATACTTAAAAAAAAGTATAAAGACAAATTTAAGCAATTAAAAATAAATCAAAATAACATTTATAACAATTAATCTACACCCATTAATCGTTAAACCCCAATTTTGTTCCAACAATCAAGCTAAACAAAAAAAAAAAGGTGAATCCTTAAAGTTACAGTAATCCAATTAAGAACAAAAATATATTTATTTGTTTAATTTATACTCATTTTATTAAATTAAAGAGATATTAGAGAGAGAATGAACATAAAGAAAGAAAAATTACAATAACTATTACAATAAGACTACCTGAACCTGTCAAGATCAAACAATATACGTGCGGTCCGGATATCTACTCTTATAACGGGAGATAACTACTCCCACGACTCGGGAAGAAAACTCCCCACACATACTTGTAAAATGTGTATGGTGGGATTTAAACCTCTCACCACTTATGTGGAAGGAAGGTGCACTACTAGCTCTGCTGGTGATTTGCTGCCAAGTAGTCATTTTAATCAAATTCCTTGCCACAACAATTCAATAGGAATGCAAATAAGGAAATGCAACTAAGATAACAAATTTGCAAGTAATCAAATAGAGAATTTAGAGAATTGAACATTCAATTTAGAGTACACAGTTCGGCCACAACACGTGCCTATAAATGATTCCCACACTCAACATATGGTAGGGTTGTTTTCATGTATTTGTTCAAATGTCAATGGGTTATTGAGTATTTAATATATATATATATATATATATATATATATATAAAATGTGAGATATGCATGGGTGATTAACGCCAAATGAATCAAGATTTTTGTGTTTATCCTAAATTAATAACTTAGATTTTTTTAGCACAAAAATAAATGAACATGACAAAAATCTTATTCAATAACTAAACACGCCATTTCAACTATCAACTTGTTGGGAATTTGAACTGATGAACTCAGAAGCAACATGCCTAATATTCACACATAGCAAATAACGTCTATAGCAGAAAAATAAGATAAGAGAAAATAAACCAATCACACAAACACAAGATATACATGGAAACCCTAAATCAGGGAAAAAAACACAGACTGTCAGGACAACAAAGAAATAATCCACTATGTAGTAAATTTGTACAACCACACACTCTAGGATTCTCTCTCTCATAACCCAACATCCGAGCCCTACCAAGCCCACAAGCTCACAACCGAGCTTACATCCTAGCTCCTAGGTTACAACATTCACTGGGTCTCCCCTGAATATCGCCCACAAATCTCTCCTCTGTATCCGCAGATATTCCATGGATCCCTCCCCGGATATTCTCATGGGGTCTCCCCCGGAACCACCCACTCTCTGATGTTACAGGTGTTTCTTTTACTTTACACAAATAACCTAGTTATAAGGTTCTATTTATACTAGTTACAGGGAGTTTAAACCTACAAAGAAATCCATCTCCTACACGTACAGGATTTTCTTGTTTCACATAAATAGTATTTCCTTTTATGCGCAAGTCTTTCTTGTTCTACGCAAAGAGAAATCATTTTCCTTCAAGCACAAGAACTTCCCAAAAGAAATAACTTCCTTTTCCGCTGAAGATTTCTCGTTTCACATGTGCTTATGATTGACTACGATTCAGGTCACGATTGGTCAGCTGCACTCTACACCATTACAAGTCACTTGGAATTGACTGCTTAGAAAACCATGATCCATGCACCATGTTGAAACCGTTGTCCTTACCCACAACGCTTTTGACAGCGTTATCTTCTAGAATTGGACTGTTGTCCTCACCGTTATGCAATTGCATAGCCTAAGGCACAACGATGTACCACTGTAGGAACCCCTGTCCAACCAACAGTGATACCCACATCTGTTTTCTTCATTCTTCAATTATTTAGTTTTTCTTGGTCTTCAAACCTCCCTCAAACACCATCTCCAACTTCCAAACATTTCCCACGTCTCCAGGAAGTTTCACATCAGTTGAGTGTCGTTTGGTTAACATTGGGTTCACTTGAGAATACGAGCTAAAACCTAACACAACTCACATTCCCCATCTTCTTGTTTATTTCTATTTTTCTATCTCTTTCTCACTTTCTCACTTTCTCTCTCTCACTCTACGAAATCAAATTTTCTCTAAATTTCAACAATAAACGTATGGTATGGTTTTCACTTGCAACACCATGTTATTGGGAGATGTATGATTTGCCCTTGTAACACCACACTAAAATAAGCCTTTTTTTACACATTAATAAATCCTTTAACTCTTAATTTCTCTGACCACCGCCTAAATGTGGCTTTATGCTAAAAGAGGTTTGAGTAGCCATCACCACATATGGTGTATATAAAAAAAAAACAAAAATTTCTTTGTGTTTTGGTTGTTGATTAAAAAATGAAAATTTGTAATCTCACTTTATTGTCAAAACTTATTTGTTAAAAAGAATGAAATTAGAGATAATTATTAGAGAAGCCCACCAATATAATTGAAAGGTGTCACTGTAGCTGCGTAAGCGTGGTGGAATGTTATGATCCCACATTGATTAAGTATGGGATTAATTAATGGTATATAACTCATTGGGCACCCTCTCCTTACAAGCCAGTTTTTAAGGATGAGTTCTACCCAATGAGTTCATATAATATTTATTTAATGCGTTTAGATTTCTTCTTTGGTTGATATTCATTTTACGATAACTAATCACTATGATGGAATTTCTTCTTTGGTTGATATTCATTTTATAATCACTGTGTGGGTTCCATCATGAAAAAAACATTAATGTTTTTGTTATAGTCTATTAAGACAACTATATTGTTATAGTCTATTAAGACAACTATATTATCCCATAAATATGATCTACACCCATATTTTATTAAAACTTTTTATTATAAGGACAAATTAAAGCAATTAAAAATAAATCAAAATAACATTTATAACAATTAATCTACATCCATTAATCGTTAAACCCCAATTTTGTTCCAACAATCAAGCTAATGGAAAAAGAAAAAAGAAAAAAAGAAAGAAAGAGGTGAATCCTTAAAGTTAGAGTATTCCAAGAACAAAAATATGTTTATTTGTTTAATTTATACTCATTTTATTAAATTAAGGAGATATTAGAGAGAATGAGCATAAAGAAAAAAAAAATTACAAAGTCAAATACAAATCAAAACACAATCAGAAATAAGAATAACCATGAAAAAAAAAAAAAAAAAAAACCCTTTTTCCTTCCCATTTCTCCAATCCAACATAGTTGAAACTTAAAGATATTTTTTTATTTTTTATTTATTTATTTAAGAACCAGGATTCACATGCATCAACTACTTTTTTTTTTTTTCTTTTTTTTTTTTAATTAAAGAACCAGGATTCACATGCATCAACTACACACAAATGTTATGCTTAGGTATTTTGATTCACATAATTAAGGAATTAGAAGAAAATCTTAACCATATATTTTTTGTTATGCTTAGGTGTCGTTAGATTATAAATAGTCTAGAAAAAAAGGTAGGGAGAATCCTGATCTTAATATTGAACTAGTTGAAGATTTGAAACTTAAAAGAGCCAAAAAGTTTGTGAAGTTTTTAGAACGTTGAAGCATATTTGTTTTTTGAGTGAAAGATGATGGGTTTGAGAATTCAAGTGTTTTTTCTATCTGTTTGGTTCCAGTTTTTGATCATAGCAGCTGTGACCAACCCTGAAGATGGTGAGTTTTTAGTATCTCTATTTTCTTTGTTTTGTGCATGTTAATATGTACTTTAAAGAATTTTAATATTTATATATGATATTTATCTTTCTTTGGGGCAAATCCAGATTGAAATTGATTGTAAATAACATTATCTGTCTGTTATGTTATTAACTGTGTAAAGCTGTCTCGTGTGTATGTGTCTTTGGCAATAAAGAAACACTTTCAGATAATAGTATAAAGGTCTCGATTCTACGTACATGTTAGTTCGAGATATTTGGCAACCCATTGAATAATGAGTTCTGGAAATTGGTTTCCACGATTAATATACGAGTTCATGGATTTAAAACTAGTTCTAGTCTTCCATAGTTTCTGTGAATTCTCTGTCTGTTTTGGATAATTTAGATTTTAGTTGCTTACTCATGCATTAATTTTTAATCTTTCATGATTTTTTGATGCAGCTGCTATCTTAACATCTCTCAAAGATATTATTGAGGATGGCTTACCACCTAATTGGCAGGGTTCAGATCCATGTGGTGACCAATGGGAAGGAATTGAGTGCTCCAGATCACGCGTGACCACTATGTAAGTTGTTCAATTTTTTATTTTTTATTTTTTTTATGATACTGGAAGGTTGATTTTTTTTTTCTTCCGAATTTTCAACCTATCTGTTCTCAATTTCAGAAGATTATCAAGTATGGGATTGACGGGTTCGCTTTCTGGAGACATCTCAGGCTTATCGGAATTGCAGACTCTGTAAGTCTTCTATCTGCACTTGCACTTCTGTAAGTGGTGCGGTAACACCATCTTGAGTTCACTTGGTAATTTCGTTGAACACCTTGTAGGCAAAACCGAAAACTACCACTTCCAAGACCTTGTTTGAATGGACTAATAAGAACAAAAAAGTAAGACAAGCCACCAGGAAACACAATCAACAAGAGCAAGTAAAAAACCACAATACAACACAAGCAATTTTTATATGGTTCACCAAATTGGCTATGTACACAGAGGAACCGATTTGTGGTTGAACCAGCATTCAGTTATCATCTGTCTTTAATCCGCACACATTCTTTATATGTCATATGCTTCATTGCTCAATATGTGATATGTATATATGAGATGCAAAATAACTTATTCATGATGTTAGAAGATTTAAATACTATGGTTGGGCCATTTCCTAACAACTTAAGCTTTTAAGTCTGTTGGTTTTTAACATGGTATCATAGCCTTAGTTATACTATGAGTTCTGGGTTCAACTCCCCCATGTGATTGCATTTGAATATGTGTTTGTGCTTGGACCACGTGCCAAGCAATTTGGTCTTGCACATGCAGGGATATGTTAAAAGGTTTAAGTACTATTGCTGAGCCATTTCCTATCAGCTTAAGCTTTTTGGTTCTGTTGGTAACTAACACATGTATGCTTTGAAATATGTGTCTCGTAAACAAACTATGTTAAGCGAGTATTCGTAATTCATTCACTTGGTTTAAATCAGCACCTCCTTTGATGATTATATTTGCTGGAAGTTTTTATAAGTAGAATTTTCTGATTTTGATTATGAACTCTTCATATAGGGATTTATCCAACAACAAGGATCTCAAAGGATCTCTTCCATCATCGATCGGGAATTTAAAGAAGTTAAAAAACTTGTAAGTAGTTATATTCTTGTTCAAGTATTAGCTGACTGCAATCTTCTGTGATTAAAGTCCTCATAAATTTGTGTTCTCATTATTTTGTATGTCAGAATTCTTGTGGGTTGCAGTCTTTCTGGACCAATTCCCGACTCAATTGGATCGCTACAGCAGCTGGTCTTCCTGTAAGCATTTTGCCTCTGTAATCCTCTGCCTGCACCATTGCAATTCTATGTTAGTGTTGGTAGGCTGACATCTTCAAAACATCTCATTGCTTGTGCATGCAGATCTTTGAATTCTAATAGCTTCAATGGAAAAATTCCGGCTTCCATTGGTTATCTGTCTAATCTTTATTGGCTTGATCTTACTGACAACCAACTCGATGGGACAATCCCAGTCTCGGATGGAGTTTCTCCTGGTCTCGATATGCTAGTTCGTACAAAGCACTTGTATGTCATTTACAGTCTCGGATTGGCTTGATCTACATGCTTTTTAGCTCTCTTTTACTATGGCCTCATTTTCTACTCTAATTGAATTTAAAACATTATCCTTCATTTACAGTCATCTCGGAAAGAACAAATTATCAGGCCGCATCCCAGAAAAACTTTTCAGCTCAGACATGGTTCTGATTCATGTGTAAGTCTCATAAATGTACATATAATTCTCTTTGAACCACTAATAGCTGGATTTATAATGACTCGTTTCTTTATTTCCAGGCTATTTGACAGCAATCAGCTCACTGGCCCCCTTCCTTCTTCCCTCGGACTTGTGAAAAGTTTGGAAGTCGTGTGAGTATCACTATCCAGTTGCTAATGATAGATTGCAGATTGAGATTTTATTTTTTCTGATGAATTTCTTGTCTTGATTCCAGACGTTTTGATAGGAATTTATTGTCGGGGACTGTTCCATCAAACCTCAATGATCTTACGAATCTTAATGCACTGTAAGCTGATAAAAGAAACATGGAAAAAAAAGCTATTATATTTGTTTAAGGAAAGTCTTCATAATCTTGCAGGATTAATTTAGACTCACAAGTGTTCGATCCTCCTATTTTCAGGTTTCTGTCTAACAACAGACTAACTGGTCCCATACCAAACCTGACAAACCTTACCACCCTCAACTATTTGTAAGTTGATAAGGTTTACTTACTCATTTATGTTTTATTTTGATATCAATATTTACAGTATTTCATAAATATGATTTGCAGGGACATGAGTAATAACACGTTTGATCCATCACCCATTCCTTCGTGGTTTTCAACCTTACAGTCACTAACAACGTTGTACGTATCTCTCTTCTTTCAACATGCACACATAAAATTCAATTCATCAATGAGTCTTTATGTAATGTCTGCTCTTCATGTGTGTATGTGTGTGCATACGTGCATATGTTTTGTTTCAGAACAATGGACCACACTGAACTTGAAGGTGAAGTGCCTACCACCATATTCAGCCTTAGCCTTCTACAGACTGTGTGAGTATCATCTTAAGTTTCGAATATCACCAAATTTTATGTGACATTTATTTAAAATTCCAAATGAAACATGATGACAGGAATCTGAAACAGAATCGCCTTAATGGCACCTTGGATATTGGCGCCAGCCATAGTAGCCAGCATCTGTCCATCAATTTGCAGAGCAATTATATCACTGCTTTTACAGACAGACCAGGAGCGAACAAAGATATTACTATAATGTAAAGCTTAATTCTTTCACTTTTCCAGAATTTATATTTTTTCAATACATTACTAATAAGTTCAAATGTACCAGAATTACAATATGTTGTTTCAACTTACTGTGTTTTGTTTTTTCTACAAAATTCTGCAGACTTGCTGGTAATCCAATTTGTCAGGAGTCAGGAGACCCGAAAGATTATTGCAGGGCTGCTGAACCAGATTCCTCATATTCAACAAAACCAAAGAACTGTGTACCCACTTCCTGCAGTTCGGATCAAATTTCTAGCCCAACCTGTATGTGTGCATACCCATATACAGGAATTCTAAGCTTCAGACCTCCTTCGAACGAAACTTATTATCAAAATCTCGAGCAGTCAATCTTACAACAATTTCAGTCTTCTAAACTTCCTGTGGATTCAGTTTCTCTGAGTAACCCGTGCAAGAGTCAATCTCAATACCTTGAAATACGCCTAGCTGTATTTCCTTCAGGCCAAGATAGTTTCAACCGAACAGGAATTTCTAGGATCGGGCTTTTTCTTAGCAGCCCAACTTACATTCCTCCAGAAGAATTCAGACCTTTATTCTTTAAGGGTGATGAGTATCTGCATTTCACTGGTAATTCTGCTACGTACACAGAACTAAAACTAATTCTTGACAGTGTTGCTTTACTTGGTATTCAAGCAACTATGTTTACGACATCTTTCAGGAGAAACTAGAAGATCGGTGAAGTCGACAGGCATTGGTGTTATAATTGGCACAGCAGCTGGTGGTTGTGTCCTTTTGTTACTATTAATCCTTGCAGGAGTTTATGCTTATCGTCAAAAGAGGAGAGCAGAGAAAGCAAATGATCAGAACCCTTTTGGTATGACAAGGATTTCATCTACTTATCGCATTAGTTTTCCATTTCATAAATTCTTATATTTATTTTTCGTATAAATTGCAGCACACTGGGACCGGAATAAAAGCAGTGGTAGCATTCCTCAACTTAAAGGAGCAAGGTGCTTCTCCATTGAAGAGCTGAATAAATACACCAACCATTTTTCAGATACCAATGAAGTTGGATCTGGTGGCTATGGAAAGGTTTGAAATTATTAGTTTGTTGTTTATTCAATCTTATTGACATGAGTTGAGTTATTTCAAAAGTTAAATCCGGCATCAATGATTCCTAAAATTTGAATTCCTCTCAACATCCTTGCAGGTTTATAGAGCAACACTTCCCTCAGGACAACTGATTGCCATCAAACGAGCTAAACAAGGATCTATGCAGGGTGTGGTAGAATTCAAAACTGAGATTGAACTTCTATCAAGAGTCCATCATAAAAATCTTGTCACGCTTTTAGGATTTTGCTTTGAACGAGGCGAACAAATGCTGATATACGAGTTCATTCCAAATGGTTGTCTAAGGGATAGTCTATCAGGTACCTCCTTCTTTTTCATGTTGTTGTCACGCTTTTACGTAAACGAGCTTCCCTATCAATGAAACAAAACATCTATTATTGGGAAAATGCAAATTCTTCACTCATGATATTGTTCATCATCTCTGAAAAAATCGCATACTATATGCAGGGAAGTCTGGAATCAGACTTGAATGGGTAAGGAGACTTAAAATAGCCCTTGGTGCAGCTAGAGGCCTATCTTATCTGCACGAGCTTGCTGACCCTCCTATTATACATAGAGATGTAAAATCAACGAATATATTGCTGGACGAACGGTTAAATGCTAAAGTTGCTGATTTCGGTCTCTCTAAACCTATGGGTGTCAGTGATAAGGATCATATCTCTACTGAAGTTAAAGGGACAATGGTGAGTACCTCAAAACTTACACTTGCTCTATACCATGAATATGACTCTTTTAACTTTTATTTAAGCAAATTTATGTCAACCATGTAATCTTGAGATTGGATTTTTTTGGGTGTAGGGTTATTTGGATCCTGAATATTTCATGACAAATCAATTGACCGAAAAGAGTGATGTTTATAGCTTTGGGGTGCTGATGTTGGAAATACTAACCGGAAGAAGACCAATAGAACGAGGAAAGTATATTGTAAGAGAAATAATGATGGCAATGGATAAGAAAAAAGATCTATACAACCTTTACGAATTTCTTGATCCAACCATTGGTTTGGGGACAACACTAAAAGGTTTTGAGAAGTTTGTGGATCTGTCATTGAGATGTGTGGAAGAATCAGGAGCTGACAGGCCTTCAATGAGAGAAGTAGTGAAGGAGATCGAGTATATATTGCAGCTTGCGGGTTTAAATCCCAATGCAGAATCGGCAGCCTCTTTAGCAAGCTATGACGATGCAAGCAAGGGTTACCAACATCCATACGGCAATGAGTCCTTTGATTATAGTAGTGGTTTTCCAGATTCAAAGATAGAGCCCCAGTGAGTATCACTTTAATGTCAAAATTTGGCAAGAGTTAGAAGGTTCTAGTTGTTCTGTCATTTGATTTGGGTAGAGGATGCTATTTGTTTTTGATCTTTGTTGTTGGTTGTGCAATATGTTTGAACAAGGTGAACTGTAATTCAAATTATTTTTTTGCTTGTAAATATATGACAAAAAAACTGTGTATAAGAAGAGAGTATATACTTCTACCAGAGTGGTATTGTACTCGAATCGAATGTTATAGTATATATTCCTTCTTCTTAATTCTTTGATTTCATTATTGTTTCCGTTAATCGAGTGGAATGCTGTAGTATATATCTCATTTGAATTCATATGTTAGTTGCATCAGAGTAGTATAATACAATACAAAAACAAAAAAGCAAATAAAGACAGGCATGTAATCCTCTAGTTTTGACAACTATTATATGAAGAGAGTTTTCATCTTGCAAAATTGAATATAAATGTATACTTCAGGTCATTGGTTTCTCCAGCAGAGCAGAAAAGTACCATTCGTTTTTCTTAATTCCGCGGTCAAGCTTCATACCAGCATTCCATCTCAGTTTCTTGAATCCAACTCGATCCAACATCGGAACATAAGTCTCATTCAACTGTGACCCCAGGCAGAAGAAATGATCAAGCCAGAAAAGCCCCCCTGGCCTCAGAACTCTGTATATGTCATAGAGTGTGAACTCAAGCATTGCATCCGGGATCCAATTACTCAAAACATGCATCGAATGCACGATATCCAACGTGTTTTCGAAGAAAGGAAGCCTCTGGGAGACACTGACATGCATCGAAATCAATCCCCGAGAAGCAATAAAACTGTTGAATGGACCATCAAGATTCATTGAAGTTGTTACAATAGTCACATTCCTCTCCCTCATTCTAGCAGCAAACGTGCCAGATCCGCCTCCAATGTCGAGTCCAATTCGGATTGTCCCTCCAGGTTTCATCTTCAACACTTGATCAATTCCGTAATCAAGCCTGCCATTGTCGAAAAGCCACCTACTCTTCTCTCTGCCTTGCAAATCAAAGCAATCTTTGCAATCGAAGAACCCTGGTACATTTTTCCTGTCAACGAGACAATCGTAGCTTTTACAAGTGTATGGATCCCAGATAATGCTAGCATCCGGTGGCTTCACCCAAAGACTCTCCGGAAATGGAGTTGGCTCGATATAGTTGACCGGAGATTTCGGGTGGCATCTCCTTCTAGGCAGTGGTTCACATCCCTTAAGCATGAACCTTTGAGCAAAAACATCATCAATTGGACACTCCCCACCAACCTCATATGCCATGTATTGAACCAACTCATCTTGAAACTTCAAGCAACCTGCTCCAACCGGCGTAATCACCTCATCTGATCCACTCCTCGGAGAGTACCCAAGTGGGAGTTTGTGAGACCCTATTGCAAGCCTCACCTCATCTGTCAAACCAGAACTTAAATCTCCTCTAATAAACTTGTCAAACAAGCTCAGTTTCCGTGATGTTCCTTGGTGATGATGCTGTCTAGTAGTTAGCTCAATGAGCATGGCCTGAACAAGCAAGTTGGTGGAGTTGAGCTGCTGCTGAAGCTCAAGAATGATTGAATGGCTAGCGACGAGCTCCATTTTGGTGGAGTTGAGCTCATTCAACATTGTTGCAGAGTTCCATAGAGGCAGAGAGAGATGGTGATCAATACTAGTAGTAGTAGTAGTGTAGCCAACCAAGTTGGAGCTAAAAGGACCGGTGAAAACGTATATAGTGAGAAGGTTAGTGAGTATGACAAGCAACAGAATCTTGAGCTTGAACTTACTGTTATTGTGTGGATGATTTGCTTGCTTTTTTGCATAGTCTTCATCAGCTCCACTTCCCATCTTTTGAGTTTAATTTGTGGTAGATTTGGAGATGATGATGATTATATTTGAAATTAATCATGTTCATGTGGGGCGGGGGACTTCGTGGACTGTAATTCGTTAAAGAATTATATTCTGTGCAACTTTAATTGCATAACATGCAAAGTTTTGTCAACTTTGCACTCTATCCGGATCTTGACACATTGAGCTGGAAATAAATGCTTTCTTTTTCTTAAGTTTCTTGACTTATTGTTTTGAGGTTTCTAAAAGGCCAAAGTGATAAAGAAAAGAAGGACCATTTTCATGTAAATTTGAAATCACAAGGACTAACTTATTATTAAAAGGACTCACTGAATGAAGATTGAAAGTAAAGGTCTTTTTGTTGATCAAGTGCAAGTGATACCCCAATCCAAAAAAAAATAATACCAGATATACCCCTAATTATACTATCTTAGATTACATATTATTTTTTGTACGTATTATATTTTATTTGATTAATACTTACACTTTATTGCACTATATTATTTAATAATTAAAACAAAAAATATAATTGTAAAATGTTTAATTTAGAAAAAATCGATAATATTTGATAATAAAATAATTTTGTTTAAATACAGAGATAGTATTCCTTATCCATTAATTAATTATGCTAAAATCTTAAAAGATGATCTAGATTGATAGCTAAAAGTGTAATTTATTACACTTTTCAGGACAACTTATTGATGAAATAAATAAGGCATGTAGGATTTGGATTGGGATAGAACTATCTTAAAAATAAACAACTTTTTGGATAAAAAGTAACTCCAATCACAACACTTCATAATGGCTAGTGTTAACATGTGTCCTCGTTAACAACTAAAAGATACCCAAAAAGAAAAATATTAATTATATTTATTGTCTTAGTCAACGCAATAAATATATGTTTGTAAATTTTTAGTTGCAAGGACACAAATTAACGTTACCTTTTATAAATAAAGGTATATGAGGATTCTCTATGGTCTTTTTTTTTTTTTTCCTTAACTTTTCGGTAGATGTTGACAACTAAGTATAAAAGAAAATATATGGTCAAGATTTGTTGATTTCTTTCTTTCTCTCTCATGTAAGTGAATGTTTCGTTTACACTTGAAAAAAAACCAGGAAAAGTAAAAAACATGAGAGGATCCTAACTCCTATGGAAGATGTTCGTGAATGCATTTTAAATACAACTCAAAAATTAAAATCCCAAATTTGAATGTGAGAGGAGTATATTATTGTTTAGATTTGATAAATTCTATATTCTGCAAAAGCAAAAACAAAAAAACAAAAAAACAAAAACAAAAACAAAAACAAAAAAAAAACCAAAAAAAAAAAAAACCTTGTTTGATCCTATCACATTTCAAATGAATCTCAAAAATCTGAAAATATGAATGTTAATGTATAGATCTACCATGAATATAGGTACTCCACTCTATTGTGCAATAATGCATATAATTAAGCTCAATTTGTCTAATTTGCTCAATTTTATTTGCTAACTACACAAAAATAAATAAATAAATAAAATAAAAAAATAGTGATTTATTTCTTTTGAAGAATTAGAATGCATAATTCTGAAAATTTAATATTTAGCTAGGTGTCATCAGTTTCAACCGCTCTTAATTTTTCTATTCATTATATAAACAGTAATGCTACACATCCCACCTAAAATCCCACTTTTTTTCATCCCACTACATGTGGCATGTGAGGTGTCAAATTGTGAGTGGATACATGGGATAGGTGTCATTAATGTGTATCCACTCATAATTTGACACCTCACATGCCACATGTAGTGGGATGAAAAATGTGGGATTTTAGATGGGATGTTTAGCATTATTGTTATATAAATTTCTCATTTTTATTATTGTTCAATTCATAGTACATCAATATTGGAAATAGAAAATTAAATATCAGGGTCTGCCCTAAAAAGGCCTTGGGCCTTGGGCCGCCCGGAATCAAATTTCGTTTGTGGGCCGGACCTAGCCCGTTTGACATCTCACAGCTCTACTTGATACCCAAAGGCCAAAGTTGTATCATATATTAGGCTTTTATGGTGGGCCTGAAGCAATAAATTCTACCCTACAAAAATGATATTTAATCTGACTTAAATAATGACATTAATTTCATCTGTTTATTTAATTATTGAATCATTAATAGTGTTATGTTGTTGCCAATACGGGTGTAGACTGCGTAGCTCAGCTGGTAGATGGATGTGCTTAGGGTTTAGGCAAATAACTCCCAGGTTAGCGGCTCGAATCCTACCAATGGCAAAAGCTTTCATATAAATATCTGGTCCCGAATTAATAGATATTGTAAAATATATATATACATTTTAATTACATTTTTTTTTTGAAAATACTGTCAGAGATTAAACACAATTTTAATTACATTTCCTTAAAAATAAGAAATTTCCATTGTAATTAAAAAAAAAAAAAAAAAAAAAAAAATTCCTTTGTGTTAAAACATTTTTTGTTGAGTAATTTATACAATTTAGATTGAAATTTATTAAAAGCTTAATCTGAAATTAGTAAGAAACCACTCCTATAACAATAGTTTTCTATGAATTCCAAACCACTTGAAAAACAAAATACAGTACCACGTTCAATGTGTTTTGGTGGTAAGACTAAGGACACATAGCTAAAATCTAGAGTTTGAATCGTTGTCACCCCATACGATTTATACATATAAATAATACCGTTTTTTTAGTAAATCGTGCCATTGACCATATAATAAGGATGATTTAGTAGTTTAATTTTAAAGAAAATATTAATACCAAGATCAAATCTAAATCTCATTTAACAATTAAGTGATATCAATCTGCAAATCGTCAAATCTAAATCTCATTTAACAATTGTGTGAAATCAATCTGCAAATCGTCAAATCTCCTCTCAGTTTACAGCTCAGACTTGGAGTTGGAAACGTTCATTAAATTTGATTTGGACAATGTTGTGTTCAAACATCTCTTTCAAAAAAAAATTCCACAACTACCATCATCACTTTTTCTTCATGGTGATAATTAATTATTAATTTTAAAACATTTTTTTATAACAACTTGCCACCAAAACAGATCCCAAATTTTTAGTATCCTTATCAATGTTTGGTGAGATTCATTTCATGAAATGGACCAATTCAAAAGTGAGTTACACAATATCATCACTATAAATTAATATTACTATTATCTTTTAGTAATTCTCACAGCTTTACATATAAACAAATAATTATTCACTCATTTTTCAGGATTAATTGGACAAGCTTGTGCTATTTTCCTCAGGTTTTCAATGATCATAACCAATTTCGTGTTAAGCCGATTCACGAAACATTTTGGCACCCATCCTGCAGGATCTAACTGAAAAACCGAAACAAAATAAGGAGAAATTTACGACAATTTTCAAGTATCGGTCTGTATTTTAATCAAACCTTAGAGAAAGTCGATGAAACTTTCCCAAAGAACCAACAAACAAAAGTTCAATAATTTACCTGAACAACATAGGTGACCATACATGAATCATCTTCAAGCTTCTCCACAACCCATCCTGATTGAAGCAATAGCCCTCTAATTGAATTGTTTTGCTTTGGATACAATCCAGCAGCGATCTCTTTTGGCAATGAAGCCACTGCTACCACCTACAATACCCCGAAAAATATATTTTTCGATATATATTGGGCACTATGTACATAATATATAGATTGATATTGGAAATCACTCCTTAAAAAATCTATGTTTACTTACAAGGGTGCCATCTTCCATGGTTTCTCGGCGTTCATAGACGATGAATTCTCTGTTTCGGAAGAGGGGTTTCGAGTTCTCCCCGAACCTAAGCCGGATAATACTGAGGTTATCTTCAAGATCTTTTATGTACCTGGCTTCCACTAGATCAGAGTCCCATTGCTGCCCAAAACATAAAATTTACACCAATGTTAAGAATTACAATATAGTAATTACTTTTGTTGTATTGTATTTGTTAATAATTCCAAAAATAGCTAGATTTTTGTCATTGTGATGAAGACAAGTGAAGAAAAAAGAAACACAAAAAAATGGTTAAGGACAAAAGTTTTCTTTTCAACGCTTATAGGACCAGAATCCAACCCACCTCGTATAAAATAATTAGAATGACAATCTGACCAGTTACAAAAATTCATGATTATGAATTCAGATTCTATTGATATGAGAATTGATTGATCACCTTAGCAGCATCTATGGCATTAGCAACAGTGATGAATTGCTGGGGAGAGACTGATTTGAGGAGACGCCGGCTTCGAAAAGTGTGGAGTGAACCAGACCTTCTCTTAGAAATCTCTACACCATTATTGTCAAGATCATTGAGGACTTTCCATCCATCACTGCCATTTCCAAACCTGTTTGAGTCTGAAGCTGATAACAACTCCTGTATGCAATTCTCACTTGCAAAGTGAACATATCTTTTCAATGAATCTTCACTTATAGACCTTCACAATTTTTCAAAAACAAAAACCAATTGAGTACAAACATATATATATAACAATCAAAGATCAAAACTAATGAATATGAAACATTGTTGAGAGACAAAGAGTCACCAGGATCGGCTGCAGGCAGCTGTTGGACAGTTATTGTTCATTGCAAGGTTGAAGAAATTAATGATGTTTTGAGTTGAAGTTGAGAGAAATATATATATATGATGATTGATGAAGATTGAAGAGAGAAGGAATGAGAGTTGAAGATAAGTTAGGAGGAGAAGCTGATGATGAGAGGAGTAAAATACTAATGGGAAGTGGGTTGAAGTTATTGAAGCACATGCAATGCCAGAAGAAACTCCATGATTAGAATCTGTTTTCTTCTTCTTCTTCTTCTCTTTGAAGATAAAAGATAGATTCTTTTCCTTGGAAAAAAGCAGCAAGAACTAAGATGATGCACATGGAGTGTTTGGTTGCCTTTTTTAAAAAAACCAATAGTGTTAATGGAGCATTGATCTCACTAGATTAACAAAACTTGCCTGGTTATGGCCTATGGGTGACAATGACCCTACTCAATTAGACTCTTAAGGTCCCCAATCACGTGCCCGCCCCGCCTTGTTTAATTTCAACACCATAAAGCAGGATTGACTGACCCCTCTTAACTCATTTTCACAAAGTCTTTGTTTTCTTTCATTTTCATTACGTTGCGTTGCGTTCCGTTCAGGGTAAGATTTAAGGTTTCTAATAAATTTTAGACTAATTAGCCCTAGACCCCCCTGAATTGTATACGAAGTTTCATTCTGCCCCCTAAATGTTTTTTTAGGCGTTAAACCCTTACAAGCCAAATTCCAACAATTCGAGGGGTTTAAGGCCTAAAAGAGAACATTTAGGCAGTAGGTTGCAACTTCGTGTACAATTCAGGAGGGTCTAGCACCAATTAGTCTAAATTTTATGAAAGTCGAGGGTTTTTCGATGAAATCTTATGTACGATTCTTTGACACAAATGCATGTTGTTTTGAGATGATGAGTTTTTATTTAATGTTATTTCCTGCAACAGTTAAATTGATTGCTTGGACCCATGATCTGCTCATTTTCACATGCTAGCAGGATATGTTTTGGACAGAAAAAGAGTGAGTTTTGGATACTTATTTCTTAGAACCCATTCATGCATTGGATTATAAAAAGCAACAACAAAGGTGTATGATGATATAATATGCATTACTTAAGATGGCAATAACCAGAAAAGTATAGAGAATGTGATTAAATTTATCAGAAAAGTTAAAATGTTTTTATTGCATTCATTACTATTGACAACTAATTCAATAGAGAAATGAAACAAAAGCAAATCTCACCACTACACAAAAAGCCCTCCTCTTCCCTCCACAAGAAAGGAATCAAAAGTTAAAAAAAAAAAAAAAAAAAAAACACTAAGATTGTGACATTTGATGCCCCAAGAAGCCTCTAGCTTTCAGGCTTTCAACCGTCTCACGAACAGCATCTTCAACCGGAGTGAATACTAATCCCAGATCGATTAATCTCTTGGCTGCATCTTCGCAAGCCATCAAGCCTGGTTGAGTTTCGCCGTTGAACCTGTTAGTTATTCAGGTTTAAAAAACATAAAGTTAAAGTGATAAGTTCACAATTACTAATAATAAGAATGATAGGGTCCAGTTGTTTCAATTAATATTTACATCTCTTTGGTTCATGTATAGGTAGACCCTCCAGGTTGTCCTGTTTCTCAATGACATACATCATCAACTGGCATTACTCTTATGCAAATCTATCTATACAAAACCTTTTTCCCCTTCGAAAAAAGATTATATGAATAACAAAATGATATCCAACAAATTAGTTGAAAACACATTTAATCATTAGTAATAATGAGATTAATCCATCTTGGAACGGAAACCATTTTTTAGTGTCCCCACAAGATGTCATGGATTTGATGCCCTTCCATCTCTAAAACCAGTGGAAAATCCGAAAGAAAGCTATCGATAATAAGGTGTTACTCGAAAGTTTTAACAACTAATTCTAAGTTCCACCACTCAGAGGGCTAGCTAATTTTCCTAGCAAAACATTTCTTGGCTGCATAATATTTATGCCTAAAACAGTACATGAACAAACTAACCGATCCAGTATTTTTTTATTTTTTTTTTAAATAAAACTAACCGATCAGTGATATAAGTATACAGAAAAATCAAGCAAAAAAATCGTTTTTGGTTCTAAGTTAATCTTAATGATCATAGATAAAGATATATATATATATAAACATTATGAAATCTTGACTATACAAATGAGGCTTCAAAAGGACTCCAGGACAGCATAAAAAACATAAAGCCCCTTCCACAACACCAAAAGTAAATAAAAAAAATTTCAAGATTTATCTGAAAAGGAATCTTTTACTCTATAACCATCGAAGAGGAATCTTTTATTATACGATAACGATTGATATCTGTATTATTGAAGCTTTACATAGGACCAGGTAAATGAGAGGTACCATCTCATAAAGTAGACGGATGTAAACAATAATGAAAGGCTCTTCCAATCCTAGCTAGTGAAAATGGCAATCAAAAAGTAAATGATAAAGTTGCTTCTCAGATGAATAATATTCGAAAAGAAACAAAAATTTGAATGAGAGAAGCACCCAACTTGTTTAGCAGGGGAGCCACCATAACTAGACAATTACAAAGTAGCTGAAACGCCGTGACAAGATTGGCATCAGATTGGTTTTTAATCATTTATGAGAGAAATTCATGTCTACATGTGCACCACATATAGTGGCAATTATCATGCTTCAACTAGGGTCACCTTGTTTGAATTTTTGATTGTGCGATGAGGCTCACTAACATGATTGGATGGCCAATTTCTCAGTAAACTTTTTATCCAAATCTCCTCCATCAAAATCCAAAATATTTCCCTCCCCAGCCATTTGAGATGTTCTAAAAGTGCAGTCCACAAACTAACTATCATTCTTGACAAGAATGTTAACTCTATAATTTGAAAATGTGACGATGACAAGTGATTGATACCCAATTACATGGCTTCAGATCTTCTCATATTCTCTCTCGCCCCCACCACCATTATCGCCACTTTTTGCACCACATTCACCACTAATAATCCCAACAATTTACAATGTCAACTTACCCCAAAGCATAAATATGTATCTAAAAAAGTAATGATGACTGCTTTATAATGATTCATACATTGCATAAAAATACTCTCAAATCACTTTTGGGATTAACATAGTCACACTTAAGGCCAAATATGCTCATTAGATTTGATCATAATCTTTCGTATTAATTAGAAATGAAAACTCCTAAACGACACCTTTTTTCGATATGGATTTATCATTCATATGTCTTTTGTACTTGCATAATTTAAAATATTTAGTCTGACTGTCTGAGGGTGTTTGAGAGACAAACCTGTGAATTGGAAACTCCGGGAAAAGTTTAGAAACTCTTTCGGCAAAGTCACCAAACTGATATATGCCATTAGTGCAAAGATATCTACCAGAAGCTTCAGGAGACTCAAACAGCAACACTTGTGCTTTTGCTACATCTTTGACATGTACAGCTCCCAACCAGTGATACTCTTGTGTTTCTTTTGAACCTTGCAACAATTGCTGTAACACAGCGCAGCTCGCGTTCAAATAAGGTTGCTGAAGTGAACCCAGACATGTAGATGGATGAATAGCCACCACATCCACCCCATTTTTCTCTGCAAATTCCATTGCTGCTTTCTCTGCCAGTGTCTTTGACACCGGATACCATTTCTGACATAGCCAAAAACAACAAAAT
Organism: Acer yangbiense; assembly: GCA_008009225.1. Lineage (NCBI taxonomy): Eukaryota > Viridiplantae > Streptophyta > Magnoliopsida > Sapindales > Sapindaceae > Acer > Acer yangbiense. Next base: position 1,335,293 of record CM017769.1, read on the forward strand.
TCAACACAAAACCAGCCTCATTTCACCCATAATAAACAACCCCACAGTCCTTTTTTAGCGTGAATTAGATCACTAAAACACCAAAATCCATATTTTATTACACAGTTGCATACATCATCAACAAATGAGAATTTTCACACAACCCAATTGGGTATTTTTATAACAGATTGGTTTTGTTTCCCGATTTGAGCTCTACAAAGATCAAACCAAATTCATGATTGAATCAAATTATAAACTACGCAAACCAAAGTTCATACAAATCAAAAATCTAATCACAGTCTCATACATTACTGATAAATTACACAAACCAAATTCATATTTTACCTTGCGAGACTTGCAATAGTCAAGATCAGTCCATGAAGTCTCATCAAAGACCTTATCTTTAGACCAACCCGGATTGGGCACCATCGCAGAGATTGAGCTGGTGAGGACCACGCGCCTCACTTTCAACTTCTTTGCAGCTTCCAAGACATTGATGGTGCCCTGAACAGCAGGCAAAAGCAGCTCCTTTTCAGGGTCTTTAGGGTCATCCAACGAACAAGGAGACGCCACGTGGAAGACACCCACGCAGCCCTCCACTGCCTTCTCGACTGCTTCATAGTCCAATACATCAGCCTCGAAAATTCTCAAGTTGGTGTTGGCTTCTTTGGTGAGAGTTAACAAGTGGGTGGAGTCCGAACCCGGATAGACGGCGGCGTTGACGGTAGTGTAGCCGTTGTCGAAAAGGGTATTGACCAGCCACGAGCCTATGAAGCCGTTGGCTCCGGTCACGCACACTGCTGCATTCTTCTTTGGCTCTGCTGCCATCTCTGTTTTTGTTTCCTCTGTTTCTTTTACTCTGTTTTTGAGTGTTCATATTTTGGATTAAGTGTCATATATATTTTAATTAATTAATTAATTAATTTTTGTAATGAATATTCCAGAAAATGAAAAAAAAAATACTTATCTTTTTTTTAACAAAAAATAAATAAATAAAATACTTATCTTGAAATAGAATTCAAACAAATAAATTATACATAATATTAAGAGCATCTCCAATATAAATATGCATTTAGTGAAAATTGAATGCCACATATGATAAATAGATAAAAAGTTAGAAAAACTCTCTCCAATGCAATTAGAGCATCTCCTCCGATGGTAATGTGGCTTGCATTTGAAAAAAATGGTGATATGTTAACATTGTCAAGTCAATTACTTCATATATTGTATATAACTAAACTTGATAAACATTTATATGAAAAAGTGAATGAAAAAGTGGTCTCAAATGCTTCACTTGTAAAATACATGTTTTTAATTTAGTCTCCTTAAATATACTTTAGAATTGTTGAATAAAACAAAGTAGAAGACAAGAGAGATTGCTGACTGGGCCAACGAGATAGTTATCCAATGGACCCTCTGAAATCAGAGAGTCATGTTGACAGCCTCTAAAAAAAAATTGTCACCTCAACTTGAAGTTGTACTGGATAGGTTGCATTGGAGGGGATGAATTTTTAAATAAAATGGATGTTCATCCTACGTGACATCAAATATTTTCACAACCCACATTACCATTGGAGATACCCTTATCTAATTTTATCTAACTTTAATATAGAGGTGATGTGGCAAAAAAAAAAAAAAAAGTTAGATAGAAATGCTGACTAGGATTTCTAACTTTTTTCCACTAATAAGATTGCACCTCATTTAATTATAAAATAAAATGGAGGAGAGAATGAGATAGATGATTGGTCAAAAATGGATACATATTTGATTTGAAATAAAAGAGGAGAGAAAGTAAAATAAATGTTTTAAAATGATTGGTAAAAAATATATACATATTTGATTTTACAGTTGATGTGTCACTAGTTAGAAATCCAAAAATGTATATTTACATTGGAGATACTCTAATCTCATATCTTGAATTTAAAATATGTATACACAAAATTTAAATTTATATATATATATAAATATATACAATTAATGTTCGTTAAGATCTCTCGTTGAGTTTCTTAGATTTAAATTTGTTGATATGATAATTTGTTAATTATTTTTTCTTTAATTTTTTGTAAATAATTTGTTAATTATTTTATGTTATTTAATATAAAAAAATTTGCTAATGTACAAATTACAAATTCCATAGGTGGAAACTTTTAATTCCAACTTGATAATATTGATTAAAAAAATAAAAGAATAAAAAATTATATATATAAAAAATAAAAATTAAAAAAAAAACCCTTATACAGTATAGGATGTTCAATATCAAATATATTTCAATAATTGAGAATTTTAAAGATAAAATTACAAGAACAACAAAAAAATTATGAAATTTTACAAAATATGAATAAAAAGTGAAGCAACTTAATTTAATTGTACAGAAGTATAGTCAAACTATCTACATTGACTGGGCTACAACATGAACGTGATAAATGTAAGGCTATAGCACTGTGTCCACATATTTGACATACTACTGCAGGCACTAATAAATCAACAATTTTTTTTTTTTTTAATATTACATAAATTCACGGAGTTTTTGGGGATGAAAAGACTCGAATCAAGGGCGGAGCCAAACATAGGTTAGAATAGGCCGTAGCCCGGTCACAATTTTCAAATAAAATAAATTACATATACATATATATTATTTTATTTTTTTTGGTTTTCTTTCACCCAAAGTCTTCACTCACCGGAGTGGGAGTGGGAGTCGGACTACTCACTGCCATTTTTTTGCCCGGTGGAAGGCCTGTGAGCCTGTCAAATGTCACCCAATAGCCTACCAATTTCACCCACTAATTGAAATATATAGTTATAGAATAACAATTAACAAAACAACTCTTCCGAACACTATTTTCCTTCTTCTTCGTTTTTTACTCAAGTGGACGAGAGACTCCTTCAATCAACGATGCGAATTCAACAAACCAAAATACCAATTTGAACATCACAAGCAACGGCCAAGGTAAATAATTTCACTTTTTTCTCCTTTCTCTAATAATTTTATCTTTTCATTCTTTTATACTCTATTCTGTATAGAGTTTAGTTTTAGGGTTTATACGAAAATCCTTTAATTTGTAATTCTAAAAATTGTTATCAATATTTTTAGTTATAAGAAATTAGATTGTTTTAACTTTTATATGATTTTGGTATTATGAATTAAAACAAGTTAAAAAAATTCTTGAGGAAAAATTGGAGTTTTAAATTTTAGTCTACAAGACTACAAGGTAAGTCAGGTATGTGGTCCATGTGGATCTTTATTATTATTTTAAATACACTTCAATTTTGGGTTTGAGATGATGAGATTTACTGATTTAGTTATTTAGAGAATTAGAGATGTAGAATTAAATTGTTGTAGAAAATATATTTACATATTTCATGTTATTTGGATGATTTTTGATTGAGATTGTGAATTGTAACTCTGCCATATTTATATATATGTCTATTTCTTATTGGATTCTTACTATTGTAGGTTTATTGTAGGTTATTATGCCAAATAATCAAAAATTAAAGTAAAGGAAAAAAAATTTAGATTTCTTCCCAAAATCAAATGAAAATCGATTATCAAGTAAAATAGCTTCTCCATTACCAACATATTTCATGTTATTGAATTCTTACAACGGTGACAATTTACCGGTCAAGTGACTTCCGTCGACAGCAAGTCTTTACAACGACTAGGTGGAGTCATGCATTGACTCCGCTTAGCTCGATTTTCCTAGTCAAATCGGTTGATTTTCTTCTAGCTGCCTAATATGGCCGATTTGGCCAAATCGGGATGGCCGGCATTTGCCAAGCTTATAGGAGGCGCCTAGGCAGCCGATTTTTTTTTTTTTTTTTTTTTTAACACTTGTTTTCAGTCTAGCCCCCCCTAGTAAATCCTAGCTACGCCACTGACTTGAATCCACAATTTGTGGTGTAGGTGTGAGGGGTATACCACCGGACCAATCTCATCTCATCTAAATCAACTTATAAAAAAAAATATCTTCTTCTTCTTTTTTTTTTTTTTTCTTTTTTTGTAGTGATTAAACTACAAATATTTAAATTTATTCTCACCTTTATATAATTATGGTAAGTTACTAATCCAATTAAATCTATGTCTTCTTCTTTTGATTTTCTTCCTTCCGAAATTGCTTTCACATGTTCCTCCACGCTGTTCTTCTCCTTCAACTAATTCATCCATGATATAAATATCATATTACAATTGATATAATATTTGTGAGTGAATTGATATTTTTTAGCTTACCAGTAAAGCGGTAATCTCTGATTCTGACTCATCTTCCATTCATTGATTCTCAAAGATGCATAAATAATATAGAAGAGAAAAATAATTTTATTATTGTGATACTAATTTTCTATTAGTATAGAAGCCTATTTATAGGTATAAGATATCATATCAAACTAGAAAAAATAAAATAATATGGAAATAATTCCAATTCAAATACATAACCATATGAAATCTTTTATATATGGTAAATAATCAAGAGAATCAAATTATATATATATATATAGCAGACAATCGGGAGAATCAAATATAGAACAGATTTTGGATGTATTTCCCATTTTTGAGTATTATTTTTACTGATTATTATTATTATTTTGAAATGGGCTTCGGATAGATTTTGGGTTTTTGGGTTCTTAACTTCTTTTGACAGTTCTTTTATTATTATTATTATTTTTATGAAATGGGCTTTGGATAGATTTTGGATTGACAAGACAAAGAAATGTCCACCACAACCTTTTTTTTAAATTTTAAATGTTATACTTTTACATAAATCAGGGTTTTTCGGGGGAAGTGGGAGAATTTGAACCCGTAATCTCATGGTACAGGTATGAGGGGTTTTACCAATAGACCAATATCATCTCGTTGTCCACCATAACCTGTTGACAATTGGTTAATCATTCATGTTAATTGTTACATGGGTAGATTTGCAGAAACGCCCTCTATGATGATCCATTATAAGAAAATAACCATCTAGTTTTGAATTTGAATAAAAATCCCCTTTAGTTACTTATCATGCGTTGACAAGAACTAATTTAATAATTTTATTTTATTTAAATAAAAAAATTGAAGAGTTTATTTGAGTTGATTGCTTCAAATAAATATATTATAGTCGATGTAATTGATAATTAAACTACGAATATTTAAATTTATCTCACCTGTGTATAATTTCTAGTTGGTTACTAATCCGATAAATCAAATTATCTCTATGATTGTCATTTTCTTCATTTGATTTTCTTCCTTCCAATCCTACTTCATCGGTTCCACTACCATATTCTTCTCCTTCAACGACTTTAACCATAATATTTATAGAAAATATCATATTACAACTTGAAAAATAAGTTTTTGTAAAATGTGCATAATAGATAAAGTATTTGACATAATTTATAGGGAGAATTGTAAAGATATTTGTGGCATAATTTTGAAAAATATTTGTCGGATAATGGTGTAAAAGGGGGCTGGCTCGACACGTTTAGGAAAATGGAAGCGCCGGCTTAGGCGTGCTTAAACCGGCTGGGCTCAAGCCCATTTTCAATTTTTTAAAAAAATTTTTTTTTTTAAGTATTTAAATATTTAAATTTAATTGTTATAACTTATAATATTGTTTTAACAATTTAACTTATGTATTTTTAATTGTAATTTGTTTATCTTTTTTATTATTTTAGTCTAATAAAAAAATGTAGAAAATAGATAGATTTATCATTACACCTCGGTTCTCTCTACTCTCCTTAAGAAGCATCCTCTTTCCTGGAGTTCCTGCCATACTGAGGCCGTACTCAAGTTAAAGGAAATTGCTCAATATCCACTTGCCCTCACCATCCCGTCGACTGGCCAACTCATCCTCCAAACGGATGTCAGCGATATTTAAAGGGAATAAATAAAGATTAAAGATTAAAGAAAATAAAAAAATAGATGAAATTATGAAAATATGAAATGAAAAATTATTCATTTATTTCGGACTTTCAGTATTACATGATTGCCTCATTAAAAACCTTAACAAGAAAAACTCAATGAGATTAAAACTTGGTAAAGGAAAAAAAATGCAATCGTATTACAAGTTAATGTACATGTATAACCTAGTCCTAGACTTGGTTAGAGTGCAAGAAACCTTACCAAGAAAAACTCAGTGAGATAAAAACTTGGTAAGGGAAAAAGAGTGCAATCATATTACAAGTTAATGTACATGTATAACCTAGTCCTAGACCTGGTTACTGCCTTCTCATCGACATATAAATTTGAGAAATTTTGAATAAGTTCTTCGTCTACCGTTTCAATTTACATCCTCTTTCTAGCATGCTTCCAATCCCGAAGGCATGTTAATACCTTCACCATCTCTAGAGACAAAGAACTTCTTCTTGGTTCAATAATTTGTCCATTCGTACTAAATGCCTGTTCTGAAGAAACAGTGGACACGGGGATAACTAGTTCGTCACATGCTAGGTGTGACAGGACTAGATATCTGTAGCTATAGGTCTTCCACTATAACAGCAGATCAAATCCCTCTGTGTTTTTGAATGAATTGAACTGAGCTTTAAGGAAGCTGTTCAGTTCGGCACCGGAAGTTGTAGCAGCTCGTGAAGAAGAAGAACTTGATAAGCCAACTTTTTTTCGGCATTTTAGAATGCTCCAACTTGTCTGCAACGGGAGTGTATCCGGTTCTACTGATGGTTGCGTGTCAACGCCGCCATACCTGCACTCATAAATACTAAAAACTTCAAACAACTTGTTTCAAATGTTAGTAACCTATGTAAAATAATCTACGCTCAAATTACCACCAATATACTCAAGCAAAGCTTCTAAACCAGATAATTTAACCCTAGGATCTACTATAACACCTAAGGCATAAAGGAAAGGAATTGTAGACCAGTATTTTTTAAACTTGGTCTCCATGGCAACAACTGCAATGTCTAAGATAGTATCTTTCCTATAAGTGTTTAACATTTCAGACATTTCCACAATCTGATGGATTGCCTAGGAAGATATGTGGTAATAGACCCTGGAAAGAGTTACAGTGGCATCGTAAAAAACCTTTAAAAAATCAACAAAAATCTTTGCCACATACCAATCATTTAGGGTCAGTACTGGACGGTCAATTTCGAACATTTTCATGTTATAAAAACCTAAAATAGTTGTATCATAATCCAAACAATTTTGCAGCATTAAGTAAGTAGAGTTCCACCTTATCGGAATATATGTTTGGAATCTTCGAGGTTGTAGACCGTAAGTTTTACAGTATCTGTCGAAATCTTGCAATCTTGGATTAGAGTTGCCGATCCAAGAAAGGGCATCTCTGATGCGATCTATACGTTCGCTTACTTCCTTCATACCAGATTGTACAACTAAATTTATAATATGACATACACACCGTTGATGGAAGAAATAACCCCCATCTTGCGGGATTTTTCTTTCATTAAACAATGCAATAGAGCTAGTATTTACCAATTCATTATCTAATGTGATAGAAATGATGCGTTGAGTTATTTCATAAGTTTCTAAAACAGAAAGAATGACATTAAAAATATTTTCTGTGGTATGTGCAAAATCCATAGGATGAAAACCAAGTTTTTTTTTTTTTTTTTTTTTTTTTTTTTTTTTTTTTTTTTTTGTAACCTCCGATTAGATTCTAAATAGTGTCTTGTGACACATAAATAGTCATGTTTGGAACATGCGTTCCAAATATCGGAAGTTAATTCAATAGAGACAGTTAGATGCTGTAATTCAACCATCAAGTCATCTCGTTGGATTTTAAAACATTTTAACATATCGCTCCTAGTGGTGTTTCTAGAAAAAGATTTAAATTAGGGGTTAAAAATATAAACTAAGCATAAATATTAAATATACATAAAACCTAAGAATAAATATCAAAATTAATAACTAAGCATAAATATATTAAGTATAAATATAAAATTTAAAAACTAAAACATAAAATTAAATAATAACACTTGAAGAAAAAAAGTACATTTGTACTTTGGTGTCTTGGTGGTGAGATTAGAGAATAATTAATAATAGTTAGATGATAGTAATATAGTATTAGAATTAGAATATATAGTAGATAATGCATTTGCAAATACTAGCTCTCTTGCATTGTTTATTGAAAGAAAAATCCTGCGAGATGAGGGTTATTTCTTCAATCAACGGACGCATGTTATATCATAAATTTAGTTGTACAGTCTGGTATGAAGGAAGTAAGAAATCGTATAGATCGCATTAGAGATGCCCTTTCTTGATTAGATCGGCAGCTCTAATCCAAGATTGCAAGAATTCGACAGATACTGTAAAACTTACGGTCTACGACCCCAAAGATTCCAAATAGATATGCCGATAGGGTGGAACTCTACTTACTTAATGCTGCAAAATTGTTTGGATTATGATACAACTATTTCAAGTTTTTATAACATGAAAATGTTCGAAATTAGCCATCAAGTATTGACCCCAAACGATTGGTATGTGGCAAAGATTTTTGTTGAATTTTTAAATGTTTTTTACAATGCCACTATAACTCTTTCCGGGGTCTATTACCCCACATCTTCCCAAGCAATCCATCAAATAGTGGAAATGTCTGAAATGTTAAACAATTATAGGAAAGATAATATCTTAGGCACTGCAGTTGTTGCCATGGATACCAAGTTTAAAAAATATTGGTCTACAATTCCTTTCCTTTATGCCTTAGGTGTTATAGTAGATCCTAGGGTTAAATTATCTAGTTTAGAAGCTTTGCTTGAGTATATTGGTGGTAATTTGAGCGTAGATTATTCTGCACAGGTTACTGACATTTGAAACAAGTTGTTCGAAGTTTTTAGTACTTATGAACGTAGGTATGGTGGCATTGACAGGCAACCATCAGCAGAACCGGACAAACTTCCGTTGCAGACAAGTTGGAACATTCTAAAACGCCGAAAAAAAGTTGGCTTATCAAGTTCTTCTTCTTCACGAGTTGTTGCAACTTCCAGTGCCGAACTGAACAGCTTTCTTGAAGCGTAGTTCGATTCATTCGAAAATACAGAAGCATTTGATCTGCTGCTATGGTGGAAGACCTATAGTTATAGATATCCGGTCATGTCACACCTAGCACATGACGTACTGGTTATCCATGTGCCCCCAGTGTCTTCAGAACAAGCATTCATCACGAATGGACGAATTATTGAATCAAGAAAAAGTTCTTTGTCTCCAGAGATGGTGGAGGTATTAACATGCCTTCGAGATTAGAAGCATGCTCGAAAGAGGATGCAAAATGAAACAGTAGACGAAGAATTTATTCAAAATTTCTCCAATTTATATGTCGAAGAGAGTTTCGGCAGTAACCAGAATTAGGACTAGTAGTGGTGTCAAAACAGGCTAGCCCACCCTGTTAGGGAAACAGGCTGTGCAGGGTTGGCCTGTTTGGGGGGAGCGTGGGCCCGGCCTGGGCACGTGGCCTGTGTCGGGGCATGCCAGTGCAGGCCTGTGGCAGGCTGGCCCATTAAGGCCTTAACGGGCTTTGAATTTTTTTTTTCAAAAAAAATTGAAATTTTGAATTCTGGCGGGCCCTAACAGGCCAGCCCGCCATAATTCATTTTTTTTTTTTTTTAAATTAGGCTCACAGGCCTGGCGGGCCGTTCTGGGTAGGCCTGCAGGCTGCGCCACCTGGGTCTAGCACAACACGCCGGCTTAACAGGCTTGGGCTTGGCCTGTTAAGCCGGCATGCCAGGCCAACCCAAGCCCGTGACCGAAACAGGCCAAACCTAGGTTAAACATGTTCATTAACTTGTAAGATTGCACTATTTTTCCCTTATCAAGTTTTTATCCCACTGGGTTTTTCTTGGTAAGGTTTTTAATGAGGCAATCATGTAAATGTAATACTGGAAGTCCAAAATAAATAAATAATTCTTCATTTCATATTTTCATAATTTCATCAATTTTTTATTTTCTTTAATCTTTAATCTTTATTTATTCTTTGAATTATTTTATTAAATAAAAAAACAAATCTATCTATTTTCTACATTTTTATTAGACTAAAATAATAAATAAGATAAACAAATTACAATTAAAAATACATAAGTTAAATTGTTAAAACAATATTATAAGTTAAGTTATAACAATTAAATTTAAATGTTTAAATACTTATAAATTTAAATTTAAAAAAATAATTGAAAATGGGCCTAGGCCCGGCCCATTTAGGCCTACTTGAGCCGATTAGCGTGCTGTCACGGCACGACCCACCATGGGTTGTGCCGTGTGTTGTGTCGGGCCTCCATTTTCCAAAACGGCCCTGGCGTGCTAGGCTTATGTGGGCTAGGCCAGCCCGTCTTGACAGCATTAATCCTTTCCATATGAAAAAGTATATTCTCAGTGTAAAACGGATTTCAATAAATTTTGGTGGTTTTATCATTTTTATCCCTATATTTTCACGATTTATGACTTTTTTAACTGTCTTTCCATTTTTCACTAACATGGTCTCAACCTTCTGTTGTTCAACCGGGTCGGTTCTAGATCTCTGATGCACTAAATCATGAAGCTTCTTATTTTGTGGATTGAAAATTGAAATATATAAGGAGAAGCTGAAGAGACTATACCAAATTTTGTGAGAGAATGTGGGGCTTCATTGTTGGTTACTGATTTCTCCCCTTTATGAGAGATTCGAACACGTAAAGATAAAATTTCCACCTTTTGTTTTGTTTTCCAACAAAAATTGAAGTTTATTTTGTTTTATTTTTTATTTTTTAAAAGAGATCTAGATCTCCAGATCCCTTTAAAAAAAATTAACTTTTTTTTTGAAGCACTTTTCAAAAACTTTTTTTTAAATAAAAAATTTGTTTAAATCGAGATCTCTTCAAACTTCTTATTATTATTATTTTTAAATAATGATTTTTTAATTAAAATAGTTTTTTTTTTTTTTGAAATAATGATTTTCAGTTTTTTTTTTTTTTTTTTAAAGATTAAATGTTAATTAATTTTAAACTGTTTTTTTTGTTCTCTATTTTTTTTGTTTTAAGCACCGGTATCCAGAAGCACACTGACCTTGACTAATCCGGGTCGAGCCGGGTCGGCCCACTAAGGGGTAAAGCTCTCCCAACGCAGGTTTTCTCCGTTCACAAGACTCGAACTCGAGACTTTGCTTAAGGGGAAGGAGTGCCGAACCACTAGAATCAACCTGCGTTGGTTGTTCTCTATTTTTTCATTTCCATATAAAAATTCAGATTTTCATTAATATTTTAACCACTTTTTAAAAAAAATTAAAATTTGGTGACACATGTCATATTAGGATTGGAATACAAGTTAGGATAAATTGTAAAAAATGACAAAGTTAGTGTAAAATAGTACCTTTAAATCATTTGCTTTAAGTTAAGGGTAAAATGGTCAATTTACTATTTATATTAGGGTTGCCATTAAAAATCTGGTCAAAGAAACCAAATTGATTAGTTTTTAAAAACATAGGGACCATACCAGTGAAAAATGGAAAGACAATTAAAAAAGTCATAATGTACAAAAACATAGGGACGGATTATAATACCCAATAAATCTTTCAAAGTTTGTTAAAAAATGCAATACATATGGTCAACACAAAATCTTTCATAAAATCCATCACACACATTACGAGGTTGTGGGTTTAAATCTCCCCCTTTCCCATAAAACTCGGAATTGTTGTAATATTTAAAAAAATAATAATAGTAATAAACGCAAAATCTTTCATTGTGAGCCCCTAATAAAGTTTACTTAATAATATCTCAGTTCTTTTGTAATAAAATTACTAAATATATATATATTACTTTTGAACTATATAGTATTTTTAAAAATTCAATTAACTAAACATTTACCGATTAACTTCCCAGCAACAAAAAAAAAAAGCTAAAAGGAAATTTTTATTTAGGGATTTTTTTTATTTTTTATTTTTGGAATTATATGAGGTATTTAAAGAAAAATTTTAAATCGAAGTTTTAACATTTAAAAGAAAGGTTATTTAAAAAAGAAAAAGTCCCCTAACATAAATGTTATCATTAAAACATGATATTACATCTCACCTATATAAAATCTCAACTTTTCTTCCCAGCCCATATATCAATTGAGGTGTTAAGTGTGAGTATATAAATACAGTCTTTTTATTATCAGTTCGAACTGACAAAAGTTATATCAGTTCCTTGTATGTGGGCCACTGGATTTAAATACTTTGACTAACAAGTGCATATAGCCAAGTCAAAGTATTTAAATCCAGTGACCCACATACAAGGAATTGATATAACTTTTGTCAGTTCGAACTGATAATAGAATTTCTGTATATATATATATATATATATATATATATATATATATATATATATATATATATATAGTCTTTCTATTGTTCAGTTCGTCCTGATATAAAATATATCAGGACGAAGAACGTGGACCACAAATTATGAAGAAGTTTTGATAAGTGCATATATTTTGAGTCAAAGTATGTAAATCTAATGGTCCAAATTCTTTGTCTCGATATATTTTATATCAAGATGAATTGACAGTATAAAGACTATATATATATATAATACTTCTCTAATCAGGATCGTCTTCACATTATAATTTCATGACGTCCAACCACAGTCACACATTCAATGGGCCCACAGCCCTACATTAACAAATACACATACCTAATATGAATGTGTGATTGGGGTTGGACGTCCTTAACTTATAATTTTATAACGTCTTTACTAAAGAACCACCATATATATATATATATATATTTTTAAGTCAGTACACACTGATATAATTTTATGAAGATATTGAATATGAGCTACTCATTATAGAGAAACTTTGACAAGTACATACACACTTGGCTCACATTCAGTATTCTTATGAAGTTATATCAATGTGCACTGACCAAATCAGGACTAATATATATATATATACAGTCCCGATCTGGTCTGTGCATCCTGATATAACTTTATCAGGATATTGAATGTGAGCCACTAGTTTTGACAAGTGTATACATACTTGAGTCAAAGTATATAAAACGAGTAGCTCACATTCAATATCCTCACGAAGTTATACCATGATACACTTATTTGAAAATTTATATATATATATATAGTTTTTCTATTATTTGTTCGAACTGACAAAAGATATATCAGTTTCTTGCATGTGGGCTATTAGATTTAAATACTTTGACTTGACTGCATACACTTGTCAAAGCATCTTTTAAATTCAATGGCGCACATGCAATGAACTGATATATTTATTGTCAGGACGAACTGACAATAGAAATACTATATATATTATAATGTGTATCTACTGAGCACTTATAATCTCAACTGTCAGCATTTATGTTGAAAGAGTAGTTTCTGATCAAGTGACTAATCAAACACTTTAATTATTTGTTGTAAATTGAATAAGATAATGATGGCTGACCCAAAAGAGAGAAAAAGGTAACGATGATGAAGAAACTGTACATGTTACTCTCCATATCTTTCTGGAACATGCTCAAGATATGATAATAAAAAACTATATACACTTTATTTCTATTACTTATATAAAAAGGGAGGATTGTCTTATGAGAGACTCACCCTTATAATATATATCTACTCAGCATTTATCATCTCAACTAGGTGGGAAATATTGCATCAATGATTCAATAAAGCTTTCAAAGTTTGTTCAAAAAAGTAATACATATGACCGGTCAACAGTCAACATAAAATCTTTCATTGGGACCACCCAAATAAAAGTTGTCATGCTTTTCCCCTTCTTAGAAAACAAAAAACAACTATATAAATTCAACCCTCTCCAGACTCTAAGGTCTCCCTTCACTTCTTCTCAAATACTTCTTTGTATATATATATTTTGCCTTTCCTAAAGCCTAAAGGTTCTAAAAGCTTCTCAAGGTTCTTTGCCTGAATTTACTGGTTATTTGAATGTGGATTTATTTGTGTCTAACCTGAGATAACGACTGTAATGGGTTTATTCTTCTTTAAACCCATTGCAGTAGTTAACTCTAGGTTTGACACAAATACACAATAGATATGGATTAGTATCATTAAATTATTATTTGCAAACAAATTCTTCCTATTCCCAAAACTTCTTCTTGTTGGAATGCTTTTATAAAACCTTTTTTTTTTTTTTTTTTTGAAAGTTGCTTTTATAAAACCTACTTATTTTATTTATATATATTTATCATATATGCAAGAGCTTTTCAGAAAATATTCACATGGTTTCTTCTTAAAACTTAAAAGGATTCAGCTAGAGATAATTATTTTTTATTTTAAAGACGATTACTAAATAGGTCCTGGACTTCTTTTAAAATTCCAAGCGGTTTGTGATTTTTATAAAGGTGACCAAATTGGTCTTTATATTTTTTCTAAGTGCCAAATTGATCCCCCACTTTTCAACAAGGGTAAATTACACTGCACCCCTTAAGGTTTGACTTTATGACACTTAGATGAAAAAGTTTTGTTATTCTACACAAACACCCCTGTTTGACCATTGTGAGGTCTAAAATACCCTTGGGTGTAAGTGTAAAAATACTTTTATTTTTTATTATTATACGAGGGTATTTTGGACCTTACCATGGTCAAACAGGGGTGTTAGTGTACAATAATAAAAATTTTCCATCTAAGTGTCTTAACGCTAAACCTCAAAAGGTGTAGTGTAATTTACCCTTTCAACAATACCAAATTGATTGATCCTTATTGACCGTTAATTTAGACATTTGAGTTTGACTGAAATTATGAAATTACTTTGATACCCCTAATTAAAATTTATAAATTAATAAAAAAAAAAAAAAAAAAAAAAAGAGTAACCAGAGGGTCTGGGTTTCGACCACCCATATTCCAGTAGTTCCATATGAGGAGAAACCGAGTGTCGGCAACCTAACATTGGAAGGCGATCGACACGTCATTCTCGTTAAAAAAAATAGGCCGGCTGAGGTTCTGTTTTTCAGATCGTGCTCCTACTCCTTGTTCCTTATCGTTTGTTTCTCCAATTTGAAATCAACCCAAATCTCATCTAGAGGAAATCGGTAAGTTTAATCCAGATCCAATCTATTAGTTGTAGAAAATTGATAAGAAACAACTTCTTCCTAATCAGATAGGAACTAGGAAAACCATTGTCCTTGATTATATACATACTCAGGACATTTGTATCTAATTCTCTGTTCACATTTCTTCGTTCAACGATTACGTCAACCTGTGCTTTTCTCTCTATTAAATGGAGATTAGTTTCCCATTTCTTAATCACCAAGACTTTTCTAGTTTGTTGGGTTTACTTTCCCGAGATGGGGAGAATAAACGCAGCAACGTTGTTGGTTTCAATTGGAACGAAGGTCTGGGTTTTTCATTGGAGGTCGAACTTTTATATTCTTTAATATTATTAGATTACTATATATTTTTTTTAGTTTTAAATTTTGATTTTATTTATACCAGTTAAAAAGACTAAAATACCCTTTGACCACTAAATTTGACTAATAGAAAGTTAATGGATGGACCGATTTGGTACTTGTAAAAATGGATGGACCGATAGCTTCTTTAATTTAAATTTGAGTAGCCATAACAAGAAATAATTAAAAATAAATGAAAAAAAAAAAAAAAAAGGTAAAAATGTAAAAAATATAACTATATTCCTCTAGGCTTTGCCATTGAGAGTCTCATATATGGCTACGGATATTGACACCCATAAATATGATAAGTACACCCATATTTATAAGTATACCCATGTCTAAAATTTAAAATTAAAACATTACCAGAAACACCCATCTTAATACTAATAGTACCCTTATTTAAATGAATGTTTTCATTTTTATACAATTTATTTATAAACCCTCATAAGTTATTTACACACCCAATTTTACAAATGCACAGCTCCTACACAAAATTTTAAACATAAATGGATAGATTTTCCTCCATCAAAACTCGATAAAGAATAGAAAAATTATAAAAAAAAAAAGAAAGAATAAGAATGGATAAAATATAAGCTGCAAGGAAAGAGAGCATTATCAACTAATTGAAAATCGATTAAAAAACAAAGTAAATCCTCAGTTTATCACATATCAATGTCAACTATCATTGGTGCGCATATAATGGTCTTTGTCTTGTTGTATACTTTACATTGTTATTCTGCTTGACTTAGAATTTTCCATGCCATTATCACTTATCAATATCAAGAGTTCCCTAACCATCAGGGTTGAAACTTCAAAGAGGTAGACTAGTTGCACTCTTCAGACATCGAGGCTTGCAACATCAAATATTTAGAGTAAATTAATTGGTTTTAATATCATATTCAGATTCATTAGCATATGCCCAATTAGCCTTTTCAGGCACTACGTTGATCTTCTGTTCTTCTCCTTCTTAATAAAGTTTTAGGGTTTAAAAATAAATAAATAAATAGAATTAGGGTTTAATTAGGGGTTTTTTTTTTTAATAAAGTGATGTAGTTGAAGATATGGTTGTAATTAATGGGTGTAAATAGTTTTTTTTTTTAAATTAAATTAATTTGTCCTTATTGGTAAATTCCTATTGGGATATTTTTGTAATTAAATTTTTTATTAAAATATGAGTGTACTTAACATTTATATGAGTGTCAATATCGGCTCCCCTCATATATATACTCATCTATATAATATAGTAAAATGAAACCCCACATTGATACGTGTCGTCATATAGAGACTTTATCATTAAATTTAATGGAACCCCATATTGATACGTGTCGTCGTGTAGAGACTTTATCATTAAATTTTTATTAATTATTAAGTGTCAATAGGAAGAGCTTTGACCATATTAATTATTGATAATAATTATTGTTCCAATTATCGCTCCTTCAAATTGCTTATTAAAGTTATTATAAATTGCCAGTCATGCCATGCATGCATACTCCATTAGTCCATAGAGAAGGGAGAAAGACAAGCTCATTTAAAGCTATAAATCACCCATATTCTAGACGTTTTATTGTAACATCATTCAATACAACCTTATTAATTACTAATAAGAATTATGAGTATATTTGTGAGCAATCGGTACAATTTACAAATCTATATAAATTATATTTTATATCTATATGGAACCCTCAAGGAGGCATGTATCGGCATGAGAAGGTTTGGCAATTAATTAATTTATTTGACTTTTATTTTGTTACTGCTTTCTTTTAAAAAAATATATTATTAATAATTGTAGCATTTAATTCACATATATTGGACCTGTCAAAAAAAAAAAAATAATTCACTCTTATTTGTCCATTAATTCTTCTTGATTTCTTATCTCTAATTTCTCTCTATATAGTCTATAGACTCTTCTCTTCCCTATAATGATAACAGAAAATTTATATTAATTCATTCATTTACAAAGATGCACACATGACTCTTGAGATGTAAAATTTTGGTTGTTTCATGCCATATTTAATTTAAGTTTATATTAATTCATTCAATGTACAATGATGAATGCATGACTCTTGGCTATTGGGATGTAAAACGTTGTTGTTTCATACAATATTTAAATGTATACTTTGTGAACATCTATACTATACTAATGCTCACAACAATCATTGTTATTTTCAAGCAAGTCAGGTTTGCTATTGTGGCCCTTTCTACATTTATTTATTTATTTTTAATTTCACTATTTCTCTCTCAATTTCTTTATGTTCTTTTTGTTGTATAGGATTTGAATCCAAGAGCTTCAACAAAATCTTTGCTTCCTTCAAGGTACTGCTTTTCTTTTTCCCTGTTTTTGTTTTCTAAATGTTGTTTTTCATTTTTTTATTTTATCATAAAATAGTTCAAATGTTCTTTCGTAATCATTTACAAAAACATTTCATTAAAAAAAAAAAAAAAAAAAAAAAACCTCTAAGATGATTTTAGTGTTTTCCACTTTCATGTATTTATTTAAGCCCAAAACTAAATAAATCAGGCTCTCATATGTTCATCATTAACACAGTCTCAATAAGCATCTCTACTTCAAGATCGTGTCACTAACAACCACAACTTCAATATAATTAAACCCATATTATTATCTAATTACATGTTAAAGCAAACTATAACTGTAAGAAAAAAAATCATAAAATGCGGAAAGTGAAGAGTAAAGGTTAAAACAAGATGAAGAGATATGAAGAGTGCGGGTAGATGACAATGAGAGCAAGTTGTGGTAGACATTAAAGCAATTAATAGCTGACTAGCCGAGAGAAGATAGAGGGAGGCAATAGAAATGGAGAAAAATAATGAGATAAATTTAGGGTTTTAAACATTGTGTGTGGCAAGTTGGCAACTGGCAGGTCTATTTTTTTTGTTTTTCATTTTTAATAGCATGGCAAATCTATTGTAACACCATAGAATACATTGGGCATGAGTAAAAATATAGTTTTAAATGTTTTTTTTTTTTTTTTTTTTTGCCTGCTAGCAGAAACTTTTTTTTATATAATTTTATTTAATTTTAAAGGTTGATTATAGACTGTTTGAGCCGATCATGATTTACGTAAAATGTCATAATTTTGTACCAAACTGGTGGAAAAATATATAAGGAAGTTGAGATTGATTAAAATTTTCTAATATTTGTGACAATCAACTAATCAGGGCAAATTTCTTAAAGATTATTTATTTATTATTATTTTTCGCTTTTGACAAGAATTCTTGGATATTTGAGTAGAAGAACTACAGAGATGACTTATTCATAGTTATATTGTTTTCATTTGTTGTAATTTTTTATTTTTTTTTGATAAAGTTGTTGGAGATCAGAATCAATAAATACATCGAGATATACTATTTAAGTTGTCATCTCTTAGCATCCACATCATCTATCTCATCCCAACATATATAATATTTAAAAATAAATTCGTATAAGTAAGTTTTTTTTTTTTTTAAAGTATTTTTAATTATTTAACTATATAGTATATATATATATGTATGTAATATTTGGTAAGTTATTTTATTTTATTTTATTTTTGGTTCATTAAGAAAATTTATTAATTATCTCATGAGTTATGGAATTGACTATTCATTCTATTCATTATCCCATTAATTATAGGATTGACTCTTGATTTTTCTATACTATTAATTATTTTATCTTATTTTAGAGCCTTAACATACCACATGTCGGCATGATAAGGCTTGACCATTAATTAGTTTTAAATATATATATATATATTCAACCCTTTAGTTTCATATTCTTCAACTCTCCATTTTTTTCAATTAACAGTTGATTTTCTAGATTTAATGAGAATTTTTTTTTACAGTATCTAATTTAATGAAAATTATTACTATTATTAGAGTCTCAATATACCACATGAAAAGGCTTGACCTGACCATTAATTAATTTTATGTTCGAGATGTAAAAGAAATAAATCTAGAGAAATGCTCCATGATTGTTTTCCATCACCAATGCATCAAATATCTTAGACCGCCAATAATTTAAATCATGACTATTTAAATTATTGTTGCTTTACATTTTATAATTCCCACACATCGTGTGGGATGCAATCTAGTTAAATCATAAAATGTTAGAACCGAGGGATATTGTTTAATAAACACATCTTTCCCTGTACATTGTTAAGAATAATATTAACGGTGCCATAGTTCTTTGTAATTCTGTTTTGGTTTTGAATGAATTTTTTTTTTTTTTTTCAAAAAAAGAAAAAGAAATATTTTACCTGTATTACTAAATTAGCATTTCCCTCTTCTGCAATGAGACCATATATAGCTTTTGTTTCACACATCCAAATATTTATGATCAGAGGATTGATCTAATCTATGACAGGTTTATAGATTTTGGATTCAAAAGCACGTGTGACCACTATACTTTATGTTTTCTCCGTAAGGGTATTATCACTATCAGTAACCACTATATCCAAAAGTTTAAACTATCAGGTAAAATGTCAATTTATACGTACTTTAATGAACCAATGAAAATTATACCATGTAATTAAATTAAAGCATAGGATGATGACCTTTGTAAAACTGCATGCAATGGCTCCCATATATGCTTTTAAATGAAGTAATTCAACATAAATATTATACAACTTGATATCCTCTGAATATGAGAAAACAAAACAAGATGGTAATTGGTAAGCAATGCATTTTCCACTACTATCTTTTCACATAACAATTAGGATGAGAAGAATATCATAAAGAAATGACTTGAGAGAAAGAATGCCATTGTCATCCATCAAAACAAAAAGGAATGAAAAAATTGCTCAAATGTTACTAGAATTAATTGGCTATTAACAAGTAAATATCGGTTTCTGTAAAAATATCGAGGGTTCAAATTTTTGTAAATTTCATTGAAAATATCATCCTCCAAACTAGAAAAGGTTGAGCAAATTGTGGTAAATAAGATCATTAATTAAAGGATATTCATGAGTGACAAAACTAATACAACATGATCATAAAAGTTAGTGGGTGTATACACAAATGTAAGTTGCTAAGACTTCCCTAATCAAAATGGTACACATTAAATAAGAGCTCCAAGCTATAAATTAATACAGGTGCAACATGAAATAAATGATTTTACAAGAACTCTGCAATTTCCCTCTTGAGCTCGTCCCATTGTGATTCAATGTCAGCCATTAGTTCCTCAGCATTCTGTTTTTCCTTCCCCAAGTTCTTGAACTTGACAAGTAATTGATCAAAGACATTTTGGATGTTTGTGTCATTTCTACCAGATCATTCGCTCGAACCTTCAAATCGAATATATATTTCTCCTTCTCCGCCAACTTCTTTTTTAACTCCTTGATCTCGTCAGCTACTATCCGGATCTCATCAGCTACAATCTGAATGTCTCCCACTAACTTATTAAAAGGACTACGGTTGTTTGCCAATTCCTCCCTCAGGACCATTCCTTCTTTTTTGCTCTTGACAGCCCTCTTGACGTTCTCTGTTCTCTTTACATTTTAAGTATACATCTGTGTTTATCAGAAAGTTCACACAAAAGGTTCTCACGGTATTAATCATACTAGAGGGGAAATGTCCAACTTTCGACAACTTCTCAAGGGAAGAATTTACTTGGTCCCTTTGAAAAGAATGTATAAGGGACTCAAAATTCGTGGAGATACACTGTTGCAGGAGACTCTTGGCTTGGTTAATTTCTTGAGAAGTGGCCAATATGGTGCATGAAGAAAAATCTAAGAGGTCTTTGGGAGACCTATCTAGTATAGAATCGAGCTCCATGAAGAAGGCCTCCTCGTCTTGCAAGCTAGAAGAAATCTGAGATCGACCAGTCCCCTGAACAGGAAAAGTTTCAGACTTCACCTTGTCTGGAGCAGAACTGGATGCATGTTGCTCAATAAAGGTAGGAGGAGCAACCTCAGTCTGCTGATCGGCATGGAAGCTAGAATTGTCTCCAGACAAATGAGAAGAGGACCATGAAGCCACTGAGGGGGTCTGAAAATGAAAGATGTGGACAAATATTTCCGGTTGGTGTTCCAATAGAGATAATTGGTTCGAATCTTGCTGAGCCAGTGTGTGCATCTACAATTAAAAGATTAGAACTTAAAGCCAAAAAATGTTTTACTTGTTGAAAATGGTGACAATTATTACCTCGGTCGAAGAAGAGGATGATATGTGCTCATGTAAGCTACGGCCCTGATTAAGAGAAGAGAGAGACATCGGCGCCTCTCTTCCATGGCACCTGAACTTCTGATCTAGACCTGGTTCCTCCACTGGTGTAGACATCCCAGACAACAGAAGAAATTTATATGTTGGTTCACTTAAGGAATTCAAAGTTCAAACAAACAAAAAGGAGCTAAGTAATAGATATATTACCTAAAGCAGCTTCATCTGGGGATTTCTTCTTTGTTTTAACCTCAACGGCAACAGTACTCGTTACTGCTACTTCACGACAGGACTCAGCCATAGCAGTGGGGGACTCCTCAATCTGACCTTCAACCTCCTGCATGCAGAATTTTAACTATATGTCAATTAACTGTAAGATGCACAAATCTAAGAAATATATAAATTGACATTTGTGTTAAGCATAAACTAACACAACGATGAGCAGGAGTTGACCACTCTTCCTTTGATGGCACTGCAAGTGGGAAAGGGAAAGCAGCAGCTATTGCAGAATAATACTCTTCTGCAGTATCCGCTGGGTCACCTTGATGTGCATCTCCATCCATGGATGGGGAGGTGGCTTCAAACATTTCATTTTCCTGAATGGATGTCGGTGGCACTTCATCATCAGACCTGGGAGTAGCGATGAAGTTGTGGCAAGAATCTTGTTGTTCCTCTGTTACAACTTGCAAAACAGTGCACACCTCTAGCTGTAAAATGAAAATCAATTATTGCATGATCATAAAAAAAAAAAAAAAAGATTTAAACACATAAATGTATACTGCACTTACATTATAAGATGTGAAAATATCGAGGGTTCGAATTTTTGGAAATATCAGAAATATGGCCAATATCCTCCAAATATCGGGGGTATCGACTGAAGGATATTTTTTTTTTATTTGGGTTTGCTTATGGAGGAGATTGTTAGAATATGTCATTAATGTATACGATTTCTATTTTGATTAAGATTCCTTAATCAAAATAGAAAGAGAAATACAACTAGGAAAGAATCAGGAAATCCTATAATTAAGCTAATTGATTTCTTAATCAAAATAAAAATTCTATACATTAATGACAAATATTCTAACAAAGATGCCCTTAGGAAAGGCCAATATCGACAGTGAAGACTCTAAGATGTCTTCAGGAGACTCATCAAGTATATGCTCGACAAAAAAGGTCAATATGTGACTCCTCCAAACTAGAAAAAAACTAGAAAAGGAAGGTTGAGCAATCCCCTGAATTTCAGAGTGACAAAACTAATTATTACAACATGATCATAAAAGTTAGTGTATACACACAGATGTAAGTTGGTTAGACTTCTCTAAGAGCATCTCCAATGCAAATGTGGCTTGCATACCGATAATTGTTGACATGACAACAATGTCAAGAGACTTGCTTCCTATGTGGCATAAAAATAGACTTGATAGACAATCAACTCAAAATTTGATCTTCAATGCTTCCGTCTAAAACACAATTTTTTTTAATGACGTGTCCATCTTTTTTTCCTATTTTATTTTTTATTTTATTTCCTTACCAAAAATATATGAAAAATTAATGTCAGTTTTAAATGTTTGCTGAGTCAACCTAAAAAATAGCTGTGCAACAGACCGTCTGAAAGTGGACGGTCATGTTGACAATGTTGACAATGTCTAATATTTTTTTTGCCACGTCAGCTTGAGGTTGAATATGCATGGTTGCATTGGAGACACAATTATTAACATAACGTCTATTTATCCTACGTGACATCTTTTTTTTTTTCACAAGCCACGCTTGCAATGGAGATGCTCTAAGCACAATGTTACACTATTAAATAAGAGCTCCAAGCTATAAATTAATGCAGGTGCAACATGAAACAAATAAGAGCTCCAATAGGAGATTATTGGTTTGAATCCTTCTGAGCCAGTGTGTGCATCTACAATTAAAACTTAAAAGATTAGAACCTAAAGCCGAAAAACTTTTGACTTATTGAAAATGGTGACAACTACCTTGGCCCGAAGTGATGGTATGTGCTCATGTAAGCTACGGCCTTGATCTAGAGACGATGGAGACATCAGAGACTCTCTTTGATGGCACCTGTCCTTCTGACCTAGACCTGGTTCCTCCACTGGTGTAGACATCCCAGACAACAGAAGAAAATGTTGGCTCACTTAAGGAATTCAAACAAACAAAAAGGAGCAAAGTAAAAAGATATATTACCTAAAGCAGCTTCATCTGAGGATTTCCTCTTTTCTGTAACCGTGATAGCAACAGTACTCATTACTGCTTCTTCACGTAAGGACTCGGCGATAGCAGCTGGGGGGAACTCCTCAGTCTGACCTTCAACCTCCTATATGTAGAATTTTAACTATCCATTAACCGAAAGATGCACAAATCTAAGAAATATATAAATTGACATTTGTGTCAAGCATAAACTAACACAACAATGAGGAGGAGTCAACAACTCATCCTTTGATGCCTCTGCAAGTGGGAAAGGGAAAGCAGCAGCTGTTGCAGAATAATACTCTTCTGCAGTTTCTGCTGGGTCACCTTGATGTGCATCTTCATCCATGGATTTCTGTGGCACTTCATCAGACCCGGTAGTGATGAAGTTCTGGCAAGAATCCTGTTGTTCCTCAGTTACGGCTTGCAAAACAGTGCACACCTCTATCTGTTAAATGAAAATAAATTATTACTTGACCTTGGACACATAAATCTGTCTATCTATATATATATATATATATATATATATATATAAAGATTTATACACATAAATGTATACTGCACTGACATTCTTCTCTTCAAAGATCCCCTGCACTTTCTTGTAAGATGGACTTCCTACACTCGACCAGTTCACTATACAAGCAAGTCCAAGGCCAATTCTACAAGCACATCTATGACCAAGAGTAGGAATCACTTCATAAGCCCAAACCTAATGGAACACCAACCATGAATACAATTGGTAAAACAAAAGCAACTGAGACGGGGTCGAGGATAATGTACCTAATGGATATATATATATATACTTGAAAAGCATAAGCAAATCCCGTAAGGTCGTATGCTTTGTAATTACGATTCTTTTGCACTCTTACGGCCTCTTGAAGACTCTTCATCGTCCTCTCAAAGAAATCCCTACCCCAAGGGTATTTGTTAAACTCTTCTATGTCATCAACCAACAGAATGTGCTCCCTGTCTATTAGGGACTTTTTCTCTCTTCCCAACAAAACCGTTTCCAGAAAATATAACAATGCTAGCTTGACCATGAATAGGTCATTGTCAGAGCTAGCTTCCATAAATATTGATTCCAAATTATCATTATACAAACTCATGTCTCTATTCAACAAGTCTTCCATCAACCCAATACCTTCTATCTTCTTATTATGTACATTTACTTTCAGATAAGGACTACAATTAAGGCCAGTAACAATACGAAACTCTTGAGCAGAAAACCTTATCATGGTATCTCCTACCTTGAACCACATTTCATCAGTGTTTGGACTTTCAACCACTCTAAGCAAAAGGCAGTGGACTATTGGAATTGAAAACTGTAGCTTATGCATGCCTAGGAAGTGCCCAAAACATGTATTCTCAAACATTTTCCTTTGCTTTTCAGTCAGCTTCCTAATAATGTGGTAGACAGCCTTCAATGATGAGAAACAAGTGATTTTGGGACGGAAGGAATCGGCTTCTTTGATATCATGTACAGGTTTGGGTGCCATCATACTCTGCAAGTGGAAACAAGTCAAAAACAACATATTCAATTTATCACCGTGTGAAACCACAACATAGCTCAACAAACCAAAGAATAAGATTATACACAATCAACATAGCATAGGTAAAAAATTTATATTAACAAAACAAAGTTTTGAACTCAAGTCGATAGAGAATCTCCAAACTGTTGGGTTTGTCCATATGTTGTCAAAATTTCTTGACAACATGTTGACAATTTGAGTAATAGTCAAGAATCAAGAATTTGCACTCGAGATAAGCAACTTGCTGACGATTCTCAACTTGATATGCATTTTAGCACCATAATCTTTCAAAAATACAGAAATGGTAGATTTACTACTTAAGCTTTCAACTTATGTTGAGGATCCACATAATTATCGAGATTTTCCCAATGCTGTCCAGATTTTTTGACATTATGCAGAAATTTTGGTCCAGATTTTAGACTTGATATGCATCTTCACACCAATATCTTTCAAACATACAAAATTATACAACACAAACCAAACAGTGTGAATTTCTATACACAATCAACATAGCATAGGTAAAAAAATTCTATAACAAACAAAGTTTTGAACTCAAGTCGATCGAGAATCTCCAAACTGTTGGGTTTGTCTATATGCTGTCAAGATTTCTTGACATCATGTTGCATTTGAGTAATAGTCAAGAATCCTTTTAAGAATCAAGAATTTGTGATCGAGATAAGCAACTTGCAGATGATTCTCGACTTGATATGCATTTTAGCACCACAATCTTTCAAAAATAAAAAACTGGTAGATTTAGTACTAAGTTTTCAACTTATGTTGAGGATCCACATAATTGTGGAGCTTGTCCCACTGCTGTCATGATTTTTCGAAATTATGCAGAAATTTTAGTCTAGATTCTAGACTTGATATGCATCTTCACACAAATATATTTCAAACATACAAAATTATACAACCCAAACCAAACAAAGTGAATTTGCAACCAAAATAAAACTATATTTTCAACAACAAACAGAAGCCATTTTTGTCAATAACATATTCAAATAGAAAGAAACAAGTTTACTTACCGGAAGCAACTGTCTGTGAACCTTCTGGAGATTTCACTGACATTCAATTTTCATTCAAAGACCTCTTGAACATAACTTGCCTTTCACGAAAGGATTTGTATCTCTTTCTTTGCTCAGTTTGCTTGTGCTCTTCAAAATCATGTAAATCCTACAAAATCAGGGAAATTATTGGAAAACTCTTTTATGTCTCATAAACTTTATTGTGGTAAATGCTGGTGAACATGTTCATAAAAACCCATTTAACAATTAACAGAAACCAAAAACAAAGTTTTGAACTTCAAAAATCAAACACAACAGTTTTATCTAAAATACAGTGCAAGTGTTGGAGAAAGTAAATCATCTAACACTTAAATGAGAAAACAAAAAACTTTAGGAAAAAAAATTCCAATTTTAGAAAATAGAGAATCAAGCACTCATATTTTTCATAGTAAAGTTATAAGCTTTAAATCATCAAATGCTTCTCAAGGATACTCTGTCTCACCCTATGAAACTTTAATTTTTCCTCTCAAAAAATATAAATTACTAGGAAAAAAAAAACCCCCACTTTAAAAGGAAGAACATAGCTTGAATTTCAACAAACCAAGAACTACAAGGCAAATGTAAACTTTTCAGATGACCCATTACAGAGAAGAAGCTAAAAAAAAAAAAAAAGGATTTTTCGTCTTTGACAGATAAACTGGAAGTGAAAAGACAAAAACTTTGAGAGAAAAAAACACAACTTTTTGAACATAGAAAATGAAAGAACCATAACTTTTAACAAAGTCATGATCTTTAGAGCATTAACGCTAAATGCATGTCTGCGAAACTATTTTCTTCTTCCACTCAAAACATGATGAGGGAAAAATAAACACTTTAAAAAGGCAAAGAACATACCTCAGACTTTAAGGAAACCAAGAACTAGCTAGCATTTAAATATGGAGCTTTTGAGATGATCCATTTCAGAGAAGCAAAAAAGGGAGTCTTTTTAGACTTGGGCAGAGAACAAATGGAGTGAACTTGTGAAAATGGTGTAGTGTTTCGGGCAAAAACTTGGGTGCCGCATTGATTTGATTTGAACTTAGATGTCAGAACTCAGAAAGACACCTCATATAGTAGGGAATATTACACTGCAC
Source organism: Acer yangbiense (assembly GCA_008009225.1). Taxonomy (NCBI): domain Eukaryota; kingdom Viridiplantae; phylum Streptophyta; class Magnoliopsida; order Sapindales; family Sapindaceae; genus Acer; species Acer yangbiense. The sequence continues at coordinate 1,362,583 of CM017769.1, forward strand.
CCCCTGAGGTTTTGGTTTAAGGCACCTAGATGAAAAGGTTCGGGTATTATACATTAAACCGCCCTAAATTTAAAAGAGCTCTCTTAGCCTTTATCCTTTAACGGTGTAAGGTTAAAAACAATTAGGGCTCGTTTGACTCAATGTATTGTATTGTATTGCATTGTATTGGATTAGATTGTATTAGATTTTACTGTATTATTCTTATACAATCATGTGTTTGGTGATATTTTGTATTAAAGGGTAATAAGTTATAAGATGTGATTTTTTTGTTTTTGTTTTATATAAATATTTTGTTAACTAATATATTGAAATATTTTTAGAATATAAAAAAAATACTATAAATATATATTTGTTGTATTATATTTTGAAAAAGAATAATTAATATTTTTATTACATAAATTATTATTCGTGTAACAAATTACAATAATACTTGATAATTGTTTTTAATATTTTATATAAATTATAAATTTTAACATTTATAATATTAAAATAATATTTTATTTTATTTTATTTATATAATATTAATTTAATTTAATTTTAAATTAAATACTAAAAGTATATTATATTTAAAAAAAATTATTATCAATATTATTATTATCATTATCATTATTAGTATTATTATTATTTCTCTCCCCTTTATATTAGCTAATACAACCACTATCTATTATATTAGTTAATACAACATCCATTGTATTGGACCAATTACTGTAAAAACGTATTAGCTAATACAATGTAATACATAGCGTAAAACAAGCTAAACATTGTATTGTATTATTCTAATACATTTTATATTCTTAAGGGCTCGTTTGGCACACCGCATTGGATTGTATTGGATTGTATTGAACTGTATTGAATTGAATTGTATTGTATTGCATTGTATTATCAGTAATACAAACCTGTGTTTGGTGATGCACTGTATTATATCGTATTAAGTTATTCCTATGACTTTACTGAAATTTTTTTATATTAAAAAATATAATATTTTTTTAAATAGTTAATAATTAATTTTAAATATCCTTACCATGAATAAATCAATAAATATTTTTATATAAAAAATTTAATAAATATTTAGTTTAATAGATTTTTAAAAATAAATAATATTTTTATACATAAAATAAATATTTCCTATATAATTTTGAAATTAAAATATATATATATACACAATGTTTGTTGTATTAGGCAATTAAAATGTACTAAAATAATACAATACAGTGTTTAGTACAAACATTGTATTGTATTATTTTTGTACATTTTAATTGCCTAATACAATACAATGTGGCGAAACAAACAGGCCATAATACAATACAATACAATACAAACCACCAAACATGCCCTTAAATCATAATGTTGACAGCGCTGTGCCGCTGTATAGAGGCATGCATTCTAGATTTCTAGGAAGGCTTTTGGTTAGTCTTGAGTAGTGGTGACCCCGGTTCTGTTTCGGTTCGGTTTCAGACCAAAACCGCCTGTTTCGGTTTGGGTGGCACCCTAAACCGAAACTGAAACCGAAGCCGAATCCGAATCCGAAACCGAAACCGGAAAACCGGTTTAGTGACCGGTTTCAAACCGCCGGTTTTCGGTTTCGGTTTTTTTTTTATTTTTTTTTTTATTTTTTACCTTTTCAACCTTTCCATTGATTATTATATATATCATAAAGATTGTTTGGGTTTCCGTTTTTTTTAATATTTTTTTTATAAATTTTTATTTTTTTAATTTTTTACCTTTTCATTGATTATTATTATAATAATATATCATAAAGATTGTTTGTATGATTAAAATCTTGACAAATAATAATAAAATCTTGTATTTATTAAATATAAAATCATGAAGTTGTAAATAAAAAAATATTTACAAACATTTTCATTGAAGTATTTAAGTATTTCACAATGTTTAGAAGAAAAAAAATTGACATTTATTAATAAATACAATTTTACAATTTCACAAAATAAATAAATAAATTACAAATTGGCCTTGAAGGCTTGAATTCAAATATACAATATTACAATGTAACAAAGTTAAAATTAAAAAAAAAAAAATAAAAAAAAATATCGGCCTTGCACTTATTTTTTACCACAATTAAGTTGCCTACGTATCCTCCACCAATGTAGAGAAATCAAAGGCCACATAGTTCTTTTACCTTTAATTACTTGCTCGGTGTTGGAGGTTGGAAGTTGAAACAGAATCTATTCGCTGCCTTCCGTTCCCGTGGTTTGGTCACCTTCGAAGAAGTCGTTCACTATCTCCGGCTGGAGTTCTTGTTGTCTATGTTTTGCTTTCGTCCAATCATCAACACACGACTGCATTTCAAGTGATTGTGGACACATAGCCGACCGTCTTGGGTCTAAAATATTTCCACCTGCACTAAATTCTTGTTCCACAGCAACTGTAGAAACCGGCGTTCCAAGAATTTGTTTGGCAATAATAGCCAAAATTGGATAATCTTGTTCATGACTCTTCCACCAATCCTGAAGACTAAATTTATCATCTGGAAATTTATGATCGTCTTCTAAATACCGGTCAAGCTCAGAGATAGATGAGGATGAAGAAGATGTTTTTAATTTTTTGGATCTTTGGGAAAACAGTAGATCCCCTAAACCCTGTAATTTAAATTTTGAGGAAGAACTACTAGCACCAGATGGTCCAGATGTGGGTTGGGGTTGTGAAACCGGCACATTCAAAGACTGACCATATATTTTAAGATATTCATCGTATAATTCATAAAGCAAAGTCTTAACAGAATCACAACAATCAAGAACATCAACATCAACTTCGAAATCTAAACATTTGTAATAATTAGATAAATAGACCTGTAAACATTCTAATTTAAAGCGTGGATCAAAACACGATGCAAACAAGTAAATATTTGGAATCTTCTCATAATACTGACACCATTTTGCTTTCATGGCAGCAACACATGGACTCAATTGAACATCGAATTCACAGGCACTAAATGCACCAACAACATTAACACTTTGAACAAGAAATAAATGAGTAGTGGGATAGTAAATACCAGATAAAGCATTGGTAGCATCATTAAAAACACGTAACAATTCAAGAATTTTTATACATACATCCCGATGGTTCAATTGAAGAGAAATTGAAGGAACATTATAATTAATAAAAGAAACTAATAAATCCTTATATTCAACACTTTCACAAAGTAACTTATAAGTTGAATTCCAATGTGTGGTAATATCTCGAGAAATTTTTTTTGGATGCATACCATTCTGATAGCAATATTTTAACCATTGTTTCTGGATTTTGCTATGCCTCCAGATATAGTTAATACTATCTCTAATTGGTCTGATAAAAGCAGAAAGCTTTGTTAATCCAACTTGAACACATAAATTTAAAACATGGCATACACAACGTTGATGAAATAATTTACCCCCAAAATAGGGATTGCACAAATCTGTTAACATAGGAATAGCTGCGGTATTGCTTGCAGCATTATCAAAGCCAATAGCAAAAATTTTGTTTAGTAAATTATACTCTTCAAAAATGATTTTAAGGAGTCGAAAAATATTTTTAGCCGAATGCGAGTCATCAAAAACACGAAATGCGAGAATTCTTTTTTGCATGTCCCAGTTATTGTCCATATAATGACATGTGACACCCAAATATGAATAACTACCAAAATTGTCGCTCCATATGTCGGCACATACAGAAACGCGACCTTGAAAATTTTCAAAAAATGTTTTCAATAATTTTTTTTCTTTTTTGTAAATGCCATTTAGTGTACGTGTGAGAGTGGTTCTAGGAACACGTTGCATTGCAGGATTTAATGCATTTTGACAGTAATTAATAAAACCTACTTTCTCACCAAAACCAAAAGGTAAGTGTTCAGTTGCAACCATTAATGCTAATTGTTTTCTATTTTTTTCAGACGTGTAATGAAATAATTGATTAGAAGAGGTTGCGTACCTAGCAATTTGGGCTTGGTTATTCGCCATCGCGTATTCAGACGGGTGAGTTTTTCTGACATGAGTCCACAACGTGCCATATCTGAAGTTTCTTGGAACCTTGTATGTTTTGGGGCAGTAATTGCACTGGATGTGCCAATATGTACCATCAAAATTAGTTTTTTTCATATGCACTTTGAAGAGATCGGACTTCGTCGGCTTTTCTTCTTCAGCATCACCTTCACCTGCAAAAAAATCATCCAAAGGGGGTGGGGGGTTAGATACATTTTCATTAATATTGGGGGTATTGTAAGCGGGGTTGAGTCCGTCGAACTCGGGATTAGGAGTAGAAGGCTGATTGGATCCAAATCGATCTTCAATGAACTGTTGAAAAGTCAAATCGTCGGCAATGACAACATCACCAATGTGTTGCAACAAGTTTTCCACATGACCCTTTCCTCTATTCACATTTCTTGAACCATCTCCCCCACTTCCACTTCCACTTGCCATTGAAAAATTAATAATAATAAAATTTAGATATATGTAAAAAAAATATTGTTGGAATAATGATGGTAACAAAGTAAAAAAAAAAAAATAGATGATTGAAAAAAAAAATATTGTTGGAATAAGACTATAAGAGTGGTGAGGAAGTAAAAAAAAATATATATGATGGTAAAAAATATAAGAAATAAATATTGTATGTTAGAAAAAAAAAAAAAGAATAAATTTTTTTTATATGATAATGATATGAGAATTAAAGAAAATTGTAAATGTAGAGAGAGTTTGGAATTTGAGATTGAGAGAGATATATGAATGGAAAAAATATATTGTTTGAATAAGAGTGGTAAGCAAGTAAAAAAAATAAAATATATGATTGAAAAAAAATATATTATTGGAATAATAGTGGTAAAAAATAGAAGAAATAAATATTTTATGCTAGAAAAAAAAAAAATAAATTATTTATATATGAAATGAGAAATTGAGAATTAAAGGAAATTGTAAATATATAGAGAATTCAGAAATTGAGATTGAGAGAGATTGAGAGAAGTTGAGAGTTGAGATTTGAGATTTGAGAGAGTGAGAGTGGTGTGAAGAAAAATAGAGTGGTGGGGGGGATTTATAGTTTAGAAGAAAGGGGTGGGTTTGCAAATAGAGAAAATGAAAGGTTAAAAAAAAAAAAATAGAAGAAAGTGCCGTTGGGACTGGGCTGGGCATCAGAAGCTCAGAACGGTCGTCTGCCACTGAACCGCCCAGTGCCCAACGGCACAATTTGAAATTTTTTTTTCAAAACTTATGCCACGTGTCAGTGGCTGATTGGTTAATTTTTTTTTTCCCTTCCAACGGTTGGAAAGTAACCAACCGTTATCTTCGCTCAGACGCTGCCACGTGGTAGCGTCTGATTGGCTTTTTTTTTTTTTTTAATTTTTTTTTGTGAAAACCGGTGGTTTACCGCGGACGAAACCGTCGGTTTAACCGCCGGTTTTATTCAGTTTCCTCCGGTTTCCACTCGGTTTACTCTATTTTTTAAAGACGCTGCCACGTGGCAGCGTCTAATTGGATAATTTTTTTTTTTATTTTCGTTAATTAAAAACCGGTGGTTTAACCGAAACCGTCGGTTTTGTCCGGTTTTCTCCCACCCGAAACCGAAACCGAAACCGAAACCGAAACCAGAACCGAAGGGTTCGGTTTCCTACCGGTTTAAGAACCGTCGTTTTCGGTTTTCGGTTTTCGGTTTTCAGTTTTCGGTTTTCGGTCCGGTTTTGACCGTACGGTTTCGGTTTAACCACGGACAAAACCGACGGTTAACCGGAACCGGGGTCACCACTAGTCTTGAGTCTTGACTCTAGGCTTGAAAGAATAAGATACGTACGTGAACCAAGGCAGATCAAGGTAGAATCTTGCAGATCCTATGTATAAAGACATGCAAATGTAGAGATTATTTATTAAACTATGCTTTTAGGGGCCGTCTGATATGAGGTAATCAAAATAATGTGATTCATAGGAAAGTTAAACACAATAATGTGATTCCTGAGAAACCTGTATATATGTGTTTGGTTATATATGAGAATATATTATATTGGATTCCTAGGAATATCGAGTAACAGTGTTTGGTTGTACATGGGATTTTTTATTTTATTTTATTTTATTTTATTATTTTATTATTATTATTATTATTTTTTATCTTTTGAATCAATTTTGAATAAGTTGTGTTTTGTTTTGTCCATTCAAAAATAAAATCTGATTCTAATAACAAATTCTTCAAAATCAAATTTGGGTGCGGGGATGGATGCGGGGACGGAGATATATATCTCAAACGGATACGGGGATGGATATTGGGGTATCCATACCCAATCTGATCCATTGCCATCCCTAGTGTGAACAAGAGGGTCCAACAATGCTGTCTCTGATACACCAGGTACCTTCTGTACCACTAGTGCTGTCTCTGATATAGGTGCAACCTTCTGTACCACTAGTGCTGTCTATGATCCACCAGGTACCTGGTGTACCACCAGTCCTGTCTCTGTACCACCCGGTACCTCCTCTCGTTCTGTCACAACATGACCCTGGTGATCGGATACTATGTCCGTAATGTGTGCCTTTTAGTAGGTGCCCCACCATGTCTGGTCTCTATCCCATCTTGATGAGTACCTGTCCTGTCTATGGGACTAAAGTCTCTGTAACCGTGATGGTCATCGAATGGTGGGTCATCAGATGGTGGACCATCCATACGGGCCTACGACGTTCGACCCTGAAGCGTTCAGATCATGTCCAGCAACTCTTGATGCTGCTGATCTTGTTTCTGATCACTGTTTCGAATAGCAGCCATCACATCGTGCCGTAGATCTCTGAAAGCATCCATCACTTCAGTGAATTTATGGTCCCAGCGGTCTTGAAAGGATTTCGAACTGAAAGTAATACAATAACGCTCGGTGTGTATGATAAATATATCTAGATTGGGGGGGGGGGGGGGGGGGGGGGGGGTGAATAGATTTTAAATATTATTACCCAACTTTCGCATGCAAGTTAATTTTACGAAAATGCCCCTACTAGTCAAAAATACAAGCAAGTATAATAAAGTGCGAAATTTAAATAACACTTGATGTATACGTGGAAACCCAACAATTGGGAAAAACCACGGGCTGTTTAGTGCGCCACACTCGGACCTCAAAATCCACTAATTGAAATGGAGTTTACAACCTATGTAGACATCGTCTAACACTCCAGTCAATAACCCCCCACTTCTACCACTCGGGCCTTTAAAAGTGGCTCTAGTCCAATTGCTTGAGGCCTAAGCAATCTTAGCCTCAAGACTTAATTCTCTATGAAGAGATTATGCAACCTATGCGAATATGTATAAATATTCAAATAACAAATAATGCTAGGTAACCTTAGATGCTTATATAGGATGATGATATAATCAATTTAAATCAACCCTAGATATCAATTGCTAAATGACATGTCAAATAGCTTAGCTAATCAAGATTAATCAAAAACGTAATTAGCTATCACAATACAACACTCAATCAATTCATCACAATTAATTCTCTATTCTTGTATTTATCATATGATCAAAAACATACAAGTAAATTAAAAGAGAATAGCTTGATAGTAAAAATACTAGAATAAGATGAAGTTAATCAAAATCTTACCAAGCAAGTTGTGATGATGCAAATCCAATCATAGATGCATTCTATATAGTCATAGAAGATGCAATATGAAATTTGATGCAAAAAGGATTTGATTTGAGTGTTTAAAGGTGAGTTCTTGATTTGATTTTTTCTCAAAAATCTCTCTTTTAAGTTTAGGGTTATAAGGATTCAAAGAACTTAATCAGAGAATGAGAAAGTAAGATATTTATAGACATCAAGAATTGGGCATGTGAAAAGATAATTTTGCCCATAAAACGCATCAATCGGCGATTTCATTCGGTGGCCAGGCCGTCGTTTACAACAGCCGAATTGAACCCGAGAAGAACAGGGGAACAACGGTGGTTTCATTCGACAGTTTCGTAACCGCCGATTAAACCGCAGAATCAAACCCGAGAGATTTAAATCGATCAGGTATGAACGGTGGTTTCGAATGGCGGTCGATGGCCACCGATCGTAACCGTAGAATCACTCTAAACCTTTCTGGACTGAAACGGCGGTTTCAATTCGGCGGCCAGGTCGCCGATCAAACTGCCGATTCACCAGTGATGGTGAATTTAAAGGAGAAGCCAAGAGCATTCTCCGTGGGCGGTCTTCGCGTAAAACCTAGCACATTCTAGTGCATGCGCGGACGTTTCCGAATATTATCGGGAAACGAATTACTAAGCACATATACACACAACAAGATATCAAACAAAGTGCTAGTGTGTAAAGTGACATGTGAAGAGTATGCACACAAGAACAAGTATGCTAAGTGTGTGTGTGCTAACTAAATCTCTTCAAAGAAAACCAAGCACTAGAAATTATACCTTTGGCGTGCTTGTCCCTTGAGGTCTTGAAAAGGCCTTCGAGCATGAAGTTCAATCACCTAAACTACCCTTACACAAACAACCCCAACAAGTGGTTTGTCCACGAAATAAGCCAATCAAGATATGGGAATCCTTACACGAACTGTATCAGTACTAAAACCCTTAACTCGATTGAAATTAAATAATGCGGTTCTAATATTTTTATGTACCTATAGATGCCCTCCAACGCCTCCTCGTGAATCACCTTCAGGTCAAGGCTGTCTGGGCAAAGTGAATCGTACCCGCCTACGCGTCCTTTGGAGACTCCTTGTGCGACCCTCCTGGTCTGAAACCTCCGTATCACTAGGTCCCAAATACTGACCCTCCATATGACTGGGTCCAGAATGCTGACCGTCCGTATCACTGGGTCTGGAATACGAACCCTCCGTATCACTGGGTCCGGTAAGCCTATGTAGTTCCAGATCTGGGAGGTGACGAGGTATATTAGCGGCATCGGAATCACACAGACTGCCTCCCAGCTCTATGCCTTCGTAGTACTATTGAGCCCTCTCAGCAGTCGTCGGCTCCAATTCACACCGCGCAAACATCTGAAATCAGAGTTAGACATTATAATCGTATACATACTAATGACTATGTGAACATTAACAAAAAAGATACTTACGCTTTCGGTGAAAATCTTATCTAGCTTCTCCCCCCTCGGTCGCTTATTCAACTCCCATTTCAGAATACGTGGGGGGGGGGGGGGGGGGGGGGGGGGGGGGGGGTAGCTCGATTAACCGGTGGGTCCCACATTTTTTATTGCTAAGCTCGAGGATAACCTCAAAAGTAAATATCTGCGTAATAGATAACAAAGTAAATACATCAGTCATATACAAAAAAAATTTCAAATAAAGTACGCCTCCAAATTCTAAATTATCACCAACAGTGTGTGCGATACACCGTATAAGTTGTACGTTTCAATGGTGTGTATGTCAGCGCCCTTTTCTTGCTGTCATTGTTTGAACCGCTCCCGTCGACCATCCAACGCATGCTTGAAACCACAGATAGACCGCCTATACACGTGTGCTCCCCACGGGAACGCATCAAAAACGTCCAAGTCCTTGACTAAGCGGAAGTGCCATAATGGAACTTTATCTCTCTCGTCCACCCCCATTAGTATCCAGTTGAGCATAAACAATAAGCATAGCTTTACCGTATCGTACTGCTTCACAAAAATACCAATCCACAGCACCGCTCTCAGCTCTTCAAGCTCGATGTCTCGACCCTGAAAGTACCGCTCGTGTATGCCATTCTCTACCATATCATAGCTCGCCGTGTCGGGAATGACTCCGAACTTCAAACCGATGATTAAACAGAACTCAACTTTTGAGAACCAGACCGAATGCTTACCTAACAAAAATCTCATCTCATCTTCCAGGCCATCGTGATGCAACTCAAGTAAAAGCAACCGATGGACAATCCCAGCCAAAAAGTGAATGTCACGATGCATCTGAAGGAAATGACCAAAACACGACTCATTATACCGACGTCGGTCTTCGATCTTTAGATGTTCAGGTACACTATCAAGTGCGTTGTCGATATCTCTAAGGTCATCAAAATGGTAATGCCGAGTAATTTTTCCCTTGTACCATGCTCCCGCTGGGGTTTTAAGCAAATCCTTTAGCTCATTCCTCGACTGTATATTCACAAAAAAAAAACATATAAGTTAATGAAAAGGCTCGAACAAAAGGCTTGGACATTGTATGAAAATGCTCGAACACTTCATTAAAAGGCTTGGGTAGAGTTTGAAAAGGCTTGTGTAGTGTATGAAAAGGCTCGAAATGTGTATTAAAAGGCTCGGGGAATCAAAATTCACTAACTTATTCATAAAAAAAAATTAAAAAGCTCGGATCTAGTGTAAAAAGGCTCGAAAACGAACGAAAAGGCTCGGATTTAGTTTTAAAAGGCTCGAGGACAGTTATAAAAAGTTGAAACAAGTTATAAAAGGCTCGAAACAAAAGGCTCGGGGACAGTTATAAAAAGGCTCGAAACAAAATGCTCGGGGATAGTTATAAAAGGCTAAGGGAACAGTTATAAAAGGCTAGGAGACCAAGATCTTCATCAAATTAAAAATAATTTTTTTCAGAAACTAAAACCCTAACCTAACCTAACCTAATAAAACAAACATAATCAACAACAAATCAAATCAAACCTAATCTACATGATGAAAATGGCATCAAACATCAATCACACATGAACTTATCAAGATCAAAAACGCGTCAGAAACAAATACTTACCATTGTCTTTTGAGTTCGCCGGTGAGTTCTCGTCGATGCCATTTCTATAGCGCCATCACCGGTGGTTCGTCGTCCAATTACTGTAGTGCTGTTGTCGGTGGTTCGCCGTACGATTTTCGTCGACTTTAGGGCTATTGCGCCGTCGCCTTTTCTCTCTCAAACTTTTTCTCTCAATTTTTGAAAAAGACACAAACAGAAAACTAAGGGTATTTTTGTCTGGACATCTAAATATGTGCTTTTTAAACTTACATTAGTAAAGTTGTGATATTCTTACAAAAACCGCCTCAGATAGTGACAATTTCTTTTTGGACTAATGGTATCATTGTATCTATTACATTCTATCCTGCGTTTTTTATTTTTTGCAAACTTGTTTCTGTTGTGTTGATACAGATTGGTGTCACCCAGGGCCTTCTCTAGACATTGCCCAAGCGATTTTATGATATTAATAAAAATCGGAGCCCTATATAATACATGATTATTTTATTTTAACTTGTATTTTTTTCGTTTAAATCCGTTTGTGTATTTGTGTATACTGTAGTCAATTTGATTAATGATTATAATTATATAATCTGTTATAAAAGAACCCATTATAAAATATTATTGTTTGGCCATAAAAGATTCAAGAAATAATTCAAGAAAAGCTTAACAAATTGACTACATAAATACACATACAGATTTGAGAACTGAGATCATTAAAGCCTAAAATTAGTGGATACTAATCTATTATTGTAAATAAAATAAATAATTAAAAGATGAGTCAAAATCAACATGTAGAAATTAATGACTAAACAAAAACAATGACAAGTTTATTGGGCCTGAAGTTTTTTTTGTTTTTTGTTTTTGTTTAATTGAATTAGTTCATTGTGCCGAAAAGGAAAATATATAAATAAAAGCAGTAAAAGGTTTGGAATTAGGCCATATTTAATTATAAATATATTGGGTTCTGAGGCCCTAAAGAAGAAGAAGTAAATTGGGCCAGTTGGAGGCCCCCAACAAAATGCTGGGTTTGCTGCCCCCATGGGCCGACTGATCGTGCTCCAAATGTTTACATTTAGTGCTCCCCGTTCCTATATTTTGTGTTCGTTTCCGAGCACTTTTGTGTATATAATATGTGTTTTATCTATGTGTAGGTAAATATCCCTCAGAGTGGGTGTTTAAACCTAAACGGAAGAAAACAAGGAAATTCAGGGGCAATTATGTCATTGTGGAGAATCAGGGGTCAAAGTGAAATTCTGGAGAAAGTATTACAGATTCAATGATTAAGGGAGAGACCAGGGGTCCATATTGTATTTGTCCGTGCAAGGCACAGCACCAGCGCCACGTCACCAGCGAAACGGCATCGTTTTGGCATAGTCGCACGTCAGCATGACGTCACGTCGTCTTCAAGCTGCAGCTGAGCGACTCGACCCGCGTATGACCCGGTTATGACCCGATCGTGACCCGACGTGTTCAGACCATTTTCTAACGGTTTTTCCAGCCAATCTCCACCCAGATCGGTAGCCGGTCTCCTTCCGGTCACGATGGACCAACTTCGGGGCTCCCATGCAAAGGTTTCTTTCTCCACCAAATCCTCCAAGTTTCCATGGAAATGAAAGCTTGCAAGCTTGGTTCAACGACTTCTTTCACACGTCCCAGACATCCAAAGTCGTGAGAAATCCGTGACTTCATGCCGAGGGAACATTCCCGCGAACCAGAAAGGCCAAACTCACGGCTAACTTCCATTTTTCCTTCGCAACTTCCGTCGGCAAGCACAAACCCCCGAGGTAGGGGTTCTGAACCCACGAGCTAACCAACTTAAGAGGATATTGAGATATTTTCATCCCCATTCTTGCCCTATACACTTCTAACCTATATATACATCCTTTTGTTTCTCTTTATAAGTGTGCACCACCCCACTTTGCTCCAAGAAACCCTTTTTTTCTTGGATTGAACATCACAAAAGAGAGAAAGCAACCTCCAAGCTTCAATGGAGGATTTTCCTCCATGGATAACCTTCCATGGAGGATTAGAAATGCAGAGATAGGGAGAGCTTTTGGAGGGCTTGTCTTCAAGGGTGATCTCTTACTACTCTTCTCTTGTATTTCTTATGATGTGTAACCCATGTGGGATTATTGTAAACCAACACTTATGCTATATTATATGTTAGTATTGTTCTTTGATTTGATTTTTGTTTTGTTCTATTCTATTGCTATCATTTATAACCTCTTATTGTGATATTCATATGTATGGAGAGTTAGAGAATGAGATGTATGTATGAATGAGATTATGAGTAGATTAACTAATGATTTAGGAGTAGTTGTAATCAATTATCTCATTTATGTATGTATGTTAGTAGATGATTCACTTTGTATGTGTTTGGAATGATTAGAGTGATTGAGAGTTGAGTTTATGATTGGATTTCCATTCCGGGTATAAATTTAGCTATTAGCTCTATAGAATGGGAAAGGCTTATGCATAACTTTGCTATGATAGCTTTGGTTCAATGTGCTTGTGCTTAATGTGTCTAAACCCTAGACACAATCACTCTTCTGATTGGAGAGTGATGATTTGATTTAGGCAAATCCTAAATCAAGAGAACAAACCCTTTACTGAATTAATTGGTATTCACATGTTAACAATCTACATAAATTGTATATTGTGTTTGGTAAACCGATGTCCCATGTGTGTCTCACATCTTGCTTATCTCTCAGCCACCATTGTTTCGTAGTTAGGGTGTCTTGCCTCTAGGAGTAGAATAACTTAACTAGGAGTAGACTAATTAGATAGCCAAGACACCCGGCTACATTTCTATCTTTAGTTAGTTAGGTTGCATCTCCACACACACACATATCACATTCCATTTACATTGCTTTCATAAACTCTAGAGCTAGAAACAGTAAACGGATTCCATCTCTCTGTGGAACGATACCCTTGCTTACTTGCTATACTTGTCCTTTGACTCGTTGTATTTGCGAGGTGATAAGAATAGAATATCATTTTTTGGCACACCACAACAACGGTGTATCACCGGCCCTGGTGTCACCTGGAAGAGGATAGTAAGGAGCGTGGGCATGTGGGATTCAGTGCAGGAGTTTGCCAGAATGTATGATGATGAGATGAGGATGATTATCTTTACACCATTGGCATTGTTATCATGGTTTCCATTTATTTTGGTTTTTGACCTTCCAATCTCGTCTCCTCTTTAATCAAGCATTTAGATTTGGGCTGGAAATCTAAAACAAAGCCAATGTTAAGTTGTTATTATTGTCTCCGTTCTCGGAATTCATGGGGCTGCTCCTGCTCTAACCCTAGTAGAGAGTGTAGATTCGAGTTAGAAATTGTCCTATATTGTTGTCTCACACTACATTTCTTTGATTACTAAAATCCAAGATGCAGTTTTATATATAAATTGTCCTATCTTTGCTTTTTATGTCGGTGAATTGATTTTTAGTTATTTTTGCTTATTTTTATCATTTATATTTTTTACAATTTGGTACAATATATATTGGATTATAAAGATGAAATTCAGTCAAAAAGGCTTTTACCACCAAAACATAATAGTCACAGATTTAAATAAATATTTGTCACAATAACATTTAATCGGTAACCAAATATATATTGGATGCTAAATATTAAATTCAAATAAAGTTTTTACCGCTAACTAAATTAGCCATAATTCAAATAATGTTATAATAAAATTAAAACAATAGAGAACAATAATTAATTAGAGAATAGATAAACAAAATAAAATAGAAGATGAGATGGGAGACAACATGAGATAGATGAAAAGAGAAGAAGAATTACACTTCAATGTTTGTATATTGATATATGGATCCAAAAAATTACACATGAATTTGGACTTATATTTAAAGAACTAGGGTCCAATCATTTTGCAACACATATTTGCCACAAGTCAACATGCATGAAAGACAACACAAACCAAGCTTCCAAGTGTGTTTAAAAATCACCACATAATTCCTTGACACATGCATGGTGACATGTGGAAATCCACTACTATACAACACCACATAGTTACATGCATGGTGACATATGGAAATCCACCACTATACAATACTCCCCATTGGATTTCCACCATTTTGTATTTTAGTTTGCTAGGAAAAACCCAGTGGGATAAAAACCTTAGCAAAAATTACATACAATAATCTTCTAGATCAAGTGATATAGACGTGTTCAGAACTGCCTCATTAAAACCTTTCCGGTAAAACTCAATGGGATAAAATCCGGTAGAAGGAAAAAGAGTACAGTACCCATATTTACATTTAAAATTTTGCTCCCCCTGATTGAATACTCCCTCTGAATGAAACTTCAATATCAATCCTGTAATTTGGAGAGTCGACGCATGCCAATCTCATATACCAGTTTTTCAAAGGTTGATGTGGACAATGTTTTGGTAAACAGATCTGCAAGATTATCTGTAGACCGTATTTGTTTAACATCAATCTGTCGGCTCTGTTGAAGTTCATGAGTATAGAAGAATTTGGGAGAAATATGTTTGGTTCTATCTCCTTTGATATAGCTGTAGGGAAAAATACGGTCACGCAGCGGAATCGAGACTAAATACGAGTTTAGTATAGTTTAATTTTTTTTTTATAATTTGAACCTTAACCCTCTAATTAATTAAACATATATATATATATATACTAAAAAGTAGAATACCTTTTGTCGCGTGATCCGATTGACTTTGCGTCGATGGTAATCCGCAAGATCTTCCAATCCTATCACGAACGTGAATCACCTAGGAGCATGGTCTCCCTTTCTTTAAATTGCATACCTAAGGATGTAAAACAAAATCTCTCCTCCTGATCGTTAGTCACAATAAAATCCAAGAAAACTAGAAAGTATGTTCCGATCACTTTTGAATTTAACAACCGTTAAGATTAAAACTCGTGTGAACCTAATTCGAAGTTGTGCACAAAGCCTTTTGATATTCAAGCTTACAAGTGCACTATCGAAATTAGAAATCTCTTTCTCTATTTCTCTCTTGGCCGAATTTTTTAACACTTGTCTAGAGTATGAATTATTTTTCTAAGTGAAAGAAATAATTCACTCAAGCTAAAAGAAGAAGAAGTGGGTGGCCGAAATCTATCCTATTAAATATATAGGGTGGCCGAATTCTTCTTCTTTTTCTATTAGGGTTGGTCGAATTCTTCTTGTGTCAGGATTTAGGGTTGGCCGAATTCTCTCCTAAAGAGGATTTGTGCTTTACCCTAATTCCTATCAACCTTAGAATCCTAACCCTAATACAACTCATAAGTGTTTAATCCTATTATGACTTATTAAAAGACTTCCTTATTTGATTAAATAAATAAACTTTATTATTTATCTTCTTACCAAATAAGTCTTTTATCTTTAATATACTACTACCAATAGTATAACTCTAGGAAACATATTTCCTGATCAGAAAAAGATTTTGATTCTCAATTAAATGATTAACTAATAAATTAATTAATTTCCATTTAATCAATCAATAAAATAAAATAATATTTTAGACTATTAAACTAGTCTTGCCGCCCACACCATATATATGGGCTTAATATTATTTTCTTATTTTATTTAATCCATTAGACTTTAAATAAAAAGCTCACATGTGAACCAGACTCATTCTTACTAAAAGAAACAAGCCCACATGCCTTTCATTAATATATTAGTATAATTGATCAGCCCATTAAATAAATAATGTGCAAATTATATTCTTAATATATTAAATACAATTCTAGATGGACCCATAAATTGGTCCGGTAGAATATATCAAGTAATCCATGCAAGTCCGTGTGGATTGGGGATCTTGGCGGGCTATCTAAATTTAAGCTTCAATAGACATAACCTAATCACAATCAACAAATGATTCACTTAAATCTGATCTATTAATTTTAACTCATTCCACTAAAGAGCTAAAATTGAACTCTTAAATAAAGATAGAATAAGTAAATATTTCTCATTCGTACCCTAAACAATCTTATTGGAGATGGTGTATCCTCGTGAAGAATATCAGTAATCGCCAAGAGCTCATAGACCGCCTATAGCTCTCCAAGTTACCATATTTACTCATATGACCACATTTTGAACTTGGATATTTTGATTTGTCCATAAGCCATGTTTCAATAGACTCTATCGAAAACTTAACGTTAAGATTCAATATCCAATACCTCAAAACATCCATATGATGATATTCTATTCTCATTTAATAAATGGAGCCACGATGTCCATATCTATAAATGAAATCCTCTATCGATTAACAAATGAATATCACCAAACTATCGAGGATAGACTATGCTATATAATCGTACTCATTGATAATTCAAATGATACCACTTGCAACCATAAGTCCATCATTTATCTCAGGATTAAGATAGACTCTCCGATTGTCCTGATAATGAAAAGACTATTATCTATTGGCAGTTCTAGATAAAGTATTTCATTGTGATCCAATTCAATGCACCCAGTGCACTAGATTCTTTTACTCGAAGACCCTCCGATGATTTCAGACTCATCATAACTCATTTGATCCCACTCAAATGCTAGCAAAAGAATTCTACAACTTTAACAAGATAAAGGTGCCTAACCTTTAACTTAAGTTGTGAACATTATTCAAGACTAACTAAAGGATTGTGTCTACCTCATACATATCCAGATGTACGAACAATTCTTCTTTTCTCATAGTATTTTGACCTTATGATTATTTACTTTTGACAATTATAATATTCAATCTATAAATGCTATAAGATTTGTTTAAATCAGAAATCACTTTATTAATATGAAAAGATTATCAAAAACAATATTACACTCTTGCTATTGAGCATAATCCTAACAATAGCCCCCTTTAACTTGAGCGATACAAGCCGCATTATCTTTAAATATCGGTGTAGGCATTTCTGTAGATAATAAAAATCCACAAGTATTTTGAATATGATAAATAACTGACCTTAGCCACACGCATTCTCGGCTTGTTTCATGAAATGCGAGGATCTCTAAATGATTAGAGGATGTAGCAACAAGAGTTTGCTTTGTGGAGCGCCAGGAGATTGCTGTACCATTATAGGTAAAAACATATCCCGTTTGTGAACGAGCTTTATAGGGATCAGATAGATACCCAGCATTAGCATAACCAAGTAAACTTGAAAAATTGTTAGATTTCGAATAATATAACCCTAAATCTTTCGTTCCACGAAGATAACGAAAAAGATGTTTAATTCCATTCCAATGTCTTTGGGTTGGTGCTGAACTAAATCTAGCAAGCAAATTTACTGAAAATGCAATATCTGGTCTAGTACATTGAGCCAGATATAATAAAGCATCAATTACATTAAGATATGGTACTTCAGGACCAAGTATCTTTTCACCATCTTCAAGTGGCCAAAATGGATCTTTCTTAGGATCAAGGGTTCTAACAATCATAGGAGTACTTAATGGGTGAGCATTGTCAATATTAAATCTTTTCAGAATCTTTTCAATATATGCTGATTGATGGATAAGTATTCCGTCTGATTTATGTTCAATCTCCAGGTCGAGACAATATTTTGTCTTTCCCAAGTCTTTCATTTCAAATTCCCTTTTCAAATATTCAGCAGTTTTTAGGAGCTCTCTAGGAGTTCCAATCAAATTCATATCATCAACGTAAACTGCTATAATAGCAAATCCAGATTCTGATTTCCTTATGAAGACACATGGGCATATAGGATTATTAATATATCTCTCTTTAATCAAATATTCACTGAGACGGTTGTACCACATGCGCCCAGATTGCTTTAATCCATACAATGACCTTTGTAATTTAATCAAATATAAATTGCGAGGTCTCGAGTTGTATACTTCTGGCATTTTAAATCCTTCAGGGATTTTCATATAAATATCTGAATCGAGTGAGCCATATAGGTAGGCAGTTACTACGTCCATAAGACACATTTCAAGTCTTTCTGAGACAGCCAAACTTATCAGAAATCGAAACGTAATTGTATCCATCACTGGTGAATACGTTTCATCAAAATCAATACCAGGTCTGTGTGAAAAATCCTATGCCACAAGTCGTGCCTTATGTCGCACCACCTCGTTTTTCTCATTACGTTTTCGTACAAAAACCCATTTATATCCAACAGGTTTGACGTCTTCAGGCGTCTGAACTATTGGTCCAAATACTTTACGCTTGGTTAATGAAGCCAATTCTGTTAGAATTGCTTCTTTCCATTTAGGCCAATCAGACCTTTGCCTACAATCGTCGAGGTTATGAGGCTCATAATCATCACTTAAAATTTTAGTAGCCACTGTGTACAAAAATATATCATCGATGATTGTTTCTTCACGATTCCACATTCCTCCTGTATAATTTATAGAAATTTATAGAAATGTCCTAATTTCTATGTTCTTGTATCTCTTTAGAGATTACTTCCCCTGCATGGGTTTCTTGTGTCCTTTCAGGGACATCTAACTCTTGTGGAGTTGATTTAGAGAAAGTTGATTTATTTATAATTTTAGGAGTATGATCCTGATATTTTGTTTTCTTCCTCCGGGGAACAGTATCTTTCGAACCAAGTGGCCTACCACGCTTCTGGTGTACAGTAGATGATTCCTTTGCTATTATTTGTTTAGATTGTTCTTCTGGAACAATCACTCATGCCGGTACATTAACAACTGAGATGTGTGATTTTGTTACCCTAGTAGCATCTGGAAATACATCTGGTAACTGATTTGCTATTGTTTGAAGGTGAACTATATTTCGTACTTCATTCTCACATTGAGATGTGTATGGGTCAAGATGAATTAGACTAGAGACTTTCCAAGAAAATTCACGCTTCTCTTCAGGAGAAGTTTTTCCTTTCCCTAATGATGGGAAATTTTTCTCATCGAAATGACAATCTACAAATCGTGCAGTAAAAAGATCACCAGTTAAAGGTTCCAGATACCTAATAATTGATGGTGAATCTAAACCAACATATATTCCCAAACGCCGTTAGGGTCCCATTTTAGTTCTATGTGTAGGTGCAATTGGGACATATACTGCACAACCAAAAGTACGCAGATGAGAAATATCTGGTTGATGGCCAAATACAAGTTGCACTAGAGAATATTGATGAGAAGAAGTGGGACGAAGACGAATTAATTCAGCAGCATGTAAAATAGCATGTCCCTAAACAGAAATTGGTAATTGTGTTCGTAATAATAAAGTTCTTGCAATTACCTGGAGACGCTTGATGAGTGACTCTGCTAATCCATTCTGAGTATGAACGTGTGGAACTGGATGTTCAATATCAATCCCAACTGATCTGCAATATTCATCGAATGTCTTGGAAGTAAATTCACCCGCATTATCAAGACGTATTGATTTAATCGGATGATCAGGAAAAAATGCCCGAAGCCTGATAATCTGTGCGAGTAACCTTGCAAAAGCAACATTGCGTGTTGATAATAAGCAAACGTGTGACCATCTGATGGATGCATCAACTAGGACCATAAAATAGTGGAACGGTCCACTTGGTGGATGATTAGGTCCACATATGTCCCCTTGAATCCTTTGTAGGAATGATGGGGATTCAAAACCAACCTTAGAGTAAGATGGTTTTATTATTAATTTCCCTTGTGAACATGCAGTACATAAATTTTCATGGGATAAAAGAATCTTCTAGTTCTTTAATGGATGTCCATAAGAATTTTCAATGATTTTACGCATCATTGTAGATCCCGGGTGACCAAGACGGTCATGCAAAAGCATAAATATTTTTGGATCTGAGACCTTCTGGTTCATAACTGCATAAACTTCTACACCTCTTATAAGAGTGTAATATAATCCAGATGATAAAACACGCAGCTTTTCCATAATGAGTTTCTGGCCTAAATCATGAGAAGTAATGCACAGATACTTAATATTCTTATCATTTATAGTTTCTAGGTGATATCCATTACATCGTGTATCTTTGAAACTAAGCAGATTTCTTTTGGAGCTGCTTGAATATAAAGCATCATTGATACATATTTTAGTATTGTTTGGTAACAATATCATGGCTCTATAGGAGCCTTCTATCAGATCTGCTGGACCTGATATTGTATTAACATTTGCCTTGAGCAGGGTTAAATTCAGAAAGTATTTCTGATTTTGCAGAATCGTATGTGTTGTCGCACTATCGACTAGACATATATCTCATATATTTTGCTTTTCAATGTTATCCATCTTATCGTTTAAAGACATATCTATTCACAACAAAAAAAAACAACAAAACAAAAAACAAAAATAAATAAAGTACATATAAGATATAGTGGAAAAAAAAAAAAAAGGCATATATATACACAATGAATATTTACATAAACATTTTACATGATAACAAAAAATTACAAGCAGTACTCAATTGGTATGGACATTTCCATCACCAGTTGAAGTGGTCACTTTATTAGTTGGATCATTTAGGAAATCAGAAACATCAAACTGGGTGATATCCATAAAATCTGAATCTTCCAAGAAGTTGGTTTCAAGATTCTTTTCTTTTCTTTTCCCTTTTCTTTGATCGATGCCTGATAAAGCTCAACCAGATGTTTAGGTGTGCGGCATGTCCGTGACCAATGGTTATGACATCCACATCTGAAACAAACACTATCATCCTTCTTAGGCCCCTTTTGGATACTCATCCCTTTATCTGGTCTGGCCTTATAAACATTCCACTTCTGGGGAGTGTTTTGGTTATAACCACCCGGACCAAAATAGCCATATGATCTTTCACGACCCCGACCACGACCATGGCCATGGCCACGGTTAGGACCACGACCACGGTAGGAACCGCAACCGCGACCACGATCGCGAGTATGTCCTCTAATAGTGTTGGCATTCACTTCTAGGAATGCTGTAGAGCAGGTCGGGCGTGATTCATGATTTTTAATTAAAAGCTCATTATTTTTCTCTGCAACCAGGAGACATGAGATTAGCTCTGAATATTTTGAGAATCGCCGTTCTCGATACTGCTGTTGTAATATCATGTTAGAGGCATGAAAGGTTGTAAATATTTTTTCCAACATATCATTTTTTGTTACATCATGACCACACAATTTCAGCTGTGTAGTGATTTTGAATAAAGCAGAATTATACTCAGAGACTGATTTAAAGTCTTGAAAACGTAAATGTTGCCACTGATACCTGGCATTTGGTAATGCAACATCGGGTTGGTTATCAAATCAGTCTTTCAGCTCTTGCCATAGAACATCTGGTTCCATGACAGTTAGGTATTGGGCCTTTAGATCCTCATATAGGTGATGATGGATAATAACCATGGCTGTGGATTTATCTTGTTCATATGCCTCAACCGCATTTTCAATAGCGTAATATAGGCCTTCTGATTTTAGGAGTAATTTGGCATCAATGACCCAGCACATGTAATTTTCCCCAGACACTTCAAATGCAGTAAATTTCAAACTTGCAAGCTTTGACATCGTTATAGCCTTTGGTTATCTGAAAATTACAATCGGGGTCAGAACTTTTGGTCTGATAAAATCTGAGAAATTTAAATCTTCAGATATATAAAGGAATAAATCTAGAAATTTCAGATTCCGACAATGATAAATAAATCCATGAACTTCAGGTTCTGGATGTGTGACCAAATTGTTTAAATAAAAATTGCATAAAAGTAAATAAAGTGCGAGAAAGTAAATTGCGTAAAAGTAAAATGCGGGAAAGTAAATTCAGAACTGCAGGTTCTGGTATTAATAAATATAAGTCTAGAAGCTTCAGGTTCTAGTAATAATTAATTCAGAACTTCAGGTTCAGGTAATAAATCTAGGAACTTTAGGTTCTAGTAGTAATAAAATTCAGAGGCTTCAGGCTCTGAAAATAACAGCATCGTGCTGATAACGTGTTATAATAAAATTAAAACAATAGAGAACAATAATTAATGAGAGAATAGATAAACAAAATAAAATAGAAGATGAGATGGGAGACATCGTGAGATAGATGCAAAGAGAAGAAGAATTACACTTCAATGTTTGTATATTGATATATGGATCCAAAAAATTACACATGAATTTGGACTTATATTTAAAGAACTAGGGTCCAATCATTTTGCAACACATATTTGCCACAAGTCAACATGCATGAAAGACAACACAAACCAAGCTTCCAAGTGTGTTTAAAAATCACCACATAATTCCTTGACACATGCATGGTGACATGTGGAAATCCACTACTATACAACACCACATAGTTACGTGCATGTTGACATGTGGAAATCCACTACTATACAATAAATAAATATTAGTTACAGAAACAAACAATTGGTAACCAAATTGTTGTAGCAAAATGTAATATTTATGGACTTTAAAGCATGTTGACGTTAAATAAAATAATACTCTTACAACCAAATATTTGGATGTTGAAACTAACATTTCGCGACTAAATTTGTTTAGTTGCAAAATGACTATTAAATTACAACCAAATATTTGAACAAAGAAAATAACATTTCACCGATAAATTTGTTTAGTTGCAAAATGACTATTAAATTACAACCAAATATTTGGACACAGAAACTAACATTTTGCGACTAAATTTGTTTAGTTACAAAATGACTATTAAATTTATGTGGTTGCAAAATATATCTTTTTGCATCCAAATATTTGGTTGTAAAATACTATCGGTAACTATTGATTTTGATTCTTTAAAATCTTAAACGACCAACACAAATATAATCTACAACTAAATAGTTGGTTGCAAAATTCACAAAATCCTTTTATGTGCAGCCTACTGCTAGTCTGCTAATAACAGGTGACCAAAACAAATTGGTTGCGAATTGTATTTGCTAACCAAAAATGTACGTTACGTGACAAATAATTTAGTTACAAAATATGTTTTTTTTTTCCTATAGTTAGCATAATACGTCATTTAAAGAGTGTATTTTTCTTGTCAAGTATATGGTTACTTTAAGATATATATATCTTGCCACCTAGTGTTTATGCTTCTAACATTTTTGTTAATTGGATAGAGCTCTTGACATTATATTATTGAGTTGTTTGTTTATCTTGATTTCATTTATATCACTCTTAGTGGGGTGTATTCAATTAAGATTTCAAAAGACTTTTAAAGACCTTTTTTTTAAGTGGATGCTTTTTGCAGATTTTATGGACTTTTATGGACTTTTATAGACTTTATAGAATTATGAAAAATTTTCATAGACTTTTATTTTAAAAGACTTTCATTTCAAAAGACTTCCATAGACTTTCGTTTTAAAAGACTTTCGTAAACTTTCATTTTAAAAGACTTTTATAGACATTTATAGACTTTAATTGACTTTTAAATATAATGTATACTTTGTTTTAGCAAAATTATATATATTTATCATGTCAATAAAAAGATTTTTTTTCAAATGAATAAAAAAAGAGATAATCGTTAATTAAACTTGACAAAAAGCATTCATGTTTATACATGTGATTTTAAAATTTTTATGTTTATTTTAATTTTATTTTACATCATAAAGACATTATGCTCAAAATTTTATTTGTTTTAATAATTAGTCAAAATTTTATTTGTTTTTTTTTATAATTAGTCAAAATATTATAAATTTTCTTTTAGAATAAATGTAGCAAACCGACAATAATATTAACGTTTACATATCTCTACGAAAGTATGACAATGAATATAAAAAATCTACTAAAAATTAATTCAAGTTACTAAGATAAAACATAAAAATCGTACCTAGTTGTTGAATAAGACCCATGCCTAACAGTTGGCAGTTTGATATTGATCATAATTATATAGAGTCACGCTCATATGTGATAACTCTTATTTATTCATGAAGTGTTCCCCCCTTATTTGTATCTTTTATGCTATTTTTCCGGGTAAAACCGGATTTTTAATGGCTAAAATAAGTGTTTCAGGAATTTTTCCAGATCAAGGGCATAATTGCAAAAAGATGAAAATGTTGGGGCAAAAGCGCAAATTCAGAAACTTGGTGTTCTGCGCCCCATTTCTGCGTTAAGGGGCAGCAAAAATGGGCGCAGAAAGGGACCAGAATGTCACCCTTCCTCGCCTCAATTCGGCGCCCTAATCGGCGGGCATGGGTCGCAAAACAAGGGCGCCGATTCCTCGTCAGAAGTTCCCCTGTTTCCCATTTCTGCGCCTTTGGGCGCAAAACAGGGCGCAGATTTAGCTCGTCAGGTGCCCATTTCTATCTTTTCACGAAGATTTCTTGAGCTACTAAGCTTGGATTGCTCAGCTCTTGTCTGAGATCTTGTGTGGGCTGTGAGAGAGGATGGTGATGATTGAAAATCTTGGTAGGCCCTCTTCAATTAATAGGAGGGGAATTTTGTCTTTTGGAAGAGATATTAGGCATGTGGGAAAAGAGCTCCCTCTCATTCACACAATACCAAGTCCGGCCACAACCCCCAGCAGAAAAACACACTATTTTCTCTCAAGTTTTGGAGCTTCTTCAACATCTTTGGAGCTTGGAGGAGTTGATCTTGAGGAAGGAAACCATTGGAGACTAAGCATTGCAAGAAGGGGATCAACATTCTAGTTTACTTCTATAACTTTTCTTTCTCTTCTTGCATTTGTTATGGTTTATGCTCATTGGATATTTTGTATGGTTTTAATGTGTAATATGAGCTAAATATCCTTGTGCTAGAACAAAGATGAAACCAAAACCTTGATTTATTGATAATGACTATTTAGTTTCTCTACAAGTGCTTGTATGGTTATATGAATGTTTTGTATGCTTAATGCTTTTGCCTTGATTTGCTACCTTGTTGAATGATCAATAGATAAGCAAAACATTCACTATAAATGACTAGAAAGTGAGAGATGCACTAGGCTAGCTTATAGGGTTCATGTATGTATTCCATTAATCTTAATGAGTTCATGCATATTTTATATGTTGGATACAATCTCTAAGACATCGAGAGAGATTAGAGGTTGATTTGAGGGAATATGAACCTATAATCCATACTTGCACAAATGAGAGATTAAGTGAGTCAAGAGTCGATTTAGATAGGTGAGGTGGATTCAAGTTCTAGCACATTTTCCTTCTACTATCACATTCATCTTAGTTGTGGTTGGTGTTTACTTGCTTTCATAGAAATCAATTTAGTGTTAGAAATCTAAATGCTATCAATTTTAATTGTTCAAATAGTATATAAATCGATAAAAGCCAGTAATCAATACTTAGTCCTCGTGGGAACGATCCCTACTCGGCCATTGTATTACACACCGACCTCGTACACTTGCGAGAGTCAAACCGTGTGGTTGTGGACCGATCAATATGCGACTTTGATTAAGGCATATTGACATGGTTAAGTAGTGGTTTTTGTCTTTTATTATTTTTATTTAACATAAATAAAGTTCATTTGATTTGTGTCGGTACGTGTTGTTTAGTTGCTTTGAAAATATAGGTAAAAATAATGAAATCTCTTGTCCTTAATTGTATAGCTGGTGGAGAGTTGTTTTATATTATTTTTTAGTTAATTTTTTTTTTTGTTATAGATCGTTAATGTTTTTTTTTTCACAATTGAATGATAGTAAGATACCATCAATACTAGATTTTTTTAAAAAGAACTGATATATATACATAAATGTTGCATAATGCTCTAGTAATTCACATATGGGCATCAAGAAATGCTAAAATTGCCAAACCAGCAGCCCAAACATCATCATCCAACACAAGCTCTGCAGGGGAGTGACTTATGCCACCACGGCGCCACGGCACTGGACAAATAGCATTCCAACCTTAGATCGTTAATGTTTGTATGTTTTTTTTTTTTTGATAATGTTTATTCATTTTAATAGTTATTCGTTTTATTTTATTAGTGAAATTTATTAAGAATGAATGTGCTTTAATTTGAAAATATAACATATGTTTGGTGGTTGATGTTTTTCAAAGAGTTTTATGTTTTTCTTCTAAAGTGAAATTCTTTCTATTTAAAAAAAGAAAAAAGTCATTCAAAGTCTTTGGTAGGAATGGAAGACAAATTGTGAGATTTGTTATAATTAAAAGTCATCAAAAGTCATTGATATTTTAAAGTCATTAAAAGTCATTGAGATTTTGAATACCTTCTAACTTTTATAAACCGTTAAAAAGTCTTGATTAAATATCATATGACTTTTAAAGACTTTTTTAAAGTCTATAAAAGTCTGTATTGAATACCCCATGACTTTTATAAAGTCTTTAAAAGTCTACATTTAATACACCTAAACTTTTTAATTCCATAAAAGTCATTAAAAGTCACAACATGAAATCATATTTGTACAAAATCATATCACAATAACCACAACATGTTAATACTAACTTAGTGGAATTGGTGAGAAATGTCACATTTTTAAAGTGAGTTGGTGACTTTGTCAGTACTTTAATAAGTTAAGTTTAAAAGGCACCTATTATAGTGAACTACCAAAATTGCCCTCACTTAAATGATTTATGTTATTCCCTTTCTTTGTACTTTTCTCTGTCCTCCACACTCGAGAAAAAAAACTGACAGTAGCTCTCTCTCTCTCTCTCTCTCTGGAATTTCTTCTTCGTGTTAGCTCTCTCTCTCTCTCTGGAATTTCTTCCTCAAGTTATAAAGAACTAACGTGACGTGGTTCAGTAAAATAAGGTAAAATTTCTTGAACTTTCTTGTTTTAATTTGTTAACATTTTCATTTGTTCCTTTTCATATGTTTTCCGAGTATTTTTTGAGTATTTTTTAAGCCATAAGCCATTTTTGGATCTCTAAGAGTTTTCCATAGATCTGTTCCCGAGCATTTTCATGTTTGATGTGTGCCTTACCCGTGAGTTTTGTTGCCTTACCCGTGACTTTTGATTCCTTACCCGTGACTTTTCATGCCTTACCCATGACATTTCATGCCTTACCCGTGACTTTTGTTAAAATACCCGTGACTTTTCATGCCTTACCCGTGACTTTTGTTGCCTTACCCCGTGACTTTTCATGCCTTACCCATAACTTTTGTTGCCTTACTCGTGACTTTTCATGCCTTACCCGTGACTTTTGTTGCCTTACCCGTGACTTTTCATACCTTACCCGTGACTTTTGTTGCCTTACCCCGTGACTTTTTATGTCTTACCCGTGACTTTTGTTACCTTACCCGTGACTTTTCATGCCTTACCCGTGACTATTGTTGCCTTACCCCGTGACTTTTGATGTGTTTTCTTTTATTAATGGTTTGTGATTATTAATTTGACAGCCTCATGAATCGGGTTAGAATAGTAATATCTTACAACGGTCGATGGGAGCAGTTACTTGACGGAAGTCAGAGGTTTGTTGGATCCGATAACCGGGGAATGTATGTGTCAAAGAATATGACTTACGAAGAATTGGTGGCGATTGTATATACTATTGTGAACTATGATGTAAACAAATACTGTTGACGGTGAATTTTGGATCGTTGAAAAGTCAACCGCCAAACAATAACACGTAGGCAAATCGAAGCTTTAACCAATCTAGGGTTGAATAATCAAAGCCTCTTTCTCCACGTGGATGTGATACAATTTGTTCATATTTGAGGATAGTAATATAGAAAAGCAGGAAATAAAGAATAAATCAAGTATAACACATGTTTTACGTGGTAAAACCCCAAGGCGGGGAAACATCCACGGTGCCAGTGACGGCGAGAAGAGATCCACTATAAATAGAATAATTACACACTCAATACTCGCTTTCTCTCAGATAATTGCTTATGTTTCGTATCTCTTTTCTCATGTAAGTGTAAATTGCTCATGATCTCTCCCGGATATAATGAATACATGGATGTATTTATAGGGTTCGATATAGGGTTGCCCTAGTTTCTGTCGTATAAGCGGTGGACTCATTAATTAGAGTCTTTGTAGGATTCTGGTAGAGTAGACTGATTAGAACTCGTTTTCCCGTTTGGTGTTGATCCTTCTGGAAGTTTTGAGTTTTTTCCCGATTAGACTTCTGACACTAGAGAGGAAATAGGGATATTTCCTTACTTGGAGTGTGATTCTTAGATTTCGTATCTGAGTGGATCTCCGCTTGATAAGACGTATCTTGATAGGATTGTATTTCTTGTTTTTGCCGAGTAGTTCTTGTTTTGGCCGAGTAGATCTCGCTGAGTAAAGATTTTCGGCGAGCAGGATCTTCGGCGAGTAGGATCTTCGCTCATTAATATTTCTTTAACTAGACGACTTTACTTGGCGCATATGCTTCTAACTTCCATATTTAGCTTTCTTGATGACGTGTCCAGACCTGGTGACGTGGAATTACTGTACTTCCGTATTAACCGCTATCTTTGCTGACGTGTCATGCTGACGAAAATATACGTACAACAACACCCCCATAAATACTTCGAGCCGAACAAGCGACTTGATCTCTTCATTCCTTCGTTTTGGTGAGTAGTATTTATAATCGTACTTGGCTTCTGGTTTTTAGGGAAATTATTTCCCTTATTTCTATCTTTAACCCTTGTGTTCCCTTTCGAGTGCAAACTTCAGCATTTAATGCTTCTTTGCATGACCGCTTCTTCTGTTGTTCTTCGCATCATTTTTTTTTTTTACTTCTATTACTTTCCGTTTGTGCGAGTGCTTTGTTCACCATCATTCTTCTGACCGAGAAGTATTCCATTGTTCAATGCTTTCATTGTCGTGTAAATAATCTCTTTAAATGGCGAAGTCACTGATTGTGAGACAATTGTGATCGATGTTGCTGCTCTGGTGAAGTGTCAATTACTTTCAGTGTGTATTTGCCGTTTATTTGTCGTTATCATCTTTACCAACGTGGTTGGCTGTGGAGTGGATGATGTCGTCATGGCGAGTAAAGCAACATGATGAATAGCTGGTCAACCTGAGAGGGCTGCCAGTCGTGTAGTTTAGCCCTTTTTTGCATTTATTTTGTTAGGGCCTTTCGGTTGATATTCCTGCAAAAAGAAAACACTTTGTTTGTATAAAAATAATTTTAACTTCTTACTTACTTGCATTTGGCTCTAATTGTGTTCGATGAACTGCCTTGCTTCACGAGCCCTGCTGAGTTGAATAGTCACGGCGAGCTGAGTTATTCTAGCTACGGCGAGTTGAACTGCCACAGTGAGCTGAATAGGTTGACACCTAAGATTTGATGCTCGAATGCTTTTAAGTCTCTTCATTCCGATGAGGTCCCGGCTTTTTGATACTTCACTCGGTCTTGTTAAAACGATTTTTTTATTTATTTTTTTATTGGCTGATCTTTTTTGTAGGTTAGATTCTTCCTTTTAACCGATTTGTCTTATAGACCGGTCTTCTTTTTGGCCGATTATCTTTTGCACTTCTTGCGAGCCGCTCCAGAGGCTCGCTCGGCTGACAGACAAGAATTTGGGCTTTCCGGCTCAAGGCAGCCTGAGCGCTTATTTTGTACCACGAGGGGTCTTGACCGTATCTAAGTTTCTACCCACTGTTGTGGTTTTTACTTGATTTTTAGCGAGCCGAGCCAACCTCAAGGTGTTTGGCTTAGGTGGCCCGTATCTTGTATTTGAAAGCTTCTCAGCTGCTTTTGTGTGTACTTGCTCATTGGAGCTTTGTACCTGCACATTTTAAACTTCACATAAATACAATTTAAGAAAAAAGTTATTTACCCCCTTTTCTTTTTGCTTAGCTACTATTGCCGAGTTTTCGGTTTAGGCACAGGGCCTTTTTGTTGTTGTTCAGCTGTCATTGCTGAGTTTTCGGCTTAGGCGCGGGGCCTTTTTTGTTGTTCAGCTGCCATTGCTGAGTTTTCGGCTTAGGCGCAGGGCCTTTTTTGTTGTTCAGCTACCATTGCTGAGTTTTCGGCTTACTCAGTGTTTGTCGAGACGTATCTGACCATACACCAAGTCTTTAAGGCTCAAAGCCTTCTTTGTTCAGCTGCCATTGCTAAATTTTCGACTTAGGCGCAGGGCCTTTTTTATTGTTCAGCTGCCATTGCTGAGTTTTCGGCTTAGGCGCAGGGCCTTTTTTGTTGTTCAGCTGCCATTGCTGAGTTTTCGGCTTACTCAGTATTTGTCGAGATGTATCTGACCATACACCAAGTCTTTAAGGCTTAAAGCCTTCTTTGTTCAGCTGCCATTAGGGCCTTTTTTATTGTTCAGCTGCCATTGCTGAGTTTTCGGCTTAGGCGCAGGGCCTTTTTTGTTGTTCAGCTGCCATTGCTGAGTTTTCGGCTTACTCAGTGTTTGTCGAGACGTATCTGACCATACACCAAGTCTTTAAGGCTCAAAGCCTTCTTTGTTCAGCTACCATTGCTAAATTTTCGGCTTAGGCGCAGGGCCTTTTTTATTGTTCAGCTGCCATTGCTGAGTTTTCGGCTTAGGCGCAGGGCCTTTTTTGTTGTTCAGCTGCCATTGCCGAGTTTTCGGCTTACTCAGTGTTTGTCGAGACGTATCTGACCATACACCAAGTCTTTAAGGCTCAAAGCCTTCTTTGTTCAGCTGCCATTGCTAAATTTTCGGCTTAGGCGCAGGGCCTTTTTTATTGTTCAGCTGCCATTGCTGAGTTTTCGGCTTACTCAGTGTTTGTCGAGACGTATCTGACCATACACCAAGTCTTTAAGCATACTATTGGGACATCTCCCTCTTTTGCTTATATTGTTATTAAGTGCTAGTTTTTTCGACCCCCAGCGTTTCTTTCGACCGCTGTCTTTTGAGTGCTTATCCTGCACTTTTGAGGGTTCACACTTGCCAATGGTAGCAAGCACCAATTGGTCTTTTTGAGTTTTTCTAACTCAGGCTGCTCTGACGTTTTCGTATTTAGAGCCTGCTATGGTTGCGGGTACCCATTCACCGGTGTTTACTTTGTCATTGTTGAGAATGTTCTGCCTTCGCTTGAATTTCTACATGCACTGAGATGAAACTCGTTTTGCGCGCATTGATACGAAGCTCGATACCTTGGTCACTCACCGAACCTGAAATTTAGTTGTATTGCTTCCAGATACTTTGTCTTTGAGCGGTTCTCTCTTTTCTTTTTCTTTTTTCGGGGCGGAAAAGGGACTTTCGTAAAAACTACTTTCACAACTGTGAACTTCCTTACGGTAAAATCTTCTGCTCCCATAGCCCCCCAGCAATTGTTGTAAGTAGGTTTAGGCTTGTTGAAGCGCTTTTAACACCGCATCCACCCCCTTTTTTTTCTTGTGCGCGCTGGATTATGTTACGGAGTATGGTGGTAAGGTCAGAAATTCCTTAGTGTCTAAAAGATCCATACTAGTTTGTGGATGCGCCGAATGATTATCCATGATTGCTGCCTGTCACCCACTGCAATGATTCCATTAAGACTTGACTTCTCTTCTCGGCTGATCTTTCTTGTAGACCAGGCTGGTATCTCTCATAGATCAGGCTTCTTCTACTTGACTGGTCTTTCTTATTTCGACAGCCATAATGTGGTGATATCCAGTAATGGACAGATGCCACCCGGTTTGGAGTTTCATTGACATGTTTGATCAGGAAGTTTAGAAGAACTTTTATCTAGGCCGAATCCTGATGTATTTTGCTATATAATAATCTTAGCAGATGGTTAGTCAAAGCACAGTTTATTAGTGCATGTGAGTGAAGTTTGCACAGGTAATAACAATTATGCATTTTAATGAGACCGAAAAAAATTGAAGCAACTCATTCATACTTGGTAATGGTTAGTGTCCGAATATAGTGTCCATAAATTCGTATTTTGACAATATGTGCCATGTGCGTCGAAGCTATAAAAGCTAGTAAACATACTCATTAAGCGGGCATTGTATGCTATCTATTAATTTGTACATGCATATTATGTGTTGCGTATGAGAGTAACAGGCATAGACAACATGTGGGGGTAATATAATGTAAAGAAAAATACAACAAGTTCGTGCATGCTACGGATTTATATGTGACAGTATAACAATATGAAGAAGTAGACATAATTTAATATATCTAGATCAAAGAAATTATATGATTCAAGTATCATAGACTCATCTTCGATCTCACCAATGTATTAGGCATATCAAATATTCCGAGTGTTAAATTTGGCAAAACTTATGCTCAAAAGACTGAATTTGGTTGAACTAAATTGTATTCAGTCAATCCAATATGGATTTTTAATTAACAGTTGACATAATATATTTTAATCATCAACAATAAAGATTGTGGCGTACCTGTTGCCGATTGAATTTGCTTTGGTGAAGGTAATAGTGCATCTCCAAATCAAAGTGATTTGTACACATATTTAAAGAGAATATATATTTACAGACTATGTCGTTTCTAATTACTTATTAGCTAATTCACATTATTATAAGTGAAAGTGAGAGCGTACCTCCTTGCCCGAACAATTCCGGTACTGCATTTAAACGCTCTTGGAAGCGCTTTTTACCAAGATCAAAGCCTTGGTTAAGTTCCACTGAGTTTTTGGACAATTTTCTTTTATTTTACCATATACGACTATGTGTATTCTCTGCTCGCACAATAGAACGACAAAATCATAAAATTAAACAATGTGTAAATTGGCTTACCTCGGCCACTTACCAAACCTGGTGTGTAGTTTTTTTTTTTTTTTATTCTTCGATCCTTTGTTGTTGGATAAGTCGGTAACGAAGAGCCGAATGAGCTTTAGTTGAGAATTGACTTTGGGTCCTTTCTTTCCTTTTTTGCTGAACTGCAACGTTCTGGAGGTCATCAAATATTCCTCGAGCTGAATTGTGTCGCGGACCACATGTCCTCGGAAGGCTCCGTGCATCTAGTTTGCAGCAAAATTCGCGGTTCGTGATTCCGTGCTTTCTGGAGAGAGTTACCTCTGTTTTAGCGACCGGTGGTTGGATCAGACAGTTCTCCGCAAGTGACTTTCTTCAATATTTCGGGAGCCATAAAAACTTTCATAGGTCAAACTAGATTGTGGACCATATATTTTTGGAAAGGTCTGCATGTCTAGTTTCCAACGGTTTTTACGGCTCATGGTTTCAATGTTTGTAGAGGAAGATATGCTTGTTTTAGTGCTCAATGGTCAGATCAGAAAATCTTCCGCGAATTGCTTACTTATGTGTTGCGGGGGCCACCAAAAATTGTACAAACCGAACTGGGTTGCGTACCATATATGCTTGGAAAGGTTTTGAGGTCTAGTTTCCAGCGGCTTTTACGGCTCGTGGTTTCGATGTTTGTAGAGGAAGATATGCTTGTTTTAGTGCTCGATGGTCAGATCAGAAAATCTTCCGCGAATTGCTTACTTATGTGTTGCGGGGGCCACCAAAAATTGCACAAACCGAACTGGGTTGCGTACCATATATGCTTGGAAAGCCTTGGATGTCTAGTTTCCAGTGGTTTTTACGGTTTGTGAATCCGACTTCTGTAGAGGGAGATATGCCCACTTTAGTGCGCATTGGTCAGCAATTCCGCGATTCTGGACAACTCTCTTCTCTTTTCTTTCGTGAGTTGTCGGAATGGGAAAGCAATTCCTCGGACGGATTTTTGATACTTTAAATCTCTGAGTATTGCTATCGCGATATTCTTCCTTCGGATTTGGTCACGGCCACGGCTCCTGCCACGGGTTCTGTGGTTAATCCACTCCCTAACACATCCAATAGTCGTTTGTTGGGTGCTTGAAGTTTTGGATACATCAGAATTCCTTCTGCGGTCTGTTCATGAGGGTTCCTCGGAGTTGAGTTCAGCCCCCTCCTTCTAGCGCCAATTATTGACGGTGAATTTTGGATCATTGAAAAGTCAACCGCCAAACAATAACACGTAGCCAAATCGAAGCTTTAACCAATCTAGGGTTGAATAATCAAAGCCTCTTTCTCCACGTGGATGTGATACAATTTGTTCATATTTGAGGATAGTAATATAGAAAAGCAGGAAATAAAGAATAAATCAAGTATAACACATGTTTTACGTGGTAAAACCCCAAGGCGGGGAAACATCCACGGTGCCAGTGACGGCGAGAAGAGATCCACTATAAATAGAATAATTACACACTCAATACTCGCTTTCTCTCAGATAATTGCTTATGTTTCGTATCTCTTTTCTCATGTAAGTGTAAATTGCTCATGATCTCTCCCGGATATAATGAATACATGGATGTATTTATAGGGTTCGATATAGGGTTGCCCTAGTTTCTGTCGTATAAGCGGTGGACTCATTAATTAGAGTCTTTGTAGGATTCTGGTAGAGTAGACTGATTAGAACTCGTTTTCCCGTTTGGTGTTTATCCTTCTGGAAGTTTTGAGTTCTTTCCCGATTAGACTTCTGACACTAGAGAGGAAATAGGGATATTTCCTTACTTGGAGTGTGATTCTTAGATTTCGTATCTGAGTGGATCTCCGCTTGATATGACGTATCTTGATAGGATTGTATTTCTTGTTTTTGCCGAGTAGTTCCTGTTTTGGCCGAGTAGATCTCGCTGAGTAAAGATTTTCGGCGAGCAGGATCTTCGGCGAGTAGGATCTTCGCTCATTAATATTTCTTTAACTAGACGACTTTACTTGGCGCATATGCTTCTAACTTCCATATTTAGCTTTCTTGATGACGTGTCCAGACCTGGTGACATGGAATTACTATACTTCCGTATTAACCGCTATCTTTGCTGACGTGTCATGCTGACGAAAATATACGTACAACAAATTCAATGTTGATTTGTCATCAATATCAATCGTTCTTGGCAGTACGTGTCGCACATTTATAAGGAATGACGACGATGTTCAGTTTATGCTAGAGGAAGATCGAGTGATCCCTAAAGTATGTGTCAGTCTAACTGAGCGGACAGCTGGCGATATGGTAGGGAATGATATTCCTCCTCCTGAAAATGCCCAACAATTAGGATCCTTTAGCGGTAGCAACTAAGTGTTCACCTAAAGGAGTGGCAGCAAAGGTGGGGGAAACATGTGTGGTGTCCCACAAGTTGCAGTCAACCATGCAGATGCAGTTGAACCTCAATTTGGTGATGTGTTTGGTTGTCGAATTGAGCAGTACGATGCGCAATATGATGGGCCAAACAATGAGGTGGATAATGAGGCAAATAATGAACAGGTTGATGATCTGCAAAATGTGGATGAAGAGCCTGCACAAATGCAAACACGTGGTAGACGTGTACAAGGAGTTAGTGGCATTGCACCAGATATGCCAGGGACGTCCGAGGTCCGTTATAATGTGACAACATCTGATTTTGTTCATGCTACAACTTGGGTTATTCCGGGAGCAGATTCATACTCATTTGGTACTGGTAGAAGCAACACCTTGGCAGTGCCAGAACTGACAACCATGATTTATAAAGGTCAATATTTTCCGAGTAAAAAGGATTTGAAGTGGCTAGTTGGCGATTTTGCGATACGACAGAACTTTGAATGGAAGGTGAAAAGGTCCAATAAGACAACTTTACATCTGGTTTGCATCGTTGATGACTGTTCGTGGAAATTAAGAGCGGTGAGGAGAGATGAAGGGACTTACTTTCAAGTCAGAAGTTTTGTCAATGAACATAGTTGTCCCTTGGAGGAGGTTCACCGTCGCCACAGACAAGCCAGTGCAGTCACAATCGGAGAACTCATTGCACCTAGACTTCAACAATATGATGGTCATCTCATGCGTCCGAAGGACGTAATCGCCGATATGAAAACAATGTATGGCATCCAAATCATGTACAGTAAGGCACATGATGCCCTGCAATACGCATTGTCATTGACCTATGAAACGCATGAAGAAAGTTTCCAAATGCTGCCATCTTTTGCATACGTTCTGGAACAGTAAAATCCTGGCACAATCACAGACTTACAGTGCGCAGACGATGGTAAATTCCTCTACTTTTTCATGTCGTTAGGGTCCTCAATTAGAGGTTTTCGGAGGTGTATGCGTCCTGTGATTGCAGTTAATGGTACCCATTTGAAGGGAAGATTCGGTGGTACAATGTTTGTGGCAGCTGCACAAGATGGAAACGAACAAGTGTATCCAATTGCTTTTGGGTACGGTGACTCAGAAAACAACCTTTCATGGGAGTTGTTTTTAGAATGCATGAGAGGTGCCCTTGGTCATATAGATGATCTGGTTTTCATTTTCGATCGTCATGCAAGCATTGAAGCAGGGATTTCTAAAGTGTTCCCTTATGCAACCCATACCATATGTTGTTGGCATTTTGGTGAAAATATGAAGAAGCGATTCCACAGAAAGGATGTTGCCGACATAATGGATAACGCTGCTAGGTCGTACAGGCAAATCCAGTATGATCGCCACATGGAGGAGTTACGTAAGCTGCACAAGGGTGCATACGATTATGCCATTGATGCTGGTCCACACAAGTTGTCCCGCGTTCACTGTCCCCAAAGAAGGTATAGGTTGATGACCACAAATGTTGCAGAATGCATAAACTCATGCCTAAGATTCGCACGCCAACTGCCACTGATGACACTGGCAGAGTTCATTCGGAATATGCTACAAAAGTGGTTCCACGATCGACATGCAAATGCACGGTCCATACGGCATCGATTGACCGACGCAGCACATCTTGTGACACTAAAACGTGTCGACAAGTGCGGTTATATGACTATAAATCCAGTTGACTGGAACATATTCTCCGTCATACATAAGGGAAAACAGTGGACTGTTGACGTAGCCCGGAAGACATGCACATGCAACAAATTCCAAATGGAATTTTTACCATGTTCACACGCACTCGCAGCGGCAAGGTACATGAGGACTCTGTCCAGTTAACGCTTTATATTACCCAAATGTGAATCTAACTGTTTTCATTGTTGCAGGGAGCGGAATGTGGATTTCACATCTCTATGTGTGGACTACTACAAGAGGGAGACACGTATTGATGCATACTCAGTTCTTATTATGCCTGTTGGTCATCCTTCTTCATGGGTAGTGCCATCCGACATCGCAACGCGGGTGGTTTTAAATCCAAAGACGAAGAGACAATCCGGTCGCCCAATGGAGGGTCGACATGTCTCGTCTTCGGAGAGGACAACCACACAGTCGTGCAGAAGATGTGGACAAGCAGGACATAACAACAGGAGGTGTTCCAACCCACCTATGGTTAATGAAGGTCCCAGTAGAATTGTTCCCGAAGAATACCGTCGCAAGTGCAGCATCTGTCATTCAACTGGACACAACAAACAAACGTGCCCTCAGAAGGACTCTACCGTGGAATGAATGGAGCCTTACAAGAGGAGACTTGACCCCACGTCATAAATGTTGTCATGGAAGCGATTGAAGGGATGAGAGTTGCATTGGGTGCTGCTGTTGTGCTAAACTACTGTCTGTAGGGGCTTTTCCATCCTGCTCGGAAGGTTAGGGAAGTGTACTGGAAGATTTACAACTCCTTATATATTGGCGCTGAAGATGCTCTCGTGGCTGCTTATCCGACACTAGACGACGAGCATAATAACATATACAGTAGGCCAGAGTTAGTGATGTTTATCTGAGTGCAACGAGTTTCAGCTAGAGAGGGCGAAAAGATGAACTATGCAATCATCTTAGGACTTATGTTTTAGACATATGTTTTGGATTTTAGCTGCTGTAGTTTGTTTATTTCCACAAGTCACCATACCAGTTGATATACTCTTATATGGTACTTTTTAACTTTGTGTATGCTTTGATATATGTCAATATTTTAGAAATGAAAACCACATGGTGTAATTTCTTGCAATTTGCAGTCTTACCTACACCGTAATGCTTTTATGTAGAACTATTCTGATTAATTTTGTGTTCCAAAATTGATTTGTATTTAGTTCTTAAAATTAATCGTGTTGGAGTGAAATGACTTATTCACTTAAATAGGCAAAATCGTACATGCTGGAATTGAATAAATTTAATCGAATAATTTAAACAAAAAATACATATGTTATGTACATCAACTGTATAACAGAGAACAACCCATATATACATCAGCTACACAACACTGTTGTGTAGCGAGTTGCAAAAAACCTCCACAGCCATCTTCTCCCTGATGGTGCCCATATCATCTTCCGTCCAGTCGAACTCCTTCTTGTTTGCTAGCAAGTACTCTGCCAATCTCAAAGTATGGGCACCACAGTTACCGCTGCAAAATCACCAATTAAATAACCATTAGACTGTAATTTTATTAAAACCTAATGGGATAGAATAAACTCTTAAAAATAACATACCCCTGCTGTTGTTGGGGCACCCCATGTCTTCCGTCCAGGATGCTCATCTGAAAGGCACTCTTCGACAATTTGTACGTCTCATCATCCGCCGTTCTGCTATCGTGAAACCGGATCTGATGCAACATCGACGGAATAAACCAACGTAGGCATGCAACCTGCTTAAGCTTGTGCTCCCATGGAACCTGCTGTCTGAACGGGTCTAACAGGTAGATCTTCCCCTCCCTGAGATCTACGCTCGCCAGTACCCAATGCACTCGTCCAAGGTTGCAAGGAATAAGAACCTGTACGTGTTTTAACAGTCTTATTTGTCGGAATTTAAAACATAATATATTACATTATGGAAACAAAAATAATTGAAACCCTTACATAATCAACCTCGTGCCATGGCCGGGATCCGTATGGGATAATTCCTCGGACCATCTTCAGGTCGTCATTGGGCCACCTGTGTTCCAGCATCTTCCATCCAGGTGGGGGTTTGCCCACAACCCCAGGACCGAAAATTTGCTGCCACTGAATCTCTAAGTATGACTGTACATAGAAAAATAATCGCAACATTAACTAACACATCAATGCACAAATGAAAACCTATCAGTACAGACACTTACATAGAACTGTGTATGGAGTAAGTTGACCCTCTGAGTGTACACGTCGGGGTATGCTCGCTGATGCTTCCGTAGAATATTCATGTACGCGTCCATGTGCTGACAATGTAAACATTTTATATTATTACGAATCAACTATTACTCATACAAACTTATACACAGTATGTTAACTAATTAACATACCGATTCCTCCAAGTCCATGAAGTTGGTCTGCAACCGTTGGAACCAAGTTACGCCAACTGGTAAAGGTAGATCCACATCACGTCTGTATAATTGTTGAACAAGTTAGAGAACCAAGTAATAATAATAAAATATTGCAAAATGAACACATATACTTACGTTTCCCCCGTCGTGTTCCTCTTGTAGGCTTTGTACGCTGTAATGTAGTAGGGTTCTATCAAGTCATGGGGATTGAATACATGCGCCAATGCCGCTGATGTCGGTGGCCTGGTCCTCGGCTTCTTCAACAGACAGGGGTTTGTGTATGGGGACAGCAACATCCAACCTGGCTTGCGAACACGTGGCACCATAGGTGGAGTACGATACTAACCACTGGGATCCGTATGAGGAGGGGTGCGCTGAGGAGGGGTGTGCTGTCTGGATGAACTCACCCTCCGTGCATCACTCTGAGAATGGCTGCGGTGTGAGGATACACTCTCCCTCCGTGTATTGCTATGATGAGGGGTGCGCTGTCTGGATACACTCTCCCTCCGTGTATCGCTCTGAGGAGGGGGTGCGCTGTCTGGAGGAACTCTCCCTCCGTGTATCGCTCTGAGGATGGCTGCGGTGTGAGGATACACTCTCCCTCCGTGTATCACTCTGAGAAATGGGAGGTCTACGCCGGGTTCGCTTCAGGGGTTGCACTGCACTGTGGTCGACGACCGGAGGTGGGGTGCTCTGTAAGGACGGACTTTGTCCCAGTGGTAGCTCTGATCCACCAGGTGCCACCCATGCAACCAGTGTTGTCTCTGTACTGGTAGTGCTGTCAAGTAAAATCGGAGGTGGTACCTACGCTGCCTCTGCTAACTCTGTATCACCGGGTACCTCATCTCGTTCTATCGCACCTTGACCCCGCTGATCAGATACTGTGTCCATAGACTGACCCTCCGTAGTTGGTGGCTGCCCATGTCTGCTCCCTGGCTCTGTCCTATCCTGACCAGTACCTATCCTGCCTTCGGGACTAAAGTCTCCGTGATGGTCATCGAATGGTGGGTCATCGAATGGTGGACCATCCATACGGGACTGCGGCGTCGTACCCTGTATCGCCCGGATCATATCCAGCAACTCTCCATGCTGCTTATCTCGCGTCTCATCACTTTTTTTGATAGCAGCCATCACATCATCCCATACAGATCGAACTTCAGCCATCACTTCATCGATTTTACGGTCCCAACCCTGAAAGGATTTCAAACTCTGTTAGAACTTAAACTATTCAGTCGAGTGAAATTAAATAATGGGGTTTTAATTTTTTTACGTACCTCTGGATCACCTCCACGTGAATCACCTCTAGGTCGAGGCTGTCTAGGCAATGTGGATGGTACCGGGCTACGCGTCCGGAGACTCTCAGTGCGAGCCTCTAGGTCTACATCACCTCCAGGTCTAGGCTGTCTGGGAAACGTGAATCGTACCTGCCTACGCCTATTGCCACCCTCAAGTTCTGAACCCTCCATATCAGTAGGTTTAGAATACCTCTCCTCCATACCATCGCGTCCGGAAAACATAGCCTCAGTATCACTGGGTCTGGAAAACTGACCCTCCATATCATTGGGTCCTGCAGTCCTATGTCGTTCCGGATCCGGGAGGTGACCAGGTATATCAGGGGCATCGGAATCATACAGATTGGCTCCTAGCTCTATGCCTTCGAAGTACCGTTGAGCCCTCTCCGCAGCCGTCGGCACCAATTCAGGCCATGCGCACATCTGAAATCGAAGTTAAATAGTTGTCATTGTATATATACTAATAACTACCAACATTAACAACATCAGCACTTACCCTTTTTGTAAAAACACCATCCAGCTTTTTCGCCCTAGGTCGCTGACTCAATTCCCATTTCAGAATACGTGGGGGGGGGGGGGGGGGGGGGGTAGCTCGATTACCCGGCGAATCCCACATTTAGTATTGCCAAGCTCCGGGATAACCTCAAAGGCAAATACCTGCGTAATAGAAAAGTACAATACGACGTAAATACAACAGTCATATAAAATAAACTACAATTAAAGTACGGATTCAAATTTGAAATTCTCACCAATAGTGCATGCGGTAGACCGTATATGTTGTACGTCAACTCGAGGTTCTGTACGTCAAGGTCCTCGCCCTCTTTTTTCCGTTTTTCTGCCAACCGCCGTCGTGGACCATCAAACGCCCGCTTGAAACCATAAATAGACTGCCTATACACGTGTGTGCCCCACGGGAACGCATCAAAAGCGTCCAGGTCCTCAACTAGGAGAAACTGCCATACTGGAACTTTATCTCTCCCGTCGAACCCCATCAGTATCCAGTTCAGCATAAACAATAAGGCAAGCTTCACCGCATCGTACTGCTGTTCAAAACTACCAATCCGCAACACCGCTCTCAACTTTTCAATATCGACTTCTTTGAAAGTTCTCAAAGTGTGTTTTTCAATATAAAGCTAGAGGGGGGGTGAATAGATTTTATCTAATTATTACCCAATTTTCGCATGCATGTCAATTTTACGAAAATACCCCTAGCAAGTCAAAAATACATACAAGTGTAATAAGATGCGGAAATAGTAAATGACACTTGATGTTTACGTGGAAACCCTCAACAGGGAAAAACCACGGGTTGGTAAGTGCGCCACACTCGAACCTCGAAATCCACTATATGAAAAGACGGTTACACCCTCAAGTGATTCTCGGACCCTCACCCTAGATAACCTCAGGCTATGGACACTACCAATCGCCACTCTTGATTCAATCCCTAGTGATATCCCCTGATACACTACTCTTGGCGTGAGCACCCTCTAATCTACCACGCGGGCCTTTTATAGCGGCTCTAGTCCAATTTGCTTGAGTGACCACCTAAACCCGGTGTAGCGACCTAATCCCGGTCTATCACAAACAAGACTTACATCTCCGAAGAGATCAAACCCTATGTGAATATGCAATGATATCCAAATAATGCAATAAGAGCTAGGGTACTCTAAATGCTTACCTAGGATTATAAGATGACAATATAATCAATCCTAGATATCACATATAGCTATATGTCATGGCATATAACTTTAGCTAAGTAAAGGATCACCAATCCTAGATACAAAGCTATCACATAAAACCCACAAACATTCAAAGGATTAACTAGTTGATTAAAAGACAATCTATCAACCTAGTTATCAATACATCACACAAGAATGTTCATGGCATAGCTTTTAGGCAATAATGACCTAATCAAATAAGCTATGAAAAATAATCTCAATCAACAAATGAGATCAATTAGCTAGATGTTAGATAAACATGAAAATCCTAGCTATCATAAATAACCCAATCAACACATAATCTCAATCATGTATGTAGAAATTAATCTAATGACATACAAGTAATAAATGAGATAACATTGATAAGTAGAAACACTAATTATGTAAGATAAAAGTGTTCAACAAATCATACCATGTGTGTTGAAGAAGTCCCATGCATTAGCATATGCTAGATGATCCTAGATGATGCTTAGATGAAGATTTATGCATGTGGGAATGGGTTTAGAGAGATAAAGATATGATCTTTAAGCTTTCTCTCTCAAGTCTCTCTAAATATCTCTCTAGGGTTCTTATGATCAAAGACTTGTGTTCTGAACCAGAGATAAGGATGTATTTATAGAGGCCAAAAACAGGGCAGGTGAAAATACAATTTTGTCCCTGAAATCGCACGATCGGCGGTTTCATTCGGCGGCCAGGCCGCCGAATTGAACCGCCGAATTGCTCCCGAAAAGAACAGGGGAACTTCGGCGACTTCGTTCGGCGGTTTCGAAACCGCCGATCAGAACCGCCGTTTGGACCCGAGAGGAATTTCAATCAGGTCTGATTCGGCGGTTTCGAACGGCGGCCAGGCCGCCGAACGTAACCGCCGTTTCACCAAAAATGGTGAAACCAAGGAGAAGCCAAAGGCATCTCCACCGGCGATCATCGCGCAAAACGAAACACATCAACGTGCACGCGCGGACGTTTCCGAACATCCTTCGGGAAACGAATTACACCACACTAAAAGCTAACATACATGAAGTGCAAGTGTGGGTATTGAATGCATCCTAATGCCTATCATGTCATGGCATTTCATATAAAAAGATGCAATCAATTTAATACAAAAAGAGACATTGAATAAACAATAAAGCATAATGCACACAAAATATAAACACAACATTCAAGAATAAGAGTTATGCATGTTGTGTGTGTGTGCAACTATATCTCTTCAAGCCAAAGTAAGCACAATATATACCTTTGGTGCTTGTCCTCTTGAGGTCTTGGAAATGGTCTTTGATCTTCAACCTTAATGACCTAGACTACCCTTACAACCAAACCCCAACATGTGGTTTGACCACGAAATAAGCCAATCAACAAAAGGGAATCCTTACATTCTTCTTGACCCTGAAAGTACCGCTCGTGTATGCCATTCTCTACCACTTCATACATCGTCGTGTCGGGATCGACTCCAAACTTCAAACCAGTAATTAGACAGAACTCAACCTTCGAGAACCGAACAATATGCTTACCTAACAAAAATCTCATCTCATCAGCCGGCCCATCATGATGCAACTCGCGCAAAAGTAAGTAATGGACAATCCCACCCGAAAAATGATTCTCACGATGCATCTAAAGGAAATGACCAAAACACGACTCAGTATACCGACGTAGGTCTTCGATCTTCAGATCTTTAGGTACACTGTTAAGTGCGGTGTCAACATATTCCAGGTCATCGAAATGGTCATGGCAATTAATTTTTCCCTTGAACCAATCTGCCTCTGGAGTTTTCAAAAAATCCTTTGGGTCATTCCTCATCTGCATATTCACCGAAAAAAAGCATATAAGTTCATGAAAAGGCTCCAACA
This sequence comes from Acer yangbiense, assembly GCA_008009225.1. NCBI lineage: Eukaryota > Viridiplantae > Streptophyta > Magnoliopsida > Sapindales > Sapindaceae > Acer > Acer yangbiense. The sequence goes on from CM017769.1 coordinate 1,406,857, forward strand.
ACAAGATTGGACCACTGAATTAAAAGTCATGGGAAGTGTATTAAAAGTCACAAGACATTATACAAAAGTCACGGGAAATGCATTAAAAGTCACGGAACACTATACAAAAGTCACGGGACATTATACAACAATCACGAGACACTTATCAAAACTCAAAAGTCACGGGACACTGTACAAAAGTCACGGGACACTTATCAAAAGTCACGGAACACTATACAAAAGTCACGGGACACTATACTGCTATCACGTGACACTTATCAAAAGCCAAAAGTCACGGGACACTATACAAAAGTCACGACACACTATACAAAAGTCACGGGATACTATACAAAAGTCACGACACACTATACAAAAGTCACGGAAACCCAGAAATTCATCGTCCTCAAAACAACTCTTTTCTGAAACTAAAACCCTAACCTAACCTCATCGTACAAATATAATCAACCACAATCACAAATCCAACCTAATCTACATCATGAGTATGGCATCAAACATCAAAACACATGAAATTATCAACATGAAAAACGCGTCAGAAAGAAGAACTTACCCATGTCTTTTGAGATCGCTGGTGACTTCTCGTCGATGCTATTTCTGTTGTGTTTACTGTAGCGCCGTCACCGGTGGTTCACCGTCCACTTTCTGTCAACTTTAGGGCTGTTGGACCGTCGGTTCTGCTCACTCGTTACTTTTTCTCTCACCGGTCTGCTCAACCGTGACTTTTTCTCTCACCGTTTCAAAATTGCACAAACAGACAAATGAGGGTATTTTTGTCTAGTCACTCAAATATGTGCCTTTTAAACTTAGATTAGTAAAGTGGTGACAGTTACCAAAAAACCGCCCTAAATAGTGACATTTAATTTTTTAACCCTACTAACTTATCATAAAAAATATATATATATAAAAAATATAAAATAAAAAAGGAAATGGTTTTTAATGAGAATATGGATGAAATGGCACCAAGACATCATCTCTACAATATCAAACTAAAAAAATTTTGGTTGAAAATTTTGCCCTATGTAAGATGTCATATTAGATTTATTAAGAGTAAATGGATGGAAATAATACTATTTGAGTAGTATTTTCTCCTTACATTTTTTTGAACTTTTAATGCCACAAAAGTATGATGTGAAACAAAAATGCTCTCCCTTTATTTTTCAGTATTTATTTTTACTATCTTTTTCTCTCTCATTCTTCCTCTAACCCTCTCTTGTCGACCACCATTTCTATCTCACATTTTCTCTTCTTCTTTTTTCCTGATTTTCTAACTTCACTCGATTAAAAGATTTGTACTCAGCTATCTCACTTTCCAATTACTGAGGTTCTACACAAGCTTTTAATGAGTGAATCTACTCTTCTGAGCGGAGTCGACGAACAACCATCAGCAGCAGTTTCAAGTGATTTTGCGATGCACCAATATCTCCATAGATATCAAATTCAATCGCTCTTTGAACTCGTAATTTTTTTTTAGTTTCAGGTTTGAGTTTTTAATCTGCAATGAAAATTAACAATTTCTTTTGTTTTAGAGTTAGAACATGTTTGTTGTATTTGGTGAACCTCGTATTGTGTGGATTATGTTTCACGTTCTTGTGATCGAGTTGTGATCCATGAGAGTGTTGTGTGCTAGTGAGTGTATAGTAGGGATGTGTGCACGACATCGAGTGTCTATGAGTGCAACTACTGTATACACGACATCGAGTGTCTATGAGTGCAACTACTGTATAGTTGCGTAATTTAAAATTTTTGCGTAGATTTGTATATCGTCGAAAACGGTGCATATTGTCCCAGGTCGTAGCTCTAGATAGATGAGTTTACGGTTTGGGTAAATGACTTCTAAGTTAACGGTTCGAATTCTACCAATAACAAAAGCTTCAAAAAAAATATATAATCTAGATAGGCAGATTTTCTATTATCAGTTCGAACTGACAATAAATATATCAGGACGAAGAATGTGGACCACAGATTATGGAGAAGTTTTGAGAAGTGCATACACTTTGAGTCAAAGTATGTAAATCTAGTGGTCCACATTTTTCGTCCTGATATATTTATTGTCAGTTCGAACTGATAATAGAAAGACTGTCTAGATAAGTGGATAAGTAGATACATAAAATAAAAATAAAAAAAGGGTTTTTTTCTAAAAAAAAAAAGAAAATAGTAAAAAAAAAATGGTGCATATTAAAAGTTCTGATTTATGATATAATATAAAATAATTATTTTCTATTAAAGTGCTCATTTTTCTTAAACACATGCATATATATCGAACGAAATCTTGATTTTTTATTTATTTATGTGTAGTGGTAATATGTTCTATAAAGGGGAATAAAAACACATATCAATAAAGGGCAATAGGGACATATGTTAATAATCACTTTATTTCTATAAAGAAAAATAAAAACACATATCAGTAATTGCATTTATAGTCATATTACAATAAATATTTTTCTTTTATAGCTATAAAGTGGTCATAATAACATAGATTAACACTACATTTATTTATTTATTTGTAACTGAGACTTAATTTTTTCAAATCCAATAACTTAAGGATCACAACTCACAAGAACAGGCTGTCAGCTCACACTACATTCAAAGAGAATCTCTAGACTTAATTTTTTACAAAGTATGGAGACTTTTGTTCCCAAATTAAGTCATGATCTATTGAACGAAATATTTATTTTTATTTTTTAAAAAATCGAGACTTATTATTATTATTTTTGAAAACATCTAGACTTAATTACTCATTTTATCCGAAATCAATAAATAATATGACCCAAATTAAGTGTTCGAAAACATGCTTCTAGGTCTCGCCTAGGTGCTAGGCGGCCATCGGCCTTCCCGATTAGGACAAAATCATCCGTATTAGGCAGCGGGTAAAAAAACAGACGATTTGGCCAATTTATCAACCGATTTTGCCGATTAATGTTTAGGTGGAATCAAAGTCGTTTTTATATCCTAGTTACACCGTTTAAAATTTGAATATTAAATTTTTTTTTAAAGAGATTGAATATTTGTTTTGTATGTAGGAAAAATAATTATAAAATAAAATAAATTCTCGATACTCAAGTGCCGTCCAGATGCCGCCTAGGCGCTGGGCTGTTGCCAAGTGTTTTTTTAGGACACTGCCAAATTTCACCTAATTATATCTCCTTAGTCCCTTCCAGTTACCAGCTAGAAATTACTCATTTTCGCTTAAAACAAAAGATTATTACTTATTAGAAAATGGCATTTGATCGAAAAACTTGAAGCCCACCGAGGTTGCACAAAAACGATTCATTACAGTTTTGCCACTATATATATAATATATCATAATGCGGAGGCAGACAAACAAATGAGGCAAGAAATATGAAAATGAGCAATGAAGATACTGGTCAACCATACGATTTTAGGAATCATTCTCAGATATGAATCAAGGATTTGATATTGGTCAACTACATGATTTTAGGAATCATTCTTAGACATGAATCAAGGACTTTAAAGCTGTATTAGAGCATCTCCAATGCAAGTGTGTCTTGTGAAAAAAAAAGATGTCACATAGGATTAATAGACGTTATGTTTAAAATCAAGAGAGATGCCACGTAGGATAAATGCAAGTGTGTCTCTCAACGCAAAGCAGTCTACCGAATCGAGGATCGCATTTCCTCCAACACATCTGGCAATGGTCTATATGATTACATCCCATTCCGCTCCACACCTTCACTTGCTTCGTCACTCATCAGAACTACAGGTTTCCTAGCTCTCACTACTTATTTGACTATATATAAATCAATGCATGCAGTCAACAGTGAACAACAAATTAACTTTTAGTCTCTTATGGGTATTGTTATATAAAACATGGACAGAGGAGAATCAAGAAACTAAAAGCGATGCTGATGGGAAATGCTTTGTTGCAAAGCTTCTTACATCAACACTCTGGACCTCTGCATTTGGTTTGACAAATAATGGTATTGTGTATTTTTAATTTGGTGAAAAGATAGTAGATTATTTTCAATTTCAATTACTCTGTTAAAATTTGTGATCTCACTCTAATAGGTGTTACATTTACGGGCTATCCTGTGATTGGATATCACAACCTTCTTCAATCATCGGGGACCTGCCTCAATAGTCTAGGCGACTCGATGATCACATCGTGCCCTTGGGACCCTAGAATCAAAGGCGAGTTCTTTCACCAAACTACATTCAGTGTTGGATTATCCGTTGTTAGAAGCTTCATTCAAGACGTGCAAAAGCTAGTTTCATTGGAGCCCAAGGCATTGTGTGGCATAGAACTCTACAATGGCATCCTCATGCGTTACGTTAAAGCTTCGAGCGCTTACTTGGGCAAACAAGAGGATTCATTAGACTTCGATATCACTTACTACCGAAGCAATGACCCAATGACTCCTAGGCTATATCAAGATGTGCTCGAAGAAATAGAGCAACTCGCGGTGTTCAAGTATGGAGCGTTGCCACATTGGGGCAAGAATCGGAACGTAGTGTTTGACGGAGTGATCAAGAAATACAAAAATGCTGGAAAATTCTTCAAGGTGAAAGTGGCTTATGATCCATTAGGGCTCTTCTCTAGTGAGTGGACAGACCAAGTTCTTTCATTGAAAGCTGGGGTGACCATAGACAGACAAGGTTGTGCACTTGAAGGGTTGTGTATATGTTCACAAGACAGTCACTGTGCCCCTGAAAAAGGCTATTTATGTAAACCGGGCAAAGTTTATAAACATGCCAAAGTCTGTACTTTCATGAGTTCTAAAAATTACATGTGATTACATACGGCATCACGGGTCTATTTAGACCCAATAGATGCTGATACAGTCAATTATTCTTCTAATTGGAAAAGAATTAACCGTTAAACAAAATTAGTGACCTATTTTATTTTAGAGTTATTGGCACAAATGCCGCCGCCACCACCCCACCCCCCCAAAGCATACGTGACTTCGCATTTTGCCCCGATCACCAACAGAGGTGAAAACCAAAGAGAAGCCAAGGGCATTCTCCGTGGGCGGTCTTCGCGTAAAACCAAGCACATTCTAGTGCATGCGCGGACGTTTCCGAACATTATCGGGAAACGAATTACTAAACACATATACATACAACAAGATATAACAATCAAAGTGCTAGTGTGTAAAGTGACATGTGAAGAGTATGCACACATGATCAAGTATGCTAAGTGTGTGTGTGCTAACTAAATCTCTTCAAAGAAAACCAAGCACTAGAAATTATACATTTGGCGTGCTTGTCCCTTGAGGTCTTGGAAGGGCCTTCGAGCTTGAAGATCAATCACCTAAACTACCCTTATACAAACAACCCCAACAAGTGGTTTGTCCACGAAATAAGCCAATCAATATATGGGAATCCTTACAATCTCCTCATTTGGCTATTTCGTGACAAAACCACCACTCACATTGATTCCTCACAACATAATAGAAACTATGGGTTTACAATGATTTTCTACTTTACAAAGAGATATATAAAAGTAATCTTGAAGTCATCAATCTCATGTAGAACAATCAATCCCTGAAAGCAAAGTTTATATACTTTCCAATTCAAGTAAAAAGTGAGATGAATCAAGTGAGAATAAAAACAAGCATTTGCATTCTAAGAATTTAAGCACAACTACAACATCATGCAATAATTGTGAATGCAATGCTCCCCCTCAATGGGTTACTCCCCCTCAATGTATTGTCTCCCCAACATGCATAATTGCTACCACAATTTGCAACTCCCCTTACCACTATTCTACTCCCCCTTTTTGTCATGATATAGGCAAAGGAGTAGTCCCCAACCGGGTCACTTAGCAAAGAGAGATGATAGCATTCAAGTCATTTGCATAATCATAAAATGCACTTTATGCAACTCTATCAATAGGAGAGAAACAAGGAGATTTATTTTAAAATAAATGTGTGAATCAAAACATGCTTTGCATACAAGACATGTAGCATTCAAGTCCAAAATACAATGGTATTTGGCAAAGCAAATGACAAAAGTTTCTAATAAGAATTCAAACCAATTTCACCAATGTCATGAGAGAAGCAAGGATATAGAGTTTTTATTGATTTTAATTTATGAGCAACTATATCCATCTTTATAAGCGAAACATGGCATAAGCGACTTTGCACCCTATTCGATTTTTCCGGGAATGAAACCCGTATGATAGTAGCCATGTTCAACTAATAAAGAAAGAGAGACAATTTGGAATATAAATTCCTTTAAACGGATACAAGATCATTTATTCATTTTGAGTCTCATAAGCTTTTTCACACAAGTTTTGCATTTAAAAATTGCAATCATCAATTCATGCTTTTTCATTTTTAAGCATGTCATTAAGAATCATCATGTCATGGAGATAACTATAGGTCATTCATATCATACTTCCTATGTAAATATCCTAGTCCAAAAATGCATGTTTGAACATAAATATGGCATGGATTGTAGACAAGCATGGTTCACACTTATTGAATTGAAAACATATATACATATGTGCAACCAAGCTTACTCAAGCAATCAACAAAGAAGCATAAGATTTTTCAATTATTTGCATGCAACAAGTATGCAATATAGCTCTCTTTACTTGAGTTCCCCATATGGGGTCAATATCATCCTTCATCAATGAAGGTCATGAGGTCCTATAGACCTCCCAAGTCCATTTGACTTGGTTGAACCTATTTGAGACTTGTTAGTCTCATAGCAAGCGGGTTCATTTTTCCTTATCCACATAGATATGACATTTTTCTTTCTAATGGACAATGGTTCAAGAGTACTAGAAATAATAGGATCATGAATATGAATATTTTCCTTCCTATTAGCATGCATTCTAGCTCTTGTCATTCTCTTTTCAATCATGCTTTTGATTCTACATAATATAATGAAATGAAAGCAATTTGGTCTAATGTGACCATCAATACCACAAAAGTGACATGTAGGGATAAATTTAGAATTCATATCATGTCCTTGTGCATGCATAGGAGCCTTCACATGACTTTGTGGTTGAGCGGGTTCAAATCTTCTTTGTTGTTGAACCGGTCTAGCTTGCTTCCTTAATTCATTTTGCATGATTGGCCTCTTCCCTTGATGAATTTGAGCGTGAGGGAAGTTAGGTTGAGGAACTTTTTGAGCTTGAGGTTGACTCCTTGGAGCTTCCTTCACTTGTGCACTTCTTGAACATTGTCCTAGATCAATTTTCTTCCTAGGAGTGTGCACCGGCAAGGCTTCTATCTTGCTCAAACTCTTGACAAAGACGGTCTTGGTTGGAGCAGTGATCTCCTTGCTTTCTTCATACCCAATACCTCTCTTGTCACAAGAGTTCTTTCCACTACCAAGAATATGGTCAAGTTTCTTGGAGCTTGTAGTCATCCTAGACAATGACTCTTTAGCTTCATTAAGCTCTCTCTTCAACCCTTCTTCATTCCTCTTAGACAAAGCTAGCTCATCTCTTAGCTTGTCTTCAATCTTCTTGGATGCCTCCACTTGTTTACTTAAGTGGTCATTGTGTGTTGAAAGTTCTAGATTTTCATCCTCTAAAATCTTCAACTTTCTATTGTTCTTCTTCAATGAACTTTCACACTTGACTATAAAGTCATTAACATCCATTTTCTCTACACTTCCATTTGTAGAGTTAGATGAGGAGTCATCTTCACTTGAGTTATCTCCTCCACTCTCCTTCTCACTAATGGAGTCATTTCCCTCATTAAGACCTTCACCTTGGTCTCTTGAGTCAATGAGAGCCATATCCCAATGAGTAGCTTCGCCTATCACCTCTAGAGCTACTTCTTTATCTTTTTCTTCCATGGGATCACTAGTCAAGTCATTCTTACCAACAATTTTATCTTCTACACAAGTGGCCCCAAATGCCGTGTAGTCGATGGTAAGCTCATCATCACTTGATGACTTGTCTCCCTTTCTGGAGTCATCACTTTCGCTCCAAGTGGCGGCCATCACTTTTGCCATCTTATTCTTCAAATTCCCACAATCGGGTGAGATGTGTCCTATACCGCCACACTCACCCCCTTTCTTTTCACTCTTCTCTTGCCTAGGCTTAAGACTCTTGAAGGGAGCCTTTTTCTTCAAGTCTTGGCTTTTGGATCCAAAGCCCTTCTTCTCGAACTTGACAAATTTCTTGAATCTTCTAAGCAATAATGCCATGTCTTCGTCCGAGTCACCTTTTTCCTCCTTCACAACCTTGGAAGCTTTCAAAGCAATTCCTTTTTGCTTTTTAGGAGGTGAAATGCTAGGAGCCTTCCTAGATTCATAGGCGAGGAGTCTTCCAATTACCTCGCTCGGCTTCATATCCTTGTAAGTGTTATTTTCCTCTAAAGCCGTCACCTTTGATTCAAACCTAGCAGGGAGAGACCTCATAATTTTCTGCTTAACTCTCCTATCCGAATAAGGATCACCGAGTTGATGGCTTTGATTCACAATATCGATCAACTTGACTTCAAAGTCATTGAAGCACTCGTCCTCCTCCATCTTAAGCAACTCAAATTACGCTTGAAGGACTTGTAGCTTGGAATCCTTAACAACATCGGTTCGGTTCCTTCGTGTGCAACCTCTAGGATATCCCATGCCTCATTGGCTATCCTAGTGTTCTGAATCAGTTTGTACTGATTTTCATCCACTGCACATAGAAGAGCATGCCATGCCTTCCTATTCCATTTTGAAGTCTCAAACTCTTCAAGTGACCACTGAGCCTTAGGCTTGAGTACTTCTTCTCCACCACCCGTGGGAGTCATCATAGGAGGTGCATACCCATCTTTAATAGCCATCCATGCCCTATCATGGATTTGGCACACGTACGCTTCCATCTTGCCTTTCCATGAGGCATAATTCACACCGGTGAAGAGAGAAGGCCATGTGCTTGAAGCACCCTCATGGTTGCTACCGTATCCACTCATTATAACAAATGAATGAAATGTTTGCAAAAAGTATGAATGAGTAAAAATCACACAAATGCACAACACACCTAAAATGAGCTAGGATCACCTAAGTATATCTAGGAACCCGCTTTGATACCAATTGAAAGTAATACAATAATGCTCGGTGTGTATGATAAATACATCTAGAGAGGGGGTGAATAGATTTTAACTATTATTACCTAATTTTCGCATGCAAGTCAATTTTATGAAAATGCCCCTACTAGTCAAAAATACAAGCAAGTGTAATATAGTGCGGAATTTAAATAACACTTGATGTATACGTGGAAACCCAACCACTGGGAAAAACCACGGGCTATTTAGTGCGCCACACTTGGACCTCGAAATCCACTAATCGAAATGGAGTTTACAACCTATGTAGACCTCGTCTAACACTCTGGTCAATAACCCCCCACTTCTACCACGCGGGCCTTTAAAAGTGGCTCTAGTCCTAATTGCTTGAGGTCTAAGCAACCTTAGCCTCAAGACTTAATTCTCTATGAAGAGATTATGCAACCTATGTGAATATGTATAAATATTCAAATAACAAACAAGGCTAGGTAACCTTAGATGCTTATCTAGGATGATGATATAATCAATTAAATCAACCCTAGATATCAATTGCTAAATGACATGTCAAATAGCTTAGCTAATCAAAATTAATCAAAAACTTAATTAGCTATCACAAAACAACACTCAATCAATTCATCACAATTAATTCTCTATTCTTGTATTTATCATATGATCAAAAACATACAAGTAAATTAAAAGAGAATATGCTTGATAGTAAAAATACTAAAATAAGATGAACTTAATCAAAATCTTACCAAGCAAGTTGTGATGATGCAAACCCAATCATGGATGCATTCTATATAGTCATAGAAGATGCAATATGAAATATGATGCAAAAAAGATTTGATTTGAGTGTTTAAAAGTGAGTTCTTGATTTGATTTTTTCTCAAAAATCTCTCTTTGAAGTTTAGGGTTCTAAAGACTCAAAGAACTTGATTAGAGAATGAGAAAGTAAGATATTTATAGACATCAAGAATTAGGCATGTGAAAAGACAATTTTGCCCCTGAAACGCACCAATCGGCGGTTTCATTCGGCGGCCAAGCCGCCGTTTACAACCGCTGAATTGAACCCGAGAAGAACAGGGGAACAACGGCGGTTTCATTCGGCGGTTTCGTGACCGCCGATCCAACCGCCGAATCAAACCCGAGATATTAAATCGATCAGGTATGAACGGCGGTTTCGAACAGCGGTCATGACCGCCGATCGTGACCGCAGAATTGCTCCAGACACTTCTGGATGCAAACGGCGGTTTCATTCGGCGATCAGGCCACCGATCATAACCGCCGATCACCAACAGAGGTGAAAACCAAAGAGAAGCCAAGGGCATTCTCCGTGGGCGGTCTTCACGCAAAACCAAGCACATTCTAGTGCATGCGCGGACGTTTCCGAACACTATCGGGAAACGAATTACTAAGCACATATACACACAACAAGATATAACAATCAAAGTGCTAGTGTGTAAAGTGATCACATGTGAAGAGTATGCACACATGATCAAGTATGCTAAGTGTGTGTGTGCTAACTAAATCTCTTCAAAGAAAACCAAGCATTAGAAATTATACATTTGGCGTGCTTGTCCTTTGAGGCTTGGAAGGGCCTTCGAGCTTGAAGATCAATCACCTAAACTACCCTTACACAAACAACCCCAACAAGTGGTTTGTCCACGAAATAAGCTAATCAATATATGGGAATCCTTATAATTTTTTTTGGACCCAATAAACAATTGAACTCACTGGCCGAAAGCTTGATATTCTCGTTGTTTATGCAAGATTCTTGGCCTATGACTCCAGAGCAGCACTAAAATTATTTATTTTCTCTTCAATTTGTTCCGATAACTTATCGAACTCACTGGCCGAAAGCTGGATCGCTTGTTCAAAAAAGCTGTGATTTTTGGCCAATTCCTATATTGAATATACTGTTTTTTTTTTTTTTTTGACAATAATATACTGTTACTTAGGGTTAGAAGTAGTGATACTTTGTATATAAACACACAAAGCAGTCGACTTGGGAGTGTGCTGCCCTTGCATTGCATCTACATATAATTTTGTTAAAATTTTCTCATAGCCATTTCCAGCATTATTTCAATTGAATTCACATGAATCAAAGCCTAAGTATTGAAGAATAAGTTCCGTTGAAGCATGGTGTTGATTTTTCGACCACCTTGTTGTCTTTAGATCACCTGTTAGTAGAATCTTTTTGGGTTTGATTTTCAATTAAAGTAATATAATTTCTCTATTAGTCAATTTGTATTGGGGTATTTTTGTCAGTAAATTTTAAAATAAAATATAGATGTACAAATCATATTTATAGGTGCGTACTAAATATTCTTAAACATAAATAAATAATCTTACAAATATTTTTGATCCTAATCTTCTACCAATATCTAGTTGATGGATGTTTTAACGTCCTAATTAAGCTCATTCCAAGCGTATGTATTTTCGTTGATTATATCTTGAATATAATATCACCATAACATAATACCTTGTTCTTTTTTTTTTTTTACACATAAAAGATGAAACGAGTGTAATAAGTAATAACTATAAAATGATAAGTGTACAATGTGGTACTTTAGTGGTAAAAGCCTCTCTCATAGTCGCCGCACCGCAAGTAGTATATATATATGGGAGAACTTTAAAACTAGCGAAAAAATTAGTGGGTTTATTGTTTTTATCCAAGATTATCATTTTTATTGTTTTGTAAAAATATCCACTTTTTGGATAAGATTACCCTTCTTTATAAAAAAAAAAAAAATTTCTCTCTTTTTTCTTTTTCTTTTTCTTCCTCTTCTTCCTGAAAAAAAAACAACTTTTTTTCTCTATTTTCTTTTCCTCTTCTTCTTCATCCCAGACCTCCATCTTCTTCTTCTTCTTCTCGGATGTGTTTAATTGTGTTTCTTGGTGTGTTTAATTTGGTCTTGCCCTGGTGTGTTTAATTGATTTTCCATGATGTGTTTAATTGAGTTGCCTTGGTGTATTTAATTGGTCTGCCCTAGTGTGTTTAATTGGGTTGCCCTGGTGTGTTTAACTGATTTTTCATGGTGTGTTTAATTGAATTGCCCTGGTGTGTTTAATTGATTTACACCTGGTGTGTTTAATTGGGTTGCTATGATGTGTTTAATTGGTGGCTTGGTGTGTTTAATTGGGTTGCTCTGGTGTGTTTAATTGATTTACACCTATTGTGTTTAATTATTCTGGTGTGTTTAATTGATTTACACCCTGTTGTGTTTAATTGGGTTGCCGTGGTGTGTTTAATTAGTGGCATAGTTTGTTTAAACAAAATGAAATCTGAAAATTTTGTTTGAAAAAAATAAAATCTGAATAATTATTTTTTTAACAAAACCCAAACCCAACTCCCACCATTCATAAAAACAACCACAACCTGAAAAAAAAAAAAACGTGATCTGAAAACAAAATTTAAAAAATAAAATCTGAAAATTAAACACAACTACAACCACAACCCAAACTTAAAAAATATAGAAAATCTGGAAAATCAAATCTGAATTTTTTTTAAAAAAAAATCTAATTTTTTTTTTTTTTAACAAAACTCAAACTCAAACACAACTCCCACCATTCATAAACACAACAACCACCCTCAAATCTAGAAATTTTCAAAAAAAATAAAATAAAATAAAATAAACTAAATCTGAAATTTTTTGTTTAAAAAAAAAAATCTAATTTTTTTTTAAAAAACCTGGAAAAAAAGTGAAAGAGAAAGAGAAAAGAGGAGAGAAAGAGAAGAAGAAGAAGGAGAGAAGACGTGAGAGAGAATAGAGGAGAGAAAGAGAGAAGCGTGAGAGGGAAAAGGGGAGTGAGAAAGAACAAAAAAAAGTTTCTGCAAAAAATGAGAGAGAAAAGGAGAGAGAAGAGGTAAAGAAAAAAAATTAGGGGTTATTATGTCTTCACAGCCATTTTGATGACAAAAAACAATGAAAATGATAATGTTGAACAAAAACAATAATATCTCTTAATTTTTTACTAAAATGACCTATTTCCTCTCTCTCTCTCTCTCTCTCTCTCTCTCTCTCTCTCTCTCTCTCTCTCTCTCTCTCTCTCTCTCTCTCTCTCTCTCTCTCTCTCTCTCTCTCTCTCTCTCTCTATATATATATATATATATATATAAGTATTGCTTCGGTTTCAGTTTCTACCGGTTATATGTGGAAGACTGGAACCCTTATATATAAAATACAAGTATTGCTTCGGTTTCTACTTGTTATATCTGGAAGTCTGAAACCAATGGCAGAACCCCGTAGAGGGAAACCCCATGGCTTACAGAAAAAAAAAAAAAATATATATATATATATATATATATATATTAAAAAATTAAAATTTGTATATTCTATAATTTAACCCCTTCAATTTCAAGTTTTTATAATTTGGCCTCCCAACTTCACTGTCCAAGTTCCGCCCCTGTCTGGAACATCCTTGAAGCAGCATTCAAAGGGTTTTCCTCCATCCTTATCTTGATATTGAGACCCCTTTCTTGCTTGATGGAATCCCTCCTAAGTTCCCTAGGTTCTTGTCTGGCAGAAGCTTCTTGGTGTTGAGTCGAGTTCAAGACTTAGCTCAGTTAAGAATTGCCAAGTACTCGATTAACCGGTTGGTTTCTGTTGATTTCCTAGACATCGAACCTTCAAATAAAGAAAGCTCAAATGAGAAGCAATAATTTTTTTTTTTTTTTTTTTTTTAGAAATATTACGGGTGTGAGAAGCAATAATTAATTAGTATAAAAAATAATGATCGATTGATCGATGTCCGGAGAACGCTCGACCAAAGTTTTCATAAGGTGAATCCCCAACGACAAAGGAACGAGCATTTTCGGGGACTAGCCCGCTTACCATTACTCAAGAGGGCGGTTGGTGTAGCGGAAGCTTACGAGAAAAACCTGCAAGACGACAATAAGAACAACCTACTAATATCCTGTTGATCCGCGCACGGATGCCAGAATATCAGGCTACTGATAACATTCAACTTCGCGCACGAAGGATTGTTAAAAGGCTTCAATTACGAATAGTAACTGGAAATTGAGAAACAATTCTCTGGTATTTTTTTATTAATGAAAAGCTGAATGGCCAATTCGGCCTACATCAATATTTAAAGGAAAACAAATCCTAAACCTAATCGAATTCCTTGGGAAGCAAGAAAAACGACTTAAAAACGGAAAATTACCAAAAAAGGCAAAAACGAGTTTAAAGCAAAAACTAATTCTAATGAGAATCCTAAACATTCCAGAATTGACGGAAGTCGATTCGGAATTGGAAAACTCAATTTAATACGAAAATGAAACTTTCCTAAAATAGCAAAAACGGCAACTTGAAGGCCTAAACGACGGAATTTGCCTAAAAAATTCCGGAAACGTCGAAACGCTTCAGCTGTCAAAATTTCAAGTCATTCTGATTCCGTCGCCCGGGTTTGGTCTTACTTGGTTTGTTTCAAATCCCACCCCTCCATATATTCCACAGCCAAGGCTGCTGCTGCATCAGCGGTCCTCTTTCATGTGAAATCGTTTTAGATCGTACCCAAGCCCGCCTCCACTTTCTTATGTTGATGTGAAAGAGGTCTTGCTTTATGAGACTGAAACCCTTCTTTCTTCGATCAGAAGACGAATAAGATTAAAAAGGCCATCATTAAGGCAAACAATGCAATAGCTTCTGTTAGAGCAAAGCCCAAAATGGCATAACCAAATAATTGTTTAGCCAATGATGGATTTCGCGCCACGGAATGGATCAAAGAACTGAACACGTTTCCAATACCAACAGCAGCTCCCGCTAAAGCAATTGTAGCCGCTCCGGCACCTATTAATTTTTCACCTAACATCTCGGCGGGTTAAGAATTCTCGTCACGCTTTTTGATACACAATTCTATGTTATGGATTCCTCGTCCATGGAATCCTTGTCGACTCTGCTAAATGATAGGCCCATGACAGACCGGTATATAAACCACTTTCTCAAAATATTTGTTTTCAGGAATTGTTTTCTGGCAACTTATCAAAAGATTTAAATCCCACTTAATAGTAAGAAAAAAAAAATCATTAATTCACAAATCCCCTACATTTACCCAGATCACTGGTGATAACAATATTAATTATTAACCCAAATGGACAATGGTGAGTTAATGATTAAGAAAAAGCAAAGACATAACAAACAATAATCAAATAGACTAATGATTGAAGAAGATAATGGATCCATTTCAAGAAAAAAAAAAAAAAAAGAAGCCAAAGAAATAGTTTATTTGTGTTGATTGCTTCATATAAATATATGAACAAAATATAACTTACCTTTATATAATTCTGGTAAGTTATTGATCCGATAAATATATGTCGTCTTCTTCTTCTGATTTTCTTCCTTTTGTTCCCGCTTCACATTTTCCTCCACCCTGTTCTTCTCCTTCAACTTCCATGATATTATTAACGGATTCTCTATATCTTCCTCTAGCTCTGCAAAAATAAGGAAAATCATTACGAAAATTTAAAATCTGTTTTGTATTTGTCAAGAGAGATTTGGAAAAAAAAAAATGTGCAGTAAGAGTTACCTTAGGGGAGTGAAGATACAATTAAACGATATTTACCTATGTAAAAAATATAAAAAAGAAAAATAATCTTATTCTTGTGATGCTAATTCTGTGTTAGCATAGAAGCCTATTTATAAGCATATGATATTACATCAAATATGATATAAATCGTAATCATATAAAATCATTTATACATGGTAGACAATCGAGAGAATCAAATATTGAAAGTGTTTCCAAATTTAAATTCAAATTCACATATATATAAAATCCTTTGTATATGGCGGATAATCCGGAGAATCAAATATTGAAAATATTTTTGATGTATTTCCCATTTTTGGGTTCTTTTGACAGATTTTGGATTGACAAGAAAAAAAATATATCCACATTAACCTGTTGAAAATTTTTTGTTATTGAAATATTACAATAATTCGGTGACAAACTCTAACCCACAACCTCATGTATAGATGTGAGTAGCAAACCATCGGGTCAGCCTCATCTTATCTATTGGTTAATCATTCATTTTAATTGTTACATAAGTATATTTGCAAAACAATCCCTCTAAGATGACACATTGTAAAAATAACCATCTAATTTTGAATTTTAATAAAAATCTTCATATGGTTACTCATTTGTCAATTGAAAATAACTAATTTTATAATAATAATTATTTTTTTTAAAAAAACAAATTTATTTGTGCATTGCTTCAGATAATATATTATATTTTATGTGATTGGAAATTAAACTACAAATATTTAAATTTATCTCACCTATGTATAATTTCTGGTAAGTTACCGATCCGATAAAACAAATTATCTCCACAATCGTTATCTTCTTCATTTGATTTTATTCCTTCCAATCCTACTTCACCGGTCCCACTACCTTGTTCTTCTCCTTCAACGACTTTAATTATGATATTTATAAAAAGTATCATATTAAAATTTAAATCATGAAAAATAAGATTTTGTCAAATGTGAATGATAGATGAATTATTTGACAAAATTTATAGGGAGAATCGTAGAGATTTCGAAATCTATATCTCGAAAAATATTTGCTGGATAATCTGGATATCTTTTTTTTTTTTTTTTTTGAATTACAACAATTGCCGGGACCTAGCGAGATCAGACTCTACAAGCGCGACCCGGAATACTACTCCCACTATCGGGGAGAGGAAACAAATGGAAATACAACTCTCACCACTGGAGAGAGGGCTAGCTCCACAGAAACGGGAGACGGCACCCACACTTTGGGGGTTAAAGGCCAAAGGTGGGACAATAGAATATATATACATACACTTTACCATAAAAATATATATATATATATATATATATATATATATATATTCAATAATAAATCAATCTTAAAGGCGAACTCTAACATATTAATAATGAAACAATAATGCTGCAAAACTGAAAATATTAACCTAAAAATTAACTATGATGTGACAAGTGATTTGTTCTCTCTATACAACTCACGATATCACCCCATGAATTATAATGTTAAAGAAAAATCACTTATCACATCATATAAGTTTAGGTGTGGACATTTAATGGATAAGTTCACTTTTTAATATAACCGATAAAAAATCGAATATGTCCGATTTTTAAAAAAGTGAATTGATTCGACAAATTTTGGTATGTGAACCAAACCAAAACCAATTGAATTGAACCAATTTGGTTTGGTTCGGTTCATTCGGTTTTTGGGCCTAAGAGCCTCCTGTTCACTTCCTCTAAGTTCTCCGGCCTTAATCTGCAATTCAAATGTTGGGGATTCAAACGGATGAACGCGGAAACGTCGTGCCTAATATTCACCCATAACTCATAATAATTAATAACATCAATATAGCAGAAAAATAAATAAGAGAAAATAAACCAATCACAATACAAGATATACGTGGAAAACCCAAATCAGATAAAAAACCACAGGCCATCAGGACGACAGAGAAAGTTCCACTATATGATAAATTGTTACAACCATATACTCTAAGATTCTCTTTCTCACCTCAACCCCAAACCACGCTCACAAGATCCTCATCGAGTACTCCCTCAATATCCCATAGGTCTCCCTTGAATATCACCCATGGATCTCTAACTTGATCCACCGATATTCCCTTGGATCCCTCCCCGGATATTCCATAAGGTCTCTCCCGGATCTCACCGCACTCTCCCTGATGTTACATTGTGTTCTTTTTCTCCGCATAAAAATTAACCTAATTACAAGGTCTATTTATACTAGTTACAGGGAGTTCAAGTCCTACAAGGAAATACTAATCTTCTACATATAAGACTTCTTATTTCAGCACAAAGTCCTTTTCCTCCACGCACAAGAACTTCCTATTCTATGTAAGGTCTATTTCCTTAATCACAAGGACTTCCCAGAAGATGAGCTTTTTCCTTTTCCATCAAAGACTTCCTGATCCATGCAAATTTTCGTCGAACCGTTGTGAGTACCGCTGTCTGCAGTATATCGTTTCCCACAGCGAAAACCTCTGGATGTCGACCGATGTGCAATCCACAGCAGTCCTTTAACGCTTTACGAACTCTGCATCTACCACTCCCTAGACCGCTGTCAAAGCCACATCGCTAGGGACAATGGTTTTCTTCTTCTTCCACTTTCCGCTTTCGTCTTCAGATCTTCCCTCAAACACCTAATCCAACTTCCAAACGTATCCCACGACTCCAGGAAGCCCTACATCAGTTGAGTCTCGTTTGGTTGACATTCGGTTCAGTCGAGAATACGAGCTAAAACCTAACATCAAATTCAAGATTCACCTCTAAACAAGGTTCCTGATACTAAGTCCACATGTCAGAAGTCAACCGCATAACATTTTGGTTTAAACAAAAGACAATAATAAAATACTTATATGTAAAAAAAAAAAAAAAAAAAATTTACAAAAAATAAGCATTTACGAAAGAAAAAAAATGTATACCTATTTTAATTGAGATACTCTCATGTAAAGCATCACATCTTCATAGGAATGAGATGTTTGAACAACATTGAGAGCATATGCAATAGCAAAGCTGGTCTGTGTAAATCCATGTTCGAGTTAATCAATAATCTAAAGACTAAAATAAATGGCAATGCAATACCAAGGAACATATAAATAGAAATTCATATATGGATACACCAATGCAAGTCTGTGGTGGCCAGCATCTTTATAAATTAAATTCCAGATATATATATATATATATATATATCCAAATTTCCATGTTCGCTTTATTCTCCAATCATAAGAAATCTCCAATAGATGCACAAGGTGCAAATATTCTGTGTTTGAAGTAGTAAACACAAAACAAACATTAAAAAAATTTGTTATGGCATTAATTTTTTTTTTTTTTTTTTTCATATAATTGGGAGTGTACGTGCTGCCCTTGCATTACATATAATTTTGTTATTGCATTAAAAAAAATTCTCATGGCCATTTCCAATTGAATTCACATATATCAGAGTTTAAGGATCGGAAAATAAGTTCCTATTGCTAGTATTCACTTAGATTTATTGTTTCAATCACCTTGTTGTCTTTAGATTTGTTGGAATCTTTTTGGATGTACATAGTATTTGATTTATTTTTAATTAAAGTAATCTATTCTTATTTGTCAATTTGTATTGAGATGTTTTTGTAATTATATTTTTTCAAATAAAATATGGGTGTACAAATTATATTTAGGGGGTACAAATATTCTTAACCTAATCTTACAAATATTCTTGACCCCAATCTTCTACCAACATCTAGTTGATGGATGATTTAACGTGTTAAGCTAGCTCAATCCAAGCGTATGTATTGTATCTCGTATTGGGAATATGTGGAGTATAAGTTGTTTTTCCATTGAACTATAAGAAAGAAAGAAAAAAAAAAAATCAAATAGTCATTAAACTCCATTTTATCAAGAATATCACCTAAACATATCTTTTTTTTTTTTTTTTTTTTTACACACATAAAAGATGAATTGATTTTAATAACTATAAAATGATAAGTGTACAATGTGGTTTAGTGGTAAAAACGATCATTCAGATCACAACAAATGGAATATATATATATAAATACAAATATTGCTTCGGTTTCAACCGGTAATATCTCGAACAACCTTGAAGTATTCAAATTGTTATCGACCGCTTTCTTTCTTGATGGAATCCCTCATTGTTTAGCTTCTTTCTTGCTTGATGGAATCCCTCATATTCCGTTTAGCTTTGTATCTCCTCATAGGTTCTTGTCTATAGTAAATGCTTGTTGTTGTTTTGTCCCCAACCACATCTCCTCAAATGATCAGAAACAATAATTAATCAGTATAAAAAATGAAAACAAATATGCCCATGACAGATGATAAAAAAAATCATTAATTCACAAATCAAATAGTTAATGATTAAGAATAAAAGCCAATCAAATAGTTTATTTGTGTTGATTGCTTCAGATAATATATAGTGTTGTAATAGAAAAATTAAACTAGAAATATTTAAATATATCTTACCTTTATATAATTTGGTAAGTTACTGATGCGATAAATCTATGTTTTTTTCTTCTTTTGATTTTCTTCCCTCTGATCCTGCTTCACATGTTCCTTCACCCTCTTCTTCTCCTTCAACTATACTTCATCCATGATATTAATAACGAATTCTCTATATCTTCCTCTAGCTCTGCAAAAATATGGAAAATCATTTAGAATTAAAATCTGTTTTGTATTTTCTCAAGAGAGATTTGGATAAAAAAAAAAAAAAAAAAATCTATTTATGAGTTACCTTATAAGTTAAGAAACAATTAAACTAAATAACTTGAGACCCATTAAGTACTAAGTAAAAAAAAAAAACAAACGACTTTTTACTTGTCACATGTCACATATCAGATATCACGTGAATTAAATTGCAACAATAAAAAGTTGGATCCCTCAAACCTAGACGGTTCCTCTTCAAATTGGGTGAATAAGAGTGCAGTTTTCATTTCCTGCTATTTGACCATGGCTTTTAATGCTTTATGTTAGTTATCTACTGTTAGTTTACTAAAAAGACTAACAGGGAATTGATTTATGATATAGGTGGATTTTCATATCTGCGGTTTATGAGTCGTTGGTTTGAATTATCAAATTTTCTCCGGAAAGTTCTGAATAGTATATCTTCTAACCAGATGTTGCAAAAATTAAGATGGCAGCATGCTTGGTAGGTTTAGTATTACTCGGCATTGGTGGCACCAGGCTTGAGCCTGGAAGCTAGGAGCTCAGTGCCGAAGATTCATCTGCATTTACTAATTTCAGGTTGGCTTACTATGCGTATTGATTTTTACTCATGTAAACCCCATCTTGAGATTGCGGCATTGCAAGATTCTTTTATTTATATACTTTTTTAATCGAAAAAAAAAAAATGGGTGAATAAGAGTGCTCAAGTTAAGGGGCAGGGGCAAGTTCGAGGGTACATAGCCACCCTTGACTTCAAAAAAAATTTTAAGAATTTTTTTTTTTTTTAGATTCTTTTTCGATATATAATTTTTATTTTATTTTATTTTTTAATTTGAAACTAGTTTTATTTTATTTTTAATTTTTTTTTTAAATTATATAAATCTGCCATGTGTCTCCAAATATTAAAAGGGTAATGCTACCCATCCCAACAAATTGTCCTAAAAATATGTACAAGCCTACGTGGCAGTCCAGCTCATACAATACTTCTCCTTCAGCAACTGGGCACCTACCTCTCTCCGCCAAAATCAAAATCCCAAAAAGATACAGGAGAAGCACCTCTTCTACTTGTTCTGTTTCTCTCGTTTCTTTTCACTGCTTCCAGCTTTCTCTTTTTTCCTCACCTTTGCTTCTCGTAAGTTTTTTATTTTGTTTTTTTTTCCTGTTTGGTGATGTGGATTCAAGATGTGATTTTGTTTTTTGGTTTCATTTTCAATTAATTTCGTTTATTGGGTCTGCATTGTCATCATTCTAATATCCCATTTAGTTTCCTAAAGATTGTACCTTTTTTGCATCCTTCCTTTGTTTTTTATATCAAATCGATTCGAATATGAGGTTATTACTAATGTGTTGCTGCTAATATAGCCAATCGTTTGATTAAGCTTCTAATTTATCACAATTTGTTTCTACTAGGGTTTTCATTGTTTAGGTTATTTGCAAAAAACGATTTGTGCCCTCATTGTCTCTCTGTTCTTCCTCGTTCTGGCTCATATATATCAAAGCAAAAGCCATCTTCTACAACTACAAGCCCAGTTGCAGAAATCGATTCTCTTCGAAGAAAGCAAGACTCGATTTCAAATGGTATAAAAGCAAGGTTTTATGATTTAAATTTCTAATTGGATGGGTTTTTATTGTTTGGGTTATTTGCAGAAAACGATTTGTGCCCTCATTCTCTCTTTGTTCTTCCTCTGCTGTTGGGCAATAATCTATTCCATTAGTGATCGTTCATTCCACCGCTGCAACTACCAATTTTAGATTGATTTAGATTAGGTGATCGGTTCGGTTCTCATTGTATATATTAATCTAGACTGGTGCTATAATGGTTGGAATTGGTGGTAATGCTATTATATGTTTATAGCTATGCGCAGAATGCCATAGTACTTCTATATCATCCATATTTTCTATATGCTCATATAAATCATCGGTTCTTGTTGTGAATGATGCAGGAATGGAAGAATCTTCAAATATTTACACAAGTTTAGAAGATTGCATTATACTTTATAATTTATCACAATTTGTTTGATTAAGCTTCTAATTTATCACAATTTGTTTCTAGGAAGATTGCATTATACTAGGGTTTTCATTGTTTGGGTTATTTGTAGAAATTTCTTCCTCTGTTGCCTATCAATAGTCTATTCCAAAGCTTTTAGCGATGAGATTGTCATGGACAATGCCAATGCTTCATCTAACAGCAATGCCAAAGCAGCTCTATGAACATTTCCGAGTGTTGAATTGTTTTTCAATTTATGTATTGGCTTTGTATTTGACTAGATTGTAAAGAGATTTAACGATTATAATGACATGTAATTTTATATAGTTTTTAATTTGTTTCTCATGTGCCGCGATGTGTAAGAGATCCCTGGTTTATTGATTGGGTTACTAATTTCTAGCAGAAAATGCTTTCTGTCAAACTTATTCATGGAAGAGCATAATTTTTTTTTTTTTTTAATAAAAAACTTTTATTAAAGAAAGGGAACAAGAGCCCCAACAGAACAAAGGACACAACCGAAAGCACATAAAAAACCGAGCAGAAACAGCGCCCAACAAACAAGTAAAAACTGATAACACCCCTCTAGGGAAAACAGATTCATGGAAAAGCATATTGGTGCACATACATCACAGACTACATACTTCCTCAACAGTAAAGTTGCAAACCAAGTCTTCCACATCGCAAAAAATTACAAAATAATAAAAGATGCTATAACTCTTCACATTAGCCAAAATAACTAAACTGGTTATAAGTTTTACACCAAATCACTGGAAATAAGTTTGTAAGCTTTCATAGTGTCATGAGATTGTTAAACTAAGATAGACAAATAACCAGCTAACTATGTATGTGTAAGATCTTAGATCTTTGTTGGCTTGATTCCATTGCAAAACTCTCTTTATTTGTATTGATTAGTTGCTTAGGTGTTTCTTGGAGAGAAGAAGCTTCAAAGATTAAAAGCAACGTATCTTGCAAATATCGTCTTCAAGAGGAACATCGCATACTTGGATGCTAAGGTATCTAGATTCTTCTTCCTCTTGCAAGGCGTAAGCGCACACACACACAATTCATACATGTGTGTCCCTGCATCGTAGTGCAAACATTTGATATAACACATTCACACACTTCTTAGTATGCTCATGCATTGGTCTCTTATAGACAAACATTGTAGAATTGCATGCTTTGTGACTATCTCTTTGATATGGCATGCTTGTGTGAATTTGTGTTTGTTTGTTTGTGTGTTTTGTATTTTGGACTTGAATATGTTCTTATTTGATTCCTTATTGAGTCCCGGTCATTTCGGTTACTCATTCATAAGGTTTCGAGTCCAAATGATGTCGCTACGCTACTTTGCATTCTCATTCGTTGAGTTGACTTCATCATCATTTTCCTAGATGATTTCTCAGCCATTTTTCAAAGTTTTATAGTTGTAGTCATGCGTGAGGGAGTCATGGTTCGTAATCTAAAAACAGATTCAAAATCGGAGTTCGGATGCCCAAGATACGGCTGAAGAACGTGAGGGAGCGCGCGAGAGGCAAGCATGGCCAAAGGCCATGCATTGGCCACCACATGTAGAGGCCGTGGGACCCACGGCCAGAGCACCCCTCTGGTCCCGTGTGGCCCACGCGCCCCACATAGGGTGCTGACATGGCAGCCTCTGATTGGCTCACGTCTTCCTCTCTCTTCTCCATCTCTTTTCCCTCCATTTATATTCGAAATCCCGTGCAGAATTATTTACAACTTTTGATTTCTTATTTTGATCATATCTCTCTCAAATCAACTCCGAATTGAGTGATTCAAAAGCCAAAATTGTTGGACTTGAAGAGAGCTACAAATCCCAAGCATTTTTAGAGTCATTTGAGTTCGTGATTTTTCGCAGTGAGCTGATTTCAGTTCGTGACTCAATGTTTGTATGTGAAACTTCTTCTTCTCACTTCATCTTTTGATCATCTCTTTTAATCTTCCTAATTGATAGATGATAT
The DNA here is from genome assembly GCA_008009225.1 of Acer yangbiense. NCBI lineage: Eukaryota > Viridiplantae > Streptophyta > Magnoliopsida > Sapindales > Sapindaceae > Acer > Acer yangbiense. The sequence goes on from CM017769.1 coordinate 1,430,954, forward strand.
GTGTTTAGAATGTTGTTAGATCATATTCTAGGGGTGGTTGATCTATTGATTGTTGAGTTTTAGCTATTTGATTTCAATTGAACATATATTGCTAAACTTGACCTATCTTGACATTGATTCTAGAAATACTTTTTGTTCTTGAGCTTGATTGTTGATTTCTAGGTTTTTGTCACATGTTCATGAACTAGGATTTTTTGATTGTGCTATCTACCATTTAAATCTAGTTCTTGTTTGGATTGAATATGTTGTGGATTTCAAGTGTTAACTTGTTCACTTGATTTCAAAGCTAGTTTTGTGATTTCTATTGAAAACTTGTTACTCTAGCTTTGTTTGACATGTTTAGGTTTCTAGATATTTTTGTGAATGACTTTGAATGTCTAATCTAGATTTCTAATCACATGTTCATAAGAATTAGCTACATTTGCTTGTGAGCTTGATTTGTGCAAATCTAATTCTTCATAGAGTGTGTTTGATCTACTTGCTCTATTTGCTTGTGTTTGCATCATTTGCATCACTTAGATCATTGCCTTGTGAAAGGTTGAAGTCTCTTGCAAAGTGAGTGAAGCTTTGTCTTGAGCAAGAAGTCTTGGCTAGGAAAGTGTTCCGGATAGCCAAGCAAGAAGTCTTGATTAGAGTCGGGAGGACTCGGATAGTCAAGCAAGAAATCTTCCTAGAGACGTGAGCGTCTTGGATAGGAAGTTGTTTTCTAGAGGTGTAGGACACATCTCGGATAGGAAGTAGGCTTGGTAGTTCACTTGCCCGAGGGTAGATTAGGAGGTGATAGCTTGAGCGGATATCATGTGTTGATAGCTTGAGTGTGTAAGTCCTTTTCGTATAGTGGATTGCTTTGCCGGTGGTTGTGGTATCAACCCGTGGATGTTTCCTCTTTGAGGTTTTACCACGTAAAAATACTTGTGTCAAGTTTAGTTTTTATGTTTCTTTATCTTCCATATGTTTGTATTGATTGCATTACTTGTATATTGATTTTCACATGTGCTGGTTAAATCAATTCAATTGTTAAGATTCATCAAGTGTGCTTTTAATTGTTGTATTCCGCATTTGTTTTGTATATTGGGAGAATTTGAGCATATACCTATTCACCCCCCCCCCCCCCCCTCTAGGTATATATTATACTATATTGCTTAAGGGAATTTCAGTATGCCTTCAAGTTGGCGTAGTGACAAGTGAGAGCAATAATAACAGAAGTAGCGGAAGATCATGCAGTAGTCTATTCGGTTGTTAACATTCAGCAATATCATGAAGTCACCAACTAGAACACGTACTTCTCAACTTTGCTTCTATCTTTCAGTTGCGCTCTTGGTCATCATTCCTGTCTCATAGTCTTTAAATAGGTTTTTTGGATAAGCACTTTGAGTAAATCCCAGTAATACGACCATATTTTCCTACAATAAAATAACATGAATTTCACAAACAAGTAATGTAAGGATTCTCATTCATTGATTGGCTTATTTCGTGGACAAACCACATGTTGGGGTTTGAATTGTAAGGGTAGTTTAGGTGATTAAGGATCAAGTTCAAAGGCCATTTCAAGACCTTAAGGTGATAAGCACTCCAAAGGTATATCTCTAGTGCTTAGTTTCTTTGAAGAGATTTAGATTGCACACATACACTTAGCATACTTGCATTTATGTGCATTCTCTTCACATGTTACATTTCACACTTGCACTTTGATTGTTGTATCTTGCTATGTGTTTTTTGTGTCTTGTAATTCGTTTCCCGAATATGTTCGGAAACGTCCACGCTTGCACAAATGTGTGCTTGGTTTAGCGCGAAGACCGCCTACGGAGAATGCCCTTGGCTTCTCCTTTGGTTTCACCTCATTTGGTGAAACGGTGATTGTGATTGGTGGCCTGGCCGCCAAATGAAACCGCCGTTTGAGTCCAGAAAGTTCTAGATCAATTCTACGATTCAATCGGTGGTTTCGTAACCGCCGAATGAAAACACCGTTCATACTTGATTGATTTTTTTATCTCGAGTTTGATTCTATGGTTTAATCGGCGGTTTCGAAACCGCCGATGATGCTCTGTTCTTCTCGGGTTCAATTTGGCGGTTATAATCGGTGGCCTGGCCGCCGAATGAAACCATCGATCATGCGTTTTCAGGGGCAAACTTGTCTTTTCACATGCTTTGTTTTTTATGTCTATAAATACATCACTTTCTCATCTCTCTGAATCTAGCTCTTTCATCATAAGAACCCTAAAGTCTATAGAGAGATTTGTGAGAGAAAAGGCAATCAAGATTGCTAATTTAAACACTCAAAACCATTTTCATATACATTAAACTTCATCTAGCATCTTCTAGCATATCTAGGATGCTTGCTTGCATGGGTCTTTCATCAACACACTTGCTTTGGCAAGTTCTTCATTATTATCATATATAATTAGTGTTTTATTCATCAAGGCATCTCTTTAATTACTTGCATGTTCTTAGATTAATTTCTAATATTCAAGATAGAGATTGTTGTGTTGATATGATTGAGTGTTGTATTGTGATAGCTATCTAGGTTTATTTAATCTATGTTTAGCTAAGCTTTATGACATGTCATTTAGCTATTGATATCTATGTTTGCTTTAATTGATGCATCATCATCCTAGATAAGCATATAGAGTTACCTAGCTCTTATTGCATTTTGAGTATTTCATATATTCACATAGGTTGTATTATCTCTTCTTAGAGAACTAAGTCTTGTGTTGTGACCGGGATTAGGTTGCTTAAATCGCAAGCAATTGGACTAGGTCCACTTATACCGGGATTAGGTAGGTGTGTGATTATATACCGGGATTAGGTTGTAATCAACATCATATTTAGTGGATTCGAGGTTCGAGTATGGCACACTTACCAGCCCGTGGTTTTTCCCATGAGGGTTTCCACGTAAATATCAAGTGTTATTTAATATTCCACACATATTACACTTGCTATTTTATATTGACTAGTTAGGGGTTTTTTCGTAATCTTGACTTACACGAAAATTGGGTAAAGTTAGTTAAAATCTATTCCCCCACCCCAACCTTTAACTTGTTTAAGCACCAAAGGTAATATTCAAAGTGCTTACTTGCTTTGAAGAGATAGTTGCACACACTCATAACTCATGCATATGCTTATCTTTTGTATGTTGTGTGTATTTTTATATGTGCTTGTTCATGATCATTTACATCTCTTCTTGCATGCTCTTATGATTGCATCTTGTGATTATAATGTCATATCATGTTAGGCATTAGGATGCATGTTGTTTACCTTTTTACCCTTGCATGTTTTTGTGTAAGCTTAAAAGGAATAGGATGTGCGTTGGTCTACATGCGCCAGACCAGCGCAGATCGCCCAGTGGTCTGTCGCTGGTCGTGCGCTGGTTGTCCAGCGCAAGCACACCAGCGCAGAACGCCCAGTTCTCTATCGCTGGTGTTGCGCCTGTCACCTGCGCTGGTCGACCAACGCCAGTGCAAATTTTGCCTTTGCGCTGGTCCACCAGCGCACAATGCACAATCAGGTGTGATTTTTCAAAACGACTACACTTTACTTATGGCCTCTATATATATGTCTCTATGACTTTTGGTCACATAAGAGAGTTCAATATCAGATTTCATACTTAGGATATTTTTCAAAGTAAGAAAAATACACAAAGAACTCATCTTTAATCACTCAAAGCTAATCCTTTTTGCATCAAATTTCATATTCCATCTTCTACGCCTATATGGGATGGATCCATGCATGGGTTTGCATCATCACATCTACCTTGGTATGTTCTTCACTAATTTCATCTAACTTTAGTGTTTTTCATATTAAGATTTCTCTTTGATTACTTGTATGTCTTTAGATCATATGTTAAATACAAGATAGAGATTATTTGTGATGAATTGATTGAGTGTTGTGTTGTGATATATATCTAGGTTTTTATAATCTATGTTTATCTAAGCTTTTTGACATGTCATCTAGCTATTGATATCTAGGATTGCATTAATTGTCATTTCTTCATCCTAGATAAGCATCTAAGGTTACCTAGCCTTGTTTGTTATTTGAATATCATCATATATTCACTTAGGTCACTTTATCTCTTCATTGAGAAGTAAGACTTGTGTAGCTTCCGGGATTAGGTTACGTAAACCACAAGCAATTGGACTAGGTCCACTCATACCGGGATTAGGTAGTTGAGATGATTATTGATCGAGATTAGATCATTAAACTGGGATTTGGTTGTAATCATTTCAATTAGTAGATTCGAGGTTCATGTGTGGCGCACATAATAGCCTGTGGTTTTTCCCTTGAGGGTTTCCACGTAAATATCAAGTGTTATTTAATTTCCACACCATATTACACTTGTTTGTCTTATTGACTAGTTAGGGGTATTTTCGTAATCTTGACTATTAACGAAAATAGGGTAAAATCGGATAAAATCGGATAAAATCGGATAAAATCTATTCACCCACCCTCTAGATTAATATATTGTACACACTGAGTATTTGTTTCAAAGGAGAACATAATTCACAACATATTTTTGTCATGCAAAGATGGAATAACTTAAAAAATTCGTCTCGACATATCAACAAAGTCATGAATACACTATCTGTACAAGAAACATTGTAAAATCGGTTACGACTCAAGACCTCACTAGAGACGGTAAAGTAGTTAGCAATGCAAGGATGTGCTTTTCGGGGATATGATGAATCCGTCAAATCTACCAATCGTGAGAACTTCATTGAGATGATAGAGTTGCAAGCAAAGGTAAATCAAGAAATTGCTGGGATTGTTTTAGAAAATTCTCCACAAAATGCCAAGTATACATCATCTAGAATTCAAAAGGAGTTGTTGAATATTCTAGCTAACAGAGTGCGAGCTAAAATCCGTGAGGAAGTCAGGGATGCCAAATTTTGCATTCTTATTGATGAAGCAGTTGATGAATCCAACAAAGAACAAATGACAATTATTTTGAGGTATGTTGATTATAAAGGATTTGTTAGAAAACGATTTTTTTCAAGTTGTAAGTGTTAATGATACAAATGCCTCAACTCTTAAAAAAGAGATATGCAATGTCCTTGCTCGATATGATCTATCGATTGAAAACTTGCGAGGTCAAGGATACGATGGTGCAAGCAAGATGAAAGGTGAGTGAAATGGTTTACAAGCATTGTTTCTCAAAGATTGTCCATATGCTTATTACATACATTGTTTTACACATAAACTTCAACTTGTTTTAGTTGTGGTAGCTAAGGAAGTGTATGATATATGGCTATTTTTTTTTCAAAATTGAATTCTATTGTCAACTTTGTGAGTGCTTCTTCTAAGCGTCACTTAGAGTTGAAATCTATTCGAGAAGGTGAAATTCAGGAATTGACTGCTTTAGGGGAACTTGAGACTGGTACATGGGCTAATCAAATTCATACTTTGCAACGATTTGGAGCTTCTCATTCTACTTTTATTGATAGATTGATTAAGATATTTGGTTCAACTTATACTCTTCTTGAAAATTTGATTGACAAAGGACTGGACAATAATATACATGGAGAAGCTAAATGTGCATATAAAGATTTGAGATCCTTTGAATTTGTGTTTATCTTGTTGTTATTGCACAAAGTTTTAGGAATATCTAATATTCTTTGTCAAGCTTTGCAATTGAAATCTCAAGATATCTTAAATGCTATGAATTTAGTGTTAACTATAAAAATGCTTCTTCAAAAGTTAAGGGAGAGTGAATGGGATACTTTTCTTAAAAGTGTAGTGTCATTTTGTGAAAGGTACGAAATTGATATACCTAGTATGAATGCACGTCATATGGAAGGAACAAAACGTTCTTGTCAGCAGAAAGATAATATCACAGTTGAGCATTACTATCACTTTAGTATTTTTATTGCTGTGATAGATTATCGATTGATTGAGTTGAATAATAGATTTCTGGAGCAAACAATAGAACTTCTTACTCTTAGCATGACTTTGAGCCCTGTTGACGTGTTTAAATAATTTGATGTTAATGATATTTGCACACTAGCCAATAAGTTCTACTCTGAAGATTTCAGTAAGAATGATGTAAAGTCTCATTTATTGATTGGCTTATTTCATGGACAAACCACATATTGAGGTTTGATTTGTAAGGGTAGTTTAGGTGATTGAGGATCAAACTCGAAGGCCATTTCAAGACCTCAAGGTGATAAGCACGCCAAAGGTATAATCTTTTGTGCTTAGTTTTCTTTGAAGAGATTTAGTTGCACACACTCACTTAGCATACTTGCATATGTGTGCATTCTCTTCACATGTCACATTTCACACTTGCACTTTGTTGTTATATTTTGTTGTGTGTTAGTGTGTTTAGTAATTTGTTTTTCAAATGTTGTTCAGAAACGTCCGCGTATGCACAATGGTGTGCTTGGTTAGCGCGATGATCGCTTTCGGAGAATGCCCTTGGCCTCTCCTTTGGTTTGATCTAAAGTGGTGAAACGACGGTTTGATCGGCGGTCATGACCGTCGAATGAAACCGTCGTTTATGTCCAGAAGTTTCTAGTGCATTTCTACGGTTACGATCGGTGGCCATGACTGCCATTCAAAATCACCTATCAGACCTGGTTGATTTAATCTCTCGAGTCTTGTTCTGCGGTTATGATCGGCGGTCATGAAACCGTCGATGTTCCCCTATTCTCTCGGGATCAACTCGGCGGTTGGATTGGCAGTTTCGAAACCGCTGAATGAAACTGCTAATTGTGTGGTTTAGAGCAATCTTATCTTTTCACATGCCCTATTTTTTGATGTCTATAAATACATCACTTTCTCATCTCTCTGTAATTAACTATTTCAATACAAGAACCCTAAAGTCTATAGAGAGATTTGTGAGAGAAATGGCAATCAAGATTGCTCATTTAAACACTAAAAACCATTTTCATATGTATTAAACTTCATCTAGCATCTTCTAGCATATCTAGGATGCTTGCTTGCATGGGTCTTTCATCAACACACTTGCTTTGGTAAGTTCTTCACTAATTTCATCTAATCTTAGTATTTTACTTAAAAAGACATCTCTTTAATTACTTGTACATTCTTAGATTATATTCTTATATACAAGATAAAGATAGTTGTGTTGTTGTGATTGAGTGTTGTATTGTGATAGCTTTCTAGGTTTTCATAATCTATGTTTAGCTAAACTTTATGACATGTCATTTAGCTATTGATATTTAGGATTGCATTATTGTCATCTAATCATCCTAGATAAGAATCTAAGGTTCCCTAGCTTTGTTTGCTCTTTGAATATCATCATATATTCACATAGGTCATTTTATCTCTTCATTGAGAAATAAGACTTGTGGCTAAGATTGCTTAAGCCACAAGCAAATTGGACTAGGACCACTTTTAAAGGCCCGAGGGTAGAAGTGGGGGGTTATTGACTGTAGTGTTTGACGAGGTCAACATAGGTTGTAAACTCCATTTCAATTAATGGATTTGAGGTTCGCGTGTGGCGCACTTACTAGCCCGTGGTTTTTCCCGTAAGGGTTTCCACGTAAATATCAAATGTTATTTAAATTCCACACATATTACACTTGCTATATTGTATTGACTAGTTAGGGGTATTTTCGTAATCTTGATCATACACGAAAATTTGGTAAAATCGGATAAAATCTATTCACACCCCCCCCCCCCCCCCCCCCCCCCCCCCCCCCCCCTCCCCCTCCCCCTCCCCCTTCTAGATATATATTGTACACACCTATAATTTGTTTCAAATGACATTGAAGATTTGAGAAGACAATTGAGCTATTACAGGTTAGATGTTCTTGGTTGTCCAGAATTTCAGAATTTGACTTCTCTTTTGGAATTATGTCAATGTTTAGCTAAAACAAAAAGGTCAGAGCACTACACTTTGATTGATAAATTGATTTGTTTAGTCTTCACTCTTCATGTATCCACAGCTACAACATAATGAGCATTTTCAGTGATGAACCTTGTCAAAACACCACTTTGCAATAAGATAGATGGCGATTTTCTTACTAACTGTATGGTCATATATATTGAGAGAGAGATTGCTGATATCATTGACTTAGATTCTATAATAGATGAGTTTGATGATGTAAAACCTCGTAAGACAAAGTTGAAACAGTGCTTATTTGTATTTTAAGTTTATGTACTTTTAACTCTAAGACTCATTATATCCCTTTATCTAGGTGAATATTTGTTTTTCAGTTAATGAAATTTTCTAGTATTGACGAAGTTTATATATATATATATAGTTTTGTTTTAGCCCACCCTAACAAAAAATCATGGGTACGCCCCTGCCCTCACTTCTACCACAACTAAGTTGTAACTCTTGTTTACCCTTTTTCCAGCTTTGTCATTCAATTCAAGCTTCTTTCTCATATATGGGCTTATCTCTCGAAAACACTTCCAGAAACGAGATTTGGTCGGACTCAAGTCATGATTATGATCAAGTTTAATAGAGCTCACTAACCAAATTCCGCTTGATCATAAACCTGCCCTAACTTGAGCCATACAATTATTATTTTTACTAGGACGTGGCTTTAGAGCATTACTTGATTTACTTTTGTATGTTCCTAAACGACCACATGCATAGGTAACATATCTCAACTTCCCATCTTCTCGTTTTGATGATGTTCTCTTTATCACAGGAAACCCATTTTCTCTCCCATATTCTTTATAATATTCAAATAGTTCATTAGCATTGCTAAACAACATTCCAACCTTTGGCTCTTGTATTTTCTCTTTCACATCCGTACCATTGTCCATGAAATCGCAATTTATGCCATCTCCGTCATCCTCTATGTTAATCTCATCAAATTCTTTTTCAACTTCATCATCTTCTAAACTTGTGTAAATATTTAAAGATTCTTCCATTCATGCATCATTCACAACAAGAACTGATGATTTATATAAGCATATAGAAAATATGGATGATATAGAAGTACTATGGCATTCTGCACATGGCTATAAACATATAATAACATTACCACCAATTACAACCATTATAGCACCAGCCTAGATTAATATATACAATAAGAACCGAAGCAATCACCTAATCTAAATCAATCTAAAATTGGTAGTTGCAGCGGTGGAATGAACAATCACTAATGGATTAGATTATTGCCCAGTAGCAGAGGAAGAACAGAGAGAGAATGAGGGCATAAATCGTTTTCTGCAAATAACCCAAACAATGAAAACCCATCCAATTAGAAATTTAAATATTAAAACCTTGCTTATATACCTTTTGAAATCGAGTCTTGCTTTCTTCGAAGAGAATCGATTTCTGCAACTGGGCTTGTAGTTGTAGAAGATGGCTTTTGCTCTGAGACGTATGAGCATGAGCGAGGAAGAATAGAGAGATTATGAAGGCACATATCGTTTTCTGCAAATAACCCAAATAATGAAAACCCTAGTATACTGCAATCTTCCTGGAAACAAATTGTGATAAATTAGAAGCTTAATCAAACGATTGGCTATGTTAGTAGCAAGCCAACAACACATTAGTAATAACTCACATTCGAATCGATTTGATATAAAAACAAAGGAATGATGCAAAAAAGGTACAATCTTTAGGAAACTAAATGGGATATTAGAATGATGACAATGCATACCCAATAAACGAAATTAATTGAAAAAGAAACCAAAAAAATAAAATTACATCTTGGATCAACATCACCAAACCAGCAAAAAATAAATAAATAAATAAATAACTTACGAGAAGCAGAGGTGAGGAAGAAAGAGAAAGCTGGAAGCAGTGAAAAGAAACAAGAGAAACATAACAAGAAGAAGAGTTGCTTCTCCTGTTTCTTTTTGGGTTTTGATTTTGGCAGAGAGAGGTAGGTGCCCAGATGTTAAAGGAGAAGTATTTTATGAGTTGGACTACCATTAAATGAGCTAGACTGCCACGTAAGATTGTACATATTTTTGAGACAATTTGTTAGGATGGGTAGCATTACCCAATATTAAAACATCACCGAAAGTACATTTTTATTCTTGGACCGGTTAATTTTGACTAACGGTTGACTAAATAGGACGATTTTAATGTATTCTTAAAAAGATGAGGACCAAAGATTCTGATATAAATACGGTAGGTACAAAAGTAATGTTTTACCAAAATATAAGGATTAAACTGTAATTCCCTCAATCTTGTTTGTCGTTCGCGCGGTACGAACTACGGCTCTAGGCTTACAAAACGACTTGTCGTTTTATATGATAGAAAACAAAACGAGAACACAAACTCGAACTCAAACGGAGACCAGAAATGTATCGAAGTGTCGTGTTGTCCGAATATTATCCACACTTTTTTTTATAATATATATAACACACAAAATTACAACTAACCCATCTGACCCCAACACTCAAAATTGAAAAAAGGAGAGAACTTTATTGGATTGAATTTGATTGGGAGATTGAAATGAGAGAAGAAGCGGTTGTTGAATGTGAGTGAATAGCAGAGGCCATGAAAACAGTCGCATTGCCTTTTAGTGGTTGTGGGTATTCTTTTTCTTCTTCTTCTACTTCGTCTTCGTTCAAGATTGTGATAGTCATGGCAAAGAACAACAAATCCCAATCTTCTTCTCCAAAGGTTCCCTCTTTATCTCCAACTTGACCAGAATCTTTGTTTGTTTGTTTATTTAATTTTTTTTATGGGTTTGTTGAGTGAAGTTAAGTGAATTAATAGATAGTCTTGTATAAAGAGTTGGTTTTTATGTTAATTTAATCAAACTTGTTCACATATCCACTTATTTTTTACATCATTTTTGAATGATCTTATGATCATAACTAATATGTGATGGATGATCATTTACTTGGTTTAGAATCTAAAGCAAAATATATAGAAGCCTGAACTAATCATAGTATTTTATGGTTTGAAGCAGATTATGCTCCCTGAACTGAGAAATGCTTTACTTGAGCACATTATGCTAAGGGTGTGTTTTGAATGGCTTTTCAAGTAGAGCTTATATTGTAGATCTTTTACGAGCTTCTATCGAGTATAGCTTTTGACAAGGAGTACCGGAAATTTATGCATGCTTGAAGCATAGAGAGGGAGTTAATGCCTTAATTTTAGTTTATCAAAATTATGGAGCTTTCTCGGGATTCTTTTGAGAGTAGGGACAATGTGTGATCTGGAACAACTTTTGTTGATTTGTTATAAATGTCTTTAAGTCCTTTTGTTTCTGTTTTCTTTAGATTATCTCTAACAGACTTTCTGATGATAGGATTCTGATCCAACGCCGCCAAGAATTACATCTAATGTCAAGCAGAATTTGCAATTTTTGAAGTTATGGAAGGTTTGTTGTGTACTGATATATCTATAATCTATCTAAAGCCAGTGTTGGATTTTCTCTTTTATCTTATAAAAGAAAGTGCTTGCAGGAGTTCCAAAAGAGGAAATCTAGCATACCTAAGCCTGCCACTAGCTATCGCAGAAAAAAAATTGAGAGGGAGGACCTTCCTGAAGACACAGAGCTATATCGCGATCCTACCACAGCCCTTTACTAGTAATACATTTTCCTGGTTTCATACTTATGTCAAGTTTGTTATTTCAACGATCCCTTTTGAAGCTTCTTAAAAGGTTTTCTTTGTTTGCGAAATAATTTTTACAGTACACACCAGGGTCTATACAATGCAGATGCAGTGCCTGTCTTGCTCGTTGATGGGTATAATGTCTGTGGCTATTGGCCAAAGCTGAAGAAACATTTCATGGGAGGAAGGCTAGATGTTGCTCGCCAAAAGCTAGTTGATGAACTTTTAACATTTAGTGCATTAAGAGGTTTTTATTATTTATCTTCTATGAGAGGTTTCTTTATATTATAGAGCAGATTGTATGTTATGCTGCTTTGCTCGGATATACAGAATCCGGCTAGCAAATGAAGAGGTCATACGTTAATTTTAAATTTGTGTAGTTTCAGCTATTTTCATATATGTTACCTTATACTGGAAGAGCTTTCAATAAAATGAACTTAGAATTTTTCATTAATTTAGGAAGATGTACTGGTCTGTGTGCATCAGAGTCATTTTATAAAATCGAAGAACAAATGGTAAAGAAGAGCATAATTTGCACCAGTTAGTAAATTAAATTTCACGTTCGTATAGTGCTTGTAGGATGCTGAAATTGATTCCGTGTAGGAAACCCCCTTACTCTATAGGTTTGGATCGTGAGGATGATCAAAGAAACTGAATGCAATGCAATAGAGTAAAGATTAAGGAAAGCATATTTTGGCGTGTTATAGTTACTCTTGAATTTTAGTTTCATTTCCCCTTCAGTATTGTGATGATAGAGCCATTTACATATACCATAGAGAGTGTATTTTTATCTTGGCTGTGTTGATTTCAAAACATTACTTTATTAATTCTGAATTATTTACAGAGGTGAAGGTGGTGGTTGTATTTGATGCCATGTTGTCAGGACTCCCTACACACAAGGAAACTTTTGCTAGGTATTCTCTGTAAATCTAAACCCTAATTTTGATGGTTTTCTGACTCTGATATTCTTGAAATTTTCAGTTCCGTTGTTCAGTGGAATAATTGAGAAGCACTTATTAATTTTCTCTATTATTCTGTTGTGAATTTGGTTTGTTCTAAATACTCCAAAAACTTTTATTTATGGTCACCATTTAATGTAAATTTTGAATATGAAAATAATCATAAGAAAAAAAATAAAAATAAAAATAAAAAGTAAGAATGAAAAGATTTAATGAAAGTGACAAAAAATTGCTTATAGGACAAAATAACTTGATTAAATTAAAAGGATTATTCTCTACGGTCTACACCCATCAAACAAACACTTATTTGTTATAAATTTGAGCATTGTACGCTGTCAACTTGCTTCCTCAGTCCTTCATCCTTATAGTAAAAAAATGGAGGGCCTCTATAGTCATATACAGTTAACTGGTCTTCTGTTTTGTAGATGTCATGGGCTAGGTGAACGGTCTTTGTACTGAACATTCATTACTCTAAAGAGGATATTTGTATGTTACAATTATCCTTTTGACTGTAATTTTCATTATTAGTTGAAATGTCTTTTACTATTAGCTTTATTGATTGAATTTTCCATGCTATTGATAAAATTTATTCATAGATTGTCATCTCAAGAATTCACAATCTTGCAGCATTGATATAGTTTTCTCCGGGGAAACCTGTGCTGATTCATGGATTGAAAAGGAGGTAAGAATGTTAGGTATCTTGCTTCATAATGTCAATGATACAAGCTCCAGTTCAACATCTGTTATCAACTCTTTAAAAACTGATTCATGTTTTGCATATATGTACTATCAATCTATCATGCTATTAAGTATTACGATTTAAGGTCTTGCTATCGAGTCAAATAAGTACCTTTAAATTGCTCTTCAAAGAGAATAAATATAATTATCACTTAAAAAAGTCAACTTATTGCATGACCATAGTTATGGTTTTCCCTATGATTTCTTTTTTGTTCTGTTGTAAGAGAAGGTCAAATCATAATATTTGATGAGCATCATATATGTATCCAAGAGTATTGTGTTGTGCTCTTAGATTTTTATTAGTTTTAAAAATCTTGTATGTTTAGAAATATTTCTATTTTTGGGGGACTATACAAAACACATTGATGTTCAATATGGATTTAGCTTAGTTTTAGCCTCGGTTGGAACTGTTGCATGATTTTTCTATAATGCTTTTCTTATGAAAACTGTTATACTTGATGCCTTTGGTGTTTATTTTGAGACCAAGTTTCATGCGTGATTTTATCATTGATTTGTATTGGTAGCCTGGTATCATGTTTATGTAACAGGTTGTAGCTTTGAGGGGGGATGGGTGCCCCAAAGTTTGGGTTGTGACTTCTGATCACCTGCAGCAGCATGCCGCACATGGAGCTGTATGCTCTTTTTTTTTTGTAGTAATTTTGCAATATTTTCTAATGTTCTTGTAATTTCATTTTTTTTTCCTTGCAATTTCTTTTACTATCCTGTTTATTAGCTCCAAATACATGAGTTTAGGTAGTGCTCAATAAATCTACAGTATGGGTTTGTCAAAGACTATAATTCTACACTTACATATTCAGCCATATTCATACCTATATTAAATTATTATTTCTCAGTTAAACAGATTTTTAATCTATTCCATAAAAGAAATTGGCAGTTTTCTGCGTGCGCACACACACACACACACACACAAACACACACTCACACATACACACATATACCCTGAGGCTTTGGGTTGTAAAACTTTCGTTGTGAAATGGATTTTGAATAGTTTATTTTGTTACCCTGTTCAGAAAGTATAAGAGTACTTAACTATAAATATGGTTTGCTACTACTGATAAGAATATTTATGGGCTAAGTGACATCCTGTGATATATCTTACTTGTTTCTTATATTTGATGAAGTTTAATAGGTGTTTCCGCTCAAGTAATGCACTTTAACATTGGTTTAATCGTGTTATGTATGTGACCTTATGGAATTTTCTGATCATTTCCAGGGAGCCTTTGTTTGGAGTTCTAAGGCGTTGGTTTCTGAGGTGAGGCTTGGTTAGAGTAAATACACGCTAGATGCTATATGCTACTAAGGACTTCTTATTGTTTTATAAGTTTGCATATGGTCTATATTGTACATTGCTCTCTCTCCCTTTGCTTTCTATAAATTGAATGTTTGTCTTGAATCCAAATACTAAAAGACTGAATTTTCTCTTAATTTTTTAAACGATTGGAAACTTTCTAATTTAGCAAAATGATAGTGCATCTGCTTTTAACTTCCTAAATGATAAGGAACCCTCTGGTTCAAATTCATTTTTGCCAATAGAAGGGGGTTCCAGTCATTTTGTTTAACTCAGAGGGGGTGGTGTGTAGTTTGCTAATCGAAAGTTAGTATTGAAAATTCTCTGACTTTGTGTTTATATGGTGACATAATGTGATTGGTACATGGATTCATGACTTCAGCGTAACTTAGAAACATTAACCTCGTGTTTTGTTTCATTCTTTATGATATTAACCTTCTGTAACACATTTTAAATTTTTGATGTGTGAATCTTATGTAAACAAATATTGTTTGCATATATAATTCATATTAATTTTGTCGATCTATGTGTAGATTAAAGCATCACATAAGGAGGTGGAGCAGATGTTTCAAGAACAAAGGTTTCCTTTCCATATTTCTTGTTGTATCAGCAATTGCATACCATGTGATCTTTTGTCTTTGTTTTTCATTTTTGTTATTTTCTCTATGCATAGCTTAATGAACATAGTGAAATCGTATTTTGGATGTTGATGCTATTGTTGTTGATTGGTTGGTTGGTTTTGTTTTTCAGATCTACTTCCTTCCAAGGTAGATTGTTAAAGCACAATCTTGATTCTGAAGTTGTGGATGCTCTTAAGGATCTAAGGAATAAACTATCAGAGAATCAGCCAAAGTAGTTCATCGTATTTACGTGTACATCATGCTGGCTCTTTCCTTTGCCAAGTTTACTGCTCGTTTTGATCTCTAGTCAGGCTTGCCAAGCTTCATTACGAAAAATAGGAGAGACTGTTATAATGTTGAGCAAGTACACCGTACACAGAGTTATTACTTGAACATAGAAGATTTGATCGGCTTCCACAACCAGAATACAGGTATTTTATTCACATCGATTATGGAACATGTAAATGAACCATGGTGGCACCGTTATGTAGAGAACATAAGTTCAATAACAGTAGTCTTTTTGCTAGTGAAGGGTTACTGCATAAAAAAAAATAAAGTTTTTCAGGCAGCATCTTTTCATTATTGTCCATAACATGGATATCCCAAGTTATTACCAGCAGCCTTTTGTTTTCTCTTGTTTGTCAATGGATTGCAACATATTGTCTTATATGTTGTTGATATTTTGTACAAGTGGTTTGACTTGTAACTAGGTCAACAACGTTTGACCCATACCCGATATGAGCCCCATTTTAAGTACTCCAAACCCATTTCAAACGGATTAGATCCCCGCCGGTTTGGGACAGGTTGGGAACTTTTATCATCCCTGTAATAGAACCTTTGCATATATAGCTCCAAAACTAATGCACCTATAATTTATAATGGCCATTTTGGTATGTTGTATATGTATAGTATTGCACTGAATTGTACCGGACTATACATAAACTATATGGAATTGGATTGTCATGTAGTGACTATATTCTATCGGATTGTATTGTGTTATATTATTATATTTGATGCAAAATCGCATTGGATTTTAATGTACTATTGTTTATTATAAATAAAATGATTTTAAATTTTCTGATAATTAAAATAAAAATACGTGATCATTTTTTGCAATTCTCTCTAAACATATTTAATAAGTATGCTTTAAATTAAATAATTTATTTTTAAAAACAAAAAAATAATGAAATAAGAGTAGCAGCCTAGCAGGTCCACTGTTCAACAAGTGTGCTACTCAGAAATAAGAGAGTAAGGACATAGGAGACAACTCCTCCAATCCATGGAGGAGGCATGGTTCTTTGTTGAGGATCTCCGGCTATATCCTCGATGCTTCTTCAAGGATTTAGCCGGCATCCTCAAAAGAGGAGGTGAGTCTACCCTTTGATGGAGGAGGCATTGCCTCCATTTGTAGAGGAGGCCGTCCAGCATGTCATTGAAGGCCGTTGGCAACCAATGAAAAATGTGGCTAGTCTCCTTCAGATCTATCTTTTGATTATTTGATATTTTTTTTTTATAATAAAAAATTATTATAAAAATAATAACATTATATAGTACGGTTGAGGAACGCCCTTCTCAATTGGATTATGATTCTTAGGCCTCATTTGATGTGTGAGATTGGATTGAACTATTTATGGGATTGGATATGCTTGATGTGGGGTGGGATTGGATGTGATCAAGGAACTTAAAATTGATATATCCACCGATATATCCATATTTTGGAGGGATCGATACGATATCGAAACAGGGGAAATATCCAATGTCTAGTAAATATCTTGTTGATTTCAAAATATCCAAAAAAACCTCCCGATATTTCCAAAATATTGTGAATTTCACCTCGAAATCTAGGGATATTTTGCGATTTAAAAAAAAAAAAAAAAAATTAATCCTAAGTACTTAAATTATTGTTCAAATAATTTATATTGAAAATTATTTTAGAAGAAGCATTTACAAATTTATAAAATTTTCCAACACAATAGTCAATAGTAGAATTACTGAAGTAGAATTAGGCAAAGATTATGAAAGCAATCTGATTTGTTTGTGTAAAACGTGTAAAACCCATAATTTAATTTTTTTTTTTTAATTTTTTTTAATTTTTTTTTTATCTTTGTAACATTGTGTAGAGAAAGAATCTCAATTCTTTTTATTAAAGAATTAAAAAAAAAAAAAAGTACCTCAATTATTCATAGAGAATACAATACATACATTTGAAAAAGTGAAATGCAATCAATGCATTCGAAAAAAAAAATCATCATGATGTATTATTTGCGGAGAATATAAATTATTAGAATGAAGAACAAATTTGTTCATCATTTTCACTTCATATCATCTTCACTCTTCTCTTTCAAGTTTTCATCCTACATGGTTACACTACACATAGTAAATTTTACATCACAATTCACAAGTTTCTTTTAAAATCTTCATCAAATAATCAGGTACGTAAATGTTCACTTTAATGTTTTGTGGTATTGTTTCTAAAACTCATTAGAATTTTCATATTTATAAATTGACTTGTACAAAATTTAATTTTGTTTTGATAGGGAATTACATTGCATAAGATGTTTAGTACTAGAAATGATCCAGCATGGGAGTATTGTCAACCTATACCGAATAATAAAAATGGTACTATATGCTCGTTTTGTGGTTGCATAATGCAAAGTAGGGGAATTACCCGTTTTAAATTTCATTTATCTGGTAAAGAGGTGTACAAAAATGTAAAATAGTGCTCAAATGTGCCACAAAAAGTGAAAAAACAAATATCTCAATTGTAAAAAAATAAAGAAAAAAAATAACCTACAAAGGAGATTGAGGAAATTTAACAAGAATTAAGGGGAAATTTGCCAGATACAGGAGGAAGATGACATGTATCATTATCCTGAAGATTTGCATCATGAGCGAGATGATTATCATTCTGCAATAAATGCATCCAAAGCATCTAAATGGAAACTTGTCAAATTGATGAAGATTCTTTTACTACGACTCTTTCCTCAATGAGTATAGACGCAAAAAATAATTCTTTGGATGATTCGCAAACAAGGTCAGGTTCCCATGTACCATATTATGGTAGTTATGATGTCTACAATATATTTGATTATCCTTTGCTACAAATGTCATATGCAATACCTTCGCATGCAAATCAGCAATATCCACCAAGTTAGATAAATCTAAACTACCTAATTCATGGATCAGTTGGAAGAAATCAAGCAACATACATATGACATATTAATAACTACCTTGAAAACTATGCAAGCACATTTTCTTGGAAACATTATTGTTCGAATCAAGATGGAAATGTACCTTATGTCTTTGAACCACCAAGGACTTCATGTTTGTATTAAATTTTAAACATGCAATGTATTATGTATGAATTATGAATTTATGATAGAATCATGATCATGGAACTATATTTTTTTTTATGATAATTTTGTTTATTAAATATTTAATTTCTTTATATTGTATATAATAGTGTAAAAGTGAAATAAGATATTATTATATTAAATACTTAGTTTAAAAAATTATATACATACTCTATCTATATTATAATTTATAGGGATATTATTAATTTCCCCCCTGACGTTTGCATCAACATCGTTTTACCCCCTTTAGTTTCAGAATTAGCCATTTCCCCCCTACCATTTTCCAGCCGTTAAATAGGATGGTTTGACTATTAAGTTTAAGGGTAGTTTGGTAAATTGAGAATAAATAATATATTTTCCCATTTAAAAAATTAAAAAAAAATTTCTCTCCTCTTACTTTTCTCTCTCACTCGATCAACACACCATAGACCATACCAACTTAAAAAAAAAAAAAAAAAAAAAAAAAAAAAAAAACCCACACCAGTCCACCATCTCTCTCACACACCACCATCTCCACCGCCACCATCTCTCTCCCTTTTGCATTTTGTTGTGTACAGATGATGACAAAGAAACTGAGCATTTGAGAGCACTAGAGGGAGTGGACACGCGCCTTCGTCTCTTCCAGATCAATCTCCTTGATTATGACTCCATCGTTGTCGCCATCAGTGGCTGCGCCGGTGTCTTCCACCTCACCTCTCCCTGCATCGTTGATAGGGTCCTTGATCCTCAGGTCATCACCGTATTCTTAGCTCTTCATTAAAAAATAATAAGAATCAGATTATTAAAAAAAAAAAAAAAAATCAAAGAGAGAATAGTTTGGGATTTGTTTGTGGTGGTTCGATTTTGGTATTGGGAGATGTTTCTGGGTTTGATTTTGGTGTTGGGAGGTGTTTCCATGTTTGATTTTGGCAACAGAGTTGGGTTTCCGGGTTCAGTTGGGCGGTGTAGCTGGGTTTCCGGGTTCGGCATTCGATTTTGGTGGTGGGAGGTGTTTCCAGGTTTGATTTTGGTAGAGGAGCTAGGTTTCCGGGTTCGGCTGGGCGATGGGTGAAGGAGATGGTGGACTGGTGTTTTTTTTTTATATTTTTTTATATTTTTATATTTTTTAAAGTTGGTGTGGTGTGTTGATCGAGTGAGAGAGAACGAGAACGAGAGTGAGAGGAGAGAGAATTGTTTTTTAATTTTTAAATGGGAAAATATATTATTTATTCTTAATTTACCAAACTACCCTTAAACTTAATAGTCCAACCATCCTATTTAACAGTTGGATAACGGTAGGGAGGAAAATGGCTAATTCTGAAACTAGAGGGGGTAAAACGATGTTGATATAAATGTCAAGGGGGAAATTAATTATATCCCTAATTTATAATAAGCTCATAACTATGCTAATTTATTGATAAAATATGATTATTTTGATGTATAATCACTTGTTTAAGATTGTTCTAAAGTTTTATAAAAAAAATTCTAACTTTAGATGCAAATATCCATTTTTTTTTTCAATTTTTGACAGAATATCCACCGATATCGATATTATCCTTGAAATATCCATAAATTTGGAAGCCCAAAATCGATATCGATACTGATATTTTCTTCCTTGGATGTGATTATATTGGACTAGAATTGAACTAAATTAGTACTATGCTATGTTTGGAGAAATATGAGACTAGACTAAAGTAATGCTATGTTATGTTTGGTGAAAAATGAGATTTAACCAAATATAATAGTATTTTAAATTTGATAATATTTTGAAATTGAATAATAAATTATGGAATTTTTTTTGAATAAAATAATGTATTAATGTAGCAATATCCAATAATATTTTTAAATTATAGATTTATATTATTTTTAAATAGATTTAAATATTTTTCAATTTTATAATTTGTTTATTTTATTTTCTTTTAAAAAGAAAATAGGTGGGATTACGGTGGACCCAATGGATTTACATTTTTCAATCCCGTTGGGAGAAAATATGATTGAAATAATTATAGCCTCTAATAATCGAATAAAAATTGAATAACAAATTATTGATCGATGAAATAAATATTTAATCTATATATTATTAAATTAATAATAATCAAAATTAATTTTAAATAAAACTATAATTTTATATTGATTTTAAATTAATTTAAATTTTATAATTGATTTATTATTAAATTGTTTTAAAGAAAACTGAAAAAAAATAAAAATAAAAATAAAAATAAAAATACTATGGCAATAATAGTCACAAACCCACGTACCTAATAGTCTAAGGGGGGTGTATTCAATTAGGATTCTTGAGGACATTTAAAGACATTATAAATCCTGGTGTATTCAATTTGGACATTTAAAGACTTTAAAAGAGTCCATATGAATCCAGTGGTATTCAATTAGGATTTATATGGACTTTTAAAGAATCCTTTCAAATCCAGGTGTATTGAATTGAGACTTTAAAAATGTCTACAAGAATCAAGGTGTATTCAATTAGGACTGGATTTTAAAGGATTTTCTTAAGTCATGGATTTTGATGGATTTTGGTGGACTTGATGGTGAAAGATATAAATATCAAATGTCATAACATGTCCAGCCTTCTCCCCAAAGATTTTGGTGGATTTTGTTTTCCCTCTCTCTCTCAAATCAGAAACGAAAAGCACTAATATGTAAAAATTAAAAAAACCGATGCATGTGAGAATAATAAGCTTCCATCCCCAGTATGTTCTGTGAATTAAAAAGGAAAAAAAAAAAAAAAAAAACTGCACATAATTATATATGTGAGAATATGTTGCAGTCACATAATCATATACAGTATAACAAGTACAAAACTCACTATGTACCAGAATTGCACAAAACAACACCAAATTAATCTGTAGAGCCTTCAATCAAGCACCAAAATGCTCACTCTTTATTAGCTTTTTTATTTTTATTTATTTATTTATTATTTTATTTTTTTTTGGAAAAACTCTTTATTAGCATTTTATTTTAAAGAAAAATAATTCATCTACACTTCATGCAAGCAGTGCCTTTACGCAGATAAACCTTAGCCAATTTTGGGTTCAATTCAATCGCTTTGTTTGCATCAGCAACAACCTCAGACTATATATATACACAAATATAGATTGACTGGTGTATCAAATTTTGCTCATTCTAACTTCAAATGTTTTTTTTGATAATTAGCTATAATTAGCTTACTATTGATAAGTCAGAGATAACAAATTCATGAAAGCCTTAGCCAATTTTGGATTCAATTCAATCGCTTTGTTTTCATCAGCAACAATCTCAAAATATATATATACGCAAATATAGATTGACTGGTGTATCAAATTTTGCTCATTCCAACTTCAAAGGTTTTTTTTTATAATTAGCTATAATTAGCTTACTATTGATATATAAGTTAGAGATAACAAATCCATGAAAATCCTTGAATGTCTAAACAAATCCATAAAAGTCTGAGATAGATGTCTAAACAAATCCATAAAAGTCTGAGATGGATGTCTAAACAAATCAATGAAAGTCCATGTGGATTTATAAAAGTCTGTAGAAATCCATGAAAATCTGTCACTTAAAAAATGTCTTAAAATGTCTTCAAGAATCCTAATTAATCATAATTGAATACACCCTCCTAATACTATGGCAATAATACTATGAGTCATCACCGATTGAGATTGCTACTATGCCCAAAAGGTTTACCGTTTACCGTTTACGGTGTCTCAATTCTCATGTGCAAAATCGAATTGTTTTGAAAAGAAGGGTATTTTTTTTTCAATTAAGGATTGGAAAAGGGACTATTTAGAGAAATAACCCAAACTGAAAAGCCGTAACAATTATGTATGATGTATCAGATAGAAAAACCCTACTCATATCACTAACCCTATAATCCACTCTCTCTCTCGCTGGCTTGTGAAATTGGACAACAGTCGCCCCCCTCAACCAGTAAGTTTTAACTTGTGTTATTTGACCTAATAATTGCCTTTTGTGTTGTATGCATATGCGCTCATGTGTGTTTTTTCAGTTTCGGATTTTCCATAACAAAATGAAACTGCTCTCGAATTCTAATAATAAGAAAAAAGTTAGAAACTTTAAATTTTTTAATTGGAGAAAAGAAAAAATTGAATTATGTTGGGTTTTACCTTAGTTTACACGGTTTTGTTATCTGCTTATCCATCTTCTTAATTGATTTTTTCTTTCAACTGTAGATAGTGATGATAGGTATGTGTAAAAAAAATCTAAAAATTGGTTTTACACTGATTTGTATGACTTTTGTTCAAATTCAAATTTCTCATCGATTGAAATTTGTATTTTATTTGGCCTCTGTGAGGTTTCGTGTTGTTGTGTATTGCACCATTTCTTCAGTTTGTTGATTTATTAAGTTGTACAGCTACTCTATTGTAGATCCTGTTGAATAGAGACGATGTTTAAACTGCTCTCGAATTCCAATAAAAAATACAAAGTTAGAAACTTTAAATATCTTCGTTGGAGAAAAGAAAAAATTGAATTATGTTGATTTTTATATTAGTTTACACGGTTTTTTATTCTGCTATCCCATCTTATTGATTGATTTTTTCTTTGAACTGTAGGTAGTGATGATAGGTACGAGTAAAATTTGATTTTATACGGATTAGTATGACATCTGTTCAAATTCGAATTTCTCATTGATTGAAATTCGTGTTTTGCGTGTTCTGTATTGCATTATGCCTTGTTCTTGTTGATTTGTTAAGTTTTACATCTGCTCTATTGTAGATTCTGTTGAATAGAGACAATATTTTTCGAATCAAAATGTTTGGTTTCTCTGGAAATGTTTTCTAGAAGCAAAAGCAAAAAAAACCCAGAAAAAGAAAAATGAAAGTGAAGCAACTGGCAACATAACCAATTAAGGGGCTCATGACTTCAGTGTCATACATGAATAATGTTCTGTATTAATTACTCTTCAAATGAAATTAATGGATACAATTTTGGAGTTAATCTTAATATGTATTGAAATTCTAAAATTTCTTATATATTTGTCAAAATTCCAGTTCCATCTAATGTTTTGTGGTGAATATGCAACTTTAAGGTCGTGATATATTGATATGCCAATCGTGCATATTGAAATCTCAACATTCTTATGTTTTGCTAAGGACTTAAACATTGTTGGAAGATCATCCTTATTTTTTTCATGACCTAGATATCTTATTCCTATTGAAATCTCAATGTCCATGATGATTTTTTATTTTGACCTTTTAAAAATGATATATATGCTACTGTCTTCTTGATTTAATGTAGGTGATTGTTTTTTTTTTTTTTTTTTTTTTTGTTGCAGCAACTGGTTCATAATCTTCTATAGTAACCTTGTCAGAGCCGTGCGACAGTAACTGCTGAGGTGTTGTAAAGATGTCTGTGTCTGGATTAACTGTTAGTCCCTCAAGATGTCTCAGGATACCTACATGTGGATCATCGAGGCGCAATTCAACTTTTACTAGCTCTTGGGAACCTATACAAAAGATTCAGTTATCCCGTCTGGAAAGGTACTGCTCAATTGATAAAACCATAAATGGTGTTGTATGGATCATGACTTTCCTTCTTGCAATCATACAGATGTTATTGGGATGTTTCTAGGCAAGGATGCAGGAAACAACAAACTAACTTGATCATGTGTGCGATGGATGCTTCCTTTGGTGATTTATCTGATGGATCAGCTGGTAATATTTAGTTTTACGATTTATCGACAACTGTGTAATGATGGGTTCATAGTTAATTAATAGTGCAGAAATGAAATTTTCAGTCCAAGTGCATGATTTTATAAACATCTTGCAAATATGCATGTTACACAGTTATGCATAACTGTCTCTCGAACTTCTCACATGCGTTTATATTTGTGTTACTGGTTTTTTTTTTTTTTTGTCAGTATGGTTTATTTTTATTTGATATTGTTTTCACTCTCTGAGACTCTCTCCTTCTCTGCTTCTGCAAGTTCAGCTATCTTCCCCAGAATCAATGTACGTGATCCATACAAAAGACTTGGAATAAGCAACGAGGCTTCTGAAGATGAAATTCAAGCTGCAAGAAACTTCCTTGTTCAGAAATATGCAGGGCATAAACCAAGTATTGATGCAATTGAGTCTGCTCATGACAAAATAATTATGCAGAAGTTTTACGAGAGGAAGAATCCGAAAATTGATGTCAAGAAAAAGGTTAGGGAAGTTCGTCAATCCCGTGTCGTGCAGGCTGTCATTACCAGGTTCCAAACCCCATCTACAAAGATTATCATAAAAACATCCATTGCATTTGTAGTACTTGGGGCTCTCACCGTTCTCTTTCCAACTGAAGAAGGCCCAACCCTTCAAGTAGCCTTATCCCTGATTGCTACCATGTACTTCATACATGAACGGCTGAAGAGCAAACTTCGAGCTTTCCTTTATGGGTAAGCTGCTGATATTTGTTTCATTACTTTATCTATATTGAACATATAAGAATTCCTATAAAGGTTATGATTCATTGCATCATGCTAAATACAAATTTTCAACTTATCTATGTTTGTGTGGTGCAGGGCTGGAGCTTTTATTTTCTCATGGTTGTTGGGAACGTTCTTGATGGTAGCAGTGATCCCACCTATACCCATACTAAAAGGTTTGAGGAGTTTTGAAGTGACAACTTCACTGATAACCTATTTGCTACTCTGGGTTTCTTCGACTTATCTCAAGTAGTGTGCCGGTTATTTTTCATGGAGTAGACAAGATATTTTTGGTAATTGCTTAATGCCTATGCCGAACCAGTGTGACATTTCTAATTGTACAGTCTTGATGCATCTAGCGAATGTGTGTTAACCTTTTTTTTTGTCAATGAGCTTCCCCCTCCCAAATTTAGAAAGAGAATTTTGATAGAATCGATTGTTGATGTTGTTAGGAAGAAGGATGTACGAATTTGAAGAAATTACAGAATAGACTGTGCATTTCATGCATTTCATTCAAATTAAGTAGATGCACCATTTTCTTTATACTTGGATCTTTTAGGTGTCTATGACTATGCATGAGTAGTAGAACATAGAACCAGTCCTAATTCCTATGAAATTGATTCAAGGCTTGTGGCCAATGCAAAGTTGCGCGTCTCATGTGCCGTCCTAATAGTTAAAACTTGTTAGTACCAAGTACCAATTAAATTAAATGATTTTGGCCTGCCTGTGTATGTCCAGATAACAGTAACCGTGTTGTTGGTTCGAAAATTATATGCTGTAAAATCGAGAATTAATGTTGTTAAATGGAGATTTAATTGTATATAAAGTCTGGAAAGAAACTTCCGAAAACTTTTCTGGTCGTCTTGTGTTTAAGGGTGTATTTTTGTCTCAAATCTATTTTCGGTGATATATATAAACTCAACTTAATAAACTAGTGTCAAACCCATAAAAGAACACATATCAAAAGATGCTATTAATTTTAAAACAAATATGAGTGCAGTATTACACTATGAATAATCAATTTATTTAATACATTATATTGTATTTTCATTTTGAAAGCAAACCTCTATTAATGGATGCAAGTAGGGATGGTAAAATTATCTATGGATATGGATATCTGTAAGAATCCGCTCATAGATACTATTATTTTGGGGACGGAGTGAGGATGAATGTTATCCTAATAACCATTTTATTTTTGGAGATGGAGATGGATATTGTCTATAGATATCTATCCCCAGCCTATCAATTATAGATTTTGATATTTAAAAAATATAAAATATGATTATGTAATTATGAATTCTAATTATATAATTTATTATTATTTTTTATTTGAACTTTATTGGATGTATTTGTTTCTTCCTTTAAATAGGATAAAATATATTATTACATGTTAACTACATTTTTCTCTTGTAAGCTAAAAAAATTTAGACATGGATCTAGGGATGGGAATTCCCCCCCCCCCCCCCCCCCCCCCCACGGGGCCCCACCCCCATTTGGGGGCAAATTTTGCCCCCAAAACCTAAATGGGGGTGGGGGTGGGGGTGGGGGAACCTCCCCTTACCCCCATTTCCCCATTCCCTCATTTCCTAAATAGGGGTGGGGCCTCAATTCCCCATATATTTTTATTTATTTATTTATATATTTTTAATTTTATTTTCTTAAAAAAATAAAAAATCTATAATATTTTGGATTGATCGAAGGCTTTAAATTTATTTAAACTTTTATGTGTAATACAGTAATACTATGTTATTATAGTTATTTGCATTAATTTTGGATTAAATTAAATCAATTATATATTTTAGATTGTATATTTTGTTAATTATTGGATTGGACATCGAAACAAGGTGAAACAAAAGTTTGATCCGATCGAATTCTGAATTCTAAATTCTGGATTTCGGATTAAAAATTTTTAGGATTAGAAATGGGGGGAAATGGGGGACGGGGGTGGGGGTAGGGGAACCTTCCCCTAAACACCCCCATCCCCAGTTCCCCCTAATGGGGTTTGGGGGTGGGGGTGAGGGTGGGGGGACCCTCCCCCACCCCATTGGGCCCCCATTCCCATCCCTGATTGGATCATCTCCTCACTTTTATAATCTATTAACACGTGTTTAATATAACAAATTTATGGTATGTATTATTTCTATTAATTTTTAAGTTTTATACAACTAAAAGATATAATTAATCCAGACTATTGATTTAAGTGAGGATAAGATGATGACAAGATTGGGTGAGGAAATGATCCAAATTCTAAAAGTTTATATATTTTTTTCATTGGATACGAATATAGACGGAGCAGAGATTGATATCTCTACCTCAATTCAGGGATTATCCGAATCCGTTCTGCTCACTTAGAAATGGGGATGGAGATACATTTCTCAAACGGATACGGGGATGGATATTGAGGTACTCGATTCAATCCATTGTCATCCCTAGATGCAAGAGTATGCAATTTTTCATTAAAGAATAACATGTTTTCAATTCTATCAAATTTTCTAATCATCATAAGTCATAACCTTCTTAGAAAGTAATTTTAGTGAAGAATAACAATTTCATGTGCCACAAAATACAATTTCAATTTTTCATGGCTTCTAGTCGCTAGTTTAGTTTTAAAATAAAGGCCATGGATAGCGATGGCAAAAATTTCCAACCCGCCCCAAACCGGCGAGGTTCCGATCCGTTTGGGGCAGGTTTGGAGCACTTAAAATGGGGTTCGCATCAAGTACGGATCAAACATTTTTGACCTGATTTTTTATCGAGTCGGGTATGGGTCAACCACTTATGCCACAACCCGTCCCGTTTGATATAGTATTTATATAATTATTTTTTAAAATATAAAAATATAATGGGAAAAACAAATATCTAGTCTCTTTGTCTCTTTATCTAATTGCATTTTATGTTTGAATTTAAAGTTTATTAAACATAAATGTTGTGTTCTATTAAATTTAAGTTTATGTATGAATTTTAAGTGTATGTTAAAATATTTTTCTATAGTGTATGCTTGTATTTAAATTTCCAATCAAAAAATTAAAAAAAAATTGTATATTTTTTAAATTTAAATATATTTTAAAATTTAATTGAATATTAAAATTGAAGTTAATATCCTAAAATTCAATTGAATAGTAAAATCATTTGTATATTTAGTGGTTTGAAAAAAAATAAAATAAATATTTTTAGAAAAAACGAAACGTGTCATTTCAAATCGGGTATGGACACCTTTTATCATTTCAGGTTGGGTTTGAGCCGGAAAACGAAAACCCATTCGGGGCACAGCTTCGATCCGATCGGTTGCCATCCCTAGCCATGGATCCACATATAATTATGAAACTGCCATTAACCTATTTTATATCGGTGCCGCCCTTTTTCATTTTTTCTCTAACCGGCCGCCTAAATCTTTTCTCATCTCATTGCCACCGTTCGTCCGCCGTCGCTACTTCCTTGTTCCGTCGCTCGTCCTCTACGCTGCTTCCACTTCCGTTCGCTGCATCGCGCCAGGTACATTTTTCTTTCACATCTTGTTTTTTTTTTTTTTTTTTCCTGTGTGATTAATTTTTCTTGGTTTCCATTCATTTTTTTTTTTTGCGTTCTGTTAAGTTTCATGTCCTGCTTTGTTATAATTTGTTTACTTAAAACTGAGATTGAGTTGTTAATTGTATTAGTTTAAAGCAGACTAGGTTGTTCTTGGTTTGTGATACCATTGTTTAATTTATAGTTTATGATAATGCTGAATTAGCTAGTGACAGATTTGATTACCTAGTATGCTTAATTCTTATTAATTCACTTTGTTTCTTGTTTTTGCTCTGATTATCCTTGTTTTCTATGTCATTAAATTATAGCATATGTCAAGTCACATAATGCCAATAATCCTTTTATTTATTTATTTCTTTTTATGCTTTTTGATGCTGAAATATGCTTATCTTTTTGGGGTTTTTTTTTTTAGGTTAAGATTTTAGTTGAAGATTAGTTTATATACCATGATAGCAGAAAGTGCTCGAATAAGGCTCAACCTATGGCAACAGGCAACTGTTGCTGTTGGTTCAGCCGTTGGTGCCTTGCTAGACCCACGAAGAGCGGATTTAATAGCAGCTCTTGGGGAGACCACTGGCAAACCTGCTTTTCAAAGTGTTCTTGAAAGAATGAAGAGGAGCCCAGAAGGCAGGGTACGTTTTTTGTTGTTGTTTTTCTTTCTATCTATAACTGTATAACAGTATAAGTTATTGATGCATAATGGAATGACACCATAACAAGTGTTTTTAATGACTGTAACATTTGAAACCGACAGAGGTGTGTCTCAGTCTTACTGTTTGCTTAGATTATTGACATTATGTGACTTTGACATATGCTATAGTGACATACAAAACAAGGACATTACAAATCTAATTCATCACTGTGAAACTCGTTGTGAATTTTTTGCTGCTGCATTTTCGTTCTGATCATTCTAAGAACTCTGCAGATTAAAAGGCAGTCGTTTCTTGTTCCTAGTAATGAATATCCGTCCCTGGAAAACATAAGCCCTCAAGATCTTTCCAATGCTTTCATGTTGGCTAGATATTAGTAGACCTCTTTTGGCTGTGGTTTTTGCAGATTTAATTTTTTAATTAATAAACAGCATAGTGTAGATCTTAATTTACAATTAACCTATGCACTTCCTTTTGGCAGGCAGTACTCTTGGAACAGCCACGTGTAATATCTGCAAAAGTAGGTCATGCATGGGATCTACCACCAAACACATTTGGTGCTGCCTGATCCAGGAACTTTTCTCCAGATGATCGCCCACCAGTGCGGTTCATGGACACAGATGAACTAGCATATGTGGCCATGTGAGCTTGTGAGGTGCATGATTTCTGGCACACCCTTTTTGACCTTCCCACCAACTTGATTGGTGAGTCTGCACTCAAAGTAATAGAATTCAAGCAGATGCACCTTCCAATGTGTGTGCTGTCAGTTATAGGGGGCACTGCCAGATTTTAATGAGAAGCAAAGGACATTGTTCTTCCAACACTACTTCCCATGGGCCGTTCGTGCTGGTATGCAGTGCTCAGATCTCATGTGTGTATATTATGAGCAGCACTTTGATGAAGATTTGGAGGATGTTAGGAGGAAGTGGGGGATAGTTACTGCCCCAGCTACCCCTAAAAAGAATGTTCCGTGACCGGTAGCAGTTATACCTAGTTGGGCCAACCGGCACATCAAACTACTAGAATATATGTAATTATGTAAATATGTCTCTGAACACATCAAGCACAGGATAAAACTAAAGCGCCAATTGGTTCCACATAATAATAGTCACCTTTGATGTATGCTACTCAGGATTTGTTTGGAGTTCTAAGGCATTGGTTTCTGAGGTGAGGCTTAGTTACAAGTAATCACATGCTGTATTGAAAATTCTATGACTTGGTGTTTATATGGTAACATAATGTAATTGATACATGGATTCATGACTTCATCAGTTCAGCTTAAGTTAGAAATTGTGTTTTGGTTACTTTCTTTATGTTATTAACCTTCTGTAACACGTTTTTAATCCTTGATGTGTAAATCTTTATGTAAACAATTCATATTAATTTTGTTTCTTTATTGATCTATGTGTATAGATTAAAGCATCACATAAGGAGGTTGAGAGATTGTCACAAGAACAAAGGTTTGCTTTCCATATTACTTGTTTATTAGTAATGCATACCAGGTGGTTCTTTTCGTCTTTATTTTTGTATTTGTTGTATTATTTATTGAAGTGTATATTGCATGTTGATGCAATGATGCTAATGTTGTTGATTGGTTGGTTTTGTTTTTCAGATTATCAGATCTACTTCCTTTCAAGGTAGATTGTTAAAGCATGATCTTGATTCTGAAGCTGTGGATGCTCTTAAGGAGAGACTGTTATAGTGTTGAGCAGGTACTTGGGAGTTATTACTTGAACATAGAAGGTTTGATCGGCTGCCACAACCAGAATACAGGTATTTATTCACATTGGTTATGAAACATGTAAATGATCCCGAACCATGGTCACACTGTTATGTAGAGAACAGAAGTGCAATATCCAATGGCAATTTTTTTTTTTTTTTTGCTAGTGAAGGGTCACTGCATATGTAGCCATCTTAATTTCTAAGTTTGCAAATTTTATTTGTCTATTTCGGTCTCCATGTAACAATAAAATATTGCTTTTGTCAAGTTTATAAGGCTTTTAATCATGCCCATTTTTCCTATTAGCCTATCAACTTGGCAGTCCTGTTCACTTACATCTCAGACTTTACTATTTACTATTTCTCTTTGAATGTAAATTCTTTTAGATGATCTTTTTTTTTTTTTTTTTTTGGGTTGGCTTTTGTATACTTTTCCCCAATCAACTCTCCAATTCTTCTCCATTTACTTTACTGAACCAAATCGCATTGTCCATATATGAAATGTCGGTTAGCATCCAAAATACTGAACTACCAATCGAAGTGTAGCACGTGGGTCAATTTGTGAAGAATGCAAGGAGATAAATGTAAAATGTAAAAGATAAAAAGTCACGTGCTACACTTCAATTGGTGGATCAGTATTTTGGGTGTTGAGTGCTGACCGGTTAGCACCCAAGCATTATCTTTGTTTACATACAAGGTTTTACTTGTTATATTATAATATGTGGAAGATGAGAGGAGTAGCAGAGTTTTCAGTAATCTTTTTTTCGTCGACGAAGAAGACATTGTTGGGTATACAAATGGAAATACATGTAACTGAAGCTTATAATTATGGCATTGTTTGAGTTTTGGTGCATATTTTTATTCATATTTTGAGGTTCTTTTAGTTTTGTTGGTTATGTTGTTGCTTTGCTCTTTTTGGTTATTGGTATTAAATGTGTTCTGGTTTAGCGAAGTTGAACCAGATGGGCCCAGTGAAGTTGAACCAAGTCCAGTCCAGCTTAAATTCACTCAGATGGGCCGGCAGAGTCCAGATGCTGCCATAAAAGAAAGAGAGAGAGAGATGAGACCATAACCTACATAACCCAATTTTTTACTTCAAATTCACGTGACAAATGATTTGTAACTACCATATTCGTCATGAATCGAAGTGTATTAATGTTATTTAACACGTCAAGTGAGATGAGTTTTAAGACCCAAAAAAAAAATAAAAAAAAGTTACGTGACATTGTAAACATTAGGTAAATCGCACATTCCCTCTAAACTCTGGGTATGTACCTTTCATTCTATGTTAGTGGTAGAGATTTGAGTCTTATTATACGTATCTTTATAAGTATGAGAAGTTTTTTCATAAGTATTTTAGTGGTAGATATCTCCATATTGTGCTTAATCTCGGTAGACCTCTAACCCGTTAAGTATTAGATAAAAAAAAAACAAAAGAAGTAAATAGTAGGTAGAGCCCACACATGGTATAAAAATGAGAGGAGGGAGGCACCCACGAGGCCACAAATGTGAATGATTGTGTGGGTAGCCACAGGCACAGGTAGTGAATACCGATCGATGGTCATAGAATATTGTCTCATGAAAACAAAACAAAACAAAACTAACACACCGCTGCTTTTAAATAAACCACATTTAATACCCACCGCTGTCTCCTAAATTAAACATGCTATTATACATCAATCTCGTGATCGATCTACATGATTCATAGACTTTGCTATCAATATCAAAATGTTGTATTTGAACTTCACATGCATACTCTACAAATTTAATTTACAATTGATATATATATCACAAACTCAACACTGAAACTGGTCCCCTAAACGTAAATGAATGACATGCACATAGAGAAAAAAAAGGACAAAGTAAAATATATGATTGGTAAATGCAGTGATCAGATCGAGCACATTTACAAGAGTCAACTAGTTGCAGAGGTTGTCAAAATTTCAATATATATATATATATTTGCATGGATGGATCATATTATAATTTTACAGAGATTGATGATATTGTACAAAAAAAATAAACACACAACAACAACAACAACAACAACATGCTAGTTAGTTAAGAGTTACTTCACAGTTCACACACATAAATAATAATGTATTTAATGAACAAGTCAGAAGGTCAAAGATGAGTCAGGAGAGAGACTCCTGTCCTGTCTGTCTCTCCATTCTATGGTCCTCTCAGACAGTCAAACTTTTGACTCATCTATTAATTATAATCCAACGGTGATTGTGGACCCGATCACCCTCTATCGTTATAACATATTTATTTGTTGTGATTTTGACCCCATCATGTACATTCATGTAAATATATATATATACATACATGTCTGCTAGTCTTTAAAAACTCTTCTTCTAAATCTTTCTTTGTATTATTGTCTTTACATAATAATAATTAATACGTAGAGAATTCTAGATCATTGAAATATTATATATATTGTCTTTGAGATGAACACAAATCATTAAAAGAAATTCAGTGGTGACGTTTTCGTCATGATAAACGATTGTCGTTTTCATACACTGTTTAATACTGATGAAGAATAACACGGTTACGATATTTTTCTTGTAATTAAGAGTCGGCAAATGATCAAGCTACAAATTCAACTAACTTACTTATCTCACAAAATTTTAGTTAGAATATATATGCAATATTTAATATTTAATACATGTATATATATGACAAGTGAAGATCATGGATGTGAATTTATTTAACTGACAAGTCAAATGTGTGCGTTATTAATCCGATAAGGTAGGGGGAGGTGATGATGATGATCGTTGGTGGGGTTGATGAGGAATGGCGGTGATGGATAGTGATTGATGAATGACGACGATGATCTTTACTTATTAAGTGCTTTTATGGCACTACCAAACTTCACCGATCGATCCCTGCCTTTGACAACAAATTAATATATATTCTCCAATATCAAACCTTTGAGATTCATGGAGAGAATTCAAGAAAGGAATATATATATATATATAATATCATATGTAGATATTTATCACTACACCCTCGATCTTATTCTATCCCAATATTACAACATGAATGAAGTTGAGATCAATGAAACCCTAGTTTAATGTTGGTCATGTTATAAGGTTATTATGTAGTAAATTACTCTTGTACAAGATTTTAAATAATTTGTCTTTTCTAATGGCGAATTTTTATTATGAAATTAAAAATCTGACTTTTAATTATTTTGATCTTCCCCACTTTTTCAAATATTGAAGGAGTAAAAAAAAAAAATGAAAGAGAAATTGCTAAGTTTATTTGGAATTTTTTTTTTTTTTTTTTCATTTCTTTCCTTCATTTTTTACTTTTTCCATGATTCAAACATACATGGCATAACATATAGGTTTTCCCTTTTAATTTAAATCTTAATTTTTTTTCCCTTAATTAATGTGATTTTTTTTTATATACCAGATGCAGTGGTGCAACTCAAAAGTCAAACCTGCTGAGACATTGTCACGTTCAATGATCGTCTTTTACCACCAAGTTACATTGGACAATGATATTAAAATGATTGATTAGTTAATGTATTTACATGAATGTAGTTCATCCCATACCATATATAGAAAATTTAGAATGTACATAATTTTTTTTTAATATTAATTACTAGAAGATTTTTTTTTTTTTTTTTTAAATAATAAATTTGGACTGATCTAAGGGGAAAAAGCATCACAAGTGATCATATGCTGAAAAACCCCTAGACAGTATCCATATATATAGAAGATCTTTTTTCATCGCTATAAGATTTATGGCAATTTGGTATGACAAGTTAACAATCAAGGTTGTTAATGTGCTTGTAAGCGGAGAAAGGCAATTCCCATTTTAATTCCCATTTTAATCAATTTGACAATGAGAGACGCAAAGAAAAGAAAAGAAAAAAACAGTTTGGTGATTTAGTATATATATTTTATTTAAAGAAAAGTCGTTCGTTGACGCGTCAAGATAAGAAATGTACAGCTATGAAAAATTCAGATTTGAAGATGAAATAACATCATACAACAGCACACATGCATAATGTACTTGTATAATGTATTAGGATTCAATTCGAAAGACTAATCAATTTTATGATTATAAAAAAAAAGAAGAAGCAAAGCCCCATTAGGGCAAAGTGCCTACTCTGTGTTTATATATATGTTTACACACTAAAAAAAGACTTTATCCGTAAAAGATATTGTTATTGTTTCCCTTCCAAGTTTGGTGAGGAGCCTCCTGCTTTTAATCGAAGAGCTTTAATCAATTAAGCTAGTTATCTTTCCTTAGAGTTAAAAATTTCGATAAAAATCCAACCGATAATTTGATTATGTTTAATTTATTAGTAATTAACTGTTTTTTCTTAATTTAATTATGTGACTTTTTTAGCTAGCACATATTATAAGACCTCTATTTTGATTGCTTGAGAGATGTTAATTTGTCCGCTGTAGGTGACTTTTCAAGATGAGATTGAGGATCTTGATCTTTCATATTCATGTCCTATCTAATCAACTACACAAATCTGTACTTATTAAACACTTTTATGGCACTACCATAATTCACCGATCAATCCCTGCCTTTCTTCAAAAAAGAATATAAATTCTCCAATATCAAACCTTGGAGATTCATGGAGAGAATTCAATAAAGAAGAAATATATATATATTTTTATATCATATGTACGTAGATATTTATCATTATACCTAGCTAGCTCATTCTATGATCTATCCCATTATAACATGAATTAATTTGAGATCAATTAAACCATAGTTTAATGTTGGTCTTGTTATAAGGTTATTATGTAGCACATTACTGTTGTTCCATGATCCAAAACTACATGGCATGACATATAGGTTTTCCGTGTGCTGTTTGTTTTCTGTCTCTTGTGCTGCTGTTTTTGGGTTGTTTCCCCTGTGTTGTTTGTTCGGGGCTTGGCTGTGCCTTTATGAATAAATTACCTCTTCAAAAATAAATAAATAAATAAAAATTATTTACTTGCATGTGGTTCATCCCATACCATAGAAAATCTAGAATGTACATAAAAATCTTTAATATTAATTACTAGAAGACCTTTTTTCATCACACAATCAAGGTTGTTAATGTGCTTGCAAGTGGAGAAAAGCAATTCCCATTTTAATAAATTTGACAATGAGAGACACAAAGAAAAAAAAAAAGAAAAGAAAAAAAAAAAAAACAGTTTGGTGATTTAGTGTATATATATATATATATTATTTAAAGAAAAGTCGTTCGTTGACGCGTCAAGATAAGAAATGTACGGCTATGAAAAATTCAAATTTGGAGATGAAATAACATCATCCAACAACACACATGCATAATGTACTTGTATAATGTATTAGGATTCAATTCGAAAGACTAATCAATTTTATGATTATCAAAAAGAAGTCTCAAGAACAAAAACGAAAACAAATAATAAATCACTTTACTAATTGTGTACTAGAAGATCAAAATGGAATTTTATGAGATTAATGAAGAAAAAACCCTTAAAAAATATCAATCCTAAACCATTTTTTTTTTTTTTTTGAAACAACAAACTTTATTGAAGCAAACCAGGCCAAACAGCAAAGCCAACCGGAAGGACAACCAAAGCAACCAGATGTAGACAATCCTAAACCAATTAATAAAATAAATTTCCTATATTGTAATGATCAAATAATGATAGTTTTACTTTTAGAAAATAATTACTATGAAAGAAATATATATATTGATAAAATGAAAGAAATAGAATTGGAGATGGAATTAATCATGGAAACATAGAAAGGCATTAATGAAAAGAAAATTAATAATAACCAAAAAGCAGGAAAATGTTCCCTAAAAGCAAAAGCCCTATTAGGGCAAAGTGCATACTCTGTGTGTATATGTTATAAACTGAAAAAGACTTTATCAGTAAAAGATATATATTATTCTCCTTCCAAGTTTGGTGAGGAGCCTCTTGCTTTTACAGGAAGAGCTTTAACCAATTAGGTTATCTTCCATTAGAGTTAAATAATTTGATAAAATCCTATTGATATTTTGATTATATTTAATTTATTAATTAGTAACGGTGTTTTCTTAATTTAACACGTGACCTTTAAGCTAGCATACACTACATTATAAGCTAGACCTCTATTTTAGTTGATTGAGAGATGTTAATTTGTCTGTTGTAGGTGACTTTTCATGATGAGAATCATCAATTCCTGTTAACTGATTAATAAAATTCAATCGTCTTTTTATTAGATTTCTCTACAATACTTAACTTCCACATAAACTTCCAATAATTCTTAGAAAATGTCATGAGACTTCTTAATCTATAATGCCTAATAAGTTAGGAATGTATCAATCTCCAGTATATTGTCTCTCATAACCATACTTATAATTATTTTCATCCATATATCATGGTATATGCAAGCAAATTAACGTTATGCTTCCTTGTAAGTTGAAAGATATTTTTGATCGATGCTTTCAATTCATATTGACAAACTTTGGTTAGATTCATTCATTCACTCACTCATGGTGACCCCCCCGCACAAAAAAGTTAGGTTTTGTATTTTAGTGAAATATAATTAGAGATAAATAATTGATAGCTATGGTTTTGTTTGAGTTAACAAACCCTAATAATATTAACAATGACAACATATTGGTTGGGCGGCTCATCACAAACAACACAATATCCAAACATGGTCGGTGAAAATTGGCTCTCAATCAAACACCAGAAGCTAGCCTCTTTGTTTGGGTCCATATAAATTTACACTTTTTTTTTTTTTTTTTTTTTTTTAAATGATGATAATGAAAAGTGATATATTTATAATCCCATCAAAAGAGTTTTCTTTCTTTTCACTTTTGTGCAAGTGTGTGTTATTTAATTAACATAGTCACGAGTGTGTGCCCACAAGTGCATGCAAATAAAGCCAAGAAAGAAGGTTGACGACCGCCAATTTGGTCCAGGCCACACACGGGATCTTTGTGTCCCTCTCTCTCTCTATGCTCCACTACATCTCCACAAAATACACACCTCAATAGTACTTGCTTAACCCCCATAATGGGGTCCAGCTCTTTTTCTTCATGGCCCCATAGACAGAGAGAGTGTGTTTGTTTGTCATTTTCCGCATTAACAGTCCAAGTGAGCGAGTGAGGTTTTAGACTAGACTTGTATATAATGTTCTTGACTTATTAAGTAGACACGGTTTGAATAGTTCATGAGCTTACAGTGAAAGAAAAAGCTCACGAGTTGAAAGATTTTCATGTGAAGTTCTCTAATTAAAATGTATACAATCTACTAACTTAATTAATTGGTAGATTCACATCTCAAAACAATTTCATAAAAGTGAAAACACTTGTGTGAAGTTCAAAACATACATATTTAAGTAGTGAGTAGGCTCATAACTCATGGCTCGAAGCAATTCTGCTATTAGAGTGAAATATGTTTTGTATATATGTCACCTCTATACGGTAGATCTGAATAGTTTCAGAACCGTGGGTGGATGGAAGGGGGTGTAGCTCACTTTAAAAAAAACGAGTTGAACTTTTATATAAAAATTCACACATTTACTATATATAAATTTTGTAAAATATTTTATACTTTGGCCAATCCTAATTTTTTCGTTTTAATGTATCAACCCTTCCAAGAATGAATTTCTGGCTTTTCCACAGAAGCATGCACCATGAAATCTAGTATCTAGCTAGCTTTTTATTTTTTTATTTTAGTGCATGAGTGCATGGGATATTTTTAGCAGAAGACGAGGACATGCATACAAGAGATGGATATGTGGACGAGACTTGGCGCATGCTCTCATGCAAAAACCCAAATAACAAAAATAACAACGACAATAATAATTATAGAGGTGACTGAGGATATACCTACCATCGCCACCCGTTTTGATATACCATTTATGGGTTCAACATAGAAACAGTACTGTGAATGATTTAATTTATACTATAGTTTGACCACATTAATATACATCTATATATACATCTATATATCATGCCCTCTGTCTCAGGGTATTATGTATATAGTACTTTCAGTGACAAGTTCTAATTCTCTTTTAGATTATTCAAACATGTCCCGGCAGTCCCGATATGATACAGTAAATATCGATCGATCAAGAAACATATCTATTAATCCGGGACCAGATTTTTTTTTTTTTGAAAGCTTTCTCCATTGGTAGATTGATCGATCAAGAAACTCTCTGCTGCAACTATATGTTAGGGATTCCTGAACCGATGAACACGGAAACGTCGTGCCTAATACTTGCCCATAACTCATAGCAGTTAATAACGTCAATATAGCAGAAAAATAGATGAGAGAAAATAAACCAATCAAAACACAAGATATACGTGGAAAACCCAAATCGGATAAAAAACCACAGGTCATCAAGACGACAGAGAAAGTTCCACTATATGATAAATTGTTAAAACCATATGCTCTAGGATTCTCTCTCACACCTCAACCCCAAACCACGCTCACAAGATCCTCATCGAGTACCCCACAATATCCCTTAGGTCTCCCCTGAATATCACCCATGGATCTCATACTTGATCCATTGATATTCCCTTGGATCCCACCCCGGATATTCCCATGGGTCTCCTCAGATCTCACCACACTCTTTCTGATGTTACATGGTGTGCTTTTTGCTCCACACCCTTCAACCTAATTACAAGGTTCTATTTATACTAGTTACAAGGAGTTTAAGATAAAAGGAAATCCTAATCCTAAACGTAAAAGACTTACTTGTCCACATAAATACTATTTCCTTTTATGGCAAGTCTTCTTGTAAAGAGTAAATCCTTTTCCTTCAAGCACAAGAACTTCTAGAAGGAGAACCTTTCCTTTTTCGTGCAGCATTCCTGATCTCAGCAAAATACATCGTCTCCGCGGTATAGGTCGCGGTGTACACCCCACTTCCTACACCGCGGAACACTTCTGGAACCGATTGCTTCGGATACCGCAGTCTGTGTCTCTTGCCTCCGCCGTGGTCTGTACCACGTTTGATCCTCTGGAATCGACCACCCCGTATGTCGCGCTGTCCATGCGCTTTGTCCGCGCCACGCTTCCTTTGGAATTCGTTTCTTCAGTTCTTCTTCGATCTTCAACCTCCCTTAAACACCACTTTCAACTTCTAAACATTATCCCACATTTCCAGGAAGTAACACATCAATTTAATCTTGTTTGGTTCACATTTGGTTCACTTAGGAATATAAGTCAAAACCTAACACTATACAAATCCATACATTGCTAACAACATTATCCATGATCTTTGTATAAATAAATATAAATTTAAATTAAACTTTTAAGTTGATTTAGCTTAATCCATGAGCAAATGCAAATCATTTTTTTTTTCTATCCTCAATTTATTATATCATTATCATATAAGAGTGTTTGTTTTATATTAAATTTATTGCTAAAAGTCCCATGATTCATCATATCTCTAATATCCATTGGAACACATACATTTTTTTTTGAAAAGCAAGTTTATTGAGGCACAAAAGGCCAAGAGAAATGACACAGGGAACAAAGCCCAAAGAGCACCAAAACAAAAAACACAACAACACAAAACAGGGTAGGACCCAAGCAACCTAACAAAATAGATAGGAAAACCACAGAAAACGTAGAAACCACCAGAACAGCAAAAGGAAGAGCACAAGAAAACCACAGCTGCTTAGTCACACCAAATGAAGCTATCCCCATCATTCCTTAATCCTTTTTTGCTAGAAAATTGGTAACGGAATTGGAATCCCTGTAGCTGTATGCCACAGAGACAAAGCCTGAAGTTCCGATATAGTTACAAATGTCGTAAATTGCCTGTGCATGCTTGAGATTGCCAACACTCTCATTATTAATTAACGAAACGGCTACTTTCGAATCACTCACAACCACAATAGTCTTACCAACCATCTCTGGCCTTGAACCACATATCTCACAAGCTCTCACAATGGCAAGAATTTCAGAAGTAATGGCATCTTGGATACCAACATTGGCCGAAAAAGTGTAAAAAACCTTTCCTCCATTAATACGAAGAATCCCGCCAATGCCTGCTGGTCCAGGATCACCTCTCGCCAAACCGTCAACATTAAACTTCAAAGAATCCATAGGCGGATTAAACCACTTGTCTTTCGCAAGGACCTTTAATCTCCTGGAATCTGAGCAACACTATTTAATATTCAACAACATGTGTGTAATTGGATCCGACGACCCCCCACCCAAATATTTGAACCACCACACAACTCTAAACCTCACCATATCCTCCACTTGACTAATGACAACTTTTTCATCCTTAAAAACTTTGTTGTTTCTTGACTCCCAAATAGTCCAGACAACAGTAAAAAAAAGAGACCTTCACGCTCTCTCAGTAGTTTTCTTGAAACAAAGCCCATTCCACCCCTTCCACCATTCAAATAGCGAACGTGAAGAGCAGGAAACCACCCCCCCACCAATTCATACACAGCTGCCACAGCCTCCACGACCAATTACAGGAGAGGAAAAGATGGTCTATGGATTCCTCGAACTCATCGTAAAAAGGACAACCTGAACTGTCATCCAAGAGCATTCCAAATTTCTTGAGCACTTCTCTAACCATCACTCTTCTGTGAAGAAGCTGCCAAATAAAAATTTCGATCTTCGGAGGGCATAGGCCTTGCCAAACTCTTATTAGCTATGCCTTTTCCCCTGT
Organism: Acer yangbiense; assembly: GCA_008009225.1. Lineage (NCBI taxonomy): Eukaryota > Viridiplantae > Streptophyta > Magnoliopsida > Sapindales > Sapindaceae > Acer > Acer yangbiense. Next base: position 1,472,361 of record CM017769.1, read on the forward strand.
ATTCCTCTTTCTTAAGCAATTCGTGAAAGATTTAATAGAGAATATCCATTTAGCGTCTAGAGCCCAGCCAATTGAATCCTGAAGAGCTTCCCGAATGTTGACATTCTCCAAACAGCCTCTACAGCAGTCCTATTGCACAATCTCCCAATTAAATAGAGGCATCCTTAAGGTTATCTCTCACTTGCCATCCAAACCATCACTTTTCCAATAATCTGAAATACTGCCAGTCTTGTTAACAGTCAAGGTGTAAATTCTTGGAAAAGCTGTCTTCAGAGCAATACCCTTCACCAAAACATTAGATCACAACCTTGCTCTATCCCTTCTGCCACAACAGCTTTTATACCCTCATCTAAGATTCTACCCGATCGAGAGCATTGTGTAAACAAACTTCCCATTGCTTTCGTAAAGGCTGAGTTGCTTGTCCCACAATTCCAATCCTATCTCAGGATCTCTGTAGATACACCGTAATTTGCACATAGTACTTTCTTCCACAAAGGCGTCTCTTCCATGTCGAACCTCCTCACGCACTTTGCCATCAGACTTTTACTCTTGTGAAGAATCGATCATAAATCCAAGCCACCATTATAATTACTTTTGCACAAGGCTCATTTCAAAGAATGAATCTTCTTCTTCTCCCCTATCTCCCCAAAAGAAGTCCCTCTGCAACTTTTCAATCTTGTTAGCTACACCCATGGGCATTTTAAACATTAACACGTAATATATAGGCAAACTTGACAAGACCGATTTTATATGAACCAATCTACCCCCTTGTGAAGAAAGTATTTTTTTCAAGGAGCCAGCCGACCTTTAATACGACGAATCAAATCATTCCAAAAATTTTTTGAACTTGGCCGGCCGGCCACCCAACGGAAGGCCTAAATAAGTGATAGGTAGTGAAGCTTTGACACGTCTAAAACTAGCTGCCCAGTTTGGTTCCCTCTCCCCACTTTTACTAATCTTTACCACACAAGATTTGTGGAAATTCAAACTCAACCCAGAAGCTAACTCAAAACACCGCAATATCCTTCTAGTGTTCATGAGATAATCCATTTTTGGTTGGAGAAACAATATAGTATCGTGTACAAATTGCAAATGTGATATGTGCACAATCACCAAAAAATATCCCTTTTCAGCATGTCTAGATCAGCTACTTTCCTAAGCAAAGCACTCAAACCTTCCACCGCCACATTAAATAGGAATAGAGAGAGCGAATCACCTTGACAGAGGCCCCTCTCAATTCTAAATTGTCTCGTTGGACTGCCATTCACAAGCACTGAAACAGTCGGTGTGGAAATACAATTTCCTACCCATTGACGCCACTTCCAACCAAACCCCAACTCATTTAACATATGATCCAAAAAGATATAATCCAAGCTATCATATACCTTTTCAAAATCCAATTTGACTATAAGCCCCCATTCTTTGGATTTCTTTCAATGATGTATTATTTCTTCCGCTATAACGTAGCTAATTAAAATTTACCAGTTCTTCACAAAAGCCATTTGGGTAACTCCAATCACCGAGTTAATAACCCTCCTCATCCGATTGGCCAAAACCTTTGCAAGGAATTTATATAAGGAACCCACCAAACTTATTGGTCTAAACTTTTTTATAATTGTCGGCTTCACACACTTGGGTATTAGAGCTATAAAAGTCTTATTTAGCTCTTTCACAACCGAGGCATCCCTATGGAACTCTTCCATGAACTTTATGAAATCTTCCTCGATCACGTCCCAATTAACCTTGATAAAATCTAGATTGAAACCATCTGGACCCTGGGCTTTATTACTGTTACAACTAGCCAGAGCCTCCCACACATTCTCCTTAGAAAACTTGGTTTCAAGGGAACCTCTTTCTTTAGCCGAAAGTTTACTAAGAGGTAAGTCATTGATTATGGGATGCCTCCAAGTCACATTCTTATAGTGCCTTTCGAAAAAATCAGCCACCCCTTACCTAACTTTACCCGGATTTGATTTTTTTACCCCACCAAAGGATAAATCTTTTATAAAATTATTCCGGCGCCTCCCACTTGCCACAATGAAAAAATCGAGAATTCCTATCACCTTCTAGAAGCCATTTGACCCTATATTTTTGCCTCCAATCTTGCTCCTCCATTCTTAGAACCTTCCAAAATTTGGACATCACCTTAATCCTTTCCTGACGCAAAGCTTTCGAACATCCATCTTTTGAGGCACTAGCATCTAAATTGGTCAACTGTTCCTCAAGAGCCTTTGTAGATTTCCTACCCTTCTCCTTCTCCACCGACCATCTTTTAATGAAAGATTTCAAAATTTCCAACTTAAAGTGAAGAACCTTACTGGTTCACCTCCTTACTTTGCTTCTGGTCTACCCCCTTTTCACCTCCGCCAACATATCCTTATCTTCAAGCCACTTATGGAAAAACCAAAAAGGTCTCAGACCCTAATTTTCCTTAGAGACACCTAAAGTGATAGCGTCCGAAATCATTCTGGGCAGTCCTTTCTGAACTAAATTAGGGAACCAAGAAAGAATGACAGGAGATACCAAGAATCTATCAAGTCTCGCCCAAGACCCTATCTCCCTATTATTCAACCTTGTAAAAGCGATCTCCCACAAGGGAATGTCAACCACCTTAGCGCCAAGAATAAAGTTATTAAAGGACCTAGCCGACCATCTATTGAATTCGCCATCTTTTCTTTCCAACTCATGAAGGACAGTATTGAAATCCCCTCCTATACACCATGGTATAGGAAACGAAAGTTGAATGTTAAGTAAAAAAACCCACAATTCTTTTCTTTCACTTTCCTAATTCGAAGCATAAACATTACATAGGACCACTTGTTTAATAAATTGTTCAACACCCCTACCAACACTATACACCATTTATTGGATATACAATCAATCATTGTTAGCAAATCCTCATTCCACAGGGTTAATAGGCCCCCAATCAAACCTACAGCTTCCACACCAACACCACGCGTAAGATGAAAACCCCTAATATCTCTAATGATTTTACTATCAAAAACCCCAAGTTTCGATTCCTACAGAAATAGCCCAATAGGTTTATGAGTGAGCACCACACTCTTAACTTTTCTCCTCTTCGCCTCCTTACCCAAACCACACACATTCCAAGACATGGCAAACGTTAAAACAAATTCGACACCCTACCAAACAAATGACACTAATACAAGTTACAACTACATTCTTGCCTCATCCTCCCTTTCCTTCAAGGATATAATCTCAGTAATTTCATCCTCCTTTCCATGAAAATCAAAATCCAATGCTACCTCATTTTCTATTACCTTGGCCACCTTAACATCTAGGTGTCAAACTTCTTCTTCATTACCTACTTGAATAGAAATACCACTCATTTGGGTTGCTTTCTTAGATTTCATGTCTAATCCCAACAAGACTTCTTTCTCTATAACCTTAGCAATTTCTTCTTCTAAGTTCCACAAAACCCTCCTGTCTGCACCCTTAATTTCTGTATGTTTGGTGTTTTTGTAAGAGTCACAACAATTAGTTTTAGATTTTCTAGTTGTCATGTGATGTACCTTAACGATGGAGTTGGTACCTCTTCCCCTGTTACCATCCAAACTCCTCTCTGTTTCACCTTTATCTTTATCATTTTCTTCTAATTCAGTAGTTTGGCCTTCTACTAAATTACTAGCATGTTCCATCTTTGAAACTTTTTTTTTTAGAATCAAATAACTTTATTAAAGCCAGCCGACATACAAGAAAACAAACACAAGAAACAAGTAGAAATAGCGGGCCCAACCACAGCAGAACAAAGCAAAAACCCAAGAAGAGGCTGCTACAAACCAGAAAAGCAGCAAAACAGAAAAACAATAAGAAAGAAACCCAAAAACCCCAGTAGAATTGAAACTTGATTTTCCTCCGTTGACGATTGTCGTAAAGAATCACTATCATGTTCTCTCAAGTCAATGCATAAGTCAATCCCTTGTTTAATAGTAACCCATTGCACTACTCCTTCTTTGGGTTTGAAGACAACTGGGTTTGCCACCCTTACATATGGATTGACGCATACCTCTGTTTGGCTCAGATGTTCAATCTTCCTATCTGTCTTATTTTGCCTTATTAAGGACGAACCTCCTGTTAGGATTATGCTCAATAGCAAGAGTGTAATATTGTAATTAACAATCTTTTCATATTAATAAAGTGATTTCTGGTTTAACAAATCTTATAGCATTTATAGTTTAATATTATAATTGTCAAAGTAAATAATCATAAGGTCAAAAGACTATGAGAAAAGAAAAATTGTTCGTACATATGGATATGTATGAGGTAGACACAATTCTTTAGTTAGTTTTGAATAATGTTCACAACTTAAGTTGAAGGTTGGGCACATTTATCTTGTTAAAGTTGTAGAATTCTTTTGCTAGCATTTGAGTGGGATCAAATGAGTTATGATGAGTCTAAAATCATCGGAGCGTCTTTAAGTAAAAGAATCTAGTGCACTGGATGCATTGAATAGGATCACAATGAAATACTTTATCTATAATCGTCAGTAGATAAAAGTCTTTTCATTATTAGGACAATCAGAGAATCTATCTTAATCCTGAGATAAATGATGGACTTATGGTTGCAAGTGGTATCATTTGAGTTATCAATGAGTACGATTATATAGCATAGTCTATCCTCGATAGTTTGGTGATATTTATTTGTTAATCGATAGAGGACTTCATTTATAGATATGGACATCGTGGCTCCATTTATTAAATGAGAGTAGAATATCATCATATGGATGTTTTGAGGTATTGGATATTGAATCTTAACGTTAAGTTTTTGATAGAGTCTATTGAAACATGGCTTCTGGACAAGTCAAAATATCCAAGTTCAAAATGTGGTCATATGAGTAAATATGGTAACTTGGAGAGCTATAGGCGGTCTATGAGCTCTTAGCGATTACTGATATTCTTCACGAGGATACACCATCTCTAATAAGATTGTCTAGGGTTCGAATGAGAAATAATTACTTATTCTATTTTTATTAAAGATATTATTTTATTTTATTGTTTGATTAAATGGAGAATCAAAATCTTTTTCTGATCAGGAAATATGTTTCCTAGATTAAATACTATTGGTAGTAGTATACTAAAGTAAAAGACTTATTTGGTAAGAAGATAAATAATAAGTTTTATTTATCTAATCAAATTAGGAAGTCTTTTATTAAGTCAATAAAGAATTAAACACTTATGAGTTGTATTAGGGTTAGGATTCTAAAGTTGATAGGATTTAGGGTAAAGCACAAATCCTCTTTAGTAGAGAATTCGGCCAACCCTAGTCCAACATCATAAGTTGAATTCAGCCAACCCTAATAGAAAGAGAAGAAGAATTCGGCCACCCTATTTAATACATATTATAGGATTCGGCCACCTCTGATCCTCTAATTGATTCACTTGATCAACTTCTTCTTCTTCTAGCTTGAATCATACTCATAAACAAGGGTTTAATTTCGGCCAAGACACAAGAGAGAAAAGATTGTTTTATTTCGATAGTATACTATTAGCTTATACATCAATAGGCTTTTGGTGTACAATTTCGAATAAGGTTCACGCGAGTTTCGATCACTAGATTGAGAACTCAAAAATGACCGGAATAATCTTTGTTATCTTTTGGACGCTGAGAGACTAACAAATTAGAAAAAAAAAAAGGAGATTTTGTTTTCCATCTTTAGGTACGCAATTCAAAGAAAGGGAGACCACGCTCCTAGGTGATTCATGTTCATGATAGGATTGGAAGATCTTGCGGATTACCATCGACGCAAGTCAATCTGATCACCTGACAAAAGGTATTCTACTTTTATTAGTATATATATATGTTTAATTAATTTAAAGGGTTAAGGTTCATCAAAGGAAAATTTTTAAAATATACTAAACTCGTTTTTTAGTCTCGCTTCCGCTGCGTGCACGTATTTTTCCCTACACCTCCCTCTTGAGAGCTAATGTCTTTCTCATTATTAAGTTCATTAGCCAACCCATCACCCAACAAGTTTTTGGGCCCTCTTAGTTTTAAATCAGAGCATTCTTCCATTAGCCAGTTTGGGTTAAGAGAGGCCTTATACTCATGCCCATATTTCGAAGAACTAGAATCCCCTTCAAAACTAACCATATGGTTAGAGTTCTTGGCTTCTGTGATTCTTAAGGTGTCCTTACGTTGATGTTACCATGTGGGACTTTGCTTTGAAGATTGAGTCCACAGACCTTTTCCTCTGATCAAGGCACACCTTTCCCTACTTATTTTCTTCGATTTGAACTTAGGAAAATTGCCCCCCTTTTTTTCCTCAATAATCCTTGCCTCGTTTCTAGCTTCGACAAACTAACACCCTCTGAATGGTCTCCTTCAACCTGACAAGTTTAGGTTGCTTCCAGCTTTGCAAACTCTAGCCTTAACCCTAGAAATTTGACCACCCACGAGTTAGACACCGATGCCGGACTTTCCACCAAACTAACCATGGATGAGAGATGACCTCTCTGAACTTCCACTTTGCATGAGACCTGTTTGTCATGGCGTGAAAGAACAAAAATTCTTCCTTTGTCCAGCCTTCTTTTGAGTTCTGTCTCCTTCTCGACTAGAACCGTCTCTCCCACTTGCTCTCCTACCTTTTTGAAGAAGGCTTTACACCAGCAATTCAAAGGAACATCATATACATCAACCCACTTTAGGCTATTAAAACCTTGCATATCTCCATTTAGCCATTGACACGAAGCTGGCCCTTCAAAATAATTCATTCTTGAAAAACCCGTCTCTATCACACACCGATTCATAAGTCCAAACTATACCTTTACCACCTAAATAAGACGACGAGAAAATGAATCCTCTATTCTCTATCTTATGATTGACTGGTTCGACACTTGAGAATTCTTTCAGCATCCCCATAGCACTTCTGGACAACTAGCCACTATCCTCTTTAGAACCTAACCAGGACATTGATAAAGAATCTTCTTTCCTCACTGATCTAGCCTCCACTTCCTTTCCCATATCTTCCTTCACAGCATCCGTAAACGTACGCCTTTCATGTGGATTAGGATGTCTAACTATTTCCTTTTTGGCATCTGCCCCTATCCATCTGTCAGTTATAAAACTTTCATTGATGGTCGTATCCCTACCACGAAGGCTATCTACTGGTGATCACCTCCCGTTCCAGCCATAAGCACCCACTTTTGCCATAATCGGCCAACCGTAAACGTGCATCCCGTTCACCATTCGAGCCACCTTGCTAGCCTCCTCCAATGTCCCAAAACGTATGAAAGCATAGCAGCTTCTCCTTTGCGATGTCTTTGCTGATAGGAAAACGTCCCTTACCTTCCCAAACGGTTTGAAAATGCCCCAGAAGCCCTCCGAGTCCACTGATGGGCTAAGATTACCCACAAAGACAGAGAACAAACTTTCTCTAAAATCCTTACCCCCACCATGGCCAAACCTATCCTTATTCCTTTTCCTTCCAAGGTTGGCTGAGTGGGAGCTTCTCTCTCTAACATTCTCTCTCATCATATTTGGGCTGACTTTTATTCCATTGAAACACATACATATATAACAAAAATTTATAATACTAGCTATACAAAGAGATGAATTATATAGATACAAGTTCCACTACTATCCACAACTTCAAAGATTAATTTGTTTTAAACTAAATAGCATACGAAGAAAATTTTAAACTAAGTTGAGAGTTTGGGGACATCTTTAAATTATTACAAAGTTAAAGGTTGGGGGACATAACTCAAACTTACAATTTTATTAACATCGGTGTGCAAAGGATTTATCACATTACATATATATATATATATATATAATGTCATTTTCTGTAATGTCACATAGTGGACTTTAATTTCATCTGTGCACATGAAATTATAGCAATATCCCAATCATTTCTTCAAAAACTTCGTCAGTCTATTGCATGAACTAATTATATATTTTAATCAATCCAAAATGAATCAAATCAGAGTCACGGACAAAAATCCAATTTCTCTACGCGTTGCCGCTCATCATGGAGTCAAAATTTAATCTTTCTTTATTCAAATTAAATTCCTTCATTAATGTTACTACTTTTTTTCTGATATCTTTTCACATAAAATAAAACACAATCAAGAAACTAACAAAACTTTCCAGTGAAGACACAGCTGATGATGATGATACAAAATCTGAATCTCAATTTGGAGTATAGGAGGCCAAAATGGTCGGTATATCTAGGGACCGGCCTTTGAATGTGATGGGTATATATATGGTTTCAACTCATAATATCTAATATTATAATTAGGAGATATATATATAATAATTAATTAATAATTAATTTATAGACGGTTAAGTCAAATTGAATACCAATGAAAAAGTTGAAGTGGGTGAAAATAATAAGGCTACGTTGATCATCCTAGTTAAAGTACATCACCTAACTGTAATTTGATGACCAATTATGTATATTTCTAATTAAATTGGTAACCAAATCTTTTTGCCAATAATATTGGATTCTAGTTGGATTTGATTATACTAATCTCTGACTTTAGGGTTTCAGCTTCCAGTGTTATCTTTCTTCCTCAATGCTGCAAAATATATTAATTTTAAATGATAATTTTGATACAGATTTTTTAATGGATGATGAGATGTTGGGTTGTCTTTGTCATTGAAAATTCTGTGTCTCAAAGGAAGTTGTATGCATGCAGCCTCCCATGATGAAAGAGTCAATAACTGATCTTTCTCGAAAACTTCCACTCCTTTCTACCCATTTGAGACTCTAAAGAAAATGACAAAACCCTACAAAATTATGCCATTTCTATGTATACATATTCTCTCGAAGGTCTTTATCCGGTACAAACATCTATTTCCTACCGGTTTAAGTTTTTGGGTTAAATGATTACAAATAGTTTTAAAATACAAGTCAATCAATAATTCAATAGTTCATGGGTGTAGCTTAGCTGGTAGATGGATGTGCTTAAAGCTTCAGCAAATGACTCCCAAAAATACCTGATCTAGATAGGTAGATGGATAGATATTGTTATTAAAAAAAAAAAAAAAAACAGACTCCTATGCGTACAGAAAAGGGGTGAAACTATGAAGAGACAGTAGATAAATTTCATTTTAATCCTTATTTTTACTTATAAATTTTTATCTTCGTTCCTTTAAAATGAAAATTTTATAGTTTGATCCTTTCAGACTAAATTAGCTAAACTTGAAATTCTGGTTTTGCTACCGACTGAAACCCCACTTTGAGATACGAATCAGGCCGACCACAAAATATATCTAATAATTTGCATATCTATCTGTTAATCTGTAATTGAAAAGCTAGCTAAGGTTCCATTTTCATGGAATCCAAATTAAGGACCCATGTTGATGTGTCGAGTAGTTCTATAATGAGACACGGTTTGGCTTTTACATAACAAAAAGCTTGATATGAATAACGAATCATGCATGTATATATGTATATATGGCCGGCTGATTAATGCGAAAAGCTATCTCTTTAAACATAGATGTGCGGTGCATAGCTTTTGGCTAGTCATTTATGTACAGAGAAATAGTACAATACACCCACAAAATCCCAAACTTTGGCTTGCAAAATGTTATGGCCGATTGATTTGTACTGCTAGATGATGTAACCATACACTAATTAAATTACATAAGAGTTACGACCGAAGTTGAGAGGGACGGAGCTAGAAATTCAAGTTTGGAGGGCTAATGGGTGGGTGGGCAAAGTAAAAAGTATTTAAAGTTTAATAACAATTTTATAATTTTTATAAATGGATTTAAAAAAAAAATAAAAAAAAATTGGCCCCCTCCCTCGGCTCTGGTGTCTGGTTGAGATGGCTCAATATATAGTAATAAGTCTCTCACATTCACATCCATGAGATTGCAGCTACGAATCATATTTTTCTTTTCCAATTTATAAATTTGTAATAATTATTTCTTTAAAAAAAAATGAAATGATATGTTTACCTTAATTAGAAATTAAGTCAATTGTGTTAATTATTATTAACTTTATATTAATGTAAAATGAAAAAAAATAAGAAAAAAAGTTACAAATTATCACTTCCATATATGTTTACATTACGAAATTAAGTCAATTGTGTTGATTATTAACTTTAATTATATTATGTAAAATCAATTCATCAATTGTACATATATGTAAGTGGAGAATTTGAAAGAGAGATTCAATTAATTAATAAATAGAAACAAAGAGAAGTTGTTGTCATGAACAGAAGAGTGGTCACGGGATTCTCTTGACTGTTGACTCATCTATAAATCAAAACTCAAAATTTTATTTTATTTTATTTTATTTATTTATTTTTACACATTCATCTCCAACCCATTCCCTACCTATTCACATTTAACGTTTTGCCCTCCGAGCCCCACTCCAACACCTCCATACGAATTATTTTTTCATCAATCCTTAATTTTTGATCTTCTAATTCCTTTTCTTTTAATTTTCTTTTTACTCTTTATTTAATTAATTTCTTATGATAGACTTTGTTATACTCCACATCTAAAACCAACTCTCTCTACATACATACATACATACATACATATTGAAATGTTTTGAAGTAATACATAAATCATATATAGCTAAATATTTTTAATTATGTATTGGTTCCATAATTTAGGAAATTTAAACTTGTGATTTGTACAATTTATTCCTATAAAATTTACAAGAGAATTTAAGCCAAATGTAATTCAACCATACATAAATTTCAATTAAAACTTCTTTTCCGATAACCAGTGGCGTAGCTAGGATTTTTTTTACTAGGGTTTTAGTATTTAATATTTTCTTAATTGAAACTTTACAATACATAAAAAAAAAAAAAAAAAAAAAAATCTTAATAGTATAAAATCATGTATATTTATTTTGCAAGTCTTACTTATTTCGCATTCCGTACAAGATATATAATAAATGTTTTTTTTTTTTTTTTTGACAAGAGATATATAATAAATATTATTTTACATTCTATATAAAAAAATGTTACAAGTTTTACTTATTTTTGAAATAGAAATTGACAATGAGAAGGTAAAAAAATTAGAGTTTTTATAGCAAATATATTGATGATTAAATTAATATTTTAAAACTAATTACTTATGTGCACCAATGAGAGAGCAAGAAACATGTACTAATATATATAGAGTAAAGGGTTGACGAAATGAGGTTGGTCTAGTAATAAAATCCCTCACATCTACACCACAATGTTGCAGGTTCGAGTCCTCCCCCTTCCAAAACAAAAAAAAAACAAAAAACAAAAAAAAACAAAAAAACAAAAAAACCTCAAATTTATGTAATTATGTAATACTAAAAAAAAAAAAAAAGAGATTACAGAGTTTAACAATGAATAATGCTACATATTCCAAATTTATATGACATGTGTCAAGTGAAATAAATCATCTATCAATTTATTATTATTTTTAAGTAATAATAATAATAAAAATTCTAATGTGGAAAATGAATACTTAATTATTCCATATAATTAGTGAATAATAATGCTATGCAACTAAAATTAGTTGTTTCAGAAAAAAAAAAAAAAAATAGTCCAAAAATCAACCAATTGATTAATCAGTTATTAGCTACATCCGGTAATTTCTATGGTAAAGACATGTTAGTTACCAAATCATTTGAGTT